>CM077154.1:17943699-20343699 GCA_039583875.1 Platanthera guangdongensis
GCAGCTATTTTTTTATTTAGGAGTGAACTAAACATTTATACTTTTTTTCAGGTTAACAAAGACCAAGTTGTTTTTCCAATTGTGCATTCAGAAGACGAGGCGTATACTATGTACTGTGAATATGCTCATAGCATGAGTTTCAGTGTTCGAAAAGAACATTTGAGCTACTGGATACACACAAAGATTATAAAATGTCGAGCATATTGCAGTGCCAAAGCTGGATTGAAGAAGGTGAGACCCTCACCCAAAAAATATCGAAAATTAGAAACACGCACCGGTTGTCTCGCATGCATTTATTTTACCACTGATACAGAGGGTAGGAATTGGACAGTTACAAAGTTTGTTGAGGAACACAATCACCCGTTAGCGATGGAGAACGAACAGCATCTATTGAGATCGGCCCGCAACATTTCAAAAATGCAGGGTAGCCTTATTAAGAATCTGACGAACGCGGGAGTTAAAACAGTCCACGCGTACTAGTTTTTGTCTAATGAAGTCGGTGGGTTCAAGAATGTTGGCTTTTCAAAATCTGATGCCTACAACTTTGTGCAGCGGGAAAAGAAGGCGCTAATTGAAAGCGGTGATTCACTTAGTTTGCTTAATATTCTACAGGAAAAACAGTTGGAGGACAACATGTTCTCGTATGATGTTCGTACTGATGAGCTAAATAAATTGACAAGTTTTTTCTGGATGGACGGACAAAGCAAACTCGATTATGACTGCTACGGTGACGTAGTTATCTTTGACACAACATATAGATTGAACAAGTATAATTTGGCTTGTGCACCATTTATCACCGTCAACAATCACTGGCAGAATGTATTTGTTGGTAGTGCTTTTATTTCTGAGGAGTCCATCGATTCATTTTGTTGGATCTTCAACACATTTCTGAAATTTGTTGGTGGTAAACTACCGACAACTATATTCACGGATCAAGACCAAGCTATGGTCGTTGCTATTGAAAGAGTATTTACCAGGACCCGTCATCGTTTATATCGGTGGCATATCTCCAATAAAGCGCCTTCAAAAGTTCCATGCTTTAATAATGAGAAAAGTGTACGTGGGCTTTTTTATCAATGCATGAGTAAGTGAGACAGTGAGCTCGAGTTTGATAGATACTGGAATGAGATGATTAGCAGAGGAAACTTGCAAGAAAATCGATGGTTGGGGGATTTACATAGAGCAAGGAGGAACTGGTCTACAGCCTTCAACAAGGATGTGTTAGATCTTGGTATATTGTCAACACAACGAAGCGAATCTGCCAATAATGGAATGCATGGATGTTCGAAGGCAACTAGTAGTCTGGTGGAGTGTTTTATGGGGTTGGAGAAATTGGTGGGGTCTTGGAGGAGAGGAGAACGAGACGAAGATTTTAGATGTAAGCAAGGGACCGTAAGCTTAAAGGTCAAAAGTTGTGTGATGCTTAAACATGCGTCTAAGTTCTACACAAGCAAAATGTTTCTTAGATTTGAACAGGCTTTCATGGAGGGAGCTGCGTGCATATGTGTAGTGGATGAAACGAGACATGATGAAAATAATTATTTATACGTTACAAAGCTCTGTGATGGTAGTGACGACAAACGATGGTTTGTTAGCTATAATTCTAAGACCAATGAGACTACGTGTTCATGCAGAGGTTTCGAGACTAGAGGCATTCTTTGCAAGCATATTCTTAGAATATATAATTTGAAAAATTTAAGAGAAATTCCGTCCATATATTTGCTTAAACGATTCTGTCATAATGCTAAAAAGGGCATCTACCTACCAAATACTCCCGACATAATAGAGTGTAACTCTAGTTTGATATTTAGAAACCACCTGATGCGTTTCGCTTATGACCTTACAAACCGAGTAGAGAACAACAAGGATGCAAAGGCACATGTTCTGGGAGGATTGCATGTTTTAGCAAAAGAAGCAGATGAGATAGTTGAGGCTGCTGAAATGCGCAAAAAAGATTTGAGCGATGAGAATGACAGAAACACACCATTAGTTAGAGATCCTGTAACAAAGAAACCAAAAGGAATATCAAATGCAAGATTGAAGGGGTACTGAGAGACAGGGAGTAAAAACCATGTAAATCTATTAATCTTTTAAAGATTGTTACAACTTTGATTAATTATTTTAACCGACTTACTATTAAATTAATTATTTTTTGTAGGGAAGAAAACCACGGTTAAGAAGGAGACAGCAGCCGCTGAACAAACCGTGCAAGAGATCAATTTTTTCAACCTTTCAGTAGAAAACCACGAGGAGACAAAAACAGATGCTCTAACTGTGTTGCCTAATGAAGCTCCAAGTGATTTTAATGATGAATTTTATGTAAATTTATCTTTTGATTTTTCGGGCATTCCCGATGTCTTTAAACCATAATGTTTGTGCGACCATGAGTAAATGCGGGACAACTTGGGACAATTCCTATCTCCACTAATAATTGCGATTTTCACAGATTGATTGTAATTTTCAACCATTCCCTATCAGGGAGAAAGTTTTAAGGTATTTTTTTTAATGTCCAAGATCTCTCTTGGAGATAAACCATAACGTTTGTGCAACCATGAGTAAATGTTGGTGTTGGTTGTTCTTAATCAAAATTGGATCTTATTTAGCATACAAGGAGGAAAACATAAATTTGTGCCAAATTATACAATTTCCTTACTTGAATGGTAAGGCATTTATGCCGGCCCGATGAAGTAAGGCATTTCTACATGATGGTGAAGAACCATTCACACTATGAATTAAAAAAGTGTAGGATCATATAAAATAATAACAATAAAAAGGCAGAAAGTATCCTACACTGTTTTAATAAATATAAGCAAACAGCTAATTATTATATCATATAGCTGCAAATGACAGATGAAACAACTAATTTCCACATGATGGTGAAGAACCCTTCACACTATGTTCAAATGTATTATCACCAAAGATTTTCTCCTAAGAGACTTCTTATGTAGCTGCAAATGATGATTAAGGTAAATTACAACAAGCATATCTAAGTAAGTTCCTAAACTGGTGGAGCTTAGGTACTATTAACATTCAAAAGGACTGGCGGAGCTTAGGTACTATTAACATTCAAAAGGCAGGTATAGTGCATTAGATACCATCGAGTAAACATTGTTCAAAATAAAACATTGTCTTATTAAACACACTATAAAGCACACTTCCAAAATTAGTGTTTGCATCAATTCTAAACTATTTAGAATAAAATATTGTCTTATAAATTTAAGTTAATTCTGCAACTGAAGGATCTAGTCTAGCAATCCTCTCTGAAATACTGCTTGAAAAGTTTTTTAAAATTTCTGCCACAATTTCGGCGTGAAACCGCGGCATGTCGTCTTGCCATTTCTTGTGTTCTGCCCATGATACAGTTGCTGTGGATGAAATCACTTCCATGAACTTCAGAACAAATACTCTGCAGTCCCAACTATTGTCCTGTTTAGGCAAGCCGACCGCATCCTCTACTGGCCAATTAACGAAGCCTTTTGGAAATGCGGCTGAAACATCATCTTGAAGCGCCTTCAGCTATTGTACATGTGACAATGTAAATGTAATTAAATTGAATGATTAACATTAAGCAACAATATAATATTGAGTGGTGTTCTTTATACATACGTTAGCACGTATGCCGACCCGATGAAGGCTGCTTGGGAGCGAATCAAAATATTCCCAATGCTGCTCTTTTACCCAGCAAACCAATAAGGCCCAATGACTAGTGAGGTGGCAAGGCATGATAATTATTTCTGAGGAATTAACAGCCTCTTCCGTAATATAACTGATAAGCGTGGTGTAATTCCTAACGTTACTTCTTTTATAATACTACACATTAGACAATGCATATTAGACAATAGTATTATAATTTAAATGATAGAACATGATGCAATTACTTACTTTACTTATTTTGATGAAAAAAGTACCATACCTCGTGATTTGGGGATACGTAGAGATAACTTCTAATTTTTTGTGGAGTCCTTTTCCTTTTCGCACCAATTACCACAGAATAGGCATTTAGATGATTGTCCATGACCCAGCCTTGGCCAAGGAGATCATCTATATCACCTCTTGACATGGATATGTTCCCACTTTCAAAAATAAACATACTCCTGAATTTTTTTTGGAAATTAATAGCTTTCATTACAACCAAGTAGTTTTAAAGGACAAACAAATGTACCTGTCAACAAATTTGCACAGGACAAAATCAACACTTTCCCTAGCTCTTTTTGTTAGAAGCAATCTCCCGGGATACTTAACATCTGTCTCATGAATGGTAGGTGCCAGTTTACATATGGCCTTCATCACCTTTCTTGGGCTAACTCTAATTACCTCCGGAGAAGACTTTTGTGTTTTAGGAACAATGGTATACTCAAGTGTGGAAGTGGGCTGTAACATCTGTGTGATCGGAACTGATGAAGAACTTGGTTTAAATTCACTTTGTAAGGTCCTAAACCATGACTCACAAAAATTCTTCAATCCTTCAACCTCTTCTTTGATGTATGCCTTGAGTCGATCTTCTATACCTCTCCAACCCTCGTTAGTTTGAACATGCTCAACCTTTTTTTCACCCCTCGCTCTCTTCATCTCCGACCTAATCATTCTCGTCAAAAATTTATATTTACTTCTCTTACTCCTGTTCTCATCTATCTTATTCTCATAACCTAATTTCTCGCCAACAAAATCTATGGTCGCAAACTTTACCCTTTTTTGTTTCTCTTTCCTTGGTGGAGGTGTTTCAAAGTCTGAGTCACCATCTTCTTCACCCAGTAGGACCTTCTACTCATCAAGCACATTTCGAAACTCCCCAATGACCTACAAATAACAGTAAAATGCAATGATGATGATAAGTAGAAGGTTATTTGATAAATAAGTTTATGTTTTTTATAACGTACATAATTCTTCATGAACAAGTTCTCTTGTACTTTCATGCAAAACTTGGCACTGTACTTAAGTGTAGGAGACCAGCGACAAACTCTAGGGCGTGCTAGGTTGACCAATGGAGGTTGGAGCTTGGTGTGTTCGTACATCCACACCTTCAAATATTAAAAGTTAGAGCAAAAAGAATAAACATAATACAAAAAAACATTGCTAGGTTGACCAACACATACCAATAATACGGTAGCGCATCCCTCTAAGGAACCAATGTTACTACCAGCATTTAGAATAACACTTACACGGCTTAAATGATTTAACTGTAGATGAAGAAACTCATGGATGTCAATAGGTCAGTTAAATTTCAGGAACTCGGGGAGACATGTGATCTTGGTAACACAGGAAGGAACCTTCAAACTCTTTAACGGAAAGAAGAACATAGCTAATAAATAATTAATCAACATACTTAATCTTATACCCTCATCATGGTGAGACCCCTCCTCATCAGCAGCTCTATGAATCTCTTCAGTTAACCTCTTGTGGGTCATGTACACAACGGGTGATCTTGAAAACTTAAAGCGAAGACCCGCATTTGGGAGACCCAATATAAGAGCCACCTCGTTGACGATCATTTTGACAAGATATTTCCCAAGCTGGAAGGCTTGCTTATCCTTGTTGTATAACCTCAACAGAACATACAACATTGGTATGTTTTGTGGAATAGTTGGCATTCGGAACAGAGGAAGGAGACGAGCATCCCTAAGGGCTTCTATAGATTCTTCCGACAATCTATTTAAGATGGGTATGACATTCGCTGTGAAGGTATTTGGCGCACATCTGCAACTTAGGTATTTGCTCCCGGGCATGCTGGAACTGAAAAATCAGAAAGGCTCACTAAATACAACTGCAACTAAGAATACAAAGTTCGACTGCAAAACATTGAACGGAAATACAACTGCAACAACGGGTTAAAAAAGCGACTGCAAAACATTGAACAGAAATACTACTGCAACTACGGGTTAAAAAAGCGACTGCAAAGCATTGAACGGAAATACAACTGCAACTACGGGTGAAAAAAGCGACTGCAAAGCGTTGAACGGAAATACAACTGCAACTACAGGTTAAAAAAGCGACTGCAAACAAACATCGAAATTACATAATACTCTAACTAAAAAAAGACTGAGAACATTGAAAGAAAATGCAACTACAACTACACATCACATTGCTGACGGGCATACTGGAACTGAGAACATAGAAAGAAAAACAACTGTAACCACAACTCCATTGAAGGAAATTGTACCTAATCACCTAGAGGGGGGGGGGGTGAATAGGTGACTTTATCTTTTTAAACTTTTAAGCAGATTATATCACAGAATTATAAATAATACTTCACAGCACTTCAGCACAGCAATCACAGAATCACACCCACAGAGTACACAGTTTTATAGTGGTTCCCCAAGGTTTGGGTACATCCACTTTCCGCCTTCGCCTATCTAGTAGTGTACTAGATTCGGCCAAACTCCTCCACTATTCCTCAGATCCTCAGATCTTACACTCAGAACCCCAACCTCCTCAGATCTTACACTCAGAACCCCAACCGGGTTCCTACAGCTGAGAGTGATCCCACTCCTACAACTCAGGCTCAACAACCCTACCACTCAGTCTTCACAAAGACCTACACTCAGTCACAAGGCCTACACTCAGAGATATGAATCTCCTACACTCAGGCACACAGACCCTACCACTCAGCCTTTATAATTTCAGGCTTACAACTCAGATCCCTAAGGATCCTATAAGAAATTAAGAATACAATGTATATAACCTCAACTCAGAATAAGAGAGAAGAGTTGACAGGTTTCTTGATGAGTTCTTGGAAGAACTCTGCTGAGATTAACCTCCCTTGGCTTCCTTCAAAGCTTCTTGAATGTAGAACACAGTAGGGTTGATTCTCTATGCAGCTGATCTTCAATAACTGCAACTTAAGTTTCAGATCTCAATCTGAAACCTTCTTCATAGTCTGGTTTAACAGCTGTCTTCTTGGAAGGATCTCTCTCTCTCCAAATACTTAGATCTTCACTTGAATTGATTCTTCAATGAATTGCTAGATCTTCTTCTCTTTTTCAATCTCTTGTAGTTAATCTTCTACTTCAGTTGACAGAATAAGCCTATATATAGGCCTTCTTCATGGTGACCGGCTAATCCGGTTTCTAACAACTTTCTGACAACTCTGACAGTTGCAGTAGACCGGCTGGAATGGCAACTGTCATGTCATCCAGTCATTTCTTGAAATATCTGTAACTGTCTGAAAGTGTCGAGACAGTCTGTCTTTAAGTGTCGACACTTATAGACTAAGTGTCGACACAAGTAGACTAAGTGTCGACACTAGCCTTCAAGGTGTCGACACAACTCCTTGTGTTGTAGAAATTACTTCTCGACACAGCTTCTTCATCATGTGTCGACACTGATAATGTGTGTCGACACAACTCCTTGTTCTTCAGTACTTTGTTGATTTCTTGTAAGTGTCGACACAACTCCTTTTTGTCGACACATCTTCTTGTGTTGAACTTGTTAAGCGTTGACACATCTTCTTGGTGTCGAAACATGCCTTCAGTGTTGATACTTTTGTTGAGTGTCGACACATCCGCTTGGTGTCGACACTTGTACTTAGTCTTCATAGAAATTTGCCGAGTGTCGACACAGCCTCCTAGTGTCGACACTTTCTTCATGTGTTGTGACTTTTGCTGTGTGTCACACATTCTTCATTATATCGACACATTCTTCTTGTGTTGAGACTTTGGCTGAGTGTCGACACATCTCCTTTGTGTCGACACTTGTACTTAGAATTTGTTGAACTTTTGCTGAGTGTCGACACAGCCTCCAAGTGTCGACACTTTCTTCATGTGTTGAGTCTTCTGCTGTGTGTCGACACATTCTCCAAGTGTCGACACTTGTACTTAGAATTTGTTGAAGTTTGCTGAGTGTCGACACAGCCTCCAAGTGTCGACACTTTCTGATGTCGACAAAGTTCCTCTGGGTGTCGACACTGCTTCTAAGTGTCGACACTGCTTCTATGGACATTTCTTCATTGAGTGTCGACACAGCCTGTATGTGTCGACACTTTCCTTCTGGTATCGACTCTGTATTCTTGGTGTCGACACAATTACTCCAAGTATCGACACTGTTTCTCTGGATGTCGACACAAGTCTTCTTAAGTGTCGACACTTTTCTTCTGGGTGTCGACACATGGACTTAGAAACTTTTCAGCTTTCCCTGCAAATACTTAACCTGTACAAGGTAACTCAAAATACATCAAATACATTTTGATGTATATCATTGAGTAGGGTGAGGCTTCTTCAAATCAGGTACATTTATTCCAATGTATCCAACAATCTCCCCCTATTTGGAGAAGTCATAACCCTTAGTCAATGATATACACCATACATAATAAAAACACAGTATGATGTAAAACAATATTAAATGACAGGGTAAGTACATAAACATGTATAAGCAAAACATGTATAACAAATATCTCAGAACAATTAATGTAATAGGTGAACATATATCATATTGTTCTAACAACTTCAACATTTTATTATCCAAAAGTTTACAGAGAGTTTAAAATCAAATGATTACAACTAGTAAACTTAAGAAAAATTCTATTCTATTGCTGCTCAGCATCCTTGATAACTATGCCCTTTCCAGACTGTATCTTTGCTTGGACTGGGGCTTCAGCATCTTCAGCAGCAGCAGGCTTCTTTCCTTTAAGATCCTTCTTTTTCTGATCTTCAGCTTTGATCTTTTGTCTTCCAAAGTAATGATATGGCTTTGGAAAGTACTTGCTAGGCTCCTGGGCAGTAGGAGGTAGCTTTCTCATCTTAGCCTTTCTTCTATATTGCACTATTGCCTCTTGCCTGGACTCATGCTTCCTCCACTCCACATCAGAATACCATTTGCCTCTGTCCACAATAGTGTCTTTCGCAGCCTTCCATACAGTTAAGATAATATTCTTGGAAGTGGGGCTCCATTGTTCAAAGTCAGGCGTCAATTCAGCTTGCTCCTTGAATCTCTTCTTAGACAATTGAGTCTCTTATTCCTTCAGCAAAGCTTCTTGTTCTTTCAGTATAGACTCTGGCACTGGCTGAACCACTTTTTTATGATGACATTTTGCTTTCCCTCAGGTGGGCTATGTAACAGCCCAAAGTTCAGAAACAGGAAACATTTGGGTGACACGGCCTGGGACACGGGCGTGTCCCAGGGCGTGTCAGGTGACACGGCCTGCGACACGGGCGTGTCGCAGGGCGTGTCGGGTTGTGTCGACGATTGGGCTTTGTCTCGACGATTTTTTGGTCTCGACGATTCGTCGAGAAAGGCACACGGCCCATGACACGGGCGTGTCTAAGGCCGTGTCGCATGCTCGACGATTTTTACTCGACGATCGTCGAGTGTCGAGAAGTGCGTGGCGAGTGTTGAACACGGCCTGTGACACGGGCGTGTCACAGGGCGTGTCCAATCAGGCGACGAACTCAGCCCGCCGAGAATTCGACAGGGCGTGTCTGGGTGCCGTGTCTGGGCACACGGCCGGGGACACGGGCGTGTCCCAGGCCGTGTGAAGTCTCGGGATGATTTGGGATTTTTTCACCCAGGTACACGGCCACAGACACGGGCGTGTCTGAAGGCGTGTTGGTGACACGGCCCATGACACGGGCGTGTCCCGTGGGCGTGTCACTGGTTTGGATAAGTCGGTTGACCACCGCTTGAGGCACACGGCCAGGCACACGGCCGTGTTCGAGGCCGTGTCGGGTCAAATTGTGTGTTTTTGGCAGAATCGTGGCCGTCCATTCCTTCAGTCTGGATCCAAGGGCTGAAAGCTCTTCTTCTTTTTCCTTAAGGGCCGAAGTCAGAGATTGATTTCTCATTTACTTTGGCCTTAACCTTTCTTCAAGAGAGAGAAAGAGAGAGAGAAAGGAGGAGGAAGAAGGGAAGGGGGCTGCTGGTTGGTGGTGCTGCGGTTTACCGGCGAGAGATCCGAAGCCAGCGTTGCGGAGGAAACGCTCTTGCGAATCTTGCAAGCAAGCTTTCAAGCCATGGCACCGAAGCGATCGTCAAGGGTAACGACCTTTATTCCTAAGCCATGTGAAGGCTTCCTTTTAGCATATCTTTGTGAGTTCCCCCACCAAGAGGTGGCTGGTTTTGGGACTCTTTGGGTGGATGTGTGAAATCCCCCTTGTTAGCATATAGATCCGGAAATGGAGTACGGAATAGGCATGCTGTGTGAAGCCCATCTGGACAGGTTGGTCTAGATTGGTGATGTTGCATACGAACCGGAGAAAACTCCGTGAGAAACGTGTAGTGTACGGAGTCTACGGGTTAGGCCTGCGAAAAGGAGTAGCAGGAAGTACTGGGGTGGTAGCCCAGGAAAATAGCCTTGTGCTGGTTTTGGGTCCAACCTGTGAATGATGCACAGGTAGTCCTGGTGGGACCAGGAAAGGCCCTTTTTGTGATGCTTGATGTCATAGGGTGTCCACCTGTGGAGCGAGTCACAGGAAGTACTGGTGTGCCCAGGAAAGACCCCTGACATTTGTGCTTATGCGGTGTCCACCTGTGGAGAGAGAGTCACAGGAAGTACTGGTGTGCCCAGGAAAGACCCGATGTTGTTGTGAGAATTGGGTATCGAGAAGTACCCAGGCTTGAATGCCAGGAACAGGATTGGTGAGACCGACCCACGCCTTTGATATAGCCATGAGTACGCTGCACGCGGAAAGGGCAAGGCGATTTGAGCAACGGGGGGGGGGGGGGGGTGGAGGATCCGACCTGCGCTATGTCCGTCTGACGTGAGACCAAAAGTGCGGTCTGTTGGAGCGCATAGCAAGAGTCTTCGGCCTGCGCGCCATGACACAATGGGGGGCTACGGGCCATCCCGGTGTAGGAAGACTAACTCCGGCTGCACGCCATGGAGTAAATGCTCAAGAGTGTTACCGTTGGGTGTTAACCCTGATACGGTGGTGGGCAAGAGGTTGCCAGAACACCAAGAATGTGCCCTGAGTGCACGGACCGTTGGGCCGGGTGGCGAACGGTTGTGTTGGCTTGTGTGCGTGAAAGCACCTTTGATGATATAGCTTGCCATACTTGTGATATGATATGCCTGCAGGGAAAATACCGCTGCCCCGAGAGGAGGGGTAGGGTCGTTATAATTTGGTCAGCTGAACGCTGACCGTTGCTTTTGTTTGCCACCGTTGGGTGGATTGTTCTTGCACAGGTGCTGGAGAGCCGAGCGGGTCGCATAGAGGTTGATGCTCCTGCTGGTGTTGCTGCTGCTGCTAGCCCTCGAAGGCTAATGTTCTTTTGAGTGTTTTCTTTTGTGGCCGACCTGCGCGCCAATTTGTTTTAGGCCACTGTGTGAAAGCCCTGTAAGGCCCTAAGGCCAATACTTTTGATGCTGTAAGACATTCCTATCTATATATATATAAAATGTGGAGTTTATATTTGGACATTCATGAGGAGTTCAAGTAGTTTAGGCTTCCGCTAGAATGCTTGTGATAGGTGCGATGCGCTACTCTGGTATCATCCTGTACCTTCACCGACTGTTTTGTGGTATATCCTGTGGGGCCCCGGCCGGACCTTCTAGAATATATCATATGAACGGATGGGGTTGTTACAGGCTATACATTGACTGTATATCTGCATGTATCATATCAAAGTCTGGTGGAGGGTATATTACTTGAGCCACTTCAGCTTGCTCCCCTCCAAGATATGCAGGATTAATCCCAGACTCTGCAACATTATCATCATCACATAATGGAGGATATCCAAGGGTGGCTCTAATGGAATTAGAAATCCACTTTGCATGATCAGAGCTGGCTTTGACTAACACCCTCTCCCCCTTTATGACTTCTCTAACAATATGATCCCTCAGATCATCTTTCTGAAATCTTATTTGGGCATCCAAATAATTTACTCCATCCTTAAAGAAAGGTTTCAACCTTTGGAGCTTGTCAGTTATAGCCTTTTGAGAGTCTTGTATAGCAGTTTTAACAGCAGTTATTCCCTCTTGTAATGCTTTATCAAATTCTGCCTTAGCTATAGCATTAGCTGTAGGCTGACCAGTAGCTATATTCTTCATTTCTGTGACTATTGCATTGTGTGAAGCAGTGAGATTATCATTCATCCTCAGCTGGTTCTCCAGAACATAGCCTTGCTTCACTGCAATATCATCTACTTGAGCTTTGATCTTTTCCTGATGAGTGGCTAGATAAACTACTGCATTCCCTCCTTTATGGAAGCAGTCAGTCATCTCTTTCTTATTCAGATTCATTTCAAATCTGATGGACTTAATATCTTGGGCCAGATCAAACTGTAGAGACTTATGCCCTTCATCCATATAAGATTGCAAAACCTGTCTTTGCTCATCCATCTTTATCTGCATTGCAACCATCAGAGAACTGAAATCTGTAGATGGTGCTGGCTGTGATGCAGGCTGTGGTGCAATTGTTTGTAAAGACTTTTTGTATGTCTGGCTCCTCCTCTTGAAGACTTGAAATTTTCTCTTCTTGGCTCTTGCAGCCTCTTCATCTTCTGAAGCAGATGTGCTATCAATAGTCACTCTGTCCTTAGGACTTGGAGGTAGCTCCTTCTCAGTCCTTTGTAGCCCTTCAGTATCTTTTGGCACTTCAGTCTCTTTGCCTGCAGTTTTCTCTAAATTATCCACTTGCTCCCCCTCAAGAATTACTTTCTCCCCCTCAGCAGCATCACTTTCTTTCTCAAAGTCAGTTTGGAGTAGGTCAGGGAATAGTTCTTCTAAGGTAAACTCTTGTTGAGAATGGGGTGGAGAGACTCTTATCTCATCAACAACTTGATCAGATACCACTTGATCTGCAACAGATGTGTCCTCCATGACAACATCTTGGGGTTGGCTATGTATCTGTATTTGCTGATTAACATTAGTTAATGAATCAGACAAAACATCATCCTCAATATGAAAATCTAATGCATTAATCTCAGTGATTACCTCAAGTATAGTGTGTGTAGCTTGTTCACTTTCTAGTGGAGGTGGCTCATCCACAAGTAAGGGCTCCCCCTGGATGGAATCCTGGTGGATTGGGCTTGCTTAAGGTAGCTCCCCCTGCCTTGGTGCATCTTCTTGCCTTGCTGGAGATTGTCCAGCATTTCCAGTTGCTTCCTCATCAGGAGTAAAGACAACTTGCTCTTCAAATCTACTAGATGATTCTTGAGCCAATGGGGCTGTCTTCTTCCTTTTCTGAGGTGTTACCTTCTCAGGAGTTGGCATTTCCTTAGTCAAGACTCTATCCTATCTAGAGAAGATTCTCATGTCCATCTTCCTCATGTGATTGATCTTAGATCCAGCTGCTTGACTCATCACCTCTGGTAAACTACCAGCTAGGTATAGACTTAGAATTCTGCCCATATTTGGTTTCTTCATACTATCTTTAATCTTATCAAACAATACTACAGACCAATCAATATTTAGTTGGAAGATTAACCTTGTCATTAGACTGAACATATAAGCTGAAATCCTGTCATGTCCTCCAGACTTGCACATGATAACCTTGCCAACAATTTCAGACAAGAATTTGCCTTGCAAATTCATTCCCTCCTGTTGAAAACAGAACCTATTTTCAGGTTGGAGTCCAGTTCACACCATGTTAGTGCTTCCCTAGTCTTAGAAGCTGAAACATCTTCTTCTTCCTTAGTTTTAGGTAGTTGTAGTACCTTTCTCAGACTTTTGGGAGAAACTTTCACCTTTGCCCCATGAACTCTTGATTTATTCTTGAGTCCAGATTCATCCAGTGTTGCTCCATTCAGAAATTCCAGAACTTCTTTCTTCCATATCTTGGTCGACTCTGAAACAAGAAAATCTAACCCTATCTCTTCTATTAGTGTTATCACGCCTTTGATCTCTGGTTCCCCGTCATCAAAAGCATGCCGCACCAGTTCATATCCTTCATTCACATTCTCTTCTAGCTTCGGCGCCATTAGGGTTTGAAGAAATTTGAATTGAGAGAGAGAGGTGTCGACACACAAGTTTGGTCTCGAAACTTTGGTGAGCATGTCGACAGACAATGGAGAGAACCTATTTATACCTTTCTAGAATCGAAGATGAAAGGGCGCGTCAAAATACTTAAATTGTGTTGACACTGTTGAAAAGTGTCGACACAGACTTATAATGTCTCGACATCCATGTGTCGACACAAGTATAGTCGACAGAATATATGTGTCGACACTTGTTTATGTGTCGACACCGCTTAGCTCGACACTTAGTCAAGACTATACCAGACTAATTCTTTATAAATCCTAAGTGTCGACACCACCTTGGATGTGTCGACACCTACCCTGCATGTGTCGACACTAATTATCTGAAGTGTCGACACCAACTTCCTAGATGTGTCGACACCTTTTCTCTGAAGTGTCGACACCACTTCTATGTGTTGACACAGACAACTCTATGTGTCGACACCATTTTACTTAGCCATTTTTGAAAACTTATTCTAAGTTTATCATACCTAATTCAATTTTGAACCTATTGAATTTGGTTTCATCTAAGGGCTTAGTATACATGTCAGCTAGCTGATTTTCTGTATTAACATACTCTAGGGATATATTTCCTTTTTCTACATGTTCTCTTATAAAATGGTATTTTATTTCTATATGCTTAGTCCTACTATGAGAAACAGGATTGTTTGCAATAGAAATAACACTAGTAGAATCACAAAATAGAGGTGTTCTACTTACCTGAATACCATAATCTTCAAGCTGATGTTGTATCCATAAAAGTTGAGCACAGCAACTTCCTGCAGCCACATATTTTGATTCTGTTGTGTAGATAGCCACACTTGTTTGTTTCTTGCTACTCCATGATATCAGTCTTCCACCTAGGAATTGACATGTACCAGTTGTACTTTTCCTATCTTCCTTGCATCCTGCAAAATCTGCATCTGAATAACCTGTCAGTTCAAAGTCTCCATTCCTAGGGTACCAAAGGCCTAGATAAGGAGTGCCCTTTAGATATCTCAGAATTCTTTTGACTGCTGTCAAATGAGACTCTTTAGGGCAAGCTTGGTATCTAGTACAGACACATGTAGCATACATGATATCTGGTCTACTTGCAGTCAAATACAATAGGGAGCCAACTATCCCTCTATATAAAGTCTCATCTACAGGTTTCCCTGCATCATCTTTGCTAAGAGACATACTTGACCCCATAGGAGTTTTCATGGTACTGGATGATTCCATACCATACTTCCTTATTAATTCTAGAGTGAACTTAGGCTGGCATATGGATAAACCATTCTCAGTCTGTCTAACTTGGAGTCCCAAGAAGAACTTAAGTTCCCCCATACTGCTCATTTCAAATTGTCCTTGCATAAGTTTTGCAAACTTTCTGCAAAGACTATTTTCTGTACACCCAAATATGATGCCATCTACATATATTTGGACTAGTATGATCTTGCCTCTGGATTCCCTAAGGAATAGAGTCTTGTCTATTTTCCCCCTTGTGAATTTATTCTCAATGAGGAAACTAGACAGGGTTTCATACCAAGCCCTAGGGGCTTGTTTAAACCGATACAAAGCCTTCCTAAGTCTATAAACAAAATTAGGTTTAGTTGAATCAACAAAACCTGATAGCTGTTCCACATAGACCTCTTCCTTTAGATTGTCATTCAAAAAGGCTGACGTAACATCCATTTGGTATACTTTAAACCCTTGATAGGTTGCATAGGCCAAGAACATCCTTATAGCCTCCAGTCTGGCTACTGGAGCAAAGGTTTGATCAAAGTCAATACCTTCTTCCTGCATATATCCCTTAGCACCAGTCTTGCTTTATTCTTTATTATAACTCCATGTTCATCCATCTTGTTCCTGAAGATCCACTTAGTCCCAATTATGTTGTGGTCTTTTGGTTTAGGAACAAGCTCCCAGACATTGCATCTCTTGAACTGGTTCAGCTCCTCTTGCATTGCCTCAATCCAATGAGGGTCTAAGATAGCTTCTTCAAATTTCTTTGGCTCAACTTAGGATAGAAAACTGGAGTAGAGTACTGAACTTAGATTTCTGCTCCTTGTTTGTACCCCTTGTCTTAGATCACCAATAATTTGATCTGCTAGATGATCTCTTAGATGCCTAGTAGCTGGAGGCAGCCTGACTTCATGTTGAACTCCTTCAGCTTCTTCAACTTGCTGCACTCCTTGGTCTTCTTCTACATCAGGTGCATCTAGTACTCCCCCTGGACAGCAGCCACTATCATCTACATGCTGACTTGCAGTAGATCCTTCTTCAATAGTGAGCTTGTCCATCTTCTTAGTCACACCTGTGGAGCTGCAAATACTTCTAGACAATTCATGGTTAATGAGTCTAGCTTCATCAAATACTACATATACTGACTCTTCTACAACTTGAGTAGTCAAGTTATAGACCCTATAAGCCTTACTATTGTTGCTGTACCCAACAAAGATCCCCTCTTGGGATTTGGCAACAAACTTGGTTAAGTAAGACTTACCATTGTTAAGTATATAGCATTTACAACCAAAGATCCTGAAATAGGATAGGTTTGGTTTTTTGCTTTTCACAATCTCATAGGGGGTCTTATTGTGGCTTTTGGTGATAGTAGCCCTATTAATTACATGGCATGCAGTGTTTACTGCCTCAGCCCAGAAATATTCTGGGAGAGATGTGTCACTTAATAGGGTTCTACCAGCCTCTATCAAGGTTCCATTTTTCCTTTCAGCAATGCCATTTTGCTGAGGTGTTCTTGGTGAAAAAAATTCCTGAAATATCTCAAACTCTTCACATAGCTTTGTCATACTATCAGATTGGAATTCAGTACCATGGTCACTTCTCATTTTGACCACTGTACTGTCTAACTCATTCTGAATTTGTTTGACAAAACTATAAAAGATACTAGGTGTTTCAGATTTCTGTCTAAGGAAGAACACCCAGGAAAACCTTGAGTAGTCATCTACAACCACAAATGTGTAGACCTTCCTACCTAGGCTGTGAACTGGCATAGGACCAAAGAGATCCATATGCAAGAGGTATAAGCACCTCACAACATCTTTGTTCTCAATGCTATTAAAGGTGGATCTAGTCTGCTTTCCCTTTTGACAAGCTGAGCATATCCCATCTTTAATACACTTAACCTGAGGACCATTCCTCACTAACTCTTTGCTATAGAGTTGGCCAATTGTCTTGTAGTTAAGATGGGCTAGCCTCTTGTGCCATTTGACACAATGAGAGACTTTCTCATCAGCTACAAGACACACTGGAGAAACATTATTCTCACACATAATGTCTAGGCAATAGACATTTCTCTTTCTATAACCTGTCAGAATGATCTCTTGATCATTTGCCCTCCTGATATGACAACCATCTTTGACAAATGAGATGTCATATCCTAAATCACTCAGCTGACTTGTACTAATAAGGTTATGTTTCAAACCTTTAACATAAGCCACTTGAGTAATTATTATAAGGTTGCTAGAAATGTTACCAAAATCTTTGATGATTCTTTTTTCAGAACCACCAAAGGTGACTTTAGGACCATCCTTGATTGGTGTGTAGTCCTTTAGCAATCCCCTAGTTCCAGTCATGTGCCTGGAACATCCACTATCCAAGTACCATATTGGGGCATGACCACTTGGACTTACCTGCAAAACAGATTAGTTGACCTTAGAACCCAGAGAATTCTTGGGTCCTTGGTGCTGGTTAGTTTGCATCTTAACAAAGCTACCTGCAGATCTTCCAACAGGCAGTTTGCTACTCACCTTGGCACTAGAATTGTGCCAACAGTCTATGGCATAGTGGTCTATCTTGCCACAACACCAGCACTTAAATCTGTTGTACCTTTGCTTAGGTACAACCCTAGCTGTTCTATCTACAGCATGCTTGTTGAGTACTTGGGCTTTGCCCTTAGACTTGGACTTTACAGTCCTAGCAGGTTTTGTAAACCCTAATCCAGTTTTACCCTTCTGATGTACAAATTCATCTATCAAAGGTAAAATAGATTTTGGTTTAGAAAACCTTGCAACTATATCTCTCTCCTTCTGAACACTAATCTCCAGATTTCTGATTTGATCATTCTTGAATGTTATAGTCCCCATCTGAATAACAGTTATGTTCTTCAGCCTGGCTATTTCATTTAGTTTTTGATCAATCAATTTATCAAAATCTATTGCAGCCTCTTTGAGATTAGCAATCTCCTTAGCCCGACTCTTGGCCAAGGATTTGCTTTTCTTAAAAGCTTGCAACAGTACTCTATATTCATCAATCAACTGATGAATATCCCCTTCAGATTCAGATCCTCTGGCATCACTTGATGCTGATGTAACTGAATCTGAACTAGCACTAGAAATTGAACTTAAAGAACAATTTTGTACCTGACTAGGTCCAGGCTGCTCCTGGATTTTGTCACCTTCAGATAAGTCCATCAGTCCCTGACACTGATTGTCCTCTTGCTCATATATTGAGTTCATTAACTGGATGAACTCCTCTTCTTCTTCTTCAGCAAACAGTCCAATGTAAGCTTCTGCTTCTGAATCAGTTTCTGAAGATGATATGTCTGACAGGCTTTTGTCCTTCTTGGGAACAAAGGACCTTTCCTTTTTGCCCTTGATCTGAGTCTTCTTCTTATCAGTTGACTCTTTTCTTTTCTCTGGACAGTCAGCAACAACATGTCCTTGTCTGTTACAGCAATAGCATACAATTTTTGATAAAGTTGCTTTGCTTGACTCTGGCTTTCTCCTGTCTTTCTTTGATGACTTCTTGTTCTGATAATAGTCATCTTTTCCCTGTGAAGTGGAAGGCTTAGACCTCCACTGTTTCTTCTTTAGAAACTTCTGAAAGTGTCTTGTGAAAGCTGCAAAGTCCTCATCACTCTCACTGCTTTCAGAATCCCTGCATTCTGTCTCATCTGTCTCAGATCCAGCAACCTTTGGTGGTGGAGATGGAGACTTACTTTTGTATTTCCTGGTGGCTTCTGTCTTGAATGCCACAGCTCTTTCTTTGTGCTCAATTCTTGTAGTCTTCTCCTCTTCTTTCCTTACCATTAGCTACATTCATAGGATAACAGCTTTCCAAACAATGTTGGAGGAGGAATATCTGCTAACTTGGCCATTTCCCTTATGGCACAGATCTTGGTGTCCCAGTCCTTTGTTAGGGACCTCAAGAACTTATCATTCAGCTCATAATTGTTGAATTCTCTTCCATAGGACATCAACTCATTGACAATCCTATAGAATTTCTTGTGGCATTCTGTTATACTATCAGACCTGCCTTGTCTGAAGCTCTCATATTCTTGGTTTAACAAAGACTTCCTGTCTTGTCTAACTTCTTCTGAAACCTCCATGTACACTATCAGAGTATCCCACATCTTCTTTGATGTTTTACAGTGTATCAAGTTCTGAAATGTAGCATCATCTATGGCACTTACAATGATATTCTGAGCCCTTTTGTCCATTGTAGCTAGAATAATCTCATCTTTTGCCATTTCAGAAAAGTCCTTAGGTGTTCTCTGATTTGCATCCAGGACTGATACTTTCATAGGCACATATGACCCTTCTTTAACTGTGATGTAGATTCTAGGGTCAGAGGCTTCCATAAACAGTCTAACCCTTTCTTTCCAGATGCCAAAAATCTCCTTTCTGCAAATTGGCAACTTCATGGATCCAAGTTCTTTATGATTCTCCATTGAACCCATTTTCTTGATTTTCTTGTTTATGCTGAATCTATCCTTGATTTCACTGATTCTGCCAACAGGATCTACTCAGACAGTTATGTCCTTTTTGAGTAACCTGCCTCTGATACCACTTGAAGGAAATTGTACCTAATCACCTAGAGGGGGGGGGGGGGGGGTGAATAGGTGACTTTATCTTTTTAAACTTTTAGGCAGATTATATCACAGAATTATAAATAATACTTCATAGCACTTCAGCACATCAATCACAGAATCACACCCACAGAGTACACACAGTTTTATAGTGGTTCCCCAAGGTTTGGGTACATCCACTTTCCCCCTTCGCCTATCTAGTAGTGTACTAGATTCGGCCAAACTCCTCCACTATTCCTCAGATCCTCAGATCTTACACTCAGAACCACAACCAGGTTCCTACAGCTCAGAGTGATCCCACTCCTACAACTTAGGCTCAACAGCCCTACCACTCAGTCTTCACAAAGACCTACACTCAGCTACAAGGCCTACACTCAGAGATATGAATCTCCTACACTCAGGCACACAGGCCCTACCACTCAGCCTTTATAATTTCAGGCTTACAACTCAGATCCCTAAGGATCCTACAAGAAATTAAGAATACAATGTATATAACCTCAACTCAGAATAAGAGAGAAGAGTTGACAGGTTTCTTGATGAGTTCTTGGAAGAACTCTGCTGAGATCAACCTCCCTTGGCTTCCTTTAAAGCTTCTTGAATGTAGAACACAGTAGGGTTGATTATCTATGCAGCTGATCTTCAATCACTACAACTTAAGTTTCAGATCTCAATCTGAAACCTTCTTCACAGCCTGGTTCAACAGCTATCTTCTTGGAAGGAGCTCTCTCTCTCCAACTACTTAGATCTTCATTTGAATTGATTCTTCAATGAATTGCTAGAACTTCTTCTCTTTTTCAATCTCTTGTAGTTAATCTTCTACTTCAGTTGACAGAATAAGCCTATATATAGGCCTTCTTTATGGTGACTGGCTGATCCGGTTTCTAACGACTTTCTGACAACTCTGACAGTTGCAGTAGACCTGCTGGAATGGCAGCTGTCATGTCATCCAGTCACTTCTTGAAATATCTGTAACTGTCTGAAAGTGTCGAGACAGTCTGTCTTTAAGTGTCGACACTTATAGACTAAGTGTCGACACAAGTAGACTAAGGCTCCGTTTGGGGGGACTTATTTTCACCGGTCAAGCGGTCACGACCGCATGAACCAAGACTTAATTAAGGTCTGATTCATGCGGTCGTGACCGCTTGACCGGTGAAAATAAGTCCCCCCAAACGGAGCCTAAGTGTCGACACTAGCCTTCAAGGTGTCGACACAACTCCTTGTGTTGTAGAAATTACTTCTCGCCACAGCTTCTTCATCATGTGTCGACACTGATGAAAGATATGATACCTAAACACCTAGAGGGGGGGGGGTGAATAGGTGACCTAATCCTTTTCTAACTTTACTGGCAGCAAACAGTTTATTATCACAGATTTATAACTTTTGCACAGCAATCACAAAGCATTCACAGCATACACAGCACAATCACAGCACAACACAGTGGTTTATAGTGGTTCCCCAAGATATGGGTACATCCACTTTCCCCCTTCGCCTATCTAGCAGTGTACTAGATTCGGCCAAACTCCTCCACTGTCTCAGAACCCAAATTGGTTCCTACACCTCAGGCCCAAAGCCTTACAACTCAGCTTTATCCCAAAGCCTACACTCAGCCAATCAAGGCCTACACTCAGCCAACCAAGGCCTACACTCAGCCAACCAAGGCCTACACTCAGAGATCTCAATCTCCTACACTCAGGCTCACAAGCCCTACCCTCAGCCTTTATTATTATAGGCTTACAATTCACTCAGATCCAAGGGATCCTACAAGTTAAAAATGTATTACAGATATTAACTCTACAACTCAGAAATAAAAGAGGGGAGTTGAGAGTTTCTTGATGAGTTCTTGGAAGAACTTAGCTGGATTCACTCTGACTTAGCTTTCTTCAAAGCTTCTTGAGTAGAACTGAATAAGACTGAATCCTCCTGCAGTTGTTCCTTTACCTCTGCCACTTAAGATCCAGAATTGAATCTGAATCCTTCTTCTCAGCCTAGTTCCAGAGGCTGATTTCTTGGATGGAGCCCTCTCTCTCCAACTTCTTAGATCTGCACTTGGACTGCAAGATCTTCTTGTGTTGATACTCTTGGTACCACTTTAATAACTTGTTCTTCAATAATGATAACTCTTTTTGAACGACTACTCAACAACAGTTTCTGTAAACTGTAGGTGCCTATTTATAGGCCTTCTTCATGGTAACCGGCTGGTCCGGTCCATAACTTACTTCTGATATCTCTGACAGGTGCTGTAGACCGGCTGGAACGGCAGCTGTCAAGTCATCCAGTCATTTCTTGAAAATCTCTAACTGTCTGTAAGTGTTGAGACTTTCTGTCTTTAAGTGTCGACACTTATAGTCCAAGTGTCGACACATGTTGTGTAAGTGTCGACACAAGTCTACAAAGTGTCGACACAACTCCTTGTATGTCTCGACACAGTTTCTTCTGCATGTGTCGACACTAAAATTGAGTGTCGACACAAGTACTTGTTCTTCTAGCTTTTGCTGAATTCTTCTAAGTGTCGACACATCTCCTTTGTGTCGACACAACTTCTTGTGTTGAATCTGTCAAGTGTCGACACTGCTTCTTGGTGTCGACACATAGTCTTCAATGTCGATACTTGCTGAGTGTCGACACAGCTCCTTGTGTCGACACACCTTCTTCTTGTTGAGACTTCAGCTGAGTGTCGACACATTCCCTTAGTGTCGACACTTGTACTTAGAATATTTTTGTTGATCTTTCTGATTTTTGCTAAGTGTCGACACAGCTCCTTGTGTCGACACTTTCTTCAAGTGTAGAGTCTTTAGCTGAGTGTAGACACATTGTGCTGGGTGTCGACACTTACTTCATGTGTTGACTCTTCTGGTTGTGTGTCGACACATTGTGCTGGGTGTCGACACATACTTCAAGTGCTGACTCTTCTGTTGAGTGTCGACACATTGTTCTGAGTGTCGACACTTTAACTTAGTCTCTGCAGACTTTTGCTGAGTGTCGACACAGCTCCAAGTGTCGACACTTTCTGGTGTAGACACAGCTTCACTGGGTGTCGACACAGCTCCTTGTGTCGACACTTTCTGTCTGCACTTTCCTTCACTAAGTGTCGACACAGCTCCAAGTGTCGACACTTACTGTCTGGTGTCGACTCTGCATCCCAGGTGTCGACACAATGACTCCAAGCGTCGACACTGCTTGTCTGGGTGTCGACACAAGTCTTCTTAAGTGTCGACACTTTCCCTCTAGGTGTCGACACATGGACTTAGAAACCTTTTTGCTTCAGTCCAGTGATTTCTTAACCTACACAAGTAAACTCAACACACATCAAATACATTATGATGTATATCATTGAGTTGGGTGAGGCTTCTTCAAATCAGGTACATTTGACCAATGTACCCAACAATCTCCCCCTATTTGGAGAAGTCATAACCCTTAGTCAATGATATACACCATTCATAATTAAAAATTACAAAATGATGTAAAGCAGATTATTTACAGCAGGGTAAACATAAACATGTATTAATTCACACATGTATACACATTCATCATTTCAGAACAAACAAGAAATAGACACATTCACAGAACAATCATGATATATATTTATCATAAATTGTTCTAACATTTTTCTTATACATCTTCAGTGGTTTACAAAAATGTTTTACATTCAAAAGATTATAACAATCTTCAAGTCAATTTTTAATCTATTTCTGGTCTGGTTCTTTGATAACTATGCCTTTGCCAGGTTGGACTTGAGCTTTGACAGGGGCTTCAGCAGTTTCAGCAACAGCAGGATTCTTGCCTTTTAGATCTTTCTTTTTGAGTTCTTCTGTCTTGATCTTCTGCCTCTCAAAGTAGTGATATGGCTTAGGGAAGTACTTGCTAGGCTCCACTGCAGTAGGAGGTAGCTTTCCCATCTTATCCTTCCTTCTATACTAAACTATTGCTTCCTGCCTGATCTCATGCTTTCTCCATTCAGCTTCAGAAAACCATTTGTTTCTGTCATGAGTATTGTCCTTGGCAGCTTTCCAGGCAGTTAAAATTATATTGCTAGAGGTAGGGCTCCACTGTTCAAAGTTTGGCCTTTGTTCTGCTTGTTCCCTAAACCTCTTCTTGGACAACCTTGTCTCTTCCTCCTTCTGTAATGCCTCTTGCATGGCTTCAGTAATAGGTTGAACAACCTTTTCAATATGAACATGGTCCTTGCCCTCAGGTGGGATATACATGGTGCTCACATCTGCTTGAATCATTTCAAAGTCTGGAGGTGGATAAATGACCTGAGCTACTTCTGGTTGCTCACCTCCAAGATATGCAGTTTGAATCCCAGATTCAGCAACATTATCATCATCACAGAGTGGAGGATAGCCCAGTGTAGCTCTGATGGAATTAGATATCCATTTGGCATGGTCAGAACTAGCTTTGACTAATACTCTCTCCCCCTTTAGGACTTCTCTAGCCATGTGATCTCTGACATCATCCTTTTGAAACCTGATTTGACTATCCAAATATCTGATTCCCTCTTTAAAGAATGGTTTCAGCTTTTGAAGTTGTTCAGAGATAGCTTTCTGGGAGGCTTGGATTGCAGTCTTCACAGCAGAAATTTCCTCTTGAAAGGCTTTGTCAAAGTCAGCTTTAGCAGCAGCAGTTGATGTAGAAGGTTCAGCAGCTTTGGTCTTCAACTCAGTGACTATAGCATTATGGGAGGCAGTCAAATTGTCATTCATTCTTAACTGATTCTCAAGAACATATCCTTGTTTCAATGCTATATCATCAACTTGGGCTTTGATTTTCTCCTGGTGTGTTGCCAAATACACCACTGCATTTCCACCTTTGTGGAAGCATTCATTCATTTTCTTCTTGTTAAGGTTTATTTCAAACCTTATGGATTTTATATCTTGGGCAAGATCAAACTGTAAAGCTTTGTGCCCTTCATCTACATAAGCCTCTATTGCTTTTCTCTGTTCTTCCAGTTTTATCTGCATTGCAATCATTAATGCACTATAATCAACAGTTGGAGCTTGTTGAACTATAGGCTGTGGGGCTATAGATTGCAGAGCTTTCTTATAACTCTGACTTCTCCTTTTAAATACATACAGTTTCTTCTTCTTAGCCCTAGCACTCTCCTTATCTTCAGAGGCAGAAGTGCTGGCTATGTCAACCCTATCCTTAGGGCTTTGAGGCTTCTCAGTTTGCACATCAGGTGCTTTCTCAGTTTCCAGCCTAATAGGCTCTTCCAGATCTTGTACTTGTTCCCCCTCAACAACAGCAGTATCTCTTCCAGCAGCTTCTTTGTCCATGTCAAAATCAGCTTGATCTAGATTTAGAAATAAATCTTCCATGGTGAACTCTTGAGGTGATTGAGCTGGAGACATTCTTTGCTCTTCAACTTCTGGATCAGGAATTTCTGGAACAGCAGATGTGTCTTTGATAACAACATCTGGTTCTTGACTATGCAGCTGAGTTTGCTGAGGAACATCAGACAAATCAGCATCTTCTATAAGATATTCTAAAGTATTTAGGTCAGTGAGTACCTCTTGGATGATGATGGTGGCTTGCTCACTGTCCAGTGTAGATGGTTCTTCTACAACTGGAGGCTCCCCCTGGCTTTGATCCTTGTGGATGGGGCTAGCTTGAGGTAGCTCCCCCTGGATCTCAGCAATTTCTTGAGCAGCAGGGGTCTTCTCTACAGTCTCTTCCTCATGATCATCAGGAGTGAAGACAACATGTTCTTCACTCCCAGAACTACTGGAGGACTCTTGTTCCACTAGAGCAGTTTTTCTCTTTTTCTTTGGAGGAGTATCTTTCTTAGTAACTGTCTTCTCTGGGGTTGGCATGTCCTTGGACAATACCCTGTCCCATCTTGAAAAGATTCTTTGATCCATCTTCCTCATGTGGTTTATCTTGCTGCCTGCAGCAGTATTCATTACCTCTGGTATCACACCAGCTAGGTATAGACTAATAATTCTGCCCAGATTGGGCTTCTTCAAGCTCTCCTTAATCTTCTCATAAACCACTATAGACCAGTCAGTTCTTAGAGTAAAGATAATTCTAGTCATGATTCCAAACATATAGGCAGACACTCTATCATGCCCTCCAGGTTTGCTGAGTAAGACCTTTCCCACAATCTCAGACATGAACTTTCCTTGATTATTCATGCCTTTTCTGTTGAAAACTGAACCTATTTTCATCTTTGGATCAAGTCCACACCAGGTAAGAGCTTCCCTGGTCTTTGAAGCAGTCACCTCTTCTCCATCTTGAGTTTTTGGTAGCTGGAGTACCTTCCTCAGACTCTTTGGTGAAACCTTGACCTTAGTTCCATAAACTCTGGATTTGATTCTGAATCCAGATTCATCTACTACAGCTCCATTAAGGAATTCAAGTACTTCCTTCTTCCAAATCTTTGTAGGTTCAGACAAGAGATATTCTAGTCCAGAATCGGCGACTAGGGTTACAACCGCCTTGAGTTCTGGATCAGCATCGTCGAACGCGCCGCGCACAAGCTCATAACCTTCGTTAACGTTCTCCTCAAGCTTAGGAGCCATTAGGGTTTGTAGAATTTGTCTTTAGAAAAGAGAGGTGTCGACACAGAAGTTTTGGTCTCGAAACTTTGAAAGCGTGTCGACAAACAAAGACAGAACCCTATTTATACCTTTCTGATTTTGAAGATGAACAGGCGGGACAGCTAACTTAAAATGTGTCGACACTGGCTATTAGTGTCGACACTGACTTATAATGTCTCGACACACATGTGTCGACACAAGTTTAGTCAACAGATTTTATGTGTTGACACTTGGTTATGTGTCGACACAACATAACTCGACACATTGTCGAGACTTTACTTAGAAAATTCTGAGTAAAACATAAGTGTCGACACCATATTGGATGTGTCGACACCTACTGGTCATGTGTCGACATTAACATTCTGAAGTGTCGACACCAACATCCTGGATGTGTCGACACCTTTTTCCTGAAGTGTCGACACCACTATTCTGTGTCGACATAGACTTGTCTATGTGTCGACACCTTTTTACTTAGCCAATTTTAATTCTGTAAACTTATTTTAAGTTTATCATTCCTAGTTCAATTTTGAATCTATTGAACTTAGCTTCTTCTAGGGGCTTAGTAAACATATCAGCTATCTGTTTTAACATATTCAAGTAAAATATCTTCTCTTTCTACATGCTCCCTAAGAAAATGATATTTAATTTCAATATGTTTAGTTCTACTATGTGATACAGGGTTATTAGCTATTGAAATATCACTTGTAGAATCACAGAAAAGTGGAGTTCTACTTACCTGAAATCCATAGTCCTCTAGCTGATGATGTATCCACAGAAGTTGAGCACATCAACTTCCTGCAGCCACATACTCTGACTCAGCTGTGGAGATAGCCACACTGGTTTGCTTCTTGCTACTCCATGAAATTAGTCTCCCACCTAGGAATTGACAGGTTCCAGTAGTGCTCTTTCTATCTTCTTTGCATCCTGCAAAGTCTGCATCTGAATAACCTGTTAGATCAAAATCTCCATTCCTAGGGTACCAGAGGCCTAGATAGGGAGTGCCCTTTAGATATCTCAATATTCTTTTGACTGCAGTCAAATGAGACTCTTTAGGGCAGGCTTGATACCTGGCACAAACACATGTAGCATACATGATGTCAGGTCTACGAGCAGTCAAGTATAATAGGGAGCCAACTATCCCTCTATACAAGGTTTCATCTACAGGTTTCCCTGCATCATCCTTGCTAAGAGACATACTTGACCCCATAGGAGTCTTCATGGTACTGGATGAATCCATACCATACTTCCTTATGAGTTCTAGGGTGAACTTGGACTGATATATGGATAAACCACTTTCAGTCTGTTTAACTTGGAGACCCAAGAAAAACTTCAGCTCTCCCATACTACTCATCTCAAACTGACCTTGCATAAGTTTTGCAAACTTTTTGCAAAGGCTGCTTTCAGTAGACCCAAATATAATGTCATCTACATATATTTAGACTAGTATTACTTTGCCTCTAGATTCCCTAAGGAATAGAGTCTTATCTATTTTCCCCCTTGAGAACTTGTTCTCAATGAGGAAACTAGATAGAGTTTCATACCAAGCCCTAGGGGCTTGCTTTAACCCATATAAAGCTTTCCTAAGTCTATAGACATGATGAGGTAGAGTTGGATCAACAAAACCTGAAGGCTGCTCCACATAGACTTCTTCTTTAAGATTACCATTTAGGAATGCTGACTTGACATCCATTTGGTATACCTTGAATCCTTGATAGGTTGCATAGGCCAAGAACATCCTTATGACTTCCAGTCTGGCTACTGGAGCAAAGGTTTGATCAAAATCAATACCTTCTTCTTGCCTATATCCTTTAGCAACCAGTCTAGCCTTATTTTTAATGATGACCCCTTGTTCATCCATCTTATTCCTGTAGATCCACTTAGTTCCTATTACATTGTGGTCTTTAGGTTTAGGAACTAATTCCCAGACCTTGCACCTCTTGAACTGATTAAGCTCTTCTTCCATTGCTTCAGTCCATTGTGGATCTTGTATTGCTTCTTCAAACTTCTTGGGTTCAACTTGTGACAGAAAGCTGGAATAGATTGCAGCATTCTGATTTCTGCTCCTTGTTTGAACTCCTTGTCTTGGATCTCCAATAATCAGTTCTACTGGATGATCTCTAAGATGCCTGTGGGCTGGAGGCATCCTAACTTCTGGTTGAACCACTTCAGCATCTGCATCATGCTGTATTCCTTGTATTTCTTCAGCAATTGGCACATGTAGTTCTCCCCTGGACAACAGCTACTTTCTTCTACTTGCTGTCTTGCAGCAGGCACTTCTTCTATAGTAAGCTTGTCCATTTTCTTTGTCAAACCTGTGGGGCTGCATACACTGCTAGACAACTCATTATTAATAAGTTTAGTCTCATCAAAAACTACATGCACTGATTCTTCTACAACTTGTGTAGTCAAGTTGTAGACTCTATAAGTCTTACTATTATTGCTGTACACAACAAAAATTCCCTCTTGGGACTTGGCAGCAAACTTAGTTAAGTAAGACTTCCCATTGTTAAGTATGAAGCATTTGCAACCAAAGATCCTAAAATAGGATAGGTTTGGTTTCCTGCCTTTCACAACTTCATAGGGGGTCTTGTTAAGCCTCTTAGTGATGGTAGCCCTATTTATAACATGGCATGCAGTATTAACTGCTTCAGCCCAGAAATATTCTGGCAGTGATGTATCACTTAGTAGGGTCCTACCAGCCTCTATCAAGGTCCTATTCTTCCTTTCAGCAATGCCATTTTGCTGAGGTGTTCTAGGTGAAGAGAATTCTTGAAATATCCCAAAGTCTTCACACAGTTTTGTCATGCTATCAGACTGAAATTCAGTACCATGGTCACTTCTAATTTTGACCACTGTACTATTTAGTTCATTCTGAATTTGCTTGACAAAGCTATAGAAGACACTAGGTCTTTCAGATTTCTGTCTTAAGAAGAACACCCAGGAAAACCTTAAGTAGTCATCTACAACTACAAAGGTATAGACCTTCCTACCTAAGCTGTGAACTGGCATTGGACCAAAGAGATCCATATGCAAGAGGTATAAACACCTCACAGCATCTTTGTTCTCTATGCTTCTAAAGGTGGATTTAGTCTGCTTGCCCTTTTGACAAGCTGAGCAAATACCATCTTTAACACACTTAACTTGAGGACCATTCCTCACTAACTCTTTACTAAAGAGTTTGCTAATAGTCTTGTAGTTAAGATGGGCAAGCCTCTTGTGCCATTTGACACAATGAGAGACCTTCTCATCAGCTACAAGACAAACTGGAGAACCATTGTTCTCAATCATAATGTCTAGGCAGTAGACATTCCTCTTCCTATAACCTGTCAAAATGATCTCTTGATCACTTGACCTCTTGATATGACAACCATTTTTAACAAATGAGATGTCATACCCTACATCACTTAATTGACTTATACTTATTAGGTTGTGTTTCAACCCTTTAACATAAGCCACTTGAGTAATGGTAACTAAGTTTGTAGAAATGTTACCAAATCCTTTGATGATTCCTTTTTCAGAACCACCAAAGGTTACTTTTGGACCATCTTTTACTGGAATGTAGTCCTTTAGTAATCCTCTTGTTCCAGTCATATGTCTGGAACATCCACTGTCCAAGTACCATGTAGGGGTATGGCCACTTGGACTCACCTGCAAAACAGATTAATGAACCTTAGAACCCAAAGAATTCTTGGGTCCTTGGTACTTGTTAGTCTGTAACTTGACAAAACTACGTACTGACTTTCCACCAGGTAGCTTGCTACTCACTTTGGCACTAACATTGTGCCAACAGTCTACTGCAAAGTGGCCAACCTTGCCACAGCACCAGCATTCAAACTTATTGTACCTTTGCTTAGGTACAGCCTTTGCTGTCTTATCTACAGCAGTCTTGTTGAATGTTGGGGCTTTGCCCTTGGACTTGGACTTGGACTGCTCAGTCCTAGCAGGTCTAATAAAGCCCAGTTCAGCCTTGCCTTTATGATGAACAAAATCATCAATTAAAGGTAACACTGACTTAGGTTTAGAAAACCTAGCAACTAAGTCCTTCTCCTTCTGAAGATTGATCTCCAGACTCTTAATTTGATCATTCTTAAAAGTGATAGTACCCATCTGAATCACTGTTATGTGTTTCAGCCTAGCTATCTCATTAAGCTTTTGATCAAACTGCTTCTCAAAATCTGTTGCACCAGCTTTAAGATCAGCAATTTCCTTTGCCTGACTTTTAGCTAGGGACTTGCTTTTCTTGTAAGCTTGCAACAACACCTTATATTCATCTATAAGCTGATGAATATCATCCTCAGACTCAGATACATTCTCATCACTTGATGAAGAAGAATCTGAATCTGAACTAGAACAAGAAACTGAACTTGAACATGAACCTTGTACCTGACTGGGTCCTGGCTGCTCCAGGATTTTGGCACTCTCTGTCAAAGCCATTAGCCCTTGGCATTGACTGTCTTCTTGTTCATAAATAGACTCCATGATCTGCATGAATTTTTCCTCTTCTTCTTCAGCAAACAGCCCTATGTAGTCTTCAGCATCAGACTCAGATTCTGAAGAAGAAATATCTGATAGAGTCTTCTCTTTCTTGGCTACAAAAGACTTCTCTTTCTTGCCTTTGAAATGAGTCTTTTTCCTGTCACCAGATTCTTTCCTCTTTTCAGGACAGTCTGCAATAACATGGCCCTGTCTATTGCAGCAATAACACACTATCTTTGAACTAGTTGCCTTGCTAGATTTTGTCCTTTTCTTGTCATTCTTTGAAGACTTCTTTTTCTGATAAGAGTCTTCCTTTCCATGTGATGTAGAAGGCCTTGACCTCCACTGTTTCTTTTTCAAAAACTTCTGAAAGTGTCTAGTGAAAGCAGCAAAGTCTTCATCACTTTCACTGCTTTCTGACTTGGTGCTGACTGTTTCATCTGACTCTGAGTCAGCAATCTTTGGAGGTGGAGTTGGTGATTTATTCCTGCACTTCCTGGGGACATCTGTCTTGAAAGCAACAGTTCTTTCCTTGTGCTCAGTCCTTGTTGATTTCTCCTCCTCTTTCCTCACTGTCAACTGCATCTCATATGACAACAACTTGCCAAACAGTGTAGGAGGAGGAATTTCCCCCAACTTAGCCATTTCTCTAATGGCACAGATCTTTGTGTCCCAATCTTTGGTTAGGGACCTTAAGAACTTGTCATTTAGTTCATAGTTGCTGAACTCTCTTCCATAAGACATGAGTTCATTAACTATTCTGTAGAACTTCTTGTAGCACTCAGTTATGCTATCACCTTTACCTTGTCTAAAACTCTCATACTCCTGATTTAGCAAGGATTTTCTATCTTGTCTAACTTCTTCAGATCCTTCCATATACACTATAAGAGTGTCCCACATCTCTTTAGCTGTCTTGCAGTGTATAAGATTCTGAAAAGTTGCATCATCAATGGCACTCACTATTATGTTCTGTGCCCTCTTGTCCATTGTGGCTAGGACAATCTCATCCTTAGTCATCTCAGAGAAATCCTTTGGAGTTCTCTGATTTGCATCCAAAATTGAAATCTTCATGGGCACATAAGGCCCTTCCTTTACTGTGATGTAGATTCTAGGGTCTGAGGCCTCCATAAATAGCCTTACCCTTTCCTTCCAGATCCCAAAGATCTCTTTCCTGCATATGGGTAATTTCATGGAACGCAATTCCTTGTGATTCTCAGAGGAACCCATGTTTCTTGATTTTCTTGAATTTCTTGAAACTGTGATTTGCCTTACACTGAATCTGCCAAACAGGATCTCCTTAGACTGTTAGTCCTTTTTGAGGAACCTCACTTTGATACCACTTGAAAGATATGGTACCTAAACACCTAGAGGGGGGGGGGGGTGAATAGGTGACCTAATCCTTTTCTAACTTTACTGGCAGCAAACAGTTTATTATCACAGATTTATAACTTTTGCACAGCAATCACAAAGCATTCACAGCATACACAGTACAATCACAGCACAACACAGTGGTTTATAGTGGTTCCCCAAGATGTGGGTACATCCACTTTCCCCCTTCGCCTATCTAGCAGTGTACTAGATTTGGCCAAACTCCTCCACTGTCTCAGAACCCAAATTGGTTCCTACACCTCAGGCCCAAAGCCTTACAACTCAGCTTTATCCCAAAGCCTACACTCAGCCAATCAAGGCCTACACTCAGCCAACCAAGGCCTACACTCAGAGATCTCAATCTCCAACACTCAGGCTCACATGCCCTACCCTCAGCCTTTATAGTTATATGCTTACAATTCACTCAGATCCAAGGAATCCTACAAGTTAAAAATGTATTATAGATATTAACTCTACAACTCAGAAATAAAAGAGGGGAGTTGAGAGTTTCTTGATGAGTTCTTGGAAGAACTCAGCTGGATTCACTCTGACTTAGCTTTATTCAAAGCTTCTTGAGTAGAACTGAATAAGACTGAATCCTCCTGCAGTTGTTCCTTGACCTCTGCCACTTAAGATCCAGAATTGAATCTGAATCCTTCTTCTCAGCCTAGTTCCAGAGGCTGATTTCTTGGATGGAGCCCTCTCTCTCCAACTTCTTAGATCTGCACTTGGACTGCAAGATCTTCTTGTGTTGATACTCTTGGTACCACTTTAATAACTTGTTCTTCAATAATGATAACTCTTTTTGAACAACTACTCAAAAACAGTTTCTGTAAACTGTAGGTGCCTATTTATAGGCCTTCTTCATGGTAACCGGCTGGTCCGGTCCATAACTGACTTCTGATATCTCTGACAGGTGCTGTAGACCGGCTGGAACGGCAGCTGTCAAGTCATCCAGTCATTTCTTGAAAATCTCTAACTGTCTGTAAGTGTTGAGACTTTCTGTCTTTAAGTGTCGACACTTATAGTCCAAGTGTTGACACATGTTGTGTAAGTGTCGACACAAGTCTACAAAGTGTCGACACAACTCCTTGTATGTCTCGACACAGTTTCTTCTGCATGTGTCGACACTAAAATTGAGTGTCGACACAAGTACTTGTTCTTCTAGCTTTTGCTGAATTCTTCTAAGTGTCGACATATCTCCTTTGTGTCGACACAACTTCTTGTGTTGAATCTGTCAAGTGTCGACACTGCTTCTTGGTGTCGACACATAGTCTTCAATGTCGATACTTGCTGAGTGTCGACACAGCTCCTTGTGTTGACACACCTTCTTCTTGTTGAGACTTCAGCTGAGTGTCGACACATTCCCTTAGTGTCGACACTTGTACTTAGAATATTTTTGTTGATCTTTCTGATCTTTGCTAAGTGTCGACACAGCTCCTTGTATCGACACTTTCTTCAAGTGTAGAGTCTTTAGCTGAGTGTCGACCCATTGTGCTGGGTGTCGACACTTACTTCATGTGTTGACTCTTCTGGTTGTGTGTCGACACATTGTGCTGGGTGTCGACACATACTTCAAGTGCTGACTCTTCTGTTGAGTGTCGACACATTGTTCTGAGTGTCGACACTTTAACTTAGTCTCTGCAGACTTTTGCTGAGTGTCGACACAGCTCCAAGTGTCGACACTTTCTGGTGTAGACACAGCTTCACTGGGTGTCGACACAGCTCCTTGTGTCGACACTTTCTGTCTGCACTTTCCTTCACTAAGTGTCGACACAGCTCCAAGTGTCGACACTTACTGTCTGGTGTCGACTCTGCATCCCAGGTGTCGACACAATGACTCCAAGTGTCGACACTGCTTGTCTGGGTGTCGACACAAGTCTTCTTAAGTGTCGACACTTTCCCTCTAGGTGTCGACACATGGACTTAGAAACTTTTTGCTTCAGTCCAGTGATTTCTTAACCTGCACAAGTAAACTCAACATACATCAAATACATTATGATGTATATCATTGAGTTGGGTGAGGCTTCTTCAAATCAGGTACATTTGACCAATGTACCCAACAACTGATAATGTGTGTCGACACAACTCCTTGTTCTTCAGTACTTTGTTGATTTCTTGTAAGTGTCGACACAACTCTTTTGTGTCGACACATCTTCTTGTGTTGAACTTGTTAAGCGTCGACACATCTTCTTGGTGTCGACACATGCCTTCAGTGTTGATACTTTTGCTGAGTGTCGACACATCTGCTTGGTGTCGGCACTTTGTTGGGTACATTGGTTAAATGTACCTGATTTGAAGAAGCCTCACCCAACTCAATGATATACATCATAATGCATTTGATGTATGTTGAGTTTACTTGTGCAGGTTATGTAATCACTGGACTGAAGCAAAAAGTTTCTAAGTCCATGTGTCGACACCCAGAGAGAAAGTGTCGACACTTAAGAAGGCTTGTGTCGACACCCAGACAAGCAGTGTCGACACTTGGAGTCATTGTGTCGACACCTGGGATGCAGAGTCGACACCAGACAGAAAGTGTCGACACTCAGTTAAGAAAAGTGCAGACAGAAAGTGTCGACACAAGGAGCTGTGTCGACACCCAGTGAAGCTGAGTCTACACCAGAAAGTGTCGACACTTGGAGCTGTGTCGACACTCAGCAAAAGTCTGCAGAGACTAAGTACAAGTGTCGACACTCAACACAATGTGTCGACACTAAGCAGAAGAGTCAGCACTTGACGTAAGTGTCGACACCCAGCACAATGTGTCGACACTCAACAGAAGAGTCAGCATTTGAAGTATGTGTCGACACCTAGAACAATGTGTCGACACTCAGCTAAAGACTCTACACTTGAAAAAAGTGTCGACACAAGGAGCTGTGTCGACACTTAGCAAAGATCAGAAAGATCAACAAAATTATTCTAAGTACAAGTGTCGACACTAAGGGAATGTGTCGACACTCAGCTGAAGTCTCAACAAGAAGAAGGTGTGTCGACACAAGGAGCTGTGTCGACACTCAGCAAGAATCAACATAGAAGACTATGTGTCGACACCAAGAAGTAGTGTCGACACTTAATAGATTCAACACAAGAAGTTGTGTCGACACAAAGGAGATGTGTCGACACTTAGAAGAATTCAGTAAAAGCAAGAAGAACAAGTACTTGTGTCGACACTCAATTTCAGTGTCGACACCTGAAGAAGAATCTGTGTTGAGACATACAAGGAGTTGTGTCGACACCTTGTAGACTTGTGTCGACACTTACACAGCATGTGTCGACACTTGGTCTATAAGTGTCGACACTTAAAGACAGAAAGTCTCGACACTATCAGATAGTTAGAGATTTTCAAGAAATGACTGGATGACATGACAGCTGCCGTTCCAGCCGGTCTACAGCACCTGTCAGAGATGTCAGAAGACAGTTATGAACCGGATCAGCCGGTTACCATGAAGAAGGCCTATAAATAGGCACATATAGTCTACAGAAACTGTGGTTGATGATTAGTGATCAACAAGTGGTTCAGATTATTGTTGAACAAGTTATTGAAGTGGTACACAAAGTATCAACACAAGAAGATCTTGCAGTCCAAGTGCAGATCTAAGAAGTTGGAGAGAGAGGGCTCCATCCAAGAAATCAGTCTCTGGAACTAGGCTGAGAAGAAGGATTCAGATTTATTCTGGATCTTAAGTGGCAGAGGTCATGGAACTACTCCAGGAGGATTCAGTCTTATTCAGTTCTACTCAAGAAGCTTTGAAGAAAGCTAAGTCAGATTGAATCCAGCTGAGTTCTTCCAAGAACTCATCAAGAAACTCTCAACTCCCCTCTTTTATTTCTGAGTTGTTGAGTTAATATTTGTAATACATTTTTATCTTGTAGGATCCTTTGGATCTGAGTGAATTGTAAGCCTATAATTATAAAGGCTGAGGGTAGGGCTTGAGAGCCTGAGTGTAGGAGATTGTGATCTCTGAGTGTAGGCCTTGTTGGCTGAGTGTAGGACTTGGTTGGCTGAGTGTAGGCCTTGGTTGGCTGAGTGTAGGCCTTGATTGGCTGAGTGTAGGCTTTGGGATAAAGCTGAGTTGTAAGGCTTTGGGCCTGAGGTGTAAGAACCAATTTGGGTTCTGAGACAGTGGAGGAGTTTAGCCGAATCTAGTACACTGCTAGATAGGCGAAGGGGGAAAGTGGATGTACCCATATCTTGGGGAACCACTATAAACCACTGTGTATGCTGTGCTGTGATTATTGCTGTGCTTGCTGTGATAGAATAAGTTAGAAAGCTGTGTTATAAACTGTTGGCTGCCATTAAAGTTTAAAAAGGATTAGGTCACCTATTCACCCCCCCTCTAGGTGTTTAGGTACCATATCTTTCAAGTGGTATCAGAGCCAGGTTCCTCAAAACAAGGACTAACAGTCTGAGGAGATCCTGAGTGGCAGATTCAGTGTAAGGCAAAATACAGATTCAAGAAATTCAAGAAAATCAAGAAACATGGGTTCTTCTGAGAATCACAAGGAATTGGGTTCCATGAAATTACTTATATGCAGGAAAGAGATCTTTGGGATCTGGAAGGAAAGGGTAAGGCTATTTATGGAGGCCTCAGACCCTAGAATCTACATCACAGTAAAAGAAGGGCCTTATGTGCCCATGAAGATTTCAGTTCTAGATGCAAATCAGAGAACTCCAAAGGATTTCTCTGAGATGACTAAGGATGAGATTGTCCTAGCTACCATGGACAAGAGGGCACAGAACATAATAGTGAGTGCCATTGATGATGCAACATTTCAGAATCTTATACATTGTAAGACAACCAAGGAGATGTGGGACACTCTTATAGTGTATATGGAAGGATCTGAAGAAGTAAGACAAGATAGAAAATCCTTGCTAAATCAGGAGTATGAGAGTTTTAGACAAGGTAAAGGTGATAGCATAACTGAGTGCTACAAAAAGTTCTACAGAATAGTTAATGAACTCATGTCTTATGGAAGAGAGTTCAGTAACTATGAACTAAATGACAAGTTCTTAAGGTCCCTAACCAAAGATTGGGACACCAAGATCTGTGCCATTAGAGAAATGGCTAAGTTGGGGGAAATTCCTCCTCCTACACTGTTTGGCAAGTTGTTGTCATATGAGATGCAGTTGACAGTGAGAAAAGAGGAGGAGAAATGATGTAGGGTTATCTGGAAACGGAGATCTCCGCGAAGCTAACGCTCTCCCTACGCACAACACGTCGTAGATCTACCGCACCTACACAGCACCTATCGCCCACAATATTTCCTCGTCACAAAACGCAGTACAAACAACAAAGGAGGAATGGTCGACTCGAAAACAACGATCGGAAATTTGAGTCGGATTATTCCCCAAGAAAACACAAAGGTTGCCACTCCTTTTTGAGAGCAAGACCAAGGCTATAGGCCAAGATCCGCTCAAGAAAATAGGATCCACCCGATCCGGAAATAAAAGCCTTGCAACGGCGATTTCAAATCAAAACTTGCAGCGATTAAATTAAAGATCCGGAGAAAACGATGAGCGAAATCCACCACAACTAAAGAGAAGAAATCACACAAGGGAGGGGAAAGAGATTACCCAACCGGAAAACGTTCACATGAGATAACTGTGGGAGAATCACTCTCTCCACGGATGCACCGGCGTCGCACCGAATGGTTTGCAACCTTCTTTCAAGGAGTCGCACCGAAGGAAGCCTCGCCGGAGTCGCACCGAACGGGGATGGAGGAGGCAAGGCTTGGCTTCACACCAAAGGGGAGGGGGCGGCTATGGACTTCTCCATGGTGGCCGAAATTTCCACAAGGGGGGTTTTTTTTAGGTTTCTTTTCCAATTGCTTTAACTCTTCATGATAGCCTCCTTTAAATAGGAGTTACAAATAAGCCATAGCCCTTCATGATGGAGATTTAATCTCATCCATCCGAATGGCTAATAGGAGTTACAAATAAGCCTTAGCCTTTCATGATGGAGATTTAATCTCATCCATCCGAATGGCTAATTGCACACCAAAACTAAAATAGTTCAAATTGAAAATACAACAACACATGCAATGAATATAAAATTATCACGTAAGCATAGGATAATTTTATATTCCAATTATAAAATAAAGTGCACGAAAAGGAAATAAATAAAACTAAGGCATTGCCGTGGCGGTAGCACGGCGCGGGCGGAGGTTGTAGCGTAGCCGTCCGTTAGCGTCATCGTGCCGCCTCACGTCCTTGAGTCGTATGGCCTTAGCAACCGGATCATCAACAGCATCATCAGCATCGTCTTCAACCGGTGGAGGAGGGGCCGCGCCATCAATCCTCCCCCGCTCAAATGCACGCATCTCCGTTGCGTGGTCCAAGCGATAGCGGTGAAGGAGAGCGGCATCCAAACTCTGCAGCTCCGTCTCGAGTACCCAAGAGTCATCCGAAGGGGGCCGATCACGCCAACGGATGAGAAAGCGGTGGGTGTCGCCATCAGCAGGGGTAACAGGCTCAGCATCAAGTATCATCTCTGGAGTGGAGAACGTCCGTGGAAACCTGGGGAACATATTAGCAGTAGGCAGGAAAGAAGGCAACTTACCATCTGATGAGATACCCGTGGGGACCGAAAGAGAGAGATCATCCGTACTACCACTCCCCAACCCATGAGAATTTTTAGTGGGAGAAGAAGACGACAAAGAAATCAACTCTTGTGGTGGTGACATAAACATCGTTAAATCCGAAACATTAAAAATGGGGGAGATACCCCAATCAGCAGGCAAGTCCAAAACGAAAGCGTTGTCACCTAGCTTTTTAATAATCCGAAAAGGGCCGGCGCGCTTTGGTGCTAACTTTTTAACGGTGCCAGTTGGCAAGCGTTCGGGAACCAAACGGACTAATACTAGATCGCCAGTTTTGAAGTCTGATACTCTCCTATGTAAATTACCGTGCGCTTGATGAGAGTCGTATTGCGTAGTCAAGGTGTCCCGTATACGTGCGTGTAAATCAGGGATGTGCTGGGCGAAGGATTGTGCAAACTGACTTGCCTTGTACGTTGGGGGCAACAACACCAAGTCAAGCGGCACAGGAGCCTTATACCCGTGGACAATCTCATTTGGGGACAGACCCGTAGACCGATTCTTGGAATTATTGTAGGCTAATTGGGCATGGGGAAGGAGAAGATCCCAATTGCTCTTGTGATCACTCACGAGGCATCGTAACAAATTTGCTAAGCTCCGATTAACCACTTCCGTCTGGCCATCAGTTTGGGGATGATAGGCAGAGGAAAACAATAATTTCGTTCCCATTAATATCCAAAGAGTCTTCCAAAAATAACTAGTGAATTTTACGTCCCTATCCGATACTATGGTCTTTGGCACTCCACGGTGACTAACGACTTCTTTAAAATAAAGTTTAGCGACGTGAGACGCATCATTCGTCCTACTGCATGGGATGAAATAAGCCATCTTTGAAAACCTATCCACAACTACAAAAATTGAGTCGTGACGGCGTAGGGTAACGGGGAGGCCTAATACAAAATCCATACTAACGTCGACCCAAGGCATGGAAGGAATAGGCAAGGGTGTATATAATCCTACGTTGGTTTTACTACCCTTAGATACCTGGCATGTGCGGCAGCTACTCACTACCTGTCCCACCATAACCTTCAGTTTTGGCCAATAGAATTTGTCTTCGACTAACGTAATGGTCTTATCTCTACCGAAGTGGCCACTCAACCCTCCGCTATGCAACTCCCATATAATATGTAGTCGTAACGATGACTGCGGAATACATAGCTTTCCGTTCCTAAACAGGTAACCATCCTTGATGACGTATGCAGATATCGTCGTGGGGGAGCTATCCTGGGCAGATAAATAGAAGTCCTGGAAGTCAGGACACGTGGCGTACTCATCCTTAATCCGCTCAAAGCCTATAACATGTACTTCCATAGAGGTGAGTAAAAGCGTAAGACGGCTAAGGGCGTCCGCGACTCGGTTATCGGCTCCCTTAAGGTGCTTGAGATTAAACGTGTAACCTTGTAGGAAAGCGACCCACTTAGCGTGACGTGGGCTGATCTTATGCTGGCCGTTGATGAAACGTAAAGCCTCATGATCGGAGAGGATCACAAACTCCTTGGAGAGGAGATAGTGCCTCCAATGGTGTAGACATCAGACTACAGCATAAAACTCCCTATCGTAATTTGAGTAGTTTAGCTTAGGGCCGGACAACTTCTCGCTAAAATAACTAACGGGATGGCCCTCCTGGCTCAAGACACCTCCAATCCCCACCCCAGACGCATCGCATGTGAGCTCAAAGACTTTAGCAAAGTCAGGTAGACGTAAGACAGGTGCCTCAGTCATAAGCTGTTTGATTCGTTCAAAAGCATGGGTGGCGGACTTCGTCCACGTAAACTCTCCCTTCTTCATACAGTCCGTGATAGGCGCCATAATACTACTGAAGTCTCGTATGAAACGACGATAAAACGTGGCTAACCCATGGAAACTACGCACCTCACGTAGGGTGGTTGGCACGGGCCAGTCCTTAATGACCTGAACCTTGCCCGGATCAACTCGAATACCCTCAGAGCCGACTATATAGCCTAGGAACTCTACCTCCGAGACATAGAAAGTGCATTTCTTAAGGTTGAGAAATAACGTCTCCTTCCGCAGGGTGGAAAGGATCACTCTCATGTGGGAGATGTGCTCGATAGTAGAGGTGCTATAAATCAGAATATCGTCGAAGTAGACGACAACGAACTTTCCCATGAATGGCTGAAAGACATGTGTCATCATCCGGGAGAAGGTACTAGGGGCATTGGACAACCCAAAGGGCATCACAAGCCATTCGTACAGACCATCCTTCGACTTAAACGCTGTCTTCCACTCATCGCCCTCTCGTATCCTAATCTGGTGATAGCCACTCCGAAGATCTAATTTGGAGAACACGGTGGCTCCAGACAAGACATCCAACAAATCATCTAGGCGGGGAATGGGGAACCTATACTTGATGGTGATTTTGTTGATAGCCCGGCTATCAACGCACATCCTCCATGTACCATCCTTCTTGGGGGCAAGTAGGGCCGGTACAGCACATGGACTCATACTAGTCCTAATAAAACCTTTCGCTAGCAAGCCCTCGATCTGAGACTGCAACTCTAGGTGAGCCGCGGGGTGGAGTCGATAATGGGGCTGGTTTGGCAAGGAAGACCCCAGGATGAGATCTATCGCATGTTGGATATTCCTAAGCGGGGGTAACGTGGGCGGCAACTCATCCGGGTACACGTCCCTATACTCTTCCAACAGTACCCGTAACTCACTAGGTAGCTCATCCAAAATGCTAGAATCGGGCTTCGCACTTAAGAGGACTAGCGCATACATAATTCCATCAAAGAACGGATCTCTCTCAAACTCTTTCCTACCAACGAGATTCAACGTTTTCCGTTCTACCGGGATAGTGGTGTCCTTAGCCAAGACTACGGGCTCCTTCGGGACGGTCGGCTTCAAAGTGATGGTTTTGCCATTGAATTTGAACTCATAAGTGTTTGCTCTACCAAAATGGGTAACATCACGGTCGTATAGCCAAGGGAGGCCTAATAACACATGACAAGCGTCCATCGGAAGGACATCACACCACACCTCATCAATGTAGGATTTGAATGAGAGTGGGACCAGGCATCGCTTGGTAACGGGTACAGAGAGCTTGTTGATCCAAGCGACCTGATATGGGGTCGGGTGTGGTTCCGTGACCAAGGACATACGTGCTACGGCGTTCGCAGATATGACATTCACGCAGCTACCACTATCAATAATCAACTTGCAAAGCTTCTCGCCACTCTTAAAAATCAGAGAAAATATGCTCGTCCTCTTCCAATCATCTAATGGATGAGGAGTGGTCAAGATACAACGCGTCACCATAAGGGGGTGATCGTCTTCTAAGTCACTAGGGACTCCTTCGGGGTCACTCTCCTCTACGGCCTCGTATACGTAATCGTCAGGGTCGGTAGTTGGCTCTAATAAGGCTAGTGTTTTTGTCTTTGTTGGGCATTCGTAGGCATAGTGGCCTTGAATGCCGCAAGAGTAATAAGTGGTGTTAGCCTTGCTAACCTTCCCGATAGGGACACGCTCACTCGCAGGGTTCTTGGAGTTCCTAGCGGTGATCACGAATGACTTCGACTCGGTAGATTTAAACTTTCCCTTATCAGGATATGTGGAAGAAGATGCCCCAGTGGTGGACTTGTTCTTCGCATGAGCGTAACGGGAGTGAGCCTTAGAGGCTAGGTGTTTTTCAATGTCCAAGGCGGCATTGAAAGTCGTGTTCAAGTTCGTATGCCCATATCGCAAGAGCTTCCTTTGGATATCGGGGTTAAGGCCCTTTCGAAATCTAGATAAAGTGACTTCGGGGATCTCCCTAAGGTCACATCGCACCATTCGGTCCTTAAGTTCACCCATATATTCAGCTACCGAGCTTGAGCCCTGCCGCAGAGTGGCAAGCTCATCGAACATTTGTGTCCGATGGTACGCAGGAACGTACTGATCGGTCAACAGGTTCTTCATTACTGGCCAACCTATAAGGGGGGCTCCGTGTCCGGTTCCTAATCTTCGCTCCTCATTCAGCCAGAACGTCTTTGCACGACCTGTTAACTTCATCCGGGCAACTTGGACCTTTTGGGGATCCGTCAGGTTGTGCCACTCAAAGTAACACTCCATATCCACAGTCCAGTTAATGAAGATTTGGGGGTCTCCCATGCCATCATACGTGGGGGCATTTATCTTAATGGCCCTAGCAATGTCAAAGTCTCGCTCGGGGCGGTGTCCTCTAGGGGGCACCCGCGGAGAGTCCCCATCAGAATCCGAATCAGAGTTATGTTGGTGCCGGTTGGGCCGGTCAACATTAACGGGTGGCGGGGGTGGCCTAGCTTGGTTTTGTAGGATCTGGGCTAAGACGTTCCTAAGCTCAGCCATTTCGGCACGAAGACCCGCTATAGCCGCGGTGTTGGGATCACCATGCTCGTTCGCAGCCATACTAGACGTAGACGGGGTTGCGTACTCCGTTCCTAGCCTAGTGCGCATTCAGGTTTGGGAGGCCCCGGGCAAGATGAATTTTCCTAGGGCTGTAGCTATATTGAAAATAAGATATTTTTATATATTCCCAATGTGAATAACACGTAGATCGTTAAAAAATTTTGTTTTGAAATTTTGCTGAAAAATAAAGATTTCAGCCCGCTATTGGCAGACCACAGAAAATAATTTTTTTGATTTTCTAATGATCCGATCTCCAACAAGGAACGCAGAGAGGATGTTTGCAACGTGAAAGTTGAAACGACCGCCTCTGATACCAAATTGATGTAGGGTTATCCGGAAACGGAGATCTCCGCGAAGCTAACGCTCTCCCTACGCACAACACGTCGTAGATCTACCGCACCTACACAGCACCTATCGCCCACAATATTTCCTCGTCACAAAACGCAGCACAAACAACAAAGGAGGAATGGTCGACTCGAAAACAATGATCGGAAATTTGAGTCGGATTATTCCCCAAGAAAACACAAAGGTTGCCAGTCCTTTTTGAGAGCAAGACCAAGGCTATAGGTCAAGATCCGCTCAAGCAAATAGGATCCACCCGATCCGGAAATAAAAGCCTTGCAACGGCGATTTCAAATCAAAACTTGCAGCGATTAAATTAAAGATCCGGAGAAAACGATGAGCGAAATCCACCACAACTAAAGAGAAGAAATCACACAAGGGAGGGGAAAGAGGTTACCCAACCGGAAAACGTTCACACGAGATAACTGTGGGAGAATCACTCTCTCCACGGATCCACCGGCGTCGCACTGAATGGTTTGCAACCTTCTTTCAAGGAGTCGCACCGAAGGAAGCCTCGCCGGAGTCACACCGAACGGGGATGAAGGAGGCAAGGCTTGGCTTCACACTAAAGGGGAGGGGGCGGCTATGGACTTCTCCATGGTGACCGAAATTTCCACAAGGGGGGTTTTTTTTAGGTTTCTTTTCCAATTGCTTTAACTCTTCATGATAGCCTCCTTTAAATAGGAGTTACAAATAAGCCTTAGCCCTTCATGATGGAGATTTAATCTCATCCATCCGAATGGCTAATAGGAGTTACAAATAAGTCTTAGCCCTTCATGATGGAGATTTAATCTCATCCATCCGAATGGCTAATTGCACACCAAAACTAAAATAGTTCAAATTGAAAATACAACAACACATGCAATGAATATAAAATTATCACATAAGCATAGGATAATTTTATATTCCAATTATAAAATAAAGTGCACGAAAAGGAAATAAATAAAACTAAGGCGTTGCCGTGGCGGTAGCACGGCGCGGGCGGAGGTTGTAGCGTAGCCGTCCGTTAGCGTCATCGTGCCGCCTCACATCCTTGAGTCGTATGGCCTTAGCAACCGGATCATCAACAGCATCATCAGCATCGTCTTCAACCGGTGGAGGAGGGGCCGCGCCATCAAGAAATCAACAAGGACTGAGCACAAGGAAAGATCAGTTGCTTTCAAGGCAGATGTCCCCAGGAAGTGCAGGAATAAATCACCAACTCCACCTCCAAAGATTGCTGAATCAGAGTCAGATGAAACAGTCAGCACCAAGTCAGAAAGCAGTGAAAGTGATGAAGACTTTGCTGCTTTCACTAGACAGTTTCAGAAGTTTTTGAAAAAAAAACAGTGGAGGTCAAGGCCTTCTACATCACAAGGAAAGGAAGACTCTTATCAGAAAAAAAGGTCTTCAAAGAATGACAAGAAAAGGACAAAGTCAAGCAAGTCAACTGGTTCAAAGATAGTGTGCTATTGCTGCAATAGACAGGGCCATGTTATTGCAGATTGTCCAGAGAAGAGAAAGGAATCTGGTGACAGGAAAAAGCCTCACTTCAAAGGCAAGAAAGAGAAGTCTTTTGTAGCCAAGAAAGAGAAGACTCTATCAGATATCTCTTCTTCAGAATCTGAGTCTGATGCTGAAGCCTACATAGGGCTGTTTGCTGAAGAAGAAGAGGAAGAATTCATGCAGATTATGGAGTCTATTTATGAACAAGAAGACAGTCAATGCCAAGGGATAATGGCTTTGACAGAGAGTGCCAAAATCCTGGAGCAGTCAGGACCCAATCAGGTACAAAGTTCAAGTTTAAATTCAGTTTCTTGTTCTAGTTCAGATTCAGATTCTTCTTCATCAAGTGATGAGAATGTATCTGAGTCTGAGGATGATATTCATCAGCTTATAGATGAATATAAGGTGCTGTTGCAGGCTTACAAGAAAAGCAAATCCCTTGCCAAAAGTCAGGCAAAGGAAATTGCTGATCTTAAAGCTGCAGCAACAGATTTTGAGAAGTCTTTTGATCAAAAACTGAATGAGATAGCCAGGTTGAAGCACATAACAGTGATTCAAATGAGTACTATATCATTTAAAAATGATCAAATCAAGAGTCTGGAGATCAATCTTCAAAAAGAGAGAGAGCTTGTTGCTAGGTTTTCTAAACCTAAGTCAGTGTTACCTTTAATTGATGAATTTGTTCATCATAAATGCAAGGCTGGACTGAGCTTTATTAGACCTGCAGGGACTGAGCAGTCCAAGTCTAAGTCCAAGGGCAAAGCCCCAACATTCAACAAGCCTGCTGTAGACAATACAGCCAAGGCAGTATCTAAGCAAAGGTACAACAAGTATGAATGTTGGTGCTGTGGCAAAGTTGACCATTTTGCAGTGGACTGTTGGCACAATGTCAGTTCCAAAGTGAGTAGCAAGCTACCTGGTGGAAAGCCAGTAGGTAGCTTTGTCAGATTGCAGACTAACATGTACCAATGACCCAAGAATTCTTTGGGTTCTAAGGTTCATTAATCTGTTTTGCAGGTGAGTCCAAGTGGCCATACCCCAACATGGTACTTGGACAGTGGATGTTCCAGACATATGACTGGAACAAGGGGACTACTAAAGGACTACATACCAATAAAAGATGGTCCAAAGGTTACCTTTGGTGGTTCTGAAAAAGGAATCATCAAAGGGTTTGGTAACATTTATACAAACTTGGTTACCATTACTCAAGTGGCTTATGTTAAAGGGTTGAAACACAACCTAATAAGTATAAGTCAATTAAGTGATGTATGGTATGACATCTCATTTGTTAAAAATGGTTGTCATATCAAGAGGTCAAGTGATCAAGAGATCATTTTGACAGGTTATAGGAAGAGGAATGTCTACTGCCTAGACATTATGATTGAGAACAATGGTTCTCCAGTTTGTCTTGTAGCTGATGAGACAGTCTCTCATTGTGTCAAATGGCACAAGAGGCTAGCCCATCTTAACTACAAGACTATTAGCAAACTCTTTAGCAAAGAGTTAGTGAGGAATGGTCCTCAAGTTAAGTATGTTAAAGATGATATTTGCTCAGCTTGTCAAAAGGGCAAACAGACTAAATCCACCTTTAGAAGCATAGAAAACAAAGATGCTGTGAGGTGTTTATACCTCTTGCATTTGGATCTCTTTGGTCCAATGCCAGTTCACAGCTTAGGTAGGAAGGTCTATACCCTTGTAGTTGTAGATGACTACTCAAGGTTTTCCTGGGTGTTCTTCTTAAGACAGAAATCTGAAACACCTAGTGTCTTTTATAGCTTTGTCAAGCAAATTCAGAATGAACTAAATAGTACAGTGGTCAAGATTAGAAGTGACCATGGTACTGAGTTTCAGTCTGAAAGCATGACAAAACTATGTGAAGACTTTGGGATATTTCAAGAATTCTCTTCACCTTCTTATCTATTTTCCCCCTTGAGAACTTGTTCTCAATGAGGAAACTAGATAGGGTTTCATACCAAGCCCTAGGGGCTTGCTTTAACCCATATAAAGCTTTCCTAAATCTATAGACATGATGAGGTAGAGTTGAATCAACAAAACCTGAAGGCTGTTCCACATAAACTTCCTCTTTAAGATTACCATTCAGGAATGCTGACTTGACATCCATTTGATAAACCTTGAATCCTTGATAGGTTGCATAGGCCAAGAACATCCTTATGGCTTCCAGTCTGGCTACTGGAGCAAAGGTTTGATCAAAGTCAATACCTTCTTCTTGCCTATATCCTTTAGCAACCAGTCTTGCTTTATTCTTAATGATGACCCCTTGTTCATCCATCTGATTCCTGTAGATCCACTTGGTTCCTATTATATTGTGGTCTTTAGGTTTAGGAACTAGTTCCCAGACCTTGCACCTCTTGAACTGATTAAGCTCTTCTTACATTGCTTCAGTCCAATGTGGATCTAGTATGGCTTCTTCAAACTTCTTAGGTTCAACTTGGGATAGAAAGCTGGAGTAGACTGCTGCATTCAGGTTTCTGCTCCTTGTTTGTACCCCTTGTCTTGGATCTCCAATAATCTGCTCTACTGGATGATCTCTAAGATGCCTATTGGCTGGAGGCATCCTAACTTCTGGTTGAACCTCTTCAGCATCTCCATCATGCTGTACTCCTTGAACTTCATCAGCAATAGGTACATGTAGTTCTCCCCCTGGACAACAGCCACTGTCTTCTACTTGCTGTCTTGCAGTAGATTCTTCTTCTAGAGTGAGCTTGTCCATCTTCTTTGTTAAACCTGTGGGGTTGCATACACTACTAGACAACTCATTGTTAATAAGTTTAGTCTCATCAAATACTACATGTACAGTTTCTTCTACAACTTGTGTAGACAAGTTGTAAACTCTATAAGCCTTACTGTTATTGCTGTACCCAATAAAAATTCCCTCTTGGGACTTGGCAGCAAACTTAGTTAAGTAAGACTTTCCATTGTTAAGTATGAAGCATTTGCAACCAAAGATCCTGAAGTAGGATAGGTTTGGTTTCCTGCCTTTCATAACCTCATAGGGGGTCTTGTTGAGGCCTTTAGTTATGGTAGCCCTATTGATAACATGACATGCAGTATTTACTGCTTCAACCCAGAAGTATTCTGGTAGTGATGTATCACTTAATAGGGTCCTACCAGCCTCAATCAAGGTTCTATTCTTCCTCTCAGCAATGCCATTTTGCTGAGGTGTTCTTGGTGAAGAAAACTCTTGAAATATCCCAAAGTCTTCACAAAGTTTTGTCATGCTATCAGACTGAAACTCAGTACCATGGTCACTTCTTATTTTGACCACTGTACTATTTAGTTCATTCTGAATTTGCTTGATAAAGTTATAGAAGACATTAGGTGTTTCAGATTTTTGTCTTAAGAAGAACACCCAGAAAAACCTTGAGTAGTCATCTACAACTACAAAGGTATAGACCTTCCTACCTAGACTGTGAACTGGCATTGGACTAAAAAGATCCATATGCAAGAGGTATAAACACCTCACAACATCTTTGTTTTCTATGCTTCTAAAGGTGGATCTAGTCTGCTTGCCGTTTTGACAAGCTGAGCAAATACCATCTTTAACACACTTAACTTGAGGACCATTCCTCACTAAGTCTTTGCTAAAGAGTTTGCCAATTATCTTGTAGTTTAGATGAGCTAGCCTCTTGTGCCATTTGACACAATGAGAGACTGTCTCATCAGCTACAAGACATACTTGAGAACCATTGTTCTCACACATAATGTCTAGGCAGTAGACATTCCTCTTCCTATAACCTGTCAAAATGATCTCTTGATCACTTGACCTCTTGATATGACAACCATTTTTAACAAATGAGATGTCATACCCTACATCACTTAATTGACTTATACTTATTAGGTTGTGTTTCAACCCTTTAACATAAGCCACTTGAGTAATGGTAACTAAGTTACTAGAAATATTACCAAACCCTTTGATGATTCCTTTTTCAGAACCACCAAAGGTTACTTTTGGACCATCTTTGATTGGAATGTAGTCCCTTAGTAGTCTCCTAGTTCCAGTCATATGTCTGGAACATCCACTGTCCAAGTACCATATTGGGGCATGACAACTTGGACTCACCTGCAAAACAAATTAATGAACCTTAGAACCCAAAGTATTCTTGGGTCCTTGGTATTTGTTAGTTTGCAACCTGACAAAGCTACCTACTGGTTTTCCAATAGGCAGTTTGCTACTCACTTTGGCATAAGCATTGTGCCAACAATCCATTGCAAAATGGCCAATTTTGCCACAACACCAACATTCAAACTTATTGTACCTTTGCTTAGGTACTGTCTTTGCTGTCTTATCTACAGCTGACTTGTTGAATGTTGGGGCTTTGCCCTTGGACTTGGACTTGGACTGCTCAGTCCTTGCAGGTCTAGTAAAACCCAGTCCAGTCTTGCCTTTGTGATGAACAAATTCATCAATTAAAGGTAGCACTGACTTAGGTTTAGAAAACCTAGCAACAAGCTCTCTCTCCTTCTGAAGATTGATCTCCAGACTCTTGATTTGATCATTCTTATAGGTGATAGTCCCCATCTGAATCACTGTTATGTGTTTCAGTCTGGCTATCTCATTAAGCTTTTGATCAAATAAGTTCTCAAATTCTGTTGCAGCAGCTTTGAGATCAGCAATTTCCTTTGCCTGACTTTTGGCAAGGGACTTGCTCTTCTTATAAGCTTGCAACAGCACTTTATATTCATCTATAAGCTGATGAATATCTTACTCAGACTCAGATACACTCTCATCACTAGATGATGATGAATCTGATTCTGTACTGGCACAAGAAACTGAACTTAAAGTTGAACTTTGTACCTTACTGGGTCCTGGCTGCTCCAGGATTTTGTCATTCTCTGTCAAAGACATTAGCCCTTGGCATTGACTGTCTTCTTGCTCATATAGAGACTCCATAATCTGCATGAATTCTTCTTCTTCTTCTTCAGCAAACAGCCCTATGTATGCCTCAGCATCAGACTCAGTTTCTGAAGAAGAAATATCTGACAGAGTCTTCTCCTTTTTGGCAAAAAAAGACTTCTCTTTCTTGCCTTTGAAATGATTCTTCTTCCTATCACTAGACTCCTTTCTCTTTTCAGGACAATCTGCAACAACATGGCCTTGTCTATTGCAGCAATAGCACACTATTTTTGAAACAGTTGCCTTGCTAGACTTAGTCCTCTTCCTGTCCTTCTTTGAAGCCTTCTTTTGCTGATAAGAATCTTCCTTTACCTGTGATGTAGAAGGCCTAGACCTCCACTGTTTCTTCTTCAAGAACTTCTGAAAATGTCTAGTGAAGGCAGCAAAGTCTTCATCACTTTCACTGCTTTCAGATTTTGTACTAACTGACTCATCTGACTCTGATTCAGCAATCTTTGGAGGTGGAGTTGGTGACTTATTCCTGTACTTTCTGGGGGCTTCTGTCTTGAAAGCTACAGTTCTTTCCTTATATTCATTTCTTGTTGATTTCTCCTCCTCTTTCCTCACTGTCAACTGCATCTCATATGACAACAATTTTCCAAACAGTGTAGGTGGAGGAATTTCTCCCAACTTAGCCATTTCTCTAATGGCACAGATCTTGGTGTCCCAATTTTTAGTTAGGGACCTTATAAACTTGTCATTGAGTTCATAATTACTGAACTCTCTTCCATAAGACATGAGTTCATTCACTATCCTATAGAACTTCTTGTAGCACTCAGTTATGCTATCACCCTTTCCTTGTCTAAAACTTTCATACTCTTGATTTAGCAAGGATTTTCTATCTTGCCTAACTTCTTTAGATCCTTCCATATACACAATAAGGGTATCCCACATCTCTTTGTCTGTCTTACAGTGTATAAGATTCTAAAAAGTTGCATCATCTATGGCACTCACTATAATGTTTTGTGCCCTTTTGTCCATGGTGGCTAGGACAATCTCATCCTTTGTCATTTCAGAGAAATCCTTTGGTGTTCTCTGATTTGCATCTAGAACTGATATCTTCATGGGCACATATGGCCCCTCTTTGACTGTGATGTAAATCCTAGGGTCTGAGGCTTCCATAAACAGCCTTACCCTTTCCTTCCAGATCCCAAATATCTCTTTCCTACATAGAGGTAATTTCATGGATCCCAATTCCTTGTGATTCTCAGAGGAACCCATGGTTCTTGATTTTCTTGAATCTGTAATTTGACTTAGACTGAATCTGCCACTCAGGATCTCCTCAGACTGTTAGTCCTTTTTGAGGAACCTCGCTTTGATACCACTTGAAAGATATAGTACCTAAACACCTAGAGGGGGGGGGGGGGTGAATAGGTGACTTAATTCTTTTTAACTTTTTATGGCAGCAATCAGTTTACAACACAGATTTTAATCTACTTTAGCACAGCAATCACACAGCATTCACAGCAAATCACAATCACAGCAGACACAGAGTTTTATAGTGGTTCCCCAAGCTTTGGGTACATCCACTTTCCCCCTTCGCCTATCTAGCAGTGTACTAGATTCGGCCAAACTTCACCACTGTCTCAGAACCCAAACTGGTTCCTACACCTCAGGCCCAAGGCCCTACAACTCAGCTTTGCCACAAAGCCTACACTCAGCCACAAGGCCTACACTCAGCCAACAAGGCCTACACTCAGCCACCAAGGCCTACACTCAGAGATTTCAATCTCCTACACTCAGGCTCTCAAGCCCTACCCTCAGCCTTTATAATTACAGGCTTACAAACACTCAGATCCAAAGGATCCTACAAGATAAAAATGATTATACAAATGATAACTCAGCAACTCAGAAACAAGAGAGGGGAGTTGTGAGTTTCTTGATGAGTTCTTGGAAGAACTCAGCTGGATTCAATCTGACTTAGCTTTCTTCAAAGCTTCTTGAAAGTAGAACTCAATAAGATTGACTCCTTCTGCAGTTGATCCTTGACCTCTGCTTCTTAAGATCCAGACCAATCTGAATTCTTCTTCTCAGCTGGGTTCCAACAGCTGATTTCTTGGATGGAGCCCTCTCTCTCCAACTTCTTAGATCTGCACTTGGACAGCTAGATCTTCTTGTTTAGATACTTGATCAATAAATTGAACAACTCTGTGATCCACTTTTGAACAACTTTCAATCTGTCCAACAACTTATTTCTGTAGACTGTATGAGCCTATTTATAGGCCTTCTTCATGGTAACCGGCTGGTCCGGTCCATAACTGAATTCTGACATCTCTGACAGGTGCTGTAGACTGGCTGAAACGGCAGCTGTCATGTCTTCCAGTCAGTTCTTGAAAGTTCTCTAACTGTCTGAAAGTGTCGAGACTTTCTGTCTTTATGTGTCGACACTTATAGACCAAGTGTCGACACAAGTTGTGTAAGTGTCGACACAAGTCTACAAGGTGTCGACACAACTCCTTGTGTTGTAGATTCTATGTCTCGACACAGTTTCTTCTGCATGTGTCGACACTGAAATTGAGTGTCGACACAAGTACTTGATCTTCTATCTTTTGCTGAATTCTTCTAAGTGTCGACACATCTCCTTTGTGTCGACACAACTTCTTGTGTTGAATTTGTTAAGTGTCGACACTGCTTCTTGGTGTCGACACATAGTCTTCTATGTTGATACTTGCTGAGTGTCGACACAGCTCCTTGTGTCGACACTTGATTCTTCTGTTGAGACTTCAGCTGAGTGTCGTCACATTCCCTTAGTGTCGACACTTGTACTTAGAATATTTTGTTGATCTTTGTGTTCTTTGCTAAGTGTCGACATAGCTCCATGTGTCGACACGTTCTTCAAGTGTTGAGTATTCTGTTGAGTGTCGACACATTGTTCTGGGTGTCGACACATATACTTAGTCTCTGCTGACTTTTGCTGAGTGTCGACACAGCTCCAAGTGTCGACACTTTCTGGTGTAGACACAGTTCTTCTAGGTGTCGACACTGCTGTTAAGTGTCGACACTGCTTTACTGTACTTTCTTCATTGAGTGTCGACACAGCTCCTTGTGTCGACACTTTCTGTCTGGTGTAGACTCTGCATCCCAGGTGTCGACACAATAACTCCAAGTGTCGACACTGCTTTTCTGGGTGTCGACACAAGACTTCTTAAGTGTCGACACTTTCCCTCTGGGTGTCGACACATGGACTTAGAAACTTTTTGCTTTATTCCTGCAAATACTTAACCTGCACAAGTAACTCAAAAACACATCAAATACATTTTGATGTATATCATTGAGTTGGGTGAGGCTTCTTCAAATCAGGTACATTTAGACCAATGTACCCAACAACAAGAATAAAAGAAAAGAGCAACCCAGAAAACACAAGAATTTTATAGTGGTTCCCCAACCTGGGTATATCCACTCTTCTACCACCCTGGTAGGAATCCACTCAGGTTTTTGATCAGGTGACTTCCACCAATGAGCTTTTGATCAGGTGCTCAAAAACCAAACCTCAAGTCTTTTGATCAGGTGACTTGCAACCAGTAATAACTTTTGAAGGGAGTTAAGAACCCTTTATACAGTGGGGGATGAGAGAGTGATTTTGTCTTCTCTTTCTCAGATATAACTGAGAAGACTCTAGTGGAAAAATGATGTTAGCAAAGGCTCCCCCTGAGATATAGAATGGTTCAGGAAGTTGAAGCTTTGCTGCAGGGTGATAGATCTTCAAACTTTTGCTTTGACCAGAAAAACTCTAGGAACTTCTTGACAAATAGAATGTTTGTTGTCCTTTGAAGAATCCTGGAATGAAGACAGAAGAAGACTCTTGATTTAAATAGTTATTGTTCTTCTTCTTCAGCTTGGTGTTTTTTCTCTGGTCTAGGGCTTGTTTCTGTATATCACTGTGTTCTGTATTCTCTATAAGTATCTCTCTCTTATTGCTCAGTGTGTTGTCAAGAGGGAGAAGAAGATGCTTATTCACTGTGTTTTTCTGACTTGTGCTCTTGGAAGAGAAAACGAAAATCCCTTTTATATTTTCCATATAAATTTCCTTTTGAAATTTGAATTCCTTTCTGCATTGATTTCTGACGGCCTGGAGAATATTTGCATTGATTGGTTTCCCCAACTATCCCATGGAAAAACGGTAAGCAATAACCCTAATGAAGATCGTAGTCAATGCTTGATTCTAACGGTAATATTCAGAGAATATTTAAGCATTGATTACTCCGGAATTATTGCAATAGCAAAGGACAGAAGGAGGGAAATTTCTAAGTCTGGAACTCCACAAAAATCGTTGAGCAGAATTCGTCGATCTGTGTCCAGAGTTCGTCGCAGAGAAGTCAAGTTCGTCGACCAGAAAATAGTTGTTCGTCGAGATGAGATCCAAGATTGTCGACCTAAGAACAGATAACCTCTTTCTCTAGAACCTTGCCAACTCTGTGCATCAAGATCGTCGAGCTTAGAGTGTAACTTCGTCAATTAGAGTTCAGAATTCCATGTTTCTTGGACTTAAGAATGTTGAAGTAACATGTCCAGAAATCGTCGACCTTAGAACTGGGTTCATCGACCTGAGAACTAGTTTCGTCGAGCTGAGAGCTTTTAACTGCTACTTGATAAATTTTGCCAAGACTGTAGTCTAAGATCATCGAGCTAAGAAGTTGTGTTCGTCGACTGGAGTGTGATCCAGAACTTAGATGTTTTTGGAATAAGATGTTGAAGTAAAATACCTAGCAATCATCGACCTGAGAACTAAGTTCATCGACCTGAGAACTAAGTTCGTCAACTGGAGTTAAGTGAAGAATTCTGGACTTGGAATGTTGAAGTATACTCTGGAAATCGTCGAACTGGGATTCAAGTTCGTCGAGCTCAGCTCAGAGAATTGTCTCTGATTTCGTCGAGCTGAGCACGACTTTCGTCGACCTGAGTTTGACGAACGTTGAACTCATTTTTTGAGTGATATTTCTCTAAGTCTTGATTCTTTTGCAGTCTGTTGATGGCTGGTCCAAGTAATGATGATTATAAGGACATGGCCTAGACTCTAGGACACAATCATGACCCTGGCTATACATGTTGGGTCTAACATCCTAATTTAGTGAACCTAGCCTAAATCTAACTAGAGATCCAACAATCCCCCCCTATTTGGATGAGGTCACTAATTACAGACTCACATTAATAACAAAACAATAAAACATATATTTGGCATGAAAAATTTAAATATGCAGCAGATATATATATACATAGAGAGCTTTGTTTCAGAATATAAACAAGAAGTTTTTAAAGTAACTCAGAAAGACTAAAGATAGTTCAATGTTTATTTCTTCTTCTTCTTCTCCTTGTGCTTCTCCTCTTTGGCTTTGTCTCCAGTCTCTGTAAAAATAATTTCCCTGTTAGGATCTGCATCTTGAGCCTTGGTCATTGTCATGTCAGCAGCCCTAATAATATTAAGAGATGTAGCCCTGGGCACTACTGCTTCTGGATGCAGTTTCATATAATCATCAACATTAAAGAACTTGTTAGCCTTAGCAAACATGTTCAATTCTTCCCTTCTGTACTTGAACATTGTAGAGTATTGAGAGGAATCCTTCCCTTCAGCTTTAGCTTTGTTAATCATGAAAATACCAACCAGTTCCTAGAACCTGGCCATCCTAGCTGTTGTAGCTGTCTCTGGATCTTCAAATGGTACAAGTGGGGAAGCATGTCTTTTGGGGCTTTCAGCCTTTTGATGTTCATGGAATTGTTGTTGTTGTTGTTGATGTTGCTGTTGTTGTTGGTGGTGCTGCTGCTTGCCAGATGAATACTGTCTTTGTTGGCCGCTTCCTGAAGATGAGGATCTACCCTGATGTCTCTGATAGGTCTGAAACTGGGTAGTCCTTGGAGTTGAATAACTTGAAGCACCAGCAGCTGGTGGAGGAGGAGGAGGAGGGTCCTTTCTGAATCTCTGTGGAGGAGGAGAATATCTTCTGCTTTTCTTCCTTTCTTTCTGTTGATTCTTGGACAGCCACATCCATGCTGGCATGCCCTTATAAGGTGTGATCTTTTGAAGTATATAGTATGGTGTGTCATTTGCTGGATTTAATTTTGGTGCAGGAGGTGGAGGAGCTTTCCTGTTCTTAGACACTTTATTTTTCTTGGGCTCATCATCTGAGTCCTCCTCCTCTTAATCATCATCAGAAGAAGAATCTTATGAATTATCATACACTGCATTTATTTCTTTTAGGGCTTCAACAGATATCAGATGTTTCTCAGCCTGGGAGGGAGCTGGAGGAGAAGCTGGAACTAGAGCTGGAGCAGGAGCTGGGGCTGGAGAACTATACACTTCAGTGCTTTCAGCAACTGACTTATTTTCATCTTCTATATCTGGCATGATCAGTGCATCAAGATCAGGCAGTGGTGAATCATCCATAACAAAAACTGGGGCAAGAGGAGATGAGATAATCAGTGAAACAACTTGTGATGTAGATGGAATGGCTGGAGTCTCTGTTACTGCAAAACTGGCCTTTAGTTGCTTGAAAACTTTAGGGTTTATTGGTATGGTGTAAGGAATTATAGCCATGGATGGCTTACTGCTGTCTTCTGGCAGAAAGTTCAAATGAACTGTATCAAAAGTTCTTAACAAATGTAACAAATCTACTGTGGGATTTATAATAAAATAACCAGCAGGTATTATTTACTCTGTTGTTGTATCATCCACAGTATCTATTTCCATATCTATTTCAATAAAATTAATGAAATCAATTAAATCTTTATCAGCATCTGCTGCTGCTTCTGCTTCTTCTATTTCTATTGCTTCTTCTTTTTCTACTGTATCTGCTGCTACTGCTATTACTGCTGTGGCTGCTGCTTCTTCTTCATGGAGTATCTCCCCTTGCCTGGATTTAGTGTATACTGGAGCCAGGCCCCTAACTGAAGAGGGAGGAGCAGAAAGAGCAGAAAGATGGGCAGCTAGGGAGGAAATGTAAGAAGCAAGAGGGGAAATGTCCTCTGCTATAATGGTTTTAAGAAGGGGAGTGAGAAGTGCAATGAGTTGTCGTATGATGGAGGGATCCAATAGTGGAGCTGTAGAGGGTGGTGTAGAAGGTGTAGCAATGGAGTCAGAGGTAGGAATGGAGGAGGATGGTGGAGGTGGAGATGGAGGTGGTGCATCTTACATTAATTCATCCCGAGAAGTAGATGTATTGAGGGGGGGGGGGGGGGGGGTGAAGGCAGATTGAAGAATGGGATGTTGTCCAGATGGGATGGTAAGGGAGATGAAGGTGGTGAGGGAATGGGTGTACCATGGGGGGATTGATGTGGGGTTGGATGTGGTGATTGAGAAGGGGAGGATTGTTGAGATTCCTGATGGGGGGAAGAGGGGATGCCAGTGATATCTATTTGTGGAGAAGTTGTAGGAGATGGAGCTAGAGTAGGAATATGAACATGTTGTTGTGGTTGTTGTTGTGGTTGTTGAAGAGAAGAAATGGTGGAGGAGGGAAGTTGATGTGCCATCTGAGGATGAGGTTGGATGGCTGGAGGTGATGGAGGTGGAGGAGGGATCTCTTCAGGAGGGTGGGAAGTGGCTGAAGCAGCCCTAGTACTCTCAGATGCCCTAGTGGAGGAGGAAGATGACTTGGAGGGCTTGGTGATGGTCCTCTCCCACTTGCCAAAAAGGGCACAGGTGAGCCTCTTAGAGGCATTGATGAATATGGTCTGGGAGACCAGGGATTCAACAACCTTTTCTTTTAGGAAGATCCCTAAGATCCTTCCAAAACAGACCTCTTTCTTTGTATTCTTTTTCTTAATCAGATCAAACATGATCTGAGCCCAGTTGACCTTTTTCTTGTTAACCACAACACACATAACCAGGAATTGGTGCCTGGTTATGTAGTCATGTGTAGTGTGCTTGCCTAGCAACACTTTGCCCACAATGTCTGCTAGGAATTTAAATTCAGCAGACATGTATTTTTTCAGCAACTTATTTGGGGTTTCTCCAGAATAACCCATCATACCCAGCATCACATCATATTCCTCAGCATCAATTTCCAAAAATTTCTGTGAGGACGGCGGGAGTAAGAGAAATAGCATTACCCGATACTGTCCCTGTCAGAGTGTTCTCATCTGTGGTGGAGGAAGTATAGACCCACTCCCTGATTTCAGCGCTGGCGAGTTTGATCCTGGTTGACATCAGAGTCTTTAACTGCTGTTCTTCAAGCAGTTGCAGGATTTTTAGGAAGATTGGGTCGGAATGCTGGGAGGAATCAAAATCGACATCAAAGCTGGTGTCGAATTTCATTGCCGCAAGATTTCCTGATGGAATCGCAATTAGAGCACCTGCAAGAGAAAAACGACGATCAAGTGCAAAGGAACTGAAAGTGCAGGATGGAGGTTGAAGAAAACCTAGATATAAGGTTTTCCAGAATATGAATCGACAAACTCTGTTTCACGAAAAATGAAAAATTCTTCGATCTGAGGTCGACGGAATAATTTAGAGCTGAATAATTCGTCGAGCTCAGTCTGAAGATTTAAAGACATTTTGTCGAGCTCTATTCGACGAAAGTTTTCTGAAGCAAATTCGTCGATCTACGTTCGACGAAAATAACTTCACTCACACAGAGTTCGTCGACCTCCGTTCGACGAATATCTCAAGAACTTTTCCCAGTTCGTCGAACTCCGTTCGAAGAACTTTGAAGAATTCGTTGAGTGCAGACAGAAGTTAAATCAAAGCTTTTCCATTGATCATGCCCAGCTGATTTATAAAGAACAAGTGATTCCTTTCATCCAAGGGTTTGGTGAAAATATCAGCTCTTTGTAAATCAGTGTAGATATAGACAAGTTTGATTTTGTTTTTGTCTACACACTCTCTAATGAAATGATTCCTAATGTCTATATGCTTAGTCCTACTATGATGGACTGGATTTTGTGCTATGGTTATAGAACTTGTGTTATCACATAAGAGAGTTGTTGGGTACATTGGTCAAATGTACCTGATTTGAAGAAGCCTCACCTAACTCAATGATATACATCATAATGTATTTGATGTTTGTTTGAGTTACTTGTGCAGGTTAGGTATACACTGGATTGAAGCTAAAAGTTTCTAATTCCATGTGTCGACACCCAGAGGGAAAGTGTCGACACTTGGGAAAGCTTGTGTCGACACCCAGACAAGCAGTGTCGACACTTGGAGTCATTGTGTCGACACCTGGGATGAAGAGTCGACACCAGACAGAAAGTGTCGACACAAGGAGCTGTGTCGACACTCAGTGAAGAAGTATGCAGAAAAGCTGTGTCAACACTTAGCAGAAGTGTCGACACCCAAAAGAGCTGTGTCTACACCAGAAAGTGTCGACACTTGAAGTTGTGTCGACACTCAGCAAAAATCTGCAGAGTCTAAGTACAAGTGTCGACACTCAACACAATGTGTCGACACTCAAACAGCAGAGTCAACACTTGAAGAAAGTGTCGACACCCAGCACAATGTGTCGACACTTAGTTGAAGACTCTACACTTGAAGAAAGTGTCGACACAAGGAGCTGTGTCGACACTTAGCAAAGAACAGAAAAGTTTACAAAATATTCTAAGTACAAGTGTCGACACTAAGGGAATGTGTCGACACTCAGCTGAAGAAACAAGATTGAAGACTTGTGTCGACACCAAGAAGCAGTGTCGACACTTGACAGTTTCAACACATGAAGATGTGTCGACACAAAGAACATGTGTCGACACTTAGAAGAATACAGTTAAAGAATGAAGGACAAGTACTTGTGTCGACACTCAATTTCAGTGTCGACACATGCAGAAGTATCTGTGTCGAGACATACAAGGAATTGTGTCGACACCTTGTAGACTTGTGTCGACACTTACACAACATGTGTCGACACTTAGTCTATAAGTGTCGACACTTAAGAACAGAAAGTCTCGACACTATCTGACAGTTAGAGAATTTCAAGAAGTGACTGGTTGACATGACAGCTGCCGATCCAGCCGGTCTACAGCAACTGTCAGAGAAATCAGAAGTCTGTTATGAACCGGACCAGCCGGTTACCATGAAGGAAGCCTATAAATAGGCACTCATAGTATACAGAAACTGATTGATTGTGGTTATTACAAGTAGTTGTCAAGAATACTTAAAGTGGTTGATCAGATTCCTCAAGTAATCAGGAAAGTGATACACAGAGGATCAACACAAGAAGATCTGGCAGTCCAACTGCAGATCTAAGAAGTTGGAGAGAGAGAGCTCCAATCAAGAATTCAGTCTTTGGAACTAAGGCTGAGAAGAAGGATTCAGAATCATCTGGATCTCAAGAAGCAGAGGTCAAGGATCAACTGCAGAAGATTCAGACTAATTCAGTTCTAACTCAAGAAGCTTTGAAGGAAGCTAAGTCAGTTTGGATCTAACTGAGTTCTTCCAAGAACTCTTCAAGAAACTCTCAACTTCTCTCTTATTTTCTGAGTTGTAGAGTTAGCTATTGTATTTCTATTATAACTTGTAGGATCCATTGGATCTGAGAGAATTGTAAGCCTATATTATAAAGGCTGAGGGTAGGGCTTGGTTGCCTGAGTGTAGGAGTTGAAGAACTCTGAGTGTAGGCCTTAATTGGCTGAGTGTAGGCCTGGGTGGCTGAGTGTAGGCCTTGGTGGCTGAGTGTAAGGCTTTGGGCCTGAGGTGTAGGAACCTTGTTGGGTTCTGAGATAGTTGAGAAGTTTGGCCGAATCTAGTACACTGCTAGATAGGCGAAGGGGGAAAGTGGATGTACCCAAAGATTGGGGAACCACTATAAATTAGTGTGTCTGCTGTGCTGTGCTGTGCTGTGGATTAACTGTTTATATTCTGTGATTGCTGTTAACTGTAGAATTCTGTGAAATAACTGTTGTGCTGCCAACAAAGTTTTAAAAAGGTTTAGGTCACCTATTCACCCCCCCTCTAGGTGTTTAGGTACCATATCTTTCAAGTGGTATCAGAGGGAGGTTCCTCAAAACAAGGACTAACAGTCTAAGGAGATCCTGTTTGGCAGAAACAGTCTAAGTCAGAAAACAGATTCAAGAAATTCAAGAACTTCAAGAAACATGGGTTCTTATGAGAATCACAAAGAGTTGGGTTCCATGAAGTTACCCATATGCAGGAAGGAGATTTTTGGAATCTGGAAAGAAAGGGTTAGGCTATTTATGGAGGCCTCAGACCCAAGAATCTACATAACAGTTAAGGAAGGGCCTTATGTGCCGATGAAGATTTCAGTACTGGATGCAAATCAGAGGACTCCAAAGGATTTCTCTGAGATGACCAAGGATGAAATTGTCCTAGCCACTATGGACAAAAGGGCACAAAACATTATAGTAAGTGTCATTGATGATGCCACCTTCCAGAACTTAATTCACTGTAAGACAGCAAAAGAGATGTGGGACACTCTTATAGTCTATATGGAAGGTTCTGAAGAAGTAAGGCAAGATAGAAAGTCCTTGCTTAATCAAGAGTATGAGAGCTTTAGGCAAGGAAGAGGAGATAGCATCACTGAATGCTACAAGAAGTTTTATAGAATTGTTAATGAACTCATGTCCTATGGAAGAGAGTTCACTAACTATGAATTGAATGATAAGTTCTTAAGGTCCCTAACCAAAGATTGGGACACTAAGATCTGTGCCATCAGAGAAATGGCAAAGTTGGGAGAAATTCCTCCTCCCACACTGTTTGGGAAGTTGTTGTCTTATGAGATGCAGCTGTCAGTGAGAAAAGAGGAAGAAAAATCAACAAGGACTGAGCACAGGGAAAGGACAGTTGCCTTCAAGTCAGAAGTACCTAGAAAGGGCAGGACTAAGTCATCAACTCCTCCTCCAGAGGTAGTTGAATCAGAATCTGATGAATCTGTTAGCACAAAGTCTACAAGCAGTGAAAGTGATGAAGACTTTGCTGCATTCACCAGACATTTTCAGAAATTCCTGAAGAAGAAACAGTGGAGGTCCAGACCTTCATTTTCCAAAGGGAAAGAAGTACAGTATCAGGAGAAGAAGCCTTCAAAGAAGGACAAGAAAAAGACAAAGACTAGCAAGGCAACTGGGTCTAAGATAGTGTGTTACTGCTGCAATAGACAGGGTCATGTAATTGCAGATTGTCCTGAGAGAAGAAAAGAATCCAGTGACAAAAAGAAGACTCACTTCAAAGGAAAGAAGGAGAAGTCCTTTGTTGCAAAGAATGAGAAGACTCTTTCAGACATTTCTTCTTCAGACACTGAGACAGATGCTGAAGCCTACATAGGGCTATTTGCTGAAGAAGAAGAAGAGTTTATGCAGATCATGGAATCAATCTATGAACAAGAAGAGAGTCAGTGCCAAGGACTGATGGCATTGACTGAAAGTACCAAAATCCTGGAGCAGCCAGGACCTAGTCAGGTACAAAGTCCAACTCAAAGTTCAGATTTCAGTTCTAGTTCAGAGTCAGACTCATCTTCATCAAGTGATGGAAGTGTTTCTGAATCTGAGGGAGATATTCATCAGCTCTTAGATGAATATAAAGTACTGTTGCAAGCCTATAAGAAAAGCAAGATCCTAGCCAAAAGTCAGGCAAAGGAGATTGCTGATCTCAAGGCAGCTGCAACAGATTTTGAAAAACAGTATGATCAAAAACTGAATGAAGTAGCCAGGCTGAAACACATTACAGTGATTCAGATGGGTACTATTACATTTAAGAATGATCAAATTAAGAGACTGAAGATCAATCTCCAGAAGGAAAAAGAACTTGCTGCCAGGTTTTCAAAACCTAAATCAGTATTACCATTAATTGATGAATTTGTTCATCAAAAAGGCAAAACTGGACTAGGTTTTGTTAGACCTGCAGGGACTGTACAGTCCAAGTTCAAGTCCAAGGGCAAAGCCCCAACATTCAACAAGGCTGCTGTAGTCAAGACAGCAAAGGTTGTACCTAAGCAAAGGTACAACAAGTTTGAATGCTGGTGCTGTGGCAAGATTGGCCACTTTGCCTTGGATTGTTGGCACAATGCCAGTGCCAAGTTGAGTAGCAAGTTACCTGGTGGAAAGCCAGCAGGTAGCTATGTCAAGTTGCAAACTAACAATCACCAAGGACCCAAGTTTACTTTGGGTTCTAAGGTTCATTAATTTGTTTTGCAGGTGAATCCAAGTGGCCATACCCCAACATGGTACTTGGATAGTGGATGTTCCAGACATATGACTGGAACAAGGGGACTACTGAAGGACTACATTCCAATCAAAAATGGTCCTAAAGTGACCTTTGGTGGTTCTGAAAAAGGAATCATCAAAGGGTTTGGTAACATCTCTTCAAACCTTGTTACCATTACTCAAGTGGCTTATGTTAAAGGGTTGAAACACAACCTCATTAGTATAAGTCAGTTAAGTGATGTAGGGTATGACATCTCATTTGTTAAAAATGGTTGTCATATCAAGAGGTCAAGTGATCAAGAGATCATTTTGACAGGATATAGAAAGAGGAATGTCTACTGTCTAGACATCATGATTGAGAACAATGGTTCTCCTGTTTGTCTTGTAGCTGATGAGACAGTCTCTCATTGTGTCAAGTGGCACAAGAGGCTAGCTCATCTTAACTATAAGACTATTAGCAAACTCTTTAGCAAAGAGTTAGTGAGGAATGGTCCTCAAGTTAAGTGTGTTAAAGATGGCATTTGCTCAGCTTGTCAAAAGGGCAAGCAGACTAAATCCACCTTTAGAAGCTTAGACAACAAAGATGCTGTGAGGTGTTTATACCTCTTGCATATGGATCTATTTGGTCCAATGCCAGTTCACAGCTTAGGTAGGAAGGTCTACACCTTTGTAGTTGTTGATGACTACTCAAGGTTTTCCTGGGTGTTCTTCTTAAAGCAGAAATCTGAAACACCTAGTGTCTTCTATAGTTTTGTTAAGCAAATTCAGAATGAATTGAACTGTACAGTGGTCAAAATTAGAAGTGACCATGGTACTGAGTTTCAGTCTGAAAGCATGACAAAGCTGTGTGAAGACTATGGGATATTTCAAGAATTCTCTTCACCTAGAACACCTCAGCAAAATGGCATTGCTGAAAGGAAAAATAGGACCTTGATAGAGGCTGGTAGAACCCTATTAAGTGATTCATCACTGCCAGAATATTTCTGGGCTGAAGCAGTTAACACTGCATGCCATGTGATAAATAGGGCTACCATCACTAAAAGGTTAAACAAGACCCCCTATGAAGTTGTGAAAGGCAGGAAACCAAATCTATCCTATTTCAGGATCTTTGGTTGTAAATGCTACATACTTAACAATGGAAAGTCTTACTTAACTAAGTTTGCTGCCAAGTCCCAAGAGGGAGTGTTTGTTGGGTACAGCAATAATAGTAAGGCTTATAGAGTCTACAACTTGACTACACAAGTTGTAGAGGAGTCTGTGCATGTAGTTTTTGATGAGACACAACTAATTAACAATGAGTTGTCTAGCAATGTGTGCAGCCCCACAGGTCTTACTAAGAAGATGGACAAGCTAACCATAGAAGATGTACCTGCTGCAAGACAGCAAGTAGAAGAAGATGGCTTATGTCCAGGGGGAGAACTACATGTACCAGGAGCTGAAGAAGTACAAGGAACTCAGCATGATGAAGATGCTGTAGAAGTACAACCAGAAGTAAGGATGCCTCCAGCCAACAGGCATCTAAGAGATCATCCAGTAGAGCTGATTATTGGAGATCCAAGACAAGGTGTTCAGACAAGGAGCAGAAATCAGAATGCTGTAGTATATTCAAGTTTTCTGTCTCAAATAGAACCAAAGAAATTTGAAGAAGCTATACAAGATCCACAGTGGACTGAAGCTATGCAAGAAGAACTTAATCAGTTCAAAAGGTGCAAGGTTTGGGAGCTGGTTCCAAAGCCTAAAGACCACAATGTTATAGGAACTAAGTGGATCTACAGAAATAAGCTAGATGAACAAGGGGTCATCATAAAGAATAAAGCAAGACTGGTTGCAAAAGGATATAGGCAAGAAGAAGGTATTGATTTTGATCAAACCTTTGCCCCAGTAGCCAGACTGGAGGCCATAAGGATGTTCTTGGCCTATGCAACCTATCAAGGATTCAAGGTATACCAAATGGATGTGAAGTCAGCATTCCTAAATGGTAACCTTAAGGAAGAAGTATATGTGGAGCAGCCTTCAGGTTTTGTTGATCCTACTCTTCCACATTATGTCTATAGACTTAGGAAAGCATTATATGGGTTAAAACAAGCTCCTAGAGCTTGGTATGAAACCCTATCTAGTTTCCTCATTGAGAACAAGTTCTCAAGGGGGAAAATAGATAAGACTCTATTCCTTAGGGAATCTAGAGGCAAAGTAATACTTGTCCAAATATATGTAGATGACATTATATTTGGGTCTACTGAAAGTAGCCTTTGCAAAAAGTTTGCAAAGCTTATGCAAAGTCAATTTGAGATGAGTAGTATGGGAGAACTGAAGTTTTTCTTGGGTCTCCAAGTTAAACAGACTGTAAGTGGTCTATCCATATGTCAGTCCAAGTTCACCCTAGAACTCATAAGGAAATATGGTATGGATTCCTCCAGTACCATGAAGACTCCTATGGGGTCAAGTATGTCTCTTAGCAAGGATGATGCAGGGAAACCTGTAGATGAAACCTTGTATAGAGGGATAGTTGGCTCCTTACTATACTTGACTGCAAGTAGGCCTGACATTATGTATGCTACATGTGTTTGTGCCAGGTATCAAGCCTGCCCTAAAGAGTCTCACTTGACTGCAGTCAAGAGAATTTTGAGATATCTAAAGGGCACACCTTATCTAGGCCTCTGGTATCCTAGGAATGGAGATTTTGATCTAACAGGCTATTCAGATGCAGACTTTGCAGGATGCAAAGAAGATAGAAAGAGCACTACTGGATCCTGTCAATTCCTAGGTGGAAGACTCATTTCATGGAGTAGTAAGAAGCAAACCAGTGTGGCTATTTCCACAGCTGAGTCAGAATATGTAGCTGCAGGAAGTTGCTGTGCTCAACTTCTATGGATTCAACATCAGTTAGAAGACTATGGATTTCAGGTAAGTAGAACTCCACTTTACTGTGATTCTACAAGTGCTATTTCAATAGCTAATAATCCTGTATCACATAGTAAAACTAAACATATTGAGATTAAATATCACTTTCTTAGGGAGCATGTAGAAAGAAATGATATTGCACTTGAATATGTTAAAACTGATAATCAGATAGCAGATATGTTTACTAAGCCCTTAGAAGAAGCTAAGTTCAATAGGTTCAAAATTGAACTAGGTATGATAAACTTAGACTAAGTTTACAGAACTAAAAATTGGCTAAGTAAAAAGGTGTCGATACATAGACAAGTCTATGTCGACACAAAATAGTAAGTGTCGACACTTCAGGAAAATGGTGTCGACACATCTAGGAAGTTGGTGTCGACACTTCAGAATGCTAGTGTCGACACATGTCGAGTTGGTGTCGACACATTCAATAAGGTGTCGACACTTAAGTTTTACTCAGAATTTTCTAAGTAAAGTCTCGACTACATGTCGAGTAGTGTGGTGTCGACACTAAACCAAGTGTCGACACATAAAATCTGTTGACTTAAACTTGTGTCGACACATGAGTGTCGAGACATTATAAGTCAGTGTCGACACTTATTGCCAGTGTCGACACATCTTTAGTAATCCATCCCGCCTGTTCGTCTTCAAACAAGAAAGGTATAAATAGGGTTCTGTTTGTGTTTGTCGACAAGCTTTCAAAGTTTCGAGACAAAGACTATTGTGTCGACATTTCTCTTCTCTAAGGACTAATTCTCAAAACCCTAATGGCTCCCAAGCTGGAAGAGAACGTTAACGAAGGCTATGAACTGGTGCGTGGCGCATTTGACGACGGTGATCAAGAAATCAAATCGGTGGTAACCCTAGTCACCGATTCAGGATTGGAGTTCTTGGTTTCAGAACCAACCAAAATTTGGAAGAAGGAAGTTATTGAATTCCTCACTGGAGCGTCTGTAGATGATTCAGGCTACAGAATCAAATCAAGGGTGCATGGCACCAAGGTCAAGATTTCACCCAAGTCACTGAGAAAGGTACTTCAGCTACCTAAAGTCCAGGAAGAAGAGGAAGTGACAACATCTAAGACCAGGGAAGCACTTACCTGGTGTGGTCTTGATCCTAAGCTAAAGATAGGATCAGTCTTCAACAGGAGAGGAATGAATACCCAAGGAAAATTTATGTCAGAAATTGTGGGTAAAGTAATACTCAGCAAGACTGGAGGGCATGACAGGGTGTCAGCCTCCATGTTCAGTGTTATGACTAGAATCATCTTCAATCTTAAAACAGACTGGGCAATGATTGTGTTTGAGAAAGTTAAGGAGAGTCTGAAGAAGCCCAATCTGGGCAGGATACTTAGTCTCTACCTGGCTGGTACAATACCAGAGGTAATGAGCTCTGCTGCAGGTAGCAAAATCAACCACATGAGAAGGATGGACATGAGGATCTTCTCTAGGTGGGAAAGGGTGCTGTCAAAGGAATTGACCACCCCTGAGAAACAAGCTTCTAAGAAAGAATCACCCCCACAGAAGAAGAGGAAGATACCTGCTGTGACTCAGGAGTCCTCCAGCAGCTCAGGCAGTGAAGAACATGTTGTTTTCACTCCTGAAAGTCATGAGGATGTGGCTACAGAGAAGTCACCTGCTCCTCAGGAGCCAGCTGAAATCCAGGGGGAGCTGCCTACAGCTAGCCCCATGCAAAAAGATCCAAGCCAGGGGGTGTCTCCAGCTGTAGAACAACCCTCTACACTGGAGAGTGAGCAAGCTACTCTCATTATCCAAGAGGTACTTTCTGACCTCAATACTTTAGATTTTTCTATAATAGATTCTGATTTGTCTGATGTCCATCAACAAACTCAGCAAGCAAACCAAGCACCAGATGTTGTTCTTCCAGACACATCTGTAGTGATACCTGATAAAGTGGTTGAAGAACCAAGTACATCTCCTGCACAGTCACCCCCAGAATACACAATGGAAGACCTCTTTCTGAATCTAGATCAGGAGGACTTTGACATGGACAAGACTGTTGCTGATGAAGAGAAGGGTGCTGCTGTTGAGGGGGAGATCTTGGAAGTTCAGGAAGAGCCTATTAGGCTAGATACTGAGAAGGCACTTGATGTGCAAGATGACAAACCCTCCAGCTCTAAGGACAGGGTGAATATTGCAAGTACTTCAGAGTCTGAGGATGATGAGACTGAGCAAGCTAAGAAGAAGCAGTTCTTTGTATTCAAAAGAAGGAGTCAGAGCTACAAGAAGGCTCTACAAACTGTTGCTCAACACTCCTTAGTCCAACAAGCTCCATCAACAGATTACAGTAGCCTAATGGTAGCAATGCAAGTTAAGCTGGATGAGCAAAGGAGGGCTATAGAGAAGTATATTGATGAAGGGCACAAGTCCCTACAGTTTGACCTTGCTCAGGATATCAAGTCCATAAGGTTTGAAATGAACCTGAACAAGAAAGAGATGAATGAATGCTTCCACAAGGGTGGAAATGCTATAGTATTTCTGGCAACTCATCAGGAAAAGATCAAGACTCAAGTAGATGATATAGCACTAAAGCAAGGCTATGTGCTGGAGAATCAATTGAGAATGAATGATAATTTGACTGCATCCCACAATGCAATAGTCACTGAACTAAAGAATAAGTCTGCTGAACCATCTACTTCTACTGATGCTGCAAAGGCTGAATTTGATAAAGTTTTTCAAGAAGAAATTGCTGCTGTCAAGACTGCCATTAAGGATTCACAGAAGGTCATTTCTGAACAGCTTACAAAGCTTAGACCTTATTTTAAGGATGGAATCAGGTACTTGGACAGCCAAATCAGGTTCCAGAAGGATGATGTAAGAGACCATGTAGCCCAAGAAGTCATAAAGGGGGAGAGAGTGTTAGTCAAGGCCAGTTCTGAGCATGCAAAATGGATTTCAAATTCCATCAGGGCTACACTTGGATATCCTCCCCTGTGTGATGACAATGAAGTTGCTAAATCTGGACTGAACCCTGCCTATTTTGGAGGTGAGCCACAAGAAGTAGCTCAAGTCATTTATCCACCTCCAGATTTTGAAATGATTCATGCAGAGGTGAGTACTATGTATAGTCCATCTGGGGGCAAGGACAATGTCCATTTAGAAAAGGTTACTCAACCTATTACAGCAGCTATGCAAGAGGCTATGGACAAAGAAGAAGAGACTAGGCTATCAAAGAAGAAGTTCAGGGAACTAGCTGAGCAAAAACCAGATTTTGAACAGTGGAGCCCTACTTCTAGGAACATCATTCTCACAGCCTGGAAAGCAGCAAAGGACAATACTACTGATAGAAACAAGTGGTTCTCAGAAGCTGAATGGAGGAAGCATGAGATCAGGCAGGAAGCTATTGTCCAGCATAGAAGGAAGGCTAAGTTAGGAAAGCTACCTCCTACAGCTGTGGAGCCTAGCAAGTACTTTCCTAAGCCCTATCATTATTTTGAGAGGCAGAAAATCAAGGCTGAAGACCAAAAGAAGAAGGACTCAAAAGGCAAGAAGCCTGCTGATGCTGAGCCTGCTGCTGCTGCTGCTGTCAAAGCTCAAGTTAAAGCTGGAAAAGGAATTGTTATCAAAGAACCTGATCAGAAATAGATTAGGAATTAAACTTGAAGCTTGTTGTAATCTTTTAAATGAAAAACATTTTTGTACAACATTGAAAATGTATAAGGAACAATGTTAGAACAATATGTGATAAATATAGTATGATTGTTCTGAAATGTGTTTGTTTCTTATTTGTTCTGGAATGATGAATATGTATATGTGTGAAGTTTTACATGTTCATGTTAGCCCTGCTGATTATAATTTGCTTTACATCATTTTGTAATTTTTAATTATGAATGGTGTATATCATTGACTAAGGGTTATGACTTCTCCAAATAGGGGGAGATTGTTGGGTACATTGGTCAAATGTACCTGATTTGAAGAAGCCTCACCTAACTCAATGATATACATCATAATGTATTTGATGTTTGTTTGAGTTACTTGTGCAGGTTAGGTATACACTGGATTGAAGCTAAAAGTTTCTAAGTCCATGTGTCGACACCCAGAGGGAAAGTGTCGACACTTGGGAAAGCTTGTGTCGACACCCAGACAAGCAGTGTCGACACTTGGAGTTATTGTGTCGACACCTGGGATGAAGAGTCGACACCAGACAGAAAGTGTCGACACAAGGAGCTGTGTCGACACTCAGTGAAGAAGTATGCAGAAAAGCTGTGTCGACACTTAGCAGAAGTGTCGACACCCAAAAGAGCTGTGTCTACACCAGAAAGTGTCGACACTTGAAGTTGTGTCGACACTCAGCAAAAATCTGCAGAGTCTAAGTACAAGTGTCGACACTCAACACAATGTGTCGACACTCAAACAGCAGAGTCAACACTTGAAGAAAGTGTCGACACCCAGCACAATGTGTCGACACTTAGTTGAAGACTCTACACTTGAAGAAAGTGTCGACACAAGGAGCTGTGTCGACACTTAGCAAAGAACAGAAAAGTTTACAAAATATTCTAAGTACAAGTGTCGACACTAAGGGAATGTGTCGACACTCAGCTGAAGAAACAAGATTGAAGACTTGTGTCGACACCAAGAAGCAGTGTCGACACTTGACAGTTTCAACACATGAAGATGTGTCGACACAAAGAACATGTGTCGACACTTAGAAGAATACAGTTAAAGAATGAAGGACAAGTACTTGTGTCGACACTCAATTTCAGTGTCGACACATGCAGAAGTATCTGTGTCGAGACATACAAGGAATTGTGTCGACACCTTGTAGACTTGTGTCGACACTTACACAACATGTGTCGACACTTAGTCTATAAGTGTCGACACTTAAGAACAGAAAGTCTTGACACTATCTGACAGTTAGAGAATTTCAAGAAGTGACTGGTTGACATGACAGCTGCCGATCCAGCCGGTCTACAGCAACTGTCAGAGAAATCAGAAGTCTGTTATGAACCGGACCAGCCGGTTACCATGAAGGAAGCCTATAAATAGGCACTTATAGTATACAGAAACTGATTGATTGTGGTTATTACAAGTAGTTGTCAAGAATACTTAAAGTGGTTGATCAGATTCCTCAAGTAATCAGGAAAGTGATACACAGAGGATCAACACAAGAAGATCTGGCAGTCCAACTGCAGATCTAAGAAGTAGGAGAGAGAGAGCTCCAATCAAGAATTCAGTCTTTGGAACTAAGGCTGAGAAGAAGGATTCAGAATCATCTGGATCTCAAGAAGCAGAGGTCAAGGATCAACTGCAGAAGATTCAGACTAATTCAGTTCTAACTCAAGAAGCATTGAAGGAAGCTAAGTCAGTTTGGATCTAACTGAGTTCTTCCAAGAACTCTTCAAGAAACTCTCAACTTCTCTCTTATTTTCTGAGTTGTAGAGTTAGCTATTGTATTTCTATTATAACTTGTAGGATCCATTGGATCTGAGAGAATTGTAAGCCTATATTATAAAGGCTGAGGGTAGGGCTTGGTTGCCTGAGTGTAGGAGTTGAAGAACTCTGAGTGTAGGCCTTAATTGGCTGAGTGTAGGCCTGGGTGGCTGAGTGTAGGCCTTGGTGGCTGAGTGTAAGGCTTTGGGCCTGAAGTGTAGGAACCTTGTTGGGTTCTGAGATAGTTGAGAAGTTTGGCCGAATCTAGTACACTGCTAGATAGGCGAAGGGGGAAAGTGGATGTACCCAAAGATTGGGGAACCACTATAAATTAGTGTGTCTGCTGTGCTGTGCTGTGCTGTGCTGTGGATTAACTGTTTATATTCTGTGATTGCTGTTAACTGTAGAATTCTGTGAAATAACTGTTGTGCTGCCAACAAAGTTTTAAAAAGGTTTAGGTCACCTATTCACCCCCCCCTCTAGGTGTTTAGGTATCATATCTTGCAAGAGTTGAATTATTTAAGTTGAAGCCATAGTCTAGGAGTTGGTTTTGGATCCACAGCATCTGGGAACATCAACTGCCAGCTACTATATATTCTGCTTCAATAGTTGATGTGGACACATATGACTGCTTCTCACAAAACCAAGAGACTAATCTCATACCAAGAAACTGGCAAGTTCCTGAGGTACTTTTTCTGTCCACCCTACATCCAGCAAAGTCAGCATTTGAGTATCCAGTTAACTCAAATTCTGACTCAGTAGGTTACCAAAGGCCTAGACTAGGACAACTCTTTATATATCTCAAAATTCTTTTTAGAAAAATTAGGTGAGATTCTTTAGGGTTCACTTGGAACCTAGCACAAAGGCATGCGACAAACATGATATCAGGTCTGCTAGCTATAAGATATAATAGGGACCCAACAATGCCCCTATATAACTTCTGGTCAACAGGTTTTCCATGTGGATCAGAATCTATTATAGCATTAGTAGCCATAGGTGTTTTCTTTCCTGAGGCATCAGCCATCCCAAACTTTTTAAGAAGCTCTTTAGCATTCTTAGCCTGGGAGATGAAGATGCCATCAGGTAGCTGCTTCACTTGGAGACCAAGGAAGTAGGAGAGCTCACCCATGCTACTCATCTCAAACTTAGAATGCATGAGGTCAGAAAACCTCTTGCATAGTTTAGATTCTGTAGACCCAAATATGATGTCATCCACATAAATTTATACTAACAAGATTTTATCCTTATGGTGCCTAGTGAATAATGTTTTATCTACTATGCCTCTAGTGAATTCATGCTTTATTAGAATGCTAGCTTTAGACAATAGAGGGCTTTATGCAATTTAAATACATGATAAGGATGGGTTGGAGAGATAAAACCTGGAGGTTGTTCAACATAGACTTCTTCTTTTAGTACTCCATTCAGAAAAGCACTCTTTACATCCATCTGATATACCTTGAACTTATTGTAGGTAGCATAGGCAAGAAAGATTCTGATTACCTCTAACCTTGCAACTGGTGCAAATGTTTGGTCATAGTCTATCCCTTCTTCTTGCCTATAACCTTGTGCAACAAGCCTAGCCTTGTTTCTCACAATTACACCTTGGACATCTAGTTTATTTCTATATACCCATTTAGTTCCAATGACTGGGTAGTCTTTGGGTCTTGGAACCAAATCCCAAACTCCACATCTCTCAAACTGGTTGAGTTCCTCTTGCATTGCAATGATCCAGTGGGGATCTTGCCCAGCATCTGTTATGGATTGTGGTTCAACTTGAGAGAGAAAGCATGCATGCATCACATCTTGGTTGAATTGATGTCTTGTTTGTACACCTACTGTTATGTCTCCAATCACTTGGGATCTAGGGTGATCCCTTAGTATGACAAGATTAATGGGTGGAGTTGGTTCAGCAATAACATTTGGATTTAATTCCTCCTGTGGAATTATGTTTGCCGTTGAATGAGGTTCAACTTCTTCCACAGATTCTTCTTCACTGTCTTCATCAACTTGTGGAGAAGGATGTGTTGGAGCCTCTTGGGTGAGGTTTAGTCCATCCAATTTCTCATAAAAGTGATATACCTGCAAAGGATTACTGGTAGAAATCTCTTTCTCCTTGCAAGACATGTTAGTCTCATCAAAAGTAACATGAATTGACTTTTCAATTTTTAAAGATGATTTATTAAATACCCTATAAGCTTTGCTTACTTGGGAATATCCTAGAAAAATTCCCTCTTCAGCCTTAGCTTCAAACTTTCTAATGTATTTCTTGTTGTTATTATGTATACAACATATGCAACCAAATACTTTAAAATATGTGATTTTAGGTTTCTTCCCTTTAAGTAATTCATAAGAAGTCCTATTCTTTAGTTTGTGTATCAAACTCCTGTTCAGTACATAATTTGGTGTGCTTACAGCCTCTGCCCAAAAGGATAGGGGCATATAAGCATCTCCAAGTAATGTGCCGCAGCTTCAATCAGGGTTCTATTCTTCCTTTCAACTACCTCATTTTGTTGGGGAGTTTTAGGAGTTGAGAAGCAGTGCCTGATACCTTCCTTCTCACAGAACTCATGCATAAGAAGAGACTCAAACTCTGTACCATGATCACTTCTGATCAATGCAACATAAGTAGAGTACTCAATCTGTATGATCCTGAGAAAATCTGTAAGAACTTTAAAGGTATCTGACTTACATCTCAGAAAGAACACCTAAGTGAATCTTAAGAAGTCATCTACAATAACTAGTGTATATGATTTCCCTCCTAGGCTTTATACAGCAATGGGTCCAAAGAGGTCCATGTGTAGCAAATACAAAATCCTAGGTGAATCACTCTTATTTACTGACTTAAAGCTAGATTTAGTTTGCTTGCCTAGTTGACAAGCCCTGCAAAGGCCTTCCTTCTTGTAGGGACCAGAAGGTAAACCTCTCACAAGGTTGTCTTTAGATAGCCTAGCAATATTTTTCATGTTTACATATCCTAGCCTTTTGTGCCATAATTCATTTTGATTGCAAACTAGATTAAGCAAACAAATATCTGAATTGACAGAATAGAAATCAACTAAATAAATGTTTCCTTGTCTATTTCTAATTAAAACATTTTGTTTTTCTTTATTAGAAATAATACAAGTTTTTGAATTGAAATGAACCTGATATCCTTCATCACATAATTGGCTTATAGAGATGAGGTTATGCTTGAGTCCACTTACATAGGTCGCCTTCTTGAATGTGACTGCTCCAATCCTTACTTCTCCATAGCCTTCAGACTGGCCACACTTTGAATCACCAAAGATGACCTTTGGTCCCAGCTTGGACTTGTAATTGTATAGGTTGTCCTTGCTGCTAGTCATGTGCTTGGAGCATCCACTGTCCAGGTACTATGTTTGATTAATCATTGGATAGCCCTTTTCCTGTAATGGAAACAGTTAGTTGTTCTTGACCCAGGTTACATTGGGTCCTTTATATTATTGATAAGAAAAACTGGATATCACAGAGTACTCAGGTTGTGATTTATATCCTAATGGATGACATCTTCTTGGAGGTATTGTCCAATCTGCAAGTGGGTTAAATGATTTCTTAGTTTGACTTGAGTTGGTGTTATAAATATAATTTTTGTTAAGTCTGACTGGGTTCGATGAATTGTTGTGAGTTCGTCGAAATGGGATGAGATCGTCAATCTCTGCTCAGAGAATGAACAAGTTTATTTTCTATGCCCCAAGTTCGACGATATCTGCTCGACGAACCATACAAAGTTCATCGATCGCAGTAAGACGAATGATTATTATATAAATTTGCGTTCAACATTCGTCAACTTGAGTTCGACGAACTGGCCATATTTCGTCAATCTAAGTTCGACGAAATCTGCTGAACTTTGTTTTTACTTGTTTTCTGGTTTCTGTTATTTTGACTTTTTAAGTTAGGCATTTCTTCTATAGTTTTTTTAATGGTTGTTATTTCTTTGCCATTAGCAGAAACAAATTTAATGGGGGTTGATAAAATATTCTTCTTAAGAATGGGGTGGGGGGAAACTTGATGAAGCACCCAAGCCCATCTTGCGATTTAGTCTGAGATTGACTGTGCTTGTGATGTCCATCAGCTTAAGGCTTCTCCCATTGAGAGATTCCTCAAGTTGTTTGGTCTCACATAACTCAGTTTTTAACAGAATAATTTGTTCATTAGCTAATGTAAGTTCATCTTTTAGCTTGATGTTTTCAGATTTCAGTGTCTCTTGAGTAGTTAGTTTTTCCCTAAGTGTTTTGATTTCTTTTTCAGAATTTATTAAATCAATACACATAGTTTTAAATTCAATTTTAAAAGCATCAGAATTATAGTCAAAGGATAAAAGTACCTGATCAGCTTATGTCTCTGAAGCTTCTTCATTGTCAGAATCTTCTTCTTTTGATTAACTTCTACAGGCATCAATTGCCATAAGATATACTTCTTTGGCCCTTACCTCTTCCTCATCTTCACTGGAGCTGGAGGATGTGGATTAATCCTCAGTTTCACTCCAGGATTTAGCTACAAAGCCCTTCTCCTTCTTCTTGTATTTGCTGGAAGAAGGCCAGCTGCTTTGCTGTCTTCTAGAATCCTTCTCTCTTCTCTTTTCCTTCTTTTGATTTTCTGGACACTCTGAGATGAAGTGTCCAGGTTTCCCGCAGCCAAAGCAAATCACTTTTTAGTGGGGGTTTTGTCATACCTTGGCTTGTCATCCTGCCTGAATGACTTTCTTCTGAAATCCTTCCTTGCCATTTTATAGAATCTCTTGGCAAAGAGACTCATCATCTCTTCATTTAAAGTTGAGGCTTCTGTTTCTTCAACAACTTTAAAAGCTATGCTGTGCTCCTTCCTTGCTGGTTGAGGTATTCTCTGCTCAGCTGCTTCTCTGGATTTGATGAGCTGCTCATAAGACTTGAGCTTTCCTAAAAGTGATTCTGTGGAAATCTCAGTTAGGCTCCTGACCTCCTTGATTGGCCAGATCCGTGAATCCCATGAGCTTGGGAAGCACATGAGGATTTTGTCATTCACCTCAGTGAGGGTGATGTCCTTGTCCAATGTCTTTAGCTCATTGATGATTGAGCTCAGCCTATTATACATATCTGCAACTGATTCTGCTTCCTCCTTCTTGAAGTTCTCATATTATGATATGAGATTGGATCTCCTGTCTTTTCTTTCATCAGCAGATCCATCCACCATTTGATTTAGAGAATCCTAGATGGCCTTGGCTGATGTGCATTCAACCACTTTCTGGAAAATGTCATCTGATATGTTGTTATTATGTATACAGCATATGCAACCAAATACTTTAAAATATGTGATTTTAGGTTTCTTCCCTTTAAGTAATTTATAAGGAGTCCTATTCTTTAGTTTGTGTATCAAACTCCTGTTCAGTACATAATTTGCTGTACTTACAGCCTCTGCCCAAAAGGATAGGGGCATATAGGCATCTGCAAGTAATGTGCCGCAGCTTCAATTAGGGTTCTATTCTTCCTTTCAACTACCTCATTTTGTTGGGTAGTTCTAGGAGTTGAGAAGCAGTGCCTGATACCTTCCTTCTTACAGAACTCATGGATAAGAAGAGACTCAAACTCTATACCATGATCACTTTTGATCAATGCAACATAAGTAGAGTACTCAATCTGTATGATCCTGAGAAAATCTGTAAGAACTTTAAAGGTATCTGACTTAGATCTCAGAAAGAACACCTAAGTGAATCTTAAGAAGTCATCTACAATAACTAGGGTATAGGATTTCCCTCCTAGGCTTTATACAGCAATGGGTACAAAGAGGTCCATGTGTAGCAAATACAAAATCCTAGGTGAATCACTCTTATTTACTGACTTAAAGCTAGATTTAGTTTGCTTGCCTAGTTGACAAGCCCCGCAAAGGCCTTCCTTCTTGTAGGGACCAGAAGGTAAACCTCTCACAAGGTTGTCTTTAGATAGCCTAACAATATTTTTCATGTTTACATGTCCTAGCCTTTTGTGCCATAATTCATTTTGATTGCAAACTAGATTAAGCAAACAAATATCTGAATTGGCAGAATAGAAATCAACTAAATAAATGTTTCCTTGTCTATTTCTAATTAAAACATTTTGTTTTTCTTTATTAGAAATAATACAAGTTTTTGAATTGAAATGTACCTGATATCCTTCATCACATAATTGGCTTATAGAGATGAGGTTATGCTTGAGTCCACTTACATAGGTCACCTTCTTGAATGTGACTGCTCCAATCCTTACTTCTCCATAGCCTTCAGACTGGCCACACTTTGAATCACCAAAGATGACCTTTGGTCCCAACTTGGACTTGTAGTTGTATAGGTTGTCCTTGCTTCTAGTCATGTGCTTGGAGCATCCACTGTCCAGGTACTATGTTTGATTAATCATTGGATAGCCCTTTTCCTGCAATGGAAACTGTTAGTTGTTCTTGACCCAGGTTACATTGGGTCCTTTATATTGTTGATAAGAAAAACTGGATATCACAGAGTACTCATGTTGTGATTTATATCCTAATGGATGATATCTTCTTGGAGGTATTGTCCAATCTGCAAGTGGGTTAAATGATTTCTTAGTTTGACTTGAGTTGGTGTTATAAATATAATTTTTGTTAAGTCTGACTGGGTTCGATGAATTGTTGTGAGTTCGTCGAAATGGGATGAGATCGTCAATCTCTGCTCAGAGAATGAACAAGTTCATTTTCTATGCCCCAAGTTCGACGATCTCTGCTCGACGAACCATACAAAGTTCATCGATCGCAGTAAGACGAATGATTATTATATAAATTTGCGTTCAACATTCGTCGACTTGAGTTCGATGAACTGGCCACATTTCGTCAATCTAAGTTCGACGAAATCTGCTGAACTTTGTTTTTACTTGTTTTCTGGTTTCTATTATTTTGACTTTTTAAGTTAGGCATTTCTTCTATAGTTTTTTTAATGGTTGTTATTTCTTTGCCCTTAGCAGAAACAAATTTAATGGGGGTTGATAAAATATTCTTCTTAAGAATGGGGTAGGGGGAAACTTGATGAAGCACCCAAGCCCATCTTGCGATTTAGTCTGAAATTGACTGTGCTTGTGATGTCCATCAGCTTAAGGCTTCTCCCATTGAGAGATTCCTCAAGTTGTTTGGCCTCACATAACTCAGGTTTTAACAGAATAATTTGTTCATTAGCTAATGTAAGTTCATCTTTTAGCTTGATGTTTTCAGATTTCAGTCTCTTGAGTAGTTAGTTTTTCCCTATGTGTTTTGATTTCTTTTTCAGAATTTATTAAATCAATACACATAGTTTTAAATTCAATTTTAAAAGCATCAGAATTATAGTCAAAGGATAAAAGTACCTGATCAGCTTATGTCTCTGAAGATTCTTCATTGTCAGAATCTTCTTCTTTTGATTGACTTCTAGAGGCATCAATTGCCATAAGATATACTTCTTTGGCCCTTAGCTCTTCCTCATCTTCACTGGAGCTGGAGGATGTGGATTAATCCTCAGTTTCACTCCAGGATTTAGCTACAAAGCCCTTCTCCTTCTTCTTGTATTTGCTGGAAGAAGGCCAGCTGCTTTGCTGTCTTCTAGAATCCTTCTCTCTTCTCTTTTCCTTCTTTTGATTTTCTGGACACTCTGAGATGAAGTGTCCAGGTTTCCTGCAGCCAAAGCAAATCACTTTTTAGTGGGGGTTTTGTCATACATTGGCTTGTCATCCTGCCTGAATGATTTTCTTCTGAAATCCTTCCTTGCCATTTTATAGAATCTCTTGGCAAAGAGACTCATCATATCTTCATTTACAGTTGAGGCTTCTATTTCTTCAACAACTTTAAAAGCTATGCTATGCTCCTTCCTTGCTGGTGGAGGTGTTCTCTGCTCAGCTGCTTCTCTGGATTTGATGAGCTGCTCATAAGACTTGAGCTTTCCTAAAAGTGATTCTGTGGAAATCTCAGTTAGGCTCCTGACCTCCTTGATTGGCCAGATCCTTGAATCCCATTAGCTTGGGAAGGACATGAGGATTTTGTCATTCACCTCAGTGAGGGTGATGTCCTTGTCCAATGTCTTTAGCTCATTGATGATTGAGCTCGGCCTATTATACATATCTGCAACTGATTCTTCTTCCTCCTTCTTGAAGTTCTCATATTATGATATGAGATTGGATCTCCTGTCTTTTCTTTCATCAGCAGATACATCCACCATTTGATTTAGAGAATCCTAGATGGCCTTGGCTGATGTGCATTCAACCACTTTCTGGAAAATGTCATCTGATATGGTTTAGGTCAGAATGTTCATGGCCTTGGCATCAACAACCTTTGCTTTCTTCCGGGCTTCAGTCCACTCAGGTGGTGGAACTGCATTTGTGCTTGAAGCTACTATAGATGTAGAGGCAGTAGCTTGAGGAGGACCTGTCAAGATGAAATTGTAGATATCCTCATCAATAGAGTTCATATATAATTTGATTCTTGCCTTCCAGATGACAAACTTGTTTAAGTTGCATACTGGAGGTCTGGTGCTTGCTGCATAATCTTTGTTCTGTGCCATGTTGTGTGTATAATCTTAATAGAAATAAAAAGCAGATCTAACTCAGGATCTTTGGTTCAAGGGTTAACTTGTACAACTAAAGGAACCTTTCTCTGATACCAATTGAAAGTTAGGTGTTAGATCTGGTATACTCTAGAGGGGGGGGATGAATAAAGTATATTTGGGTTTTTATAACTTTGTTGTAAATCAAAACTTAGTCCTAAAATAATATAGTCTAACACAGGCACATCAAATAAAAGTTATCACAAACACAACAGTCTAACTAGCACAACCACAACAAGAACAAAAGAAAAGAGCAACCCAGACAACATAAGAATTTTATAGTGGTTCCCCAACCTAGGTACATCCACTCTTCTACCACCCTGATAGGAATCCACTCGGGTTTTTGATCAGGTGACTGCCACCAATGAGCTTTTGATCAGGTGCTCAAAAACCAAACCTCAAGTCGTTTAATCAGGTGACTTGCAACCAGTAATAACTTTTGAAGGGAGTTAAGAACCCTTTATACTGTGGGGGATGAGAGAGTGATTTTGTCTTCTCTTTCTCAGATACCATTGAGAAGACTCTAGTGGAAAAATGATGTTAGCAAAGGCTCCCACTGAGATATAGAATGGTTCAGGAAGTTGAAGCCTTGCTGCAAGGTGATAGGTCTTCAAACTTTTGCTTTGACAAGAAGAACTCCAGGAACTTCTTGACAGATAGAATGTTTGTTGTCCTTTGAAGAATCCTGGAATGAAGACAGAAGAAGACTCTTGATTTAAATAGTTCTTCTTCTTCAGCTTGGTGTTCTTTCTCTGGTCTAGGGCTTGTTTCTGTATATCACTGTGTTCTGTATTCTCTGTAAGTATCTCTCTCTTATTGCTCAGTGTGCTGTCGAGAGGGAGAAGAAGATGCTTATTCACAGTGTTTTTCTAACTTGTGCTCTTGGAAGAGAAACGAAAAAATCCCTTTTATATTTTTCATATAAATTTTCTTTTGAAATTTGAATTCCTTTCTGCATTGATTTCTGACGGCATGGAGAATATTTGCATTGATTAGTTTCCACAACTGTCCCATGGAAAAATGACAAGCAATAACCCTGATGAAGACCGTAATCAATTCTTCTCTTCTAACGGTAATATTCAGAGAATATTTAAGCATTGATTACTCAGAAATTATTGCAATAGAAAAGGATAGAATGAGGGAAATTTCTAAGTCTGGAACTCCACAGAAATCGTTCAGCAGAATTCGTCGATCCGTATCTAGATTTTGTCGAGCAGAGAAGTCAAGTTCGTCGACCAGAAAATAGTTGTTTGTCGAGCTGAGATCCAAGATCATCGACCTAAGAATAGATAACTGCTTTCTCTGGAACCTTGCCAACTCTGTGCATCAAGATCGTCGAGCTGAGAGTGTAACTTCGCCGACTAGAGTTTAAAATTCCATGTTTCTTGGGCTTAAGAATGTTGAAGTAACATGTCCAGAAATCGTTGACCTTAGAACTGGGTTCATCGACCTGAGAACTAGTTTAGTCGAGCTGAGAGCTTCTTACTGCTACTTGATAAATTTTGCCAAGACTGTGGTCTAAGATCGTCGAGCTGAGAAGTTGTGTTCGTCGACTGGAGTGTGATCCTGAACTTAGATGTTTCTAGAATACGATGTTGAAGTAGAATACCCAGCAATCGTCGACCTGAGAACTAAGTTCGTTGACCTGAGAACTAACTTCATCGACCTGAGAACTAAGTTCGTCGACTAGAGTTAAGTGAAGAATTCTGGACTTGGAATGTTGAAGTATACTCTGGAAATCGTCGAACTGGGATTCAAGTTCATCTAGCACAGCTCAGAGAATTGTCTCTAATTTCATCGAGCTGAGCATGACTTTCATAGACCTGAGTTCGACGAACGTCAAACTCATATTCTGAGTGATATTTCTCTAAGTCTTGATTCTTTTGCAGTCTGTTGATGGCTAGTCCAAGTAGTGCTGATTCTAAGGACATGGCCTAGACTCTAGGACACAATCATGACCCTGGCTATACATATTGGGTCAAATATCCTAATTTAGTGAACCTAGCCCAAATCTAACTAGGGATCCAACACCCTCAAGCCGGGCGAGACCCTCAAGAGGCCGTGGCGGGTACCGGCTTCCCGCCGCACCCGCCCTCTGAAGGGTACACCAAGCACTAGCAAGCTAGGCAAATTTTTCCTCCCCTACTAGTATATTATGCAGATCAAGAATAAATTGCCCCTAGAGTGCAAAACCTCCCAAGCTTAAAAATGTGTAGCAAGTCTTACGCCCTCTTTGGGGACCCCGCTCTGCGAATACGAGGTTGTATAATGAAACTTCCTCCAATGATCATGAAGACTACTCCTCTGATGAGAACAAATCAGAGTTGATGGCTCAGCATGAGCACTTGTTAAAGTCTTTCGACAAATTCCATAAGGTAGTCTGAAAGAAAGTAAAAGAGATTGCCACCCTCAAGGTAGTGGAAGCAAATCTGAAGGAAGAAATTGCACAATTACTTCCTCTCAAAGATGAAGTCCAGTCCTTGAAAGAGAAACTCAAGGACTCGGCTGAGACGTTAAAACAGAAAGAAAAATATCTTGATGAGCTAGAAGAAAAGCTCGCTGTGGAGAGAAAACTCGTTGAGAGTTTCGCCAAGTCGAAGACTGTTCTCCCTCTCATTGATGTATTTTCAACTTAAAAGAAGGGTAGTGGTCTTGGCCACATCGGTGAAAAAGGTATGGCTGCTAAGAAGACTAGCGCCAAAGAAAAGGGGAAAGCCCCCATGAGTCAACCTTCATTGAGGAAAGTCATCTTCTCAATGAACAAGTTTGACCTTGAGTCATCCTATGGTCATCATGCAAGGCCTACTCATGTAGAGCCCAAGACCAGATACCAGGGATGGACCCATCCCCGTGACTTTGGTGCTAGCGTGTTCAAAGTACCTTATAAAGAAATTCAGATGAAGAGTTTTGGTCCATATGTATATGGCCATAACAATAAGAAGGCACCTAAAGCCAAGCCCATTGTACAAAAGGAAAAGGAGATGCAGAAACTTTGTGTATAATGCAATCATGAGGCCTCCACCTCAAAGTACGGTGCCTCTGCAAGACCTAAATTTCAGCAGGAGTACCCGAGAAGGTACAACAAGTTTGATTGTTGGTGTTGCGGCAAAGTTGGTCACTTTGATGCCGACTGCTGTTACAACCCCGCTAACTTTGTAACCCCACGAGCTAGCTATGCGAGATAGACCACTCGTAAAGTTAATGTTCCTAGTGGTGGTAAGCTGACTAGGAACCAAGGACCCAAATACGTTTGGGTTCCTAAGGTAAAATAATCTATTTTTGTAGGTATTTCCAAAGGCCAATAGAACTCCAATCTGGTATTTGGACAGTGGATGCTCTCGGCACTTGACCGGGACAAAAAGTCTTTTGCTTGACTATACCCAGTCAAGACGGACCAAAGGTCATTTTTGGAGGTTTAGACAAGGGAACAACAAAAGGTTATGGTATGATTTCCAATGGCATAGTCTATTTTACAGACATTGCTTATGTTAAAGGATTGCACAATAATCTAATAAGCATAAGTCAACTATGTGACATGCTACGTCATTGAGTTCTGCAAGAACAAGTGTTTGATAAAGTCATCTGCAACTTTGGATATGGTCTTAATAGACACTCGGAGCAGAAATATTTTCTGTTTAAATTTTCTTTGCTCAGACAATTATACCCCAATGTATTTTATAGCAAAAAGTAGTGCATCTCTCTGTTACCAATGACACAAGAGATTAGCACATATTAATTTTAAAACCTTAAATATGTTATTTTCTCACAACTTAGTGCGCGATGCCCCCAACATTAAGTGCCTTAAAGAGAGTCCATGTCACTCCCGTCAAATGGGTAAGAACACATGATACCTTCAAGGGTATTGCTGAGAAAGATCTTCACGAAGCTTATACTTCATATGGACCTATTCGGTCCTATGCTTATTCACAGCTTAGGAGGTAAGGTCTATACATTAGTTATTATTGATGACTACTCACATTTCACTTGGGTGTTCTTTCTTAAACACAAGTCAGACACCTTCGATTCTTTCACTAGCTTTGTCCAACAAATTCAGAATGAATTGGACAGCTCAGTGTTCAAAATCAGAAGTGACCATGGAATAGAGTTCGAGTCTGGTGCAATGATAAAATTTTTTGAAAGCAAGGTATCTTTCATGAGTTTTCCTCCACGCGCACTCCACAACAAAATGGAGTTGCTGAGAGAAGGAATAGAACCCTAATTAAAGCATGTACATCTATGTTGAACGACGCTTCACTTCTGGAGTACTTCTAGGCCTGAAGCAGTCAACACGGCTTGTAACGTGCAAAACATAGCACTAATCAACAAAAACAAACGTAAGACCCCCTATGAGCTATTCAAGGGCAGAAAACCGACTGTGTCCTACTTTATAATCATTGGAAGCAAATGCTTTGTACTTAATAATGGCAAGTATTACGACACAAATTTTAGTGAAAAGTATTTTGAAGGCATTTTTGTAGGATATAGTAGCCATAGTAAGGCATATAGGATTTTCAAGAAGAAAACTCTGGTGGTAGAAGAGTCAATAAATGTTGTATTTGATGAGACTAGATTGCTTCATAGTAGCTCGTCTAGTGTTATTGGTGCAGATGCAAGTACCAGGTTCAAGAAACTAAGGTTGGATGAAGCTGTCATGGAAGAAGCTCTAAGCTCAGTCAAGATCATCAATCCAGGCTTGCTGGATGAAGAACCCATAGGGGAAGAATTGCTTCAACCTATAGTGGTAGCACTAAATGTTGTAGAGCCTGCTGTAGGGAGAGCAAGGAACCTAGGGCTCAAACACCTAAGAGATCACCCAGCTGATCTAATCATTGGAGAGTCAGGCGACCGTGTTAAAACCAGAAGAGGTACAACTAACGAAGTTTTGTATCTCAGTTTTCTATCTCAGGTTGAACCCTAGAAGTTCGAGGAAGTGAACAAAGATGCCTCTTGGATCATGGCAATGCAAGAGGAGCTCAGCCAGTTTGAACGATGCAAAGTCTGGGAGCTAGTTCCCAGGCTAAAGGGACAAAATGTAATCGACACCAAGTGGATATTCAGGAACAAGCTGGACGAACGCAGAGTAATTATCAAGAATAAATCCAGGCTTATAGCACAAGGATACAGACAAGAAGAGGGGATCGACTTCGACCAGACATTTGTTCATGTGTCTCGGCTCGAGAAGATCGGGTTGTTTCTTGCGTATGCTGCCCTCAAAGGTTTCACTGTCTACCAAATGGACGTGAAGTTCCTCAACGAGAATCTGAAAGAGGAAGTATACGTAGAGCAACCCCCAAGTTTCGTCAACTCTCAATTCTCTGATTACGTTTATTTTCTAAATAAAGCCTTATACAGTTTAAAGCAAGATCCCTGAGCTGGGTATGAGACGCTGTCAAGATTTCTTCTTGAGAATAAGTTCACAAGGGGAAAGATAGACAAAACATTATTTCTTAGGGAAGTTAAATGCAAGATTTTGTTAATGCAAATCTATGTCAATGACATCATATTTTGCTCTACGGAAGACAACCTTTGCAAAACGTTTTCTAAACTTATGAAAGAGAAATTTGAAATGAGCAGTATGAGTGAGCTGAACTATTTCTTAGGACTTCAGGCGAAGCAATCTGAAGATGGAATTTTCATGTCTCATACAAAGTTCACCAAGGAGATTCTTAAGAAATTCGGAATGGAGAACGCAACCTCTATGAGGACTCCAACGTGTTCAACTGTGTCTCTAGATAAGGATGAAAAAGGGAAACCTTTTGATGAAACTAAGTATAGAAGTATAATTGGATCCTTACTCTACCTGACTGTCAGTAGACCAGATATAATGTTTTCAACATGTGTCTGTGCTAGATATCAGGTGAACACTAAGGAATCTCATTACGTCGCTACGAAGTGAATTTTAAGATAACTTAAGGGTACACTTAATCTTGGCTTATGGTACCCAAGAAGTAATGACATCAAGCAAATTGGCTTTTCAAATGCTGATTTTGCAGGAAGTAGAGATGATAGGAAAAGTACTTCCGGGATTTGCCAATTCCTCGGAAGATGGCTTATTTCGTGGAGCAGTAAGAAGCAAAATTATGTGGCAACATCTACTGCCGAGTCAGAGTATATCTCTGCGGTTAGTTGTTACATACAACTTCTTTGGATAAAGAATCAACTTGAAGACTATAATTTGAAGTTCAACGAAATTCTGATGTATCGCAACTCTTCTAGTGCAATAGCTATCTCCAACAATCCAGTCTCCCACAGCCGGACCAAGCACATCAAAATACACTATCATTTCATCTGGGAGCATATGGAGAATAAGGACATAGCCCTCAACTATATCCCGACGGACAAGCAGGTGACAGATATTTTCACGAAGCCACTGGATGAGGCCAAGTTCTCCTTTTTCAAGACAGAACTTGACAAGCTCAATATGTGATCTTGAAGTGATCATATCTGAAGTCAAGGACAAATTGACAGAAGATCTTGTATTTCCCGGAAACTTGTGTGGATTTCTCGAAAACAAGTTTAATTTCTCAGAGAAAGACTTCAATTTCTCGAAAGCCTCTATATTTCTCGAGAAAAGCTTTTTGGACTTCTCAAAACATTACTTCTATTTCTCGAGAAATGGCTTATGGATTTCTATAAACACATCATTTTTCTCGAGAAATGCCCTAATGCGACAGGACAAATTTTTGAAGAATACGAACCGTCATTCCAGGTATGCCTTTCTCTAATTCTTCAAAATTTTTAATTTTATATAAATAGAAGATAAGTCCATAGAAATGCCCAAACCCATAAATTCAAAATATTTTGCCAAGAAAGACGGTTCAGTTCCATGAAGGTCACCTCCATTCTTCTCGCAAAATCCATTGCTTTTTCTCCACTAAATTAGAAATTTTTCATTCTCTACAATCGATGGCTCCATCTTCCAAGATCGGTGTGGGCAGTGAATTCGTTCGCGCACGCATAGATGAAATTTCAGACAACTTTAAGAATGTTCTGCTACTCCTAGAATCCTCCGGCCACACCTTTATCTTGGAACATCCTTGCAAAGTATTGCTACCTGAAGTTGAGGAGTTTTTACGTAATGCCAAGATCAAGAGAAGCAGGAAGTTGTTGAAAACTTCAGTCAGAGGTATGAAACTCAAAATCAAGCCATCTTCTATAACAGAGTTTCTACGATTATCGTCCATAGATGAAGAAGACTATATGGAAGAAGTTAATTATTCAAGAGCCTGCTCCTTCTATGGTCTTCCAGAATCCACCACTTCAGTTAAAAGATAGAACATGTCAGATGAGAGCAAACTTCTGGCAGACATTCTAGGCAAGGTGAATCTCTACAAAACGGGCTCCATAGGTTACATCTTTTCAAATTTCTTTGATATGATGACTGCAGTTGTGTGCAGAAAGAAGCTCTAATGGGGATACTTATTATTTTATAAGATTAAGGAAAGTCTGAAAGCACCAAACTTTGGAAGAATAATTTCTTTGTATCTAAATCAAGCTCACCCAGAGATCTTCGACATATCCAAACGTGTGGCAATTCACCACCTCAATAAAGTCACTATTTCTTCCATCAGCCGATGGGAAATAAGGATTCCAAGGCCAGGCCAGGCCCCTCCAAGGGTAGAAGAAGTTGAGGACAGGACTCCACCTCCTCCTCACACTAATGAATATGGCATATCTGGTGCAGCTGCTGAGGGGGAGCCTGTTCCTTCAATTCATGTAGAAGTACAACAAGCTGAGATACAGGACATAGAGGTTCCGACAGATGTTCCTACAACCCAAGTTTCAGAGAAAGTTGCTGATGATAATGTGGTAGTGGTAGAAGAAGGTCAAGCTCAGTCTGATGATGAGCAAAGTACCTCTATGGGTGATGGGGGCTCAGGTATGAATGTTCACTCCTCCCCTGACCAAGATACCCTACTAGCTACTACTACAGAGGACATTAACAAGATGATTGAAAGTCTAACATCAGATGACCCCCTGTTCATCTCTCCTGATAAGACTATTGAAAAGTCTCCTGCAAAGATCCCTAAAGAAATCCATGAAGAAAATCCAGAAGATTCTCATCCCCATGCACATATTAATAGGGAGAATTAAGTTGTGTTATCTGATGAAGAAGAAATTATCCCAGAACCAGCAGAGCCTCTACTGAGGAATTTAGATTTCTCTATCTCTACTCTTCTAGGTGAGGAAGGGGATGAGATAATATCTACCAGACGAGGCAAAAGTTCAGTAATCATTGAAGAAATACCTATTTGGACAACTCCAACTCTTCCTCCACCTCCTCCAGCTGATATAATTCCTAATGATACCCTCTTGGGGAAAATTGAATCTATGTTAACACAACAGAGAGAGTACTTTGATAAGTCTCTCAAAGAGGTCACTAAAAAACTCACTCCTCTAGAGAAAGAGACGAGAAGAGGCTTTGCTGAAATTCAACACAATACAGATGAGTTCAAGTGACTGTTACAAATTGGTGGAAAGGCCATAGACCACACTATCACTAGTATTGGTAAAGTTATGGAACAATCAGTCACATTGTCAAACAATCAGATTCAATTTGAGAAGAAAATTGCAGAATAGAATTTCAAAACATGTGAAGAGGTTGGAAAGTTTAAGGAAGAGGCCATATAAACCCTATCTATAGAAGTCAGAAAGGGTGAGGACAAAGTAAAAGAAGTTCTAGACAAGAAAGTTCTTTAGATGAAAATCAGTGGGGTGAACAACTGAAAGAGATCAATATAGGGGTAAAAAGCAGATTGAGGAGGTAAACCTCTATACTTTTGGGACTGCTATGTGGATGCATAACAAGATCTTTCCAGAATTTATAGTTGATCCCAATGCATCTCCACCTATACATCTTGACCCAAATATCTCCCAGCCTACTTTCTCCCTAGACTTGAGCAATATGAAATTTCTCTAGAAAGTTATTCTCAGGTCTGGACTCATGAACAATCAGAGATTCCACAAGAAATACCTCCTGAAGTGCATGTGCAAAAGAAAAGAAAATATGGTGATGATGCTTCTACAAGCAGATCCATTCCCAGTCAAGGTGCAGCTAAAAGGATTGAAAAAGAATTGACTGAAGTGTGGAGTCCTACATCAAAGTCTCTAATCTTGGACACTCTGAAGTTGGTGGTGGAATATAATGAAGATAGAAATGATCATTACAGTTACCAGGAGTGGGAGCTTTATGAAAAATTCTTGAAAAAAAAAATAAGAATTTATGATCGTGAATATGGACGAAATAATCTCAGTGCCCCTCCTAAATCTCCAAAGTACTATCCTAAGTCATACTGTTATCAGAAGAGACAACAAGAGAAGAAAGAAAGATTGCACCAACAACAATTCAAATGATTCTATGTTTATCAGTTTTATAGAATTTTGTGGTCTAAGATATTTCTGTGGACAAACTCTATATATATATATATATAATTTTGAATTTTGTTGAACTTTTTATTTCTTATCTTTCTTTACATACATTATCTTGCTTGCTTGTTATTTCTTTATTTATCTTGATATAGTTCACCTTAGTGTAGAGGGTTCTGATTTCTATAAATATGAGGAGATTATTGGGTATTGTATCCACAATAACCTAGATTTGTGTAAAGTCATCCTTGAACTAAGATCAAATAAGTTTGTATTTGATTCCATATTTTAGTTGAGTGCTTATAGGTTATTATTTCTAAGTGTATACCAATGCCAGTTTACAATGAGTCGCCAAACACAGGACCATGCAATGTAATCCCTCATTGCGTGAACCATGGTGTTGACTCATGTGTAACCTCGCTATTGGGATGCACTTCATTTTCAAGTACTAAAAAAATGGAAGAAAGGAAGGGTTGTTGGTTTCAACTTAGAAGAAAAGAAAAATTTCTCTGAAAATTTCCTAAGTCCTTTTCTCGAGAAATGACATGTATTTCTCGAGAAGTTTAAGTAAATTTCTCGAGAAAGCATTGCTGCTCTCGAGAAACTACAAGACTTCTCGGGAAATTATCTGAAAAATATTCTAAGTCCTTTTTTCGAAAAATTCCCTGTAGATTTATCGAGAAGCCAAGTTGTTCTCGAGAAAAGCAAAAAAGTTCTCAAGAAGGCATAATCATTCCTCAAGAAATCTAAGTCTTCTCGAGAAATCTGTCTTCAGTTCCAGAATTTGTGCCAAGTAAATTTCTCGAGAAGTCATATTGTTTCTCGAGAAATCAATCCGTTTCTTGAGAAATAATATCCTTCTCGAGAAATCAGTATTCTACTTCACAAATTTTGCGCTAAGTAAATTTCTCGAGAAACCGTATTATTTCTCGAGAAATCAAATCTTTTGTCAAGAAATATTGTTCTTCTCGAGAAATCAGATAGTTTACTTCAAAGAAATTTTCGCCATGTCCTTTCTCGAGAAGCCATGTCTTTTTCTCGAGAAAGATAATGATTTCTCGAGAAATATAATTCTTCCCGAGAAATGAACTTACATAATTTTCTTTCTATATTTTCTGACGGGATTTCAAATTAACCTAAGTTTAGTATGATTTATCTTTCCTTAATAACGTGGATCATTCCTTAATGACGTTTGACCATTGGACGATGATCTATATAAAGTCATCTCAAGGAATCTCTAACCCTAACAAGAATAAGAATAATCACAAGAAGAATCATTACAAAAAAACGCAATTCACACTTTCCATTTTCGGGAGAAGCCGCTCGTCTTCATCGACATTCTTCTCTGCCGCTAATCTCCAAATCCAGCGAATAAATCGAAGAAAGGATTCGACAGATCCAAGATTAACAGATTCTTCAACATCAATTTGATCCTGTCAGATCCAAGGTTTTCAGATCCAGTTTTCTCGATTTTCTTCCTCAACATATTCACCAAGATTTTCAGATTTCAAGAAGTAAGACCCTTGAAGATTTCAAATCTGAAGAGTAAAATATTTTTATTATTGTTGTAAATTGTTTTTACATTTGTAGGAGACTTGTCTCCGAGTTTGTAGGAGTTTTATCTCCGAGTTTGTAGATCCATTAGTGGAATGGGAGTGTAGATCAGGTTTGTGGACCGAGTTGTAGATCCTGTTGTGAATCGAGGTGTAGGAGAGTTTGCTCTCCGAGTTGTAGGAGCTTCGCTCCGAGGTGTAAGATTGTGATAATCTGAGAAAGGTGAAGTAGCCAAATCTTACCCTTCGTGGTAGATAGGCGAGGCGGGTCAGTGGACGTACCCAATACGGGGAACCACTATAAAAATCTTTGTGTTTGTGTGCTTGTCTTTTAGATATTTTCATTCCGCAAAACGACACAAACATCACCTATTCGCCCCCCTCTTGGTGATTTAAGTCGACGCTAGATACTTTCATCAGCCTTTTCTACATGCTTTCCGTTGAGAGCGTTGAGTGAGTATGCCTCTCTCAACACCTTGTACCATAGCCATGCTTTCTGTAATTTAGGCGTTGAGAGCATTGAGAGAGCATTCCTCACGCAACGCTTTCTGTCATAACCAATTTCCTACTTCTTCAGCATCTTAAGCATTGAGAGCATTGAGTGAGCATGTCTCACTCAACATTTTTTTTTCTTCAGCCAGATTTTCTGAATCATGGCGTTGAGAATGTTGAGTGAGCATGTCTCACTCAATGCTTTCTGCCTTAGCCAAATTTTTCTACTCCTTGGCGTTGAGTGAGTAAGCTCCACTCAACGCCAAACTACTTAACAGATTTGGTTCTGTTTATCTGGCGTTGAGTGAGTAACCTACACTCAATGCATTTGGACTTGGCTGAATATCAACACAGATTTTCTGTGGCTTTGACTTATAAGGCAATACTCAACGAATATCGAGTATGGCATTGAGTGAGTGATACTCACACAATGTCTGTGGACTTAGCCACTTTTCTATCCATTTCTTCTTAGGCTTTTACTTCATTTGCCGGTCTCACAGCTATTTGTTGTATGACATTGAGTGAGTTGTCTTCACTCAACTCCTATTGACTTGGACACTTTCTTAGCTTGCCACTACCTTGGCTTTGACTGTATATGTTCCGCGATTTTACTTACCTGGCGTTGAGTGAATATACTTCACTCAACTCATGTGGACATAACCAAATTCTTGCACCTGGTGTTGAGTTATCTTGCTTCACTCAACGCTTGTGGACTTGGACAAATTCTTGCTTGTCCAACATCTATCTTTGTGTTCACCTTTCTACCTTATGACCGCCTGTCACCAATACTTAGACAAAATGTCTAAACTTGATCCATGGGACATCCTTCACATGATAAGCTTAAACACATCAAATACAACTGAAAGTGCAACTAGATCTGATATACTCTAGAGGGGGGTGAATAGAGTATATGGTGTTTTAAAACTTCTGAAATACTTTTGCAAAGCTTTACAACAATTGTTGTAATGAGTGTGAGCAGGGAAGCAGAAATAAAACTAATTACAAAACTAAGCTATGCAGAAACTAAGCACAAGAAAATCTAGGCCAGAAACAAAAAGAAAACATGCAAAACCAGATGACACAAGGAAATATAGTGGTTCCCCAAACTTGGGTACATCCACTCTTCTACCACCCTAGGTAGGAATCCACTGCAGGATGAGTTGATCAGGTGTCCTGGGCACCAATGAGCTTTTGATAAGGTGCTCAAAAACCAAATCAGATTTTTTGATCTGGTGTCTTGCCACCAATGAGCTTTTGACAAGGTGCTCAAAAACCAGATTCAAACTTTTGAAGGGAGTTTGAAAAACCCTTTACAGAGTGGGGGTGAGAGAGTGATGGCAGTCTTCTCTTTCTCAAACAACTGAGAAGACTAAGTGGATTGATGTCAAAGCTCCCCCTGAGTCCTTGATCTTCAGGAAGATGAGCTTTGCTGAGGGTGATAGGCCTTCAAAGATAGATCTCCAGCACAAGATGATTTCAGCAAGCTGAAATGTTGAGAGTCTGGAGTCTTGAAATGATGTTGGCCTTGAACACTTTGAGAGCTGAAGAGATTTGAAGATTGCTTGATCTCTTTGATGAGTGTTCTTCAGAATTCTCCTTGACAGAAATTTTGAACAGAGTTTCTGTATTCTGAGTTGTGTGTCCTCTTCTTGTCAATCTCTGTATTTCTTCACTATTTCATTCAAAAACATTCTATCTATTATTCTCTGTGCCAGAATAGAATATCACTCTGTCAAAGATAGCCGTTGGTCTGCATTGATTACAGCCTTAATTGCATAATTTCTTCTGAAGGAAAGTCCACTGAATTGTTCCTTGAAAAATCCCTTGAAACTTGCTCCAGAAGTAAATGAAAACGGCTGGCAGATCTTCTGAATTAAATGCAGAATAACTTCTATCTGATTTGAATTTGAATTCTGAAAGATAACTGAAAACGTCGAACTGAGCTCTGCTATCGTCGAGCTGAGCTCAGCGAACTGGAAAATCCAAGTAGCAAAATAATCGTCGATCTGAGCTCAAAGATCGTCGAACTGATCTCAGAGATAAAGATCCAAAGCAGAGTCAAAATCGTCGACCTGAGCTCACCGATCGTCGAATGGAGTTCGACGATATTGTGAAGTTGAGCTCAGCGATCGTCGAGTGGAGCTCGACGATATTATGAGGTTGAGCTCAGCGATCGTCGAATGGAGCTCGACGATCTGCAGAAGTTGAGCTGAACGATCGTCGACTGGAGTTCGACGAAACGTCGTGCTGAGCTCGACGATTAGACTTGGTCTACAGAAAAACTTGGTCTTCAGGGCAGCTTCCAATCCTAGACTTCTAACCCTTAGACTCAATTCTAATTGACCTATTAAGCTATACAGAAGGTCAAACACAGATTCCTAGAGACATAGTGATCCTGACCCAAATTAGTAATATGGTGTTCCAACAATCTCCCCCTATTTGGGTTAGGATTACTATTTACAGACTTTGGAAAAATCAAATAACATCATACAATCAGAAAAACATGAAAACAATAGCAGACATTGCAGAAACATCACAGAGAAATATATATGATATCCAGACAGCAGTTAGAAAAACCAAGGATTGTCACCTTACAGAGTTACTTTTTCTCTTTGCCTTTTACCATCTTGATTTCTCTGTTAGGATTCATGGCTTCTTGTTTGGATCTGGTGTCATCTGCTGCACCCAAATAAATTTGCTTTGAAGTCCTGGGAACTACAGCAGCAGGATGCAACTCCATGTATCTGTCTGCATCAAAGAACTTGCTGGAGGCATATCTCTCTAATTCCTTCTGTCTTTGTTATGACATAGTAGAAATATTGGAAGTGTCTAGGCCTTGTTCTTTGGCTTTCTTTATCTGGTCTAATGCAGCCAACTCCTTTATCCTAGCAGTCCAAGCAACAGGATTCTTCTCAGGGTCCTCAAATGGTACAGGTGGCTCATACCTGTTGGAAGAATTATCTTGAGGAGTCCTGGCAGTCACAGTTTCTCTGAGCTTATAGGGGAATGGACCAGAAGAAGTATCAGATGAAGCATGTCCTCCCCTGGAGTAAGGATGCTGCCTGGAATGCCCTTTAGAATAAACTTGAGTCTCTCTTTGATTTCCCCTATATCCTCCTCTCCTAGAGTAAGAGCCCCTAGACTGGCTTTCCCTTTGATAGGTTCTAGCATGGGGTTGGTAGGGAGCCTGGCTTCTAGATGGGGCTTGGCTTGCAGAGCTGCCACCTGCACCTGCATCAGGTGGAGGTGGTGGAGGAGGATGAGGGTGCTTGAACTGGGAGGAGCCCTTCTCATACTTCCTTTTCTTCTTCATTGCTTTTAGCTGATTTTTGGAATACTGCATCCAATGTTCAGTAATTGGGCAGTTGTGCAGAATATAGTAAGGAACATCATTATCATCTTTTACTTTGGCAGGTGGAACCCTTTTCAGTGCCTTACTTCTTGCCTTCCTTTTCCTTGCAATGGTGGCAGAAGAATCATCAGAAGCAGTGTTGTAGTCATCAGATTCAGAGCTCTGAGCATCATATAAAGCATCAATCTTCTTCATCAAATCTTCTTTCAATTGAACAGCAGCAGATGGGGCAGAAGCAGAAGGAGCAACAGAAACAGATACAGATACAGCAGCAGATGTAACAATAGATATAGGAGCAACAGCAGAAACAACACTGGTTACTTCAGGAATGATGGCAGCAGCAGCTTCAGAAACAACAACAAGATCTTCAGCAGGCTCAAAAACAGCAGCCTCTGTCATCAGAAAATCCTGGGATGTGGTCTCATCAGAAACAATTTGAATTTCAGCAGCAGTTGGAACATTTTCTTCAGCAGCAGCAAAGACAGTTTCAGAAGCAGATACAACCTTTTCTTCATCAGCAGCAGCAGCAGTCATCACTGAGAGTACAAAAGAGGAAAGAATGTTGGGGTCACAGCCAGAGAGAGGCACCAGAGCCTTGGACAGATCTTCTGGGGGCTGGACAGCATTTGGCTCTGGGAGGTAGCTGTAAAATGCAGTATCAAATGCAGAGAGCAAAGACCTTAGGTCTATTGCTAAGACTGGAGTAGGAGCCTGAACTGGAGCAGCAGCAACAGGAGCAGCAGATACAAACACAGCAGCAGCAACAGCAGCAGTAACAAGAGCAGGAGCAGAAGCAGCAGCAACAGCAGCATGAAGGCTGGCTTCATAGGGCATCTCCCCCTGCCTGGATGCAGATACCTCTGTATCAAGGCACACTGCTGGAGGTGCTGCTTGAGGAAGGAGAGAGGAAAGCCTGGCAGAGAGGGCTGCCACTGACAAGTGTAGAGGAGCCAAAGAGGTCTCCAAGAGGAGGGAGAGCCTTGGGGAAATGAGCTCATACAACTTGTCAGCAAGGGCTGAGAGATCTACTTGCTCAAGAAGAGGAGCAGAGGTAGATGGTATTGGGATGGCTGAGGAAGCTGGAAGTGGAGGGCTGAATGGTGGAGGGATGGATGGCTGAGGTGTGGGGATTGTGGAGATGGAGGACAAGGGTATGGATATGGATGGAGTGAATGATGGTTGGTCAAGGATGTGGTGGAGGAGATCTTGGAAAGATGTTGAGGAGGAGGGTAATTCTTGAGGAGAAGAGGGGGAATCATCCATGTAGGATTCATCCAGAAGGGTGAATGATGGTATGGATGGAGATGAGGTGACATCTGGTGGTGGATATGAGAATAATGGGTGGAGTTGGTCTACTGGAGGTGATGAAATTGTTGCTGGAGAGGGAATAGATGTTGGAGATGGGCTGGAGATTGTAATGATGGATGGAACTGGAGTGGTGGATGGAGCTGGAGGTAGGGTTGAACTTGGAGGAGGAGGAGAAGCAGCACTAGCAGCAGGCAGGTCTTCTGCAGAAGCAGAGACCTGGGGGGGAGTGACTCTTTGAGTCCTGGTGCCTGAAGGAGCAGTTGAAGAGGGCCTGCTGGGTTTGCTAATTTGCCTGTCCCACTTCCCAAATAGGGCACATGTGAGTCTCTTGGAGGCATTGATGTGCACTCCAGAGGAGACCAGCAGAGCAGGGCACCTTGCCTGAAGGAAAACTCCAAGAATTCTTCCAAAATTTACAAAGGTTTTATTAATCTTCTTCTTTATTAGGTCAAAGAAGACCTCTCCCCAGTTTAAGCTTTTCCTATCTACCAGAGCTCCCATGAGGCAGAGCTGATGTCTGGAGATGGTATCATGTGCAGAATGCTTTGCCAACAGCACCTTGCCTACAACATCAGCTAGAAACATGTATTCAACTGACAAGTTCCTCTTAAACAACTTGCTAGGGTTTCCCTCTGGATGACCCATCCTGGCAAGTATATCAGAAAATTCCTCTCCAGATAGTTCAGCAGTGTCTTCACCATTTCTCAAGCCAAAAACCTCTGTTAAAACTGTTGGGGTCAGAGGTACCTGGGTTCCAGCAATGGATCCAACTATGGTGTTGTTGTCAAGGTTGTGAGCAGTATAGACCCATTCTTTTATTTCATCTGAGGCAAGTTTGATTCTTGTGGTCATGAGGGCAGACAAATGCTGATCCTTGAATAAACTCAGGATGTCCTGGAAGATTTGATCAGTGGTGTTGAAGGAGTCCAGATCAATGTCAAATCCTGCATCAAACTTCATTGCGGCGAGGACAGCAACTGAGACGGCCATGGTACCTGCAAAAACTTAACAAACAAACCGAACAAGCGTAGAACTGTTTGGAGGGAAGAAAATTTTTGCAGGGAAATTGAAAGCGCAAGAGAGAACGACGACGAAAAATGAGTTTTATATTAGGGTTCGACGCAGAAATGGAAAGATCGTTGAACTCAGTTCGACGATCTAGGCTTCTAAAGGAATCTGAAGAGACTCCAACATCGTCGATCTCCGTTCGACGATCTTGGAAAGCGTCGAGCTCCGTTCGACGATCATTCAGGGAACAAAATCGTCGAGCGCCGTTCGACGATCGTTGACCGAAGGAGACAGTTCATGCTGTCTGAGGGGCGCTGAACTCAGTTCGACGATTCTGGAAATCGTCGATCTCCGTTCGACGATCTTTGGGGAAATCGTCGAGCGCAGTTCAGAGATCAGAAAATTCTAGACACTAAGGAAAAAATCAGAATTTTGCCTAGTCTTGGTCAATTTTTAGCTTTCAAAATCTTGGGTATTATTTAAGACTTCCTCCATCTAACATTCCTAACTGATTTAGGAAGAAAGTGTGTTTCTTTTCATCCAAAGGCTTGGTGAAAATATCTCCCCTTTGTAAATCAGTTGGGATATATTGCAGTTCAATTTTGTTCTTTTCAACATTGTCCCTTAAGAAATGATGCCTAATCTCTATGTGTTTTGTCCTACTATGGAGGACTGGATTTTGAGCTATGGAAATAGCACTTGTATTGTCACAAAAGATTTTTGACTTCTCTAAGTTGTAACTATAGTCTAGGAGTTGATTTTGAATCCACAATATTTGTGAACAACAACTGCCTGCAGCCATATATTCAGCTTCAGCAATTGAAGTTGACACAGATGTTTGTTTCTTACAAAACCAAGAGACAAGTCTATCACCAAGGAACTGACAAGTTCCACTGGTGCTTTTCCTGTCAATTCTGCATCCAGCATAATCAGCATCAGAGAATCCAGTTAACTCAAATGCTGAATCTTTTGGATACCAGAGACCTAGATTTGGACAACTTTTAACATACCTAAGAATCCTCTTTACTAATGTGAGGTGTGACTCTCTAGGGCTTACTTGGAACCTAGCACATATACATGTAGCAAACATTATATCTGGTCTACTAGCTGTAAGATACAGTAAAGAGCCAATCATTGCTCTATATGTTGTCTGATCAACAGGTTTCCCATGTTCATCAGCATCCAATACATCATTGGTAGGCATGGGTGTTTTCATACAAGATGCCTCAGACATGCCAAATTTCTTAACCAGCTCATTAGCATATTTGGTTTGAGAAATAAAGATGCCTTCAGCATGTTGCTTGACTTGCAGTCCTAGGAAGAAGGATAGCTCACCCATACTACTCATCTCAAATTTAGAATGCATTAGGTTAGAAAACCTTCTGCACAATTGTGAGTCAGTAGAACCAAAAATGATATCGTCTACATAAATTTGCACTAGTAGGGTATGGGACTTATGGGTTCTAATAAAAAGAGTTAGGTCTACTCTATCCCTTATAAAACCATTTTCCAAGAGAAAGCATGCTAAGGTCTCATACCATGCTCTAGGAGCTTGCTTGAGACCATATAATGCTTTATTTAGTCTAAAAACATAATCACGATAAGTTGGAGAGATAAAACCTGGAGGTTGTCTGACATAGACTTCCTCTTTGATGTCTCCATTTAAGAAGGCACTCTTGACATCCATCTGATAAACCTTGAAGCCTTTGTGAGCTGCATAAGCTAGAAATATTCTGATGGCTTCCAATCTTGCAACAGGTGCAAAAGTCTGGTCGTAGTCAATTCCTTCTTCTTGAGAATATCCTTGGGCAACTAGCCTTGCCTTGTTCCTTATTATTACTCCTTGATCATCCAGTTTGTTCCTGAATACCCATTTTGTTCCAACAATGGAATGATCCTTTGGCTTTGGCACTAGTTCCCATACTTTGTTTCTCTCAAATTGATGCAACTCCTCTTGCATTGCAATGATCCAGTGTGGATCTTGCTCTGCATCTTGAATGGACTGAGGTTCAATTTGAGAAAGGAAGCAGGTGTGCAACAGGTTTTGGTTGACCTGATTTCTGGTTTGCACACCAGCTGAGAGTTCTCCAATTATTTGGGTAATTGGATGGTCTCTTGATGTTACTAAATCAACAGGGGGTGTTGATTGTTCACCAACCTGTGTTGTTGTTTCCTCTTGTGGTACAACAACTGGCTCTTCAAGTGGAGCTTCAATGTGTTGAGCATTGCTTTCATCTTCACTGCTTTCTTCTTCTTGAGCAACCTGTAGCTTGTTCATATCTTCAACTAGAGAGTGTTCCTGCAAAGGTTCTATGGTAGAAGAAATCTTCTCCTTGAAAGACATGTTAGTTTCATCAAAAGAAATATGAACAGATTCCTCAATTTTCAAGGATGATTTATTATAGACCCTATAGGCCTTGCTGATCATGGAGTATCCCAGAAACACTCCTTCATCAGCTTTGGCTTGAAATTTTGCTAAGTATTTCTTGTCATTATTGTGAATATAGCAAATGCAACCAAAAATTCTGAAATAGTCAACTTTAGGTTTCTTCCCTTTGAGTAATTCATAGGGAGTCTTTCCCTTCAGTTTATGTATCAGACTTCTGTTCAGCACATAGTTGGAGGTGTTCACTGCCTCTGCCCAAAAGGATAGAGGTAGATGAGCATCTGACAACAATGTAGTGGCAGATTCAATAAGGGTTCTATTTTTCCTTTCAGCTACCCCATTTTGTTGAGGAGTTCTAGGAGCTGAGAAAGTATGCCTGATCCCTTCACTCTGACAGAACTCTTGCATAAGAAGAGAATCAAACTCTGTCCCATGATCACTTCTGATCAGGGCAATGTGAGTATTGAACTCAATCTTTATACATTTGAGAAACTCTGTCAGACACTTAAAGTTATCAGACTTCTTCCTTAGAAAGAACACCCAAGTGAATCTAGAGAAGTCATCTACAATTACTAAAGTGTAGGATTTCCCTCCTAGGCTTTGTACTGTGATGGGTCCAAATAGATCCATGTGTAACAGATACAATATCCTAGGTGAATCACTCTTATTAAGTGACTTAAAACTGTTTTTAGTTTGCTTGCCTAATTGACAAGCCTTGCATAGTCCTTCCTTCTTGTAGGGGCCAGAAGGTAGTCCTCTAACAAGGTTGTCCTTGGAGAGCCTAGCAATAGTTCTAAGGTTTAGGTGTCCTAGTCTCTTATGCCATAACACATTTGGTCTACAGACTGAATTAAACAAGCAGATATCTATAGTAGTTGAAAGAAAATCTACTAGGTAGATGTTACCTTTCCTTTTACCTGTCAACATAGTTTTGTTGTCCTCTGACTTGATTTTGCATAAGGTTTTGCTGAAGGTCACCTGGTACCCTTCATCACATAGCTGACTGATGCTGATTAGGTTGTGCTTCAGTCCTTCCACATATGCTACCTTCTTGAAGGTTACAGAACCAATCTGGACTGCACCATATCCTTTAGTTTGTCCAAAGTTGGAATCACCAAAGATAACTTTGGGTCCAAGCTTGGCTCTAAAGGAATTGAGGTTGTCCTTATTCCCTGTCATGTGCTTAGAGCACCCACTATCCAAATACCATTGCTGGTTAGATGTTGGATAGGTCTTCACCTGCACATGAAACAATTTACTTGTTTTTGACCCAGTTTACCTTGGGCCTAGGTTGATAACCTCTAAATTCAGAAATGAAAGACATCCCTGGTTGACTCTTATATCCTTCAGGATGATATCTCCTTGGAGGTAAAATCCATTCAGTATAAGGGTTAAAGGTTTGGGATGAAGAACCCTCAGGATTCAATTTTGATTTGCCTTTGAAAAATTTTCCAGAGCTCTGACCTCTGTTCGACGATCTTGGAGCTGAGTTCGACGATCTTGGGTCAGATCGTCGAGCTCCGTTCGACGGTCGACTATGGGTGAGGTCAGGTACATGAGATCGTCGAGCTTCGTTCGACGACTTTGGTTGAGATCGTCGACCAGCGTTCGACGATTTTCCCTGAGATCGTCGAGCTGCGTTCGGCGATCGTCGATCTTCATTCGGCGATCGTCGATCTCCGTTCGACGATTTGTGCTGGACTTTAGTTTTCTGAGGCAGATCAGAATTTTTCCTGGCAACCTCTACAACTCCCTTTCCCTTGCTAGAAATAAACTTGATGGGAGTTGTCAGAACAATAGGTTGGCTGGATGAGGCACCCAAGCCCAGTGTACTGTTGAATCTTGAGTTCACTATGCTTGTGATGTCCATCAGCTTGAGGCTTCTCCCATTGAGAGATTCTTCAAGCTTCTTGGCCTCAGAGAGCTCACTTTTCAGTGTAGCTATCTATTCCCTATAGTTCTCCAACTCCTGAGAGAGTTTGAGGTTTTCTGATTTTAAAACACTTTGTTCAGATAATTGATTTCTGAGAGAGATAATCTCTTTCTCAGACTTTAGCAGATCTAAACACAATGCTTTAAATTCAGATTTAAAATCTTCTGAAGTAAAATCAAAAGAACTAATTACCTGATCTTCTTCAGGTTGAATCTCTGAGTCTGACTCTGACTCCTCTTCCTCTGAGTTGTGTTGTGAGGCATTGATTGCCATCATGCAGAACTCCTTTTCCTCTGCATCATCCTCATCATCACTGGAGCTGGAAGAGGCTTCTGACTCCTCTTCAGTCTCACTCCAGGATTCAGCAACAAATCCTTTCCTTGTATGCTTATTTTTGCTGGAAGAAGGTTTGCTATTGCCACTCCTTTTGGAGTCTTTCTCCTTTCTTCTCTCTTTTCTTTCCCTTCTGTCCTTGTTCTTGTTCTTTGGACAGTCAGGAACTATATGCCCTGGTTTCCTGCAACCAAAGCAAATAATGTCTTTGTTATTGCCAATGGACTTGTCATACCTTGGCTTGTCCTACTCCTTGTATGATCTTCTTCTGAAATCCTTTCTGGCCATCTTATAGAATCTTTTGGCCAACAAGCTGAGAAGTTCATCATTGCCTGTTCCTTTTTCTTCAGGCAGATCCTCAGTTGCCTTGAATGCTATGGTCTTCTCCTTTCTTGTGGCTGGTGAAGCAGCCTTCTGTTCTTCCTCTCTGTTCTTGATGAGCAGCTCATAAGACTTGAGCTTACCCAACAAGGCTTCAGTGGTGATCTCATTTAGACTTCTGGCATCTTTGATTGGCCAGATTCTTGAATCCCAGGTGCTGGGGAAGCACATTAGGATCTTGTCATTAAGTTCTGTCAGAGAGATCTCTTTGTCTAATGTCTTTAGTTCATTGACAATTAGACTCAGTCTGTTATACATGTCTCCCACTGACTCATTCTCTCCCTTCTTGAAGTTCTCATATTGGGAGATGAGATGGGATCTTCTGTCCTTTCTCTCATCAGCTGAGCCTGAGACAATTTCTGAGAGCTTGTCCCAAATCTCCTTGGCTGAATTACATTCAGCTACCTTTTGAAAAATGTCATCTGACATTGTCTGAGCTAGAATGTTCATAGCCTTGGCATCAGCTACTTTCCACTTTTTAATGTCAGCATCTGTTCCTGATGGAGGTGGAACAGCATTTGTGCTTGTGCTTTCTGGGAGTCTTGGACACACTGTCAAAACAGAATTAAATATATCTGTTGGGTACATTGGTCAAATGTACCTGATTTGAAGAAGCCTCACCTAACTCAATGATATACATCATAATGTATTTGATGTTTGTTTGAGTTACTTGTGCAGGTTAGATATACACTGGATTGAAGCTAAAAGTTTCTAAGTCCATGTGTCGACACCCAGAGGGAAAGTGTCGACACTTGGGAAAGCTTGTGTCGACACCCAGACAAGCAGTGTCGACACTTGGAGTCATTGTGTCGACACCTGGGATGAAGAGTCGACACCAGACAGAAAGTGTCGACACTAGGAGCTGTGTCGACACTCAGTGAAGAAGTATGCAGAAAAGCTGTGTCGACACTTAGCAAAAGTGTCGACATCTAGAAGAGCTGAGTCTACACCAGAAAGTGTCGACACCTGGAGCTGTGTCGACACTCAGCAAAAATCTGCAGAGTCTAAGTACAAGTGTCGACACTCAACACAACGTGTCGACACTATGCTGAAGAGTCAGTATTTGAAGAATGTGTCGACACTCAACACAATGTGTCGACACACACACAAAGAAGTCAACACTTGAAGTATGTGTCGACACTCAGCACAATGTGTCGACACACAACCAGAAGAGTCAACACTTGAAGGAAGTGTCGACACTCAGCACAATGTGTCGACACTTAGTTGAAGACTCTACACTTGAAGAAAGTGTCGACACAAGGAGCTGTGTCGACACTTAGCAAAGAACAGAAAAGTTACAAAATATTCTAAGTACAAGTGTCGACACTAAAGGAATGTGTCGACACTCAGCTGAAGAAACAAGATTGAAGACTTGTGTCGACACCAAGAAGCAGTGTCGACACTTGACAGTTACTACACATGAAGATGTGTCGACACAAAGGAGCTGTGTCGACACTTAGAAGAATACAGTTAAAGAATGAAGAACAAGTACTTGTGTCGACACTCAATTTCAGTGTCGACACATGCAGAAGAATCAGTGTCGAGACACACAAGGAATTGTGTCGACACCGTGTAGACTTGTGTCGACACTTACACAGCATGTGTCGACACTTAGTCTATAAGTGTCGACACTTAAGAACAAAAAGTCTCGACACTATCTGACAGTTAGAGAATTTCAAGAAGTGACTGGTTGACATGACAGCTGCCGATCCAGCCGGTCTACAGCAACTGTCAGAGAAGTCAGAAGTCTGTTATGAACCGGACCAGCCGGTTACCATACAGGAAGCCTATAAATAGGCACCCATAGTATACAGAAACTGATTGATTGTAGTAGTTCAAGAGAAAAGGATTGTTGTTGAAACAAGTTGTGAGAATATTCAAAGTGGTTGATCAGATTAAATCAAGAAGTAATACACAGAGGTTCAACACAAGAAGATCTTGCTGTGCATCGGCAGATCTAAGAAGTTGGAGAGAGAGAGCTCCAACCAAGTATTCAGTCTTTGGAACTAAGGCTGAGAAGAAGAATTCAGAGTCATCTGGATTTCAAGAAGCAGAGGTCAAGGAACAACTGCAGAAGATTCAGACTAATTCAGTTCTAATCAAGAAGCTTTGAAGGAAGCTAAGTCAGTTTGGATCTAACTGAGTTCTTCCAAGAACTCTTCAAGAATCTCTCAACTCCTCTCTTATTTTCTGAGTTGTAGAGTTATCTATTGTACTTTCCATTTTAACTTGTAGGATCCATTGGATCTGAGAGAATTGTAAGCCTATATTATAAAGGCTGAGGGTAGGGCTTGGTTGCCTGAGTGTAGGAGTTGAAGAACTCTGAGTGTAAGCCTTAATTGGCTGAGTGTAGGCCTGGGTGGCTGAGTGTAGGCCTTTTGGCTGAGTGTAAGGCTTTGGGCCTGAGGTAGGAACCTAGTTGGGTTCTGAGTTAGTGGAGAAGTTTGGCCGAATCTAGTACACTGCTAGATAGGCGAAGGGGGAAAGTGGATGTACCCAAAGATTGGGGAACCACTATAAATTAGTGTGTCTTCTGTGCTGTGCTGTGCTGTGGATTAATTGTTTGAATTCTGTAATTGCTGTTAGCTGTAGTAATCTGTGTAATAACTGTTGTGCTGCCAAACAAAAGTTAAAAAGGTTTATGTCACCTATTCACCCCCCCTCTAGGTGTTTAGGTACCATATCTTTCAAGTGGTATCAAAGCGAGGTTGCTCAAAAAGGACTAACTGTCTGAGGAGATCCAGTTTGGCAGATTCAGTATAAGTCAGGAAACAGTTTCAAGAAAATCAAGAAACATGGGGTCTTCAGAGAATCACAAGGAATTGGGTTCAATGAAACTGCCCATATGCAGAAAGGAGATTTTTGGAATCTGGAAAGAAAGGGTAAGGCTGTTCATGGAGGCCTCTGACCCTAGGATCTACATCACAGTCAAAGAAGGGCCCTATGTTCCCATGAAGATTTCAGTCTTGGATGCTACACAGAGAACTCCAAAGGATTTTTCTGAGATGACCAAGGATGAGATTGTCCTAGCTACAATGGACAAAAGGGCACAGAACATCATAGTTAGTGCAATTGATGATGCCACCTTCCAGAACCTTATTCACTGTAAAACAGCAAAAGAAATGTGGGATACCCTCATTGTCTACATGGAAGGTTCTGAAGAAGTAAGACAAGATAGGAAGTCCTTGCTTAATCAAGAATATGAGAGCTTTAGGCAAGGAAGAGGAGATAGCATCACTGAATGCTACAAGAAGTTTTATAGAATTGTTAATGAACTCATGTCCTATGGAAGAGAGTTCTCTAACTATGAATTGAATGATAAATTCTTAAGGTCCCTAACCAAAGACTGGGACACCAAGATCTGTGCCATCAGAGAAATGGCAAAGTTGGGAGAAATTCCTCCTCCCACACTGTTTGGCAAGTTGTTATCTTATGAGATGCAATTGTCAGTAAGAAAAGAGGAGGAAAAGTCAACAAGGACTGAGCACAGGGAAAGGACAGTTGCTTTTAAGTCAGAAGTACCTAGAAAGAACAGGACTAAGTCATCAACTCCTCCTCCAGAGGTAGTTGAATCAGAATCTGATGAGTCTGTTAGCACTAAATCTACAAGCAGTGAAAGTGATGAAGATTTTGCTGCATTCACCAGACATTTTCAGAAATTCCTTAAGAAGAAACAGTGGAGGTCCAGACCTTCATATTCCAAAGGGAAAGAAGTCCAGTATCAGGAGAAGAAGCCTTCAAAGAAGGATAAGAAAAGGACAAAGACTAGTAAGGCAACTGGATCTAAGATTGTGTGTTACTGCTGCAATAGACAGGGTCATGTTATTGCAGATTGTCCTGAAAGAAGAAAAGAATCCAGTGACAAAAAGAAGACTCACTTCAAAGGAAAGAAGGAGAAGTCTTTTGTTGCAAAGAATGAGAAGACTCTTTCAGACATTTCTTCTTCAGACACTGAAACAGATGCTGAAGCCTATATAGGGCTATTTGCTGAAGAAGAAGAGGAGTTTATTCAGATCATGGAATCAATCTATGAACAAGAAGAGAGTCAGTGCCAAGGACTGATGGCATTGACTGAAAGTACCAAAATCCTGGAGCAGCCAGGACCTAGTCAGGTACAAAGTCTAACCTTAAGTTCAGATTCCAGTTCTAGTTCAGAGTCAGAATCATCTTCATCAAGTGATGGAAGTGTTTCTGAATCTGAGGGAGATATTCATCAGCTCTTAGATGAATACCAAGTACTGTTGCAAGCCTATAAGAAAAGCAAGATCCTAGCCAAAAGTCAGGCTAAGGAGATTGCTGATCTCAAGGCAGCTGTAACAAATTTTGAGAAGCAGTATGATCAAAAACTGAATGAAGTAGCCAGGTTGAAACACATTACTGTGATTCAGATGGGTACTATTACATTTAAGAATGATCAAATTAAGAGACTGGAGACAAATCTCTAGAAGGAAAAAGAACTTGCTGCCAGGTTTTCAAAACCTAAATCAGTATTACCATTAATTGATGAATTTGTTCATCAAAAAGGCAAAGCTGGACTAGGTTTTGTTAGACCTGCAGGGACTGTACAGTCCAAGTTCAAGTCCAAGGGCAAAGCCCCAACAATCAACAAGCCTGCTGTAATCAAGACAGCAAAGGTTGTACCTAAGCAAAGGTACAACAAGTTTGAATGTTGGTGCTGTGGCAAGATTGGCCACTTTGCCTTGGATTGTTGGCACAATGCCAGTGTCAAGTTGAGTAGCAAGTTACCTGTTGAAAAGCCAGCAGGTAGCTATGTCAAATTGCAAACTAACAATCACCAAGGACCCAAGTTTACTTTGGGTTCTAAGGTTCAGTAATTTGTTTTGCAGATGAATCCAAGTGGCCATACCCCAACATGGTACTTAGATAGTGGATGTTCCAGACACATGACTGGAACTAGGGGACTACTGAAGGACTATGTACCAATCAAAAATGGTCCTAAAGTGACCTTTGGTGGTTCTGAAAAAGGAATCATCAAAGGGTTTGGTAACATCTCTTCAAACCTTGTTACCATTACTCAAGTGGCTTATGTTAAAGGGTTGAAACACAACCTCATTAGTATAAGTCAGTTAAGTGATGTAGGGTATGACATCTCATTTGTTAAAAATGGTTGTCATATCAAGAGGTCAAGTGATCAAGAGATCATTTTGACAGGATATAGAAAAAGAAATGTCTATTGTTTAGACATTATGGTTGAGAACAATAGTTCTCCAGTTTGTCTTGTAGCTGATGAGACAGTCTCTCAATGTGTCAAATGGCACAAGAGGCTTGCTCATCTTAATTACAAGACTATTGGCAAACTCTTTAGTAAAGAGTTAGTGAGGAATGGTCCTCAAGTTAAGTGTGTCAAAGATGACATTTGCTCAGCTTGTCAAAAGGGCAAGCAGACTAAATCCACCTTTAGAAGCTTAGACAACAAAGATGCTGTGAGGTGCCTATACCTCTTGCATATGGATCTATTTGGTCCAATGCCAGTTCACAGCTTAGGTAGGAAAGTCTACACCTTTGTAGTTGTTGATGACTACTCAAGGTTTTCCTGGGTGTTCTTCTTAAAGCAGAAATCTGAAACACCTAGTGTCTTCTATAGTTTTGTTAAGCAAATTCAGAATGAATTGAACTGTACAGTGGTCAAAATTAGAAGTGACCATGGTACTGAGTTTCAGTCTGAAAGCATGACAAAGCTGTGTGAAGACTATGAGATATTTCAAGAATTCTCTTCACCTAGAACACCTCAGCAAAATGGCATTGCTGAAAGGAAAAATAGGACCTTGATAGAGGCTGGTAGAACCCTATTAAGTGATTCATCACTGCCAGAATATTTCTGGGCTGAAGCAGTTAACACTGCATGCCATGTGATAAATAGGGCTACCATCACTAAAAGGTTAAACCAGACCCCCTATGAAGTTGTGAAAGGCAGGAAACCAAATCTATCCTATTTCAGGATCTTTGGTTGTAAATGCTACATACTTAACAATGGAAAGTCTTACTTAACTAAGTTTGCTGCCAAGTCCCAAGAGGGAGTATTTGTTGGGTACAACAATAATAGTAAGGCTTATAGAGTCTACAACTTGACTACACAAGTTGTAGAGGAGTCTGTGCATGTAGTTTTTGATGAAACACAACTAATTAACAATGAGTTGTCTAGTAGTGTGTGCAGCCCCACAGGTCTTACTAAGAAGATGGACAAGCTAACCATAGAAGATGTACCTGCTGCAAGACAGCAAGTAGAAGAAGATGGCTTATGTCCAGGGGGAGAACTACATGTACAAGGAGCTGAAGAAGTACAAGGAACTCAGCATGATGAAGATGCTGTAGAAGTACAACCAGAAGTAAGGATGCCTCCAGCCAACAGGCATCTAAGAGATCATCCAGTAGAGCTAATTATTGGAGATCCAAGACAAGGTGTTCAGACAAGGAGCAGAAATCAGAATGCTGTAGTATATTCAAGTTTTCTGTCTCAAATAGAACCAAAGAAATTTGAAGAAGCTATACAAGATCCACAGTGGACTGAAGCTATGCAAGAAGAACTTAATCAGTTCAAAAGATGCAAGGTTTGGGAGCTGGTTCCAAAGCCTAAAGACCACAATGTAATAGGAACTAAGTGGATCTACAGAAATAAGCTAGATGAACAAGGGGTCATCATAAAGAATAAAGCAAGACTAGTTGCAAAAGGATATAGGCAAGAAGAAGGTATTGATTTTGATCAAACCTTTGCCCCAGTAGCCAGACTGGAGGCCATAAGAATGTTCTTGGCCTATGCAACTTATCAAGGATTCAAGGTATACCAAATGGATGTGAAGTCAGCATTCCTAAATGGTAATTTGAAAGAAGAAGTATATGTGGAGCAGCCTTCAGGTTTTGTTGATCCTACTTTTCCACATTATGTCTTTAGACTTAGGAAAGCATTATATGGGTTAAAGCAAGCTCCTAGAGCTTGGTATGAAACCCTATCTAGTTTCCTCATTGAGAACAAGTTCACAAGGGGGAAAATAGATAAGACTCTATTCCTTAGGGAATCAAGAGGCAAAGTAATACTTGTCCAAATATATGTAGATGACATTATATTTGGGTCTACTGAAAGTAGCCTTTGCAAAAAGTTTGCAAAGCTTATGCAAAGTCAATTTGAGATGAGTAGTATGGGAGAACTGAAGTTTTTCTTGGGTCTCCAAGTTAAACAGACTGTAAGTGGTCTATCCATATGTCAGTCCAAGTTCACCCTAGAACTCATAAGGAAGTATGGTATGGATTCATCCAGTACCATGAAGACTCCTATGGGGTCAAGTATGTCTCTAAGCAAGGATGATGCAGGGAAACCTGTAGATGAAACCTTGTATAGAGGGATAGTTGGCTCCCTACTATACTTGACTGCAAGTAGGCCTGACATTATGTATGCTACATGTGTTTGTGCCAGGTATCAAGCCTGCCCTAAAGAGTCTCACTTGACTGCAGTCAAGAGAATCTTGAGATATCTAAAGGGCACACCTTATCTAGGCCTCTGGTACCCTAGGAATGGAGATTTTGATCTAACAGGCTATTCAGATGCAGACTTTGCAGGATGCAAAGAAGATAGAAAGAGCACTACTGGATCCTGTCAATTCCTAGGTGGAAGACTCATTTCATGGAGTAGTAAGAAGCAAACCAGTGTGGCTATCTCCACAGCTGAGTCAGAATATGTAGCTGCAGGAAGTTGCTGTGCTCAACTTCTGTGGATTCAACATCAGCTAGAAGACTATGGATGTCAGGTAAGTAGAACTCCACTTTATTGTGATTCTACAAGTGCTATTTCCATAGCTAATAACCCTGTATCACATAGTAGAACTAAACATATTGAGATAAAATATCACTTTCTTAGGGAGCATGTAGAAAGAAATGATATTGCACTTGAATATGTTAAAACAGATAATCAGATAGCTGATATGTTTACTAAGCCCTTAGAAGAAGCTAAGTTTAATAGGTTCAAAATTGAACTAGGTATGATAAACTTAGACTAAGTATACAGAACAAAAATTGGCTAAGTAAAAAGGTGTCGACACATAGACAAGTCTATGTCGACACAGAATAGTAAGTGTCGACACTTCAGGAAAATGGTGTCGACACATCTAGGAAGTTGGTGTCGACACTTCAGAATGTTAGTGTCGACACATGTCGAGTAGGTGTCGACACATCCAATAAGGTGTCGACACTTAAGTTTTACTCAGAATTTTTCTAAGTAAAGTCTCGACTACATGTCGAGTAGTGTGGTGTCGACACTTAACCAAGTGTCGACACATAAAATCTGTTGACTAAATTTATGTCGACACATGTGTGTCGAGACATTATAAGTCAGTGTCGACACTTAATGTTAGTGTCGACACATGTTTAGCTCGCTATCCCGCCTGTTCATCTTCAAAACTCAACAGGTATAAATAGAGTTCTGTTTGTGTTTGTCGACACGCTTTCAGAGTTTCGAGACTAAACTCCTGTGTCGACATTTCTCTTCTCTCAAGACTAATTCTCAACACCCTAATGGCTCCCAAGCTGGAAGAGAACGTAAACGAAGGCTATGAGCTCGTGCGAGGCGCCTTCGACGACGGAGATCGTGAAATCAAATCAGTGATAACCCTAGTCAGCAATTCAGGATTGGAGTTCTTGGTTTCAGAACCAACCAAGATATGGAAGAAAGAAGTGCTTGAATTTCTTACTGGAGCGTCTGTAGATGACTCAGGCTACAGAATTAGGTCAAGGGTGCATGGCACCAAGATCAAAGTATCACCCAAAAGTCTGAGAAAGGTACTTCAGCTACCTAAAGTTCAGGAAGAGGAGGAAGTCACAACATCTAAGACCAAAGAAGCTTTGGTCTGGTGCGGTATTGACTCTAAGATGAGAATATGTTCTGTCTTCAACAGAAAAGGCATGAACACTCAAGGCAAATTCCTGTCTGAAGTAGTAGGCAAGGTCATTCTTAGTAAAACTGGAGGGCATGACAGGGTGTCAGCCTCTATGTTCAGTATTATGACCAGAATCATCTTCAACATCAAAACAGACTGGTCTATGATTGTCTTTGAGAAAGTAAAAGAAAGTCTGAAGAAGCCCAATCTGGGCAGGATACTAAGTCTCTACCTGGCTGGATCAATTCCAGAGGTAATGAGCTCTGCTGCAGGAACAAAAATCAATCACATGAGGAGAATGGACTCAAGGATATTCTCTAGATGGGAAAGGGTGCTGTCAAAGGAATTGACCACCCCTGAGAAACAAGCTTCTAAGAAAGACTCTCCTCCCAGGAAGAAGAGGAAGACTGCTGCTGTGACTCAGGAGTCCTCCAGCAGCTCAGGCAGTGAAGAACATATTGTTTTCACTCCTGAAAGTCCAGTAGATGTGGCTGCAGAGAAGACACCTGCTCCTCAAGAGCCAGCTGAAATCCAGGGGGAGCTGCCTCCAGCTAGCCCCAAGGACAAGGATCCAAGCCAGGGGGAGCCTCCGGCTGTAGAACAACCCTCTACACTGGAGAGTGAGCAAGCTACACTTATTATCCAAGAGGTACTTTCTGACCTTAATACATTAGATTTTTCTGTAATGGATTCTGATTTGTCTAATGTCCATCAGCAAACTCAGCAAACAAATCAAGAACCAGATGTTGTTCTCCAAGACACATCTGTTGTAGCTGATGAACACAGTACTTCTCCTGCACAAACTCCAGCTGAATACACAATGGAAGATCTATTTCTGAATTTAGATCAAGATGATTTTGATATGGATAAGAATGCTGCTGATGAAGAGAAGGTTGCTGCTACTGAGGGGGAGAACTTGGAAGTTGTGGAAGAGCCTATTAGGCTAAATACTGAGAAAGTACAAGATGTGCAAACTGACAAACCATCCAGCCCTAAGGATAGGGTGGATATAGCAAGTACATCAGAATCTGAGGATGATGCAGCTGAGCAAGCTAAGAAGAAGAAGTACTTTGTTTTCAAAAGAAGGAGCCAGAGCTACAAGAAGGCTCTCCAAACTGTTGCTCAACACTCACTGGTCCAACAAGCTCCATCAACTGATTATGGTAGCCTAATGGTAGCAATGCAAGTAAAGCTGGATGAGCAAAGAAGGGCTATAGAGAAATATATTGATGAAGGCCACAAGTCCTTACAATTTGATTTAGCTCAAGATATCAAGTCCATCAGGTTTGAGATGAACCTGAATAAGAAGGAAATGAATGAATGCTTCCACAAGGGTGGAAATGCAGTGGTATTCCTGGCCAAACATCAAGAGACAATAAAGACTCAAGTAGATGATATAGCACAAAAGCAAGGCTATGTGCTGGAGAATCAATTGAGAATGAATGATAACTTGACTGCCTCTCACAATGCAATAGTCACTGAACTCAAGAATAAGTCTGCTGAACCTTCAACATCCTCTGCTGCTGCCAAGGCTGAATTTGATAAAGTATTTCAGGAAGAAATTGCTGCTGTCAAGAATGCCATCAAAGATTCACAGAAGGTCATTTCTGAACAGCTTACAAAGCTTAGACCTTATTTTAAGGAAGGCATCAGGTATTTGGATAGCCAAATCAGGTTCCAAAAAGATGATGTGAGAGATCATGTAGCACAAGAAGTCATAAAGGGGGAGAGAGTGTTAGTCAAGGCCAGTTCTGAGCATGCAAAATGGATTTCAAATTCAATCAGGGCTACACTTGGATATCCTCCCCTGTGTGATGATGACAATGTAGCTGAATCAGGTATTCAAAGTGCATATCTTGGAGGTGAGCAACAGGAAGTAGCTCAGGTGATCTATCCACCTCCAGATTTTAAAATGATTCATGCTGATGTAAGCACAATGTATAGTCCAACTGCTGGCAAGCCCAATGTTATTCTGGAAAAGGTTGTTCAACCTATCACAGCTGCTATGCAAGAGGCTTTGGACAAAGAAGAAGAGACTAGGCTATCAAAGAAGAAGTTCAGGGAACTTGCTGAACAAAAACCAGATTTTGAACAGTGGAGCCCTACTTCTAGGAACATCATTCTCACAGCCTGGAAAGCAGCCAAGGACAATGCCCATGAGAGGAACAAGTGGTTCTCAGAGGCTGAATGGAGGAAACATGAGAGTAGGCAGGAAGCCATTGTCCAACATAGAAGGAAGGCTAAGTTAGGAAAGCTACCTCCAACAGCTGTGGAGCCTAGCAAGTACTTTCCTAAGCCCTATCATTATTTTGAAAGGCAAAAAATCAAGGCTGAAGAACAGAAGAAAAAGGACTCCAAAGGGAAGAAGACTGCTGAAGCTGAGCCTGCTGCTGCTGCTGCTGGTGTAAAGGCCAAAGTACAAGCTGGAAAAGGCATAGTCATAAAAGAACCAGAGCAGAATTAGACTAAGATTAAACTGAAGAATGTTGTAATCTGTTACATCAAACATTATTGTAAATCTTTGAAAATATATTGCAAACAATGTATGAACAATTTTTGATAAATATATATTTCATGATTGTTCAGATGAGTGTGTCTAATTCTTGTTTGTTCTGTAATGCTGAATGAGTATACATGTGTGCTTTATTACATGTTTAAGTTTAACTCTGTTGACATATACCTGTTTCACATCATTTTATAATTTTTTAATTATGAGTGATGTATATCATTGACTAAGGGTTATGACTTCTCCAAATAGGGGGAGATTGTTGGGTACATTGGTCAAATGTACCTGATTTGAAGAAGCCTCACCTAACTCAATGATATACATCATAATGTATTTGATGTTTGTTTGAGTTACTTGTGCAGGTTAGGTATACACTGGATTGAAGCTAAAAGTTTCTAAGTCCATGTGTCGACACCCAGAGGGAAAGTGTCGACACTTGGGAAAGCTTGTGTCGACACCCAGACAAGCAGTGTCGACACTTGGAGTCATTGTGTCGACACCTGGGATGAAGAGTCGACACCAGACAGAAAGTGTCGACACTAGGAGCTGTGTCGACACTCAGTGAAGAAGTATGCAGAAAAGCTGTGTCGACACTTAGCAAAAGTGTCGACATCTAGAAGAGCTGAGTCTACACCAGAAAGTGTCGACACCTGGAGCTGTGTCGACACTCAGCAAAAATCTGCAGAGTCTAAGTACAAGTGTCGACACTCAACACAACGTGTCGACACTATGCTGAAGAGTCAGTATTTGAAGAATGTGTCGACACTCAACACAATGTGTCGACACACACACAAAGAAGTCAACACTTGAAGTATGTGTCGACACTCAGCACAATGTGTCGACACACAACCAGAAGAGTCAACACTTGAAGGAAGTGTCGACACTCAGCACAATGTGTCGACACTTAGTTGAAGACTCTACACTTGAAGAAAGTGTCGACACAAGGAGCTGTGTCGACACTTAGCAAAGAACAGAAAAGTTACAAAATATTCTAAGTACAAGTGTCGACACTAAAGGAATGTGTCGACACTCAGCTGAAGAAACAAGATTGAAGACTTGTGTCGACACCAAGAAGCAGTGTCGACACTTGACAGTTACTACACATGAAGATGTGTCGACACAAAGGAGCTGTGTCGACACTTAGAAGAATACAGTTAAAGAATGAAGAACAAGTACTTGTGTCGACACTCAATTTCAGTGTCGACACATGCAGAAGAATCAGTGTCGAGACACACAAGGAATTGTGTCGACACCGTGTAGACTTGTGTCGACACTTACACAGCATGTGTCGACACTTAGTCTATAAGTGTCGACACTTAAGAACAAAAAGTCTCGACACTATCTGACAGTTAGAGAATTTCAAGAAGTGACTGGTTGACATGACAGCTGCCGATCCAGCCGGTCTACAGTAACTGTCAGAGAAGTCAGAAGTCTGTTATGAACCGGACCAGCCGGTTACCATACAGGAAGCCTATAAATAGGCACCCATAGTATACAGAAACTGATTGATTGTAGTAGTTCAAGAGAAAAGGATTGTTGTTGAAACAAGTTGTGAGAATATTCAAAGTGGTTGATCAGATTAAATCAAGAAGTAATACACAGAGGATCAACACAAGAAGATCTTGCTGTGCATCGGCAGATCTAAGAAGTTGGAGAGAGAGAGCTCCAACCAAGTATTCAGTCTTTGGAACTAAGGCTGAGAAGAAGAATTCAGAGTCATCTGGATTTCAAGAAGCAGAGGTCAAGGAACAACTGCAGAAGATTCAGACTAATTCAGTTCTAATCAAGAAGCTTTGAAGGAAGCTAAGTCAGTTTGGATCTAACTGAGTTCTTCCAAGAACTCTTCAAGAATCTCTCAACTCCTCTCTTATTTTCTGAGTTGTAGAGTTATCTATTGTACTTTCCATTTTAACTTGTAGGATCCATTGGATCTGAGAGAATTGTAAGCCTATATTATAAAGGCTGAGGGTAGGGCTTGGTTGCCTGAGTGTAGGAGTTGAAGAACTCTGAGTGTAAGCCTTAATTGGCTGAGTGTAGGCCTGGGTGGCTGAGTGTAGGCCTTTTGGCTGAGTGTAAGGCTTTGGGCCTGAGGTAGGAACCTAGTTGGGTTCTGAGTTAGTGGAGAAGTTTGGCCGAATCTAGTACACTGCTAGATAGGCGAAGGGGGAAAGTGGATGTACCCAAAGATTGGGGAACCACTATAAATTAGTGTGTCTTCTGTGCTGTGCTGTGCTGTGGATTAATTGTTTGAATTCTGTAATTGCTGTTAGCTGTAGTAATCTGTGTAATAACTGTTGTGCTGCCAAACAAAAGTTAAAAAGGTTTAGGTCACCTATTCACCCCCCCTCTAGGTGTTTAGGTACCATATCTTTCAATATCTTCGTCAATAGAATTCATGTAGAGTCTAATCCTTACTTTCCAAAGTGCAAACTTTGACAGATTGCACACTGGAGGTCTGGTGCTAGCATAGTCTTTGTTTTGGGCCATGATTTGTGCAAACAAAATCTAATAATAGAATACAAAAGAAAAACAGATCTAGTGTAGGATCTTGGGGTTCAGGTGTTAGCCTGTACAACCAATCAGGTATGGTATGTTTAACCAACCTGGCTCTGATACCAATTGAAAGTGCAACTAGATCTGATATACTTTAGAGGGGGGTGAATAGAGTATATGGTGTTTTAAAACTTCTGAAATACTTTTGCAAAGCTTTACAACAATTGTTGTAATGAGTGTGAGCAGGGAAGCAGAAATAAAACTAATTACAAAACTAAGCTATGCAGAAACTAAGCACAAGAAAATCTAGGCCAGAAACAAAAAGAAAACATGCAGAACCAGATGACACAAGGAAATATAGTGGTTCCCCAAACTTGGGTACATCCACTCTTCTACCACCCTAGGTAGGAATCCACTGCAGGATGAGTTGATCAGGTGTCCTGGGCACCAATGAGCTTTTGATAAGGTGCTCAAAAACCAAATCAGATTTTTTGATCAGGTGTCTTGCCACCAATGAGCTTTTGACAAGGTGCTCAAAAACCAGAGTCAAACTTTTGAAGGGAGTTTGAAAAACCCTTTACAGAGTGGGGGTGAGAGAGTGATGGCAGTCTTCTCTTTCTCAAACAACTGAGAAGACTAAGTGGATTGATGTCAAAGCTCCCCCTGAGTCCTTGATCTTCAGGAAGATGAGCTTTGCTGAGGGTGATAGGCCTTCAAAGATATATCTCCAGCACAAGATGATTTCAGCAAGCTGAAATGTTGAGAGTCTGGAGTCTTGAAATGATGTTGGCCTTGAACACTTTGAGAGCTGAAGAGATTTGAAGATTGCTTGATCTCTTTGATGAGTGTTCTTCAGAATTCTCCTTGACAGAAATTTTGAATAGAGTTTCTGTATTCTGAGTTGTGTGTCCTCTTCTTGTCAATCTCTGTATTTCTTCACTATTTCATTCAAAAACATTCTATCTATTATTCTCTGTGCCAGAATAGAATATCACTCTGTCAAAGATAGCTGTTGATCTGCATTGATTACAGCCTTAATTGCATAATTTCTTCTGAAGGAAAGTCCACTGAATTATTCCTCGAAAAATCCCTTGAAACTTGCTCCAGAAGTAAATGAAAACGGCTGGCAGATCTTCTGAATTAAATGCAGAATAACTTCTATCTGATTTGAATTTGAATTCTGAAAGATAACTGAAAACGTCGAACTGAGCTCTGCTATCGTCGAGCTGAGCTCAGCGAACTGGAAAATCCAAGTAGCAAAATAATCGTCGATCTGAGCTCAAAGATCGTCGAACTGAGCTCAGAGATAAAGATCCAAAGCAGAGTCAAAATCGTCGACCTGAGCTCACCGATCGTCGAATGGAGTTCGACGATATTGTGAAGTTGAGCTCAGCGATCGTCGAGTGGAGCTCGACGATATTATGAGGTTGAGCTCAGCGATCGTCGAATGGAGCTCGATGATCTGTAGAAGTTGAGCTGAACGATCGTCGACTGGAGTTCGACGAAACGTCGTGCTGAGCTCGACGATTAGACTTGGTCTACAGAAAAACTTGGTCTTCAGGGCAGCTTCCAATCCTAGACTTCTAACCCTTATACTCAATTCTAATTGACCTATTAAGCTATACAGAAGGTCAAACACAGATTCCTAGAGACATAGTGATCCTGACCCAAATTAGTAATAGGGTGTTCCAACAACAACTATGCTCTTAGTGTTGATGGTGATGCCTCTTCAAATCCATTCTAGGGAACATTGTGGGCAATGAACCCAACAACTTTCTTGAAGATTACATTCACAGAACCACTGTTGTCAACCAGGATCCGGGAGTTAGTGAAGTTCTCTATGGATTTCTGGATCACCAAGGCGTCACAAAATGAGTCCTCATAGTCTGGCATGTCTTTCGACGATAAGGTGATCTTCTCTTCCGGGAGTGGGATCTTGGAGGTTGAGGCGAAGATCCTTCTAAATATTATTTGGAAGCACCCGTTGCGGGTGGCTTCAATTCCCACCCCACCGTAGATCTCCCTGATCCCTCTTCATGTCCCCACATCAGCCCCGTCCTCGCATCTATCCTCCACCCCTGATCCTGTTGCAACATTCTCAATCCGCGTTGCTGATGCTGCTGTATTGGGCCTCTCGCCCTCCTTACCTCCAAGAACTTTGGGCAGGTGATTGTTGCGTGACTGTCCTCCTGATGGAAATCACAATAAGGTAACGCCACCCCGTCTCTTCCTCCATCGACCGAAACTTCTCTCCTTTTCCTCTTACTCTTCTTCTACTCCTGATAGCCATTGCATCCAGCGGTGGGGGTAGGAGAGGCCTCTATGCTAGTCTCCACCCCGAGGGGTCGAACCATCCCCCCTCCCACACCCCCCTGTGGAAATTCCCCCACTGTGGAATCCTCCCCTTTATCCCTGAACAGTCCCTCCTTGTAGTCTCCGGGCCAGTTGGTTGTTCAGCTCCTGGTGACCCCATTTTTGCTGCTGTTCCTGGAATCCCTGTCCACTTGGCTCATCCCTCTTCCTCCCCTCTAGCTGTTTCCTCCCTTCCCCTTCACTTCACCCTCCGCCTACCTAGCGAACCTTTTGGTAAATGTCAGGTTCATTGCTTCTCCCTCAATTTCCTTTTCTCCCCTCTCCATCAACTCCTCGAAGGATAAAGGTGGTTATCGCTTCAGCTCCATCTTGAAGAACACCTGATGAAGCCTAAGTGTGAATGCTAACATCAGGGTATATCCGGCTACGTCTTGGAGTAGGAGAACCTCCTCCTGGAACCTGTCCACAAAGCTTCCCAAAGTCTCTTCCGACCCCTGCTTACTGTGAACAAGAACTCCGCTCCTTTCTTCATTTTCTTTGACGTCGAGAACCTCAACAGGAAGCCCCAACGCAGGTCCTCAAAACAGTAGATCGAACTGGGAGGAGGATGGTGGAACTAGTCCCTTTCTTTCTCCTTAAACGTAATGGCAAATAGTTGGCACTTGAAGGCATCTGACATTTGTCTGATGGAGACTGCATCTTCAAACCATTAAATGTGAAGGATGGGGTCATCTCTGCCGGTGTAGTAGGACATCTCCTGATCCTTGAACCTCTCTGGGACTGGAGCAGAGAATATCAACATGCTAATAGGGATACCTCTTCCTGCAGGGTGATCCAGCTGATCTTGCAATATAAGCTTGTCGGACCTACCAACACTCACCGGGCTAGGGAACAACTCTCTCTCAGCGAGATCTCGCTCGCTGACCTCGGGAGCCACCTTCTTTTGGGTCGCTGACTTGGGGCATTCTTTCTTAGAGATTGGGGTGCGACCACCGGGACGAATGGTGCCGATAACTTGACATGCACAATGAAAGCATGATGCAGGGTCTCCATGATCTCCATGAATTCCTTAAACAGCATGACGATGACGAATCCCGCCGGGGGTGGCAAGTTGCCCAGGTCGTCCCCTTTCCCTTCATATCCAGCTATGGGACTTAACTCAGGAATTTCTTATGTAGGCTACCGTCCACGCTCACCGCACCAAAAATGTTGGAACCAGTATTTGGCTCCAAGAAGTGTTCAGACTCAAAGGGGGTAACTTGCACCACCTTATCCCGAGTAAGAGCGTTTGGCCAATGATTTAGAACTATGGAACATACCATGAGCTACAGCAAGGAGGTCCCGCCACACTTCCGGAAGATCATAAAGAGCTTCCCCTCCCAAGCCAATGCTGAGCTGGAGACCTTGGACACTAGAAGCCAACCAAAGCTAACTAGAAAAGGAAGAAGCCAAAAAATGCCCCCCTCCTAAGGTGCCCTTGGATCTATTTATAATTTTCCAAACCTGACCTGCAAATAGCGAAATTCCAATGTTTGATTTTACTATACGCTGTCCAAATTGGCGAGCCAACAACAACACTCTGCTGTTTAGAGGGGCTATTCGCAGGCCAAAATTGATTCCTTAGAGAAAAACTTCTGGGCAAGTCGGTCATTTGTCAGAGAAGGTGAGTGCTTGGAGCACTCGCATCTTGCCTTGGCTTAGGATGGGTGTAGGTCAAGAAACCCCACTCGCCCCTACTTGTTCTCGGTATCTTCCATGCACAAACCTGGGAGGGACTGCTCCACTTGCCTCTTCGGCTCACCTAGACCAAAACGACCCTTCCTGGCCTTGATCCCATCAGATGGCCCCACTCACAAAATATAGAGTTGTACACCTGCGAATCCATAAGTGGGCAATCGCAGGCTTTCAGTGGCATGATCTTCTTCATTACCTATGAAAGTGTGAGTTAGATCTGATATACTCTAGAGGGGGGGGGGGGGGGTGAATAGAGTATGGTGCTTGCTAAAAACTTTTACAACAGTTGTTGTATTCTAATGTGAACAGGGAAGCAAATAATAAAGAGTAAATCTAATCACAGAAAATATCTAATCACAGAGCAACCTAGTCACAAACCACAGCCAGAAACAAAAAGAAAAACAAGCAACCGGAAGACACAAGGAGCTATAGTGGTTCCCCAATCAACCTGGGTACATCCACTCTTCAACCACCCTTGGTAGGAATCCACTGCAGGATGAGTTGATCAGGTGTCCTGGGCACCAATGAGCTTTTGATAAGGTGCTCAAAAACCAAACCAGATTTTTTGATCAGGTGTCTTGCCACCAATGAGCTTTTGATAAGGTGCTCAAAAACCAAACACAAACTTTTGAAGGGAGTTTGAAAAACCCTTTACAGCAGAGAGAGAGAGAGAGGGATAAGAAGATCTTCTCTATCAACAGTCAGAGAGAAGATTGTGGATGTTGTCAAAGCTTCCCCTGAGATCTGTAGTTGTTCAGGAAGTGAAGCTTTGCAGTAGGGTGATAGGCCTTCAGAAAATTGATCTCCAGCAAATGATGATTTCAGCAACAATTGAAATGTGAGGTGTCTGGAGTCTTGAATGATGATGGCCTTGAACACTTGAAAAAGAGATCTGAAAATTTCAGATGATTGATCTCCTTTGGTGATGTGTTCTGTATGAATTCTTGAGACAGAGAATGTCTGCAACTCTTTCTCTTTCTCTTGTGTAATTGATGTTGATGTTGTAAGAGTTATTATAGAAGAAGTTTTGCAGAAAATGAATATTTCAGAATATGTGTCTCTCCTTTGTTCTTCTTCTTCAGTTCTGAAAAATCTAATCTTTTATTCTCTTGATTTCTGAATAGAAATGATCCACTGTCAAGATAGTCGTTGGCCTGTCATAAATGACTTTCTTAATTGCTTTTGTCTTCTGGAGGAAAGTCCAATAAAACATTCCTTGATAATTCCTTGAAACTTGCTCCAGAATAAGTGAAAACGGCTACAAGATCTCTGAATTAAATGCTGACAATAATTCCACAGTTGTCCAAATTTGAATCTTCAAAATCGTTGAACTCTTCAGAAAAACGTCGAACTGAGCTCCACTATCGTCGAACTGAGCTCAGAGATTTGGACTTTGACAAAAATAGAGATCGTCGATCTGAGCTCAACTATCGTCGAACCGAGCTCAGAGATTGAGAACCAAACTGGAGTCAAGATCGTCGATCTGAGCTCGAAGATCGTCGAATGGAGTTCGACGACTTGATGAAGTCGAGCTCAGCGATCGTCAAATAGAGTTCGACGATTCGTCGAAGTGAGCTCAACGATCGTCGAATGGAGTTCGACGATTCGTCGTACTGAGCTCGACGAATTGACTTAGTTTTCTGAAACTGAAAATCTTGGTCTTGATGGCAGCTACCAAACCTAAGTACTAACCCTTAGACTCAATTCTACTTGACCTTTAGATCTATACAATGAGGTCAAAATAAATTTCCTAAGAGACATAGTGATCCTGACCCAAATTAGTAATAGGGTGTTCCAACAATCTCCCCCTATTTGGGTTAGGATTACTATTTACAGAAATTTGAATGTTATAAACATACAGAACAACCATATAATAACGAAACATTGCAAAAACACAGATAATATCTCAGACATATCATAAAATAGCAAATATTGTCACCTTACAGAGTTACTCCTTTTCCTTGCTCTTTATAAGTTTAATTTCTCTATTTGGATTAAGAGCTTCCTTCTTTGATCTTCTATCATCAGCTGCACCTAGAGATGTTTGTTTTTTAGGCCTTGGTACTACAGCTTCAGGGTGCATCTTCATGTAGCTTTCAGAATCAAAGAACTTGCTGGAGGAGTTTCTTTCCAGTTCCTTTTTCCTTTGATCAGATAAAGTAGTAATGCTGGAGGTGTCTTTGCCTTGCTCTCTAGCTTTCTTGATCTGGTCCAGAGCAGCTAACTCTTTCATCCTAGCTATCCAGGAAGTTGGATTGTTCTCTGAATCCTCAAAAGGCACTGGAGGCTCATATCTGTTAGAGGGATTGTCTGGAGGAGCTCTGGAGGAGACTAATTCTTTCAGTTTATAGGGAAATGGACCTGAAGTAGTATCAGATGAACCTGGTCCTTCCCTTGAGTATGGGTGCTGCTTGGAGTAACCTTTTGAATAGACTTGAAGTTCTCTTTGGTTGCCTCTGTAGTTTCCTCTCCTTGATTGATAGCCTCTGGATTGGCTTCCCCTATGTTGAGATCTTTCTTGAGGCTAATAGGGGGTTTGACTTCTGGCAGAGGGATGAGATGCAGAGCTACCACTTGCACCTGCACCAGGTGAAGAAGGAGGAGGAGGAGGATGATGGAACTGAGAGGAACCTTTGTCATACTTTCTCTTCTTTTTCATAGCCTTTAATTGATTCTTGGAGTATTGCATCCAATGTTCTGTTATAGGGCAGTCATGCAGAATATAGTAGGGAATGTCATTTGTATCTTTTACTTTTGCTGGAGGAACTCTTTTCATTGTCTTGCTTCTTGCTTTTTTTTTCCTTGCTATAGTAGCAGAAGAATCATCAGAATCAGTCCTGAACTGGTCACTTTTTGAGCTTTGTTCATCATATAAAGCATCAATCTTTTTCAGATAATCTTTCTGAAGTTGTGATTGAGTAGATGAAACAGTAGTGACAGCAGTTGTGGCAGCAGCAGTAGAAGGAGAAATAGAAGCAGTACTAGCAGAGTGGATTACATCAGCAGATACAAAACTTTCAGGAGCAACACTCTCAGAAGATACAACAGCAGTAGTAACAGCAGTAACTGGGGCGGCAACAGATTCAAATAAAACACTTTCAGATACAAGAACATCAGCAGAGGCAACATCAGCAGTGACAGCAGGCTCAAAGTCATATGCCTCTGTCTGCATATCCTCAGAAACTAAAACATCAACCACATCAGAACTAACAGAAACAATAACATTTGCAGCAGTAGGAGCAGCATCAGTACTTTCAACAGAGACTGAAGGAGCAGCAGCAACAGAAACAGCAGGGGCAGCAGTAGAAAGGGACTTTATAAAAGAATTAATGAGACTGGTGTCACAGCTGGAAAAGGGCACAATGGCCTTGGAGAGATCCTCAGATTGCTGGACTGCAGTGCTTTCTGGAAGACAGCTGAAATAAATATAATCAAACTATGATAAAAGTGACCTGAGGTCCACTGAGAAAACTGCAACCTGTGGTGTTGAGGCTGGAGCTTGAGTTGAAGAAACACCAGCAGCAGCATGCAATCTAACACCTTCATGAGGCACCTCCCCCTGCCTAGATTCAGAGATAGCTGGATCAAGGCACCTAGAGGAAGGGATTGCCTGAGGAGGAATGATGGAGGAGAGCCTGGCAGAAAGGGCTGCAACTGACTGTAGAAGTGGAGCCAAGGAGGTCTCCAACAAGAGTGATAGCCTGGGAGCTATCAGCTCATACAGTCTGTCTGCTAAGGCTGGAATATCTACATGCTCAGTAGGGACTTGAGCAGAGGTAGAGAAAGAAGGTGGAGCAGCTGGAGATGTTGGTGGAGAGCTGGTGTATGGGGGAAAGGAAGGTTGAGATGTGGGGATTGTTGAAATGGAAGATAGGGGAATGGAAATAGAAGGTGTGAAGGAGGGTTGAGCAATGATGTCTTGGAGCAATTATTGATAAGATGTGGATGAAGAGGATAGATTAGGAGGGGATGAAGGTGAATCATCCATAAAGGAATCATCTATCAGATTGAAGGATGGAATGTGAGATGATGTGTCAAGATCTGGTTGAGGGTAGTGATGTAATGGGTGGAAGAGTTCTTCTGTGAGAGGAAGAGTTGGAGAATGGATAGAAGTTGGAGATGGGCTGGAAATTATGATGGTGGATGAAATTTGAATGGTAGAGGTGACTGGTCGAGATGAAATAAGAGGTGGAGGAGGAGGAGAAGCAGCAGGCAAGTCTTCTGCAGGGGCAGAGACTTGAGGGGAAGAGACTGTAACAGTCCTTGTGCCTGAAGTTGCAGCTGTAGAGGGCCTGCTGGGCTTCAAAATCTGTCTGTCCCACTTGCCAAACAGGGCACAGGAGAGCCTATTGGAGGCATTGATGTGTATCCCATTTGATACTAGCAGAGCAGGGCATCTGTTTTGAAGAAACAGCCCTAGTATCCTTCCATAATTCACAAAGTTCTTATTTATCTTTTTCTTAATCAGATCAAAGAAAATCTCTCCCCAGTTTAATTGTTTCTTATCTACAAGAGAACCCATCAAACACAGCTGATACCTGGAGATGGTATCATGGGCTGAATGTTTGGCCAAAAGCACCTTTCCCACAACATCAGCTAAGAACCTGTACTCAACAGCCAAATTCTTTTTCAGCAGCTTGCTAGGGTTTGCATCAGAATGACCCATTCTATCAAGCATAGTAGAAAATTCTTCTCCAGACATTTCAACAAAATCTCTTCCAGAATTTAATTGAAAAACCTCTGTCAGAATAGTAGGTGTCAGAGGTACCTGGGTTCCAGAAATTGATCCAATCACTGTATTTTGATCCTGGTTGTGGGCAGTTTAGACCCACTCCTTGAGTTCATCAGCAACCAATTTGATTCTGGTGGACATGATGGCAACAAGCTTTTGTTCCTTGAATAGTTCTAGAATATCTTGGAAAATCTGATCACTAGTGCTGAAAGAATCCATATCAATATCGAATCCTACATCAAATTTCATGGAGGCCAGAACGGCGACGGAGACGGCCATGGTTTCCTGCAAAAAATAAACAACCAAATGACCAAGTGTAGTGAGGTTTGGAGGGAAAGAGAAAATTTGCAGAGAGATTGAAAGCCAAAAGGAGAACGACGGCCGAAAAATGAATTTTATATTAGGGTTCGACGCAGAAAAGGAAAGATCGTTGAACTCAGTTCGACGATCGGGGCTTCTAAAGGAATCTAAAAGGTCTTCAATATCGTCGATCTCCATTCGACGATATTGGAAAACGTCGAGCTCCATTCGACGATAGTTCAGAAAATAAAATCGTCGAGCGCTGTTCGACGATCGTTGACCTGGAGAGATAGTTGAGCACTATCTGAGAAGCGCTGAACTCTGGTCGATGATTTCGGAAAGCGTCGATCTCCGTTCGACGATCGGGGGGAAAATCGTCGAGCGCAGTTCAGAGACTAGAGACACTCTAGACACTAGAAAAATTGAGAAGTTTGCCTAGTCTTGGTCATTTTTAGGGTTTTAAAATCTTAGACATTATTTTAAGCTTCCTCCATCTAACATTCCTAACTGATTTAGGAAGAAGGTGTGTTTCTTTTCATCCAAGAGTTTGGTGAAAATATCTCCCCTTTGCAAATCAGTTGGGATATATTGAAGTTCAATTTTATTTTTCTCAACATTATCCCTTAAAAAGTGATGCCTAATTTCTATGTGTTTTGTCCTACTATGGAGGACTGGATTTTGTGCTATAGAAATAGCACTGGTATTATCACAAAAAATTTTTGACTTCTCTAAGTTGTAGCCATAGTCTAGGAGTTGGTTTTGAATCCGCAAGATTTGTGAACAACAACTACCTGCAGCCATATATTCAGCTTCAACAGTTGAAGTTGACATAGATGTTTGTTTCTTGCAAAATCAAGAGACAAGTCTGTCACCAAGAAACTGACAAGTTCCACTGGTGCTTTTCCTGTCAATTCTGCATCCAGCATAATCAACATCAGAAAATCCAGTTAAGTCAAATGCTGAGTCTTTTGGATACCAAAGACCTAGATTTGGACAACTTTTAACATACCTGAGAATCCTTTTAACTAATGTTAGGTGTGACTCTCTAGGGCTCACTTGGAATCTAGCACATATGCATGTAGCAAACATTATGTCAGGTCTACTAGCTGTAAGGTACAGTAAAGAGCCAATCATTGCTCTATATATTGTCTGATCAACAGGTTTCCCATGTTCATCAGCATCCAATACAACATTAGTAGGCATAGGTGTTTTCATACAAGATGCTTCAGACATACCAAATTTCTTAACCAATTCTTTTGCATACTTGGTTTGAGAAATGAATATGCCTTCAGCATGTTGTTTGACTTGCAATCCTAGAAAGAAGGATAGCTCACCCATGCTACTCATTTCAAATTTAGAATGCATTAGATTGGAGAACCTTCTGCACAAATTTGAATCAGTAGAACCAAAGATAATATCATCTACATAGATTTGTACTAGTAGGGTATGAGACTTATGTGTTCTAATAAAAAGAGTTTGGTCTACTATACCCCTAATAAATTCATTTTTCAGGAGAAAGCATGCTAGGGTCTCATACCATGCTCTAGGAGCTTGCTTGAGACCATATAATGCTTTGTTCAGCTTAAAAACATAGTCAGGATGAGTTGGAGAGATAAAACCTGGAGGTTGTCTGACATAGACTTCTTCTTTCATGTATCCATTGAGAAAAGCACTCTTTACGTCCATCTAGTATACTTTGAAGCCTTTGTGTGCTGCATATGCTAAGAAGATTCTAATAGCCTCCAACCTTGCAACTGGTGCAAAAGTCTGGTCATAGTCTATGCCTTCTTCTTGAGAGTACCCTTGAGCAACTAGCCTTGCCTTGTTCCTTACAATTACTCCTTGATCATCCAATTTGTTTCTGAACACCCACTTTGTTCCAACAATGGAGTGATCCTTAGGCCTTGGTACTAGTTCCCAAACTTTGTTCCTTTCAAATTGATGCAACTCTTCTTGCATTGCCATGATCCAGTGTGGATCTTGCTCTGCATCTTGAATGGATTGAGGTTCAATTTGAGATAGGAAGCAAGTGTGCAACAGGTTTTGGTTGACCTGATTTCTGGTTTGCACACCAGCTGAGATGTCTCCAATTACTTGGGAAATTGGATGGTCTCTTGATGTTACTAAATCAACAGGGGGTGTTGATTATTCACCAACCTGTGTTGTTGTTTCCTCTTGTGATACAATAACTAACTCTTCAAGAAGTTTCTCTTCAAGGTGTTGATTGTCTTCTTCATCTTCACTGCTTTCCTCTTTTTGAATGATTTGTAATCTGTCCAAGTCTTCAGCAAGAGAATGTACCTGCAAAGGTTCTATGGTAGAAGTGTTCTTCTCCTTGAAAGACATGTTAGTTTCATCAAAAGATATGTGAACAGATTCTTCAATTTTAAGAGTTGATTTATTATATACCCTATAAGCCTTACTAATCATGGAGTATCCCAGAAACACTCCTTCATCAGCTTTATCTTGAAATTTTGCTAAATACTTCTTGTCATTATTGTGTATATAGCAAATACAACCAAAAATTCTAAAATAATCTATTTTAGGTTTCTTTCCTTTGAGTAATTCATAGGGAGTCTCGCCCTTTAGTTTATGTATCAAACTTCTGTTCAGCACATAGTTGGAGGTGTTCACTGCCTCTGCCCAAAAAGATAGAGGAAGGTGAGCATCTGATAACAATGTAGTGACAGATTAAATAAGGGTTCTATTTTTCCTTTCAGCCACCCCATTTTGTTGAGGAGTTCTAGGAGCTGAGAAAGTGTGCCTGATCCCTTCACTCTGACAGAACTCTTGCATAAGAAGAGAATCAAACTCTATCCCATGATCACTTCTGATCAGGGCAATGTGAGTATTGAACTCAGTCTGTATGTATTTGAGAAACTCTGTCAAACACTTAAAGTTATCAGACTTCTTTGTCAGAAAGAACACCCATGTGAATATAGAGAAGTCATCTACAACTACTAAAGTGTAAGATTTCCCTCCTAAGCTTTGTACTGTAATGGGTCCAAAAAGATCCATGTGTAACAGATACAAAATCCTAGGTGAATCACTCTTATTAAGTGACTTGAAACTATTTTTAGTTTGCTTGCCTAATTGACAGGCCCTGCAGAGTCCTTCCTTCTTGTAGGGGCCAGAAGGTAGTCCTCTCACAAGGTTGTCCTTGGATAGCCTAGCAATGGTTCTAAGGTTTATATGCCCTAGTCTCTTATGACATAAAACATTAGGTCTACTAACAGAGTTAAACATGCAAATATCTACATCTGTTGAAAGAAAGTCTACTAAGTAGATGTTACCTTTCCTTTTACCTATCAACACAGTTGTGTTGTCCTCTGACTTGATCTTGCATAAGGCTTTGCTGAAAGTCACCTGGTAGCCTTCATCACATAGCTGACTGATACTGATCAAATTGTGCTTCAGTCCTTCCACATAAGCTACCTTCTTGAATGTGACTGTGCCAATTTGAACTGCACCATATCCTTTTGTCAGTCCAAAGTTTGAATCACCAAATATGACTTTGGGTCCAAGCTTGGATTTAAAGGATGTGAGGTTATCCTTGTTTCCTGTCATGTGCTTTGAGCACCCACTATCCAAATACTATTGCTGGTTTGATGTTGGATAGGTCTTCACCTGCACATAAAATAATTCACTTGTTTTTGACCCAGTTTACCTTGGGCCTAGGTTGATAACCTTTAAATTCAGAAATAAATGACATCCCTGATTGACTCTTATAACCTTCACGATGATATCTCCTTGGAGGTATTATCCATTCAGTATAAGAGTTAAATCTTTGGGATGAAGGACCCCTAGGATTGGATTTTGATTTACCCTTGAAAGAATTTCCAAAGCTCTGATCTCTGTTCGACGATCGTTGAGCTGCGTTCGACGATCTTGGGTCAGATCGTCGAGCTCCGTTCGACGGTCGATGTGACAGAGTTCAGGAATTAGAGATCGTCGACCTGAGTTCGACGATTTTGCCTGAGATCGTCGATCTGCGTTCGGCGATCGTCGAGCTCCGTTCGACGATTTTTGCTGGAACTTGGTTTTCTTAGGCAGATCAGAATTTTTCCTAGCTATGTCTACAACTCCCTTCCTTTTATCAGAGATAAATTTAATTGGGGTTGTTAGTACTATAGGTTGGCTGGATGAAGCACCCAAGCCCAGTGTACTATTGAATCTGTAGTTCACTGTGCTTGTGATGTCCATTAGCTTGATGCTTCTCCCATTAAGGGATTCTTCAAGCTTTTTGGCCTCTGATAGCTCACTTTTCAGTGAAGCTATCTGCTCCCTACAGCACTCCAACTCCTCAGAGAGTTTGAGTTTTTCTGATTTTAAGAGACTGTGTTCAGACAATTGATTTCTGAGAGAGATAATTTTCTTCTCAGATTTTAATAAGTCTAAGCACAGTGCTTTAAATTCATACTTAAACTCCTCAGAATTGAAATCAAATGAGTCTATTACCTGGTCTTCTTCAGGTTGAGTCTCTGAGTCTGACTCTGACTCTTCTGCATCTGAATTGTGTTGAGAGGCATTGATTGTCATCATGAAGAACTCCTTCTCTTCAGCATCATCTTCATCATCACTTGAGCTGGATGAAGCTTCTGATTCCTCTTCAGTCTCACTCCAAGATTCAACAACAAATCCCTTCCTTGTGTGTTTGTTCTTGCTTGAGGAGGGTTTGCCATTGTTGTTCTTCTTGAAGTCCTTATCTTTTCTTCTTTCTCTCTTATCCTTTCTGTCCTTATTTTTGTTCTCTGGACAGTCAGGCACAATGTGGCCTGGTTTCCTGCAACCAAAGCAAACAATTTCTTTATTATTTGACTTATCATACCTTGGCTTGTCATGCTCTTTGTATGATCTCTTCCTGAAGTCTTTCCTGGCCATCTTGTAAAATCTTTTAGCCAATAGACTACGCAGCTCATCATTGCCTGTGATTTTGTCTTCAGGCTGATCTTCAGTGGCTTTGAAAGCTATTGTCTTTTCCTTTCTTGTGGCTGGTGAGGCAGCCTTCTGCTCTTCTTCTCTGTTCTTAATGAGCAGCTCATAAGACTTGAGCTTGCCCAAGAGAGCTTCTGTTGTAATCTCATTCAGACTTCTGGCATCCTTGATTGGCCAGATCCTTGAGTCCCAAGTGCTTGGGAAGCACATTAGGATTTTGTCATTTAGCTCAGTCAATGAGATCTCTTTATCCAAAGTCTTCAGCTCATTGACTATAAGACTGAGTCTGTTGTACATATCTCCTACTGACTCAGCTTCTCCTTTCTTGAAATTCTCATATTGGGATATGAAGTGGGATCTCCTGTCCTTTCTTTCATCAGCTGATCCTGAGACTATTTCAGATAGCTTGTCCCAGATCTCCTTTGCTGAGTTGCATTCAGCTACCTTTTGGAAAATGTCATCAGACATAGTCTGGGCTAAGATGTTCATATCCTTTGCATCTGCTACTTTCCACTTCTTGATGTCAGCATCTGTTCCTGAGGGAGGTGGAACAACACTTGTACTTGTGTTCTCTAGAGGTCTTGGACACACTGTCAAAATAGAATTAAAGATGTCCTCATCAATAGAATTCATGTATAGTCTAATCCTTGCTTTCCAAAGTGCAAACTTAGATAGATTGCACACTGGAGGTCTGGTGCTAGCATAATCTTTATTTTGGGCCATGATTTGTGAAGAAGTAATTCTAATAACAAAATCTACAACAAGCAGATCTAACAATAGGAATGTTTGGGTTCAGGTGTTAGCCTATGCAACCACTGAGATGTGGTATTTTTAACCAACCTCCCTCTAATACCAATTGAAAGTGTGAGTTAGATCTGATATACTTTAGAGGGGGGGGGGGGGGTTGAATAGAGTATGGTGCTTGCTAAAAACTTTTACAACAGTTGTCGTATTCTAATGTGAATAGGGAAGCAAATAATAAAGAATAAATCTAATCACAGAAAATATCTAATCACAGAGCAACCTAGTCACAAACCACAGCCAGAAACAAAAAGAAAAACAAGCAACCAGAAGACACAAGGAGCTATAGTGGTTCCCCAATCAACCTGGGTACATCCACTCTTCTACCACCCTAGGTAGGAATCCACTGCAGGATGAGTTGATCAGGTGTCCTGGGCACCAATGAGCTTTTGATAAGGTGCTCAAAAACCAAACCAGATTTTTTGATCAGGTGTCTTGCCATCAATGAGCTTTTGATAAGGTGCTCAAAAACCAAACACAAACTTTTGAAGGTAGTTTGAAAAACCCTTTACAGCAGAGAGAGAGAGAGGGATAAGAAGATCTTCTCTGTCAACAGTCAGAGAGAAGATTGTGGATGTTGTCAAAGCTCCCCCTGAGATCTGTAGTTGTTCAGGAAGTGAAGCTTTGCAGTAGGGTGATAGGCCATCAGAAAATTGATCTCCAGCAAATGATGATTTCAGCAACAACTGAAATATGAGGTGTCTGGAGTCTTGAATGATGATGGCCTTGAACACTTGAAAAAAGAGATCTGAAAATTTTAGATGATTGATCTCCTTTGGTGATGTGTTCTGTATGAATTCTTAAGACAGAGAATGTCTACAACTCTTTCTCTTTCTCTTGTGTAATTGATGTTTATGTTGTAAGAGTTGTTGCAGAAGAAGTTTTGCAGAGAATGAATATTTCAGAATATGTGTCTCTCCATTGTTCTTCTTCTTCAGTTCTGAAAAATCTAATCTTTTATTCTCTTGATTTCTGAATAGAAATGATCCACTATCAAGATAGCTGTTGGCCTGTCATAAATGACTTCCTTAATTGCTTTTGTCTTCTGGAGGAAAGTCTAATAAAACATTCCTTGATAATTTCTTGAAACTTGCTCCAGAATAAGTGAAAACGGCTACAAGATCTCTGAATTAAATCCTGACAATAATTCCACAGCTGTCCAAATTTGAATCTTCAAAATCGTTGAACTCTTCAGAAAAACATCGAACTGAGCTCCACTATCGTCGAACTGAGCTCAGAGATTTGAACTTTGACAGAAACAGAGATCGTCGATCTGAGCTCAACTATCGTCGAACCGAGCTCAGAGATTGAGAACCAAACTGGAGTCAAGATCATCGATCTGAGCTTGAAGATCATCGAATGGAGTTCGACGACTTGATGAAGTTGAGCTCAGCGATCGTCGAATGGAGTTCGACGATTCGTTGAAGTGAGCTCAACGATCGTCGAATGGAGTTCGACGATTCGTCGTACTGAGCTCGACGAATTGACTTAGTTTTCTGAAACTTAAAATCTTGGTCTTGAGGGCAGCAACCAAACCTAAGTACTAACCCTTAGACTCAATTCTACTTGACCTTTAGATCTATACAATGAGGTCAAAATAAATTTCCTAAGAGACATAGTGATCCTGACCCAAATTAGTAATAGGGTGTTCCAACAACCTCATATGCGGGCTAGAAGAGGATGTTGACAAAACTTCCTGTATCTACCAGGATTCTGGCTATAATATAATCTCCCAAAACGTCCTTGATGATGACCACATCGTGAAAGGGGTTGATGACCATGGGGAGATCCTCCTCTTTGAATGTTACTATCCTGGGATGATGCAGGGCCATGTTGAGGCTACTTCTCTCCCCTGTAAACACCTCAGGATCCCCTTGTGAGAGGACTCCACTCCTACTTTGCCATGTAAATAGTTGATACTCCCTAGCGGGACAACCCCCTCTACCTCTACACACTCTTCCTCCATGTTTTCTCCTTGCTCGATCAACTTACATCTCGGGGTACTCAGACCCTCCCCGATCTTTTTTCCCTTTTAGGAACAAGGCCCCTTTGGCCTTCTCTCCCTGCCTTTCTACAAGCAGGTATTCCAGCATTCCTTCCCCAAGCAGCTTCTCCACCACGTCGCGGAGGACTCGACAATTCTCAGTATCATGTCCCACATCTCGATGGAACTTACAGTAGAGGTTCGGGTTCCTACTTCCGAACCCTCCTTTTATAGGTCTCGAGGGAAGGAAATTTGGTTGTTGCTGGAGGATCTCCACAACATCTTCTAGTGGTATTCCTATGTTGGTGCACTCTTGTTCCTTACCCCACTACTCTGGGGAAGCTCCCAATAACAATGGTGAGTTACCACTTCTTTCCTGCTGTGATTGGGAGCATCCTGCTCTCATCCGCTGAAAGGACCGAGGCCCTTGACAATGAAAGTTTCGCCCATGCGAGCTGGGGGACCGATGCTCCTGGAGGATAAAATTACCTTTTGGCTAAGGACTGGAGGGCGGTTGGAAGAATTAAGTAGGCGCTTGCCCCTAGATTAGAGATTCCCACGATGAATTCTTCATTATTGAACTCTCCCTCAATGAACTGATTTTCCCTCTCGATTAACTCTGCATATCTCTTTGTCATATTCTCGATGATCATGAACTTGAACAATCCGGGCAGGAGGCCATTAGTGAAGTCTATCCCATAGAACCGAGGATCCATGTCTGGAACTTCCATGATCAGACTCTGGAAGTGATCGACGTACTGTCCAAAAGTCTCCATTGCTCCTTATCGAATCTAGAATAGAGCGTCGACATCCGCTCTTTGCCGTTTGGAGGTGGCGAACCTTTACAGAAAATCTATTCTCAACTCTCTATAGGAAGTGATCGAACTGGGTGGGAGGCTATATAACCACTCCCTTGTCTTCCCATCAAATGTAGTGGAAAGTAATTAACAACGCAGAACCTCGAAGAGCAATTACAGAGACTCTATGGAATTGAATGTTGTAAGTGGGAAGTGGGATCCTCCTTCCTCGAGAAGAGAGGCAGTCGTGGTTCCCTAAAGCGGTCGGGGATTGTTGCCCCCGCGATTCCTGGGACAAACTACAAATAAACCTCAATCCCTATGGTTGGTTATTGGTCCTCGAAGTTCAGGACCCTTTCAGGATGATCTCGGGCGGGTTCTCAGAAATGTAGACGGTGGGTGTGGGCCCCTACCTCTTGCTGTTAGAACTAGGGCAGATTCCCTAGTGGTGGAGGTGGTAGATGAGTGGGGGTTACAAGCTCTCCTGGATGTTTAGCACCCTATTCCCGCGGCTCTCCCTAGGAGACTAGTTGATTAACCAAGCCGAGCAGAAGCTTGAACTCGTCGTGAGTGACAGCCGACTGCTCGTGGTCTGGCAATTGTTCGCCCGCCATGAGGGTGAATTCAGCTGGATGGTATCTGAAGGTCGTGGGGGCGAGCACTACCATTATTCTTTGATGGCAAGGGCGATTTCACCATTCGCTTGGGTTCACGCTCATCACACCAAATTTTGTTGGAACCAAAAATATCACCAACTATTCGTGCGCTATCCCTGGGTCTGGTGGTCGGTAGAGGAAAGAGTGGATCGCAAGCGATAGGTTACTAGCCCTACGAGTGGTTTAATTGAGTAAAAAGGAGCGTAAAAGGAGATGCCACTGGCAGCGATGAACACCAGGTTTGACCCGCCGCGACGAATGCCTTCCTTGCGACGAGCATCTTGATTAATTGTAAAGGGATTACAAGAGAGTATGAGCGAGTACAAGTGGGGAAGAAGAGAGACTTGACTGGACTTAGTGTCCCCACTAGCAACTAGGTAGGTTCTATGCCAAGTCCGTGTGTCCCATCCAAGAACGTCTAGTCCCAATTTATACTTGAGGGTGGGCTGCTCGGACGATTGAAGAACCGACCAGCTTTTAACGCCTCATTGATTACAACATTAAATGCACAACTGCCCGAGCTACACAAAGAGTCGGGCTGGGGGTTATGAGTAGAGACCGCATGTAACCGCACGGTACCACTGGAGTTGACGCCGAAGAGATGAGTCTGCACGGGCTCTAGGATAAGTTCCCACCCCAACCTCTGGGCTAGATCCACGAAGCTACTCTGTGAGGGACTACCTGCCAAAAGAACATGCTGAGGTCACCTAAAGAGTGCCCGTGTCGGACAATGTCGTGCTAAATACACGACTGGAGAATGTCTGCGGACATCCGGAAATCCTACATGAAGATGTCGCGAGCTCTGGGAATTGTCTCCTAGTAGGTTGTCCCTGCTTGTCTGATACTCTGCTTGTTTGATACTCACCTTAGCTATCCCAAGATTTGAGTTAACAGACGACCAAACATTTGTGGCTCTCTTCATTGCGAACAAGAGAAGCGGTCATCCCTTGCGAACAGGAGGAAAGAAGGGAAAATTCACCTTTATAGTACAGGAGCAAGAGGGGCATGCGATCCTCCATCACAAGCTAAATGGGGCACAACTTTTCCTTCTCAAACGAACAGGAGGCACGACGTTAATTCTCTCACAAACAACAACGAACAGGATCGAATAGGGTGGTCTCTCTCTCTCTCTAGCAAGAGCGTCTTCCTCCTACCAAACATGGAAACTAAAAGCAGCAGTTATTTTTTTTAGGGTTAGAGAGCCGATCAAAGTATTCTACGATATCCTATCTAAGTATGGAATAAGATATTTATAGTACTTCCAGCATAGGGTCAAACCCTAGAATGACACGAAATCCGTTAACCTATTCCGAGTCGGTCCAAACACGAGTGGACATATTATATATGAATCTAACAATCTCCTCCTATGTCCGTCGTGAACCCAGACTTCAGATAGAGGGTGGTTTGTGCAAAGTTCAACCAACTGTGAATCATACACAACCGTGTCCAGCACCTATTTCAAACAAAATTAGACTTAGACACATAATAGTATGCACGCATAAGAAAAAAGGAACTCAGCTGCAACACAGAATAGTCTCAGGTATAATAAGATACAGACCCAAAATGCCTGGTGTCCCAAACAAATATAGAGCTAAAAGTCCAATCAAATAGTGCAGAAAGAGAAGAGCTAAAAACAGTGCTCTGAACAGAAGTAGTAAAAGATAAACTAAAACACTCTAAAACTCATCATACAAAAGATCATCCTGATCTGGATCCCAGTCAACCAGTGCTCTTCCCATCCCAGCAACCCCTGTAATTTCAACTGAGAATTTCATTTTAGAATGAATTCTATCCTTTGCCAATTTGCAAATATCTAGTTCTACAAAAAAGAACTTAGTATTAATCATTTTAATTTGGCTGGGAGGACACATTCACAAAGTATTATAGTTTTACCTCAGAACCTGATATTTGTTTCAACTGAAACGATTTTAGACTTTTAGACACCGCAACTATATCTGTGATCCTATATGGAATGTCACGGTTACTGCCATTCTAGAGTTAATTGGAACTCATCAAGTTTGGAATGGAACTAATCTCCAGAAGAAGAGACAAGACCTAGTCAGATTGTGTTATCAAGTTTGGAATAACACTCTCCTCCAAGGTAAAAGCTGAATCCAGGTGAAGTTGTTAGCATCAAGTTTGGAATGAAACAACTTACCAGATCCGAGCTCAGCAACCAAGAGCATCAACGGAACACAACATGCTTGCTTTGATAAAGAAAATCAGAATAATCAAAACTTTTGGACAAAGGCTGAACTGAATCGCCTATTGCTAAACTAAGGCCGAGCTAAATCGCCTTTAGTCTCATTTCCCCCACAGTTTTGATTAGACGGTCTTTTGGCATTCCTTTCGTCAATGGATCAGCCAGGTTATCCTTTGAACGTACATCGATCAAAGTGATAATTTCTTGTGCTTTTAGATAATTCAACAAGGCATGTCTCAGTCATATATGTCTCCTCTTAGTATTGTAGAGGGTATTCTTAACGACTTGAACTGCTGCCTGATTATCACAATACAAGCTCAACGAATTGACTTGTAACTTAGACAAGGGAATGTCTAAAATCAAGTTCCTGATCCAATCTGCCTCTTCACCAGCCAAGGCTAAGGCAAACAACTCGGCTTCCATAGACGACAATGCTATACAGGTCTGTCTTTTGGATTTCCAAGTGATAGCAACTCCACCCAAAGTGAATATATATCCACTGGTGGACTTGCTATTCCCGACTTCTGAACACTATGACGCATCAAAATGTCCCTCCACAGAAGGTGGGTAACCAGTGTAGCACAGAGCATGATCTTTAGTACCTTTCAGGTACCTTAACAGCCTATCTAGAGCTTCCCAATGTTCTTTGTCTGGATTACTGGTAAAAAGACTCAGCATGCTAACCGAAAAAAGCAATGTCTGGTCTAGTATAACTTGTGGCATACATGATACTACCAATTATTTTGGAATACTTGACTTGATCAATGCTGGTCTCTACTTTAGGACTCAACTTAACATTATGATCAAATGTCGTCTCAATCAGCCTGCAGTTATCATATCCCCAAGTAGAAAGAAGTTGCTCAATATAATGAGCCTGATTTAGAGTAACTCGACCCTTGTCAACTCTAACCTTCATATCTAACAGAATATCCACAGGACCAAGGTCTTTCATGTCAAAAACTTCTGCCAGAGTGGATTTAATATCCCTAACTGTAGCAAGATTAGACCCTAAAATCAACATGTCATCCACATATAAGCATATGATGACTGTCTGATTTGACAATGAGCAGTGATAAAGGCACTTGTCTGAGAGACTAGACTGAAATCCGAGGCTCTTTACTACCTGGTCAAACTTCATGTGCCCCATCTTAGGCGCTTGTTTAAGCTCATAGATTCATTTATCCAGTTTGCACACTTTATCTATTTGATGGTTCTGCACATAACCTTCAGGTTGTGCCATGTAGATCTCTTCATCAAGCTCTCCATTTAAGAAGACTGTTTTCACATCCATCTGATGAACTATAAAGTTCTCGATAGACGCTAAGGTCAGAAGAATCCTAATAGTCGACAGGTGACACACATGTGAATAAACATCAAAGTAGTATATTCCCCCCTGTTGTTTATAACCTTTAGCTACGAGATGCACTTTATGCCTGGATATGGACCCCTCACTATGTAGTTTCTTCTTCAACACCCACTTGCATCCTAGGACTTTAGCATCTTTCGGCAAATCAACTAGATGCCAAGTATTGTTATGTAATAGCGAGTACATCTCATCATCAATGGCTTCTGCCCACATCAACAAATCTTTAAATCGCATTGCCTCCTGGTAGGAGAATGGATCATCCTCTAAGTGGTAGGTGACAAAATTCTCACAAAAGTTCTTAGGGATTCTTTCTCTTGTAGATGCTCTAAGTGGAACAGTTTCCACCTCTAGAGGTTGGGGAGCAGTGCTAGAAGGGCCAGCTACAGGTTCTACGATAGATTCTGAAATCATATCATTAGACCCGGAGACAAACAAACCATGATCCTTGACAAACTTATCTTCAAATAATATGACATCTCTAGACTCTATCATAATATTCGTGGATAGATCGAGAAATCTATCGGCTGCACTATCTTCTGCACTACCTAGATAGACGCATGTTGTCGTCCTAGGTCCCACCTTAGGACTCTTAAGGTCTTGTATTCGCACATAAGCAATACAACCCCAAGTCTTTAGAGTATCGTATCTACAAGGATGACTGTGCCACAGCTCATACGGGGTAGTGGTGAGCTGAGAATAAGACACTCTATTCAGAATATGATTTGCAGCACGAACTGCTTCTCCCCAAAAAGAATTAGGCATGCCAGCTGTTAGGTGCATAGAGTTTAACATCTCTGTTAAAGTTCTATTCTTACGCTCGGCAACACCATTTGACTGGGGTGAGTAAGGAGCTGTAGTTTCAAGAATTATTCCCTCAGAGGCACAGAATTCCTTAAATCCAGTAACAGTATATTCTCCTCCTCGATCACTTCTAAATCTTTTAATTTTCAGGTTCAACTAATTTTCCACACGAGACTTGAAGGTCTTAAATGTCTCAAAAGCTTCGTCTTTCGATTTTAACAGATACACATGACAATATCTTAAAAAATCGTCTATGAATATAATTAGATACTTCCTTCCCCCTCTAGTGACGTGACTACGAAAATCACAGAGGTCTGAATGTATCAACTCAAGAAGTTTCGTGCTCCTAGAAACTGATATGAATGTCTTTCTAGTGATTTTGGTTTGAGCACACACCTCACACTGGTCAAATCAAATCGACAGATATAAGGGAATATTATGACTCTTCGCTAGATCTAGCATTTTCGTATAGTTCACGTGTCCAAGTATGTTATGTAACAACTTAGGATCAATAAGGTTCAAACTTATTTGGTTAATGTTATTGTTGTTTAAGCTAAGTCTATACATTCCGTTGATCAGGTACGCACACCCAAAATAATGTGAATTTACCGTTAAGGTCATTCCACCATTTTGAGTTGTGAAGGACATCCCAGCCTTATCTAACAGACTCATAGAAATCAGATTATTAGTTAAACATGACACTACTTTAACATTATGCAGAAAAAGTGTTTTACCTGATGAGAGGATCAGCTCGGCTGTCCTAGCATGTGTCACCTCGGTCTCTCCTCCATTGCAGTTCTCCATCTTCTCCTGGACCGCCTTGACCTCAGCAAGTAATCCTCTGTCATTTGTCAGATGACAGGTAGCACCGCTACCTAGCCACCACTCAGAGGACGAACTGCGGTGACTGCTCCCGATTATAGCCACGAAGGACTTGGGATCTGAGGCATCAGCCACCATGTTCGTTACATTTTGCAGGGCATCCTCCTTTTTCTTCTTAGGAGCCTTGCAATCAGCCGCCCAGTGTCCCCACTTGCCATAGTTGTGGCACTTGCCCCTCTTCTTTTTGAAAGAGGGCTTTTTAGGCGCCAACTGTGCAGAGGCTTCACCTTTGGGTGCTGGTGGATTACTTTGAGGCTTGCTGGGTCGAGAAACAAAGTTAACAGCCTGTGAGGACTGACTAACTTGTTCCAAGCTCTTACCAGCAATGTTTTGATCCTTAATATGAATGAACCTTTTGAGTTCATCCAATGCGATCTTTTTCTTCAGTCTGTGCATTTCAGTCTTGAAGGTCAACCACTCAGGAGGTAGCTTGCCAAGTATCATACACACAAAGAGATTATCAGAGATGTCGGACTTGTCATCCGCCAACTTGAGACGCAGACTCTCCAGTTCAATTATTTGAGAGGTGATTGACGAGTTTAAATTGAATTTTGAAGTGAAGAGTCTCTCCCCAAGGAGAGTCCTCGACAACCCCTCTTCCTTCTGGAAGTGCGCATTCAAGCGATCCCAAATCTCCTTTGTAGTCTTATGACTGTTGTAGGCCAGGGCGAGTCTAGGGTTCAGTGAATTTAGGAGGCAGTCCCTGCAGAAGTCTTCATCTTTTCTCCACTGTAATTCGTTCACGTCCTCTTCGGTAGTGGCAAAATCACTCAGGACCGTGTAGAAAATCTTATGTTCCTTCATACCAAGTTGGACGTGCAGCTTCCATGCGTGGAAGTAGGAGAGATCAAACAACTGTAGCTTGATGATGTCGTAGGAGGAAACCTTCGACATCTAACTAAAGCTAGAATAGTAAACAAGAAAGAAGTCACCTGATCCGCGTGAGACGAGAACGGGTCTTCAGATCCAATACAGATATGGCTTTGCTCCTTTCCAATGATCTGAATCTATGCTCTCAATAGCAGGATGGAATCAACTAGATCTTGATCAACTAGATCTTTAAGTCAAGGAATATTATATCCACCAGCGAGAAAAGTTGTTGCCACAGATTCTTCTTGCACTATCAGGGTGATCTAGCACAGATCCAACTAGAAAGCTCCACAAAAAAAACTTTTCTAATGCAAGATTGTCAACACTTCCTCCAATCGGCTATAGAGGAATAGAAAAGTCCTCTGATGCTTGTCCCGAACAGTTCTCACACAAAAGAAATACTCCACCTTCTAGTGTAGATTAGAGAATGAGAGCATATAACTGCTATCCACATGCAGGAAGAACAATTTCTGGATCAGCACGAGAGAGGGAATCTAAGAGTTGAGCAAAGATGAAGATCTCCTTTACAAGGCGGTAGTAATCAGATCCCAACCACAAGAAAAGATGGGGAGACTCTTCACGATCAGAGAAGGGGAAGGCCGGATCTGGGATAGGGATCTACGTCGGCGATCTGCAACCATAGATCGGCGACGCCGTGAAACGCCGGATCTGCTGTGAAAACTGCGATTTGATTCCTCTTCTTTCACGATCTATTGGCAACGACTGACTGGAGAAGGAAACCAGAGCTACAAGGCACCTCTTCTCCTTCGCAGCGGGCTTTCTCTGTCACGACCGAGCATCAACTTCCACTTCCCGAACAGTGAACGTCGATGGGAGGAAGAGCGATGCACGTGAGAATAACGGGGAAGCGCCGGCGACGGAGGAATCGTAAATCGTGGAAGCGCCGGCCAAATCGACAAATTCGCGAGAGAAAATGAAAAAATTGGCGGCCAAATCCCGATCTGGAGACGATGGAACTCACGAACGAAGAACGGGAGTGGCGCAGTAGAGCGAGAGAGAAACCCTAGTGGGTGATTACTTTGAGAATGTTAGGGTTAGAGAGCCGCCCAAAGTATTCTACAATATCCTATCTGAGTATGGAATATGATATTTATAGTACTTCCAGCATAGGGTCAAACCCTAGAATGACACGAAACCCGTTAACCTATTCTGAGTCGGTCCAAACACAAGCGGACATATTATATATGAATCTAACAATTTCTCACGGGGCTTCCTTTGTGTGGATCCACACTGATCGGTGTAATAAAACCCTAAATATTAAACAAGATCAAAAAAGGAACCAAATCCTAATCTGAACCAATAAATACCCAACAAACTACTACCTTGATCGTGATCCGGAGCCACCACTTCTATGAGGCACTAAATGCACTAGCATTGCCAACATGCAGTATCAACATCAAGAAGCAACACAACACGTACCTAACCTCACAGCTCCAGTTAACTCATCCCCATTTGGGATAGGCCTATGAATGTTGACGCAATTTGAGCAGAATCTGACTCGCCCAGTCAAAGCCCCAGAAGGGTGATCCCCTGCACCACCTCGACCAAACACATTGTCGAGCACAAAAATTATGGGCACACGACCATGCATTGTGGTTCCCATCAGCCAACACAATCAACTGTGCTGCATAGCTTGCATAAGAATGGTGCGCCCTCACGTCACCATCAGAACTCTACCCCTTGCTACAAAATTGCATCCTTTGGAGTCCAGTATGCCCAACGATATCCAATTCAAGTGCAGCTTGGGTACCAGACATACCCTCTCAAGCCTACACACTGCTCCATCATGCGATCAGATGTCTGCCATTTGCTCATCCCCATCCATGTGAACTTACATGCTGAGCCGTCACCTAGAAAAAAAATACCCAGATGTCACCTCTCGTGAACCAAACATCTACACATTTGAACAAATGTGTTGCGAAGCACCAAAATCTAATCTAGCTAATAGAGTCACTCTGACTCTCAGTGATAGTAAGAGCATCATAACTCTCCTCTGCCAGGGCTAGCGCCGCCTTGTTTGCACTCTGGGAGTCCCCAAAACACTGTGCATGATACAACAGTTCCTCTTGATATGATTGCTCTAGCTATAATAGTAGCATATCACTGCTTTTCTCGATGCAGATCTAGCTCAAGAACTACTAGATCCCTTCCCGAACTGTCTGCTTCATCCTGCTACTGCCAATGCATGCTCACCAACATGAGTGGGGTCTAATAGTATCTAGCTAGAAAGAAACCCTGATATGATTTTCTCCAGGTCTGCATTGTCCTTCCCATACATAGTGTGATTTGCATATGCTTGTACGATGTCGGGAGTGAGGTAAGAAGCAATAAGACCTTGTCTTTTTCCTCCACCTTCACGTACATCGCATGCAGTTGGTCGAGAAGGTCATGCAGAATACCACCCTCCTGCAACTTTAGGATATATAGTTACTGCTTCAGTAACTACCTCATTGTTAATGACTTACTCATGTATAGCATTCAAGCTTCTCCCATAGCTTGACAATGATTTCTTCAACATCGATGTCGAAAACACCTTATTATCGACACATATCCTGTTAGCGCTGGTGGCGCTCACATCCAACTCAAGTCACTCAGAATCCTTCACCAATGCAGGAATAGACTCATGTCCTCGCAACATTAACATAAACCCTACTCAACCAACATGTCCTTGACAAGAATATTCCATACACTGAAGTTCCTGCTACCGATAAACTTCTCAACCGAATATCTGGCCAGAATTATATTCTTCCCTAGCATAGCTGCCCTCATCACCTCTAGGCAATTTGATTAATTCACAGATCAGCTCTGAGAAGATACATAATAGACCAATGTTATCACTATTGGGTCCATTGATCACAATGTCCCAGATTTGAAGAAGGCCCACATGTCAATGATATACACATGTATGTATCTGATATATATGTTCAAGTTCATTGTATGCAGGTTTTATACTATTACATTGATTAGACAGGTTGTCTGGGCCACAATGATAGTGGGACTCAAGACAAGATGCTGAATAAGCAGAAAACAGGCTAAGTTCAGAAGTGTTGAGTGAACTCACTTCACTCAATGACAGGAGTCTAAAAGCATTGACAGGAGATCCCGTAGTCAAATCCTCAGTAATTACTGACTTGAAATCTGTCTAAGGGCAGAAGCTTTGAGTGAAGATAGTTCACTCAACGCCTACTCAAAAAGATTTTTGGTTAAGTACGAAGCGTCGAGTGATGAAGGATCACTCAATACCACATCAAGAAATTCAGCAAATTTAGAAAGCGTTGAGTGTAGAAGCTTCACTCAACGCCATTATACAGGAAGATTCTTCCAAGTTCAAAAGCATTGAGTGATGAGGGATCACTCAACGCCTTATCAGTTAGGCTGTCAAAGTCAAATATGTTGAGTGTTGAAGGTTCACTCAATGCCTCAAGATACAGATTTTCTACTAAGTATTTCTGCGTTGAGTGACATGGCTTCACTCAACGCCTATGCAGATTGATAGAAAATTACTAAGTCCCCAGGTACTGGGTCATGCTGACGTCATACAAAATTCAAATGTTGTGGGACTTGTGCACTAGATGACAAAAGGCACCGTATGCTTTTAGTACAACAATTAAAGCAAAAGTTACGTGACAGTTACTAATTTCAACTTGCCTATACTGGGGAAAGAGTCGTTGGACGGTGAGAGATAAAGTGGACTTTACAGAGAAAGAAAAGAAAGCTTTTTGGTCATCCTCATCGTCTCCATCAAGTAAGAAAATCCTTGACATGGGGATTTACAGAAGGTATGAAAAATAAGACAAGTTGGCTGTTTGAATGCAAGTATCTACCGTCTACCTAAATCACGTAGAGGGGGGGTGGGGGGGGGGGGGTGGGGTGAATAGTTGATGTTTGTATCTTTTCGCGAAATTAAAAATCACTTAAAACAAACACACAAACACAGAGATTTTATAGTGGTTCCCCGAGTTGGGTACGTCTACTTTCCCGCCTCGCCTATCTATCATGAAGGGCTAGATTCAGCCACTTCACCTTTCACAGATTATCAACAATCTTACATCTCGGAGCCGCAACTCATACAACTCAGAGACAACGCACCTACTACTCGATCCACAACCAGATCTACAAACTCGATCCACAAAGGGATCTACTACTAGATCCACAAACGGATCTACTCACCCGATCCACAAATGGATCTACAAACTCGGACAAATTTTCCTATAAGAGTAAATAAAAATTACAACAATTATCACAATTAATCCTTTGCAAGATCTGAAAACTTCAGTCCTCCATTCTTCGAAAAAGGTGGATATTGACTTCACTTGGAGAACAAGGGGAAGTATGAAATCTTTCAGAGATCTTGAAACTAGAGTTTTCAAACGTCTAGATCTGGATGAAGAGAAGTCTTTAGAAGGCAGCAATCCAGATATAGAGGTCGAAGAAGATGATATCTTACCATGATCGCAGTTATCAGCCGATCAGAATGTGTCGCACGGAATGGAGGCCGACGGTCGCTGATTTGGAAAGATTATTTTTGTTTCGAATCGAGGATCTATTTAGCACAAAACAAGATTAGCCATAATGGAAAACATCCCTAGGTATTTATTACGATGAATCCTCCAACGGTATAAAAGAAATTTCCAAAAATTAACTGCGAATTTTACCATGCATGGCCAACAGAACCCGTCACTGGTTATTTGAAATTTTCAGAAAAATGACCTAAGTCAAATTCATCGAGTATCGTCGAGTATAATAATCATACTCCCCAAATATATCTTGATATACGACGAATGTAACTTAGTCAAATCAAATCATGCTGGCTGGTCACTCGACACCATGGCGACAAGTCATACTCGATGAATTCGTCGAGTATCACCAGGCATACACGATGAATTCGTCGAGTATCGGTCAATAGACACGACGCACTCCACGCCTATATACGACGAATTAGACTTGGAAAAATCTAGAGAAGTAGTATCGACTTGACTAGACGAATTCGGCGTGTATCACTTAGCATATTCGACGAATTCGACGAGTATTGTTAGATACATTCGACGAATTCGATGAGTATGCACAATGATACTTGACGAATATTACTTAACAGATTTTTCACTACTCCAAAGAATTTACCCTAAGTATATACGATGAATTCGACCGATATTGGTAAGTATACTCGACGAATTCAGCGTGTATCAATGACGATACTCGACGAATTCGACGTTTATGCTCAACCATACTCGCCGAATTTTACTTAGGTAAAATTCCTGTTTTCCAGGGTCTAACCCTTGACCATCCTTGAGCCTTATCTTGTACTTGAGATAGAAGTATAGCCCAATAGAGAGATTACACATGAGTCAACATGTTGGCCTACACAATGAGGAATTACATTGTGTAGTCCTGTGTTTATTAACCCACAGCAACCTGACATTGGTGTGTACTTAACAATGTGAACCTGCAAGTACATATCTGAAATGTAGCATCAAATACAATCTCAATTCATCCTAGCTTGACTGGACCCTTCTTCAAATCAGGGTTATTGTGGATACAATACCCAACAATCTCCTTCTATTTGAATAAGCCAAAATCTTACAAGTTAAGGTAAATTGCACATGGTAAATAATAAAACAATAATATAAGCAGAAATATAAGTGAAATTAAAATAACTGCGCATTCTAGATAAACAAGGAAATCATATAAATATATATGTCAAATTGTTCAGTTTTTAAGAGGGTAGCCCACAACATTCAACAATATACATATGATTCATTGATTTTGTTTGTTCTGCCTCTTCGCACTCTGTCTTGCAAAATAGGACCTTGGCTTTTGATAGTATATAGGAGGAACTGGAGGCATTGGATCAGCACCACGGTTGTTACTGAAATGTATTCTCCTCTTAGCGCATGCCATCTTGTATTTGTTCCATTCCTCTTGGTCATAGTGATGTTGATGCTTTTCTACTCCAAGATCGACCAAGGAGAATGTATCCAATATGATTCCTTTGGAGGTAGGGCTCCAGAACTCTTCCATTTCTCTATTTGGATCTAGTCTGACTGGCTCTGGATCTGGCATGACTTCAGACGTGCCTTCCCCATATCTTCTTCTCTTGTGAATTGGGGGAGCAAGGTCTTCTGTCCTCTGAACCTTTGGAAAGAATGTCGTAGCAGCAGCAAAATCTTGATCAAAGTTCTATAGATTCTTAGTGTCTGACCAGTACTGAGAGTAATCCTGGGAAGGATGAACCTCATTAGATGCTTGTACATGCACAACAAGAACTTAATTTCCGGTCAGCTGATTACATAGCCCTCAGTATTGTCATAGATGTAGTCGTTAGTTGACTTGAAGTTTTGTCCCATAGATGGAGACATCAAATCCACCTTAGTTGTAAGGGCATTCTGTAACACCCCTGATTTTCCGGCAATCATTTAATCCTCTTGTTGACGTCATAATGACGTAAGGGGCGTTACGTTAACGTGGAGTTGACGGTGCGTCGCCGTTAGTGTGTTTTCACGTCTTTTCGACTGAGTCTTCCAAATTCGTGAATCCTTGCCGAAAATGGAAAATTTCGCATTGGAAAATTAAATTGATTAATTTTTGACATGCTCGTCAAGTTTCGTCACAATCCGAGCGATTTTCGAGCCTCGACAAATTTCCAAAGTTTTGTAGAATTTATGTTCGCCGCAGACTTTGAGGCTTTATATCTCAAGAACGGCTCGTCAAATTTTGGTTTTGACTTCGCCGTTGTGTTCGTAGCGTCTGTGTTCGCCTACGGCGTGAGTTTCCTTTACTTCGGCGCGCGTTTGAGCCTCCGTTTTGATCTCGTATTTTTCTTATTCAAAAATATATAAATATGAATATTTTAATATTAAAGTACTATTCAAAAATGAAAAAACTATTCATTGGTATAGTTTAATCATAAGGTTATATTTGCAAAGAATTGTTCATTTCTGCAAATGTTACTCGAGTGTTTTCCCAGCCTACTCGAGTGAAATTCTTCCTACTCGAGTAATTCCACTGTTCATGGACTCGAGTGATTTCCCTCCTCTCGTGTAGGTGTCCTGTTCATGGACTCGAGTGATTTCCCTCCTCTCGTGTAGGTGTCCTGTTCATGGAAGTTTTTACTCGAGTATTTTTCCTGCTTCTCGAGTAGATCTACTGTTCATGAAAAATTACTACTCGAGTGATTTTTTTTCTGTCCCGAGTACTTTTTTTTTATACTCGAGTGACTGTTTCAGCTTACTCGAGTAGCCTATTTTTCTACCTCTCGAGTACCTGTAATCTTGTTCCCGAGTAGCCCGTTACAATTTATGTTTGAGTGTCGTTTTGAAAGTCAAAACGATGTCGTATCGAAAAATGGTTAACATGAAATTTGTTCGTCTCGACGAGATCTTCAACTTTCATGTTGGACACTTTTCAATTTGAGGCAATCCTAAAACTCTATTTTGTCTTCCGCGCACTTGTTTGTAGATCGTACGTTTTAAACAAGAAATTTTAAATATATATATATATCTATACTATATTAAAAAGATTTATCACGGTCTGCAAATAGCATGTCAACAAAAATCCTCAAAAAACTTACACCATCAGATTTCGTCACATAAACCACTAACCGCTCGATTAAAAAAGTAAAACCTACTCAATCGCAATATAACCCCGCACCCCCTCCCGTAAGAACTCCGCCACTCCATCCCCTCGCTCACCATCTTCAACAAACCCTACCCGTCCCGAAAAACCATCCGCCGGCAACACTGCTCTTCATCCCGATCTGACAACCAACAGCAAAATAACGCTTCCCCCCGCCGAGAAAACCTCAACGATCGGAAACATCTCCCTGCTGGTCTTCGTTCTTTCCCATCTTCATCCAGGTAAGACTTATAGATAACCCCGACGCATATCGTTGATTTCGTTCTTTCCATGCTGCCTTCTGCGCATCTACATCTCCTCCTACGTTCTTCTCGCTGTTGCAGATACACCCGCATATCGTTGATTTCGTTCTTACTGGTGCTCGAAACATCTCCACGGCTCACTGCTTTCTCGGCCTTACGTAAGGTACTTCACTCTCCCGGTCTGAGAAAACATCTCCACGGCCGTTCACGGAAGATATCCCTTATTAGGGTTGTTGTTCTCTGTACCTGCACTTTGTTCTGTTTTCTTCTTTCATATTGCACTGTTTGCTGCTTCCATACTTCCTATTGATTTACAGGTCTACGGTTCTTCAATTTGATCCCATTGCCCTGCCTCGATCTTTGGACATCGAATCCAGACTGAGAGAAGTGCTTTCGTTGCGGTATTTCTCTTTTCTTACTACTCTTTTTGTTTGAAACCAAAATGATGTGTTACTTGCTCATCAACGTTGAAATCACCAAATCCTGAAAACATCACTTCCGTCGTCGAGCAATGGAATTGAGTGGATGTATGTTGGCTCTCTTGCTCTAATACCATGCTAATGTGACTAACAACTTGATATCGAAATCTCCAAGATGAGTAGCAATTATTCATTATTTCAATCACCTGCGTGGATGCTCTAAATCTTTCAAACATGACTATGTTATTCTCACAATGGCTACCATGCTGTTTCACCTTCATTAGGTACTTATTTTACTTTTATATTTTCTATTCCTATACATAACATTTTTCAAAGTTGTGATCATTTCAAATGGACGATTATAATGGAACTTGAAAAGGAGGCCATAAAGCAGCGCCACAAAACACCTCTCCGCTTTACCCTTCTATTTGATTTTATATCTTGGTTTGTGTAACGTGGAAATAATGTTGTAATGTGATATAATCTAGAAACGAGATATAACTCATGAGGCATGCTAACACCTACCTCTTGAGGTTGGTTCCCTTTAAGAGTTTCTTTCCTAAGAGTGCTTACAAAATTTGACCAAATATATGTAGGTATATATTTCAACATTTACTTTATCTTCGAGTGGAGAATCTAGGATCTAAAAAAGTCTGTCAATGGTGCTTCTTCACCTATTTCTTAGTTGATTATAATTGTGATCACTAGAATTGAAATTTGGACAAATTGACTACTCACCAACAAACAAATCTGGGTACAGAAGCAATCTGTGTACGGAAGCATTAATGACTGGACTGCTAAATTTCTTTGGTAATTTGAGGTCATTTTTAACTACTACTTTTGGACAAATATTGGGCTGTACAGGGTTGAAATGGTATTTTTTTAGTACACATATTATTAATTTCCATTCTCTTCATCTACATGAATCAGTCATTGTATTCGATCTATATGCTATTACAACTACCACAAGGTTTTATTTGGAATCTCTTCAATTTTAAAGATTTTAATAGTTGGTTCTAATTAGTTCGTTGTCCACATTCCAAGAAGTCATTTTCATGAGCTTTCAACTATTTGCATTTGGTATTATGGTATTTTCAACCTTTATGCTTTCTTAGATATTCAACCAAACCACAAATTAACATTGAAGCGTGGATGTCCAATTATGCTTCTCCGAAATATTGATCCAAAAATTGGCTTATGTAACGGCACGAGACTAATATGTCGTAGGTTTGGAAGAAATATTATCGAAGCGACTATATTGGTAGGTCATTTCAAGGGTCTCAGGGTTTTCATTCCACGCATACCGCTTAAAAGCGCAGAAGATTACAAGATGCCGTTCGAATTGACCAGGAAATAATTTCCTGTCAGATTGAGTTTCGCATTGACAATTAACAAATCTCAGGGTCAGACAATTGGAAATGTCAGAATCTATCTTCCAAATCACGTATTCAGTCATGGTCAGCTATATGTTGCTTTATCAAGAGGTGTTTCAGCACAGTCAACAAGAGTTTTAGTAAAAAACAATGCTATCGAAGGTCATGAGGGTGTGTATACGAAGAACGTCGTCTTCAAAGAGATGTTTGATCGGGCCGATCCAACGACGTCAACAAATACGGTATGCCATCAACTACAACGACACCCCTTCTTCTTGAGCCCTCATTAATGATATTATATGATGAACTCATTTTCTTTTATTTTTTTCGTATTCTCCCACAGTTGTAGAGCAGAGAATCAAAAACTTGAACGACACTATCAGTGCATAAATTTCAGTAAAAATGCATATAACTACAGACTTGCTGAACTGGGCCAGGTATGTAATTTGATATATATTAACTCAGTAATACTTGGATTGTTATGATTACAACAAAACATGAAATTCTATTAGTATTCATTCTCTTGATTTATCACTAGCGTTATCCATTTCTGCTTTCTTTAAGTCTTTTAAAATCATTGACATTATTTCTCAATCATCATGCTTTATGATGAGGATTTTTATAGTTTTAAAAATGTATCCAAACTATAATCTCGAAATAGGCAAGTGTACCTATCGAAATATAGTATAGAAAATTGTCGTATTAAACTCGGGGGCTGTTGAGTACTTCTACTCACGCAAATTAATATTATTTTATCTAGATATAAAATAAGTAAATTAAACTATAGCTAGAAAAATTAAATAGAAGATCACACTTGATCTAGACTAACTTTGAAATAAAATGAACTTATCTTAAGGGCAAACTTCTAGATTATCCGCGTCGACCGTGGAGGTTCCTAAAATACGAAAACGCCTCTCTCGAGAATATGCTCTCGACTGAACTTAGGTTGATCGATTAAGACCTCTCGGCCAGTCGAAACCCCTAAGCCTGCTTTAGGAGGTGAACCCCTCTATTGGATTCTACTCCAATTCGGAAGAGTTATGTCGTCCTCTCTCGAGGATTGCAATCAACTCCTTTTATCCTTGAGTGATCTCCCCGTATCCGCAACCTCTCGGTCATTTAGGATACAGATCTTAGATCGAAGAACATATCCGCGAAATATGAATTCGACGAAATATAAATCAAAGATAAATCGTAAGCGAACAAAATTAAGAACAAGACATTTGATAAAGAAAAGAAGAGTTTATTTTATTCCAAGCTTCATCATGATCAAGTACTTATGGAAATTTAGCTACTTATAATTGAAAAATATATTTTATCACTATGAAATAAAAGAGTACAATTGCATGAAAAGAAAAATCTAAACTATTTTGCAAATAAAATAAAATTGCATAAAATAAAACTAACTCCAAAGATATCCCGAAAATAAGCCACCCAACCCGATTTTCAACCCCAATGGTGGACTCCTCTCATCATTCCCCCTTGGCCATTATTTATAGGAAAAAAGAAAGGATGAAAGACACATGAAAGGTTGGAAGGCCAAGGGTAAGAGGAGGAAAATAAAGTGGCAATAATAATTAAATATTAATGAAATATATGAAAAAACAACCAAATTAAATGAGGGAGTTTCATAGTTTATAAAGAGGAGATGAATGGTGGACATAATTACTAAAATTAAGATGTAGTTAAAACATCAAATATTTATCAAATATTTAAGAGGAGGTAAATGGAGGGAGGAGATAATGAGGAAAAATATAAAGGTGGTGGTTTCATGGAATAATGTGGAGCTAGGGGTTTCTTAGAGAAATGAAGATGAGAATTAAATGGTTATAGTAATAATAGTAATAAAAAAGTGCATGTATTTAACTGTGGCGGTTTTCAGAAAGAGAAATGGGTGGTGATGTAGGTTGTATGATGAGATGGGGGCTTTGACATGAAAAGGTGACGACGATGGCATTGTGTATGAGAATGATGTGAATGAAAATAGTTGAATGTTGTAGACTTGCTTGGCGCCGATCATTTTGAGAGTTGGCGATGATGGCGTGGCGGCATCAATGCATAATAATATATTTGTCATGAGCTTGCATGAAGAAGAGCTGAATGGGTTGTTGCGATGGGAAACACTTGATCGGCTTGAACGAGTGCAGCGAGACTTTGACTTGGTTTCATGTAGACTACATGAATTGCTCGGCCAACTTCGATAAATATTTCTTTTGCAAACGTTGGGAGCGCGACCACGTCAATAAACCTACAAAAATAAATATATATTAAATTATTAAACTAAAATATAAAATAAAGATTTATAAATGAAAATATATAAATTATTATTAATTTTATATTAATTATTAAACTAAAATAAATACTAAAAATAGTTATAAATCCTACAAAAATAAATAAGACTTAAATTATTTAACAGATATCAAAAAGATATAATTTATTAACCAGAATAAATAAAATATGATTAATTAAAACTAAATATTAAACTAAATATTATAGTAAAAATAAGCGTAAATATTACTTATCAAATACCCCCATACTTAAGCTTTTGCTATTGCAGAGCAAAACTATGAGAAGTACTTATAAGACATTAATATAATTTTTTAATCAAACTAAAATTTTATTAAATCAAGAGAAAGTTAAAAATAAAATTTTAGGGATTCAAAATTTTAAGTCCTAAAATATGAAAATAAAATGTGAAGAGCTAAATATTTAGCAAAGTTTTCTCTAATAAATTAATTAGAACTCAAAATTAAGTATTTAGCAAACAAAGTTAGATTAAAAATTATTAACACTTTCACTAAAAAGAAACTTAAAGGGAAATTTAAACTACTACTTATGCTCTCTTAAAATTTTAATTTAATTCTAAAGCAATAATATTGACTATTGGGTTGGAAAAAGGAAAAAGGTAATTGAAGAGATCTTAGATTGGGGGTGATGAATTTTATCCTCTCACCCCACACAAAATTTTTTTTTGATGTTTTTTTTTCTCTTCAAACAAAATTGCTTATGAGTAATGAATTTTATCCTCTTACTCTTTTTTGGGTGCATATGTTTACCAAGGAATACTTGATTCCCATGACATATGATCTAACCAAAAGGGAAAAATTGCATATGTGTACCAGGGGATAATGAATTTTATCCTCTTATCCCCGTGACATATGATCTAACAAGAAATATTAAAAATAAGGGAAGGCTAAATAATATTTAGATTAAATTAAAATAATTAGAGAGCAACTATAGTAAATTAAGCTTTCCTAAGAATCTTAAAGCATAAAGTGAAGATAATTAAAATCTAAGAATTGTTAAACTAAGCACTAGGAAATTGAAACTAATTACAATAAAAGAGAAAACGGGCTAAATAGATTTCTCTAAATAAATTTACTTCATAAATTTATTTCTTAAAATCAAATCACCTAAAAATTAAATTTAACTAACTTTGATGAAATAAAAAAATTAGAAAATCAAAAATTATAAAAATTCTTATAAATAAACTCAAAAGAAATTTCTGAAAAGTCACAACGAGATTAAGTAGGGGTTTATTATATTTTTTGGATTTTTTTTTCTATTTTTTTTCGATAATAAAAAAAACAAAATTTTGTAATTTTTTTAAAAATTTTATATTTTTAAAAAATTTTAAAGATTTTTTTCATTTTTTTTTATATTTTTAGATAAAAACAATAAAGATGAATCCACCCTCATACTTAAAAATAAACATTGTCCCCAATGTTTATAAGTCAAGTAAGAGGGGAGAAAAAAAAATTTAGAAGTTTTTTTTTAAAAAAAATATTAAAGATAAACAAGGGGTGTCTCCCAAGAGCGCTTTTCTTTTTCCCGTCTTTAAGCTAGACGGTTCGGGTTAGGAGAAAGGAAAATAAAAATTGAAATGAACGGGCAACTCCCTTAATTCGCGCTTTGACAAAGATGCCAAAGTCGCTCGCCCGGCTACTCCTCCGCTTGCTTCTTGATTTTCCTTCTTGCAGTTGACTTGAAAATTTAGATTCAAATCACCTATGCATACCCGAGGTGATTTGAATCTTTCTAGATGAGCGGCAAATGGGTCGGGGACAACATTTGATTGCAACAGCTCATCTTCTTCCTGAAACTTGTTAGGGAAAGAAAAATCAAAAAGAAGTGCGTCAGAAAAATCTTCACAAGGAGGAGACTCTTGCGAAGTTATAAGATTAGGCTCGGGTTGTTTATTTTCTAAAATTAATTTTTCATCCGAAACTTTGTTTAAAATAAAAGCGTCAGAAGCATCTTGTTCAAAAATTGTCGCTCCTAAGAAGTCATAAATTGTGCATGAAGATTCATTAATAGGAGAAAAATTGGGAGTAGGAGGAGAAATATAGTCTTCTTCTACTGCTTCCAACGCGTTCATACACCTAACAAGTTCTTGAAATAAAAGTTTTTCTTCTTCTTCGGTATAAGCAACTGCGGGGGGGCATGAAGATTCATGTTCCTTATTAGCAACAGTATCCGAAGGAGAAAAATCACTAAACGTAAGAAAATTTTCATCTAAATTTTGGGGGGAAGAATTAGATTGAGCTTGAGAAGATTCCCCAAAAGCTTACGGTGCGGAAGAAGAAAAACAAAAATTTTGATGCAAATAATTATTCTCATAACTCGGGAAACCTTCCGGTTGATCTTGCGACCAAGAGAAGTTTTCATCCGAGTTGGAAGAATAATTATTTACATTAAAATAATTATTTGCATTATTACTTGAAAAAATATTTTCATTAACATAGGAAAAATTAGAAAAATTATTTTCATAAAAATTTGAATTATCATAAAAGTGAGAAGAATTATTATCATAATTACTATCACAATGATTTGCATATGAAAGATTTTTATAATAATTATAATGATAACAAAACTCACTTGGATGAGAACCGTGACAATAAAAACAAAAACATTGACGCTTTTTTGCGGCTGCCAAAATATCAAATTGATTCTGAAGTTGGGCAATTTTGGCAGCCAATTGCGATAACATTTTCTCAAATAAAGAAAATAAACACAACCCTTTTCCTAATAGAAATGAATTTGAAAAAGCAAATGAAAAAGAGGATTGGGGTTAGAGAAAGAGAGTGATAAAAGTAATAAAATTCGCGCTTTCAAAATATCAACAAAAAGGGTCCCCGGCAACGGCGCCAAAAACTTGATGAGGATTTTTATAGTTTTAAAAATGTATCCAAACTATAATCTCGAAATAGGCAAGTGTACCTATCGAAATATAGTATAGAAAATTGTCGTATTAAACTCGGGGCCTGTTGAGTACTTCTACTCACGCAAATTAATATTATTTTATCTAGATATAAAATAAGTAAATTAAACTATAGCTAGAAAAATTAAATAGAAGAACACACTTGATCTAAACTAACTTTGAAATAAAATGAACTTATCTTAAGGGCAAACTTCTAGATTATCCGCGTCGACCGTGGAGGTTCCTAAAATACGAAAACGCCTCTCTCGAGAATACGCTCTCGACTAAACTTAGGTTGATCGATTAAGACCTCTCGGCCAGTCGAAATCCCTAAGCCTGCTTTAGGAGGTGAACCCCTCTATTGGATTCTACTCCAATTCGGAAGAGTTATGTCGTCCTCTCTCGAGGATTGCAATCAACTCCTTTTATCCTTGAGTGATCTCCCCGTATCCGCAACCTCTCGGTCATTTAGGATACAGATCTTAGATCGAAGAACATATCCGCGAAATATGAATTCGACGAAATATAAATCAAAGATAAATCGTAAGCGAACAAAATTAAGAACAAGACATTTGATAAAGAAAAGAAGAGTTTATTTTATTCCAAGCTTCATCATGATCAAGTACTTATGGAAATTTAGCTACTTATAATTGAAAAATACATTTTATCACTATGAAATAAAAGAGTACAATTGCATGAAAAGAAAAATCTAAACTATTTTGCAAATAAAATAAAATTGCATAAAATAAAACTAACTCCAAAGATATCCCGAAAATAAGCCACCCAACCCGATTTTCCACCCCAATGGTGGACTCCTCTCATCATTCCCCCTTGGCCATTATTTATAGGAAAAAAGAAAGGATGAAAGACACATGAAAGGTTGGAAGGCCAAGGGTAAGAGGAGGAAAATAAAGTGGCAATAATAATTAAATATTAATGAAATATATGAAAAAACAACCAAATTAAATGGGGGAGTTTCATAATTTATAAAGAGGAGATGAATGGTGGACATAATTACTAAAATTAAGATGGAGTTGAAACATCAAATATTTATCAAATATTTAAGAGGAGGTAAATGGAGGGAGGAGATAATGAGGAAGAATATAAAGGTGGTGGTTTCATGGAATAATGTGGAGCTAGGGGTTTCTTAGAGAAATGAAGATGAGAATTAAATGGTTATAGTAATAATAGTAATAATAAAGTGCATGTATTTAACTGTGGCGGTTTTCAGAAAGAGAAATGGGTGGTGATGTAGGTTGTATGATGAGATGGGGGCTTTGACATGAAAAGGTGACGGCGATGGCATTGTGTATGAGAATGATGTGAATGAAAATAGTTGAATGTCGTAGACTTGCTTGGCGCCGATCATTTTGAGAGTTGGCGATGATGGCGTGGCGGCATCAATGCATAATAATATATTTGTCATGAGCTTGCATGAAGAAGAGCTGAATGAGTTGTTGCGATGTGAAACGCTTGATCGGCTTGAACGAGTGCAGCGAGACTTTGACTTGGTTTCATGTAGACTACATGAATTGCTCGGCCAACTTCGATAAATATTTCTTTTGCAAACGTTGGGAGCGCGACCACGTCAATAAACCTACAAAAATAAATATATATTAAATTATTAAACTAAAATATAAAATAAAGATTTATAAATGAAAATATATAAATTATTATTAATTTTATATTAATTATTAAACTAAAATAAATACTAAAAATAGTTATAAATCCTACAAAAATAAATAAGACTTAAATTATTTAACAGATATCAAAAAGATATAATTTATTAACCAGAATAAATAAAATATGATTAATTAAAACTAAATATTAAACTAAATATTATAGTAAAAATAAGCGTAAATATTACTTATCACTTTACTACTTAATTTTCCGGAATGTTTACATGAAAAAATTGTCAGCTCACTCCCACAAATGTCGCCCCGACGACATATGTCGCCCCGACGACAGATATCGCATCCACGCCGAATGTCGCATCCCCGCCGAATGTCGCATCCCCGCCGAATGTCGCCCAAACGATAAATGTCGCACTCACGACAAATGTCGCACCCACGACAAATGTCACACCAACGATAAATGTCGCACCCACGACAAACGTGACACCCACGACAAATGTCGCACCCACGACAAATGTCGCATCCCCGACGAATGTCGCACCCCCGCCGAATGTCGCCCAAACGATAAATGTCGCACTCACGACAAATGTCGCACTCACGACAAATGTCGCACCCACGACAAACGTGACACCCACAACAAATGTCGCACCCACGACAAATGTCGCATCCCCGACGAATGTCGCACCCCCGCCGAATGCCCCCCGGGCCGAAGGCCCGTGCCTGTCACTCGTATAAATATATATATATATATATATATATATATATATATATATATATATATATATATATAATCTTATACTTATGATAGTTATAAAACAAATAGAAAAACTTCTTCTTCTTCTCTTGGCCAAACAAGAGAAAGTGACAACAGAACTCTAAGTCGTGAATCTTCCGGTGGCCGCCGGTGGAGTTCCGGTGCTCGAAATTTCCAACCGATCGTAGATCTGAAAAGCTCTCGTCAAGAGCTACGCCATTGTGGTACTTTTTCCCATTTCTTGAGTTTTCTCGTTAGGGTTTTTCTGCCATAACCTCTATTTCGGCCATTTTTGTTCAGATTTCGACTCCTCCCGTCTTCTTTTGCCTTGATCTGTGACGTGGGGTGATTCAGAGGATTTTTTCCGGTAAAAATGAGGCAAGTGGTGTTCTTGCCTCTTGCTCCCTTCCTCTTTATTTTGCCAGATTTTCATTGAGTTGTAATGTTATTATTTCGTTGAAACTGATCTATAAAATTCATTAGAACTTGTCTATAAATTTCTAGTCAAATCATTGAACCTTTACCCCCAATTCTCATCCTGTAGATTTGCTAATCAAATGTGGTTGCCTTACCACCTTACTTATCGAGTCATGTAGATCGTTGCGACGTCTTGTGCGACTCATTTTATTGTTTATACTACACTTGGTTTGACCCTTGAAATGTCCTTATGCAGTCCATGTTGTTGTTAACTGTGAGTCCGTGATGGATGAAAAGGAACTCTGCTTATATAATTATGTAACTAAAGAAAGACAGATAAATTGTGCGTGTTGGGGTTTCTCCCTCGGCATAGTGCCTTATGCTCGAGTCTGTGCGCGTTGTGGACTTTCATCCCCGGCACATTATCTTAGCTTGGTTTGTGCGCGTTGGGGTTTCTCCCTCGGCATGGTGCCTATTGGCTGGGTTTGTGCGCGTTGTGCACCTTTTTCCCAACACAGTACTCTTTATTGTTGAGCTGATCAGTCTTATTTTTTTTATTGATGAATAACTTGAATAATAATGAAAGATGAAAGTTTGAACTTCTGATGTTGATGCTTTGTTCTGTCCTGATGATGTGATTAGTCATTCTTGCTCGGCTAGTTTTACCTTTGCTTACTTTTACTCTGCTGCTGACCCTTTTGTTGCAGTCGCTTTATAATTTCCTTCACTTTGAGATTTGTGTAGTTTGCCTTCACTCTTTACACCATTTGTATCTTGCTTCTGAGGTGTTCTTCTTTTGAATGCCTCAGGATCAGAGCAGTAGCAGGTTTAGCTGACCGTGTTGTGCTTCTAGTGTTGCTGGTTGCAGCGGCCGTTTGCTTCCACCTTTGAGCTTGAGGTAGTTGACTTTGTTTACACTTGCCTGATTTTACTATGGGTTCATGCCAGTTGTTGACGCCCATAGTCTTTGACTTTTCTGTGATAGACCACTTGCTACTTTTACTGTTGTTACTTTTTGCCTATTTGTACTTGCTCTCTGGGAAGAATTTATGTTAGGATGCATTTAGTTATTTTAAAATATACAAAACTGCATTCTGGAGTATCGGCATGACATGATATTTAACTACCAAATATACTATTTTTAAGTGCTATAAGAGTCCTCTATATATATATTAAATGTAGAAGTCACATCATCATCTTAAGATACTAGGCCTTCACCCTCATATAAGTTAACAAAAGAATCAACTCAGCATTTTCCGCAGCGTAAAACTTATATATTTTCTCAACTATGGACTAGTGGTCCACCCGACTGAGGGACACGGTCAGAACTCTAATAACTTATATGCATTATTTTTAACTTAATTTCATAAATCTTTTACATGAAGTAAATGTGAGGACGGGTTGCTTGAGCGTCTGCAGTTGTCCCCTGCACGGCGTGGCATCACGACGCATATTTTCTCTACTATGATGTATTTTTGAATACAGAGAAAATGCGGGTCGTGACACATTCTCCCCCTTTTTGGCTTCAGCGGCGATGGAATTGGCATAGTTGTGCATTGTAGAATCAAAGTGCCATGGATCTGTTGTGAGCATCAATCATTGTAAGAACATTAAAATAAACATTGTTTAATACCACCATGTTGTTTTTTAGTCCTGATACAGTCCAATAGACGGCTTTGCCTCCCAGAACAAACCATGAGTCTAGCTTTTTATCCAGCTTGCTAATTTCAACTTTGACCTCTGTCAGGCCATTCAACATATACTGTTCAGAATACCTAACTCTTTTTACAACCTTCTGCAACAAAGCCTCGAACTTAGCTTGTTGCTTTTCCAACATCACTTCAACTGCTTGCAGAATGGAGTCATGTGTACTGGAAGATGGAACATCAACAATCTGTGGTACTGGAGCACTCTTCGTTCGTATAAATATGAGCTTTCAAATTCAGTACCTGATCCTCAACATCTAGGACAGGAGCATGCTCTTTTACATCTCTTTCCTCATTAGGAAGATCAATTACCCCTTCAGGCACAGTTGAAATCCTTCCAAGCCTCTTTCCAGGTTGTGGATAAACCGATCAACCTCAGTGGAGACAGAGATCTAGGACTGAGTTGTCTCCCCCTCAGAAACTGCGATGGGAGTCATCTTTGGGAGAGGAACTAGTAGGTTGTCCACAGACATTGGCTCAGCAGCAGCAATAACACTTGCACTCTCAGTCTCATTAACATCAATAACAACAAACTTATCAGAATCAACTATATTCTCTTCAACAGCAACCTCAGATTTATAAGTAGGAACATCAATCTCGTAATCATCAACCCGTAGGTCAGCATCATCAACAGTCTCATCATCCAATTCATCAACATCCTCTTGATCTGACTGAGTCAGAACCTCTTTCTCAGCAGCCACTTCTAAAGCATCAGCAGGCACTGACTCTAGGATTGGAAGCACTGTATCCTGCAACTCTATCACTGTCTCAGACACCAACTCCTCAATAGAAGTACGAGCAATCTGAGCCACTTCTATCAGTAGATTCTCAGTCACTGCAGCTGGAGTAACTGACCCCTCTTCTATTCCTGCCCTCAAACTCTCAGGAATGTCACTAGGGTGAGAAGAGGTAATCCTGACCTCAGGAGCTTTCTCTTCCTCCTCCATTAGCATGTTAGGGGCTCCCCCTTGCTTGATTATCCGCCTATACCACCTTGTGAAGATGGTAGAGTCTATCTTCTTAAGGTGATGGATAGGTACACCTTTGGTCAAATCAAACTTGTTACCATCAAGCTGATTTAGGTACAAGGTGATAATCCTTCCAAAGTTGGGTGTGCGTAGGCTGTCCTTGATCTTGTCAAACAACAAAGCACCCCAGTCCAACCTTTTTCTGCAGATAATTGCAACTAGCACTCTGAACATTTCTGTAGGAAGGTAATCATGGGATCCAGTTTTGCAAAGCAATACTTTGCCAACGATGTCTGAAAGCAGTTTACCTTCCTCGTTCATCCATTTCCTCTTCACGGCGTTGGTGCCTCTGGATAGTCCACCAAACAACAGTGCTCTAGAGAAATCATCTTCGTCTAGGTAATCAGCTTCTTCACAAGCTGGAAGCCGCCGATACCTGGACATAACAGAGACTTTCACCTTTACTTTGTACTTCTGAATCTTTCTCTTAATCACCGTGTCTTTATGTCTGAGCTTGGAGTGCTGGAAAAATTAAAGAACTTCCTTGTACAGAACTTTGCAAGGGTGTTCTAGGACAAAGGACAGTCCTGCAGTTTCCAACATAAGAATGATATTCCTGAACTCATCTAAAGCATGAGCAAACCATATCCAGACCAATTCACTTCCCCCTAGCAGGCCACTAGTGGTTCTAGGAGCCATAAAGAACCTGAAGTTTGGATTTCTAAAGGAAGAAAAAAATTCTCTATTGCTGAAAACAAGACTTTGTCGGAATCGGCGGCCTTCAGTTTACTAGAATTCACCACCGCACCAAATCAACAGGAGAAACTTTGTATCACTGTCGCTTAGGGCTTGGAGGGAGTTGACAACCCTAGTCGATGGAGAAGAAGCACGCCCTCTGCAAAAACTTTTCGACGGAAACGACGATTGTTGCGCGGGAGCCGAAAGGTCAAATTCCGGGTTTCGGCGATTCGGCTGGATTTCGACGAATAGACTGTGCGGCTGACCTCTTATTTACATATTTATATATATATATATGTATATGATTTTCAAATTTACTTAGAAGAGCGTACCTTGTTGGTCGTCGGTTCTTCGGATCCAATATAGTAAGAAAGAAAATTTTCGTGCAAGTTAAATTCGACGAGATTCACTGGATGTATTGTAAGACCCCCCTCCCGGATCCCAAAACACGACATGAAGGGGGGGATCTTATGCCCAGAACAGCCGCCTTGTGGTAGCATTAGCACACGGGCTAACCTGTACCACAAGATGCCTATTCTGTCGGGCACAACCAATATCAATATATGCCAACCCAACCAAAATGTAAACTAGAAGTCAAATCCACACAAAACATAATAGTCCAAAGTACATTAAAATAGACAAGCTAGAACAAGATTCTACAAAGTATCAGAGCACAGCTAACATATGCTCAAAAGGGACACATCAAATCGCTCGACAAAACTCACATTGGTAACCGACGGTAGCTACATCACCGTCCCTTCAGGCCCTGTCGTCCTGGCCTGGCTGTCCTGCTGTAAAGTCTGCGGCTCCTCTACCTGTGAGGTGACCTCCTAAAAAGGAAGACGTAGCAACTGTTAGTCAAAAGAGACTAAGTGGCTATCACATCCGCTCCCCGGCGACTCCTCAGCACCAGGAGGAGAAAGGAAGCAGGATACAAAGTATAACAAGTATATAACAGGTACAAGCAGGTGGTAGTAGTACAATATTATTAGCAGCATTTTAATTTAGCAGATCTACAAGAGCTATATCAATCCATCAAGTATAAGTAACTACAGCAGGAAAGTAACTTAACTTATAAGAATGCCCATACAAGCTTATAAGTTAAGGATCGGTTTAACATAAAGTAACTCATCGTATAAGAGTGCCCATACAAACCTATACGATGAGGATCTTGTTTGTGCAATATAATGTAATGGTATGTATGCAATGCAATGACTCACCCATGATCACGTACATGTAACCGCTATGTCGACACAGACTAGTAGTTCCCACTTTTTGAGCAGGTAGTTAACCTCTCAGGCATCAACTGCCGTGATCAGGCGGCGACAGTAGAGCGGGCTTCTCTACTACTAAGCGGGCATCCACACTGCCTCACTTAGGCCTATGTACGCCTCAACGCTAAGAACACAACAATGGAGCCCCCCCCCCCCCCCCCCCCCCCCCCGCGCGTACTATGGCCCAGCGGGAGTCTCGGGTAGATGTGCACCGAGAATCAAGCCCCGAACTGGCCTTGTGTGACCCGGAAGGAGCCTTGGAAGAAAGCGCGAGGACCAAGCCCAACCGTTCACTTGGCACGGAATGAGCCCAGGGACATGAACACCAAGGACCAAGCTCAACTGCCTAAAGTCTAACTGTCAACTCCCGTCGGTGTGATGACTGGCGAGCCCGTAGACCTGTCATACTATCCTTAACCCAGGATTACGACACCGCGTGTCAACTCACACCACATGCAATTCCACATAACCGTGGCACGGAAGGAGCCTCAGAGAAAACACGAGGACCAAGCCCAATCGTCCACTAGGCACGGAAGGAGCCCCGGGAAATGAGCACCGAGGACCAAGCCCAACTGCCCTCTTAAGATTCATCTCAACACTAACCAACTCAGTGCGGCCAACACTAGCACTTACACCCTTTCACAATGCTACCCGTAGGGATACGCCACTCTAAGCATTGGACTACTAAATTCATTCAGTTAAACAATCATTCACATGGCCATAGATTATCATCCTATATTTCATTTCAAATGATTTCAACACATTATTGATAAGATGCACATTTCTATTAGTTTATCAATTTCTATCGAATCATCTCGTTTAAGTACGCTTTGCCTCACAAATCAATTATATGGGGTCCAATTATTAAACTTCATCATTCATAAATCTATGATGGTTAACATAAAAGAGTTCACCAAACCTCAAGTTAATTTGCTACATTGTCTCCACCGAGTCCAAATTCGACTCTACTCCGACCCAGAATTTTAAGTATAGAAATAATCTGTACATCAACTTCGACCGGAGATTCCCAAAGCTACAGGAATCCAGTGAAGACGCCTTACAGGGAGATCTCGCAACCCTTTAGGCTTTTGATCAGGTGCCCAAAAAAACCAAGAATAAACTTTTGAATGGAGTTAATAAACCCTTTTTACAGTAGGTTGAGAGAGATGATGTTGTCTTCTCTTTTCTTTATACAACAGAGAGACTAGTGGATTGCTGGTGTCAAGCCTCCTTCTGAAATAAGAATGGTTCAGAAAGCTTGGAGTTTTGCTCAGGGTGAAGGTCTTCAGCCTTTACTTGAAGTGATATAGAAATTTCTGACTGATTCAGAGTTGTTGTCCTTGAATATTCCTGGAGTAGAAGTTGAAGAAGACTCACGATGTTTGATTGTTGTTCTTCTTCAGTCTTCCGAAAGGTCAAGGGAAAACAAAATGTTTTCTGCACAGGGAGAGAGTTCTGTATTTTTTCCCTGTATGCTCTTTCTTGTGTTGTCACTGCTTGTCTGAAAAGAGAAAATCTATTTTATATTCTGCTGTCAAAAATTTTCCTTCGAAAATTAGAATTCCAAGCATTAATTGTAGATTGATCTGGAGAATCAAATGGCTGGAATATTCATTAAATAGTTTTCCCAACTGTCCCAATAAATTAAACAAGTAATTAACCCTGATGAAGACCATAATTAATGCTGCCAATAACGACTATATTCAGGGGAATATATGCATTCATTACTCAGAGAATTACTGCTAAATAATATAGGAAATAAGGACAGAACAAGGAAAACTTCTAAGTCTGGCTTGGGACAGAATTCGTCGAGCGCTGAACAGAATTCGTCGATTGGAGTTCCATGTTCGTCGAGCTGATAATTCCTGTTCGTCGACCTGAGCTCAGTGAACTGCATTCTGCAAATAACTAGCCAATTTTGCGCTCTAAGTTCGTCGAGCAGAGTTCAGAGAAACTAAACTGGAAAGAATATATTAAAGTTAAACTCCAGAATTCGTCGAGTAGAGAATCTGTTTGAATGAAGAGATCATCGACCTGAGCTCGAATATCGTCGAGCTCAACTCAGAGAAGTAACCCATTGATGGAAAGGTCTTTACATGTGTTACAACTTTAATGTTCATGCCACAACCCAGATCAGAGGGTATCATATTTGAAATCGGCTTCAAATCTGCTGCGTACAGAACATAATTTCTGCATGCTTGGCTTGTCGACTGTCAAATTCGTTCAGACTTTCCTGTGGCTACAGACTTCGCCCGAAGTCGTGAAACCACTCGTTGGAAAGGTATTTTCAAGGGATTCGACTTTCGTGTTTAGTCGAAAGCTCAGTTCTGACCATATCACACCTGAAAATGGCCAAGAAGGTCGCTGCGTGCAGAACACAGATTCTGCATGCATCTTAAGGCGGAATGAACGGCATCGGTTCATCTTCCTCCTCAAGTAGATCTTCCAAAATCACCTCCAGAAATTCCTCCTCCCTTATTCACCCTCATGAGGCCATTACTCTTCACGGAACCGTCCCCCATCTTCACATAGAAGGTTGAAGAGGCTGAAGACACCACTATCCTTAGAGTACAAGCCCTAGAACAGCCTCTTCCTAGAGAAATCATCATCTCGCAAGTCTAGACTCTTTTGAGTCGACATCTCGCCTAGATATAACTACAGATCTAGCACCAAGGGAGAGGGGAGGAAGCTCACCTCATTTCCGGCATTTCCACCATTTCCGGCTAAGGATATTGTAACTCTTCGCGGCGGCATCTTCTTCTCCTCGGCGGCAGCGGTTCTTCTCCTCTTGGACTTGCTCCAGCAGCTTCTCCCTCTCTACAGCAGTTTCTCCAAGAAGAAGGGTTGGAATGAGGAGTGAAAAACGCCTAGGGTTTTCACATCCCTTATAAGTGAAAAGTGACACAGGTAGGAACACGCTAGTATCCTTACCCGTGTCCTGCTCGGGCGAAGCGTTACAGGCGGTTACCTGACGTTTCAATACACAAACACGGGTAGGGACACGCCCGTGTCCCTATCCGTGTCAGCATGACACGACCGTGTTCTCTAGCCGTGTCCTCCTCTGGACACGCCTCGTCGAGCTCAACTCGACACGCACGGGTAGGGACACACCCAGGTCTCTACCCATGTCCTTCTCAGGGTACACTTCGTCGATCTCAACTCGATGCACATGGGTAGGGATACGCCCGTGTTTCTACCCGTGTCATCTTCACAAGGGTAGTGACACGCCCGTGTCACTACCCGTGTCCTTCTCTAGATATACTCGAGTCGTCGACTCGAGAGCTGGCCTCTCCCACACGGGTAGGGACACGTCCGTGTCTCTACCCGTGTCATATTCTGTACTGATTTCGCCTCCCATTTACAAGTGCAGCCCTGTTGCTATCACTTCCCTGAACCCAAGTCAGCTCTCTTGACTCAAAAACGCGCATGAGGGGCCTAGTACAAATCGGGATGTTACAAATCCTATAAACAAAATAAAAGATTTCGTCCCCAAAATCAGGCTAAGGCTATGGGGAGAAAAAGCATGACAGAAAATAAAATATGCTTTAAAGAATTACCTTGTGCAAACAACTCCGGGTAGCATTTTCATCAAGTCCACCGGCTCCCATGTATACTCCTCCTTCCCATGATTAGACCACAACACCTTCACTAAAGGAACTAGTCGCAAAATCCTTGTTTCGTTGTCTACGATCTGCACCGGCTCTAGTCGCACAGACCTATCAGTCGCCACTGCACCCTCAGTGGTGGGGATATATTGATCGTGCCGCAACAGCGCCTTTCGAAGCAACGACACATGGAACATGTCGTGGAGATTCTCTAGCTCTGGCGGTAACTCCAACCGATAGGACAACGAACCAATCCTTTCCATTATAGTGTAAGGCTCAACGTACCTTGGGCTGAGCTTTTTCACACCACGCACCCGTGACACTCCATGCATCGGCCGAATTTTCAGAAACGCTTTATCGCCCACTTGAAACTCCACCATCCGGTGCTTTGCATTATAATACTTCGCCTGCCGACTTTGAGCCTCCAACATGAGATCCCGTATTATTCTAACCACTGCATCGGTATCATCAATATACTCAATTCCCAAATCCTTCGGGTCTTCATCTTGCACCAAAGACAAGGGGGTTCTGCACCTTCTTCCGTAAGGGGCTTCATGGGGCGCCATGCCAATGCTCGCCTGATGGTTGTTGTTGTAAGAGAATTCTACCAGTGGTAAGAGCCTTTCCCACGGCTCTCCTCTATCCAACACACACAACCTCAACAGGTCCTCCAGTGTTCTGATGGTCCTCTCAGACTGCCCGTCCGTCTGAGGATGAAATGCGGTGCTAAAGGTAAGGAGCGAACCCAAATACGCCTGTACCGCCTTCCATTCCTTAGAGGTGAAACGACCATCCTAGTCAGAAATGATTGTCTTTGGCACGCCATGGTACCGAATAAACTGCTCCACAAAGAGGCGTACCAAAACATCCACGTGAGCTTCTTTCTTCATAGGGATGAACCGAGCTACCTTTGTCAGGCGATCGACAATCACCCACACTGAATCATTCCCTGAGCGTGAGCGAGGTAACCCGTGAACGAAGTCCATGGATATATCCTCAAACTTCCACTCAGGGATGGGCAACGACTGTAATAAACCACCGGGCTCTTGCATTCCGCCTTCACCCTTTGACAGGCCTCGCAATGTGTAATAAAGTATCTGACATCTTTCTTCATTCCCGGCCAACATATGGTCTTCCGCAAGCCGGCGTACATCTTGGCAATACCCGGGTGCACTGAATACTGAGAGCAATGTGCCTCTCTCAAGATATCCTCCCGGATTTTACCGCCCTTGGAAGGTGGAGGCCATGAGGGACTTCCACCACCTCTTAGCATGTAGTTCCAAGATGGACACTGCCAAAGTTACAACCATGTTGGTCGGGAAACAGATCCCCTCCAATAACTCCTGCACCATGTCAAGCCATTCCTCCGTGCATACGGCCGACTCCGTCCCGAGGTAGGCGGGAGGGGAGAGAGCCCGAAAGGTGCTTAATCAGTTAGAGCCCGTAGCCTGTTGTTGCACTGGAGGCTGCTGCGCCCTAAAGGCATCCAGGATGGAAGTGAGCGTCTGTCACAACTCGGATTGTTGGAACTGAGTGGGTATGGAAGGGGCAGGAGTGCCCCCCCATCGGCTCAATGTGCACTGGAATCTACACGTAGAATACAAACGTATGGTCAGGTTGGCTAATCTTAAGGTCAAAGTTGGACATACTTAGTGTGAATTACATATGGGCACACCACTGCTTCTGCTAAGTCAGTTTGTCCACAAAATGACTAATCGAACGGGGGTGGTACCATTGTTGAATGACTTCTTTAGTTGAGGATCGTGACAAGCTGATACCAATTGTAAGACCCCCCTCCCGGATCCCAAAACACGGCACGAAGGGTGGGTCTTATGCCTAGAATAGCCTCACTGTGGTAGCATTAGCACACGGGATAACCTGTACCACAAGACGCTTATTCTGCCGGCTACAACCAATATCAATATATGCCAACCCAACCAAAATGTAAACAAGAAGTCAAATCCACACAAAGCATAATAGTCCAAAGTACATTAAAATAGAGAAGCTACAACAAGCTTCTACAAAGTATCAGAGTACAACTAACATAAGCCCAAAAGGGCTACATCAAATCGCTCGACAAAACTCACATCGGTAACCAACGGTAGCGACGACACCGTCCCTTCAGGCCCTATCGTCCTAGCCTAGCTGTCCTGCTGCAAAGTCCGCGGCTCATCTACCTGTGGGGTGACCTCCAAAAAAGGAAGACGTAGCAACCGTTAGTCAAAAGAGACTAAGTGGCTATCACATCCGCTCCCCCGACGACTCCTCGGCACCGGGTGGAGAAAGGAAGCAGGATACAAAGTATAACAAGTATATAGCAGGTACAAGCAGGTAGTAGTACAATATGATTAGCAGCATTTTAATCTAGCAGATCTACAAGAGCTATATCAATCCATCAAGTATAAGTAACTACAACAGGAAAGTAACTTAACTTATAAGGATGCCCATACATGCTTATAAGTTAAGGATCGGTTTAACATAAAATAACCCATCATATAGGAGTGCCCATACCAATATATACGATAAGGATCTTGTTTGTGCAATGTAATGGTATGTATGCAATGCAATGACTCACCCATGATCACGCACATGTAACCGCTATATTGACACAGACTAGTAGTTCCCACTTTTCGAGCAGGTAGCTAACCTCCCAGGCATCAACCACCATGACCAGACGACGACAATAGGGCGGGCTTCTCTACTACTAAGCGGGCATCCACACTGCTTCACTTAGGCCTTCGTATGCCTCAACGCTAAGAACACAATAGCGGAGCCCCCCCCCCCCCCCCCCCTCCTCGCGTACTATGGCCTAGCGGGAGTCTCGGGTAGATGTGCACCAAGAACCAAGCCCCGAACTGGCCTTGTGTGACTCGAAAGGAGCCTCGGAAGAAAGCATGAGGACCAAGCTCAACCGTTCACTTGGCACGGAAGGAGCCCCGGGACATGAACACTGAGTACCAAGCCCAACCGCCCAAAGTCTTACTGTCAACTCCCGTCGGTGTGATGACTGGCGAGCCCGTAGACCTGCCACACTATCCTTAACCCAGGATTACGACACCACGTGTCGACTAACATCGCATGCAATTCCACATCACTGTGGAACGGAAGGAGCCTCAGAGAAAACACGAGGACCAAGCCCAACCGTCCACTCGGCACGGAAGGAGCCCCGGGAAATGAGCACTGAGTACCAAGCCCAACCGCCCGCCTAAGAATCATCTCAACACTAACCAACTCAGTGCGGTCAACACTAGCACTTACACCCTTTCACAATGCTACCCGTAGGGAGACACCACTCTAAGCATTGGAATACTAAATTCATTCAGTTAAACAATCATTCACATGACCATAGATTATCATCCTACATTTCATTCCAAACAATTTCAACACATTATTGACAAGATGCGCATTTCTATTAGTTTATCAATTTCTATCGAATCATTTTGTTTAAGTACGCTTCGCTTCACAAATCAATTACATAGGGTTTAATTATTAAACTTCATCATTCATAAATCTATGATGGTTAATATAAAAGAGTTCACCAAACCTCAAGTTAATTTGCTACATTGTCTCCAACGAGTCCAAATCCAACTCTACTCCAACCCAGAATTTTAAGTACAGAAATAATCTGGACATCAACGTTGACCGGAGATTCCCAAAGCTACAGGAATCTGGTGAAGGCGTGTAACCCCTCGATGGAAAGGTCTTTCCATGGGATACAACGTTCATGTTCAGGCCACAACCCAGATCTGACGGTATCATATTTGAAATCGGCTTCAAAGTCCACTGCGTACAGAACACAATTTTTGCATGCTTGGCTTGTCGGCCGTCAAATTCGTTCAGACTTTCCCGTGGCTACAGACTTCGACCGAAGTCGTTCAACCACTCGTTGGAAAGGTAGTTTCAAGGGATTCGACTTTTTTGTTTAGTTGAAAGCCTAGTTCTGAACATATCACACCTAAAAATGGCCAAGAAGGTCGCTGCGTGCAGAACACAGATTCTGCACGCATCTTAAGGCGGAATGAACGACATCGGTTTATCTTCCTCCTCAAATCGATCTTCCAAAATCACCTCCAGAAATTCCTCCTACCTTATTCACCCTCATGAGGCCATTACTCTTCACGGAACCGTTCCCCATCTTCACATAGAAGGTTGAAGAGGTTGAAGTCACCACTATCCTTAGAGCACAAGCCCTAGAATGGCCTCTTCCTAGAGAAATCATCATCTCGCAAGTCTAGACTCTTTTGAGTCGACATCTCGCCTAGATATAACTACAGATCTAGCACCAAGGGAGAGGGGATGAAGCTCACCTCATTTCTGGAGTTTCCACCATTTCCGGTCAAGGATCTTGTAACTCTTCGCGGTGGTATCTTCTTCTCCTCGGTGGCGGCGGTTCTTCTCCTCTTGGACTTGCTCCAGCAGCTTCTCCCTCTCTACAGCAGTTTCTCCAGGAAGAAGGGTTGGAATGAGGAGTGAAAATGGCTAGGATTTTCACATCCCTTATAAGTGAAAAGTGATACGGGTAGGGACACGCCTGTGTCCTTACCCGTGTCCTGCTCGGGCGAAGCGTTACAGGCGATTACCTGATGTTTCGATACACAAACACGGGTAGGGACATGCCCGTGTCCCTACCCGTATCCACATGATACGACTGTGTTCTCTGGTCGTGTCCTACTCTAGACACGCCTCGTCGAGCTTAACTCGACACACACGGGTAGGGACACGCCTGTGTCTCTACCCGTGTCCTTCTCGGGGTACACTTCGTCGATCTTAACTCGACGCACACAGGTAGGGACACGCCCGTGTCTCTACCCGTGTAATATTCACACGGGTAGTGACACGCCCGTGTCATTACCCGTGTCCTTCTCTGGACATACTCGAGTCATCGACTCGAGAGCTGGCCTCTCCCACACGGGTAGGGACACACCCGTGTCTCTACCCGTATCGTATTCTGTACTGATTTCTCCTCCCACTTACAATTGCAGCCCTGTTGCCAGCACTTCCCTGAACCCAAATCAGCTCTCCTGACTCAAACACGCGCACGAGGGGCCTAGTGCAAATCAGGACGTTACATGTAGAATATGATTCGGCGAGAATCCATAGATATGCGACGAATCGACGGAATTCCTGTCTGATATATGCCGAATTATCCTTTGGAAAATTTTCAGCTTTTCTGAGGTAGAACCCGAGAGATTTTCTACTAGCCTGGGCTTCTTGAGGAGTCAATTTTCAGCATGCCTTATTCCATTTTGAAAAACAAAAACTTTGTCTCATTCAGCAGCTTCGTGAAAATATCTGCAACCTGCTTGTCCGTTGGGGCATAGTTGAGGGCTATGTCTTTATTCTTCACATACTCCTGGATGAAATAATAGCGCACCTCGATGTGCTTTGTCTGGCTATGGGAGACTGGATTGTTTGTGATTGCTATTGCGCTGGATGAGTCTCAATACATTAGAATTTCTCGGAACTTTAAATTGTAGTCTTCTAATTGATTCCAGATCCATAGAAGCTGTGCGCAACAATTACCCGCAGAGATATACTCTGACTCGACAATAGAAGTTGCGACACAATTCTGCTTCTTACTACTCCATGAGATAAGCTGTCTTCCTAGGAATTGACACATCCCGGACGTGCTTTTCCTATCATCCCTGCTTCCTACAAAATCGGCATCTAAAAAACCAATTAGCTCGACATCATTATTTCTTGGGTACCATAAGCCAAGATTGGGTGTACCCTTCAGGTATCTTAAAATCCGCTTTGCAGCAACGTAATGAGATTCCTTAGTGTTCACTTGATATCTAGCACAGACACATGTCGAAAACATTATATCTGGTCTAATAGCAGTCAGGTAGAGCAAAAATCCAATTATGCTTCTGTACTTGGTTTCATCAAAAAGTTTCCCTTTCTCATCCTTGTCCAGAGACACAGTTGAACCCATTGGAGTCCTCATAGAGGTTGCGTTCTTCATTCTGAATTTCTTAAGAAGCTCCTTGGTGAACTTCGTCTGAGAGATGAAAATTCCATCTTCAGATTGCTTCACCTGAAGTCCTAAGAAATACTTCAGCTCTCCCATGCTGCTCATTTTAAACTTCTCTTACATAAGTTTAGAAAACTTTTTGCAATGGTTGTCTTCCATAGAGCCGAATATGATGTCGTCAAAATAGACTTGCACTAGCAAAATCTTACCTTTAACTTCCCGAAGAAATAATGTCTTGTCTATCTTTCCCCTTATGAACTTGTTCTTAAGAAGAGAGATAAACAACATCTCATACCAAGCTCGAGGAGCTTGGTTTAAACCATATAGAGTTTTATTTAAAAAGTAAACATGATCAGGGAATTGAGAATTTACAATACCTAGGGGTTGCACTATGTATACTTTCTATTTCAGATTCTCGTTGAGGAACGTTGTCTTCACGTCCATTTGGTAGACGGTGAAGCCTTTGAGGGCAACATCTCAAGAAACAACCTGATCGCCTCAGGCCGAGCCACTGGAGCAAAGGTCTGGTCGAAGTCGATCCTCTCTTCTTGTCTGTATCCTTGTGCTACAAGTCTGGATTTGTTCTTGATGATTACTCCATGTTTGTCCATCTTATTTTTGAATATCCAATTGGTGTTGATCATGTTCTGTTTCTCTGTCCCGGGTACCAGCTCCCAGACTTTGCATCGCTCAAACTGGTTGAGCTCCTCTTGCATTGCCATGATCCAAGAGACATCTTTGTTTGCTTCTTCGAACTTCTTCGACTCAACCTGAGACAAAAAACTAAGATGCATAATCTCATTAACGGTACCTCTTCTGGTTCTGACGTCGTCGCCAAGCTCTCCTATTATTTGATCAGCTGGATGATCTCTTAGGTGTCTGAACCCTAGATTCCTTGCTCTCCCCCAACAAGCTCTACAACATCTGTAGCATCCTCTGTAGGTTGTGGCAGTTATTCCTCTTGCGGTTCTTCATCCACCATGCCTAGATCGACGAGTTTGACTAAGCTTGTAGCTTCTTCCTTGATAGCTTCATCCAAGCTTATCTCCTTGAACCTAGTACCTGTATCTGCACCAATAATACTAGATGAGCTGCTATGGATCATGCTAGTCTCATCAAATACAACATTTATCGACTCTTCTACCACCAGAGATTTCTTGTTAAAAATCCTATATGCCTTACTATGGATACTATATCCTACAAAAATACATTCAAAATACTTTTCACTAAACTTTGTGTGATAATACTTCTCATTATTAAGTACGAAGCATTTACTTCCAAAGATTCTAAAGTAGGACACAGTCGGTTTTCTGCCCTTCAAGGGGCTCTTAACATAGGGGGTCTTAAGATAGTATTTGTTGATGAGTGCTTTGTTTTGCACGTGGCAAGCCGTGTTGACTGCTTCAGCCCAGAAGTACTCTGGAAGTGAAGCGTCGTTCAACATGGTTGTACATGCTTCAGTTAGGGTTCTATTCCTTCTCTCAGCAACTCTATTTTGCTGTGGAGTGCGCGGGGAGGAAAACTCATGAAAGATACCTTGACTTTCACAAAATTTTGTCTTGGCGCCAGACTCAAACTCTGTTCCATGATCACTTCTGATTTTGACCACTGAGCAGTCCAATTCATTCTGAATTTGTCGGACAAAGCTAGTGAAGGAATCAAAGGTGTCTGACTTGTGCTTCAGAAATAACACCCAAGTAAAATGTGAGTAGTCATCAACAATGAATAACGTGTAGACCTTACCTCCTAAGCTGTGAATAGGCATAGGACCGAATAAGTCCATATGAAGCAAGTATAAGCTTCGTGAAGAATCATTTTCAACAATACCCTTGAAGGTAGCTCGTGTCTGCTTACCCATTTGATAGGAGTGACATGTACTCTATTTAAGGCACTTAATGTTGGGTGCATCACGCACTAAGTTGTGAGAAAATAGCATATTTATAGTTTTGGAATTAATATATGCTAATCTCTTGTGCCATTGGTCACAGAGAGATGCACTACTTTTGGTCATAAAACACACTGGGGTAGAATTGTCTAAACAAACAAAATTCAAACAGAAAATATTTCCACTCTCCAAATTTACAGACAATTTTATCAAACACTTATTCTTGCAGAACTCAACGATGTAGCCTTTATCACATAGTTGACTTATGCTTATAATATTATGGTGTAATCCTTCAACATAAGCTACGTCTGTGAAAGAGACTATGCCGTTGGAAATCATACCATAACCTTTTGTTGTTCCCCTGTCCGACCCTCCAAAGATCATTTTTGGTCCGTCTTTGATTGGGTTATACTCAAGTAAAAGGCTTCTTGTCCCGGTCTTATACCGAGAGCATCCACTGTCTAAATATCCGATCGGATTTTTGGTGGCCTTTGGACATACCTGCAAAAATACATCATTTTACCTTAGGAACCCAAATATATTTGGGTCATATAGGATCTGAACTGTATCATTATAGGAACTGAACAGTATGGCAAGAAAAGGTTTGATTCAAAGGGAGAAGAAGCGCCAGAAATTGGAACAGAAATATTATTGGATTCGTCGATCCTCAAAAAACGAAATCAGCAAAGTTCCCGCGTTGAGGGAAAAATGGGAAATTCATGGAAAATTGCAATCCCCACCGTGTAATAGTACACCTATACGTCTTCATTGACGTTGTTTTTTAACCGGAAGGCCTAGAGCGAACTATCGAGACTTTAGACTGTCTGGACACATACTTCGAGAAATGGTTCATGCCTGTTTGTTACCAGGCGCAACAAGATCAAGTTGGTAAGGAGAAAATATTGTTTCCGATTTGGATAGATCTCTACGATCTAGGATCATAGAATATAGGGGCCCCTTTACCATTTTGTATAAATAGACTATTCTATTTATATAGATATGGTAGAGGGGGCTACCCAATCTTTCTTCGTCCATCAGTTCCCGGTTATTTACCGCGGAGTAGAGCAGTTTGGTAGCTCGCAAGGCTCATAACCTTGAGGTCACGGGTTCAAATCCTGTCTCCGCAACATTTTTGTGAAACCCCCCTTTTTGTAGTAATTAATTACTCTTTTTTTGTTGGGAGGAAAGAAAGGGTGAAGCGGAATATATAACTATTATACTCTAATATACTAATAAATATACTAGTATGTATAGGAGTCAACTATACCATGGGCGGATAGCGGGAATCGAACCCGCATCTTCTCCTTGGCAAAGAGAAATTTTACCATTCGACCATATCCGCATTTTCTTCTTTCCTGATACGTACGCATATGTCCGCACATATATGATATATCATATATGCGTCTGGATCATATTTGCACAGGGCTAGATAGTAAGTAAAGTAAGATTCCAATTAAGATAAGATCAGATTATTAATTATCTATATATAATTCATAACAATAAAATGTAATTTCGGAACTCAGATTCCGTCTAAGCGTGTCTCACAATTTTAATTTCTTATAAGAATTATCATTTTTGGATCGGGTAAATATCAAAGAAGTTCAAGAGATGAGAGAATTCAGGATAGCTACTAGAAAGACTAATCCAATTGTCTGTAACTATGTGTATTTCTATGAATTCTGTGATTGTGGTAGCTGTAGAACTGGTAGATAAATTTGATTATCTGAATAAATATTCTACCTTAGTGTAAAAATGAATTGCACCTATTCACCCCCCCCCCCCCCCCGCCCCCTCTACGTGTTTAGGAACCAATTCTCTCACATTCTTTATCTCAGGGGGAGCCCTTGCTAACATCAAAATCCACTAAAGTCTTCTCAGTTGCATTTGAGAAAGAGAAGACATAATCACTCTCTCATCCCCCACTGTATAAAGGGTTCTTAACTCCCTTCAAAAGTTATTCATGGTTGCAAGTATCCTGACTAAAAGACTTGAGGTTTGGTTTTTGAGTACCTAATTAAAAACTCATTGGTGGCAGTCACCTGATCAAAAACCTGAGTGGATTCCTACCAGGGTGGTAGAAGAGTGGATGTACCCAAGTTTAGGGGAACCACTATAAAATTCTTGTGTTGTCTGGATGCACTTTTTCTTTTGTTCTTGCTGTGGCTGTGTGACTTAGGTTTGTTGTGTTTGTGATATTTTGTGCTAGATTACTTTATCTTAGGTTGTTTTTATTTACAGCAAAAAGTTTTAAGCTTTCAAGATACTCTATTCACTCCCCCCCCCCCCTCTAGAGTATTTCAGATCTAACTCATACTTTCAATTGGTATCAGAGCAAGGTTCCTTTGGTTATACAAGCTAACCCTTGAACCAAAAGATCCTGAGTTAGATCTGAGTTTTATTTCTATTAGATATATATTCATAGTATAACACAGAACAAAGATTATGCAAGCACCAGACCTCCAGTATGCAACCTAAATAGGTTTGCCATCTGGAAGGCAAGAATAAAATTATATATGAATGCTATTGATGAGGATATCTATAATTCCATCTTGATAGGTCCTCCTCAAGCTACTGCCTCTACATCTACAGCAGCTTCAAGCACAAATACAGTTCCACCACCTGAGTGGACTGAAGCCCAGAAGAAAGCTAAAGTTGAAGATGCCAAGGACATGGACATTCTCTCCCAAACCATGTCAGATGACATCTTCCAAAAGGTGGCTGAATGCACATCAACCAAGGCCATTTGGGATTCCTTTAATCAAATGTTGGCTGGATCTGCTGATGAAAAAAAGGATAGAAGATCTAATCTCATATCATAATATGAGAACTTCAAGAAGGAGGAAGCAGAATCAGTTACAGATATGTACAATAAGCTGAGCTCAATCATCAATAAGCTAAAGACATTGGACAAGGACTTCACCCTCACTGAGGTGAATGACAAAGTCCTCATGTGCTTCCCAAGCTCATGGGATTCAAGGATCTGGCCAATCAAGGAGGCCAGGAGCCTAACTGAGATTTCCACAGAATCTCTTTTAGGAAAGCTCAAATCTTATGAGCAGCTCATCAAATCCAGAGAAGCAGATGAGTAGAGAACACCTCCACCAACAAGGAAGGAGCACTTCATAGCTTTTAAAGTTGTTGAAGAAACTGAAGCCTCAAATGTGAATGAAGAGCTGATGAGTCTCTTTGCCAAGAGATTCTATAAAATGGCAAGGAAGGATTTCAGAAGAAAGTCATCCAGGCAGGATGGCAAGCCAAGGTATGATAAAACCCCCACTAAAAAGTGGTTTGCTTTTGCTGCAGGAAACCTGGACACTTCATCTCAGAGTGTCCAGAAAATCAGAAGAAGAAAAAGAGAAGAGAGAAGGATTCTAGAAGACAACAATTCAGCAAAGCAACAGACCTTCTTCCAGCAAATACAAGAAGAAGGAGAAAGGCTTTGTAGCTGAATCCTGGAGTGAAACTGAGGATGAATCCACATCCTCCAGCTCCAGTGAAGAAGAAGAAGAGGCAAGGGCCAAAGAAGTATGCCTCATGGGCATTGATGCCTCCATGAGTCAATCAGATGAAGAAGGATCTGACAATGAAGAAGCTTCAGAAACAGAAGCTGATCAGGTACTCTTATCTTTTGACTATAATTTTGATGTTTTTAAAATTGAATTTAAAACTATGTGCATTGATTTAATAAATTCTGAAAAAGAAATTAAAGCACTTAGGGAAAAACTAACTAGTCAAGAAACTCTAATTGCTGAAAACACTAGGGCCCCATTTGGAATAGCGTTTTTGTCCGTTTTTGTTTATTACAAACGTCAGATTCTGGATTTTACATTTATTTAGGCGCTATCTATTGGACCCGCAGCTGAAATCCCGCGGCGTGAAAATACCGCGTGCAGAAACCGTGGGCAGGGCCTCCATTTCCTCGCGTTTTTAGGTTGTGGGATTTTTTGCTCCGACAACACTTGCAATCGCGTTCTCCCCAACTGCGATCGGCGACTGTGCAATCGGATCCGGCGACGAACAACTGCGCTTTGCATCCGACAACTGTGATCACCTCCAGCACAAGCCCTCTTCTCTGACACCACCATTGGAAAGCTTCTCCATCGTGATTTCTCTCCGGCTCAGACATCACATCGTTCGCCAACATCTTCGGCGCAGGTAAGCTTCTCCGGCGACACTCTTCCCCCTCCTACAATTTCTAGATGATATATCCATTTCCCCAACCAATTTATTTGCACTGTGTAGATCCGCCATTTCTGTTCGCGTGGAGCAATCGACAGTAATTTCCAGTAGGTATACATTCCCATTCCCCTCCAAGTCTTTTTTGCTTTTTTTGGGATGAATTTTGTGTTTATTTTTGTAGCAAGTATATGTAGGTGTGTTGTGTGTTGAGTGATGAGTATTTCACTAGCCAGGATATGTAGGTGTGTTTGTTGTGAGTGTTGTCAATTGTGTATTGTGCGTGTTTTGAGTGTGTATGTATGATGTGTGTGTGCTGCTGCTGTGTGTGTGTGTGTGTGTGCTGCTGCTGTGTGTTGATGAGTGTATGCTGCTGTGTGTGCTGATGTGTGTGTATGTGTGTGTAGTTGTGAGCATGTGTGTGTGCTGCTGCTCTGTTTGTTGATGACTGTGTGCTGCTGTGTGTGCTGATGTGTGTGTGTGTGCCGCTGTGTGTCTGTTTGTGCTGCTGTTGTGTGTGTAATGTGAGTAATGTGTGTGTGTGCTGCAGATGTGTGTGTGCTGCTGTGTGTGTGAGAGAGTGCTGTGTGTATGTTGATTTGTGTGTGAGTGTTGTGTGTTTGTTTAAGTGAATGTGTGTGAGTGCTGTGTGTTTATTTACTTTATTGAATGTGTATGTGTGTTTGTATTAAGTGTTTTTGTAATGAGTGTGAGTGTGTGTGTATGCTTATTTATGAGTGTGTGTTTTTGTGTTTGTTTATGAGTGTGTATGTTGGTGTGTATAATGTGTGTGCGTGTTTGTTTAGTTTAGGAAATGTGTGTGTGTTGCTATGTGTGTGTGTGTGTATGTGCTGCTGTGAGTGTGTATGTGTGTTGTTGCTGTGTGTGTAATGTGAGTAATGTGTGTGTGTGTGCTGCAGATGTGTGTGTGTGCTACTGCTGTGTGTGTGTGAGTGTTGATGTGTGTGTGAGTGTTGTGTGTTTGTTTAAGGGAATGTGTGTGTGAGTGTTGTGTGTTTGTTTACTTTATGGAATGTGTATGTGTGTTTGTATTGAGTGTTTTTGTAATGAGTGTGAGTGTGTGTGTGTGTGTGTGTGTGTGTGTGTGTGTGTGTTGCTCCTTTGTGCTGATGAGTGTGTGTGTTTGTGTGCTTGTTTATGAGTGTGTGTCTTGGTGTGTGTAATTTGTGTGTGTTTGTTTAGTTTAGGAAATATGTGTGTATTGTTGTATGTGTGTGTGCTGCTTTGAGTGTGTGTGTGTGTGTGTGCTGCTGCTGTGTGTTGATGAGTGTGTGCTGCAGATGTGTGTGTATGTGCTGTTGCTGTGTGTGTGTGTTGTGTGTGTGTGTTGTGTGTGTGTGTGTGTGTGCTGCTGTGTGTGTGTGTGAGTTCTGTGTGTGTGCTGATGTGTGTATGAGTGTTGTGTGTTTGTTTAGTTTAGGGAGTGTGTGTGTGTGAGTAATGTGTGTGTGTGTTTGTTTAGTTTAGGAAATGTGTGTGTAGTGTATGTGATTTTTGTAGTGTGTGTTTTTGTGTTCGTGGTGATTTTTATAGAATTTTGTTGAGATTTTTGTAGGATTATGGGCAAACATAAAGAAGGTGGTGCTAGTGCAAACTGGGAGGCGAACGATGTTATGATTTTCTACGACTTGTGCTTGAAGGAGATAGAGTTAGGTAATCTCCCAACTACACACTTCAGTAGGGATGGGTGGTCAAACCTAACCATTATGAGCATTCGACAGGATCGACGTCTGAAATGGTTGCAGGCTTGTTTTGAGAAAAAGTCGGATTAGTTGATGGACATGTTTTATATTATTTCGTAGTACTTATTTGACAGTTTTTACTGATGTTTATGTTTTTTTGGGACATTTATTATTATGGTGTGAGACTATGTTGTTGCATCCAGAGGATATTTATCACTATTATGTCTCTACATCTAGACTCAGTTTATTATAATGCGGTGAAATTGAATATATTAAAGCACATTTATTATTATGTAATTATGAATAACGCTTTATGTATTTGCAGCTACTTATGTCCTCCTCGGACCATATTGACAGCTCTGATGAGGAGACTCAACAACAATTGGTTGGCTCGTTTTATCGTAATAGAGCAATCAGTGGACAACAATTGTTATTTGAATTGAATTATCAATTAACCGAGCCAAGTGGTTCTTCTACTACAGCTTGCATGACATCAAGCCAAACAGGAACTCGATGGATTGTTGAACTTCTCTGTGGGCATCCTAGCAGGTTTTTCAGCGCATTTAGAATGTCGAAGGTAATATTTAATGATATGTTAACGACCCTCACACAACAATATGGGTTGCAAGGATCCATAAGAACTCTACCGTGTGAAGTACTAGCAATTACCTTGCACATATTAGGGCATAATGTATCAATGCAGCTTGCTAGTGAGCGATTTCAGCACTCCACAGAAACTATAAGTAGATTTTTCGCAAGGGGTATCACTGCAATGAAGAGACTATCTTCTGATGTTATTAAGCCCTTAGATCAACTTTTCATTGATATACCCCCATAAATCTTACATGATGCTAGATACATGTCATTCTTTAAAGACTGTATAGGAGCTATTGATGGAACACATGTTGACGCTCGAGTTCCTGCTGATCAACAAGTTGCTTATATTGGTCGGCATGGCACAACTACGCAGAATATCATGGCGTTTTGTCATTTCAACATGTGTTTCACGTTCGTATTAGCATGCTGGGAGGGTTCAACTCATGATAGCCGTATATTTCAGCGTTCTCTTATGGACCCCAGTTATAATTTTCCATATCCGCCACCCGGTAAGCCTTTTATATCTCGAGACTCTTTGGTATAATAAATTTTTAAGATTACTATGTTTATGGTTATAATTATTCACACATATTGTGCAATATCTAATTTTTCAGGCAAATATTACGTAGTAGATGCCGGATATCCACACAGCGTGGTTTATTAGAACCATATTCCAGTACACGATATAATTTACCAGATTTTAGGAGGGGTAGCACGCCGATACAAGGGCGCCGAGAGATCTTCAACCAAGCTCACTCATCCTTGCGCAGTGTCATAGAGCGTTCGTTTGGAGTATGGAAGAAGAAGTGGAAGATACTTAGGGATATGTCGCCATACAGTTTAACAAAGCAACGAGACATTGTTATTGCAAAGATGAGTTTGCATTATTACATTCGCAAACACCCAGCATGCTCAGACACTCATTTTCGTGCTTGTGATGAAGACGAATATTTCATATACCCAGCGGGCATTCAGAGAAGAACAGGACAGAGTAATGAAAACTCAGGTGGAGACCATGTTATAGGGATTCGGGTGGGGGTGGATGAGATGGTGGCATTGCGTGACTCAATTGCTGATCAATTGCACTGAGCTTGCCCGCATTTTTCATATTTTTAAAAAGTATAGATGTAATCTGGAATATCTATATATGTTTGAACTGGACCTTACAGTAACGGGCAACGCAGATGATTAATAAAAAGAATTTGTTTGTTTCCGTTTAATTTTTTTTAATGGTTTAGAAGAAAAAACTTTCAACCACGGATCTCCATTTCCAAACACAGTATTGTCAAACAGTTCTCAGTTTTGAACATCTCTGCAAACGCAGACGAGCCAAACAGAACTCCATTTGCAGCATCTAGTTTCCAACAGCTCTCTTTACAAACCTGCCTTTACAACAGCTCCTTTTACAACTACCACCGCTAAACCAAATGAAACCTAGATTAAAGGAAGAATTAAATTTATCTAATGAACAAATTAACTCCTTAAGAACAGAACTATGTGAGGCCAAACAACTTGAGGAATCTCTCAATGGGAGAAGCCTTAAGCTGATGGACATTACAAGCACAGTCAATGCCAGACTGAATGGCAAGCTGGGCTTGAGTGCTTCATCAAGTTTACCCCCCATTCTCAAGAAAAACATATTAACAACCCCCATAAAATTTGTATCTGCTAAGGATAAAGAAAAAAATAGATAGTAACAATCTCAATCAACTTGAAATTAAACTCAAAAATAAGGAAAGAAGAAAGGACAAGAAAATTAATATGCAGAACAAGGTTCAGTAGCTTTCGTCGAACTCAGACCGACAAAATGTGGCAAGTTCGTCGAACTCAAGTCGATGAACGCTGAATGCAAATCAATATAATAATCTTTCATTTTACTGCGATCGATGAACTATGTATGGTTCGTCGAGCAGAGGTCGACGAACTTGGGGCACAGAAAATGACTATGTTCATTCTCTGAGCAGAGATTGACGATCTCATCCCATTTCGTCGAACTCTATTCGACGAACTCACAACATTTCGTTGAACCCAGTCAGACTTAATAAAAATTATAACTATAATAGCAACCCTAATCAAACTAGGAAACCCTTCAACCCACTTGTTGATTGGATAATCCCACCTAGAAGATATCACCCATTAGTATATAAATCACAACCTGAATTCTCTATGATTTCAAGTTTTTCCTATCAGCAAAACAAAGGACCCAAGGTAACCTGAGTCAAGAACAATTAATTATTTTTCTACAGGTGAAGAGTTGTCCAGTTGTAAATCAACTATGGTATCTGGACAGTGGATGCTCCAAGCACATGACTGGCAGCAAAGACAACTTATACAATTACAAGTCCAAGCTGGGACCAAAGGTCATCTTTGGTGATTCAAAGTGTGTCTAGTCTGAAGGCTATAGAGAAGTAAGGATTGGAGCAGTCACATTCAAGAAGGTGACTTATGTAAAAGGACTCAAGCATAACCTCATCTCAATAAGTCAATTATTCGATGAAGGTTATCAGGTACACTTTAACTCTACCTCCTGTATTATTTCTAATAAAGAAAAACAAAATGTTTTAATTGGAAATAGACAAGGTAACATATATATAGTAGATTTTCTTTTTTCCAATTCAGATATTTGTTTGCTTAATATTGTTTGCACTCAAAATGAATTATGACATAAAAGACTAGGACATGTAAACATGAAAAATATTGCTAGGCTATCTAAAGACAACCTTGTAAGAGGCTTACCTTCTGGTCCCTACAAGAAGGAAGGCCTTTGCAGGGCTTGTCAACTAGGCAAGCAAACTAAATTTAGTTTTAAATCAATTAATAAAAGTGATTCACCTAGGATCTTGTACTTGCTATACATGGATCTCTTTGGACCCATTGCTGTACAAAGCCTAGGAGGGAAATCCTACACTCTTGTCATTGTATATGACTTCTCAAGATTCACTTGGGTGTTCTTTCTGAGATCTAAGTCAGATACCTTTAAAGTTCTTACAGATTTTCTCAGGACCATACAGATTGAGTACTCTACTCATGTTGCATTGATCAGAAGTGATCATGGTATAGAGTTTGAGTCTCTTCTCATGCATGACTTCTGTGAGAAGGAAGGTATCAGTGCTGCTTCTCAGCTCCTAGAACTCCCCAACAAAATGGGGCAGCTGAAAGGAAGAGTAGAACCCTGATTGAAGCTGTAGGTACATTACTTGCAGATGCTTATATGCCACTATCCTTTTGGGCAGAGGCTGTAAGCACAACAAATTATGTGCTGAACAGAAGTTTGATACATAAACTTAAGAATAGGACTCCCTATGAATTACTTAAAGGGAAGAAACCTAAAATCACCTATTTTAAAGTATTTGGATGTGTATGCTATATACATAATAATAACAAGAAATACATTAGAAAGTCTAAAGCTAAGGCTGAAGAGAGAATTTTTCTAGGATATTCCCAAGTAAGCAAATCTTATAGGGTGTTTAATAAATCATATTTACAAATTGAGGAATCTATACATGTTACTTTTGATGAAACTAACATGTCTTATAAGGTGAAAGAGATTTCTACCAGTAACACTTTGCAAGTACCTCACTTGTGTGAGAAAATGGGTGAGTTGAACCTTCCACAAGAAGTTATACCACCTCCTACTCCACAAGTTGCTGAAGACAGTGAAGATGAATCTTTGGAAGAGGCTGAACCTCATTCAACAGCAAACATAATTCCACAAGAGGAATTAAATAAAAATGTTGTTGCTGAACCAACTCCACCCACTGATCTTGTCACACTAAGGGATCACCCCAGATCCCAAGTGATTGGAGACATAACAGTAGGTGTACAGATAAGGCATCAACTCAACCAAGATGTGATGCATACCTGTTTTTTCTCTCAAGTTAAACCTCAATCCATAAAAGATACTGAGCAAGATCCATACTGGATCATTGCAATGCAAGAGGAACTCAACCAGTTTGAGAGATGTAGAGTTTGAGATTTGGTTCCAATACCCAAAGACTACCCAGTCATTGGAACCAAATGGGTATATAGAAACAAACTAGATGCCCAAGGTACAATTGTGAGGAACAAGGCTAGGCTTGTTGCTCAAGGATATAGGAAAGAAGAGGGTATAGACTATGATCAAACCTTTGCACCAGATGGATGTGAAAAGTACCTTTCTAAATGGAGTACTAAAAGAAGAGATTTATGTTGAACAACCTCCAGGTTTTATCTCTCCAACACATCCCTCTTATATATTTAGATTGCATAAAGCCCTCTATGGTCTAAAGCAAACTCCAAGACCTTGGTATGAGACCTTGGCTAGCTTTCTGATAGAGCATGAATTCACTAGAGGCATAGTAGATAAAATATTATTCACTAGGCACCATAAGGATAAAATCTTGCTAGTACAAATTTATGTGGATGACATCATATTTGGGTCTATAGACTTTAAACTATGCAAGAGGTTTTCTGACCTCATGCATTCTAAGTTTGAGATCAGTAGCATGGGTGAGCTCTTTTACTTCCTTGGTCTCCAAGTGATGCAGCTACCTGATGGCATCTTCATCTCCCAAGCTAAGTATGCTAAAGAGCTTCCTAAGAAGTTTGGGATGGCTGATGCCTCAGCAAAGAAAACACCTATGGCTACTAATGCTGTAATAGATTCTGATCCACATGGGAAACCTGTTGACCAGAAGTTATATAGGGGCATTGTTGGGTCCCTATTATATCTTACAGCTAGTAGACCTGATATAATGGTTGTCACATGCCTTTGTGCTATGTTCCAAGTGAACCCTAAAGAATCTCACTTAATTTTTCTAAAAAGAATTTTGAGATATATAAAGAGTTGTCCTAGTCTAGGCCTATGGTATCATGTAGAGTTAGAATTTGATTTAACTGGATATTCAGATGCTAACTTTGCTGGATGCAGGGTTGACAGGAAAAGTACCTCAGGAACTTGTCAGTTCCTTGGTATGAGACTAGTGTCTTGGTTCTGTAAGAAACAATCATCTGTGTCTACATCAACAGCTGAAGCAGAATATATAGCAGCTGGCAGTTGCTGTTCACAGATGTTGTGGGTTCAGAATCAACTCCTGGACTATGATTTCAACTTAAATAATTCAACTCTACTATGTGATAACACAAGTGCTATATCCATAGCACAGAATCCAGTCCATCACAGTAGGACTAAGCATATAGACATTAGACATCATTTTATTAGAGAGTGTGTAGACAAAAACAAAATCAAACTTGTGTATATCTACATTGATTTACAAAGAGCTGATATTTTCACCAAACCCTTGGATGAAAGGAATCACTTGTTCTTTATAAATCAGCTGGGCATGATCAATGGAGAAGCTTTGATTTAACTTATGTCTGCACTCGATGAATTTTTCAAAGTTTGTAGAACGGAGCTCGACGAACTGGGGAAAGTTCTTGAGATATTCGTCGAACAGAGATCGACAAACTCTCTATGAGTTAAGTTGTATTCGTAGACCGGAGATCGACGAATCTGCTTCAGAAAACTTTCGTCGAACGGAGCTTGACGAAATGTCTTCAAATCTTCAGACTGAGCTCGACGAATTATTTAACTACAAATTATTTTGTCGATCTTATATCGAAGAATTATTTATTTTTCGTGGAATGGAGTTTGTCGATTCATAATCCAGAAAACCTTATATCTAGGTTTTCTTCGACCTCCATCTCGCGCTTTCAGTTCCTTTGCACTTGATCGTCGTTTTTCTCTTGCAGGTGCTCTAATGGCGATTCTAGCAGGAAATCTTGCGCAATGAAATTCGACATCAGCTTTGATGTCGATTTTGATCCCTTCCAGCATTCAGACCCAATCTTCTTGGAAATCCTGCAACTTCTTGAAGAACAGCAGTTAAAGACTCTGATGTCAACCAGGATCAAACTCGCCAGCGCTGAAATCAGAGAGTGGGTCTATACTTCATCCACTATAGATGAGAACACTCTGATAGGGACAGTATCGGGTAATGTTATTTCTCTTACTCCCGCTGTCCAAACAGAAATTTTTGGGTTAAGTAATGGTGAAGAAGAGATGGAAATTGATACTGAGGAATATGATGTGATGTTGTGTATGATGGGTTATTCTGGAGAAACCCCAAATAAGTTGCTGAAGAAACACATGTCTGCTGAATTTAAATTCCTAGCAGACATTGTGGGCAAAGTGTTGCTGGGCAAGCACACTGCACATGACTACATAACCAGACACCAATTCCTGGTTATGTGTGTTGTGATTAACAAGAAAAAGGTAAACTGGGCTTAGATCATGTTTGATCTGATTAAGAAAAAGAATACAAAGAAAGAGGTCTGTTTTGGAAGGATCTTAGGGATCTTCCTAAAAGAAAAGGCTGTTGAATCCCTGATCTCCCAGACCATATTCGTCAATGCCTCCAAGAGGCTCACCTGTGCTCTCTTTGGCAGGTGCGAGAGGACTATCACCAAGCCCTCCAAGGCTTCTTCCTCCTCCACCAGGCTTTCTGAGAGTACTAGTGCTGCTCCAGCCACTTCCCTCCCTACTAAAGAGATCCGTCCTCCACCTCCCTCACCTCCAGCCATCCCACCTCAACATCAGATGGTACAACAACCCCCCTCCACAGTTCAAACCACCATTCACACTCCTACACCTCCCTCATCCCCAGTACACCTATCCCCCACTAACTTTCCTAACTCACCTCCCTCCCAACATGATACACCAGTTCCATCACCACCCTCCTCTCCATTACCACCCCATTTGGATGTCATTCCCCCTTCTAATATCTCCTCCCTCCCTTCCTTTAATCTTCTTACTTCCCCTCCTCATACTTCTTCTATTCAAGATATTCCAATGATAGATTCTCTACCTCCTCCTCCACTAGCATCTTCCATCCCTCCTTCTGTTTCTACTGAAACACCATCTGCATCTCTGCCATTGGACCCCTCCATTATTCCATCTCTCATTGCACTTCTTACTCCCCTCCTCAAAACCATTATAGCAGAGGCCATTTCACCTCTTGCTACCTCCATATCTTCTCTTGCTGATAAGATATCTTCTCTTTCTGCTCCTCCCTCATTAGTTAGGGGTCTGGCTTCAGTATACACTGAAACCAGGCAGTGGGAGATACTCAATGAAGAAGCAGCAGCAGAAATAGTAGCAGAAGTAACAACAGCAGCAGTAGTAATAGATGCAGCAGCAGACACAGTAGAAAAAGAAGCAGCTGAAGTAGAAGCAGAACCAACAGCAGATGCAGGTGCAGATGCTGATACAGATTTATTTGATTTATTTCATTTTATTGAATCTGATGTGGAAATAGATGAGAAGGTCCCATAGGCCATAACAACTGCTGGTGATTTTATTATAAATCCCACAGTAGATGTAACACCCTCATCCGTCGCATGGCATATAACAGAAGGTCCAGCTGGAACCCGACGCCATATACCACAGACAGTCGGAAGGGTTACATAAGAATATTTAAACTATACAATTAAGACTACTCGTCCTACACAGAGCATTCTAGCGGAAGCTTTTAAAGTTGAAAGAACCCAAAACTTGAATCCATTAAACATGAATGTCCACAACTACACTACTGGAATGAAAACCAAATACACTGAAAGGGTACATGACCTTATGGCTTTACAATAGTTCACTTAATAAATAGTGTTTTCCATAAATCGGCATGCAGGCCGGCCACACATGACAAAAGGAAGGTACAACTATTCTTTACAGCCTTCGAGGGCCAGCATGGCAACATGGGCTCCAGCCCGCTATTTTGCACTCGGCTCTGCAGCACCTGCAAGCAACATACCACCGCACGGTGGCAAACAAAGCAACGGTCAGCTAAAGCTGTCCAATTTATAACGACCCCATCCCTTTCTCGGGACGGCGGTGCTCCTTCCCTGCATAACATTAGCCCAGCTAAACAGTTATTTAAAAACATACTTCATCATAAGTGTAGGCTCGCACGTCCAAACACCCCGTGCACTCAGGGCACATTAACGGTGAATCCTGACACTTCAGCGTCTTCACCACCACCCCCAGGATGGCAACAACATTAGCATTTTAGCCTTCCTGACCCTATCTAGCTAAGGCTCCCGACTATGCCAACGGCCAGTCCCCTTTTCGGGTCTCTCGCACCGAACCACATAGCCCAGGTCCAATTCCACTTGCCTGTTGCTCAACCGCGTAGTTCACATTAAGACGTATGCACGAGCCAAGCTTCTCTCGGATCCTAACATTTTCCAAACAATCACATAACCCAGTTATGTTCAAGGCCGGTTCCCAGGCCGCCAAGTTAGCAGAATAACAATTCCGCCCAGTTTTTCGGGTACGCCTTGGAGCTAACCTCCAAGGATCACTGCTGCAATCTACCGCGTAGAAACCCGAAAAACCAAAAGCACGAAGTCTTCTCCGGCAAAACATATCAAATGCAACATCACCGATCCAGACAATACACGTCCGGATAGGCTTCACACAAATGCCTATGCCCGTACTTCGATTCCAGACTCTATATGCAACACAAGGGGGACTATTCACATCAACCCCAAGGAACACCACACACTCACCGCACACTCGAGGGAGCGGGATTCCCTATGCAGAAAGGAAGAGCTTCACATGCTCAAGTAGAGAATCGTTATCCTTGTAGTCCGCTTTGGCGTCATGGAAAAACTACACGGATGGAAGTCTTCGCAACGAACTTTCCTCCATGGATCCGCTCTCAGATCTCAAAACGGTGCTCCGATGCTCTGCTGGCGGCCGGAATCCCTTCCTTCTTCCTCCTCTTTCCAACTCCTTGAGAGAGAGAATGGTTGGGGAGAAATGAAGGATTAACTCCCCTATTCCCGGCCTTAACAGAGCAGGAAACCATCTGGGTCGTTGGATCCTATTTAGAGAAAACGAACGGCTCAAATCTGCTCAAAAATCTCCAAACCTGGGCCGAACACGGCTTGGCACGCGGTCGTGTCCCAGGCCGTGTGTCTCGATCCAGGCACGATCGTCGAACGAAGGAAAGACACACGAGCAAAGACACACCCCCTGTCTCACCTGACACACTCGTGTCGGCTCCTCGACACGCCCGTGTCCGGGGGCATGTTACCCATAACCGCCACGCCAACCGACACGGCCCAACTGAACACGGGTACTAACACGGGTAGGCACACGCCCATGTCAAATGACACGCTTGTATCATTTAGCCGTGTTCCTGGCCATGTCCTTCTCGGGATGAAAACAACCAAAAATCACCAGCCAGACACGGCCTTGGACACGCCCTTGTCCTAGGTCGTGTACCCCTATACAGGCACCAAAAATCCCTTTTTACGCGACCAACTCAAAAACAACTTTCGGGGCGTTACAAATCTCCCCCACTTAAGGAATTTTGTCCTGAAATTAAGTAAAGGTACACAGATCTAAAAGTTACCTGAGTGGAATAACTCGGGATATTCCTCCAACATAGCTTGCTCTCGCTCCCATGAAAGCTCCTCACGTCCGCAATTATCCCAACGGACTTTAACCATTCGGACTTCCTTGTTGCGGAGTCGCTTGACTGCAACATCTTCAATACGTACTGGCTTGACCCTTGTTTTCAACCCATAATCAACCGGTACTTGATTGTCCGCAATGATCTGCGAAGGCTCTTGCACTGCCTTACGCAACACCGGCACGTGGAACACGTCATGTAGCCCACTCAATTCCGCTGACAGCTTCAATCTATATGCCGCCTCACTAACACGCTCCAGGATTTCAAATGGTCGAAGGTATCTCGGACTCAACTTCTTCAAGCGTCGAACCCGCGAGACACCCTTGAACGACTTAATTTTTAAGTACACTCAGTCGCCAACATTAAACTCCACATTCCTATATTTGGCGTTGTAATATTTGACTGTCTGTCCTGAGAAATCTTCAACCGTTCTTGAATTGTCCGTATCATTGATGTGGCATCTTCCACCGCTTGACGTTTGTAAAGCTTCGACTCGCCCGTCTCCAACCAAGACAATGGCGTACGACACTTCCTCCCGTACAAGACCTCAAAAGGTGCCATTCCAATACTCGCCTGAAAGATGTTGTTGTACGCAAACTCCACCATATACAGGTGATCCTCCCAATGCTTTCTGAAATCTAGGACGCACATGCAAAGCATGTCCTCCATAGTCCTGTTGACCCTCTCGGTCTGACCATCCGTCTGTAGATGAAAGGTTGTGCTGAACTTTAGCTTAGTACCCAACAGACTATGCACTAACCTCCAGTCATTCGATGTAAAACGTCCATCTCGGTCACTAACAATATTGCGGGGTACACCATGCAATCGTATAATATTCTCCACATAGAGTTTGGCTAACTTTTCCACCGAATCTTCCTTCCTGGCCGGAATAAAGTGCGACACATTTGTCAACCTATCTACGACCACCCAAATGGCGTCGTTTCCCTTCTGCGATTTCGGAAAACCATGCACAAAATCCATAGATATGTCGTCGAATTTCCATTCTGGGATAGGTAGGGACTTCAAGAAACCTCCGGGCTTCTGGCATTATTCCTTTACCAATGCGCAAGTACGACACTTGGCCACATAAAGTGCTACATCCTTCTTCAATCCTGGCCGCCAGAATAACTTCTTCATGTCTCTATACATCTTCGTGCTTCCCGGGTGGATTGAGTACTTGGTATGATGAGCCTCATACATCAATTCCTCCTGAAGATTATCCGCACTAGGAACGCATAGGCGACTGTCCTTCCTTAGCAACCCATCCTCAACAGCAAACTGGGAATTTGACCCATCCAATGATTCATCCAAGATCTGCTTCATGCTGTTATCCTGAACCAAAGCCCGCCGAACTCTATCAGCTAGGTCATACTGCACCTCGGTCCAAAACAGTTTCTCCTCAGCACTAGACTGCTTGTCTACACAAGATATCTCCAAAGCCTCCAACTCATGGACCAATCTCTCATCATGTACCGATAACCATTTGGCCTGCGCCAGAGTCTTGCGACTCAACGCATCCGCCACTGCATTTCCCTTACCAGGCACATAATGTATCTTGAAGGTGTAGTTCCCTAAGAACTCCATCCACCTCCGCTGCCTCATGTTCAGATCCTTCTGATCTAACAAGTACTTCAGGCTCTTATAATCGGTGTAAATGTCGACCTTCACACCGTACAGATAATGCCTCCAAAGCTTTAAAGCAAATATCAAGGCCACTAACTCTAAGTCGTGGACCGGATAATTTCCCTCGTGAGCCTTCAGTTGTCGTGAACCATAGGCTATCACTCTCGCATGTTGTAGCAGGACACAACCCAAACTACTACCCGAAGCATCACTATAGATCTCGAATACTTCAGCTCCACTTGGCGAACATAAAATAGGCGCCGTGGTTAACCGCCTCTTCAATTCTTCAAAAGCTTGCTCGCACTCCAGCGACCACACAAACTTTTGATCCTTCCTTGTCAACATCGTAAGTGGAAGTGCTATCCGTGAAAAGTTCTCTACGAAGCGCCTATAGTAGCCGCCAAGCCCCAGAAAGCTCCGGACTTCCGCCACCGTAGTCAAAGTAGGCCACTCCCGTATTGCCACTATCTTCGCCGGATCCACAGCTATCCCTTCTCCACTGACAACATGACCAAGGAACGCTATCGAGGATAACCAGAATTCACACTTGGAGAACTTATCATACAACTGATTCCTCCTCAACGTCTCCAACACCATATATAGATGCTTGTAATGGTCCTCCTCACACCGCGAGTACACCAGGATATCATCGATGAATACTATCACGAAATGATCCAGGTACTCACTGAACGTCCTGTTCATCAGATCCATAAACACGAATGGCGCATTAGTCAAACCAAACGGCATGACCGTGAACTCGTAATGCCCAAACCGAGTACTGAATGCTATCTTTGGGATGTCGCTCTCCCTTATGCTCAACTGGTAGTAACCGGATTACAGATCTAACTTCGAATATACCGTTGACCCAACCAACTAATCAAATAGATCGTCAATCCTGGGGATTGGATATTTGTTTTTCTCCGTAAGCTTGTTCAATTCCCGGTAGTCAATGCAGAGTCGCAAGCTCCCATCCTTCTTCTTAACGAAAAGAACTGGTGTGCTCCAAGGCGACGAACTTGGACGCACATAATCTTGCTCCAACAACTCCTGCAGTTCCACTTTCAATTCCGCCATATATCTTGGTGCTATCCGATACGGAGAGCGTGATACCGGTTTGGCGCCCGATACCAGCTCAATGGTAAAATCAATCTCCCGCTGAGGAGCGGCTCCTGGGAGATCATCTGGGAACACATCAGGATACTCGGACAGGACTGGAATACTGTCAAGACTTGGCTTAGGCATCGAAGTCTGCACTAATGTGACAAACAGCTCTGCCCCAGACCGAACTGCCTTAATCACCTGAAGGGCCGACATCAAAATCTTACCCGACCCCTTCATGCCCGCAAAAGTAGTCTCCCAATTAGTGTTCAGACCCAACTTAACTTCCTTACGGTTGCAATCAATGCATGCACCCTGCTCCGAGAGCCAATCCATACCGAAGATTACGTCGTACTCTGCCAACGGCAAAAGCGACGCTCACAAATCAAACTCTTGATCCCCAATCCGTAACTTCACTACGCAGATCCTATCTGCGCGCATTGAGCACCCATTGGGCAATAACATATCCAATTTGTCTTTTGCCATCGAGGACGGAACCCCGATGTGTGATATGAATTATTCGGACAAGAAGGAATGTGATGCTCCTGTATCAAACAGGGCTCTCGCCGGAAACTCAAATATCAACACAAAGCCTAGTACCAACAAAAGTAAGCTAACAAATACGAAGGTAACAACTATAAAGGTTAAACCACTGTAATTTAACTCATACTTGTCACCACGTCTGCTTGCTTTATGGCCTCTTGCAGGCCAAGGTTGTAGACTCTAGGCTGGGCTGGAGCATGATGGGACGCGGTTGACTCCACCGTCTTCCCTTTCTCCTCAAAAGTCACTCCAGGCTTCCTCTCGGACTTTGAACGTCCGCTCCAACACTCACGAGCAAAATGCCCCGTCTTCCCACAGTTGTAGCAAGCTCCTGGGACTCGACTTGTAGTTGCCCCCGACGCATCAGCCGAAGGGGCTGAGTTCGAAGTCCTCCGCTTCTTGTTCCATCTGCAGAATCCTGACTTTGAACTAGGCACTTTGAACTCTGCCTTCTTTTCTCCTGGGTCCTTCTTCTCTTGAACTTTCTTAACGACCTTCTCCAACGAACGGGCCGAATTGACCAAGGCTAGGAAGCCTTGCGCCTTAGGCCCAGCAAGTAGTAACTGTAGGTCACCACGTAGACCCTCATAGAATCAGTTGGTCTTCCTCTCCTCTTCCGTAAACATAGCCCCAGCATACCGACCCAACCGTGTAAACTCATGTAGATTCTCATCCACGCTTCTGGATCCCTGAGTCAACCCAAGAAATTGGTTCTCCATCTCAAGCTTCTGAGCAGAGGGTATAAATCTAGCTAGGAACAATCTTGAAAATTCCTCCATAGACACATCAACAAGCTGCCTAGCCACTAGAAGATGAAACTCCAACTCATCCCACCACAGCCTCGCTTCCCCCGCCAAAAGAAAAGTCGCTATGTTGGTCTTCTGCCACTCCTCAGTTAATGTGGCTATTAAGACCCTCTTTATCAAAGAGAGCCAGTCCTCAGCTTGAGCTGGCGTTCCAGTCCCGTCAAACACTAGGGGATGAAAGCCCATTACATACTTGAGCTGCTTCTCCGTAGTTCTCCTCGACTCCACCTGATCAACTGCTGCGCGCTCCACCACTCTCGGCTCTGCTGCCCTAATCGGTTCTTGCTCATTCGCAGGAGGTGCGCGATGTATTTTCCCTGCAGGTTGGGCATTTATCATCGCAAATACGGCTTCAACCACCATCCCGATGGTTTCCGCTGAAGGAGGAGGAGTAGGCATGTCTCTCGGTGCACTACTTTCCGCCGATTGCGGATGCTCTGACTGACCAGCACAGCTCCTAGCTTCCTATAGAAGCAAAGACACACGATTAGACGACAACCAAATTGCTAAAAGCAATGATTGGAACACTCAGATTCCACAAAACAAGTGTATTTTTCATTCCTAAGTGGACATTCATGGGTTCTTTTTGATGTTATAACGATGGCGCACACATGTGCTCACCACCCCTTAAAAGAATTCGCCCACGAATTCATTTAAGCCTGACCGTAACCAGAAGTCTGATACCAAATTGTAACACCCCCATCCGTCGCATGACATATAACAGAAGGTCCAGCTGGAACCCGACGCCATATACCACAGACAGTCGGAAGGGTTACATAAGAATATTCAAACTATCCAATTAAGACTACTCGTCCTACATAGAGCATTCTAGCAGAATCTTTTAAAGTTGAAAGAACCCAAAACTTGAATCCATTAAACATGAATGTCCACAACCACACTACTGGAATGAAAACCAAATACACTGAAAGGGTACATGGCCTTATGGCCTTACAATAGTTCACTTAATAAATAGTGTTTTCCATACATCGGCATGCAGGCCAGCCACACATGACAAAAGTACGGTACAACTATTCTTTACGGCCTTCGAGGGCCAGCATGGCAACATGGGCTTCAACCTGCTATTTTGCACTCGGCTCCGCAGCACCTGCAAGCAACATATCACCGCACGGTGGCAAACAAAGCAACGGTCAGCTAAAGCCGACCAAATTATAACGACCCCGTCCCTTTCTCGGGACAGCGGTGCTCCTTCCCTTCATAACATTAGCCCAGCTAAATAGTTATTTAAAAACATACTTTGCCACAGGTGTAGGCTCGCACGGCCAAACACCCCGTGCACTCAGGGCACATTAACGGTGAATCCTGACACTTCAGCGTCTTCACCACCACCCCCAGGATGGCAACAACATGAGCATTTTAGCCTTCCTGACCCTGTCTAGTCTAAGGCTCCCGACTATGCCAATGGCCAGTCCCCTTTTCGGGTCTCTCGCACCGAACCACATAGCCCAGGTCCAATTCCACTTGCCAGTTGCTCAACTGCGTAGTTCACATGAAAACATACGCACGAGCCAAGCTTCTCTCGGATCCTAACATTTTCCAAACAATCACATAACCCATTTATGTTCAAGGCCGGTTCCCAGACCGCCAAGTTAGCAGAACAACGATTCCGCCCAGTTTTCTGGGTGCGCCTTGGAGCTAACCTCCAAGGATCCCTGCTGCAATCTACCGCGTAGAAACCTGAAAAACAAAAAGCACAGAGTATTCTCTGGCAAAACATATCAAATGCAACATCACCAATCCAGACAATACACGTCCGGGTAGGCTTCACACACAATGCTTATGCCCGTACTTCGATTCCGGACTCTATATGCAACACAAGGGGGACTATTCACATCAACTCCAAGGAACACCATGCACTCACCGCACACTCGCGGGAGCGGGATTCCCTATACAGAAAGGAAGAGCTTCACATGCTCAAGTAGAGAATCGTTACCCTTGTAGTCTGCTTTGGCGCCATGGAAAAACTATATGGATGGAAGTCTTCGCAACGAACTTTCCTCCACGGATCCGCTCTCAGATCTCAAAACGGTGCTCCGATGCTCCCCGGCGGCCGGAATCCCTTCCTTCTTCCTCCTCTTTCCAACTCCTTGAGAGAGAGAATGGTTGGAGAGAAATGAAGGATTAACTCCCCTATTCTCGGCCTTAACAGAGCAGGAAACCATCTGGGCCGTTGGATCCTATTTAGAGAAAACGAACGGCTCAGATCCGCTCAAAAATCTCCAAACCTGGGCAGAACACGGCTTGACACACGGCCGTGTCCCAGGCCATGTGCCTTGATCCATGCACGATCGTCGAACGAAGGAAAGACACACGGGCAAAGACACACCCGTGTGTCACCTAACACGCCCGTGTCGGCTTCTCGATACGCCCGTGTCCGGGGGCGTGTTACCCATAACCGTCACGCCAACCGACACGACCCAACTAAACACGGTACTGACATGGGTAGGCACACGCCCGTGTCAAATGACACGCCCATGTCATTTAGCCGTGTTCCTGGCCGTGTCCTTCTCGGGATGAAAATGACCAAAAATCACCAGCCAGACACGGCCTTGGACACGCCCGTGTCCTAGGCCGTGTACCCCTATACAGGCACCAAAAATCCTTTTTTACGCGACCAACTCAAATACAACTTTCGGGGCGTTACAGTAGATCTATTACATTTATTGAGCATTTTTTATATAGCTTATTTGAATAATCTGCCAGCAGACAGCATCAAGCCATCTTTGGCTATAATCTCATACACCTCTCCCATAAGCCCCAAAGTTGCCAAGCAACTAAAGGCTAGTTTTGTTACAACAGAGGTTCCAGCTATTCCATCCCCTCCCAGAGCTGTTTCCCCCATTATTTCATCCCCTCCAACAGATATTTCTGCTCTAGTTTTTGTAATGGATGATTCACCCATGTCTGATCTTGATGCACTGATCATGGCAGATATAGAAGAAGAAAATAAAACAGTGGCTGAAAGCACTATTATGTATAGCCCTTCTGTTCCAGTTTCAGCTCCATGCAGTTCTCCTCCTCCTGCTCCTACTCAGGCTGAAAAGCCAATTGATAAATCAGTACTAAAGGCCATTGATGCCTTATATGATGCTCCTCAAGATTCTGATGATGAGGATGATGATGATGATGAGGACTCAGATGATGAGCCCAAGAAAAAGAAAGTATCTAAGAAGAGGAAAACTCCTCCACCTCCTACCCCAAAGCCAAATCCAGCAAATGACACTCCATACTACATACTCCAGAATATCACACCCTATAAGGGCATGCCAGCATGGATGTGGCTGTCCAAAAACCAACAGAAAGAAAGGAAGAAAAGCAGAAGATATTCCCCACCTCCTCAAAGATACAGAAAGGATCCTCCTCCTCCTCCACCACATGCTGCTGGTGCTTCCAGTTCTTCAACTCAAAGGACTACCTAGTTTCAAACTTATCAAAGACAGCAGGGTAGGTCCTCATCTTCAGGAAGCAGCCAACAAAGACATTATTCATCTGGCAAGCAGCAGCATCAACAACATCAACAACAACAATTCACTGAACATCAAAAGGCTGAAAGCCCCAAGAAACCTGCTTCCCCTCCTGTACCATTTGAAGATCCTAAGACAGCTACAACTGCTAGGATGGCCAGGTTCCAGGAATTGGTTGGCCTATCCATGATCAACAAAGCAAGAGCTGAAGGAAAGGATCCATCTGAATATACTATAATGTCCAAGTACAGAAAGAAAGAACTTAACAGGTTTGCTAAGGCTAACAAGTTTTTCAATGTTGATGATTATATGAAGCTACATCCTCAAGTTGTAGTGCCAAGGGCTACCTCCCTGAATATCATTGGAGTTGCAGACATGACCATGACAAAAGCTCAAGCAGCTGATCCAAATAGGGAGATCAAGTTTACACAGTCCGGTGACAAAACTAAGGAGGACAAGCCAAAGGAGCCCAGGAATAATAAATGAACATTTTGAACTATTTCTAATCTCTCTATTGTTTTTAAAACTGTCTATTTATATTTTGATACAAAGCTCTGTGTATATATATATATATATATATCTGCTGCACATTTAAATTTTTCGTGCCAGATATATGTTTTATTGTTTTGTTATTAATGTGAGTCTATAATTAGTGACCTTACCCAAATAGGGGGAGATTGTTGGATCCCTAGTTGGATTTGGGCTAGGTTCACTAAACTAGGATGTTTGACCCAACATGTATAGCTAGGATCATGTGTGTGTCCTAGAGTCTAGGTCATGTCCTTAAAGTCAACACCACATGGACCAGCCATCAACAGACTGCAAATTACTCAAGACTTAAAGAAATTTCAAAGACTCGGAAAATGAGCTTAACGTTCGTCGAACTCAGGTCGACGAAAGCCGTGCTGAGCTCGACGAACTTAGAGAAAATTCTCTAAGCTGAGCTCGACGAACTTGAATCTCAGGTCGACGATATCCAGAGTATACTTTAACATTCCAAGTCCAGAATTCTTCACACTTAACTCCAGTCGACGAACTTAGTTCTCAGGTCGACGAACTTAGTTCTCAGGTTGACGATCTTTGGGTATTCTACTTCAACATGTTATTCCAGAAACATCTAAGTATTCTAAGTCCAGTATCATACTCCAGTCAACGAAATCACCTTCTCAGCTCGACGAACTTAGACCACAGTCTTGGCAAGATTTATCAAGTAGCAATTAGAAGTTCTCAGCTCGACGAAACTAGTTCTCAGGTCGATGAACCCAGTTCTGAGGTTGATGATTTCTGGACACGTTACTTCAACATTCTTAAGTCCAAGAAATATGTAATTTTGTTATTCTGTCGACGAAGTTATATTCTCAGCTCGACAATCTTGATGCATAGAATTGGCAAGAGTCTAGATAAAGCAGTTATCAGTTCTTAGGTCGACGATCTTGGATCTCAGCTCGACGAACAACTATTCTCTGGTCGACGAACTTGACTTCTCTGCTCGACGAACTCTGGACACAGATCGACGAATTCTGCTCAACGAATTCTATAAAGTTCTAGACTTGGAAATTTCCCTTCCTCTGTCCCTCTTTTCTATTGCAATAATTCCTGAGTAATCAATGCATAAATATTCTCTAAATATTACTGTTAGAAGCAAGCATTGATTACGATATTCATCAGGATTATTGCTTGTCGTTTTTCCATGGGACGGTTAGGGAAACCAATCAATGCAAATATTCTCCAGGCCGTCAGAAATCAATGCAGAAAGGAATTCAAATTTCAAAAGGAAATTTATATGGAAAATGTAAAAGGGATTTTCTTTCTCTTCCTGTACAGTAGTCAGAAAAATACAGTGAATAAGGATCTTCTTCTTCCCTCTCGACAGCATACTGAGAAATAAGAGAGAGAGAGATACTTACAGAGAATACAGAACACAGTGATATAGAGAAACAAGCCCTAGACCAGAAAAAGAACATCAAGCTGAAGAAGAAGAATAACAACCATTCAAATCAAGAGTCTTCTTCAGTCTTCATTCCAGGATTCTTCAAAGGACAACAAACATTCTATCTGTCAAGAAGTTCATGTAGTTCTTCGAGTCAAAGCAAGAGTTTGAAGACCTATCACCCTACAGCAAGGCTCCAACTTTCTGAACGATTCTTTATCTTAGGGGGAGCCCTTGCTAACATCAAAATCCACTAAAGTCTTCTCAGTTATATTTGAGAAAGAGAAGACATAATCACTCTCTCATCCCCCACTGTATAAAGGGTTCTTAACTCCCTTCAAAAATTATTCCTGGTTGCAAGTCACCTGACTAAAAGACTTGAGGTTTGGTTTTTGAGCACCTGATCAAAAGCTCATTGGTGGCAGTCACCTGATCAAAAACCTGAGTGGATTCCTACCAGGGTGGTAGAAGAGTGGATGTACCCAAGTTTAGGGGAACCACTATAAAATTCTTGTGTTGTCTGGATGCACTTTTTCTTTTGTTCTTGTTGTGGCTGTGTGGCTTAGGTTTGTTGTGTTTGTGATATGCTGTGCTAGATTACTTTATCTTAGGTTGTTTTTATTTACAGCAAAAAGTTTTAAGTTTTCAAGATACTCTATTCACCCCCCCCCCCTCTATAGTTTTTCAGATCTAACCCTTACTTTCAGGTTCCCTGAGTTGGGCACGTCCACTTTCACGCCTTGCCTATCTATCACGAAGGGCTAGATTCAGCTACTTCACCTTTCTCAGATAATCAACAATCTTACACCTCAGATCAGCAACTCCTACAACTCAGAGACAACAATCCTACTACTCGATCCACTACCGGATCTACAAACTCGATCCACAAACGGATCTACTACTCAATCCGCAAACAGAACTACTAACTCGATCCACAAATAGATCTATAAACTCGAAAAAACTTCTCCTACAAGAGTAAATAAAAATTACAACAATTATCATAATTAATCCTTTGCAAGATCTAAAAACTTCAGTCCTCCGTTCTTCAAAAAAAGATTGATCTTGACTTCACTTGGAGAACAAAGGGAAATCAAAAATGTTCCAGAGAACTTGAAACTAGAGTCTTCAAACATCTAGATCTGGATAAATAGAAGTCTTTAGAAGGCTGCAATCTAGATGTAGAGGTCGAAGAAGATGATATCTTGTTGTGCTTGCAGGTATCGGCCGATCGGAATGTGTCGCACGGAATGGAGGCCGACGGTCGCTGATTTGGAAAGATTTTTCGTTTTGAATCGAAGATCTATTTAACACAAAACAAGATTAGCCATAATGGAAAACATCCCCAGGTATTTAGCCAACGGTATAAAAGAAATTTCCAAAAACGAACGACGAATTTTACTGTGCATGTCTGGCAGAACCCGTCACTAGATATTTGAAATTTTTAGAAAGATAACCTAAGTCAAATTCATCGAGTATCATAATGATACTCACCGAATACATCCTGATATACGACAAATGTGACTTAGTCAAATCATCTCAGGCTGGCTGGTCACTCGACACCATGGCGATAAGTCATACTCGACGAATTCGTCGAGTATCACCAGACATACTCGACTAATTCGTCGAGTATCGGTCAACAGACTCGACACACTCCATGCCTATATACGATGAATTAGACTTGTAAAAATCTAGAGAAGTAGTGTTGACTTGACTCGACAAATTCGGCGTGTATCACTTAGCATATTCGATGAATTCGGCGAGTATCGTTAGATACATTCGACGAATTCGACGAGTATGCACAATGATACTCGTCAAATATTACTTAACAGATTTTTCACTACCCCAAAGAATTTACCCTAGGTATAGACGACGAATTTGATTGGTATTGGTAAGTATACTCGACGAATTCGGTGTGTATCAATGACGATACTCGACGAATTCGACGTGTATGCTCAACCATACTCGCCGAATTTTACTTAGGTAAAATTTTTATTTTCCTGGGTCTAACCCTTGACCATCCTTGAGACTTCTTTTGTACTTGGGATAGAAGTACACCCCAATAAAGAGATAACATATAAGTCAACAAAGTGGCCTACACAATGAGGAATTACATTGTGTAGTCCTGTGTTTACTAACCCACTGTAACCTGACATTGGTGTGTAATTAGCAATGTGAACATGCAAGTACATAACTGAAAAGTAGCATCAAATACAATCTCAATTCATCCTAGCTTGACTGTACCCTTCTTCAAATCAAGGTTATAGTGGATACAATACTCAACATTGAAGAACACAAAAACTGTAAAATCAAAAAGTCTTCAACAACAAGTACACAACTAATTTTTCTGTGTTAGAAGGAGAAGCAGAACAAACTCTAGTTGTTGTTCATCTTTAGGGCCTCTGCACTCAACACTGGTACATCAAAAGGCCTGGAGAAATAGAGCTCTGGAGTTGTCTTCTCAGAAAAAGCAGATTTAACTTGAAGATTTATATCCTTGCTGTTGTGAAGTAGTTAGGAATGAGCTTGCTCAGTTCAGGAAGAAGAAGACTCAGAGAACATTCCCTCTAGATTCAATCATCTTCCAACATTTACTCTCTCTGTATGATCATTATTAATCTGAGTTGTAAGCCTAAAATAAAAAGAATGAGTGGTAGGATCTTGTCGAGATCTGAGGTAGGAGATTAATTATCACTAAGTGTAGGGCTGTTCTCATAGCCTGAGTTGTAGGGCTTCTTGATAAGTCTGAGGTAGGTGATCTGGAGGGTCACTGAGCTGTAGGAGTAAAGATTACTCTGAGTGTGTAGGGTTGTGGCCTGAGGTAGGGCTTGGAGGAAGCATGAGAGATCCTGATGGATCTGTGTTGTAATCTCTTTGATATGAGTTTGGAGAAGATTGTCTTATCTAACACACTGTTAGAAAGGTGAGAGGGAAAGTGGATGTACTCATACCTTAGGGAACTACTATAAAATCTGGTGTGCTGTTTTTGTTCTTGAAATCTAACATACTAATCAAACACACAACTCACCAAAGTCAAAGAAAATTCAAAAAGACTAGTAGACCTATTCACCTCCCTTGTAGGTGTATAACTACTCTTGAAACAAATACATTCAAGTGATATCCGAGGGAGGTTGTTCAAAAATGACTTAATAGTCTGAACAGATCTCCAAGAGTAGCTGAATATTAATTACATGGGTTCAGGTGAGAACCACAAGGAGTTGAGCTCCATGAAGCTTCCTATTTGCAGGAAAGTGAACTTTGGAATTTGAAAGGAAAGGGTGAGCCTCTTTATAGAAGCCTCGAACCCTAGGATATTTATAACAGTACAGTAGGGACCTTTCATTCCCATGAAGGTCTCTGTCATTGATGCCAATATCCAAACTCCAAAGAGGTACACTGAGATGACCGAGGATGAAGTCATTCTGGCAACCATGGATAAAAGAGTACAAAACATCATTGTCAGTATCATAGGGTCAGTTTGTTTCAGCGATGGTGGTGGCAAAATGAGCTGTGTGAATGGAGATTGAAGAATTGAGCTGTGGGAATATATTTTTTAAAATGGAGAAACAATTTGGTAAAACAGCGGTGACAGAGCTGTTCAAAATGGAGAAACAGTTTGGTAAAACAGCGGTGACATTTCTGTTAATTTGTATTATCGTATTCAACATTTAATTCTTACACGATAAATATACCACTCATGTTAAGCACTAATTTTTTAGTTACTACAAATAATAAAAACTTTAAACAACTTTATACAATAATATTTAGTTTTAAACATATCCCGTGAATTCGCAAGAAACATTATCGCAGATCTCTGTCTTCAACTCGCAAACATGTGCATCACCTGTAAATTACGACCAATTAGAAATGCAAGAATATAAAATTTTAAAATTAGTTATTATGAGAAATAATGAAATTTTAATTACCTATTAGAACAGTGTATTAGATCAGCAATTGCATCTCGTAATGCGTACATCTCTATTATCCCTACACCAACACTCCTACTTTGACGCATGTCGATTGATCCACGTCGGTCTGTTCTAGTTTCATTGGCCTTTAGATATAACAAATTATCATCTTTGTCGCATGCAATGAAATCAGGGTCCGCATTTGATGAATGTCGGCAAATGAAATTATGAACTGTCCCTACACCAACATTCCTACTCTGACGCATGTCAATTGATCCACTTTATTGAAGTGTGTGGTAGGCCTATTACCGAGTCCAATTTCTTTCGCATAAAGCTCACAGTAGATAAAGACCTCATTTGCATCCCATGTAGCAAACACTCCATCTTCCTTAGGTTTACCCATCTAAGATAAAAGTTACATTAAAATACAACATTCGACAGTGACTATTAGTAGATTCAACAAAAAAAACAAATTCAGTAAGAGCATAAGATACAAAGGTCAGAACAAATACAATATTCCACATTCAATTTTTGGAAGAAAAAACACTAAATTTGTGGATTCTTCATCAAGGAAGAGGTGGAGAGGCATGTCAAAACTCATTACTGAGATGGATTTACTGTGAATGCTGAAGAAGAGACTGGATTCAACTCGGGAAGAAGGGAGAGAAAAAAGCCAGTATCTTTCCCCTCCAAATACTAATTGTTGGGCATTGTGAAAGCAAGAATAAGATACATAACCAGAATATTACTGTGAAAGTAAGAAAGCAAGTACATGTTGAGCAGAAGGATGAGAACATTGGGAGTAGCAAGTGAGATGGATTTACTGTTAAAGCTGAATATTCTATTGAAGATTTCAGAAAACATGAGCTCACTGGGAGTAACAGCAAGGATGAAAGAGGACCAGCAAGCCCAGAGTTGACAACAGGTTCGAAGTTGAGCAGAAGGATGAGGACAAAGCCGATGGAAGGAGGAGAACACGTCTTAAGCTCCTGGGCCTACGACAGCAAACCAGAACGGGAAAATGGCCAGATCTGGTGCCGATGATCTTCAAGGGCACCAGATCTATTTCCGGCATATCGCCGTCCTCCCCTTGATTGAAAACAAACGCAGGAGAAGGCGAGAAGGAGAAAATATGCTCGATCCGGTGCCGGCTATCTTCATCGACACCGAATCTGTGGCCGGCATATCGACGTCGGGCCCTACTTTGGAAGAAATATACTTGCCGGAGATGGAGGGAAGAAGGGAAAATACCTGCCAGGAAGCTAAGCCCTGTTTGCACCAGACACCGGAGCGTTGAAAAGGAGGATTGCGCCACTGTGGAGAAAGCTCCGATCAATAGCAATTTTATGCCCCCGATCCTGACGCACCGCCGAGGCAAACTAGACTGAAAAAAATTAAGTTGCTGTGGTAACGCAACGGAGCAAAATTGCTGAAATAAATGGACTCATAGATGACACCACCTTCCAGAACCTGGTCCATTGCAAAGCTGCTAAAAGGATGTGGGATTCTCTTATAGTTTATATGGAAGGGATAGATGAAGTGAGGGGTGATAGGAAATACCTCCAGAATCAGCAATATGAGGCCTTCAAACAAGGCAAGAAAGATTCCATAATGGAATGCTATGATAAGTTCTTCATAATAGTGAACAGTCTGATCACATATGGTAAACAGTTCACAAACTATAAGTTGAATGACAAGTTCTTGAGATCCCTAAATAAGGAATGAGATATTAAGATTTGTGTCATCAGAGAGGTTGACAACTTGGCCAACACATTGCCTCAAAATTTGTTTGGGAAGCTGTTATCCCATAAGATACAGCTAAACTCTAGGAAGGAACAAGAAGATACTGTCAAAACTCTCAACAAAGAGAAGACTGTGGCCTTCAGAATTGAAGCCACAAGAAGGAGCAGGGAAAAGACTCCTTCTCCACTAAGGAGAGCTGCAAAGTTAGAGATCTCAGATCCCAACTCCTAAGGAAATGAGCTGTCAGATGGAGAACTGACATTGTTCTCAAAGAAGTTCAAGAAGATGCTGAGTAGGAGAGGACAGTGGAAGAATAAGGGCTCTTCAAGCTCCACATCAAGGAATCCCTATTCCAGCAAGGACAAGTCTAGAAAAGACCTCTGGGGAAAGGTATGACTCTAAGCAGAACAAATATGTTAAGAATAATGTTGTCTGCTATTATTGTAACATAAGTGCACATGTCATTGCTGACGGTCCAATTAAGAGGAAGAAGCACATGAAGCCTGAAGACAAAAAGCATCACAGAGACAGGAAGGCTGGAAAGAGCTTCTTGGCCAAGAAGAAAATCAACCTATCGGACACTGACTCTGAGTCTTCAGAATCAGATGAAGAGGATTCATGCATTGTTCTCATGTCCAATGAAGTAGAGGCTGATCATCCAGCTACCCCATCTGGCATAAGGGACCCACTGTCCTCTGTTGACAATAATTTTGAAGAGGATGATGAGTTCAGTCTCATGACCCTAACTGAAGATAATCAGGACAATTCTATTCCTGATGAGGTACACTCTATCCCTAGCTCTCCCTCTATTTATATGTCTGGCTCAAACTCTGAAGCATCCACTTCCTCCAGTGGGGATGATGGATCAGAATCCGAAGATAATGCCAATCAATTGATTGACAAGTATAGTGCAATTCTGGATGCTCTAAAGAAGAGCAAAAGTCTTGTCAAGAGACAAGCTGAGGATATTGCCTCTCTTCAGCAAGCTGCTTCCCTGCAGCTCGAGTCAGCACCTTTGCTAGATCAGATGAGGAGAGAAGTCAGCCAACTGAAGACAATCTCAATTATCCAAATTGGCATCATTAGCCAGAAGAACAAAATCATCATAGATATTGAAGAGAAGCTCCTCAAGGAGAGGAAGTTTGTGGCTGAATTCTCTAAGCTCAGAACAATTTTGTCACTAATTGACTCCTTCACCTCTCAAAAGGATAAGAGTGGTTTTGGGTTCAAGTGGAACTCTAGAGTTTCCCATTCCAAAAGGAAAGGAAAGGATATTGTTGTGCCTCAAACCACCTTTCAAAAGGTAATACTCCCTTCTAATAGGTATGACTAGGAAAGCATGTTTGGTCACCAAAAGAATGAGAACTCTTCTTGTAAGAATACAAGGGTATCTTACAATGGAAGGAGAAAGAGCATGGGTTTGAGTGCACTGAAATCTCCCCATGAGTAAATCTAAATGACCCATTATGGACCATTTGTGTTTGGTGCTCCGGCCCCCACTCTCAAGGATAATGTAGTGGCCTATTCTCAAGTTCCTCCAGCAATAACCTTGACTAAGGGTAATTCAATCAGTTAGCCTCATTTGGGTGTCTCTGATGCCATAAACAACATGTCAACTGCAAAGAAGACTTCTATTGGTGAAACTCAGAGTAAGCCAAGTACATCTACTAGTAGACTCACCTTCAGTCAAATTTTTGCTGAAAGAAATATGAAGAAGGATGCTGCTCTCCCCTCTGAACAAATAACTATTGATAGCTTGCACACTCCAAAGGTTGTTCAGAAGATGAGATACAACATCCATGAGTGTTGGTGTTGTGATAAAGTAGGTCACTTTGCCATACACTGTTGGCATAACCCAAGTGTGCAAGGGCAAGGGTAAGCCTTCCTATCAGGGCAGATGCAAGTATACATGTTCATTTTCAGGTTAACATGAACCAAGGACCCAATCACTTTTGGGTTCCTAAGATAAACTAATCTATGTTTGCAGGATAGTCCAAGTACCCATACAATGCCAATATGGTACTTTGGCAGTGGATGTTCAAGACATATGACTAGAACAAGGAGCCATCTTAAGGATCACACTCCTGTAAGGAATAGACCTAAAGTGATCTTTGGAGGTTCAGATAGAGGAGTTACCAAGGGCTATGATATGATCACCAATGACATTGTCTCTATCACAAATGTAGCTTATGTGGATGGATTGCAACACAAACTGATTAGCAAAATCCAACTATGTGATATTGGTTGTCATTGTCTTCCACAAGGATGAGTGTCTGATCAAAAGGTCAAGTGACCAAGAGGTCATTTTGACAGGCACTAGGAGTGCAAATATTTATTGTTTAAACTTCTTATGTTTAATTACAGACTCACCAGTTTGTCTGGTAGCAAATGAGAAAGTCTCTTATTATGTGCAATGGCACAAGAGGATTGCTCACTTAAAATGCAAGACAATTAGTAAGCTCTTTAGTGAAGGACTAGTCAAAAATGGACCCAATATGAGATGCACTAAAGAGGGCATGCTCTGCATGCCAAAAGGGCAAGCAAATAAAAGCATCCTTTAAGAGCATTGAGGCCAAGGATTTTGAGAGCTGTTTATATCTCTTGCATATAGACTTGTTTGGTCCTATGCCAGTTCATAGTCTATGTAGGAAATTTCATACACTTGTGATAGATGATGATTTTTCCAGATTTGCATGAGTTTTCTTCCTAAAGAAAAAGTCTGAAACCCTTAACATCTTTGTGACTTTTGTTAGGCAAGTTAAGAATGAAAACGACAGTTCTGTGGTCAAAATTAGAAGTGATCATGGTACTGAATTTCAGTCTGAAGTCATGACAAAGTTCTGTGAAGACTAATGGATTCATACGAAGTTTTCTTCTCCTAGAACACCCCAGCAAAATAGGATTGCTGAGAGGAAAAATAGGACTCTCATAGAAGCTGGCAGGACACTACTCAGTGACACTTCTCTCCCAGAGTACTTCTGGGCTGAAGTAGTGAACACTGCTTATCATGTCCTGAATAGAACTTATATTATCAAGTATCACAAGAAGACTACCTATGAGATTATGAAAGGCATAAAACCAAATCTTGCATATCTCAGAATCTTTGGAAGCAAGTGTTTTGTGCTGAATAATGGGAAGTCCTACTTGACTATGTTTACTGCAAAATCCTATGAGGGAATTTTTGTTGGGTACAACAACCACATCAAAGCCTATAAACTCTACAACTTAAAGAACCAAGTTGTAGAAGAGTACGTGAATGTAGTATTTGATGAATCATCTATGATTAACATTGAGCTACCAAACTATCCTAGATCTGCATGTATAGAATTAAAGATGGATAAACTGACCATCAAGTACACTCCTACTACTCAAGAGAAAGATAATGGTATGATCATCCCTGAAGAAGATCCAAAAACATAGGACATGGATGAAGACCAGCAAGATCCAGCCATTGAAGTTCATGATGCTAAAGATAGAATGCCTTTGATACCAATTGAAAGTGAGGGTTAGGTCTACAATACTCTAGAGGGGGGGTGAATAGAGTATATTTAAAATTTGTTAGGTCCCTATAATAGCGTTGTTACAGCTTTTGCTGTAAACTGAAAGGGTGCAGTAATTAAGAAACTGGAAAACAGAAAATAATAAACATAATCACAGCAACACAGCAAGAACAAAAAGAACAAGATAGGCAACCAGACGACACAAAAAATTTATAGTGGTTCCCCAAATCTGGGTTGTCCACTCTTCTACCACCCTTGGTAGGAATCAACTCAGATTTTTGATCAGGTGCCTGACACCAATGGGTTTTGATCAGGTCCCCAAAAACCAACTCAAGTCTTTTGGTTAGGAGACTTGCAACCATAAATCACTTTTGAAGGGAGATGACAACCCTTTATACAGGAGGGGGTGAGAGAGTGATTTTGTCTTCTCTTTCTCAATAAACTGAGAAGAATTATGTGGATTGATGTTTAGCAAAAGCTGCCCATGAATTATTGAATGGCTCAGGAAGATTTGGAAGATTTGTTGTAGGGTGATAGGTCTTCAATCAGAGTTCTTGACAAGCAGTGATGCAGGGACTTCTTGACTGATTTGATATATGTTGTCCTTGGAAGTCCTGGAGAGAATGTGGAAGAAGAAGACTCTTGATATTGTATGATTGTTCTTCTTCTTCTGAATGATGATCACTGCCTGTCACTGTAAGCTTCAGTATGATTTCTGTGTAAAGCTTTTCTGCTTCTGTGTGTATTCTTCCAATCAGTCTGTGTATGTCACTATAATTTTTTTTTGACTGAGTATATTCTTATTCTTGTTACCAATTCTCGAACTTCTTTTCTTCTATATCTTTTCAAAAATTTGAATCCTCTGTAATTAATGATGACGGCCTGAGAATAATCTGCATTGATGTATTTCCTCAACTGTCCCGTGGAAAATCGGCAAGTAATATTCCTGAGGAAGATTGTAATTAATGCTCCCTCTAACGGATACATTCAGAGAATGTTAGAGCATTAATTTGTCAGGAATTATTCGCATTTGAGTGAGGACAGAATGCCGGAAATGGCTAAGTCTGAAATCGTCAAACAGTTGGCAGAATTCGGCGAACTGAATTACCAATTCGTCGAGCTGAGATATTGAATTCGTCGACCAGACAACTTCCTGTTCGTCGAGCTGAGTTCTAAGATCGTCGATCTGATAACAGAGCTGCATGCTTCAGAGCCTTTTCCTTTTCTGTCTGAAGTTCGTCGAGCTGAGTTTGTAGCTTCGTCGACTGGAGTTCAGCAACCTTCTGGACTTGGTCAAGTATTTTGTGTTGACTGATATTCTGTGTGTTGACATGAATCTTCTGGTGTCGACACAGGTGGGTGTCGACTGATTAGTCTTGGTGTCGACACAAATCTTCTGGTGTCGACATAAGTTGGTGTCGACAGATTATTCTTGGTGTCGACACAAATCTTCTGGTGTCGACATAGTTGGTGTCAACGCATGCCCTAAGTGTCGACACAAATCTTCTGGTTCCGGAATTCGTCGAGTAGAGTACTGAGTTCGTCAACCTGAGTAGTTGACTTCATCGACCTGAGAAGTTGTGTACTGGAGGTCCAAGTTCGTCGAGCTCAGAATCTTGTTCGTCGACCAAAGTCTGAAGTTGGACTTAGAATAATCTGGAGTTTATCCTGACTTTAGTTTGTTGAAGTATCCCAGTTTTCGTCGACCAGAGAATGAAAATCGTCGAGCTCAGCTCAGAGAAATGTCTCAAGATCGTCAAGCTGAGAACGTATTTCGTCGACCTGAGTTTGACGAACGTCGAACTCATTTTTACTTAGTCTTGAAATTTTCTAAATCTTGAGTCTCTGGCAGTCTTGTTGATTGCTGGTCCATCTGATGTTGACTCTAAGGACTTGGCCTAGACTCTAGGACACAGCTTTGACCCTGGCTATACATGTTGGGTCACATCCTAAGTTAGTGAACCTAGCCCAAATCAATTAGGGATCCAACAATCTCCCCCTATTTGGCTGAGGTCACTTATAGACTCAAAACAAAAACATAAAAATAAATAAAGCAAGAAAGAGGTATATCTGGCAGAGATTTGCAAACACATGCAGCAGATATAAATACATGAGCTTTGTTTTAAACAGACAGATCAGTTTTAAAACTAATGCAGAGAAAAGAAATTGAAGTAATGTAAAGATTATTTCTTCTGCTTATCTGTGTACTTGTCTTCTTTGGTCTTTCCACCTGGCTTTGTAAAAATAATTTCTCTTTTTGGATCCAAAGCTTGTGCTTGTGTCATTGTCATGTCAGCTGCCCCAATAATCTTCAGGGATGTAGTTCTGGGGACAACTGCTTCAGGATGTAGCTTCATATAATTATCAACATTGAACCGTTTATTTGCTTTATCAAATCTTTTGAGTTCTTCCTTCCTGTATTTGGACATAGTGGAATATCCTGGTATATCTTTGCCTTCAACTTTTGCTTTATTAATCAAAGAAAGACCAACAAGTTCCTGGAACCTGGCCATTTTAGCAATGTTTGCTATTTCAGGATCCTCAAAAGGAACAGGAGGTGAATCTAGCCTATTGGGATTATCAGCTTTCTGTTCTGCAGAGATACTTTATTGTTGCTGCTGATGTTGTTGATGTTGCGGTTGTTGATTTCCTGAAGGCTGATGTCTTTGCTGACTGCTTCCAGAAGATCTCCCTTGATGTCTTTGATAAGTTTGAATAAGGGCAGATCTCTGAGAGCTAGAGCCAGTAGCACCAGCTGTAGGAGGAGGAGGTGGTGGATCTTTTCTATATCTCTGAACTGGAGGAGGAGAATATTTTCTACTTCTTTTCTTCTTCTTTTGCTAATTTTTAGACAACCACATCCATGCTGACATTCCTTTGTAAGGAGTAATATTTTGGAGGATAGAGAATGGAGTGTCATTCTTTGGGTTTGTCTTAGCAGCAGCAGGAGGAGGGGTTTTCCTTTTCTTTGACAGAAGTTTCTTCTTTTTCTTAGCAGCTTCTTCATCTGAACTTCTCCATCATCATCATCTGAATCCTGAGGATTATCATATAGAGCATTTATATCTCTCCAAATGTCCTCAGATACAATAACTCTTTCAGTCTGAACCGAAACTGAGCTTTCAGCTACTTTTGCTTCTTCTGCAATGTCAGCCAAGATCAGCTCATCTAGATCTGTCATAGGGGAGTCACCCATTACAAAAGTTGGTGCAGAGAGAGCTACTGGAGGGGATGGAATGACTGCCAAGGGTGGTGCAGATTCTGGAATTACAAAACTATCACATAGTTGCTTAGCGACTGTTGAACTGACAGGAGAGGTATAAGGGATAATAGCCAAATGTGGCTTAGTAAATTCTTCTGGAAGATAATACATATGTACAATGTCAAACGTTTTCAGCAATATTGCTAAGTTAACTGTGGGATTTAGGATAAAGTCACCAACAGTTTGGAATCCTTCAGAAGCTGACTCATCACAATCCATGTCAGTATCAATGAAGTCAATTAACTCTTTACTTATATAATCTGTATATTCTGCTGTGAAGACTAGAGTATCTGCTGGTGCTGGAGCTGAAGACTCTGAAGCTGTAGCTGCTGCTTCATCATCAGGCATCTCCCCCTGCCTGGTGTCAGTGGAAACTGAGGCCAGGCCCCTGACTGAGGAGGGGACAGCAGTGAGAGCAGATATGTGGGCAGATAAAGAGGTAATGATAGTAGCAAAAGGTGTAATGGCCTCTGCTATAAGTGATTTAAGAAGAGGAGTGATGATGGTGATGATATATGATATGGTAGATGGGTCCAATGAGAAAGTGGTAGATGGTGTTGCAGTTGGTGTGGAAGAGGTGGCAACTGGAATAGAGGGTGGAACATCAGGTGTGTGGATGTTAGATGTTGATAGGGATGGAAGGGTGGCATGTTGCATCATTGTGTCTGATGGTAGGATGTAAGATGGTATGGAAGATAGATGTGGGGGAAGTGGAGACTGTGGTGGTGTGGAAATGTATGTGTCATGGGGGGGATTCAGGAGGTGTGGGTGGTTGATTTTCCTGAAGGGAGGAAGAGGGAATGTCAGTGATGGTGATTGGCAAAGATGGAGTGACTGGGGATTTTGTTGTTGTTGGAAGGGGGGCTGGAAGAGAAGATGTGGAAGGAATGTTCTCTTCAGCAGGGTGGGGAGTGGCTTTAATAACCCTTGTGCCTTCAGAAGCTTTGGTGGAAGAGGTGGAAGCTATAGAGGGCATAGTGATGGTCCTCTCCCATCTACCAAATAAGGCACATGTCAGCCTTTTACTGGCATTTATGAATATGGTCTGGGAGACCAGGGATTCAACAGCCTATTCCTGTAGGAAGATTCCTAGAATTTTTCCAAAACAGACTTCCTTCTTAGTGTTCTTCTTCTTTATCAAGTCAAACAGAAGTTGTGCCCAGTTTATTGGCTTCTTGTTGATGATTGCACACATAATCAGAAATTGTTGTATGGTGATATAGTCGTGTGCAGTGTGTTTTCCAAGTAGCACTTTTCCTACTAAGTCTGCTAAAACTTTATAGGGAGCAGACAAGTGTTTCTTCAACAGTTTGTTGGGATTGTCTCCAGCATACTCCATGAGATTCAACATCATATCAGACTCCTCTATTTCAATTTCGAGTTCTTCTGCTCCATTTCTCAATCCAAAAATCTCAGTTAAGATTGCGGGGGTTAAAGAGATGGAGTTACCCGCGATAGTGCCCATCATGATGTTCTCTTCTGTTGACGACAGTGTGTATACCCATTCCCTGATTTCCATGCTGTGTAGTTTGACCCTTCTCGTCATCAGAGTTTTTAGTCCCTGTTCTTCAAGAAGTTCCAGGATATAGAGAAAGATTAGATCGGAATGTTGAAACGAATCGAAATCCACGTCAAATCCTGTATCAAACTTCATTCCAGTGAGAGTGCTTGCTAGAGTCGCCATTGAAATCACCTGCAGGAAAGACATAGAAACGGCGATCAAGTGCAAGGGAACAGAAAGCGCGGGATGGAGGTCGAAGAAAACCTAGATATAAGGTTTTCCAGAATATGAATCGACAAAATCCATTCCACGAAAATAAAATTGATTCTTCGAGCTGAGGTCGATGAAATAGTTTAAAGTTAAATAATTCGTCAAGCTCGTCAAAAGAATGGAAGAAGGTTCATCGAACTTAGGTCGATGAATATCTTCTGAAGCAAAGTTCGTCAATCGTTGTTCGACGAAAATTGTTTCACTCACAGAGAGTTCGTCGAGCTCCGTTCGACGAGTATCTCTCAAACTTTCCCTTGTTCGTCGAACTCCGTTCGACGAACTCTGGAAAATTCGTCGAATGCAGACATAACTTAAACTAAGTCTTCTCCATTGATCATTCCCAGCTGATTTAGAAAGAAAGCATGATTTTTCTCATCCAGAGGTTTGGTGAATATATCAGCTTTTTGTAAATCAGTGTAGATATAGATAAACTTAATCTTATTTTTGTCTACACACTCCCTAATGAAATGATGTCTTATATCAATATGTTTTGTCCTACTATGGTGAACTGGATTTTGTATTATGGCTATAGCATTAGTATTATCACAGAATAGGGTTGAATTATTTAAGTTGAACCCATAATCTAGGAGTTGATTTTGTATCCACAGCATCTGTGAACAACAGCTGCCTGCTGCAATATATTATGCTTTAGCAGTTGATGTTGACACTGATGTTTGCTTCTTACAAAACCATGATACTAGTCTCATACCCAAGAACTGACAAGTTCTTGAAGTACTTTCTCTATCTACCCTACATTCAGCAAAATCAGCATCAGAGTATCCAGTTAACTTAAATTCTGATTCAACAGGATACTATAGGCCTAGATTAGGACAACTCTTTATATATCTTAAAATCCTTTTTAATAAAATTAGATGAGATTCTTTAGGGTTCACCTGGAACCTAGCACAAAGGCATGTAGCAAACATAATATCTGGTCTACTTGCTGTGAGGTATAATAGGGACCCAACAATGCCCCTATAAGTTTCTGATGTACAGGCTTTCTTGGTATATCAGAGTCCACAACAACATTGGTGGCTATGGGAGTTTTCTTAGCTGAGGCATCAGCCATCCCAAACTTCTTTAGAAGTTCTTTAGCATATTTTGCTTGAGAGATGAAGATGCCATCAGGAAGCTGTTTCACTTGGAGACCAAGGAAATATGAAAGCTCTCACATGCTACTCATTTCAAATTTAGAATGCATGAGGTCAGAAAACATTTTGCACAATTTTGAATATGTAGAGCCAAATATAATGTCATCTACATAGATTTGCACTAACAAGATTTGGTCCTTATGATGTCTAGTGAAAAGGGTTTTATCTACAGTTCCTCTTGTAAATTTATGCTCTAATAGGAAACTTGGTAAGGTCTCATACCAAACTCTTGGAGCTTGCTTTAGACCATAAAGAGTCTTATTTAATTTAAAAACATAAGAGGGATAAGTTGGAGAGACAAAACCTGGAGGTTGTTCTACATAAACCTCTTCTTGTAATACTCCATTTAAGAAAGCACTTTTCACATCCATTTGAAAGACTTTGAACCTTTTGAATGCTGCATGGGCAAGGAAGATCCTTATAGCTTCCAACCTTGCAACAGGTGCAAAGGTCTGATCATAGTCAATTCCTTCCTCTTGCTTATATCCTTGAGCAACAAGCCTAGCTTTGTTCCTCACAATGACTCCTTGGGCATCAAGCTTATTCCTGAAAACCCATTTGATTCCAAGAACTGGGTAGTTTTGGGGTCTTGGAACCAAATCCCAAACTCTACATCTCTCAAATTGGTTTGTTCCTCTTGCATTGCAAGGATCTAGTGGGGATCTTGCTCAGCATCATGAATGGTTAGAGGTTCAACCTGAGAGAGAAAATAGGCAAGCATCAAGTCTTAGTTGAGTTGATGCCTTGTCTGCACACCTGCTGATATGTCTCTAATTACTTGAGATCTGGGATTATTTCTAAGTGTGACAAAATCAGTGGGTGTAGTTGGTTGTGCAATAGCATTTTGAATAAATTCCTCTTGTGGAATTATATTTGCTGTTGGTTGAGGCTCATGTTCTTTAGCTTCATCTTCTTCACTATTTTCGATGACTTGTAGAGAGGGATGAGTGGGAACCTCTTGGGTGAGGTTTAGTCCATCCAATGTCTCACACAAGTGGGGTACATGCAAGTTGCTACTGGTAGAAACTTCTTTCTACTTGCAATACATGTTAGTTTCATCAAATGAAACATGAATTGACTCTTCTACTTTTAATGTTGATTTATTAAATACCCTATAGGCCTTGCTTACTTGGGAGTATCCTAGAAAAACTCCCACTTCAGCCTTGGATTCAAACTTTCTAATATATCTCTTGTTGTTATTGTGTATATAACATGTACAACCAAAAACTTTAAAATAGTATATTTTAGTTTTCTTCCGTTTGAGCAATTCATAGGGAATCTTGTTCTTTAGTTTGTGAATTAAACTCCTATTCAGGACATAGTTTGCAGTGCTTATAGCCTCTGCCCAAAAGGTTAGTGGCATGTATGCATCAGCAAGCAATGTGCTGCAGCTTCAATAAGTGTCCTATTTTTCCTTTCAGCTACCCCATTTTGTTGGGGAGTTCTAGGAGCTGAGAAGCAATGTCTGATACCTTCCTTCTCACAGAACTCATGCATAAGAAAAGACTCAAACTCTGTGTCATGATACAGCTCCTATTCTTACTTCTCCCACTCATTCTGACTGTCCACATTTTGAGTCACCAAAAATAACTTTTGGCGTCAGCTTGGACTTATAGTTGAGTAGGATGTCCTTACTGCCAGTCATATGCTTAGAGCAGCCACTGTCCAGGTACCAAGTTTGATTTTCCCTTGAACAATTTCTCACCTGAAATATAAAAAGTTAATGATTTTTGACACAGGTTACCTTGGGCCCTTTGTATGGCTGATAAGAGAAACTAGAAATAATAGAAAATTCTGGCTGGGATTTATATCCTAGGGGTGATATCTCCTAGGTTGAATGGTCTAGTCAGTCAAGGGATTAAATTGTTTCCTAGAAGTATTTAAGTTTCTGTTGAAATTATAATTTTTACCAAGTCTTCCTGGGTTCAACGAATTTATGTAAGTTCGTCGATCAGAGTTCAACGAATTGGGTTGAGATCATTGATCTCTGCCCAGAGAATGAACATGTTCATTCTCTGTGCTCCACGTTCGTCGAGCTCTGCTCGACGAACCATACAAAGTTCGTCGATCGCAGTTAGACGAATAATGATGACTATAGTTGGCGTTCAGAGTTCGTCGATCGGGGTTCGACGAACTGGCCCCTTTTCGTCGATCTGAGGTCGACGAAAATTGCTGAACTTTATTTTTATTGGGTGTTTTCTGTTTTTCAACTTTGTCCTTAGTTTTAATTTGTTCAAGAATTTTATTTATCTTATATACTTGATCAGTATTCTTCTTTCCTTTCTCAAAAATAAAATTTATGGGTTGTGACAGGTGGTTTTTCTGAATAATAGGTGGTTCACTAGATGATGCACCTAATCCTAACTTACTTCCATTAAATCTAGCATTAGATATGTTGGTGATTACTGCTAGTTGTTTGCTTCTTCCATTTAGTGATTCTTCTAGCTGTTTTGCTTTACTTAATTCATCTTTCAGAAGAGTGATCTGTTCACTAAACATGTCTATTTCATTTTTTAATTTAGTGTTTTCTAAAACTAAGCTATAATAGTTAACTTGTTTATCTCTGAGAAGTTTGATTTCCTTCTCAGAGTTGATTAAATCTAAGCATATGATTTTAAAATCTGATTTAAAAGATTCTGAACTATAATCAAACCATGATAGTACCTGATCATCTTCTGATTCAGAAGCTTCCTCATTGTCTGAATCTCCTTCTTCTTAGTTTCTTCTTGAGGCATCAATTGCCATGAGGCAAACCACCTTTGCTCTTTCTTCTTCCTCATCTTCACTAGAGCTTGAGTATGTTGACTCTTCTTCAGTCTCACTCCAGGTCTCAGCCACAAACCCCATTTCCTTCCTCTTGTGTTTGCTGGAAGAGGGTTTGTTGGTGTACTGTCTCCTGGAATCCTTTTCCTTTTCTCTTCTCTTCTCTTTCTTCTGGTTCTCTGTACACTCAGAGAGAAAGTGCCCAGGATTCCTGCATCCATAGCACACCACTTCCTTTGTTGGTGTCTTATCATACTTTGGCATGTCATCTTTCCTTGATGACTTTCTTCTGAAGTCTTTTCTAGCCATCTTGAAAAATCTCTTAGCCAAGAGACTTATAAGTTCTTCATTTGATGTTGAAGATTCTGATTCTTTTGAGGCTTTGAAGGCTATGTTCTGTTCTCTTCTAGCTGCTGGAGGTGTTCTTTGTTCAGTAGCCTCCCTTGTTTTTATTAACTGCTCATAGGACTTTAGTTTACCCAATAGAGATTCAGTTGAAATCTCATTTAGGCATCTGACCTCCTTGATGGGCCAAATTCTTGTGTCCCATGAGCTTGGAAAGCACATCGGAATTTTGTCATTCACTTCAGTGAGAGTGATGAGCTTGTCCAGAGTTTTTAGCTCATTAATAATTGAGCTTAATCTGTTATACATCTCTGAAACTGTCTCAGCTTCCTGTTTCTTGAAATTCTCATATTGGAATATGAGATTTGATCTCCTATCCTTCCTTTCATCAGCCGATCCATCAACCATTTGGTTTAAGGAATCCCAAATGGCTTTTGCTGATGTGCACTCAGCAACCTTCTGGAAAATGTCATCAGACATTGTTTGTGCCAATATGTTCATGGCTTTTGCATCAGCCATCTTGGCTTTCCTGTAAGCATCATTGTAGTCTGGAGGAGGTACTGCAGTCATATTTGTAGAGCTACTTGGAGGAGCTGCAGGTGGTGGAGGTACTCCTGTTAAGATGGAAGCAAAGATATCTTCATCAATAGAATTCATATATAGCTTGATTCTTGCCTTCCAGATTCCAAACTTGTGCAAGTTGCAAACTGGAGGTCTGGTGTTTGCATAATCTTTATTCTGTGCCATGGCTGTGTTTCTACTTTAAAAGTTAAATGTGAATGAAGGTGATGTGTAGATCTAACAAAGGATCTTTGGTTCAAGGGTTAACTTGTCCAACCAAAGGAACCTTCCTCTGATACCAATTGAGAGTGAGGGTTAGGTCTACAATACTTTAGAGGGGGGTGAATAGAGTATATTTAAAATTTGTTAGGTCTATATAATAGTGTTGTTACAGCTTTTGCTGTAAACTGAAAGGTTGCAGTAATTAAGAAACTGGAAAACAGAAAATAATAAATCTAATCACACCAACACAACAAGAACAAAAAGAACAAGATAGGCAACCAGACAACACAAGAAATTTATAGTGATTCCCCAAATCTGGGTAGTCCACTCTTCTACCACCCTTGGTAGGAATCCACTTAGGTTTTTGATCAGGTGTCTGACACCAATGAGTTTTGATCAGGTCCCCAAAAACCAACTCAGGTCTTTTGGTTAGGAGACTTGCAACCAGGAATCACTTTTGAAGGGAGATGACAACCCTTTATATAGGAGGGGGTGAGAGAGTGATTTTGTCTTCTCTTTCTCAATAAACTGAGAAGACTTATGCAGATTGATGTTTAGCAAAAGCTCCCCCTGAATTATTGAATGGTTCAGGAAGATTTGGAAGCTTTGCGTAGGGTGATAGGTCTTCAATCAGAGTTCTTGACAAGCAGTGATGCAGGGACTTCTTGACTGATTTCATATTTGTTGTCCTTGGAAGTCCTGGAGAGAATGTGGAAGAAGAAGATGATGAGTCCACTTTATATACCTATTTTCGGACTCATCTGGGCTAGTTTTCACTCGGTTGCACTTCACTTTTAGTTCATTATCATATATATTTCATCTTGTCTTTATTTCCATAGGAAGTGCACATTTATGCCTGTGGTTGTGTTTTGTGTTATTCTTTTAGTCTGTACTCCTTTTTGTTATTGTTTGGAATGTCTGAACAGATTAGTGATGGTTTTTCCTTTCGATACAGGGGTCGTGTGCGTGTTCCGGGATGGTTGTGAAACAGGAATACTGCGCACGATCATGGGATCTAATGCGCACGACCACTGGTCGTGCGCCCCTGATCGTGCGCACTACTCTACGTTTTCTAGAATCAGCCTGGGGTAAGCACACGACCACTGGACATATTGCGCACGACCACTGGTCGTGCGCCACTGATCGTGTGCATTGATTCCTCTTTTCTGGAGTCCTGTCTGGGTAATCGCACGATCATTGGACTTAGTGCGCACGACCACTGGTCGTGCGCCACTACTCGTGCGCAGTATCCCAGTTCTTCTTCCTGATTTTCCATGCCAGTGCGCACGAGCATAGGACATAGTGCGCACGACCACTGGTCGTGCGCCTGTGATCGTGCGCATTGTTCATTTCTACTTTTGTATAAATAGTGCAGGTCTCGCCCTAATAAAAAGATCCGCAGATCGCCCATTTCCTCCGCCGTTTTCCGCCTTTTCCGCCGTTCCCCTTCATCTTCCACCCTAGGGAGGTGCTTCGGGCAAGCTTTCACCGCCAAATCCAAGCCGGAGCTTCCTCTCGGCCTCCTCCTTCATCCTTGAGCTACAAGAAGAGCTTGACCTAACTTTCTCCACCAAGCAAGGAGAAGTTGTGCCATCCTCCACCGGATTGTGACACGAAGAAGACGGGCCATTGGAAGGTGGTGACAGCCTTTCTCTACCCCGGACGCAGTTGCGGACCGAGCTTGGACGCGGATTGACAACCCGACGACTCCAACCGCGAATCCTCAGCAAGGCTTAGGATTCGGTCAATTTCGCACACTCTTTTCTTGTTTGGTTGTTGAATGTGTAGTTGAACTCTTGTATATGATGAAGAATGCTTAGTTTGTAAAATGTTTATATTCGATCATGTCTATGTGATTTTGTGTATTTTCGTTATTTACTTGAGGTGTGCCATAGTCCATCCACCATCCATCCACCCTTGCCGCACTAGCAATTGCTAGTGGCGTGCGTAACGAAGATGTGCTTTCGACCCTCATTCCGCCGTTCTAACCACCTCATCCGCTAGCCTTCTCGTCCATCCGCCCAGTGATTTGGTGCATAGCGGCCCGACTAGTCTTCCATCCCGTCTGGCGAAGCATCACATAGCGGCGTTGCATAGGAGTAGTTGATAGTGTTTTATTTTCTGTTTCCGCAACCATCAAAACCCCCTTAGTTAGCTCCGACCTGAGGACTTCAATCTCAAGTCCTCCTCGAAAATAACTCCACCTTACTGTGTTCCTTGTGAGATCGATACTTGGGAAAACCCCCATTTTATATTACTTGTGCGACCGGTTCACTGTCGTGATCTATAGCATCAAGTTTTTGGCGCCGTTGCCGGGGAACACAGTCGTGTGAGTTTTTGTAGAGGAAGATAAGAGATAGAAGCCCTTTTTCATTTGTTCATATCACTTTCTTCTTTGTTTTAATTTTTAGCATTTGTGTTTGTTTTTATTTGTTCTTATTCTAGTTTTAATTTTTCTGTAGCAGGTTTTCCTATTCTTTTATTTGTGGTGTGTAGCTAATTGTTGCTTAGAAACTTTCTGTTGGTGAATTATTCTTGTTGCACCATGTATTCTTATATAAATATCAGTTGCCGATGGTGTGGGGATTATAGGCATGGTAGTGATGGTGCCCCACTGAAGAATGGGAGCATAATTCTCGTGGTTCTGTGTATGGAGCACCGTCTTCTTATGGTACTTCATACACCCAACCCAGGTATTATGGTCACTCCTCTTCTACGCCTTCGTCTTTTTCTTATTCCTCTCCGGTCCCACCTGTATCGAGGAGTAATGAAAAACGATGTTTGTGTTGTCGTAGCACCGACCACGTGTTGAAAGATTGCGCAGAATTTCAGCGCCAGTTGGAGGATGATGAACCGAGTATCCGATTCATTCCATCCACCTCTCAATCGGCTGCCCCTTCTGATTCTGATGATATGTTTGCAGCACCACCTTGTCTATGGGGGACTGCTGCGGATATGCCCATCAGACTTTCTGCTGATCGGTGTGACGACATTGTGGCACCGTCTCTCCCCATGCCCTCTTCCCCTCTTGTTGATTCACCCCCGGAGGAACCTGCACATATTTTCTCTGATGCTGTTGTTCCTCTGCCTTCTTTGCAAGAATTATCTATCCCTATTTTTAGTGTGTCGGTTGATGATGTTCGGCCGGATTGTGATTCTGAGCCTGAGGATGTGCCCATGTTTGACGAGGATATTATTTTCATTAATGGACAGTATTACGTCTTGGAACATGTGGATGCACCGAGGTGTGTTGATGAGGATATCCTCTTTGTTGAGGAAGTTTCCACTTCCTTGATGGATGAGGAGGTCCAAACCACCACCGAGGACCTTGAGCTCGCGGATTCCCTTCGCCATGACTCATATGATGTCGTCGATGATCTATGTCGGGATCCTGCTGGGAGTGAGACCGGGACCACTCCCCCTATTTCTGATTCTTTTAGTTATTCATCTCCTTTATTTCTTGATCCCATTTCTGTATCTGAGCCTGTGCGGGTTGAGTCTTCGCAGGTGCTTCAGGAGGACTTGGAGTTTTCAGCTCGAGTCATGGATGATAGCATCCTCTTTTGCGAGGAGGTTGATTCCTCCTCTGTTGAGGAAGCTTCATTCATCACTTTCTCCTTCTGCAGACTCCCTATAGACGATACCTTGCTAGGCAAGGATTTCTTTTGTGATAAGATGAGCGAGGACCAGTCCTCCTCCTCTTCTTATTTCTTATTTCCTCTACCTATGTTGGGCAGGTATTACTATTTAGGTAGAGGGGTAACTGCTCTATCACCGTATCGGTACCCGTTACCGAAACGGATATTGGAGCAGTTACCTGTGCACTTTTTATTTCATAGGCCCATTAGCTAGAACTGTTTAGAATGTAATAAGTCGTGCTGGGATGACAATAACCCCAGTACTTATCTTTTATTTCCTGCATTTTTATTTTCCTGTCTATTTTATTTTAGCATTTCTTTTTTATATTTTTGTTTTGTTTTTGCGGAGCTCACCCCTACAGGTATTCTTGGCAAATTGTATTGGCAGGGTTCTGATTCTTCGTATGGCGGGCATGCTTCAGGTTTTCACGCGTCTTCTGGTATGCTCACTTGCTGAGCATTGAGTAACCTCTTCCCTTAGCTCTGTATGATTTTAATTTCTCTATCATTTGCTGTGTAGCTTAGTTTAAGTCTGGGGGAGAGATTTGTTATCTTTTGCACGTACACATCTCATGTGCATACTAGAAGCTTTTATTGTTATATTTTGATTAGTTCATTGCATCACACATCACTGCACCCACATGAGCGCGTGCTTAGCTTTTTGCGTGCTGCGAGTTAAACTCATTTCTTCGTTAGATTTGGGAAAATTATGGTGCTGACATAGGATTGTGAGACGGAGTAAAATGTTGGCCTTGTTGTGATCCTAGTCAACTGCTCTCATATCGTGTAGAAATTGGAGTAGATTTAATTTTTCTGTATGCTTTTAGTTTTATATTTTTCTAATTGCGTAAATACTTTTGATTTTACTCAAAAGTTGGTGAATCCGGTGCGAATCCGACGGTAGCTTCGGGATGTGTGTAGACGGTTGTTAGTTTTGTATTGCTCGAGTCTGGAGGATGGATAGTCTTTCTCGTTGGCTAAGAACTTGCCCCAAGCTATTCTTGAAGCATGGGTATAGGTTAGTCATGCATGAGCGTGATGTAGGCCATCATTTTGGCCCGGTTGAGCTTTGTACCATTCCTAACGTCTTATCCTCGCTAGCCCCGTTGTGCCTACCCCTCCTTTTGATTCAGCTCCACCATGATTTCACCAAAGCCTCCAAGCCAATCCTAGTCGCACTCCCGAGTTGAGCTTTAGAGTTTTACATTTTCATGTTGGGATGTTATGTGGTGTTATTATTTGTGAAAATGTGGAAGTGCTCCCAAAGTTTATATCTGCTGAACTGTGAAAATAAAATAAAATAAAAAAATAAAAGAAAAAGAAAAATATTTGTAAAGAAAAAGAAAAGAAAAAAAAAGGTGAAAAGAAAAAGTTTTAATTGAACATCATTTTGGAAATGTGATTATATGTGGAGTAGGCGGTGCACACACCCATATGTTAAAAGTTAAGTTTGGGGGTGTGGTGTACCCGCATATATTTTGGTTAGCTGATGGATTCCCTTCATACTAGCTCATTTGGGTTAGGTGCATAGCCTTCTTGTTTTTCCTTGTTTACCTCACCAAAACCCAAGCCCCATCTTTTCACCTAAAGTCCTACTGATTCGTGTGTGAACCAAACCAGTGCCGTGGAGAGAATGCGAAAGGGCAAGCATATGGTCACCGACATTGGTGGATTCCTTTGGAGGTTATCCGGAGCCCCGATCTTTGGCAATGCTCGCCTAGCGATTAGTCTACTTTCTCCCTACGCGTGACCGAATGATTCACCGTGATTCCATTTTTGAGTAATAATAGAATTTTGATACACATTGTGAAAAGTATAAACTATTTTGTATACTTAGAAATTTCTTCTATTATATTTTTACGCACGCGAGCATGCGACTTCGCATGGTACTCTGTATCGCAATTTCCTTGTTAGCTAAATCATTTTCCCTATCTGCTTAGATTTTGTTTGCTCGGGACGCGCAAACAGTTAAGTCTGAGGGTGTGATGAGTCCACTTTATATACCTATTTTCGGACTCATCTGGGCTAGTTTTCACTCGGTTGCACTTCACTTTTAGTTCATTATCATATATATTTCATCCTGTCTTTATTTCCATAGGAAGTGCACATTTATGCCCGTGGTTGTGTTTTGTGTTATTCTTTTAGTCTGTACTCCTTTTTGTTATTGTCTGGAATGTCTGCACAGATTAGTGATGGTTTTTCCTTTCGATACAGGGGTCGTGTGCGTGTTCCGGGATGGTTGTGAAACAGGAATACTGCGCACGATCATGGGATCTAATGCGCACGACCACTGGTCGTGCGCCCCTGATCGTGCGCACTACTCTACGTTTTCTAGAATCAGCCTGGGGTAAGCACACGACCACTGGACATATTGCGCACGACCACTGGTCGTGCGCCACTGATCGTGTGCATTGATTCCTCTTTTCTGGAGTCCTATTTGGGTAATCGCACGATCATTAGACTTAGTGCGCACGACCACTGGTCATGCGCCACTACTCGTGCGCAGTATCCCAGTTCTTCTTCCTGATTTTCCATGCCAGTGTGCACGAGCATAGGACATAGTGCGCACGACCACTGGTCGTGCGCCTGTGATCGTGCGCATTGTTCATTTCTGCTTTTGTATAAATAGTGCAGGTCTCGCCCTAATAAAAAGATCCGCAGATCTCCCATTTCCTCCGCCGTTTTCCGCCTTTTCCGCCGTTCCCCTTCATCTTCCACCCTAGGGAGGTTCTCCGGGCAAGCTTTCACCGCCAAATCCAAGCCGGAGCTTCCTCTCGGCCTCCTCCTTCATCCTTGAGCTACAAGAAGAGCTTGACCTAACTTTCTCCACCAAGCTAGGAGAAGTTGTGTCATCCTCCACCGGATTGTGACACGAAGAAGACGGGCCATTGGAAGTTGGTGACAGCCCTTCTCTACCCCGGACGCAGTTGCGGACCGAGCTTGGACGCGGATTGACAACCCGACGACTCCAACCTTGAATCCTCAGCAAGGCTTCGGATTCGGTCGATTTCGCACACTCTTTTCTTGTTTGGTTGTTGAATGTGTAGTTGAACTCTTGTATATGATGAAGAATGCTTAGTTTGTAAAACGTTTATATTCGATCATGTTTATGTGATTTTGTGTATTTTCATTATTTACTTGAGGTGTGCCATAGTCCATCCACCATCCATCCACCCTTGCCGCACTAGCAATTGCTAGTGGCGTGCGTAGCGAAGAGGTGATTTCGACCCTCATTCCGCCGTTCTAACCACCTCATCCGCTAGCCTTCTCGTCCATCCGCCCAGTGATTCGGTGCATAGCGGCCCAACTAGTCTTCCATCCCGCCTGGCGAAGCATCACATAGCGGCGTTGCATAGGAGTAGTTGATAGTGTTTTATTTTCTGTTTCCACAACCATCAAAACCCCCTTAGTTAGCTCTGACCTGAGGACTTCAATCTCAAGTCCTCCTCGAAAATAACTCCACCTTACTGTGTTCCTTGTGAGATCGATACTTGGGAAAACCCCCATTTTATATTACTTGTGCGACCGGTTCACTGCCGTGATCTATAGCATCAGAAGACTCTTGATATTGTATGATTGTTCTTCTTCTTCTGAATGATGATCACTGCCTGTCACTGTAAGCTTCAATACAATTTCTGTGTAAAGCTTTTCTGCTTCTGTGTGTATTATTCTAGTAAGTCTGTGTATGTCACTATATTTTTTTGACTGAGTATATTCTTGTTCTTGTTACCGATTCTCGATCTTCTTTTCTTCTATATCTTTTCAAAAATTTGAATCCTCTATAATTAATGCTGACGGCCTAAGAATAATCGGCATTGATGTATTTCCTCAACTGACCCGTGGAAAATCGGCAAGTAATATTCCTGAGGAAGACTGTAATTAATGCTCCCTCTAACGGATACATTCAGAGAATGTTAGAGCATTAATTTGTCATGAATTATTCACATTTGAGTGAGGACAGAATGCCGGAACAGGCTAAGTCTGGAATCGTCAAACAGTTGGTAGAATTCGTCGAACTGAATTACCAATTCGTCGAGCTGAGATATTGAATTTGTCGACCAGACAACTTCCTGTTCATCGAGCTGAGTTCCAAGATCGTCGAGCTGATAACAGAGCTGCATGCTTCAGAGCCTTTGCCTTTTCTGTCTGAAGTTCGTCGAGCTGAGTTTGTAGCTTCGTCAACTGGAGTTCAGTAACCTTCTAGACTTAGTAAAGTATTTTGTGTTGACTGATATTCTGTGTGTCGACATGAATCTTCTGGTGTCGACACAGGTGGGTGTCGATTGATTAGTCTTGGTGTCGACACAAATCTTCTGGTGTCGACATAAGTTGGTGTCGACAGATTAATCTTGGTGTCGACATAGTTTGTGTCGACACATGCCCTAAGTGTCGACACAAATCTTCTGGTTCCGGAATTCGTCGAGTAGAGTACTGAGTTCGTCAACCTGAGAAGTTGACTTCGTCGACCTAAGAAGTTGTTTACTGGAGGTCCAAGTTCGTCGAGCTCAGAATCTTGTTCGTCGACCAAAGTCTGAAGTTGGACTTAAAATAATATGGAGTTTATCCTGACTTTAGTTTGTTGAAGTATCACAGTTTTCGTCGACCAGAGAATGAAGATCGTCGAGCTCAGCTCAGAGAAATGTCTCAAGATCGTCGAGCTGAGAACGTCTTTCGTCGACCTGAGTTCGACGAACGTCGAACTCATTTTTACTTAGTCTTGAAATCTTCTAAATATTGAGTCTCTGGCAGTCTTGTTAATAGCTGATCCATCTAATGTTGACTCTAAGGACTTGGCCTAGACTCTACGACACAACTTTGACCATGGCTATACATGTTGGGTCACATCCTAAGTTAGTGAACCTAGCTCAAATCAATTAGGGATCCAACACAGCCATTGAAGTTCCTGATGCCGAAGATAGAATGCCAGCAGCTGTCAAACATTTGAGGGATCATCCCAGAGATCAAATCATAGGTAATATAAGTCAAGGTGTTACAACAAGGAGCAGAAGCCTCAACATTACCGTGTATACAAGCTTCCTGTCTCAGGTTGAACCAAAGAGGTTTGAAGATGCCAACATAGAACCATTTTGAATTGTGTCTATGCAAGAAGAACTGAACCAGTTCAAGAGATGCAAGGTATGGAAGCTGGCTCGCAGACCACATGGATATAACTGGTGGCGACGACGGCCCCCAAGTTGACGACGGCCTCCAAATTGATGACGGCCCCCAAGTTGATGACGGCCCCCAAGTGGTTGATGACGGCACTCTAACGGAAGACCCTCCTTCGTCTCCAACAAAGGACTCGCGTCGCCGAGGTGTTCGTATGGAGCGGCGCTACAATTTCCGCCCTCGGCGCAAGACAAATATATAGTTAAATTTATCTTTAGATTTATCTTATTTTCTTTATGCTATTTTATTTGGGATATTGTATTGTGGGCTGCATGTAGCCATTTGGTGTGTTGTTTTATTTTTATTTTGGGCTGCATATAGCCTAGACTTATTTTTAAGCCTATATATAGGCATGTATGTTTGGTTTAAATTAAGTTGAATGAGAAAGAAAAAACCCTAGTCTTTTCCCCTCTAAACATTCTCTCCCTCTCTCTCTACATATCCTAGCCGCCACCCTCACTCCCCCTCTCTCTCTCTCTCTAAAAGTTCGGCCAGCACTTTCCCTTCCCCTCTCTTCAACAAGCTGCCACCCTCATCTCTCACTCTCCCTCTAAAAGTTTCGGCCAGCCCACACATCTCCATCTTCCAAGCCCCACCTCCTCTCACCACCCACAACCCGGCCTCCACCTTCTCCAAAACCGACCGGCCACCCTTCTCCTCGTGAAGCTTTGTCCGGAAAGGTCTCCTTCTACGGCGAGAAATCTGGACTTTGGTGTGAAGCGGCCAAGGCGGACGATCTATCTCTCCATCCGGCGCGACTCCGGCGGAACCGTGGAAGAGCGACCCTTCAAGGGTAGTCGGAATCATCTATTCCGACTTGGGTAACGATCCTCTCCACTCACGTGTGATTCCCTCTTGATATTCTAGTGGACGGAAAAATTTTTGCGTTAGATTTGAATCATTAGATTCTTCGTGGGTTTTTCTTTGGATTTTTGCATAGAGCCTAACCGCGTTATTTCCGAACAAGGGTTTGGCGAACCCCGTTTTTTTTTGTTGGGAGAGATCTACCATTTTTCGATCGCATTTTGGGTAGATCTCTTTTGGTACAACCTTCGCTCGGTCGGACCCAATATTGGTCCTTTTAGCTTGGGAGAACGTCGGCCTATCGCCGTTCGCTCGACCTTCCCGCGGAGTGGCTACCGTACGTTGGTGAACTGTGATAATACGCTTGCGAGTGCGCTGCGATTAAATCTAGTGCGTGAGAGATTGTGGGTTGAGCGTGGCGTTCGTTTCTTCCCCTTACCCGTCTAGTGTCCGCGGTAGTGGCCTACATCAATAACATCATTGGAACCAAGTGGATTCATAGGAATAAACTTGATGAGAATGGTGTTATCATCAAAAATAAGGCTAGACTGGTTGCCAAAGGATACAGATAAGAGAAAGGTATTGACTTTGATCAAACATTTGCACCAGTTGCTAGATTGGAAGTAATAAGACTATTCTTTGCATATGCTGCACATAAAGGTTTTAAGGTCAACCAAATGGATGTTAAGTCAACTTTCCTAAATGGTGACCTAAAAGAGGAGGTCTATGTCGAGCAACCCTCGGGTTTTGTTAACTCGAACTCTTCTAATTATGTGTTTAAGCTGAAAAAAGCTTTGTATGAGTTGAAGCAAGACCCTAGGACATGGTATGAAACTTTGTCTAGCTTTCCCACTGAGAATAAATTCTCAAGGGGAAAGATAGACAAGACATTAGTCCTTAATGAAGTCAAGGGTAAGATCATTCTAGTCCAAATTTATGTAGATGACATAATTTTTGGGGTCTACTGATGATGGCATCTGCAAGAAGTTTGCTAAACTTATGCAAGGGCAGTTTGAGATGAGCAGTATGTGTGAACTCAAGTATTTCTTGGGCCTCCAAGTTAGGCAGTCAGAGAATGGTCTACTCATCTCTCAGTCTAAGTTCACCAAGGAACTAATCAAGAAGTTTGGAATGGAGAGTGCCTTCATAATGAAAACTCTTATGGGGTCAAGTGTGTCAATAGACAAGGATGAGACTGAGAAACCTGTTGATGAAACCTTGTATATAGGTATAATTGACTCCCTCCTCTATCTGACTGCAAGTAGGCCAGACATCATGTATGTTATATGTGTTTGTGCTAGATACCAGGCTAGTCCTAAGGAGTCTCATTAATCTGCAGTAAAAAGAATTCTGAGATATCTCAAGGGTACACCTGATCTTGGTCTATGGTACCATAGGAATAATGATTTTGAACTAATTAGGTATTCAGATACAGTTTTTGCAGGTTGTAGAGAAGATATGAAAAGCACATCAGGAACCTGTCAATTTCTAAAAAGAAGACTTGTATCTTGCAACAACAAGAAACAAACAAGTATTGTCATCTCAACAGCTGAATTAGAGTATATCTCAGCTGGAAGTTGTTTTGCACAACTACTTTGGATCCAACATCAGCTCCAAGACTACAACCTCAAGCTAAGTAGAACTCCAATGTTTTGTGATTCTTCTAGTGCAATCTTTATTGCTAAGAATCTTGTGTCTCATAATAGGACTAAGCACATAGAGATCAGATATCATTTTATTAAAGAGCATGTGAAAGGGAGGGTCAGTTGAAGTTTGTCCCCACAGACCGGGCGGCTTAGCGGTCTGTTCACTAAGCGGTTCAACACCTGTCAAATTTGACCGGGCGGTCTGGCGGTCTCTCTCTACGGCTTGTTCTATCCTGCTGGTGTTGCCGAGCGGTTATCCCATCTGTCTAAGTGTCCGCGCGAGGCCTGATCGGTCTCCATTATTCTAGCCGCTCAGCCTGTAAATGTTTAGTCCCACATTGTTTGTAGACTCTCTTTCTTATCTCCTCCATTCTATATAAGGGAGGCCATACCTTTGTAAATGATATCTTTTTTGGATAATAAAATTTCATTATTCAAAAGTTTATTCGCTTGTTCTCGTTTTTTCGCTTCTTGTCTCTACTTTCTAACATGGTATCAGAGCACACGGTCATTTCCTCCTAGTTCTGTGCGCCCTCTGTTGTTCGCGACTTCTTTTCGGCATTCTGCGACTTGTTTCGCGGCTTGCCCTCTCTTCTATCCGCGCGGCCTGTTTCCATCCGCGCGGCTTGTCTTTTGTCCGCAGACCTGTTCGCGCGGCTTGCTCCTTCTTGGTTCTCTTCTCCTACTTCTCTTTGTCGCGGCGACCTGTTTAGTTGTCGCCGCGCCTCTTGTTCTTTCTTGCCTCTCCGACTTCCTAGTCGCTGCGGTCTGTCTCTGTCCGCGTGTGTGTTGTCTCTCTCCACGCGGTTTGCTGCTGAGATCTGCCTGACCGTGCGGGTTGTTCCTTTCTCCCCGCATCTTGGTCGCGGTCGCCAGCTCTTCTCGTCTTTTCTGTTCGCTCGGGCTTCTCAGTTCGTGCGACTTCTTCCCCGTCGTGCCTTTGCCCGCCTTCTTGCCGCTGCTGTGATCTGCCTGACCGTGCGGGTTGTCTCTTTCTTACCCGCATCTTGGTCGCGGTCCGCGTGTGTGTTGTCTCTTTCCTCCTCAAGTCGCACGAACTGAGAAGCCCAGTGAAGGAGAACAGCTGTCTGAAAAGACGAGAAGAGCTGGCAGGACCGCGACCAAGATGCAGCAAAGACTGTCCAAGGCACTGACTCGCAATTTGATGACATCCCAGCAGAGGTAACTGAACAAGTGAGTGAAACCATTGGGGATAGGATTTGTGCTGAACTTGAGGAGGAGGCTTTTAAGTCAGATACTCTAGTTGAGGGGGAGTAAACTCAATCATTGCAAGACAAGCTTGATTCCTTATTGGAGAATATGCAAAGCAGGATTGATAAGATTCCTGGTGAGCCTCTATGGCTGGACTCCAGTACTCCTGCTGAGGGTGAGCAGGTTCCTGCAACAGTCGGAGAATTTGCTCGGCACATATTGCTAAAAACCAACAACATCCTGTTCCAGAACATGAAGGTGCTCCTGTTCCCGTTGAGACAGACCAGCAAGCTCCTATGGGGAAGGTGCTCCCGTTTCAAGAGCCAAAGTCAAGTCTATTGCTGAGGAGGAGGAAGAGGTCAGGCTCAGCAATAAGAGGTACAGAGAAGAGATGGAAACCATGCCAGACTTTGAAAAATGGAGTCCTCAATGAAGGACCATCATTTTGTCTGCCTGGGATCAAATAAAAGAAAATAAGATTGATAGGTGAAAGCTGTACAACTCCATATAATGGGCCAAGCTAGAAAGGAATGATGAGGCAAAAAGAAAATTCAGAAGAGACAAGAAGACAGGTGCAGTGCAACCAGATGTCTAGAGCTAAGCAAATAATTTCCAAAGCCCTATAGTTACATTGAAAGACAGAAAAAAACTGTTGTTGATGACAAGGATGTTAAGAAACCTAACAGAGGCATAGTTATCAAGGAACCTGAAACTTAAAATATTTATGTATTCCTTAAGGGCTTTAGAAAATGATTTTTATTCTCAACACGCTGTCTGTTTATAATTATCATTTTGTTGTGTTAATCTTATTATGATTCTATGCTGCCTATTGCTCTTATTTGATATGAATGTTTTTCTATTCATATGGTAGTGTATATCATTGTCTATGGTTCTGACTTTTTCTACTATAGTGAGATTGTTGGGTCCATTGATCACAATATCCCAGATTTGAAGAAGGCCCACAAGTCAATGGTATACACATGTGTGTATCTGATATACATGTTAAAGTTCATTGTATGCATGTTGTATACTGTTACATTGATTAGACAGGTTGTCTGGGTCATAATGATAGTGAGACTCAAGATAGAATGTTGAATAAGCAGAAAACAGGCTAAGTCTAGAAGCATTGAGTTAACTCACTTAACTCAACGCCAAGAGTCTAAAAGCGTTGACAGGAGATCCCGCAGTCAAAGCCTCAATAATTGCTGACTTGAAATCTGTCTAAGGAAAGAAGCGTTGAGTGAAGACAGTTCACTCAACGCCTACTCAAAAGGATTTCTGGTTAAGTACAAAAGCGTTGAGTGACGAAGGATCACTCAACGCCACATAAATAAATTCAACAAAGTCAGAAAGCGTTGAGTATAGAAACTTCACTCAACGCCTTCATACAGGAAGATTCTTCCAAGTCCAAAAGCGTTGAGTGATGAAGACTCACTCAACGCCTTATCAATTAGGCTGTAAAAGTCAAATGCGTTGAGTGTTGAATGTTCACTCAACACCTAAATATACAGATTTTCTGCTAAGTATTTTTGCATTGAGTGACATGACTTCACTCAACGCCTATGCAGATTGACTAACAATTACTAAGTCCCCAGGCACTGGGTCATGCTGACGTCAACCAAAATTCAAATGTTGTGAGACTTGCGCGCTAGATTACAAAAGGCATCGTATGCCTTTAGTACAACTATTAAAGCTAAAGTTGCCTGACAGTTACCAATTTCGGCTTGCCCATACTAGGGAAAGAGTCGTTGGACGGCGAGAGATAAAGTGGACTTTACAGAGAAATAAAAGAAAGCTTTTTGGTCATCTTCATCGTCTCCATCAAGCAATAAAATCCTTGACTCGTGGATTTACAGAAGGTCTGAAAAATATAGACAAGTTGGATGTTTGAAGAACACAAAGAACTATAAAATCAAAAAGTCTTTAATAGCAAGTACACAAAACTCATTTTTCTGTATAAGGAGAAGCAGAGCAAACTCTAGTTGTTGTTCATTTTCAGGGCCTTTGCACTCAACACTGGTACATCAAAAGGCCTGGAGAAATAGAGCTCTGCAGTTGGCTTCTCAGCACAAGCATATTTAACTTGACGATTTGCATCATTGCTGTTGTGAAGAAGTTAGGACTGAGCTTGCTTAGTTCAAGAAGAAGAAGATTCAGAGAACATTCCCTCTAGAGTCAATCATCATCAAACATTTACTCTCTCTGTTGGATCATTATTGATCTGAGTTGTAAGCCAAAAATATAAAGGCTGAGTGGTAGGATCTTGTCAAGATTTGAGGTAGGAGATTAATTATCTCTGAGTGTAGAGCTATTCTCCTAGCCTGAGTTGTAGGGCTTCTTGATAAGCTTGAGGTAGGTGATCTGGAGGGTCACTGAGCTATAGGAGTAAAGATTACTCTGAGTGTGTAGGGCTGTGGCCTGAGGTTGGGCTTGGAGGAAGCCGGAGAGATCCTAAGGGATCTGTGTTGTAAGATCTTTGAGTCGAGTTTGGAGAAGATTGTCTTGTCTAACACACTGTTAGAAAGGTGGAAGGAAAAGTGGATTTACTCATACCTTGGGGAACCACTATAAAATCTGGTGTGTTGTTCTTATTCTTGAAAGCTAACATAATAATCAAAGACACAACTCACCAAAGTCAAAGAAAATTCAAAAAGACTAGAAGACCTATTCACCCTCCCTTTTAGGTGTATAACTACTCTTGAAACAAAGACTTTCAATCACTAACTGTTGATTAAAACATAAATTAAAACATCCAATCATACAACTACGAACGGGTACCACACCCAAAGTAAAAATTATAATCATGCAGACCAAACAAGAGATACATGCAATAATAGAGATCTACAAACAAGCCGACACTCACTATATATATATATATACACACACACACACACTAGCATCTTTGAACGGGCTCTGCCCGTCCTCGATTCGTCGCTGCGGGGTTCGCCCACATGACAACGACATTGTGTCGACACTTGAGCCTTGGTGTCGACACACTGGTGTCGACACTTGAGCCTTGGTGTCGACACACTGGTGACGACACTTGAGCCTTGGTGTCGACACAAAGGCTCAAGTGTCGACATAAAGGCTCACGTATCGACACAAAGGCTCAAGTGTCGACACAAAGGCCTTTGTGTCGACACTTGAGCCTTGGTGTCGACACACTGGTGTCGACACTTGAGCCTTGGTGTCGACACAAAGGCTCTTTAATTACCGGGACCGGTCTTTTTACCGGTCCCGGTTCCAGTCCCAGTCCGGGACCGGTCAAAGACCGGTAAAAGACCGGTCTTTGACAGGTCTTTTACCGGTCCCGGTCCGGGACTGGTCTTTTACCAGTCCCGGTCCGGGACCGGTTTTTGAAGTGAAATGAGGGACTTCTTGGGACTTCTAGGACCAGTCCGGGACCGGACCGGTCCCGACCGGGAACGGACCGGTCCCGACCGGGACCGGTCTTTAGCCGGTCCTAACCGGTCCGGTCCCAATCGATCCGATTTTTGAAATAGCCTTATTAATAATCTAAAGTATAAGAATGACCCTTCTTTCATAACAGGACAGATTAGGACCGATTTTTTTGTACACCACTTAGTCCAATAAAATTTTATAAACAAACAAACCAATAATATTATTTATATGCTTTATTATTTATATCTTTAATCCTTCAAAAACAAATATTTTAATAACCTAATCACCGACAACTAATCATTGTTGTCAGCCCAATCATTGAAAAGAGGCTAAAGTGGGAAGGGTTATGAAAGAAGGGTCATTCTTATACTTTAGATTATTAACAAGGCTATTTCAGAAATTTGTCCCTTTCGGCGTGTTGCCGTCGTCTGGGGGGAGGAGACATGACAGGGGGAGGTGTGTTGTTGCTGCTGCTGCTTTCGGTGGACATGACTTGGGAGAAGAATTTGTGGTGGGATTTCCTTCCGCGGGAGATCAGGGGGCGGGATTACTTTTTGCAGGATTTTGCTGTGGCCAAATCGGACCGTAGCCATTATTTAAAAAAATTTAATCAAATGGCTAATATCAAATCGATGGTGAGCTCCCAAATATTCATATTCATTTATATAATAATGATATATATATATATATATATATATATATATATATATATATATATATATATATATATATATATATATATATATGTTTGGAATATATAAGCTCAAGATTTTTTAAGCCTAAAAAAACTTGAGCTGTTTCTCTCATAATACTTGTCGGAATTAGACAAATAATATATGCATTTTGTAGCCAAGAACGAGATCTACAATTTTTATGTTAAACATTTTTCTAAAATTTGCATGGTTTAGGGGGAATTTAGCTCGAAAGGTTGCTGACTCGAATTTTTAAATTTATTATTATTATATTCATCTCGAGCCAACAACCTTTCGGGTGAGATTCCGACCAACCTTTTTTGGCGTGACATTTTTGGGACAAAATTACCCTCAAAATATCGATCCTACAATCCTCATTCTTAGTTTTTTGTCCATTACTTTCTCGCGCCAGCTTTTTGACTTTTGCAATCAGTTTTTTACCCATGTTCCTCCATCAAATGACACCTGACAAATACCCTCTCATACAAGTCTCTCCTTTGTTCCTCGACTGCCACCAAACACACACGATCTGCAAAAAAAATCTAACATCTTACCTGCAATCCTCCCAGAGGACGCACAAGATTCACAGATAACCTTCGAAGTCAATGCTCGACATCCAACCCTTGAATCACCACCGAATAGAAACAGTCATCAAGGTCAAATGCCCAACTTCAACACCAAATCCACACCACACTCTACCTCTACTGACAAAAAAAGTTGAGCCCAATTTAGCACTCTTAACCTCTTCCAAGAAAGACAGCGATCTCCTACAGAGATTGGCAACCACACGTTGGCGGCTCTCTTCCTTGCGAACAAGAGAAGCAACAACACCTTGCGAACATGAGGAAAGGGGGGCGCCATTGCCTTCGGCATACAGGAGCTAGAGGCATAGCACTTCCTCATTCACAAATTGAGAGGTGCACAACTCTCTTCTTCTCAAACAAACAAGTGGGCAATGCTGCAACTCTCACGAAAAAGAACGAAAAGTGTCACCTCTCTTTCGCCAACAGGACAGACTTCCTCCTTCAACACACGGGATCTGGATGAGACAAATGTTTTCTCATGGCCCTCTATGCGGCTTCACACTAATCGGGGTTATAAAACCATAAATCTCAAATGGAATCAATAACATGAGCCAAGTCAATAAAAGGAACCCAAAACCAATAAATTCCAAATACATCCCACCACACCTAAGTAGATCCACCAAATTTTATGTTCAAAATTAATTCTTTTTCTTGGCGGCGGTAATAACTATTATCATGCTACTCATTTTATAACAATAGCGTTTTGTCCAAATTCACCAGAGCAAAACCACTGCCAAACAAACCATATGTCGGATTTAGAAGAGCACGCGATTATGAAAACATAGATAACGCTTGAATAGATGTGACCATAAACATTATTTTTCAAAGGCAAGCCACTGTATGGTAAAATTTCATCAGTTTTGCAAATGTGGTCAAGCATTAGAGGTCATGAATGCTCAACACTCAAAAAATAAAATTCTGGCCAAAAAATATCAAGAAAGATCCACACATAAATCGCCACTGCCACATTTACTGCCACAATTTTACAGTCCTTGCTTAAATATCACATTTGTCCCAAATTGTATCAGTCAGAATAAAATGTATACACCAAATGCTATTCTGCCTAAATAATAACATTAATGTATTTACTTACAAGTCTCATTATCAAATCTAATGAAACTTCAAATCAACAACTAAAATACACAAAACAATCTGTTTATGCATATCAAAGTCCAACTAGCAGTTCGAATGCTCACAGGATTAAGAAACAGGGTTGATTCCAATACCCCCATAAACGCATGCTCTAATTTTCATTGTCAGTTGCAAATCACTTATACAACACATGATGAATGTCCATTGGCAATGTCAAAGAGCGGCACACAAAATAGGTAGCACTAGTGTTCACTTTCCCATGAAATGCCGGAGGTCGTTCTTGGTCCTAGAACATCATTCCACACCAACACAGTCCCATCTCCAGCCGTCTGCTTTCGCACAAACATCATCCTCCACCAACTCTTGCTGACCTGCAAAGCGGGACATATGTTCCACATCGAGAAAGCCATGTGAATTTGTGCCCTTAATATAGATTCTGGACCCCTATAGATACAACCAATTAACATTATGCTGGATTCCAAAGTTAGTGCACATGCATATGGATTTCCCAATGTGATATTCTAAACACAAATGTAGGGTTTTAGATTCTTTTGGACCTTCACACCCGATGCTGACAATTGTAAGAGTTCATAGTATACAATCAATACAATGAAGACATAAATATGTAGGCAGAAATGTGGGTAATTGTATCATGCAATGAATTTTCATGGCTACTAGAAAATGATAATTCATGAGAAAACAGACATAATACATGCAAACACCCGCCTAATCCCAAGTAATAACAGCTCTGTAAATTTCATGTTCAGACTTTTGAATAATTTCAACTAATTTTGGACTACTAACTAGTAGCTTAATGGTGATGAATTCTATCTTTGAAAAATACCCTACAAAAACAAAAACAAAAAACTACGAAGAAATTAATTTACCAGTTATGGCAAAATTGAACCTAACTTAGCCAAAAAATAACAATTATGGAAGATGGAACAAATTAAGGACTCCAAAAGAACCTCAAGTATAATCATCCTATCAACATAACAGTATAACTTAAGAAAATGAGTGCATAAGAAGATGGGAGTGACCACAATATCGAACCAACAGTGGATATGGAACAAACAAAAAATAAGCTCAGGAAAGTTGTTTGTTTTTCTTAGAAAAGTAAGGTGTAACATTGCGAGGAATTGACAGTACTCTTCGCAACATAAGCTGTGTTGAGGACTGCACCATTTCCCGAATAATTTACTGGCATGAATTCAAGCACAAAGAACCGTACAAAGAAAATATGTGCAGCAGCAGCATCAAATAGGTTCAGTAGTTGAGTTGCTAAGCTATTTGAAGAACAGATGTTTCTTCCTTCCTTTCCTGTTTTCTCCAGCCTGCAAAAGAAATGAACAAGTCAAAAACAAGGATGAACTTCCAGGCATTCATCATTAAAGTTTGAAGCATGAATCTGCATTCTCATGCGACCAGAATCTTGAGATTTGATAAAGTAATAATGTGGAAGTTCAGAGAAGCATGCTAAAGATATGTTGCGTGCGGGAAATTGAGCTGGTATAGAGTGGATTAAAGTTGATTATCTTAGTTTAAATCCATCACATATGGCATTAAAAAAATATAAGAGAGGAGACAGGTAAATTTTTGTTTTCACTTGAAAAAACGTATATGAAAAAACTACAGACAACTTGTAAAACTTTCAAAGTTCGAAGAAAATTGATAAAGATAGTCCACCTCCAAACAATTAGAAAAATATCATTATATCTTTATATAGGATATATCCTGGATAATTAAAAGTGGAAACACTGGGAAAAGCACAATAGGTCCTCACCATTGCCGTTTAGATGTTATAGAGGTGCGTAGCTGCAAGGGAAGAGTTTTAGACATTGTTTGGGACGATTGTGGTGGCAGAAAAGTAGTGGTGGAAAATTAGCAGTGAGATTGGAGTTGTCAGAAAACAGTACATGAGAAGAGAGATGTTAATCTACGGAAAGAGAAGCGTAAACGCAAAAAACTCATCTTAGATTTTTTGGACATGGGGGGGGGGGGGGGGGGGGGGGGTCACAGCATTTAAAAAAGACCTTTTTGAAACAAACACTTCTCCCACTACTGATAAACCAATCATCTCCAAAACAGCGATAACAGTGAGAATATAACTATTTCCATTGCCACCACCGTCCCAATAGTCTTTTATTCTTGAGGTAGCGGTGGTGTGAGTCATGAAAACAATTTAGGTCTTTAGGGTTGCATTGTAAGTCTAGATGTGGCAAAGGTTCTCTGGCATAAGATGGTTGTTCTGCAGGTGTAAAGACCAAACAGACTATTTAAGGCATTGTCTGCTTTGGTTCAGTCCAACTCATACAAAGCTGAACTGCATGACTTTATCGTTTTTCTTAGAAGTCTTATGAGTAATTTTCAAGAGATAAACAATTCGAATTTTATTTCCTAAGAGAATTCTATCACTTGTTATAAGCAAACACATCTAATATTTGAGGATCTAGATTATTACTCCAGCACAAAAAGATTTCCTTTAATTCTGATGTGAGATTTACATTCATCAACATCCTTTCACCTAAAATCCTACCAAGAATTATCTTCAGGCTTCTTTGCGATAAAGATACTGCTCACCCTCATCCGACCACCCACATTAGATTCAAGATGTTACGGATCCACAAACTTCCGCTTGGATTGTCCTCAATGCGTACATCGTACTGCAGGAGGTCCAGCTCCAATAGCATTCATAATTGCATGTACCCAAACCAAAACATCTTTGGTATTGTCAGCTTTCCTTTACTTGGGCCCATAACTTAAACAACACAATTTTATTCATTTTTGTAGATAAAGATGCAAGTGAGAGAAAATCACCCAGAATTTTATTGATTTTCAAATACATGAGTACATACACTTATATAGAGAGGAAGAGAGAGAGAGTCTTTAACATCTACAATGTGGGACTAAATAGACTATACATGAGCTTGTACATGGGCTCCTGTTAAAGGGCTTTTTCATTACATCTTAACACTCCCCCACAAGCTGGAGCGTACATGTCGTACACACCAAGCTTGGATAGAACTGATGATATAATGTCCGAGAGAGAGATTTGGTAAATATATCAGCAACTTGTCCTGATGCAGAGACATGCTCTAACTCGAACTTTTTTGATTGAGCTTTTTCCCGAATGAAGTGATAGTAAACTTCAATATGCTTTGTCCGCTCATGAAATACAGAATTCTTGGCGATATGTGGTGGCTTGACTGTCACAGAACAGGGTTGCCGGAGAAGATAGTTTGAGGCCCAAATCACTTAATAGACTCTCCAGCCAGGTAAGCTCAGATACAGCCGCTGCCATAGCACGGTACTCGGCCTCAGCAGATGAGCGAGCAACAACCGACTGTTTTTTGCTATGTCAGGTAATAAGGTGTCCAACAAGGTAGGTGGAAAAACCAGTCGTGGAACGTCTATCATCAAGGGAACCTGCGTTGTCAGCATCAGGATATGCAACAAGAGAAGGAGAGGAGGGCGGTTTATAAACAAGTCCTTGTCCTGGAGCAGTCTTTAAGTATCTGAGAATCCGTTCGACGGCTTGGAGATAGGACGTCCGAGAAGCATGCATAAATCGGCTCACAACCCCAACAACAAATGAAATATCGGGTCATGTAACCGTGAGATAGATTAGTTTCCCTACCAATCAACGATGGTACTCTGGATTTGTAAGAAAAGGATCAGTTTCAGAGTCATGTGAAGACAATTTGTGATTTACATTCATCGGAGTGTCCGCAGGTTTGCATCCTGAGTAGCCCGCATCCTGCAGAAGGTCAATGCAGTATTTCCGTTGGGACAGAACAAGTCCATCAGGTCTCCTTGCAACCTCAAGCCTAAGGAAGTATCAAAGATTGTCCAGGTATTTTGTCTGAAAAACTGAGTTTAAATGTTTCTTGATGCTTCGGATGCCAGTAATGTCGTCGCCCGTTATTAGAATATCATCAACATATACAAGAAGAATCATAGTGTCAGTTGTTTGATGACGTGTAAAGAGAGAGAAAACAGCAGAGCTACGTGTGAAACCCATCTCGCGAACTACTTTGCTGAATTTGTCAAACCCAGCGTGAGCAGACTGTTTGAGACCATATATAAACTTCCGCATATGGCATATACGAGACTCCCCCCGTGGTCTTAAACCCGGGCGGTTGGTGCATGTACACAGTCTTTTGGAGATCGCCATTAAGAAAGACATTTTTGATGTCTAGTTGATGTAGAGGCCATTGTCTATGCACAACAAGGGAGATCAAAACTCGAACAGTATTCAGCTTGACGACCGGGGAGAATGTTTCGTCGTAATCAATGTCGTGTTGTTGGGTGAAGCCCCTAGCCCCAAGGCGGGATTTGAGACGTTGAACAATGCCATCTGGAGCATGCTTGATAGCAAAGACCCATTTGAAGCTAACACCAAACTGGTCGGGAGGTAGATGGACAAGGTCCCAAGTCTAGTTCGCCCAAAGAGCTGTCATTTCTTTGTCCATGGCCGCATGTCACCCCGGGTGTTGGAGAGCTTCCTGCAAATAGTTAGGAATGGAGATGGTGGAGAGAGAGGGAAAATTGGAGAAGAGGAGGAGAAAGGCGGTGTAATGAGACAATTCTCCATTGAATGAGTCGTCGAGGATGTTGGCTGATCGTCAATCTGCGAGATAGCATCAGTAGAAGGGAGCTGCTGGAGGGCCTTTGTCCGGGATGAGTGACGAGTATAGACACAGAGAAGTGGAGGAGGAGGGGGTTGAGGAAATGCCGGCACTGGGAGTGGAGTAGGAGGAGGTACGATGTGAGGCAATGTTGTGACGGGAACAACCAGACGCCCAATAGTGGAAGATGGAGGCAGGACGAATGTGGCGGAGTAGAAGGGCTGATCTTCAAGAAAGGTGACATCAGCGGAGACAAATGCCTTTTCATTTTCAGGAGAGTAGCAAATATATCCTTTCTGAGTGCGGGAGTAGCCAACAAATATACATTTCGTGTCTCGTGGGGCAAGTTTGTCGTTCAACGGTCCAAGAGAGTGGATATAGCAAGTACAACCAAAGACACGGGGCGTGAGAGAGAATAGAGACTTGATAGAAAAGAGGAGGGCATGCGATTGATGAGATGATAAGCAGTAGAGACAGCAAAGTTCCAATATTTTGTGGGTACCTGCATTGGAAGCATGAGGGACCGAGTGACATCAAGAAGATGTCGATTTTTCCGCTCGGTCACACTGTTCTGCTGTGGGGTTAAGCACAGGTCCAATGAATAATCACAAACTCGGTGCATAGATATGACAAGGGGCGACTAGTATATTCAAGAGCATTATCGATGCATATTATCTTTAAGGTAACAGAGAATTACATACGCGTCTCAGTAATAAAAGTACGAAAAATAGATGTTAGTTCTGTACGATCACAAAGTAGATACAAACATTTAAGATGCGAATAATCATCGATAAAGGTAACAATGTACTGATAACTTTATAGGGGGCCAAGATATCAGAATGTACTGGAGAAAATGGAGAAGAACTCCGAGTATCAGTAGGTGAGAAAGAAACACGTTGTTTGCCAAAGATACATGATTCACAAGAAATCTCATGTAGAGAGAAATCAGGAAGAGCCTTCTTGAGAATCGGGAGGGGAGCATGGCCAAGACGACAATGCCAATTGACGGAGGAGACTGCAGAGAGGATAGTAGGGGAGACATCCAAGAGATGAAGCTCATTTGACAGCCGCCCTGTACCAATGATATTTCGCGTTTGCCGATCCTACATAACAAAAGATGAAGGAGAGAAGATTAGACAGCTATCAAGGTCCCGAGTAAGCCTACTCATAGAGAGTAGATTGAAGGGGGATCCCGGAACATGAAGGACCGAGAATAATGAGAGAGTAGGAGTGAGGCGCAGGTTAGCAGCTCCAGACACCGGAGTTGTGTCATCATTGGCCACTGTGATGAACTTGGGATAATCAGAGTGCATATACTGAGGTGGTTTCTGGGAGGTAATGTGGTGAGTAGCACCGGAGTCGACAATCCAATGAGAGCTATGAGAGATGCAGGATATACCTTCAGTGGAGAAAGAAGCAACCGAACCAGGGGAGAGATTAACAATGCCTTAGAGCAGCTGAAGCTGTAGGCGAAGGTCGTTGATATCTTGGTTTGTAGGGGCTGTAGGAGGAGCAACAGTAGTTGTAGCAGTAAGATGGGGAGGCAGTCCATGTTTGCGTTAGCAGGTGGTTTCAAGATGACCATCCCGACCACAGTGGGTACACTTGAGAGTAGAGCGTCCGACACAGCCTCGATCTCGAGGCGTGAAGTGACCGCCCCGAGTAGAATGGTGACGAGCTAGAGAAGCCGGAGTAGGTAAGAGGGTCTGCTAGAGCAGAACCGGAGAAAGCTGGCGGGAGCCTCGGATGGTGGTGTGACCTTCAGCACTATGGAGCAAACATCAGATAAGGAGGGTGTAACGGAAAAGGAAGGAATCTGAGCCCTGACACTGTGAAGATGACTGGGAACACGGGTCATCATCATCGCGATCCCAATAGATTCTTTCTGTGCCCGCTGAATAGCAAGATTGGTGGAGGGGGGATGATGTTGTGTCCAGGCTTCTACCAGAGATTTAGCCTTCGGAAAAGGAAGTTAAGTCGCCTGTGGGGCCAGGGTCCAGTGATTGAAGGGCAGAGATAATACAAACAAGTGTTGTAAGGTGTCTTTGCCAGAGTAGACAGAATGCAGCTCATCCTACATTTTCTTGGCCGTTCCATAATACATGGTCATTCGCTCGGTGTCCATGGAATTAAGCATCCATGATTGGACCCGGCCGTCATCACGGAGCGAGTCATCAGTGGGCTCAGCAGATTTTGCCCGAGTGAGATGGTGGAGAGGCCGAAGTTTGCACAACACGGCGGACCGAATGTACCCATTTAACAAAATTAGTCGTCCCACTGAGAGAGATGGTGGTTATGCGAAGCTCATCAAGAACCTCAGAAGGTGGGGCAGCATGTGCGGGAAGGGAGGGAGCTGCAGTGTCCATGGCGGCTAGGACAAGAGGCCGCACAAGAGAAGGTCGCGGTTAGAGAAGAGGTCTTCGTGTCTAGGGAAGGAAGGTCACCGCGACTAGACGAAACCCCTACAAGGTCAGATCGCGCGACTAGAGAAGACGAGGTCGCAGCGACAAGGGGAGAGAAAACCCCGGCAACCAACACAGGTCGCGCGGACACAATCAGCGAGCAGGGAGCAGCGGGTAGCAGACAGAGGAGAAGATATCTGCAACGGTCTGCGGAAGGCAGGGAAGATCGTCGCGGATAGCAGCTACAGAGAAATCGCAGTGGCAAAGGCACAGGTCGCGCGACCAGGAGAGAGTTGTCCGCAGTGAATAGCGAAGACAATCCGTGGCGAGCAGAGAAGGCGGTCCGCGACGAATAGAGAAGCAAGCAGGTCGCGGCGAGCAGGAACCCAGCCAAGGACGAATAGAGAAGGCAGTCCGCGGCGAGAAGGCAGTCCACGACGAACAGAGAGAGCAGTCTGCGACAAGCAGAGAAGACGGTCCACGGCGAAATAGAGGAAGCAGGCAGTCCGCTGTGAGAAGGCAGTCCGCGGAGAACAAAAAAAGCAGTCTGCGACAAGCAGAAAAGAAGGTCCACAACGAAATAGAAGAAGCAGGCAGTCCACGGCGAATAGGAACTCGGTCCGCGATGGTCAGAGTGGAAAGTACGGTGGGTCCCACGAAGAAGTATATAAAAGCCACAGGAGAGGGGGATCCACGGGAGAACTGGGCAAGCTTGCGGGTAAGAAAAAGGCAGACCGCAGGAGAGGACCGGACAGACTGCGGTTAGAAGGATAGTCCGCAGTAGACCGCGGATACCGTAGGAGCGGGTAGACAGAGGAGACCCGCTGTTAGAAAAAATCTATCCGCGGAGAGCAGAAAAAAACCGGACTGATGGCTCTGATACCATGTAGAGAAAGATGCAAGTGAGAGAAAATCACCCAGAATTTTATTGATTTTCAAATACATGAGCACATACACTTATATAGAGAGGAAGAGAGGGAGAGTCTTTTACATCTACAATGTGGGACTAAATACACTATACATGAGCTTGTACATGGGCTTATTTTAATGGGCTTTTTCATTACATCTTAACAATTTCAATAAGTGGTCTATCAGTACTTTGAAGAGGTCACCCATCCAAGAGTTACTCCAACCCAGAGCTAGTTTAATTAACTCCACTTGCTCAAAAACAAGTCTTCAATTTTTTGGGGTCTAAATTATTAGTTAAGCCTAATAATTTTTTCTTTAATTTTGATATAAGATTCAGTTCATTCACGCACCTCCTTTTATCATGACGTCTGTCATTCTAAGATCCTATCAAGAGTTGTCATTCTTCGAGATGCTTTGCACCAAAGACGCCCTTGCACAGATCAATCTGCGCTAACCAGATTCAAGATGTTATATCAAACATAACGCTGCAACAAGTCCTAATGCGGCGCAAATTATGCTATAATACATACTTTATTCTAATAAATGTCCTTCATTAAGGAGCATACCTTAGAGAGGCGCAATTTATGAAAAAAGGTCTACATCATAAAAAATGTAAGAAAAACTACAAGGTATATTTCGAGGAAACCAATAAAGCCCATGATTGGGTGCACAAATAAACCTCCGAAGTGCACATCCGTGAAACCAGATACCGAAAAATACAAAATGTCCGCAAGCTCTATCGGTATATCCCTAAACGAAAATATTCGAAGTTATTTGCAAGCAAAATAAGATCTCATTATGTTTTTGCAACGAGTACTGCAAGAGTTGAAGCGACCACTTCTCTGCCAAAGGAAACTGCGAGTGAATAAGTCCAGAGGCTGTGAGAAGCCAACACAAGACTCTAGAGGCAAGTGCAGGGTTTGAAGAGGGCTAATGAGCATCCCGTCAAGAGGATCAATGACCTCGCTGTTAAAGTGGAGGAGGAATCCGAGAAGCAATCACAACCTCCTCCAGCTATTTTGAGATCTCTAGCAAACTCAATCAACTAAAGCAACGAGTACTAAAAATAGTTTGTCTGTATTTGGACTAAATAGGAGGCAACGAGAGGGCAAGCCGCGAATCAAGTCGCAGAGCGCGGAAAAGAAGGCGTGAACAACAGAGGGCGCACAGAATCAAGAGGAAATGACTGTGTCCTCTGATACCATGTTAGAAAGTAGAGACAAGAAGCGAAAAGTAGAGAACAAGCGAACAAACTTTTGAATAATTGAAATTTTATTATCCAAAAAAGATATCATTTACAAAGGTATGGCCTCCCTTATATAGAATGGAGGAGATAAGAAAGAGAGTATACAAACAATGTGGGACTAAACATTTACAGTACTGAGCGGCTAGAATAATGGAGACCGCATAGGCCGCGCGGTTAGACAGATGGGCTAACCGCTCGACAACTCCAGCAGGATAGAACAGGCCGCAGAGGTAGACCGATAGACCGCCCGGTCTACAAACCGCTGGATCAGACCGCTAAGCCGCTCGATCAACAAACCGCTGGATCAGACCGCTAAGCCGCCCGGTCTAATACTTCAACATGGACTATTTAAGGGCTCATCTTAGGCCTTCTTCCTCTACTTGTAATAATCCCACATCTTGAAATTGGGACTCTTCCCTCTCTTCTCTCCCTATATATATGTATTCATACTTGTATTTACATACACAAGAGGTATATGCAAAGATTTACTTTTTCCCAAATCCTTCTACTTTTTTTCTCTACATGGTATCAAAGCGAACGATCTCTGGGCGGTCTCTAACTTTCTAGCTTCAGCCCTCTGTGCGGTTTGCTAACTGCACATACTCGGCAGATAGGAATCTTCTACCTGCAACTCTGTGCGGCTTCCTATCTGCATCCCTCTGCGGATAGACTTCTTTTGTCCGCACGGGTCACCTTGTGCTGATCCCTCCTCTTTTGGACTCGTCGCTCCTCTCATTTATAGACGTCGCCGTTGGGACCCACCGTGCAGCTTGTTCTGTGTCCGCTGCGCTCTGTTTGGTTCGTCTCATCCTGTCCGCTGTTTTCTTGATGCGACGGCTCGCTTCTGTTAGCCGCAGCGGTTTGTCTCTACGGTTTGTCTCTTTAGCCGCAACGGTATGTCCTTCTGTGCGCGCAGCGACCTGCCGCATATTTGCTAGCCGGTCTTTGGTTTATCGCTTCTCCTGTTCTCTTCAGCGGTCTCTTCTCAGCCCGTCATGGTCATTGTATCAACTCGCTGCTCCTCAGCCCGCCACAACCTATTTCTCAACTAGTTGTGGTGTTTCCTGGTGTCCACACTCCTCCGCGATCTTTATCTCGTGTCCGCAGTGGTCTCTTCTCAGCGCATTACTCCTCAGCTCGCCGTGGTGTTTATCACTGTTTCCTTCCAGCTCGCAGCACTTCAGCCCGCCACAGCCATCTCTCATAATCGTTGTCGGCTTCTTTTTCTCTACTCACTGCAGGTTATTCCCTAGTCTCTACCGGTTTTCATTCGCTATCCGCTGCCCTCTCCTTCTCTAATCGGCTACCGGCCTTGCCTTGTTGTTCGCCGGTTTCTCCTTTAAGCCGTTGTCGGACTTACCTTGTTGTCCTCCAGCCTCAAATGCTCTTAACCGCTGCTGGCCACTTCTGCTCTTAGTCGCTGCTGGCATGTTCTTGCTATTGCGGGCTACTTCTCTTTTCTAATGCTATTGCTCTGGTCCGCAGTCTCTCTCTTGGCCGCCTCTTCTAACCTCCAGATAGTGTTGTCATGGATTCCTCTACTGATTCCTCCCCTTCAGCCCGCTTGGTTCCTGCTCCTGAACTGCGTGACGAGTTAAGTATCACCACCATCTTCCTTACTGGGAAGAAGAATTTTGTTTAATGGGTGCACTATGTCCGTCGGGTACTTCAGTCCAAGGGACTTTTGCATCATCTCACAAGGGTTACTCCTTCTGCACTTACTGATGATTGGCTGCGTGACGATGGTCGTGTTCAGACTTGGCTTCTCAACTCCTTTGATGGCAAACCGTACCGCATGAGCATGTATCGTGAGACGGCCAAGTCGATGTGGGATGAGCTCCATTTTCTATACTCTGTCAACGATAGTCTCCAACATTTGTACGACATCATCACCGGTCTTCAATCCCTTGACTCAGGAAGAGTTGTTGACCTAACATATTTTGTCGCTCGGTCCAAGTCCCTGGTCGAGCCTGGATTCCGCATCAGCCCCTGACTACGGATCTTGCTGCCCAGCGTGCTCAAAAGGAGGGTGCTGGTATTGAAATGATGATGGCACGAGTTCCGCCTCATCTTCATGGTGTCCGGGCTCAGATCCTCTCCTCTGCTACTATTCCATCATTCTCTGATGTGTGATCCATGTTACTCAAGGTTTCACCGCCTCCTGATGCTATCGGCCCTCCGACACTGGCTCTTCTCCAGTAATCTTCTGCGCCATTACTTCCTCTCCATCCCTCTACTCGTGGGGGCCATACTGGCTCATGGGGGAGGGGCCAAAATAGCCATCCAAGGCCTAAGTGCTCATTCTGTGGAAATGATGGGCACCTTGAGGCAACCTGCTATCGAAAGCATGGTTTTCCTCCTCGTCCAATTGCCTCTGTTGCCGCCCTCAGCCCTTCAGCCACTCGGACTGATCTTGATGAAGTCCGCCTCCAACTCCAACAACTTCAAGGGTTGCTCCACAACTCATCTGCCTTCGTTGCATCCGTCTCTCATGAAGGGATTGCTTGTCTCTCCACTAGCCCGCGCTGGATGGTGGACTCCAGTGTTACTCATCGTACCACCTCCTTGAATCCACCTCAATACTTGAATTCTCTGCATCCCAACTTTATCACTGTAGCCAATGACAACATGGCTCCTGTCTCCGGCTCTGCTGATATACCTATAAATCCGTATATTTCCCTTCGTTCGGCCCTCCATGTCCCGGGCTCTCCGTTTAATTTACTTTATGTTAGCCGCCTCACTAATGATTTGGATTGCTTTGTCACATTCACATCTTCTTCCTTTCTGAGGTAGGACCGACGAATGTAGAATATCATTGGTAAATGACGACTGCACAACGGGCTCTACCTTTTCGATGTCGTCCCCATCGTTCTCTCTTCTGTCTCCTTTGTTGACTGGCATCAGCGTCTTGCGCATGCTCCTCTTCCTGTTCTCAAGAAGACTCTTTCAAATGTTCATCTTCCTATTTGTACATGTGATTCATGTATTTTGTATAAAAAACATCGTTCCCCTTATCCTCCGCATTGCACCCGGAGCTCTGCTCCTTTTATGTTAGTACATTCTGATATTTGGGGCCCGTATAAAGTAACAAGTATTTCTTTTTATCGTTACTTTCTCACCTTTATTGATGATGATTCTCGCATGACATAGTTATATTTACTTCGTGATCGCTCCGAACTCCCTCGTATTTTTCGAGCTTTTGTTCTTGAATATCGTACTCAATTCTCTGACCAAATCAAAACAATCCAGGCAGATAATGCTCGCGAATACACGAGCCATGAGTTTTATAACCTCTGCTTTGAGTTCAGAATTATTCATAAAACGTCATGTGCTTATACTCCCTAACAAAATGGTGTGGCAGAGCGTAAAAACAGAAATCTTCTTGATGTTGCTCGCTCACTCGTGATTCAAATGAATGTTCTCAAGACGTATTGACACTTTACGGTTTCGATGACATGTTATCTCATTAACCGATTGTCATCCTCCATCCTCGCCAACGCCACCCCGTTCAGCCTCCTCTTTCCCTCTACACCTTCATTTCCCCTAACACCTCAAATATTTGGCTGTACCTGCTATGTTCACTTGCTCCTTCTACCGACAAGCTCGATCCTTGGGCAGCCAAACATATATTTGTTCGTTATTCACGTACTCAAAAATGGTATGTTTGCCACTCTCCCACTACCCACAAGGTGACCGTTTCGACTGATGTTACCTTTCTAGAAGATAAACCATTTTTCCTCACTCTCCATCCACTCCACCATCACCACTCTTACCACGATCTGTCATCCCAGTTATGTCTCCTACACCACCACCAGCTCTGTCTCCTCCACGATCTCCTCTTGTTCCCTTCCCAGCTACGGGTCTCCCCCCTCCCCCCCTTCTTTGTGTCTATACTAGACGACCTATCCTCTCTGGTGCCCCGCTGCAGTCGGCTTCAACCTCTGACACTCTGCGACCTGTCAATCGGACTTCTACCTCCACAACCCATCCCCTGAAAAATTATGTCTCCTTATATCTCCTGAACCGATGCTTCAAACTTATGCTACCTCATTATCCTCTATTTCTGTACCTAACTCTTTGCAGGAGGCTCTTCAACATCCGGGCTGGCGGACGGCCATGGACGAAGAAATGATGGCTCTCTGGGGTTAATCCAACTTGGGATCTGGTTTCTCTTCCTCCAGGACAGACTACTGTTGGATGTAAAAGGGTCTTTGTTATCAAGCATGTACCTGATTGGACGATTGATCGACTTAAGGTACGTCTGGTGGTGTGTGGCTTTACTCAACAACAAGGTCTAGATTATGAGAAAACATTCTCTCCAGTGGCCAAGCTCAACGCAGTTTGTGTCCTCTCCGTTGTTGTACACCGTCACAGGCCCTTACATCAACTAGATATCAAAAATGCATTTCTCAATGACGATCTCCAAAAAAACTATCTACATGCAACAACCTCCCGTGTTTGAGACCACGAGGTAGTCCCAAGTTTGTCTCCTTAAGAAGTCAATTTATGGTCTCAAAAAATCTCCTCGGCCTTGGTTCGACAAGTTTAGCAGGGTTGTTTGGGAGGTTGACTTTGCTCGCAGCTCGGGGGATTTTTCTCTGTTCACTCGACATAGCAAAACAGGAACAGTTCTTCTTTTGCTGTATGTCGATGACATCCTAATCACAAGAAATGATTCAAAAGGAATTCAAATGGTCAAACGACACCTCAACTTTGTTTTTCAAACGAAAGATTTAGGAAACCTTCAATACTTTCTTGGCCTTGAAATCGCAAAACGTCCTGATGACCTTGTCTTATCTCAACAGAAGTATTGTCTCGACCTTCTTCGAGATGCTGGATATTCTGGATGTAAACCAGTTAACACCCCTATGGATGTCAATCACAAGTTGTGTGCTCATGCCTCTAATGCATATCTTTTTCCAAACACAGAATACTATCAACGGTTAGTGGGAAAACTGATATATCTAACTGTCACAAGACTTGACATATCCTTTGTTGTTGGGGTTGTTAGCAGGTTTATGCATTGTCCTCGGGTGTCACATCCAGGCAGTCGAACGCATTCTGTGATACCTGAAGAATGTTCCTGGTCAAGGGCTGGTATACAAAACTTCCTCTTCTACAACAACATTGCTTGCATATTTAGATGTCGATTATGTTGGTTCCCTGGATGATCGGCGTTCCACCAACGGTATTTTGTACTTACTTTGGAGGTCATCTTGTTACCTGGTGCAGTAAGAAAAAGGTTGTAGTTGCTAGATCTTCGACCGGGGCTGAGTATCGTTCAATAACGTTTGTTTTATCTGAGCTCACATGTCTTGAGAGTCTCTTGAGTGATATGGGAGTAAAATATTCCTCACCAGTTACCTTATTCTGTGACAGTCAAGCTGTAATTCACATAGCCAAGAATCCTGCCTTCCATGAAAGAACGAAACACATTGAAGTTGGCTGCCACTTCGTTAGGGAAAAGTTCAAATGAAGAAGCTGGAACTGAAACATGTTCCGGCTACTGACCAAGTTGTCGATCTTCTCACTAAGGTTTTACCAAGTGCTCTTTTTTATGAGTTCTTGTCCAAGCTGGGTGCCTACGATTTGTACGCTCCAGCTTGCGGGGGAGTGTTAGAAAAGAACATGTAATGACCCATTTAAGGGCTCATCTTAGGCCTTCTTCCTCTACTTGTAATAGTCTCACATCTTGAAATTGGGACTTTTCCCTCTCCCCCCCCCCCTATATATATGTATTTATACTTATATTTACATACACAAGAAGTATATGCAAAGGTTATCTGTATTTGATGCATGTGCACAAAGCTTATGATTGACATCCATCGGAGTATTGGTAGGTTTGCATCCAGAGTAGCCGACATCCTGAAGGAGGTCGAGACAGTACTTCCGTTGAGATAGAACAATGTCATCAAGACGTCTTGCAATCTCAATGTCGAGGAAGTATCGAAGGTTCCCGAGATCTTTTGTTTGAAAAACAGAGTTCAAGTATTATTTGATCATTTGTATTCTCTTTGGGTCATCACCTTGATTAGAATGTCATCGACATAGACTAAAAGGAGAATGGTGCATGTTTTGTGATGTCGAGTAAACAAAGAGAAATCTGTCGGGCTCCTTGTGAAGCCAACCTCTCGCACGACCCTACTAAACTTGTTGAATCATGCCCGGGGGGATTGTTTGAGAACATAAATCGACTTCTTGAGGTGGCAAACCCGGGAATCCTCCGTGTTCTAAAAACCCTGGAGGTTGCTGCATGTAAACTGTTGCTTGTAGATCACCATTTAGAAAAACATTATTGATATCCAGTGGATGTAAGGGTCATTGTTATTGCACAGCCACTGAGAGGAGGACACGAACCTTGTTGAGTTTGGCCACTGGAGATAATGTTTCCTCATAATTAAAGTTTTATTGTTGAGTAAAGCCACGAGCCACCAGTCGGACCTTAAGACGGTCAATTGTCTCATCAGGAGAATGTATGATGACAAAGACTCATTTACAACCAACAGTAGTCTTGCCTGGAGGAAGAGGAACTAGATCCCACGTCTGGTTAGCCAAGAGGGTTGTCATTTCTTCGTCCATGGCTGCCCGCCAGCCAAGATGTTGGAGAGCCTCCTACACAGAGTTAGAGACAGAAATAGAGGATAATGAAGTAGCAAATGTGTGAAGCGTCGGGGACAGGCGATGTAAAGATACATAGTTCGCCAAAGAGATAAGCGGGGGAGGCTGGTGTCGTATCAGCAGGTCGCAGAGTGTCAGAGGTCGAAGCTGATTACATCGAGGAGGCGGAGCGAGGAGGGCGATGAGTGTAGACACGGATAAGAGGGGGGCTTGTGGAGAACGGGAGCCGGATCAGGGAGGAGTGGTAACTGGGATGACAGGTCTTGGTAAGGATTGTGATGGAAGAGGTAGTGATGTAGGGTAGGCTAAGGAGTGCACAAAAACTAGGACTCTATGTGTAAATGCAAGGTGATTCTCTAGTATGACCATAAATGCAATGTGGTCGTCAGTTACAGCGACAAATAAATTTGAGCAATGAAATATTCTCTAACACCACGCAAATATTTAAAATTGAAAACAATTATTTGATTCGACAATTTTATAACGGCTTTCCTCCGCTCGGAGGGCCAGGACAAAGCGCGCGACGAATAACTCCTCTTGCAAATTAATAATGTATCGAAACAATCTTCTACTAGCAAGAATCATATCAAATATATTAATTCACCAATGAAAATGACAAATCAAATAAACAGATACCACAAGAAACTCACAGAGTAGCGGGCTGAACCGAGACACTGAAGAATTTGGGTCTGGATGTGTAGATCGGCAATCGGGGGTGGAACCGGTGGCGTGACAATGAAGGCGTTGGCTATCCTCGGCGGTAAATGATGAGATCAGGTGAGAAAAAGGTAGATCCGTCCACTTACGAGTAGATCCGGGCCGGGGAGGGGTGGATCCGCTATTTAGGGTCGGATCTGGGCAAAATGGAAAGTATTAGTGGTGGAAATAACGGATCGGGGGAAGAAATTCTCAGATCTGAATGAATCTAGATAATTAGGTTGATTTGGAGGTGGTTCTACGAAGAGAAGGGGAAGAGGTGGTCAGCCAGTGGTAGGGAAGGGGTTGTCGGCCGTAGAGGGACGTGGGAGGGAGGCGGTGGAGGAGAGAGGGTCATCAGAGTGAGGGAAAGGGCTGGATGGCCGGAGAAGAGGAGGAGAAGGGAGGTGGCGTCCTGGAGGCTGTCGGCGGTGGGGAAACAGGTCGGCGGTAGGTTTCCTAGAGGCCGATAGCTGCAGGGTGCTGGAAAAACTGGCCACCGGGTTTAGGGGGCAGTTTGGGGGCTGGTGGCAGCTGGAGGAGGGGGTTAAGGGGTGGAAAACGAAGTCTAGGGGGGTAGGGGAAGGGTTTGGAGAAGAGAAACCAACCTATTATAAGTCACCTATGGATCCACGGCGTCGCCATCGGGGGGTGATCGCTGGATTCCAGGATTGTTGTCTCCAAAAATCTGCAATGACAGAATTCAGCCCCTACAACACCTATGTATAAGAAGAGAACAAACTAGAATTTCACCATCAACGGCTATGAATGGCCGGTGGGGTTCGCCACTAAATACATGAAAATAAACTCAAAAAATAGACTAATATATGTTTTTGACTCGCGGTGACGTGTCAGACGCAACCGCGGAGTCGGATCGGCGATCTGATCAAGCCTTCCTGCGCGAATAAATGAACGCGGGTCCCGCCTTGTAGCGAACTCCTCCAGGTGTACGATCTGATGGATCCCCATCAGGTAGGTTTGGAGTGGAGAAGAACGGATGATCTTCTCGAAAGGTAACATCAGCTGAAACGGTCATCTTGCAGGTAGTAGGAGAGTAACAAACATTAGTCTTTCTACGTACGGGAATAACCGAAAAACATGTGTTTGGCCGCATTAGGATCCAACTTGTCCGTGGATGGTCCCAGTAAGTGAACATAGCAGATACAACCAAATATGCAGGGTGTGAGAGAGAATGACGGAGTAAAGGGGAAGAGGTGACTAAACGGAGTAGCATTTTGGAGGACGGAAGAAGGGAAACAGCTAATGAGATAACATGTCGTTGAAAGCGCAAAGTTCCAATAAGCCTTGGGTACTTGCATTTGAACCATGAAGGAGTGAACAACATCAAGAAGATGTCTATTTTTACGTTCAGCAACTCCATTTTGTTAGGGGGGGAATAGGCACATGACGTCTGGTGAATAATTCCAAATTCCGAGCAGAGAATAGCAAACTCATGGCTAGTGTATTCGTGAGCATTATTTGTTCGGAGAATTTTAATTTTGTCCAAAAACTGTGTGTGATTCTCAAGAACAAAAACCCGAAACATATAGGGAAGCTCGAAGCAATCACGAAGTAAGTACAACCATGTTGTTCGAGAAGAATCATTAATAAAAGTGAAAATAACGATAACCGGACACACTAATGATTTTGTACGGGCCCCAAACATCAGAATGTGCTAAAATAAAAGGAGCAGAACTCCGAGTACAGTGACGTGAAAAAGAGGAACGATGTTGTTTTCTCAAAATACATGAATCACACATAAAATCTGGAAGAGAAATATCAGGAAGAGCTTTCTTGAGTACCGGAAGAGGAGTATGCCCAAAACGCTGATGTCAATCAACGGAGGAGATTGAGGATAGGATGATAGCAGAAACATCAAGAAGGTAGACCCATTTTGCACTCGTCCTTTACCAATGATACTTTGCGTTCGTCGATCCTGCATCAGAAAAGAAGAAGAGGTGAATGTGACAGAGCAATTCAAATCGGTAGTGAGGCGACTAACAGAAAGTAAATTAAATGGGGATCCCGAGACATGAAGAGCCGAACGGAGAGATAGACAAATTTGAGAGGGATATCAGCAGAGCCAGAGACAAGAACGGTGTCGTCATTGGCCACGGTGATACAATTAGGATGTGGAGAATTCAAGTATTGTTGTGGCTTCAACAAAGTGAAATGGTGAGTAGCACCTGAATCCACTATCTAGCGCGGACTAGTGGAGAGACAAGCGATACCTTCATTGGAGAGGGAGGCAACAGAGACAGGAGGGCGGCTGAGCATCCCGTGAAGTTGTTGGAGCTACAGGCGAACTTCTTCAAGATCAGCACGAGTGACAGAAGGACTGTGGGCAGCAATAGAAGCAGTCAGACGAGGAGAAAGACCATGTTTGCGATAGCAGGTCGCCTCAAGGTGTCCATCCTTACCACAAAAAGAACACTTAGGCCGTGGCCGACAACCTCCACCACTTCCCCAAGAGCCTGAACATCCTCCACGAGCAGGAGGAGGGAGAGGTAGTAATGACGCAGAAGAGTGCTGGATAAGGGCCGGCGAGGAAGGTCCAGTAGTATCAGGAGGGGGTGAAACCTTTAGCAGCATGGAGCACATATCAAATAATGAGGGAGTAGCAACATGGAGCACAAACACAATGATTTATAGTGGTTCCTCGGAATGGGTACGCCTACTGTCCCGCCTCGCCTATATAGCACTTCGGGCTAGACTCAGTTATTTCACCAAAACTCAGATTATAACAATCTTACACCTCAGAGTCTCAACTCCTACAACTCGGAGACAACTCTCCTACAACTCGAAGAACAACCTCTCCTACAACTCGATCCAATAAACAAGGATCTACAAACTCGAAAATAGAAACTTCTTACAATAATAAAATTGATTTAGTATACATATTTAGATTGAGAACAATCTTCTTCTTCAGATCTGAATGGATTCAATTTTTTTCCTTCTTGGAGAGTACATCTTGAAATGAAGGTTGAAGGAGAAGACTTGAAGAACTTGAAAATCTTGATCTGAAAACCTTCGCATCCGACTAGATCAAGAATCTAAAAGCAATGATCTCGTCGAATCTATCTTTGAGAAGAATCGCCGATCGTGAACTCTAGGTCGTCGGGAAGAGCGTTTCCGAGAACAGTAGATTGGAAGAGAAGTTCGGTCGTTCACGATCTTGAAAATTAGGTCAAGAGAATTTGCGATTCGTATAATAATTAGCGATCCGTAAATCTAAAATGTAATCCTTGATATTTATACATGATTCAATCTGCAACGGCTAGAAATAACCTTCCAAAATGAGCTTCCACGTGCATTGTACACGGCTGTCATTTTGAAATAGAACCCGTCGGAAAAATCAAACCAGAAAAATCGTTAACTCCATTCGTCAAAATGACTTAATGATTGGTTAACCACTCGACGAATTCGACGAGAGCATTCGACAAATTACACGAGATCATTCGATGAATTTTACTTATTCGAAAATGGGACTAGAAGAAAATTTTCTGTTAATTCACTGGACCACTCGAGAACATTCGACGAATTCTACGAGTATTCACGTGATGTCTCGACGAATCACACGAGCCTTCCCTTATATACTCGACGAATTTAACTTACCCGTTTTTGAAGAAGTTTTAAGAAACTGTCAGAAATTTCTCGAGTAAACTCGACGAATTCCGAGTGTTAACGTGATGTCTCGACGAATGACACGAGACTTCACGTGTATACTTGGCGAATTTTACTTAGAAAAATTTCTGATTCTTCCTGACTTTAGCAACCATCTTTTTCCTTGATTCTTATGCACTTGAAAATGAAGTACACCCCAATAGAGAGATTACACATGAGTCAACAACATGTCCTACACAATTGGGGATTACATTGCATAGTCATGTATTACATGACTCATTGTAATTTGACATTGGTGTGTACTTGACAATTAAATCATGCAAGCACATAACTTGAAAGCATCATCAAATACAACTCAATTCATCTTAGTTTAAGGGGGACTTCTTCAAATTAGGAATATTGTGCAAACGATACCCAATAATCTCCTCATATTTGAAAAAGTCAGAACACTATATACTAAGTTGAATTGCACATAAAATACACTTAAACAAAAACATATAAGAAAATGTAATGATATCAGAAATCTCAAAATCATCAAAACAATAATGTTATATAAACAGTTCTGGGTGGCATTCCAGAATTAACACATTTTTCTCTTTGCTCTTCTCATTTTGCCTGTCAAAATAACCCTTTGGCTTTGGCAAATACTTTGGAGGAGGAGGAGGAGCATCTGGATCATCTCTCATATACTTCCTAAAGTGTATCCTCCTCTTCGCATTAGCCACTTCGTACTTTTGCCATTTTTCACTGCTATAGTGCAACCATCTGTCTTCATTAGTCAGACCTACTAAAGTGAATGTATCTAGGATGATTGTTTTGTAGATTGGGTTTCATACTTCAACAAGTTCCCAGTTTGGGTCAGACCTGTGAGCAGAAAGACCTTCTCCATACCTTCTTCTCTTAAGGGCTAGTTGGGATAGCTCCTCAACAATCTCAACATCAACTCCAAGATCAGTTTCAGCAGTCTGAGCAGCAGTCTTTGTCCCATACTGATAATAATATTGAGGATAATCCTGAGTATCTGTCCAACACTGGGAGTAATCCTGAGCAGGTTGAACAAAATCATGTCTTAATTCTGACTTCTGGCATTCTTGCTTCAGTATTTACATTTGCTCCAAAGAACTCTCTGTGCAGCCACTTAAAATTCTCAAAACAGTAAGTGTTGACATCTTGAAACTGTCGTTGCATAGCAGCTTCTAGTGCATTCACCTTCCTGTTAAGTTGATCCTCCTCCTTTCTGACTTCTGAAGTAAGAGAATTTATAATTGTATCTTTGAGGTAGACCATTTGGTCATCAAAATGATGCATGCCGCAGTTTTGTGCATCAATAATAATCTTTGTTGTCTCTTGTACATGTCTTGTCTCATCAAGGTTGCTGCTAAGTCCTTCCATAGTATGCAAAATTGCTTTACCACCTTGAATTAGCCAATTATCCAAGTTGGATTCCAGCTTCTCAATGTTGACTTTGAATTCAGCGAGTCCATTATTCATGTCCTTCTCCACCTCTTCTACTTTATCAAGTATTTTCTTCAGGGACAGATCAAAGTGGACTCTCTGCTTAGCAAACATTGCGTCAATAGATTTAAGCAGGGTATTATCAGAACTAGAACTAGGAATATCCTCACCCTGATGTCTTGGAGGTGAAGGAAGTTCTGCATGAGTCTCATGGTCACTAGAAAGATGTCTCACTGGGGAGACATGGGCCTTGAGCAGAAGATGACCTTCAACCTCTAGGACAAGAGGAACTATCTCTGCTTCTCCTTCCTCATCAGAAAGCTCAATGAGATACTCCCCATCAACTGGAGCACCCAAATCCTTCTGGGTCTGGATTCCAGGGCCACCAGGAATGTTGGCAATCCTTTCCTCAAGGTCATGTATAAACTTATCAATTTGGCCTTGAAGTAGATTAGATGGCTGGTTCAACTCCCCCTCAGCCATAGCTGAAAGAACTTTTGGGAAAATGACTACCAAATTAGCAGTAACAACAACTTCATCATTATCAATATCATTATCTTCCTCAGCATTACCATCAAGATCAGCATCATCAATATTAGCATGAACAACATCATCAACGGCATCCTCATCAGCAACAAGAACAACTGTATCTGAAACCACTGTCTTTGTAATCTCTGAATCGACGGGATTTCTCGAGAACTCTTGACGAAGTGTGTGAATTCTGAATGCCCCTAAGACCTATTTATATATTATTAAAGTTTTGAAGAGAGGCGTGTACCTTTTCCGGAAGTCACTCTTCAGAAACAATAAGTGAGACTTAGAAAAAAAATTCAGACCTTCAGCAGATTCGTCGAAGTGACTCAGCAGATTCGTCGAAGTGATTCGAGAAAGCTTGATAAATTTGTCGAAATGACTCGTGAAACCTGGGGTAATTCGTCAAAATGACTCGTGAAGAAGTTCTGATTTCACGAGAAGTCACGACGAATTCGTCGAAATTACATGAGCATACTCGACAAATTTTCCTTGTGAATTTTTGAGATGATGAAATTCTGTACTTTGACTGATTTCTGGGTTGTCATGACTCCTTGTTGAGCATACCAAGTTCCATTTTGAAGAGGGAGAACTTGGCCTCGTCCAGTGGCTTTGTGAATATGTCTGCAACTTGCTTATTGTCGGGACATAACTGAGATTGATGTCTTTGTTCTCCACATGCTCCCGGATGAAGTGGTACCTTATCTCGATGTACTTTGTCCGGCTATAGGAAACTGGATTGTGAGCAATCGCTATGACGCTGGATGAGTCGCAAAACATAGGAATCTCCTTCAACTTTATGTTGTAGTCTTCAAGCTGATTCCTTATCCGTAGAAACTAGGCGCAACAACTGTCTGCAGACATATATTCTGACTTGGCAGTTGAGATTGCAACACAATTTTGCTTATTACTACTCTATGAGATAAGCCTTCTTCCTAGAACTCACATGTCCCAGAAGTGGTTTTCATATCATCCATACTTCCTGCAAAGTCAGTATCTGAAAAACCAAATAGTTCAGTCATTACTTCTGGGTACCATAAGCCAAGATTTGGTGTACCTTTAAGGTATATCAAAATCCTCTTTGTAGCGGCAAAATGAGATTTCATAGAGTTCACCTAGAATTTAGCACATACACATATAAAAAATATTATGTCCGGTCTACTAGCAGTAAGGTAGAGCAAATATCAAATTATGCTTTTGTACTTGGTTTCATCAAAAGGTTTCTCTTTCTCATCCTTGTCCAGAGTCATAGTTGAACTCATTAGAATCCTCATTGAGATTACGTTCTCCATTCCGAATTTTTTAATTAACTCTTTGGTGAACTTCGTCTGAGAGATTAAAATTTCATCTTCAGATTGTTTTACCCGAAGTCCTAATAAATAATTCAGCTCTCACATGCTTCTCATTTCAAACTTCCCTTGCATCAAGTTAGAAATATTTTGTAAAGGTTATCATCCGTAGATTCAAAAATAATGTCGTCGATATAGATTTGCACTAGCAAAATCTTGCTTTTAACTTCCCTAAGAAATAATGTTTTATTTATCTTTCCCCTTGTGAACTTGCTCTCAAGAACAAAGCTAGATAGTGTTTCATATCATGCTCGAGGAGCTTGTTTGAGACCATATAAGATTTTGCGAAGAAAATAAACATGATCCGGGAACGAGGAATCAACAAAATCTGGGAGTGTTCTATGTGTACTTATTCCTTTAAATTACCATTAAGGAAGACTGAGTTCACGTCCATTTGATAAACTTTGAACCCTTTGTGAGCAGCGTATGAGAGGAACAACCTTATCGCTTCGAGTCTGACCACTGGAGCAAATGTCTGATCAAAGTTGATCACTTCTTATTGTCTATACTCTTTGGCTACAAGTCTGTCTTTGTTCTTTATGATTACGCCATCCTCGTCCAGCTAGTTTCTGAAGATCCATTTGATTCCGATCACATTGTGTCCTTTGGGTCTTGGTACTAGCTTCTAAACTTTGCATCTCTTAAATTGATTGAGCTTTTCTTCCATTGCAATGATCCATGAAGCATCTCTATTTGTTTCTTCAAATTTTTTTGCCTCAATCTGCAAGAGAAATCTTAAATGCAAAATTTCATTAGTTGTACCTCTTCTTGTTCTTACTTCATCACGAGGATCCCAATGATCTGATCAGCTGGATGATCTCTTGAGTGTCTGATCATCAGATTCCTTGCATCATATATGCCACGAGGTGGTTCTGCTACTTCTGGTGCATCTTCTTCAATTTGATGGAGCTCTTCATCTTGAAGTTCTTCTTCCACCAGGCTTGGAGTGTTGACTTTGATTGTTCTTGGAGCATTTTCCTTTTCATTTTCTTCCAAGCTTAGTTCTTTTACCTTTGTACCTGCATGTTCAACAAATACACTAGAGGAGCTGCTATGAAGCATGTTCGTCTCATCAAATACAACATTAAAAGTTTTTTCTACTATCAGGGTTTTCATGTTGAAAATTCTATAAGCTTTACTATGACTATTATAGCCTACAAAAGTATATTCAAAATATTTTTCACTAAACTTAGTTTTATAATATTTATCATTATTAAGTACAAAACATTTGCTACCAAAGATTCTAAAAAAATACAGTTGGTTTCTTGTCCTTCAATAGTTCATAAGGTGTCTTAAGGTGGTTCTTGTTTATGAGCACTCTGTTTTGCACGTAACAAGCAATGTTGACGGCCTCCGCCCAGAAATACTCTGGTAATGAAAAATCATTCAACATTGTTCTGCATGCCTCTATGAGAGTTCAATTCTCTCTCAGCGACTCCATTTTGCTGTGTAGTGCGAGGAGCGAAAAACTCATGAAAGATAGACTTTCACAGAATTTTGTCATGCCACCAGATTCAAATTCTGTTCTATGATCGCTTCTGATTTTGACCACAGAACAGTTCAATTCATTCTGAATTTACCTAATAAAATTGGTGGATTCATATATATCTGACTTGTGTTTCAGAAAAAACACTCATACAAACTGTGAGTAATCATCAACGATAACCAACGTGCAAGCTTTAACTCCTAAACTACAAACTTGCAAGGGACCAAACAAGTCAATATGGTGCAAATATAAACATCTGGTAGAATCTTTGTCAACGATGCTCTTAAAGGTAACCTTTGTCTGCTTGCTCATTTGGCATGAGTAACAATATCTTTCTTTAATGCACTTTAATAGTAGGAGCCTCACACACTAAGTTGTGAGAAAATAACATATTAATAGTTTTGAAATTAATATGTGTTAATCGCTTGTGTCATTGCTCACAGAGAGACGCGCTATCTTTTGCTAAAAAATATACTGGTGTAGAACAGTCTAAACAAAGAAAATTTAAACAGAAAATATTTCTACTCTGAGTGTCTGTTAAAATAATTGCTGAGTTATTAGACGACTTTATCAGACATTTATCCTTGTAGAACTTTATCATATAGCCTTTGTCACATAATTGACTTATGTTAATGAGATTATATTGTAATCCTTTAACATGCATCACGTCTGTGAAAGAGACTATACCATTAGTAATCATACTTTAGACTTTATTAATTCCCTTGTCCGAACCGCCAAAAATGACTTTTGGACCGTCCTCAACTGGGGTATACTCTTGAAGTAGGCTTCTTGTCCTGGTCATGTGCTGAGAACATCCACTGTCCAAATTCCAAATAGACATTTTGTTGGCCTTTGGACATACCTGCATTTACAAACTAATTTCCCTTAGGAACCCAAATAGATTTGGGTCCTAGGTTCCGGGTTAGCTTGACACCACTGGGGGTGTTAACATTACGAGTGATCGTTCTTGCAGTGTTAACTCCCAGAGTCTTACAATTCATAGAGTTAAACCAACAATCGATGACAAAGTGACCAACTTTGCCAGAACACCAATAGTCAAACCTGTTGTATCTTCTCTTCTTCTCCTGCTTTACCTTTTGAACTGGTGGTCTTGCAAGAGCAGCTGACTTGGAGGTAAAAGCCTCGTGATTACAACACACACAAGACTTATTCGTCTCAAGTGGATTCACTACAACAGGTTTAACCTTTGGTGTCTTCTTTGCACTCGGTCCATGAACGAATTGACCATAATGCTTAAGGATGATTTCTTCGTGAGGTGCTTTTAGAGCATTCGTTCCAAAATTTCGAGGGCGGCTCTATCCTTGGTAGTTTTTGTTAGGATCAACATATGTTGGTCTAGCAAAGTGACCATAAGATGCCTCAAAGTCATACTTGTTTGTAGGGAAGATGACTTTTTTTAACGTATTGTGACATTAAGCAGCCTTCCCTTTACCTTCAACGGATTTATGTCCAACTCTGCTACCCTTCTTTGGAGCAGAAAATCCATTTATGAGAGGAAAGACAGTGTTTGGCATTGAGAAGCTTGCTACAAGCTTCTTCTCGACTAATAGCTTTTTTTCCAGTTCATCGATGACTTTCATTTTCACCCTTATTAGTTCAGTAGAGGTCAAGAGTTCCTCCTACAAGGATTGAACTTCATCTCTGAGAGGAGTCAATTTTTCAATTTCTTCTCTCAGATCATATTCCACTGCCATGAGAGAGTTAATCTTCTTGGCCTGAGTTTTGACTACCTTACGACATTTGTCAAAACCTGCCAACATAACCTTATAGGCTTATACTGAGCCAATAAGTCTAACCGCTCCTCAGAAGAATAGTATTCATAGCATTTCGAGGCTGTTTCAAACACAGAGAGAGGTGTGTGAGAATTTACCTTCCCATTGTACTGGGAGTTGTCTTCATCCTCATCTGACTGAGCCATTAGCCCAAAATAGGTTTCTTCATCTGAGCTTGACTTCTTTGAGTCGATGTCGCTCAGAGCCTTTGGCTTCTTTGTGATGAAGCTTTTCTCCTCCTTACCTTTGAAGGGTCTTCTCTCTTCCTTCTTAGATCCATCCTTCTTCTTATAAGGACAGTCAGCGATCATATGTCCTGGCTTATTACAATAATAACACACGACATCAGTTGAAATATGTTTGTTCGGTTTTGAGTTATACCTGTCGTTGTTGTTTTAGCTTTTATTATAGAGATCACCATCACCACGTGATCTCCTCTAACTAAATGAGGAGGACTGATTTCTCATTTACCTCCTCTTACTGAGCATCCTCTTGAATTTTATGGAGAGTAAAGAGAACTCTCTACCTGACATTTCATAGTATGAGATGCTTGGCTCTGAGTCTTCCTGATCACATGAGGTTTGTGCTCTGTCAGGAGACACCGCTCTAGTCTTCATTGACACTTCAGCTTTCAGGGCCACTGACTTTTCTCTGGTTGAGGATATGCTTCTTCTTCAGCTTTCCTCGTGTTGAACTCAAGTTCATATGAGAGCAGTTTCCCAAACAGATTCTGAGGGTCAGTGTCGACGAGTTTACCAAACTCGCTTATCGTACAAACCTTGTTATTTCATTCTTTCGCCGGTGATCTCAAGAATTTGTTGTTAAGTTCACCATTTGTGAACGCCCGACTATAGTTCCTCAGGCTGTTGACGATCTTGAAGAATCCCTCGTAGCAGTCAGCTATCGAGTCTATTTTGCCTTGTTTGAACGCCTCGTATTCCTGAGGAGGGATTTCCGATCATCTCTAACCTCCTCCGTTCCTTCCATGAGGACAATCAGAGAATTTTGGCGAGTTTACCAAACTCCCTTATCGTACAAACCTTGTTATTTCATTCTTTCGTCAGGGATCTCAAGAATTTGTCGTTAAGTTCACCGTTTGTGAACGCCCGACTATAGTTCCTCAGGCCGTTGACGATCTTGAAGAATCTCTCGTAGCAGTCAGCTATCGAGTCTTTTTTGTCATGTTTGAATGCCTCGTATTCCTGAGGAGGGATTTCCGATCATCTCTAACCTCATCCGTTCCTTCCATGAGCACAATCAGAGAATTCCACATTTTTTTGACAGACTTGCAGTGGATTAAGTTCTGCAACATGGAGTCGTCCACAGTACTTACAATTATGTTTTTCGCTTTCTTGTCCAGAGAAACGAGCAATTTCATCTTTATTTAGATCCAACATCTTCTTAGGGACCATCAGAGTTGGGTTGATGGTTGAAGCAATCATGGGCACATGAAGACCTTCAACAATTTGAAAAATTCTGGGATCAGCAACTTCCATGAAGAACCTGACACTTTCCTTCCACATGGGGAAGTTTTCCTTAGAACACACATCCAGCTTCATGGAGGACATATCCTTGCTTCTGTCCATATCAGAAAATCTTGTGCTTGACTCGACAACTAGATTGAAATCTTATTCAAGGTGTTAACCTTTTAACGAACAACTTCCTCTGATACCAATTGAAAGTATCTAGTTGTTTACCTAAATCACCTATAGGGAATGTCTTTTAGCGGAATAAAAAATAGTAACAAACAAACACACAAAAGCACAACACATACACAAGGATTTATAGTGATTCCCCGGAATGGGTACGTCCACTATCCCGCCTCGCTTATGTAGCACTTCGGGCTAGATTTGGCTACTTAACCAAATCTCAGATTATAACAATCTTACACCTCAGAGCATCAACTCCTACAACTCGGAGACAACTCTCCTACAACTCGGAGAATAACCTCTCCTACAACTTGGAGAACAACCCTTCCTACAACTCGATCCAATAAACAAGGATCTACAAACTCGTAAGTAGAAACTTCCTACAATAATAAAATTGATTTAGTACAATTTTCCAGATTAAGAACAATCTTCTTATTCAGATCTGAATGGATTTAATCTTCTTCCTTCTTGGAGAGTAGAACTTGAAATGAAGATTGAAGGAGAAGACTTGAAGAACTTGAAAATCTTGATCTGAAAATCTTGGAATCTGACTAGATCAAGAACACCTTTCAAGAATCTGAAAACAATGATCTTGTCAAATCTATCTTTGAGAAGAATCGCCGATCGTGAACTCTAGGTCGTCGGGAAGAGCGTTTTCGAGAACAGTAGATCGGAAGAGAAGTTCGGTCGTTCACGATCTTGAAAATTAGGTCAAGAGAATTTGTGATTCTTGTAATAATTAGCGATCCATAAATCTGAAATGTAATCCTTGGTATTTATACAGGATTTAATTTGTAACGGCTAGAAATAACCTTCCAAAACGAGCTTCCACGTGCACTGTACATAACCGTCATTTTTAAACAGAACTTTCGGAAAAATCGAACCAGAAAAATCGTTCAGTCCATTCGTCGAAATGACTCGTGTCATACTTAGAACACTCGACAAATTCGACGAGAGCATTCGACGAATTACACGAGATCATTCGACAAATTACACGAGATCATTCAATGAATTTTACTTGGTCGAAAATGGGACTAGAAGAAAATTTTATGTTAATTCACTGGACCACTTGAGAACATTCGACGAATTCTATGAATATTCACGTGATGTCTCGATGAATGACACGAAACTTCACGTATATACTCGACGAATTTAACTTATTTGTTTCTGAAGAAGTTTTAAGATACTGTCAGAAATTTCTCGAGTAAACTCGACGAATTCCATGAGTGTTCATGTGATGTCTCGACGAATGACATGAGACTTCATGTGTATACTCGACAAATTTTACTTACGAAAATTTCTGATTCTTCCTGACTTCAGCAACTATCTTTTTCCTTGATTCTTATGCAATTGAAAATGAAATACACCTCAATATAGAGATTACACATGAGTCAACACCATGTCCTACACAATGAGAGATTACATTGCATAGTCCTGTGTTACATGACTCATTGTAATTTGACATTTTTGTGTACTTGGCAATTAAATCTTGCAAGCACATGACTTGAAAGCATCACCAAATACAACTCAATTCATCTTAGTTCAAGGGGGATTTCTTCAAATCAGGGTTATTGTGGAAACGATACCCAACAAAACCTATCACTCTACTCATCTGTTCGAGATTCCTGAGAGCTCACTTGTCTGCGCTACTCCTACTCCTCAGTGGCCCTCCTCTATTGAAGAGATGTCATTTCGACAGATGATGCATGACCTTACAACAGAGGGTGTTATTACTACTTCCTCCTCTGTCCTTGCGCACATAGATACCCAGGTGACCACTCTGCTACTACTCATCCTTCTACTCATTGGATTATCGACTTCAAAACCACTAATCACATGATTAGGCCAACTTCAGGCTTTGTGTCATATTCTCCTCTTTCCGGAAGAGATAAAGTGAGCATTGTTGATGCCTCCATATTGGAAAATGATCCATCTTTTGTACTTCACTCACTTTATTTTTTGTGCTTCATGTTCCAAATTTTACCCGTAATTTGCTTTCTGTTAGTCATTTGTCTAATTCTCTTCAATGCTCATATAACATCTTTCCTTCTCATTGTGTTTTTCAGAATCTGAAGATGGAGAAGGTGATTTGCTCTGGTAGCATGCATGATGGCCTGTACGTGTTTGACTCCTCTTGTGGGTCCCTATTTCTGCAAGCGCTCCATACTTCGCAGACATCCAACAAGCTCACCTGGGTCGGTCGACTTGACAATACCTTTATTCCTATAATGTAACGTTTATTTCCTATTTTTCTTCTGTGCTTTAAAAAATTTATTTGTGATGTATGTGTTGTTACCAAACATCATCGTATTCCTATTAGTCATATTTCTTTACCCAGTACTACTCAATTTCATATCATTCATACTGATGTTTGATGGCTCGGTCATGTTGGCTCAATTTATAGATATCATTGGTTTATTACCTTTCTTGATTGTCTTTCTCGCACGACTTCGGTTTATTTGATGAAAAATAAGCATGATGTATTTTCTATTTTTTTGAAATTTCATAAAATAGTTTCTACTCAATTCACTGCTACTATCAAAATTTTATGTAGTGATAATGGTCGGAAGTAAATTAACTCCCACTTTGAACACTACTTTGTCGATCATGACATTCTCAACTAAACTTCATGTGTTCACTCCCCTTCTAAGAATGGGGTCGCTGAGCAAAAAGAATCACCTCTAGGAAGTTGCTCGATATTTACTATTCTCTGTGAACCCCCCTAAGTTTTATTGGGGTGATGCTATTCTCAAGAATATCTACCTTATCAACTGCTTGCCATCTCAGGTATTGGGGATCAAACCACTCTTATCACCTTGGGAATTACCCTGACCTCTCTCTAACCAAAAACTTTTGATTGTGTTTTTCTCACATACACTCTTTGGATCGGTCTAAACTTGACCCTCGTGCTCTCAAGTGTGTATTTCTTGGATATTCTCTTACTAACAAGTGGTATAAATGTTATCATCCTCGACTATGAAAATCATTTTCACTACGGATATTACATTTCATGAATTCGAGCCTTATTACGAAACCCTACTTCGGGGGGATCTTGCACTTATCGAAAAAGTGAGCTCCCGTACTATATCCTTACTAATTCCTCCACCATACTCCATTCCTCCACATACATTGCCTCATGACAAAACTCCCAATCAGGGGATGAATTATATGTATACACGGGACGGAGTAGAGGTCCTAACACACAGGCTTATTGATGGACACCCGGCGGACGGCCACTTGGAGGATGGAGGCCCCGACGAGCTCGGGATCATGTGGCTGGAGCGCATTGACCCACTGTGGAAGCTGCAGTCCATTTAACTACATTTATTTTATCTTGTGCTGTTGTAATTCGGTGTGCGGATAGCCTGTAATATTTATTTGGACTCTTTATGTTTGGGGTGCTGGTAGCCCTCCTTATAGTATAAGAGGAGGAATGTTATGTTGTTTTGGACATTGAATGAATTGTGCTTTCCTAGAAACCCTATTGTTGTCGCCGCCCACCTCCGCGAGAGAGGAATCGGACTGGAAGGTCCCCACCGCCACTTCCACCCCCTTCCCGTGAGGAAGATCGCCGGACCGGAAGGTCCTCTCATCGGCTCCTACGCCACTTATCCCACGCTACCATTCTTGGTGTCAATTCCGTTGGCAGATTCCTCTGAACTTCACATTGCCCTTCGTAAAGGCATTAGGTCTTGCACCCAACATCCAGTGTCTAATTATGTTTCTTTTGACAATCTAACTCTTTCACATAGAACCTTTGTTTCTTTTCTTGCATTGTTTTTATTCCATCAACATGGCAGACGGCTCTTGGACATCAAAAGTGGAAAGAGGCAATAATTGAGGAAATGACTACTTTGGAAAAAAATTATATATTGGATTTAACACACCTCCTCAATGTTGTGGATATCCTCCGACATAGCCCACATGTCGTCCGACATAAAGGTTTCATGGACAAAACGACAGGTTTCCAATATATTTTTGCAAAATATCCTTATGGAATATATCTTCTAATATGTCTGCTATTGACCAATATATTCGCTGATATATCGGTCGAAATATCCTGATATTTTATAGAATGATTTTTTTTTTCAATTTATTTTAATTAGTGTTTATGGTCTAATAGACAATAGACCAAAATTGTTTCATTTTTTAGGTTATTTTTTCCTTTACTCTGACTTTCTTTTTTGCTCAAGTTCATCATCGACTTCAATTATGCATGGTTTTTGAATTATGGACTAACGATTTCTTATCTTCCACTGTCATCGACAACTTCCCGACATTCTGCTTGCTCTTGTTTTATTTCACGCAATATATTGTTAATATTTGTGTAACACAAAATGTTTATATTAGTTTGATAAATTTAGGAGTTCAATAAATATCAAATTATTAATATATTAATACATATAAATTAAAAACAGATTAAATTTATAAAATAATTACACAAATAAATAATTATATTAAAATCTGATATATGAAATATCTCTGATATATCCCTGGACATATTAAAACCGACATGAAAAACCTAAACCGACATGTCCCTGATATCCGACATTTGCAACCTAGCACCTCCCACACGAAAAGAAGCCAGTTAGCTAAAAATGGGTGTTTACCATGAAGCAAAACTCTAAAAGCTTGGTTGAACATTTCAAAGCAAGGTTGGTGGCTGATGGCGGTTAAAACTCCAAAAATTATTTAGGACACGCGGCGCCCCGAGCGGTTTATTTAGAAAGAGGGCGTATTTGATTTTATTTAGAAAGACGGGACGCGCGGATTTATTATTTGGATATAAAACAGTTGAAATCGAGTTTTAACGAAAGCAGGCAAGTGCACCTATCGCGTGTAGTACAAGATACTCCGGTGAGGAATATCGGGGTAGTATTATTCTCGGGGTCGGGTTGATTATTTCTACTCTTCCCTGGAGGGGACAATTATTTTACCGAAAATTATCTTGACGGGATATTATTTATATATAAAAAAACAGAAAATAAAAGCATTAAAATGGAGCAGATGAATTACTTAGCGCAACGGTATCTAAAATAATTTGAACTAAAATAAACTTTTAATAAAAAGAGATCCTAAATTTCAAATTAATTAAGGCGGAGACTTGGCCATAGAGGTTCCACAAAAATGAGCTCACCTATCTCTAGGACTATCGCTCACCTGAACATTAAGACTATTCGACCGGGCTCTCGTCCGACGAAGGATTTCTCTTAATGTTTGCATTACGCTAAGAACTCCGCTATTGGGTGGGGAACCCAATCCGGTAGAATTTCGCGCCTCCTCTCTCGAGGGGCTGAACTCCATTTACCAATGGGTGATCGGTCCATACGCACGGCCTCTCGGCTATCTAGCGTATGAACTACGGAAATAGAGCTCACACATCGATATGTGATTCTACGCGTCGTAAACCCGGGGCAAATCTTAAGTAATTTAATTAATTAGAAAAATAGAAGATTTAATTATTTAAAGCTATTTTATCTGTCTCAATGCTTTTCGATACTGAGGGCTAAGAGCGGTTAGCCACTCATCGGAATGGGGACGGCTTGCGGGAAATAAATCAGGGAAGAAAGCAGTAAATAAAGCAGGGAAGAAAGCGGTAAATTGCAAGCCATACTCAAACAAGTAGGCTGGAAATTAAAGCAGTAAATGCGAGTCCTACTCAAACGAGTAGGGGAAAATGAAAGTGAGTCATACTCAAACGAGTAGGAGGAAATAAATGCACACATGCACGCACTCTACAGAAATGAAAACACACACACACACTCGACAGAAATGAAAACACACACACGCACTTTACTTGAAATGAAAACACACAGACTCTACAAAAATTAAAACGCACAAACACACTCTACTAAAAACAAACACACACACTCTACATAAAGTAAAACCTTCACTCTACAAAAATTAAAACCACACGTACTACAGAAAATAAAACACACACACGCACTCTACATAAATGAAAAACACACACACACACTACATAAAGTAAAACACACACGCACTCTACAAAAATGAAAGAAAGCGATAAACACTAACTCATACACGCACACTCAACAGGAATGAATAAAAGCTATAAAAATTAACTCATACACGCACGCACACAAGCGAAAAAATAAGAAAAACAAAGTGCCTGAAAAATTAAAACAAATATATTTTTACCGATAGATTTTGTTAAAAATGCATAAAACGAAGAAATAAAAATTAAAAAAACAAAAAGTTTTTGAAAATTAAAGCGAATATCAAAGTGCTCGAAAAATTAAAACAAATACATTTCTACCGCTAAAATGTGATAGAAATGCATAAAAAGAAGACAGAAAAATTAAAGGAGCAAAATGGTTTTTGAAATAAAAGCAAAATAATTGTGTTCGAAAAATTAAAACGACGGGTAATCCATTCTTATAACTCTATAAAAACCCTTAAAAAGTGGAAGAAAAGGCGAAAGAACAAAAAATTTTACAAAACTAAAAAGTCTAAGTAAAACGAAGAACAAAACCACTTTAAAATCATTTTTATAAATTTATAAGGATGAGTATAAAGAGTACAAAAAAGCTAAACTATGAAAACTATGAAAGCATAAAACTAAACTCATACACACACACACTCATTTTAAAGAACAAAAAAATAAAGATAAAACAAAAATAAATAAGATTGCATAAGGAAGGGCGCTCAGATGCATTCCAAAACCGTATAAAGAGAAGAAAAAAACATATTTTATTAAGTAAAAGAACGAGTTACAAAGATACTAAGGGTCTGTTTGGGATACCGACGTCGTTTTAAAAGGGAGCAGTTCAAAAGGGAGATTCTAAACTGTATTTTCAAAACTGAGGTTGTGTTTGGGTAACCTCCGTTTGCAGTCAGGTTCAAAACTGTATAATAATTTTTCTGTTTGGGAAAACACGGTTCTGGTGGTGGTTAATAATAAAACACATACAACTTAAATAAAATGACACAAAATATTTTTACAAAAGTGGAGAGCAAAATAAAAATGTAACAAGTTTAGCTTCAATTTTTGACGGCTTCATAGAGTTGCTCGGCAATAGAGTCACGCAGTGTCGCCATTTGACTTGATCCACTCCTTCCACCCCTACCAATTTCGTTGTTCTCCCTCCTTATGTTCCTTGTCATTTGGACCCCTTGTCTAATCAGACGCGCATGAGGGTATACAAAATTCTCATCATTATCACATCTGTAGAAATGACTGTCTGCATTAGAATGATGTCTGTGTATAAAATTATGCAGTGTTATTGTGAAGATCACAATATTCCGCTGTTTTTGAAGCCGTATTGCGGCATATCACGAAGAATACGCCATTTCTTCTTCCACACTCCAAAAGTTCGTTCTATCACACTACGCAACGATGAGTGCGCCTGGTTGAATATTTCCTTTCGTCCTTGTATCGGACGTCGGCCGCGTGCAAAGTCTGGCAAATGATATCTTGTTTCTGGATACGGTTTTATATATCCTAACTATAATGGGTAGCAAGCATCCACAAAGTAGTATTTTGCTGTGTTCAAAATTGTATTAACAAACAATAAAGTACGGTTTTAGTAATCAAAAATAGTTTATTACACATTACCTGGCGGTGGATGAGGGAAATTCCAACGTCGATTAGTAATTGCACTATGAAAAATACGGCTGTCATGTGCAGAACCCTCCCATCCAGCCATGACAAGGGTGAATGTCATATCGAAATCACATACAACCATAATATTCTGAGAGGTATAACAATGACGTCCAATGTAGGGAACCTGTTTGTCTACTGAGATGCGGGCATCAACATGTGTCCCGTCGATTGCTGCAATATAATCTTTAAAGTAGGGCATGTATCGATCATCGTTTAAAATCTTTGCAGGGATATTTGTAAATTGTCCGTCTACCGGAGCAATAAGGTCTTGTGATAGCTTTATTATAGCTGTCAAACATTGTGAAAAATATCGACTTATTGTTTCTGTCGAATGCTGAAAACGCTCACTGCAATCCCTCATTGTCATATTATGCGCCATAATATTTATTGTGATCGCAAGTACTTCTCTTGCAGTAGTACTCCTTGACCCTTTTAGACCATACGATTCGACTAATTGTTGTAGTAGATCTACAAAAATGTTCTTCGACATTCTGAAGTTATCATAAAATCGGACAAGATGACCATCCAATAGTTCTCCAACCCATTTATCTCCTGTGTTAGTTGACGTCATTCGAGGAGTCTTGTCTTGATAATCAGAGCTGCGATTGAGAATAATACAGAAACTAGTGTTCACCATCATAATATAATAAGCTCTTCTCCGACGTCTTTCATTCAGAGTATTCAGATTCGTGTCAGTGAGCTCTGCATCATTTTCAGAATCCATCTGGCACGATAACAGTTAATCAACCATATTAGATGTGAAACTTATGAAAAAAACAAGCTAAAACACAGATTACCACCTTATAACACATCTACAAATCTACTCCAACCAAGTATATATATGTGCAGACACAAACGTATAAGCAAACAAAAAATAGAAAACAATTCTCCATGGGAGAAACCATCTCAAGAACAGGTAGTTGCTGGAGAACCAGCGGAATACTACGATAAAACAACAAATTTCAAGAGAGAGCGGTGCTATATTGTTCATGGTTACGTCTGAAACAGCCTTAACCAAACTACCGCTGGCATATATTTTGATGTAAATTTGTATGCTGCAGCCCTGATTTCAAAATGTTTACGATAAAATCACCACCGCATCACTTTTAGAGTTGAGCAGCTACCTCAAGTGAGATAACAAAAACAAAGAGTTGAGCAGCAGGTGGTGAGCAAAGGACATAAGAAGTAGGCAGTTTCACAGCTCTCAAAACTTCAGCAAAAAACATAACTCTTCACAGCAAACAGAACTCATCTTCAATGTTAATGTATAATGAACAAAATATCCTGTGAACACATCTTGGGTGCTATTGGGCTTTCTCAGCTCCAGGTAAGGTTTTTTAAGTCCTAGCTTTAGGTCCAGCAATCTAATTTCGCTATTGTGGGTTTCTACTGAGCCTTTCAAAACCACAAAGCTAGCTCAAATGGTGAGGCTTCCCACATTTAAAAACCAGTACTGACCCTTCCACATATCAAATAATAATCAATTTCAAAAACAACAAAACCCTTGAACTGGCGTCATCTTTTCATATTCACAATAACTGTTTTGAAGGAGCCAAAGAAAGGCTGATAGAGAAGTTATTCTCTTTCATGGATTACAAAACTGATGCATAAATAATCTAAGCCTCTGATAATTAACATGCTCAATTAATGTACAGGTATTCGAGGTAGAGAAATATTCACAAAAACATTAAGGAGCAGACTGCATGCTCAGATGATTTGATACATACTGAATGAAAATATGCAAATTCGATGCTCCATGGTCAATCTTGGGAGCAGACTGCATGGGAGAACAAACTGTTATAGTTTGTAAAGAACTCCATTGGGCTAAGCTTCTTCAGACAACACAACATTAAGGAGCAGACTGCATGAGTGATATTCACAAAACACCGCCCAAAAAATGCATAAACATTGAAGAAGAGCGCACATAACACAAACATTAATCATTTATTGGAAGCATTAAGATACACCATCACATTAATCTTAAACCCATTAATCATTAATTGCCACATAATTTTCCAACTTAGGACACATAAATAAACTTCAAGACACATAAAATGCATTATATTCCAAACTCACACCGTACGTAACAGGCGGCAAAAATAGAAGCACACAAAGATAGTAATAGAAGTTCAACACCATACATAACAACTACAAAAGTATGAGCGCACAGAACATAATATTAAAGACCACCCGAATGCATGTTCGTGTATTGACGGTTTTTTAGCCACCACCCTTTTTTGGAGTTCGGTAGGCTCAGAAATAATTCTCTGTTCTTGTTGTCCAGCAAAAAAATGGTTGCAAAGTCATACAGTGCTAGATCATTGCAGATATCTGGATGTTTCTCCAACTCTTCAACTGCTTCGTGAATAGTATATGAAGGAATAAACGTTTGGGGTGGCTGTGATATAATATCTCCTACTCTAATAGTCGACTCAACCAATTGTTCGATGGTATATCTTCCACGACGTTTTTTATGAATTCCCCTTCGGCCTCTTTCAATCCTTTTTTTACTTCCCTGTGAAGATCCACCTCTTTCAAATATCCTCCCATCATCCCTTTGATCATCACTCATGCCCGCAGGCGTCCCTAGGTCTTCTGCCACATCATCCTCGTGCTCAGACAATACATGTTCAGGACTTGATGGGTCAACCCTTGATTTAGGAGCTCATGCATGCTCTCCAGTAGCAACAACCTCATTAAACATTGTTTACAATTTTTCTTCCAATTCTGGTGCAATGCCTACATAACGAAACTTCTTCGCAGCTGGAAGAACCTAAAAATCATGTTGAAAAATAAGCTAAAGACTGTAACTAGCAATTTTAAAACTATAGAAAATATGTTCACCTCGAGTCTCTCCTTCCACCAATCATATCTGATGCATCAACTGTTCTCCTTGTAGAATCCTAGCCTAAACCTGTTGCCCCATGCTTGAGTTCTTTCCATAATTTCCAATCTTTTTTCAATTGATCCCATTTATTTTTAAACTGCGCGCAGACATACATTTTTGATGTTCGTTCCTGAAACTTAGCAGTTACATTTTTTCAACCCTCCTTAGACAGGTGGGTCGTCGGTCTATTACCTAGGACAATCTCTGTTATACATAAATCACAGAATAACAAAACCTCAGTTGACTCCCACAGTGCTGCAATTCCTCCTTCTTTAGTTTTAACCATCGTGTTAACTAAGAACAAGCAAATGAGCAATTGAACAATTAGGAGTTGAACAAATTAGGAGTGAAAGTTTGTCAAAAAAATTGAGTGAAATTTGCCAAAAAAAATTCATAAGCTCTGTTCTGTGAAAATTTCACATTTGTCATAATCTCATAAGCTCATAAGATCTCATAAGCACATAAGATTGTTATTTTCTATAGAAGGAAAAAAACCAAACAAGCAATTCTACAACTCCAGCATAATAAATATACTGATCAAACAATTCTACAATTCCAGCATAACAAGGCTTATGAAATAAAGGAGCTGCTGTAAACAATTTATCGAGCAACGCCGGAATTACAGATGCATAACAGAGTTGCTGTAAACAGAAGAATGTGAAAGCAATTCTATTTTGGTGGTTGGTCCAAAATTCTGAAGTGATTGGTCCAAAATTCTGGAGTGATTGGCTAATGTGAAAGAATCTCATTGTGATTCTCAATCATTTCTTTTACAGGAAAAAAATGCATACCCATGGCATAAGCTCTCATTTATTTCCAGCATATTAACAGATCTGAAGGAAATCTTGCTATAACAGCTAAAATTGATACCAGTAGATCGAGAATAGTCTTATGCCGTGGAAACAGATTTTATAGATATTTAGAAAAATAAACATTGGATCATACTTATAACATGGAAATAACTACCATTCATTAAAATCATCCAATAATACATAATAAGGTCAAATCTATATGAAACTGAGCATGCCGAATTTATCAAACAGAGTATAGACATAAAAATCATGAAAACCAGCAGTAATTTATCAGCACATTCAGAAATTCAGAAACTCAGCACATTCAGAAACTCAGCACATTCAAAAATTCAGAAACTGAGCATGCCGAATCAATCAAAAAGCTGTATCAGTACATTCAGAAATTCAGAATGGTTTCCCAAACAGACACATAATCAGCACATTTAGAAATTCAGAAACACATGCCAAAGCTAAGGAGCGATGCTGGTAGATCACAAAAATTCATGATCTTGTAAAAAAAAGTAAAAATGTGTAAGTTAAAATCATACCAAAGCTAAGGAGGAGTCAAATTGACTATGGTGGAAGACCGGATTTTAGATCGAACAGATCTGGAGGAAGAACGACGCTAGGGTTATGAAGACCGACGTTTGATTCACCGCGAGGAAGGAAGATCGGTTCTGAATATCTGCGCGAAGGGGGAAGACCTACGCGATGCTGGTAGATCAGACCTGGGGAAGATCTGTTCGGCCCTAGGGAAGATCTGAAGATTTGCGCGACGCAAAGCAGGAAGATCGGGGTGCGAAGATCTGCGCGGCTCAGGTGAAGACCGACGCTGGTTGCGGACGGGAGAAGGGGGAAGCACTGCGCGAAGGAGGAAGATCTATGCTGGATGCTTGTTTAGCTATCGGAGGAGGAGTGGAAAAGAAGAACGGCGGGTTGGAGACGAGCGCGCTGGTGCTCTTTCCGCCAGCCTCAAAACGACGGGATTATTCCCTTTTCAGCCGGCCGGTTTAAACTGGCTCCAAGCAAACAGGTATCGCAAATACTGTACAGGTCAGTTTTAAACGAAATGAATTCAAAACGGTATCCCAAACAGACCCTAAAACAAAAGCTAAGGAGAGGGGGAGAAAATTCTCTTACAAGGCTTTGAAATGCATTAGAGCAGCACAACCCCTAGACAAAATGGTTCAAAAGAAGAATAGAAATCCTTACAGAAATTTCCTATTTATATGCAAAAAAATCAAAGTACACGCTCTAGGTCACGGGCGTGTGGGGGGGGGCGTGTAAGCACTATTCATGATGTGATCCAGATAACTGATGGCTGGTTTGACTTTGCGGCTGTACACGTGGCGGGTCACGGGCGTGTCTATGTTCGTCACGGGCGTGTCGGGAAGGTTGATCCGGGGACGGCATCGCGTCAACAAGTCATCGGCGACGTCTTGTCGGGCCAGGTGGATAGGTCACGCCCGTGTCGCATCTTGACACGGGCGTGTCGGGTCCGTTCAGCGAACTTCGAGCGCGGTTCGTCGAGGGGGTGACACGGGTCTAGGTCACGGCCGTGTCACATTTGACACAGGCGTGTACTTGGGCGTGTCATGAATTTTTCTTTGCGGACGCTGATTTCACTGGAATTGAGGTTACACTCCCAGGTCACGGGCGTGACCTGAAGTACACGGGCGTGTACCATGATAATTTTGAGCGGTTTCTGGAAAATTTCAGGAAAAAAAATAAAGCTAAGTTAATACAATATTTACAAAATAGGAGCATTTTATTGAACAAAATTAAGTAAAAATAACGAAAATAAATTAAAACGACTAAATTAACGTACGTAAAAATACGTATATTTACAACTAATCAGTGGCAAAGGGATACACTCAAACCCTAGGGATCGATTATCAAGAAACTTTTGCCTCTATTGCAAAAATGAACTGTATGTGAGTCTTGATATCGTGTGTTGTGTGTAAGAGATGAGATCATAATTGGACGCGATGAATGCATTCCTTCATGAAAATTTAGAAGAGTAGGTATATGTCTCTTCTCATGGTTTTTCGTCTTCTGGTTCTGAAGGGAAAGTGTGCAAACAAAAACGTCTCTCAACGAGCTAAAGCGATCACCAAGGGCTTGGTTTGGTCTTTCTCACAAAGTCATGATGTCTCTAGAATACAGACAGTAATGCCGACCATACTTTGTTTATAAAACGGAGGGATAATGTTATGGCCCCGAACGAGTTGCGGTTCCGAGGATTCAAGTACACCAGAAGACCCAAAGGAGCGCCGGATAAAGACCGGGCTGAACCATCCGGTTCAGCCCGCAATTAATCAACAAGAGGAAGGAGGGCTGAACCACACCGGTTCAGCCCTCATTGGGGCCGGCCGGCCCTAGGGAAAAGGGGGTTCATAAATACCCCTTTTCCCCCCTCTCCAAGGCATGCAAATTATCATTCAGGTATTTTCCTTCTTCTTCCTTGAAACCCTAGCCGTTTTTTCCTTTTCCTAGTTCCTTCTTGCTTAGAACCCTAGCATTAGCCTAACATTTGGTATCAGAGCCTCCTTCCTGCGACCATGGTGACACGTACGGAGGCGGAGACGGCGAGATTGACCGCCATCGAGGAGAAGTATGTGGCGTTGACGGATTCGGTAGCGGCAATCGACGCAAATCTCAAAAACTCGCAACAACAAATGGAGGAACGCTTCGATGAGAAGATGGAGGAGTTGAAAGCCCTCCTCTTGCAAAATCTGAAAGGGAAAACCGTGAATGGCGCCGGATCGGACACGGAGGCGACAAACGCGGTACACGGAGGGAACCCGACATGCGGGAGCCAAGGGAACGGGGCGTCGGGCTCGGGAACGGGCGCGGGATTTCCGCCCGACGCCGCTCGCACGACAACGGCGCCGCTCCGGCCCGGCGTGCTTCCAGGCGGACAACCGGAGGGCTGCGGTGGCTTCAGCGGGGGCTTCGCTCCTCCTGGACGGACGGCGGACAGCGCAGGAGGCTGCTGGGGGACCGGCGGTGGATCTGCTACAGCGTGGGGGTGTGAACCGCCTCTCCCGACTCCAGGAGGGCTGCTGCGGCAAGGATCGGCGCTCGGACAGCCATGGAGGCCACAACACCAAGGATTTGGACTGTTTCGGCCGAACGGAGCAAATGCGGTCCCTCTCGGCGGCACCACGGGGTTCTTTCCCCCTCAACCCGCAAATGCTCATAATGGCGGATACGGACCGGCCAATATGGGACCGGGAAGAAATCCCGGGTGGAACCAGGGAGGAATGCAAGGAGACTTTGGGCAGCCTGGAGTAATGGGGCCAGATGGTGGAGGTTGGGGAGGACCTAATCAGCGACCATACATGCAACCCAAGCGGACTCGGATGAATTTCCCCAAGTTCAGGGGAGGGGATGCTCTGGAATGGATCCAGAAGACGGAGTTGTTTTTCAAATATCAGGAGATCCCCGAGGCTCAGTGGGTACAACTGGCGGCTTTCCATCTGGAAGACGATGCATATCAATGGACGCAGTGGTTTTTGCGAGGACGCAACTTCGCCCCGTGGCCGGAGTTCGTGGAGGCCTTTTCGGCTCGCTTTGGGCCGCTAGAGTATGAGGACGTAGAGGCGACCCTTCAAAAACTGCGGCAGCGGGGATCCGTCACAGAGTACAGGACGGAGTTCGAGAGGTTGGCAAACCGCGTTACGTGGGGCGAGCAGACGTTGCTGAGTTGTTTTATCTCCGGGCTGAAGGACCACTTGCGGGACGAGGTCCATGCATATTTGCCGCGCAGTCTGAGCCATGCCATCAGCATCGCTCGGATACAGGAAGAACGTTACAACAGACAGCGGAATCGGATGACAACCAAACTACCTTCAACCCCCGTGGTGGGTCGACGGGAGCAACCCCCGACCGTGCGCCCTACAGTGACCAGGCTGACTTGGCCGGAGATGCAGGCTCGGAGAGAGAAGGGGCTGTGCTTTAACTGCGATGAGAAATACACCAAGGGACACGCTTGTCAGAAGGTTCAGGTTTTCATGTTGCATGAGGAGGAGGACGAGGAAGAGCAGGTGGAAGCAACCGATGTGGGGGATCTGGATTTGGCAAATCTGGATTTGACAGAGTTCGGAGTCTCCTTGCAGGCGATGGAGGGGTGTACGGCCCCTGTGACGCTTCGTTTCACCGGCTGGGTGGGCAAGGAGCGAGTTACCATTCTGGTGGACAGTGGGAGTACTCACAACTTCATCAACCCCACAGTCGCTTCGAAGGTGGGGCAGACAATTGACAGGGAAGCAGCTTTCCAGGTGATGGTGGCAGATGGGAGTAAGCTCAGGTGCGAGGGGGTGATGCAGGGGGTGGAGATCCGCGTGCAGGGCTACATGTGCCACACAGATATGTATCTGCTCCCGATCCGGGGTTCGGACATGGTGTTGGGGGTCCAATGGTTACGACAGTTGCGGAGGGTGACCACCGATTGGGTTCGGCTGACGATGGAGTTTACACAGCAGGGGAAGGACTATTGCTTGCAGGGCATTCGGTCTTCGCCTCTGAAAGAGATTTCCGTGCGGAGCTTGCAGCGATTGGAGGAGCAGGGATCACCTATGGCCATGGTAGTCGGGGTGGAGGCCGGGGCCCCAGATCCACCGGACATTCCAGAGAGAATACAGGTACTGTTGTCACAATTCCGAGATGTTTTCCAAGAACCACGGGGACTTCCGCCGCCCAGATTCAGGGATCATAGCATACAGACGAAGGAAGGGGCTGCTCCCCCGAACGTCCGTCCCTACCGGTACCCATACATTCAGAAGGCGGAGATCGAGAAAAGTGTGAAGGAAATGCTGTCTACCGGCATCATACGTCCAAGCACCAGTGCCTTCTCCTCACCCATCATCCTGGTGAAGAAGAAGGATGGTTCTTGGCGTTTCTGCGTGGATTACCGCAACTTGAATGCTTCAACAATTAAGGATAAGTTTCCGATACCGATGATAGAAGAGCTATTGGACGAGCTGCATGGGGCGAGTTTGTTTACTAAGCTGGACCTCCGATCCGGTTACCACCAGATCAGAATGAAGACTGAAGACATCCACAAGACGGCGTTTCGCACACACGATGGGCATTACGAGTTCCTGGTGATGCCTTTTGGGCTCTCCAATGCCCCATCGACCTTTCAGGCCGTGATGAACGAGACCTTTCGGCCCCTCCTACGGCGATCGGTTCTCATTTTCTTCGATGACATACTGATATATAGTCGGACATGGGAGGAGCATGTTGAGCATGTGGCGCAAGTTCTTACCATTCTGCGGCAGCATCAGTTTTATGCCAAACTCTCAAAGTGCTCGTTTGGTCAGTCAGAGGTGGAATACTTGGGGCATCTGGTTTCGGCTCAGGGGGTCAGAGCAGACCCAAAGAAGATCGAGAGCATGGTGGAGTGGCCGCGGCCGACCAGCGTGCGGGCGCTTCGAGGCTTCTTGGGCCTCACGGGATACTATCGGAGATTTGTGAAGGACTATGGTAAGCTGGCACGGCCACTGACTCAGCTACTCCACAAGGAGTCCTTTTCTTGGCACGACGAAGCGGAACAGGCCTTTAGCACCCTCAAGGAAGCCATGACGACCACGCCAGTGCTCGCACTACCGGATTTCACCAAGGAGTTCGTGGTCGAGACGGACGCCTCCGGAGTGGGTATCGGGGCAGTTTTGATGCAGGAGGGACGGCCGTTAGCTTACTTCAGCAAGGCGCTGGCACCACGGACGCTCGATCTTTCCACTTACGAGAAGGAGATGCTCGCTATCTTACATGCAGTGACCCTGTGGCGCCCTTATCTGCTCGGTCATCATTTTAAAGTGCGCACTGACCATCAGAGCCTGAAGCACTTCCTGGATCAGCGGTTGGCCTCTCCCCTCCAGCAAAAGTGGTTGACGAAATTGCTGGGATATGACTATGAGATCGTGTATAAGCAGGGCAAGGAGAATTTGGTAGCCGACGCCCTATCCCGCCTTCCTGACAGTACTTCCTTCCTTCTCTCGGGGCCGTTGATTGAATCCTTGGATGACATCCAGAGAGAGATAGCCTCCGACCCCGAGCTACAACCTATAGTGAAGGCCTTGTCTCAGGGTCAGCCTACACCGCCAGGATACCAGCTAGTGGGGGGGCATTTGTATTACCACGGGCGGGTGGTCATCCCGGCCTCCTCCCCTTGGAAGGAGATCATGTTACAGGAGTTCCACTCGTCTCCGGCCGGAGGCCATGCCGGAGTACTTCGCACTTTACAGCGGCTTCGGGCCAACGTCTTTTGGAAGGGATTACGCAGGGACACTCAGCGTTTTGTGCAGCAGTGCGATATGTGCCAGCGACAGAAGTATGAGACGTCTTCACCAGCCGGATTGCTCACACCTCTGGAGATTCCCCAGCAGATATGGGAGACGGTCTCAATGGATTTTATTGAGGGCTTGCCCCGGTCCCAAAGCAAGTCCGTGATTTTGGTCATAGTGGATAAGTTGTCCAAGTACGGCCATTTCCTCGCTCTCAGCCATCCCTACACTGCGGAGACCGTCGCCGATCTCTTTGCCCGGGAGATAGTGCGCCTTCATGGTCTTCCGAGCTCCATCATTTCGGACCGCGATCCTACCTTCGTCAGCAAATTTTGGCAGGAACTTTTCAGGTTGCAAGGCACCAAGTTACGCATGAGCACGGCAAATCATCCGCAAACTGACGGCCAGACAGAGGTGCTGAATCGGGGGGTCGAGACATATCTTCGTTGTTTCGTCATGGATGAGCCTCGCACATGGACGCGGTGGTTACACTGGGCGGAGTACTGCTACAATACGTCCTATCACACGGCCAGTCGGATCACTCCCTTTGAGGCGGTCTACGGGCGTCCACCACCTACTCTGCGCTCGTATGAACCAGGCAGCACTGCCCTACCGGCCGTGGACCGAGCTTTACGCGACCGGGATCAGACCTTGGCTCTCTTGCGGGACAATCTACGGGTTGCTCAGGACCGGATGAAGTTGCAGGCCGATAAGCACCGGACAGAACGGACCTTTCAGGTAGGGGACGAGGTCTTTCTCCGACTACAGCCTTACAGACAGCTTTCGGTTGCTCGCCGATCCAATCAGAAGCTAGCTCCTCGGTTCTATGGGCCGTTTCGCATCACTCGACGGGTGGGTCCGGTTGCTTACACGCTTGCCCTCCCTGAGGGCTCTCGTCTCCATCCCACCTTCCATGTCTCACTGCTGAAGAAGAAATTGGGAGCGACAGCCACCGTGCTCCCCTCTCTGCCCGAGGCTACTACCACGGGCGAGCTGCGCCCCAGCCCCGAGGATGTTCTGCTGACCCGGTGGAAGAAACACGACACGGAGTACCGTTCAGAGATTCTGGTCAAGTGGAAGGATCTGTCTGCCGCACACAACACGTGGGTGGATTTCTTGGAGTTCCGGGAGTTATTTCCAGACTTCCAGCTTGAGGACAAGCTGCCTCTTGATGGGGAGGGGAATGTTATGGCCCCGAACGAGTTGCGGTTCCGAGGATTCAAGTACACCAGAAGACCCAAAGGAGCGCCGGATAAAGACCGGGCTGAACCATCCGGTTCAGCCCGCAATTAATCAACAAGAGGAAGGAGGGCTGAACCACACCGGTTCAGCCCTCATTGGGGCCGGCCGGCCCTAGGGAAAAGGGGGTCCATAAATACCCCTTTTCCCCCCTCTCCAAGGCATGCAAATTATCATTCAGGTATTTTCCTTCTTCTTCCTTGAAACCCTAGCCGTTTTTTCCTTTTCCTAGTTCCTTCTTGCTTAGAACCCTAGCATTAGCCTAACAGATAACACATTAACGACCTTCATTATCTATATAGATGACATCACCATAATAAGAGATGATGTTGAAGAAGTGAAAGCTTTAAAAGGGAATTTGACAAAGGAATTTGAAGTGAAGAATTTGGGAAAACCTAAGTACTTTTTGGGATTGAAGTAGCTAGATCCAAACGAGGTATTTTCATCTCTGAGAGATAATATGTCCTTGATTTACTGGAACAATCCATTATGAGTGGTGTAGACCTGCCGATAATCCTATGGAGGCCAACCACCGCCTTCGAAGGGCTGATGTGGATCCTATTGAAGATGTGACTTGTTATCAACTTGTCGGGCGGTTAATCTATCTATCACATAGGCATAGTCGTCCTGACATAGCTTATGTTGTGGGGGTTGTTAGCCAATATATGCATTCCCCAAAAGAAAGACATCTTGATGATGCTCATGGGATATTGAGATATTTGAAGAGCTCGCCAGAAAGAAAGATCCTCTTTACACCTAATACAAAATTAAAAATTGAAGTTTATACTACAACAAATTGGGCAGGATCCGTAGAAGCCAGATGTTCTCCATCTGGGTATTGCTCGTTTGTTGGTGGGAACCTGGTTACTTGGAGAAGTAAAAAAAGCAACTTGTTGTCTCAAGGTCTAGTGCAGAGACAGAATTTGGAGATATGACACATGACATATGCGAGAGATTTATGGTTACACTCCTTTTGTGTGATCTGGGATTAAATGAGGCTAGTCCTATCTGATTGTATTGTGACAACAAAGCTACAAGTAGCATCGACAACAACCAAACTCAGCACGATCGCATCAAATACATTGAAGTTGCAGACACTTCATCAATGAGAATATTAATAAGAAAATTACTCGTAACAATTAATTGATATTCTTACTAAGAGTCTAGGGGTGAGTGTTTTTTGTGGTTTTATCGACAAGTTAGGTACGAGAAATATAATATGCCCAATTTGAGGGGGAGTGTTATAATTAAATAATTACCATGTATTACGCCTCTTATATAAGAGGCTTTCATTACCCTAATGCAATATTGCATTTTCGAGTTAATGTTAACAGTTAGGTTAAATAAAAAAGGCATACTTGTGCAGTATTCTCATTATAATCACTATTTAAGGAGTAATAATCACATTATAATGCCTTATTCTCATTATAATGCGCACAAAAATTGTACATAGAGAGCAAAAAATAAAATCCTTCATGGAAAAATAATAGCAAAATTATATTTGCCCTTCAATTTGGAATATAAGGGAGAAGCATATACCCACTTTTTTAGCAATAGAAAATGCATCAGTAGAACAATGTAAACATAACATAAAAAATGAAGAGAATGAAACGTATAATAATAACACAATTATCTATGTCCAGGGATGACTGAGAAAATAAATTAAGATTAGTACGAAACAGTACCATCTTTTTTAAAAATCTCATGGTTAGAACAATTGTGTCCCTTAACCTGTCACAACAAAAATATAGATAAATGAGACATTAAATGATATGCTTTAATATCAAACTCAGATAAATAGGAGATGCAAGCACCATGAGCTTTAAAAATGTGACCATAATTAGGTGGTCACAAACATATATATGGCTAATCTAATGGTTCTTTTTGAATTGAATTTTATCAGATAAAAAACATTTGGAATACTCCAATATAACTTGAAGCAAGCTAGCTAGTTGTCAAGCTAAAATAATCAGATCAATATATAACTTATTTAAAAATAGATAGAAGTTTTAATTTGCTAACCAAGAAATGAAAACAAGAACTCATGGTGGTGGGAGTACAGGAGGTTTCTTAATCGCGTATAGAGCAATGGAGGCTGCTCAACGTTGAAGAAATATTGCTCTTTTTTTTGGAGTGATGATACTCCATGATAACTATCACTGGGCAGGAGTAACTTCAATTTTTCCGCTCTCATTTCCCGCCAAAGCCCACAACAAACTTTGATAGCCGGTTGTGGTACGTCAAGTGCTATCGTCGAGCAGTAGAGGGAATCGCCGATGGTAGCCATAAGTTTGATTTTGGCCTTGTCATTTTAGCTCGGGTCTTGCTGTAGCATGTATGTCATGTACCATGAGTATTTCGTGAAGCCGCAACTACGAAACAAATGCAAGGTAAATTAAATATACTTCTAAATTTGTTATTCTCAAACGAAAAGCGCGTCGAACCACTAATTTTTAAACATACTGACCCGAATTACCATGTACTATAAATCTAAGTTAAAAACATTTTTGAAGTTGTACTTTTAATTGAAAAACAAGGATACAATCACGAGGTATCTCATGCCCTTCTTCTGGAGGCTGGTTCCGCCAAGAAGCCTTTCCCTAAGAGGAGAACCCAAACCCTAGTAACATAAAAGATGAGAAGAACTCTCTCATACCACCTCATTATATAGGGAGGGGGGCTCACAACAATAACATAAAAAAAACAAGATAAATGAAGTTACACGCACGTGTTTAACAATACACCCCGCCAGAAAAATGACCTTACCCTCAAGGTCGGAGCGTCGTCCTCGAACTAGTAGTGATATGCTTGGGGGGTGGGGGTGGGGGGTGCGGGCAGACATAGAGGTGCTTGGAGCACCATCCGGAGGTACATCGATGATCGCCAGCATGTCCAAGTCAGCTGCGGTGAGCTCGTGGAGTCCACCCCGATGAGACACCAAAGCTCCTTCAGAGGACAATCATGAGTAAGCGAGGAGGGTTGTCTGCAACGAAAACACAGACTTTTGCACCATAAGTCATGGTACTTTTGGGTGGACATGCGATTAGTGGGGATATGACGGTTGTTGTGTGGGCCCATGTTGGGTGGAAAAGGTAGAGTAGGTGGCGGCGGTTGTTTCGTCGGGGGAGGAAAGTATAGCTGGTAGGGAGGTTTGGAGGGAGGCAGTGAGGAACGAGAGTCCTCGGACAGCGTAAGGAATTTGGCCTCCACCAGTGGGGAGAGGTCCATGGCTTGGTTCACATTGACCGGCTGAAGGGTGCGGGTGCGGGCTCGGATATGGGGTTGCAGACCATGCATGTAGTATGCCAAGTAATAATTAGGGGGAAGTCCTGAGGCATGGGTGACCAACTCAATAAACATATCAGCGTACGAGTCAATGGAGCCGGTTTGGCAGACGTCGCAAAGACGCTCGATCATGGAGCCGGAGTAGCGGTGGTCGTACCGCTGAATGAGGGCCTCCGTGAGAGCCATCCAGGTGAGGCTGAGGGAGCATTGGCGGAGCCAGCGGACCCAATGGAGGGAGGACCCTTCCAAGCCGCCGATTGTTGTGGAGACCTGCTGTGTCGGAGGAGTCTGGTGAATGTCAAAAAACTGATCAGCGCGGGCAATCCACCCAAGTGGATCAGTCCCGTTGAATGTTGGGATGTCGGGATGTGGGAGCTGTGGAGGAACGGCCGGCAAAGCGGGATCTGCGGGGGCCACTATACTGGGGGATCCCAAGGAAGAAGCAACAGTAGAAGGACCGGAGTGCTGGCCGGTCTGCAAGTTGTGGAGCATGGCCATCTGTTACGGGCCTGCTTCCGTAACAGTGGTAATTCGTTGGAATGGTGGTCGGAGGTGGAGATGACGATGACGAAGATACCGTGGAGCCGGAACCGCGGCTACCTAAGCGGGGTTGCTCGTTAGAGGAGAGAGCCACCAATGATATCACATTCAAAGGGAATGAGAGCTAGAAATATTTTTTGCTGACTTCATACACACCTCTCATGTCTTTATATAGGCTACAACTCATAAGAAGACAAAACGCTCATGATGACACCTAATACTAGACCCGGGGCTCGAGACTCCCACATAATAATTACAACTAAACACCTAGATAATAGATATAATTATAATAATACGCGACATGTAACATCTCATCCGTCCTCCGAAAAAGCTTGACCTCAAGCTTTATCTGATGCCCTCATCGTCAGAGTCCTCAACGTGTAGGTAGAAAAGCCGGGTGCACCTGTGGCCACGAGTGTACTGCTCGTCACAATTGAAACACAATCCTTGCGCGCGGCGTGCGGCTGGGGAAGGAGAAGACGGGGTTGGAGGCGCAGGGCTGTGGGGCCCGGTTGCTGCGGGGCTGCGGCGACGGTGACGGCGCAGGGCTGCGTCGACGGTGACGAGGTTCAGCCGGTGCTGGTGGCACGTGGTTCGTATGTTGAAATAGCCAGAGGTGAGGAAGATGGAGGGCGGTGCAGAGGGAAAACTGATGTCCACGTAAGAGGTAACCTGGCTCTGATACCAAGTTGTTATGGGTCTGCTTCCGTAACAGTGGTAATTCGTTGGAATGGTGGTCGGAGGTGGAGATGACGATGGCGGAGATACCGTGGAGCCGGAACCGCGACTACCTAAGCGGGGTTGCTCGTTAGAGGAGAGAGCCACCAATGATCTCACATTCAAAGGGAATGAGAACTAAAAATATTTCTTGCTTACTTCATACACACCTCTCATGCCTTTATATACGCTACAACTCATAAGAAGACAAAACGCTCATGATGACACCTAATACTAGACCCGGGGCTCGAGGCTTCCACATAATAATTACAACTAGACACCTAGATAATAGATATAATTATAATAATACGCGACATGTAACACCATCGTCGTTGTGAGTTGCTCGGCTTGAGTCTCAAAACGAGAGTTGAGGGCGGAAAGTGTGTGTTTGATGGATTCCACACGTGATTTCATCCGGCTCATTAGCACATGAGGACGATTGCACCGATCTAGAGGTTGGCCGGAGAGTACCGGAGCCGGGAAGGGTGCGGCAGCTGCGGACGAGGGATGAGGAAGAGCTCGCGGCGGCCGACTGGAGTTGGGGCTGCGGCGGATTGCAAGCAGGGAGCCGGAAGGGTTGGAGAAGGCGGAGGCCGACGGATCTGGGCCGAACCCACCACGGACAGGGACGAAGAGTGTTGCATTCAACGGAGGTGTCTAGCGTTGCGCGTGATGCGGGGAAGGGACGTCGCGTATGGCGGAGGCTGATCGGGTCGTCGCTGGAAGAACCGAACTGACGCGATGCGGGATCGGGCGACGGAACCGGGCTCGAAATCAAGGTGGGAGCGGGACGGAGGCTAGGGCACAACCGCGAGAGATGGATCTGGCAAAACCCGGCGGCACAATGCAGGCGGGGGCGGCAGGTCGGACCAATGTTACGACTATGGAGAGAAATACTTGTATTAATCGAAAAACAAGGATACAATCACGAGGTATACTCGCGCCCTTCTTCTGGAGGCTAGTTCCTCCAAGAAGCCTTTCCCCAAGAGGAGAAGCCAAACCCTAATAACATAAATGATGAGAACTCTCTCATACCACCTCCTTATATAGGGAGGGGGCTCACAACAATAACATAAAAAACAAGATAAATAAAGTTGCGCGCACGTGCGTAACATGGGTTGACTTGCCCCATCCTTGAGCCTGGCGGCGCAATGGTTGGAAGGCGGGAGAAGAGGGGCTGGCAACTTGTAGAGGGAGAGCTTGCCGGCGGGACTTCCGCCAGACGAGAGGCCAGCCATGTCACTTAGAGAGAGGGAGCGGGAAAAGGGGAGAGAGAGATAGAGAGAATTCAGAAATGATAATTTGATATCAAGCTCACAACTTCGAAACCGACCCATATAGTTAGACAAAACCAAGGTTCACACCCCCACTTGGGCATACTACAAGTGGGATGAAGTATTTAAAATGCAACAAGATAAAATACTATGCGACAACCACATAAGTAAAAATGTCCGAGCAGGCAAAATAAAGATAAAGCTCATGCGTACATCGCAAAAAGGAGGCGTTGGTACGTGCGGCCCAACCGCGGGTTTGTCTCATCTGGCACTGTAACATCACCCCCGTCGAGAGGCAGCTTGTCCACAAGCTGCGCCGGAATGTCAACTAATGGAGAGGCCAGGGAGTGCCCACGAATGCCTTGAGTTAGAACAAATGAAAGACATCATGAATTCGCACTTTCGGTGGTAGGCGAAGCTGATAGACGACAACCCCAATGCGGCGAGTGATCTGAAAAGGGCCAAACAATTTAGGGGCCAACTTGTTGGAAGATGGCTTAGTGGAAGAAATTTGAAGGAAGGGTTGACAAAGAAACCACACCCAGTCATCGATAGTGAAGGAAAGCTCACGATGGCTACAGTTGTAGGCAAGATCCATACCGTGTTGAGTCTGTAGAAGACATTTCAGGGCGGATAGCAAGAACTCGTCACGATCCATCAACTCGGTATTGACGGAGTCCAATAAGGCGGTGCTACCAGTATAGGACAAGAGGTAGAGAGGGTCCTGACCGTAGATGAGACGAAACAGAGTGGTTTGGAGCGTCGTGTGGTATGAGGTATTATAAAAATATTCAAACCAAGATAGCCACCACAACCAATCTCGCGGTTTATCACCGATAATAAACCGCAAATACATCTTCACGATGCGATTAACAACCTCCATTTATTCATTGAACTGTGGGTGATAGGTGGATGAAAATGACAGTTTGGTGTCGCTAAGGGAGAAGAGCTCCTTCCAAAAGTTGTTGATGAAAACCATGTCATGATCTGACACAAGACTCTCGGGCATGTCATACAAACGAAAGATCTCTTGGGAAAAAATTCGGGTAACATGTTCTGCGAGAAGAGGACGGGCGAACGCAATGAAATTTGACCCTTGGAAAAATGATCGAAGACCACCATAAGGACGTTTTTTGTGAGACGTGGGAGCTCCTTCGATAAAATCAATGGGCATAGCATCCAAAATCTGCGTTGGAAACGACAGTGGCTGCAAGAGGCTGGTGGGTAGGAGGTGGATAGTTTTATTTTTTTGACAGACGGAGCAAGCCACAATGAATGTATGCACCTATTTGCACATGCCCTTCCAAAAGAATTTGCCACGGAGACACTGTAAGGTGCGGTGGCCCCTACATGATTGTGGATGTGTGTCCTCTAAAATGGTAGGAATGAGTAGCGACGACGAGTCCATATAGACCCGATCCCGGTGGATACTAAGGCCCTATCGGCCTGCCAAAAGGGGGGGGATGGCCCTCTTCCGCCTGGTGCAGGAGCTCGATCAAGCCTCGATAAATTTAGATCTCACGACGAAGTGTGGAGAGGACATCAGTGGTCCGAAACAAATTGGAGAATAGAGACACCTCTGTGGGTGGGTGATGCAGAATGAAGACACAGCAGCGGCGGAGGACGAGTTTTGGGTCCGTTCGGGGCCGATTGACTACTTATCATATATGGCATATAAGGATTGATCCGACCCCACGGATGCGTCCGGTCCATCGTTTGCACACGATTTCATATATTATATTGTCATTTTGACTTTTATTTTTTATGTATTTGGGCTATCTCATTTTTGACCAATCATAGTCGTTGATTGTGGGACGCCCTAGTATCACTTTATTATAAATAGAGGTGTAGGGTGTTGTTTGAAGTCATTACAGATTTTGGAGAAGTGAATTCTCAATATCCAGCGATCACTTCACGGTGCCGACTCTGTGAAATCCTGCGTGACGACTCCTAGGACCTCTCTCGCTCCCCAAAGGTAACGCTAACCCATATCCACCCCCTCCACCACCAAATTCCATTATTGTCGCCCATGTAGGTGATACTTGTGATCATCAATACCCCCCCCCCCCCCGCCCCAATATGTTGTCTGCCTGTTCCGCGACTTTCCCGTCACCGGATCCATGTTCCAGTTATCGTATCTCCCTAGCACCGCTGTTTCACCCATTCCTCACTACCTGCTACCGCAGTCCCCCCCTCGTTTCCTGCTACTGCCAACTCTCCCAGCCACTATTCCCCTATTACCACCGCCCCCCAACCCACCCCCATTACTATTTCTTGCCACCATAGGCCCATCCAGTCATCCTTTCCCTGTCGTGGAACCACCACCAGTCTCCCCTCTATCCGATCTACACCCCACAGCCCGGATCCGCCTCCAAACCGTCAGATCCACCATCCTGCAACTCGGATCCGTCTCCATACAGTCGGATCTACCTTCCCACCGCCGGGATCCGCCCCCATACGGCCGAACCTACCATCCTCGACCTGATTTCGCTTCCCACCGTAAGATTCAGTCGTCTCCCACATCGTCCCGCCTCTGATTTCGCCTCAGATTGCCGTCAAAGCGCATCTTTCCTCTGAATCTCCATTGTTTTGGGCAGCCCCAATATCTTGCGAGTGTTATTGTTGTATGGATATTTGTTCACATTATTAATATATGGGGTTGTGATCTTATGTTCTTTGGGATTAATAGTATTTGTGGAATTTTGTTTTAGATACCTTATGATTTGTATGAATCATTCGCCGAGCACTTTGCTTTGGCTCTTTAAGTGGAGGAAAGTCTAAACCCGCTTGCTTAAGGAAATTATTTTGCATTTGCAATAACCATATGCGTGCGATTTAATCATTTATTGCTCTATGTTGATTTTGTCGTCGGTTCATGCAAGTGCATTCATATGAAGTTCATGTGTAACCAAATTATCTCTCGCACATCACATTAGGGTTGCAATCTAGCAGTCACACATCAAGCCTCTAACTCTTCTTTAGACGGCATATAGGTTATTGCATTTGTCACATGCTCATTTGCATTGCATGTAGGGTTCGGGGATCAAACAGCCGCCCCCTATAGATTTTTTCTGCGTCCATTGGTATCAGAGCCAGGTTGCGAGCACATTTTTGACACACAGTTGTAAAGTCTAAAGGTTTTTTCATGGCTAGGTATCACCAATAATCCTCTCTTTTATTTGGGGATCCTGAGGCCACTTACACCAACTCCCATAGCGCCCGTTCAGGGATATCCACATGTTACTATGATAATTATTCTCGATCACAGCACACCACTTTTATAGATCGTGTTAATTCACCAACACAATCTCACTATGCTAGTGACGATCAGTATGATGGTTGTCATCGTTCATATCAATGCACGTGAGCGGATCGTGTTGATCCTTCAACATGACTCAATCACCATAGGGATGATTATTATGATGATTGTCGTTTTGAGAGAGATCATGAGTGGCAGTTTCGTACTGATGCCCCTTCTTTTGATGGCTCATCGAGCCCTAGTCTTTCAGTTACTGACTTGTGGATATTGAGTATTATCTCGATCATTTTGAATTATTCGGTGAGCGGCGCATCAAGTTTGTGAAACTTAGGCTTCTAGATCATGCAAGAGCTTATTGGTCTAGCATTGAGAGGACCCGCGAGCGAGATCGTCTTAATCGCATCACTAGTTGGGTGGATATGAAGCATATGTTGTGTCAGAGATATTTGTCTATGTCGTATCGGAGTCACTTGCTCGAGAAATTATTTTCCCTTCAGCAAAGATCTATGTATGTCGCTGAGTAAAGGGATTGTTTTGAAGAGCTAGGTATGAGAAGTGATATCCAAGAGGAGCCAGCTATGACCACTTCTTGATTTCGGTCTGAACTTCGATCTAACATACGTAATGAGTTAGCTTATCACAACTCGAAATCGCTTGAGCAGACATATCAGTTCGTCCTACATTATGAACAATCCTTAAGATTCGCAAGAACTGGTCGATTGAATTCACACCTTGATCTCCGCAGTACGAGTCCCTAACATACCAAGGTCACCACGATTCCTACCATTGTCCTGTCAAACACAACAGAAATGATACTTGATATGAATTTCTCTCAGCCAAGTGAGGTACTTAGTCCGGTGAGTGGTCTGTCTTTTGTTTTTGACTCTTCTCCGGTGATCCGACTATGAGTGAGTCTGAGCGGCCTATTGATTCTACAGTGATGTGTCTCTCACCTACACCCCTTCTTTCGCTATGCCCTGGGTTAGTTAGCACCCCCCTATAGACTCATCTCCTGACACCACATCTACAGATCCATTCTTAAGAGTAGGTCTATGTCACTCCCCTTGTAATTGTCCCGAGCCACATCACGACAAAGAGCGAAGAGCCTGGTGTTGATCTCGTAGTGGATATTTTACCCATTTATAGGGGCACTACCCCTTACGATGGTACACATCTGGAGGATTATAACCCTACTGACGAGTTCTATGATGAGCCCCCTGTTGAGCCTCCTAATGAGCCACCACATCCTAGTGAGGATGAGATTCAGGTGAGTGACTTGTTTATGAGTATCAAGTTATTGACATCTCTTTCGTTATTCTCTTCTCCTGCACCAGATAATGAATCTTGAGTGAAGCATCAAGTATTTAGGGCTTTCCTTAAGTACACTTGAGCATAATCCTGATACTTTGAGGATCTGCCTTCTGACACATCGCACTCTCAATGGGATTTAGGACACACCACCAGCTGACCCATCAGATGAGCTTTTTCTTTTCAGGGACACTCACCACACTCTTGAGTCACATCCTATCGTCGGTGTTTCTGGTATCCACTCAGGTGTTCGTCCCATCAGCGATGAATTTTAATACGTACCTCCCACTGAGCCCCCTGATGCATCACAATCCCCAAGAGACATTTGGCATTTTATGAGCTCCTCTTTGATTGTTAGTGTCTCTTCTTTGCAATAGTGATAAGCTTGGGACAAATAGTGGTTGTGTACCGCAATGATTTTTGCGGGGAAATGTGACTTATAGCCCTAGAGTAACTATCTAAGGGTGCTATGGAAAAGACAAGATATAACTTCATTTGAAGCACAGGAAACAGAATCAAACGTTCGAGTAACTAACCCCCGAAGACTGAGGTTCCTCCCACGGGGTACAATTTCAGATTGGGACATGCTGGGAGTGACGACCACAGAAGAAGCTTGGTGAGGAAGATTTTGTTGTTGTTGTGGAAATCCATATTTTTTTATAACAAGCTGTTTCGATGTGATTGGTCCGACCAAAGTACGAACACATATGAATGCTTTATCCCTTCAAACGATTTCGACAATCTTACCCACCATTGCTTCAGATTCCCATGTGACTTCTCAGATGTCCAGTATTGGGGGGACGTGATTCAATATAATGTTGGAGAAGGGCATAAGATGGAGTCATAAGGACATCGGTGGGTGGAGTGACTTTTATAGCCACTGAGTAGACGTCAGACAATGATGGGATAGTTTGAGATGATAAAACATTGGCAAGGGGAACTACAAAGATGTGGTGGTATTTTAGCTATAGTTATACATGCCGCTTCTTTCTACACCCTTTGGTTTATCAGATCACAAGTAGAAGATTGGTATTAAATCTAGACATCGGCAAGAGTCTTATATTACACTATAAATGATGTTAGATATCCATCCGAACAAGGTTCAATAGTATGGAGCTCCCGAAATAGATCGAATAAATGTTGACGACCATCTTTCTCAAAGTAAAGGAACATTAGTTCATCTCACATAACCTTTATAGTTTAGTGTTGAATAATCATTCCATATGGCTCACTTTCCATAGATTACAATATCCACGACTGAACTTGACTATCATACCGAAGCCATTGCTCATTAGGTTCAATTGAGGGTCTCAGGTCAGATGATGGAGAACTTTAGTCTGAAGTGATCAGTGCAGCGATTGAACCCATTCAACAAAGTTCTTCTTCCTAGTAAGAAAAATAGTGGTGATGTTTAGCTCATCACGAATTTCATATACGAAAGCGGGAGTGGGAGTGACCTGAGCAATGGACGAAGATGAAGCATTTGTCCTCGACATCTAAAATGAGGAAGACCCCCCCCCCCCGACTGGTCCAGGAGATTCACGGGAATCGAAGATTCTACGATCCTTGACAAGCTCAAGAAAGAATGGGTTAGCACATGCAAGAGTACAAGTAAGTTCATCAACCTCTCTACGGGCGCATGCTAGTTCCTGGATGTACATGGACGAATGGTGAGCTCCGACGAGTTCTAGTCCTGCAATGAATTCAAGAAATCCCTTTATAAAGGAAGGAGACCCCACCCCCCTCCCGCTACGAATGAGCCAGACTACGCATGAAAGTCCAAGATTCTGCGAGCCTTGGTCAGCTAAAGCAAAAAAAAATCGGCGAGTGAAGGGTAGTTCCTTCGAGTACTAGGATGATCCGAGCTCTCAGCGAGATCCAACAAGTTTGGATTCCCGTGCTGAATTCTTTTTGAGATAGAAATTCTAGCGAGTAAGAAATCCTTGAGAACCTCTGCAAGCTCAAGTAGTCGGCGAGCAGTTTGTGTACAAGCTCTCATAAGTTGTCGAGCTCTCGGCGAACACTTAGGTCGGTGAGTTCTAATTGAGGGGTTGGCGAGTTTGAGTTGGTCAGGAAGTTCTTCTTACGTGGAGGGCAGTGCAAAAATGGGAGCACTCGCAACGATAGAGAGGGATCTCAATCAACGAGAGGAGTCTTCAGGACTCAAGTGGCTCCGAGCATAAATATAATAATATTTATTACACTTTAATATTAAATGAATACAAACACATGTACATATTTATAAGCATTAGTAGTGATATCTCAACTTCAAACCACAATGTAAAACTAAACTATACAAATTGAACATCACTCCTAATGGGTCACAAAAGTGGTCCTTTAGCAATTGGGCTTCTTATGTAACATTTCTTCTATACAAAGTATATATTATTTAAATTAGATTAACATCATTTCCGTAATTAAGATTAAACCTTTGGGTGGAAATAAAACTGAGACTTACAATTTACCAAAACTGATTGACCACAATTCAACACACCATTGAATCGTGTCATAGCCTAACTGAGACTATCAAAATAGATAATTCACATGTACTAGAAAACTTTACCTTCTATATTTTGTGAGAAAGAAATTTTTATTTAAAACATATAGAATCTAATAAAAATAACAAAGCAGTTAGTAATTACCAGCTATCTTTACTCCTCAACAGATATTCAACACCATTAGAACCTTGGATTGAAAATTCTGTTGGATGCCCATATGGAATAGATATCTGCAAAGTGGACGGCACAAATTATTTTGAATGCTATGGAAAAAAGAGCAATATAACTTCAAAAATTGAGGGTAAAAGAATAAGAAGTTCGCCACTTTCAGAAGAACATAATAGCATACTAATAGTCAAATTTATTTCCAAGCTGTAAATTTCTATTATTTACAATACTATTTCTCTGACTAGGGGGGCTTTATTTAACAACTTCACAACACTGAATAGCTGCACAAGTAGGAGTTGTTCACTAGTAATTCTCCTATTTTGCAATCTCATGTTAAACGCAGATATAGTTACAATTGTGAATCAAGGTTTTTGAATACATGTATATATGTAAAGATGGGTAGTTTTTGAATACATGTATATATGTGAATCCTCCAGTCCTCTCCTGCAATCGAGTAGTTGCATCCTTACATTTCTACTATACATTATCTTCATCTTAGACATGCCCGTCTTAATATCCCTCGTCGTGCACTTCCTAGCCTTCTAATTTTAATTGAGCATCTTGCAATGAAAATGCGTATCACTGTACTTTCCTCATTCTAAAAGTGATACTTTTTTCTTTGGCTCACTTAATGTTTAGGATCTATATAAAACTATTAGTTTAGCGTGATTCTGTTATTTCATCACCTTTATTGAAGACCATCCAGGCGGACTTGACTGTACCTTCTTCGTGAAATCTTTAAAGTTTTAGATGCCTTTTTCACCTTCATTGCTGAAACCAATGCTCAATTTTCTACAGTTAGTAAGGTGATCATAATTGATAATGCCAGATAGTACTTAAGCCATGACTTCAAGGAGACTACCCTTGGGCATCATCCAACAATCTTCCTGCTCATATTCACCACAAGAAAATGATCTATCAGAGGAAGAAACATATCATCTTAAGGTAGCTGGTTTTCTTATGTTTCCAAATAAATATTCCTATCACGAATGCACTTTCGTTATAGAAAATACAAAAATATTAAAAACGAATGACTCGAACCCTACGTACCTTGGCATTGTCGTTTGGGCCATATAAATGAGAAACGCATATTCAAGCTCCATAAAGGACTACTGCACTCATTTGATTATGAATCATTTGAGAGATGCGAATCTTGTTTATTAGGCAAGATGACTAAAGTCCCTTTCACTGGCTTCAATAAGAGAGTTGTTGATCTCTTGAGTATAGCACATAGTGATGTATGCGGACCCATGAGTTTTATGGCTAGAGGTGGGTACTTCAACTTTATTACATTTACTGATGATTTCAATAGATACGGATACGTGTATCTTATGAAGTGCAAATCTGAAACCTTTGAAAAGTTCAAATAGTTTAAGAACGAAATAGATAACCAACTGGGTAAAAGGGTTAAAACACTCCGATCTGATCGAGGTGGCAAATACCTGAGTCATGAGTTTCGTGATTATCTGAAAGAGTGTGGTATTGTATCACAGCTCACTCTACCCAGAACACCGCAGCATAATGGTGTGTCTGAGCAGAGGAATCGTACTCGGTTAGACATGGTACGGTTGATGATGAGTCATGCAGATCTGTCTGTTTTCTTTTGGGTTTTGCTCTAGAAACTGCCGTTTTTACATTAAATCGTGCTCCAACAAAAGTGGTTCTAAACACACCATATGAGATATGGACTGGGAAGCGCTCTAGTATGTCTTTTCATTAAGATTTGGGGCTGTGAGACATACGTATGACGTCAAATGTCAGACAAGCTGGAACTCAAGTCGGAATGTCGGATAAATGTTATCTTGTGGGGTATCCTAAGAAAACTAAATGGTACTATTTTTATCTACCGTCTGAGGGCAAAGTGTTTGTCGTGAGAACTGATGTCTTTCTTGAGAAAGAGTTCTTAAGTAGAAAGACTGTAAGGGTAGAACTTGAAGAAGTTCAAGAACCACAAATCATGAATGAACCGGAATTGGAACCAGAGCAAGGACTACAAGTTGTTGTAGCTAGAGAGCCTGCTCAAGAAACATAAGTTTTACATAGATCCGGTAGACCAAGATTTGAGCCCGAGAGATATGGATTTCTCATGTCTCAGATAGGTAATGTGTTGTTTATGGATCATGATGATGAACTTGCAACCTACCAAGAGGCTATGTGTGGACCGGACTCCGAGAAGTGGCTTGAGGCCATGAAATCTGAGATAGACTCCATATATGCAAACTAAGTTTGGACCTTAGTGGAACCACCTGAAGGGGTAACAACCCATAGGGTGCAAGTGGGTCTTTAAGAAGAAAACTGACATGCATGGGAATGTACAAACATTCAAAGGGCTATTAGTGACTAAAAGTTTCAAGCAAATTCATGATGTTGACTATGATGAGACATTTTCCCCTATTGCAGTAGTTAAGTCCATCATAATTCTGCATGTTATTGCTGCGTATTATGACTACGAGATCTGAAAGATGGATGTCAAAACAATTTTCCTAAATGGAAACCTCCTTGAGAAAGTGTATATGACACAACCCGAGGGTTTTGTATCTCCAAGTGAAGCCACTAAAATATGCAAGTTGCAGAGATCCATTTATGGATTAAAACAGCTTCTCGAAGTTGAAATCTTTGTTTTGATGAAAAGATCAAAGAGTTCGGTTTTATCAAAAACGAGGATGAATTGTGTGTTTACAAGAAGATTAGTGAGAGCATTGTTGTCTTCCTGATATTGTATGTAGATGACATACTGCTGATCGGGAATGACAAACTGACCCTACAAGTTGTTAATAACAACCTAGGGAACTGCTTTTTATGAAAAACTTGGGCGAAACGACTTATATACTTGGTATTAAGATCTATAGAGATAGATCAAAGAAGTTAGTGGGTTTGAGTCAAAGTACGTATATTGATAAGGTGTTAAAACAGTTCAACATGCTTGAGTTCAAGAAAGGATTCTTACTCATGTCTCATGGTGTGAGTCTCTCTAAGAACCAGTGTCCTAAATCTTGTGAAGATAAGGATCGCATGAAGTTGATTTCATATGCTTCGGCAATTGGATCAATCATGTACGCGATGATATGTACTCGACGCGATGTATCTTATGTTTTGAGCATGACTAGCAAGTATCAGTCTGATCTCGGTGAAAGTCACTAGATTACCGTCAAGAATATCCTAAATTACTTGAGAAGGACTAAGAATACGTTCTTGGTATTTGGCGGAGAGGAAAAACTCGTTGTAAAAGATTACACGGATGCTAGTTTCCAAACTGATAGGGACGACTCAAAGTCTCAGTGAGGATTAATATTTTGCCTAAATGGAGGAGCTGTTAGTTGGAAGAGTTCCAAGCAAGAGACAGTTGTCGATTCTACAACTGAGGCCGAGTATATCGCTGCAGTAAATATGGCGAAGGAGGTTGTATGGATTAGGAAATTCATCGGCGAGTTAGATGTAATTCATTATTGATCCAGTAATTCTCTATTGTGACAACAACGGTGCGATTGCACTTGCTTTGGAACCTAGATCTGATCAGCGCTCCAAGCACATACTTCGGTGGTTCTATCTTATTCGAGAGATTGTTGATCGAGAAGATGTGAACATTTGCAAAGTGCGGACTGAATAAAATATAGCAGATCCACTGACAATGTCTCTAGCACAGCGAAAGCATGATCGTCATGTTAGATCTATGGGTATATGATACCTTAATGATCAGCCCTAGTGTAAGTCTTGTGAATTATGTATTTGTCGGTTGTTGTAAAAATTTATTTGATGAATAGAGTACGATACATTTCATTCTATATTTTGGCAAGTTCCTTTGTTATGTAAAATTTATTTTTATTGTCATATATTAATTTAACGTAATGGATGTCTTTAGAATGTTTGTTTCCATAGGAGTTAAGTGGTGACTTGAATATGAGAGTCTATGTTCTTAGAAGCTTCATTCTTAAATGGTCCATGGTCGAGTGTCATCTTAGAACCTAAGGGCGATGATGATACATTAAGACTAGCATGTGCGTTGACTGATGACTAGTTCTCACAGATCATGATATTGTGATATCAAGTCATCACATGGGTACTTGTTAGTGAACAAGTTGTACTGGACAGACCCACCATTAGAATACTTTGTGGATAGTTATATGAATGTGTCACAAGTATGGCTCAAGTGGCAATGGTGTTTGTGGACCTTTGACCTAAAGTCACGGCATTCATCGAGTGAGAAAGAGCATGCTTTGATACTATCAAAAGTTCAGTCTTGAGAAAGTTGGATGATAAAGGTGGTTATTTGATACGTTAAGAATCATTTGGGTATTTGCATGTGAGCAGAGATGATATTTGTCCTCTTATATGACAGGAGTTGCATCGATGGGCCCCTTGATGGAATATGACTGAGAAATGCATGGTCATGCTTGGTTGAGTCAATATGTGATATTGGACTCACTAATTTCTGGAAAAACATTCTACATCAGGAAACTAGGATTGAACAATCATGAGAGTGACACGGTCTATACCTCTAGTTTTGTCCGGATGTAAAGGACGAAGGGACATGACAACACTGTTACATTGGTCACAATGGCTTTGGAGTTTTAAACTCTTATCGCTTGGGGAGCAATAATGCATTACTAGATGCCGCTCATTATTTGTGAAGCTATTGTCTGATACTTTCAACATCAAGTGAGAGACTGTTGGTGTTACCATTAAGATCTAAAAGTGATCAAGTATGTAGTCTCACTGCCAACACAGTATGAGCCTATCAGAGTCGCACATAAGAGCGTTTGGAGAATTTGGAAGATTGGATTATGTTGGTTTTACTCATATGAGATGAGTGAAGGACTGGACTCAGCTAGGCGTTGAGTGCGTCGAGACCCCTCGACACTTTCGTCGAGTCAAGTGTTGATTCCTCGAGTTAGCGTTGAGAGCGTCAAGACCACTAAACGATTCGTCGAGTCAATTGTTGATTCGTCGAATGATGACGTTGAGTACGTCCAGACCACTCGACACCTTCATCGAGTCAAATGCTGACTTGTCGAATTAGGTGCTGAGAGCGTCGAGACCATTCGACGACTTCGTCAAGTTAAATGTTGACTCGTCGAAATAGGCGTTGAGAGCGTCGAGTTCACTCGACGATTCGTTGAGTCAAGTGTTGATTCTACGAGTCTGGCGCTAAGTGCGTTGAATCCACTCGATGCTTCGTCGAGTCAAATGTTGATTTGTCGAATATCGACCTGAATACTCGACGAATTCTGTTTCTTCCGGTTTATTTCTTTCAAGTACGGTTCGGTCGGGGTCTGCGGTTAACGACTGGTTCGGTACTTAGTATATAAACATTATGTACAGTAAACCAAACCAGAGACGATGCGTTTTTGACCTGATCTCGAGTCGGCTTCTTCTTCCTCCCAACGGAACAGTTCCTCCAAGGCCGTGAACGCCGATCTCGCCGCCGATCGTCCGTCGTCTGAGTATGTCGCCGGAAAGAGTTTCCAATGCATCGTATCCGTCGTCGCCGCCTCTTATGGAGCAGACCTTGGAGTCTGTGAAGACGCAGAGTGCTTTCTTCCAACCTAGATCTTGTGTGACAAGAGTCTAAGGGTTCTCCCGTTCGTGTGAATCACCTGTAGAGGCGTGGACACTATTCTACGCTCGAAACTCCGGCTGTTGCCGCTCGTTGGACTTCATCGGAGCACCTTAGTTGAGTATTGACTCAATCCCTCAAAGGTAAAATTTTTATTTACAGAGATTTTACTTCTTGATCAATGTTCATCGCTAGATCAGAACTATTTTGGGTTTTCTTGTTTCATTTCCACTGCGCACAAGTGTTGTGACGTAAAGCAAAACACAACAGATCAAAGTGTGAATTTGCATTACTTTGGCTACTAGATTTGGGTTAGCACGAGAGGGCTTGAAGCATATCCTAGGGTGGACTTGCTAAGGATAACTGGTTCAAGGTGCGAGTCAATAGAGAAAATAACAAGTTTTATTATTCATCGACATTGATCTCTACATAAAAGGATCTAATCCTTTATCAGCATATGGTCCATATTTATGAATAAAATATTTTATTTTATTTTCAATCAAATCATCTCTAACTTTTCATATTTTCGATGCACGCTTAATTGATTTGAGAAAAAAATATTAATTTATCATAAACCTTATTCCCCCTGCGCAGTGTGGTTGCATAACGATCCAATAGAAGGTTTCAGAGTAATGCTACTCATAGTAGTCTTAATAGTCTTGTATTTTCTCAGAATATTTCAATATTTTCTTATTGGTTTACTAGTGTAATTCGTCGTTGTTGCGGAGACTAGATCATGAAAGATCTATGGTGTGAACTCACCTTGTTTTCGCAAGTAGATCTTGGGTGGATCTCGGGTGTGGAATACACTACACGTGTAGCGATTTAATCTGGGGACAGGTCTACAAAATTTGAGGCAAATCCAGGGGTAGACATGCTAAGGTCAACCAGTTTGAGACACAAATCGGTATAGAAAATCTTAAATTTTAATTACTCATCGCCTTTGATTTTTGCATAGAAAGATTTAAATTTATATCACCTTGTTTATGAAGGAAAGATTTTCATTTCTTTCAAGCAAATCATCTTAGATTTTTTATATTTCTATGACACGTTTAATTGATTTGAGAAGAAAATATTAATTTGTTATAAACTTTATTCACCCTCCCCCCCCCCCCCTCTAAGGTTGTGTTATGGTCCTCACCCCGCTGGTTATCAATTATTAGGGTATTTTTATATTAGGCCAAATTGTATCTACTCGAGTGCATTAGGTGTTTTATTATTGTAGTGAGTCGAGTCTTCATATATTAGTATTTTGTATTTTAACATTTTATGCGTCTTGTCATGTATTTGAAATCAATTAATGAATGAATGAAATTTCTTTTTATCTCTCAAACTTACTCTCCCTCTCTATCTAAGCTCTCTTCTTCTCTCTAGGGTTTTCCTATTCCTCTTCCCATAAGCTTCTTCTAACTTTCCCTTCACCTCCACAATTCTAGGCTTCCCCTTGTATCCCAACCGCCAACAATCCATCAACAAAACATGCCCAAAACATCTTTGGCATCAGAGGTCTCCTTCCTCGGGTCAATACTTTCGTTGTCCACTCGTAGCGAGGTTTTGCTTCTCGGACGCCAGCAGTAACTTCAAACCCTCCGCATGACATTCACGTCGACAACCAGCCCATCGCAAAGCCTTCTCGAAGAGCCCGGCAACCGTTGATCTTCCTCCAGCCGAATTCCTGATTCCTGTCTTTTTTCCTGACCAACGCATTCTCCCTCCTAGAGCTCGACGCCAATCATCGACGGGTCCTGTCCAACGTTTCTCACCATTCTGTCCATCATTTTTTCTCCTGCACGAATCCATGATGACCTGCACGCCATCTGCGCTCCCCCCCTGCTTCCAGGCCCTGTATCAGAGATCTCCTACTAGCCGGCTTCCGCAACTCAAACACGACGCTTCTCTCTGCTTTATCCTCGTCACCTTCGAACAGGAAGCCAACCTCGCTTCTCCACTCGACGCAACCAACATCGACAACTATGAAACCAACAATCAAACCCAGCAGCTCATCTCCGTGCAGTTCCAGTCGATGCTCCTTCCTTGTGTTGCAGTCCTCGAGTCCCGCATCTACGCCAGTCTCTTGCACCTATTTTTGAGACGGAGGCCTATCCTGCATCCCATCTGACGTAATCCCAACATTTCCAACCCCTCCTGCATGTTCCTCTTTCGTTTTAAAATTATTATTTCACTTTTTTTTTCCAAAAATCCCTCCCTACCTCATGTACGCTACCTCTCTCCTCTTCCTCCAGCCCCTCAAAATTCCGTTCACATTTTTTGGGCATCAACCAGCAATCTTCATCTTGCCATCAACCTTTCATCTTGATTACTTAATTATTTCAACTAATTCTTAATTGCATTAGTTTGTAATCAATTCATTACATTGGCCATGCAACTTCGTGACATAAAATTAAGTGTCGCGAACGAAGCCGCCCTTGGTTCGAGGTTCTGGAAGATGTCCGAGTCAAATCAGACATCCAAATCTCGCCACATACTACTCTGCAAACTGGTGACTTCGGAACACTTCGGCGTTCTGCCTCTTCCAGTGTCGAAGCCCTCCCAGCCCGCGCATGCTGTTGCCGCTTCAGCCCCATCTTGCCCGCTGACAAGATTGCTTATTACGCCAGTTGTGTCTCCACCGATCGTCGATGTTATTCAAGCTCAACCATCACCTCAGGTGAATGTTGCCTCGCTGTTTTCCTCAGTCACCGCTCCAACCCACTCTGACCGCCTCCTGAGGCAGCTTCCATTGTCGTCCATTCCGCTGCCTATGCAACTGACCCCTGCCTTGTCGGTCTCTCCAGCCACATCAGCTTCATCTCTGCCGGCCGCCACTCCGCCGATATCAGCTTTGCCTCCTCCGACCACACCACAGCCTCTACCGTCGACCACTATTCTGTCGGCCCCTTCAGCCGCATTGTCGTTGTTTGTTAGCACCGCACCGCTATCCTTACCGGACCCGCTCACTCCGCTGACCATGGTTTCTTCGGCCACCCTCCAGTCGTTATTTGTCGCCGCATCGCTGGTCTCGTCGGACCCCTTCCTTCTGACGTTCATTGTTCCTTCGGTTGCCATGCTACTCCGGCCTCATGCCGCTCCGCCAAACCAGACGGGCTCATTCCATATACCACTCGTCTTCCTGAAGGCACCCCCGCTACTCATTGCCTCCAATGTCACCGCGACGTACTACCCGACATTATTTTGGCGTGAAATCAAGAAGCCAGAAGAGCCGATCATCCTACTGGAGTTTGAGCTTGAGGACAAACTAGATGTCAAGGACCGGTAGAGTGTTATGGTCATCACCTCGTTGGTTATCTATTATTAGGGTATTTTTATATTAAGTCAAATTGTATCAAGTCGAGTGCATTAGGTGTTTATTATTGTACTGAGTCGAGTCTTATTATATTAGCATTTTTGTATTTAAATATTTTATGCGTCTTGATGTAATTACGGGGTTTCCACCCGGGGGTCCTATATAACAGACCCTTGCCATGTATTTGAAATCAATGAATGAATAAATGAAACTTCTCTTTTATCTCTCTAACTTCTTTTCCCTCTCTATCTAAGCTCTCTTCTTCCCTCTAGGGTTTTCCTCTTCCTCTTCCCCTATGCTTCTTCTAACTTTCCCTTCTCCTCCACCATTCTAGGCTTACCCTTGTATCCCCAACCTCCAACGATCCACCAACGAAACAAGCCCATAATAAGTTGTCTTGCAACATTTTGCGTTGTGGCAATATGTCTGCCGGTCGTACTCACATGTGCGCAATGTGTCAATGTCTGTACTTCCATCAATCGATTGATGTCTAAGAGCGGATAGAGACACGAGCGGCGGGCAGATTGTCGCAGTATGGCACAAGGATCCCCATGTCCGATTTCATGTATATATATTTATGTATGTTTGTGTGTGTTTGTATGTGTTGAAACATGGTTTCTAGTTGCATGTAGAGTAAAATCACATATATATACATATATATATACATGCATACATATATATATATACATATATATACATATATATACATATATTAATATATGGGTTTGAAATATATAATCTCAAGTTTTTTTCAAAAGAAAAAACTTGAGTTGGTCCTCCCACCATGCATGTCAGAATTAGACAAATAATATATGTATTTTGTAACCAAGAATAAGATCTACAACTTTCACGTTGAACATTTTTCCAAAATATGCATGGTTTGGCGGGAATCTGGCCCGAAAGGTTGCTGGCTCGAATTTTGAAATTTATTATTAATATATTCATTTCGACCAAGCAGTCTTTCGGGCTAGATTCCGGCCAAACCGTGCATTTTTCGAAAAAATGTTCAACATGAAAGTTGTAAATCTCGTTCTTGGCTATAAAATGCATATATTATTTGTCTAATTTCGGCATGTATTGTGAGAGAACTAACTCAAGCTTTTTTGTTATTAAAAAACCTTAAGCTTATATAGTATATTTCCTTTATATATCTATATATATATATACATACATATATGTATGTATATATACATACATATATATATACATCTATATACATATATATATAATATGTATATATGTATATATATATATATATGTATATATATGTATATATACACATATATATATACATACATATATATATAGTGTGTTTGTGTGTGTGTGTTTGTGTGTGATCAAATGGGGTTTCAAGTTAGATGTAAAGTAAAATCAAAAGAGTTGAGTTGGGTAGGGCTGGAGCATGCATGACAGTATAATCTTCATCAGATTCCAACAATAAACATTCCACCAAAATAAGAATTCAGGTACATTCTTCTGTTCATGCAAGCTGAGATAGTTTTGGATATATTAAGACCAGAAACAATATGTACAAATTATTAAAAGGTGAAGAAATTATGAACAATTAAACAATGTTACCAAAACCCGACATCTATTGTAGAAAAAGAACCTACGGTTGTAGTTGGCAAAAACTTCTCTGTAACAACGACACCACGGGGCCCATTGCACTTTATGCTATAACCTTCCCTTTTGATGGCTAAAATTGCTTGCTCCCAAATATCCAAATACCTGGCCTGGGTATTAATAATGTTATAATTAATTATGCCTTTGTAGTTAATACATATGTAGCATGAATAACCAATTCCGAATCTGAATATTAAATAGAGAACTAAGAGAAATCATACAGATAATGCAACTTCATATGATGCATGCCCAGCAGAATTGGTTTTCTCTATCTGTTCTTGCATTGTCGGATCTGTGAACTCGTGAAGGCCATATTTAACATGATCATCAAGCCAAATTTATTTATTGCAAGAGATCAAAAGCTAATAATAGAAAAGAGAAAAGGGTATCATGAAACGATTTCTCAGCTAAATGAAGTAGAAGAAAGGATGAAAATGATGTATATTTCTTTCTATATTTAAGCAGACAAGATCAGAAACTTAGAAGAAATGATCTTCAGTGTAAATATGACTATGCATTAAATTAAAATCAAACTTCATAAGTATTCAGAATATACGTGAAAGTAACTTCATTGTAAATATGTATACGCATTAAATTAAAATAAACTTCATAATTATTCAGGATAATCAACTCAAGTTAAGTTTCAAATAGCAAAACATTTGTTTCATGTGTCTGATCAAGCTCAAAAGTTCGACCAACCTATTTAACATATAAACCCTCGCCTCTTGATTAGTCAAGGGATTAAAAAATTGGTCCCTTCTTGACAATACATAAAAATCAATTTCTTTGCTAAAGAACTTTTGTGGCTCCTTTCATTTTATTTGTACAAATGAAGAAATGTTTCCTCAATTCACTGCCTTAGAAGTGAAACTTCTCTTCTCATCATTATCTAATTGATGATGTTCGTTCGAAATGTGTAGGACATTCTCAACGCAGGACAAAAATTACAAGTCCGAGGAAATCTTCACCATATATGTCTGTCAATCCCATGTTGATGTTCCTCAATATGCATGTTTCCACAATACATTGATTTTTTAAGACCAACTTTCAGTGTCGTTCACAGATTTGTACAATTAAAGAGGTCGCCTCAAATAAGCCCGCAACAAGTCTCCTAGAGTATCTAGTTGTGATTCGTGTTATTATGTGTAAAGAGAGGCCTCAAACCTTGTATATATTTCTTGAATGAATAGTTACAAGTATAAATACACTTATATAGAAGAAGAATGAGGAGAGAAATCCTAATACAAGATGGGGGACTAATAAAAGGAGAGAGAAAGGAGGAGAAAACATGGGCCCTTAATTGGGCTTTTCTAACCCTCCCCCCGCAAGCTGGAGCATACAAGTCGTAGGCACCAAGCTTGGATAAAAACTGATAGTATAGCGGCCTGGAGAGAGCTTTCGTCAGGATGTCCGCAACTTGGTCTGTAGCAGGAACATGCTCCAAATCTATCTTCTTTGACTGAACCTTTTCCCGGATAAAGTGACAGTCAACTTCGATATGCTTTGTGCGTTCGTGAAAAACCGGATTCTTGGCAATATGAATTGATGTCTGACTATCACAAAATAAGGTCGCCGGAGATGAGAGACGAACACCCAGGTCTCCCAGAAGGCCCTCAAGCCAGGTTAGCTCGGAAAAACCCGCAGCCATAGCCCGGTACTCGGCTTCAGCAGAAGAATGCGCAACCACAGTCTGTTTCTTGCTACGCCAAGTTATGAGATGTCCATCAAAGTAAGTACAGAACCCAGTTGTGGAGCGTCTATGATCAATAGATCCTGCATAGTCAGCGTCAGAATACGCGACAAGAGATAGAGATGTGGATGGCTTGTGCACAAGTCCTTGTCCGGGGGCGCTCTTGAGGTATCGAAGGATGCGCTCGACAGCTTGAAGATGAGATGTCCGAGGAGCGTGCATGAACCGACTCACAACTCCCACAGCAAACGAGATGTCCGGTCGAGTTACCGTAAGGTAGATCAGCTTCCCAACCAGGCGTCTGTAATATTCCGACTTTGTAAGCAACTTGTCAGAGTCAGAGCTATGGGCCGAGAGCTTGTGATTTGCGTCCATAGGAGTCTCCGCAGGTTTTCACCGAGAATAACCGGCATCATGAAGGAGGTCCATACAGTACTTCCTTTGAGATAACACAAGACCATCAGAGCGTCGTGCAACCTCGAGCCCAAGAAAATACCGAAGGTTGCTCAGATCTTTGATCTGAAAAGCGGAATTTAACTGTTACATGATCTGTTGTATTCCTGTCGTGTCGTTGTCAGTAATCATGATATCGTCAACGTAGACCAGAAGAATCACAGTCCCGGTTGACCGGTGTCGGGTGAAGAGAGAAAAATCAGCAGATCTCCGAGTGAAGCCACTAGCACAGACAACCTTAATGAATTTTTCAAACCACGCGCGTGGGGACTGTTTGAGACCATAAATGGATTTTCGAAGGTGACATACCAGAGACTCTCACGTGGTCTCAAACCCGGGAGGTTGCTGCATATAAACTCTCCTATAGATCGTCGTTGAGGAAGACATTCTTAATATCCAGCTGATAAAGGGGTCAGTGACGATGAACAGCTAAGGAGAGAAGAACGGTAATGCAACAATCAAGGTCGTTTGTGAGACGACTAACAGACAATAAATTGAAAGGAGACCCCGGAACGTGAAGAATCGAGGAAAGAGAAAGGGTCGACGTAAGCTGAAGAGCAGCGGTGCCAGAGACTGGTAGGGTGTCACCGTTGGCCACAGTGATGCAAAGAGGATGAGTCGTCCGTAGGTACTCTGTGGGCTTCTGGGAGGTAATATGATGGGTAGCGCCAGAATCAATGATTCAGCAAGGACTTCGAGAAAGATAGGTTATACTTTCCGCAGAAAAGGACGTAACGGAGCTGGAGGAGCGGCTGAGGGCACCCTGAAGATGTTGTAGTTGGGTGCGGAGCTCATCAATGTCTTGGCTGGTAGTGGGGGCCGGATCAGGGGCAGAAGACCCAGTGGGAGCTGGAGTAGCAGTAAGGTGAGGAGGTAAACCGTGTTTGCGGTAACAGGTAGCCTCAAGATGATTATCCTGACCACAGTAGGTGCATTTCATAGAAGAGCGACCACTACGTCCTCGGGACGAGACAGGGGTCCCCCCCCCCCCCCCTCAAGTGGAAGATCCACGAGTAGGAGGAGTCGAAAGGAGAGGCTGCAGAAGAAGAGCCGGGGCAAAACCAGGAGGAGCCTCGGAGGGAGGCGTGACTTTTAGCAGCATGGAGCAGACATCAGACAGTGAAGGAGTTGTGACGGAGGATGAAATCTGTGCCCGAAAACTATGCAGGTGGGGAGGAACTCGGGACATCATCATGGCGATGACGACATCTTCTTTCTGGTTCCGTTGAGTGGCTAGATCGGTAGTAGGAGGCTGATGTTGAATCCAAGCCTCTGCCAAACTCTTAGCTTTAGCCACGAAGGAGAGCATATCGCCAGGAGCACCTGGGGCAAGATTCTGAAGATCGGAAATGATATCATATAGGTGTTGTAGGCTGTCATGGCCAGAGTAAAAAGAGTGAAGCTCCTCACACATGGTCTTAGCCGTGTCATGATACATGGTCATCCTGTAGGGCTCGGTGTCCATAGAGTTGAGAAGTCAGGACTGGACCCGACCATCATCGCGAAGCCAGTCATCGGAGGGAGCAGTTGGAGTATCGCGGGTCAAGTGGTAAAGAAGACCCTTCGTCTGCAGAACCCGACGAACCGAGTGAACCCACTCAACGAAATTCCTTTTTCCAGTTAGAGAGAGTAGTAATCCGTAACTCATCACGGAGTTCGGAAGCCGTGGCAGCCGCACGGGCTGGTGGAGCAGAAGTAGCAGCGAAAGTATCGGAAGCCATGTGCGGCCAACAGAAGAGAGCGGACGGTTAGAATAGGTAGTCGCACGGTCTCGGCGGACACACCAGCGACCAGTATATCGTGACCAGAATGCGGCTAGGAGGAGGCCGAACTGAGAGGGAGAAGTCGACAGAGAAGATAACTGCACGGTCTCGGCGGGTACACCAACGAAAAGCGAGGTCGCGACCAGATGTGGCTAAGAACAGGGAGGAGAGCGCTAGCGACAAGGCAGGCCGCAGCCGAGTAGAGGGCAGGAAAGCCAGCTGCGGGTAGGCGAGGTCGCAGCGAGCAGGAGAGGCAGGTCGCGGCGAACAGGAGAGGCAGGTCGCGGCGAGCAGGAAATGTAGGTCGCGGCGAACAGGAGAGGCAGGTCACGGCGAACAGGAGAGGGAGGTCGCGGCCAGCAGGAAAGGCAGGTCGCGGGGAGCAGGAGAGGCAGATCGCAGCGAGCAGGAAAGGCAGGTAGCGGCGTGCAGGAAAGGCAGGTCGCGGCGAGCAGGAGAGGCAGGTCGCGGCGAGCAGGAAAGGTAGGACGCGGCGAACAGGAGAGGCAGGACGCGGCGAACAGAAGATGCAGGTCGCGGCGAGCAGGAAAGGCAGGTCGCGGCGAGCAGGAGAGGCAGGTCGCAGCGAGCAGGAAAGGCAGGTCGCGGCGTGCAGGAAAGGCAGGTCGCGGCGAGCAGCGATCAACAAGCGAGCAGGAGAGGCAAGAAAGCCGGAGGCGGGGAGGTGAGGTCGCAGCGGATAGAAAGAGTCCACGCGGAAAGAGAAAGTAGAGGAGAAAGTGGACCCACGTGAGAGAAGATTATAAAAGGAGAGGTGGTATGAAGGAAGGAGGTGGAAGCCACGAGAGAAGTAGAGTTGGAGGCTAAGGGAAAGCCGCGCGGACAGAAAGAAAACAGGCCGCAAGAGTCCGCGGCCAAGGGAAAGTCGCGCGGACAGCAAAGGAGGAGAAGCGGCTAGAGAAAAAAACATGCCCGAGAACCCAAGGAGGAGGTCGGTGCCTCTGATACCATGTAAAGAGAGGCCTCAAACCTTGTATATACTACTTGAATGAATAGTTACAAGTATAAATACACTTATATAGGAGAAGAATGAGGAGAGAAATCCTAATACAAGATGTGGGACTAATAAAATGAGAGAGAAAGGAGGAGAAAACATGGGCCCTTAATTGGGCTTTTGTAACATTATGATACAAGTCGTCATTTTATGTTTTTTTCGGTTTCGGGTAAGTAGTCGTTCGGGATCTTTTGGTCTTGTATATGTATGTGTAAGGCATGGTATTGGAATATGATAGTTTTTTTATTTCTCGATTCAACTTGGTATCAACGCGAGTGAACACTAGCCGCAACCGCGTGTCCGCGCTTCAGCTTCCGTCTGCTCGCCAATCGATCTCATATCTATTGACGTGTTATTCTATATGTGCCACTTGTAGCTATATATACCTATTTTTCCCCTTTGAGGATGTATGCAATCTAATTTTTCTCTCACGATTTGGTATCAGAGGCAGAAAACGACCCCGACCCCGCTTCGCCCTAACCCCGACCCCGCTTCGTCGATCTCCCCTGCGATTTCTTCCAGCATCGTTCGACGCTGTCTCCGCGCGATGTGAGGGCATCGCGGACCCTGCTGCTGCTGTCGTCCTCCTCCTGCTGCACCCATCCGCCTGCCGCCGTCCTCCGCCTTCTCTCGTCGTTCTCCTCTGCTACAACCGACTTCCACTCTCTTTTTTTCCTTCGATTATTTCTTCCACCGCCGATTTGGTTGGTGTTTACCGCCCTTTCCCTCACTTCTTTTCTTCTCATGACCTAGATTTGTGATCTACGATCTTCCTTCCTTTTTTGGGATGAATTTTTCCTCTTCTGTTTAACGGTTTCTCTTCTTCTCATCTCATGGATTCCTCCCTCTTTGGTTCGAATGATGGATTTGCTCGGCACATTAGTACCACCCTTCTCAATGAAAAAACTTTATCGCTTGGTCCAACTCCATGCGAGTCCATCTTGTCGGACATGACAAGCTTGATTGGTTTGAACCTAATGGTGTTCCCAAGCCTTCCGACGAAAAGGCTATCCGTCAATGGCGCACGAAAAAATTCAAGATTCTTGGGTGGCTTCAGTGCTCCATGGAGGCCCGCATTTATGAGCAGTTCAAGCGATTCGATTTAGTGTCGTCTCTTTGGGCTGCCTTGACGCGTAGCTACGGTCACACGCGTTGATACGCGGATTTATTTTGTCTTCCCGGAGATTTCTATTGCTCGTCAGGGGGACCATTCTGTGCACGAGTACTTTACCTTTCTCTCAGGGAGATTCCAGGAGCTTTCTGATATTGAGCCGCTCAGTGATTTTCCAATCCAGAGGATTTACTTGTTGCTAAGCGGCGGCAGGAGAAGCGGGAGACCTATCAGTTCCTGATGGGCTTGAGGCCCGAGTTTGAGCAGATTAGGGTTCAGATTGTCAGCATGAACCCTCATCCTCATATCTTGGATACTTATTCCATGGTGGAGGAGCATGAGCGTCATGCCCGCCTGACTGTTGTTTTGCCCGTTCCAGCTTATGTTCCTATTCCAAACCAAATGGCTCCGGCTTCAGGTCATCCTTCTTCTGCGCGCGGGGCGTACTTCTACCTCTAAGGGTCGTGGGGGTGGCCGCGGCAGCACATTTGCCTCTGTTCAGTGTCAGCACTGCCTCCAGACTGGTGATAAGAAGGCCTGATGTTGGCTGCTCTTTCCTCACCTATGCCAACAGTCCCCCACCACGCGTGCTGGCGCCGCTACTTCTTCCAACTTTGGGGGCCAACCTGATTCCAGTGCCTCTTCTGGGGCTCCTTCCGCCGACTGGAGTCAGCTTATGGCTCAAGTGCAGCAGCTCTAGTCTCAGCTTCAGCTGCACTCTCCGTTTCAGACTCCGCACCAGCCTCTTCCTGCTCAGTCGTAACCTGCCTCCTCGTCGTTCTTGTCGACTTCAGCGTCTGCGTCAGGTACCCCGATGGCCTATCATGTCATTGAAGAGAGGTCCTCTTATCCCTGGGTGATTGACTCTGGGGTCACTGATCACATGACTAGTGAGACATGCTTGTTATCTTCTCTTGAGTCTCTAAGCGTCTATCGGCAGGTTCGCCTTGTTGATGGCTCTGTGACCCCCATCCTTCACCGCGGCACAGTTCCTCTGACTCCCTCCTCCTTGGGTTCAGTTTTTCATGTTCCCAAACTTGCTTTAAATCTTCTTTTTGTTAGTCAATTGACTCGTTCGTTGTCCTGCTCGGTGACATTTTTTCCTTCTGGCAGTGTTTTTTAGGGCCTGACCACGAGGACTTTTGGCTACGGCCATGAGCGCAACGGGCTATACCAGCTGGATCTTCCACCTCTGTCGCCCTGTCTCTCACCCCCATCCATCATTGTTGTTACTACTTCACCTGCTCTTTGACATGCTAGACTGGGGCATGTGAGTTCTCAGATCATGTCGTCGCTTTTTCCGAGTGCTCGTTTGAGAATTCTTTTCATTGTGATGTATGTCAGCTTAATAAACATACACGCACTACCTATCTTGTTTCTGTTTCTTGTAGTTCTGCACCGTTTAATATTATTCATTCAGATGTTTGGGGACCTGCCCCGGTTGTTTCTTATGATGGTTTTTGGTATTTTGTTACTTTTATCGATGATTTTACTCGCTGTTAGCTCTATCTTATGCGTGCCAAATCCGATTTCTTTGATTTATATACCAGGTTTACTAATATGGTTACGACTCAGTTTTCCTCTCGTATTCGGGTACATCGCTCCGATAACGGGGGGGAGTGTACTTCTTCCTCTTTCACCGTTTTTCTTGCTACCCAAGGAACCCTTCATCAGTTCTCATGTCCCTATACACCAGAACAGAACGGCGTGGCGGAACGCAAAATCGTTCTCTCTTGAATGTGACCCGGTCTCTTATTCGTGGGTCACATGTTCCGAAGTCGTTTTGGAGTGCCGCCATTCTTACGGGGACCTTCTTGGTCAACCGTCTGCCTTGTCAGCCTTTAGCGGGTAGGGTACCCCTTAGTCTTTTATCTCCCCACCGCCCTATGTTTCCTGTCCCTCTTCGGGTGTTTGGGTGTGTGTGTTTTGTCCAGGACCATCGTCCGACTCGGACAAAGCTTGATGACAAAGCTATCTGGTGCTTATTTTTGGGGTATTCCTTCTCTTCCAAGGGCTATAGGTGTTTTGACCCCTCTTCTCGCAGGACTTTTCATTCATTGGATGTTAAGTTATTTGAGGATGTCTCCTTCTATGGTACCTCCTATATCCCTGTTGCTCCTCCTGCTCTGCCACAGCCGGCTCCGATTGCCCTTGCGTCGTTGCACGACTCGCTTCCGTTGCAGACATATTTTTGTGATCCACGCGGGCCCTCACATGTCCAGTCCATTTTTTGGGATCCACTGGTTACGCCCAGCTCACAGGACCTTGTGCCACATCCTCTGGCAAGTGATACTCTTCACTCCTCTGACTTACCCATAGCACTTCGCAAGGGTAAGCATTCTTGTGTTACTGACCATCCTGTGGCAAGCTATGTGTCCTACCAGCGTCTTTCTAAGGGTTACCGGACTTTCCTGACTGCAACCGACCAGATCAGAGTTCTGAGTTCGATGACTGAGGCGTTCCAGCACCCTGAGTCCGCACTACAGAAGGCGGGCACCTAGCGTTTGGTCCCTCTTCCTGCAGGTTGGAAAACTGTTGGCTGTCGTTGGGTTTACACTGTCAAGTATAATGTTGATGGTTCTCTTGACCGCTACAAGGCCCGTCTTGTCGCAAAGGGCTTCACTCAGACTCCTGGGGATTACGCTGCATGTTTTCTCCTATTCGCCCTTTGGGGTAGTTTCTTTGCTCCCCTTGGTGCTCTCAAATGCTCTCCAGCCATTGCATCCGACGGCGCAGAGACTATACTGCTAACGTGGCGTGGTAGCACGCACCGCAGTGCGGGAAGAAGGGTTGCCTAAATTGGAGTAACACGACTACCATTTTTGGCTCGATCTGTGTGCCACACACATTCCTTATAGGATACAGCCTGGCGGTTATCCCTACCGTTGGCACTAGCTCTCTGAGTCTATTTAAAGAGCAACTCCTCTCCTTCTATAAAAATATAACTATTACTCATCCTCCAAAGTCAGAACTCTGAATCAGTTGAGAGAGACCATTTTCATACATCGCCTTCGTCTTCACCTTCAGAAATTTTTTTGTTCCTCTTACACAATTTCTATTTTTGAAACACCTTCGTTTTATCTTTTTGTAACGGGAATGGAAAAATCTTTCGAGGAGAACGTCGGATTACAGGAAGGATTCAGTGATAAATTCGCCGAGGTTGTTGGCGACTAAGTCTTGCGAGACTTACGGGAAAAATCATTTGGAGTGGGCGTCGGATTCCGCGGGGGATTTTGTAATTTGCTGCGTGTGTTGGTGACTGGATCTAGGTTAGATCCAAGGGCGGTACGAGGTCTTATCTGGGAGAGATAGGCTAGAATCAACCGGTCCTTAAGAAAAGTGTGTATATAAAAAACGAAAAAGAAATTTATATATTTCGCCTTAATTTCTAGCGTTATAGAAATAAACATTTTTGTAATCAATTTATTATGAAATAAAATCATGTATTTTATTGTTTTATTAACTTGATTTTATTACATATTCTATAAATGTTTTAAACAATATTTTCCCTTAAACCATTAAAACAAAATTTATTGAATGGTTATTTTTGTTCATCCAACTCATAAAATTTAATTTTTGCGTGTTAGCGTCGTGCAGTAGCTTCTATCATTAGCGGTAGAGAAGAAATATTGAATTCTGAATATTTTTAAAAGTAATCTACAATATTATCTTTTTTTGAAATATTAAAATAATTTTTTTTATAAAGTATTCAAAACCTTTTTAAATTAACAATTAAAATCTTATTTAAGATTAAATTTACATAAACCCTTATTCAACCCCACCCCACCCCCACCCTCTAAGGTCGCATAAAGGTCCAACAAGTGCTATCAGAGTCAGGTTAATCCAAAAATGACTTCACAACCGGGAATAATGACGTTTCATGACTCGCATCCACTAGAGGGTATAATTTTTATATAAATGAAAAATCATTACCACCACCTTTATTTATGCGTGCAAATTTTTAAAGGTGAAAAATTCTAATGGATTTTTTTAAAATCTTTAGATGAAGATGTTTGAAATATTACTATTAAAAAACCTCAAAGCGTATTAAATAAAAATAAAATGATTTTAAACGTTAAATCAATAAATAGTTCATTTTGTGCGCTACATCAAAATATTTTAAACTCATTTATACTTTTTCAGCTAGTTACGAAATTTGGAGTTTTCTTGAAAAACTTATGATTCATCTACATGTATGGAACAAGTGCAAAAATTGGAAAATATGCAAGCTTGCATATGTATTCAAGAAAACTCCTCTCATGATAAATCTACGGAGTGCACGTCAAGTGAAAGGGAAGATGAGAACTCAATAACAAAAGAGAAAGATTAAGATGTCAAATGAACTTTATGTTCAAATCTTGCCTCGTCCAAGAGCGATAAAAGAAAATCAAATTCTCTTCTTATTTGTAATTCTATTTCTACATTACATGCGCTATAAATTGCTAACGTAAAATTAAGAAATTGAAAAAGACTCATTCCAAATTGTGTTTAGAAAATAAAATTTTAAAAACAAGTATCAATGTAGAATCTACTTTTGATGTGCCTACTTCTCCCACATGTTGTTTACATGAAATTACTACATTTTGTATTGATTGTATTTCACTTTGTAGAAACACTTGAGAAATTTTATTAACCTTTTTTCACACACATATTACACGGCTTTGTACACTTAAATAGGAAAGTAGAGAGAATAAGAAAACCTATTTTACAATGTGGGACTAAAGAGAGGAGATGGACCTAAACATGGGCCTTTATCTAATGGGCACTTTTCACTTTTCTTCGACACTCCCCCGCAAGCGGGAGCATACAAATCATAGGAATCAAACTTGGGCATAAACTGAGAGTATAATGATCTCGGTAGAGCTTTTGTAAGAATATCAGCAACTTGTCTGGTAGTAGGAACATGCTGAAACTCTAATTTCTTTGATTGCACCTTCTCCCAAATAAAGGGACAATCAACCTCGATATGTTTGGTTCGCTCATGGAACAACGAATTCTTGGCAATATGTATAGTTGCTTGACTATCACATAATAGAGTTGTAGGTGATGGAAGTTTGACCTCTAAATCGGAAAGGAGACTCTCGAGCCAGGTGAGTTCAAATACAACAGCAGTCATTGCCCGATATTCCGCCTCAACAGATGAACGCGCAACAATAGATTGCTTCTTGCTACGTCATGTAATCAGATGTCCTCCAAAGTAAGTACAAAACCCGGTGGTTGAGCTCCGATCATCCAACGAACCAGCATAATCAACATCAGAGTAAGCAATCAGAGAAAGGGAGAAAGAGGAAGCTGGTCTATACACGAGCCCTTGTCCCGGTGCCGTATTCAAGTATTTAAGGAAGCGTTCAACGACCTGAAGATGAGAAGTCCGTGGAGCATGCATTAAGCGACTGACTACGCCAACAATGAAGGAGATATCAGGACTTTTCACAGTAAGGTAAATCAATTTCCCAACAAGTCGACGATAATACTCAGAATTCGGAAGTGGCGGATCTGAATCAGAGCCCTGAGTGCAGAGTTTGTGGTTGACATTTATTGGACTGTCAGCATGCTTGCATCCCGAGTAGCCAGTATCATGAAAAAGATCAAGACAATATTTCCATTGAGAGAGGATAAAACCATCAGAACGACGTGCTCCCTCGAGGCCAAGGAAATACTGGAGATTCCCCGGATCTTTAGTTTGAAATGCAGAATTCAAGTGTCGTTTAATCATCTGTATTCCCGTGGAGTCATTGCCTGTGATTAGGATATCGTCAACATAGACCAGAAGAATAACAGCGCTCGTTGGCCGGTGACAGGTGAAAAGTGAGAAGTCAGCTGAGCTTCGAGTGAAACCAACATCCTTAACAACCCTGCTGAATTTTTCAAAACATGCACGAGGAGATTGTTTGAGACCACAATTATTAAAGGCGCAAGGCGCACCAAATCGCAAAGGAGTCTCGGAGCCTATGTGCAAGACTTAAAGCATAGGCGTACGCCTGACAAAGGCAAAACGCAATCACATACATTTTAAATAATCAACACCAAACATCATTTCAACTTCTTGATCAAATTCTTCATTTAATCTACTAATTAATCATTCATTAATATCGTTTATCTCTCTTAAAAAATAGAATCAATGTGATCACTTACATCATATTTAAGTCTCAACGCACAATTATCTTTTACAAACACTAAATCGATAAAAGATTATTGAGTTCTTACATTATTTTTTTTATTTTTGAAGAAAAAAATTTACAACAAAAATTTCACTCAATCACGCCTTTTATATTCTAAAGGCGCAGATAAGGCACACAAAGACGTAAATAAGGCGCATGGAGGCGCAAATAAGGCGCACAGAGGCCCAAATAAGGCGCACGGAGGCGCAAACCTCTGAGTCTGGTGAGCCTAGAGCCTGAGGCGCATCTTTAATAACATAGTTTGAGACCATAGATACATGTCTTAAGGTGACAAACATGCGACACCCTCGTGGTCTTAAACCCGAGAGGTTGATTCATGTAGACAGTCTACTAAAGATCGTCATTTAAAACGTATTCTTAACATCCAAATGATAGAGGGGTCATTGGAGATGAACAACTAGAGAGAGCAATACCCGAACAGTATTCATCTTGGCAACAGGTGAAAAGGTTTCATCGTACTCGAGGCCCTGTTGCTGAGTGAAGTCACTGGCAACAAGCCGAGATTCGAGGTGGTCGACAGTACCATCTAGAGCATGTTTGATGGTAAAAATCCACTTACAACTAACGCAAGTCTGGCCAGAAGGAAGTGAAACAAGATCCCAAGTTTGGTTAGCCCAGAGGGCAGTCATCTCCTCATCCATCGCAGCACGCCACCCAGGATGTTGAAGGACCTCCTGCAAAGAGTTAGGTATCGAAATGGCGGGAAGAGACAATAGCAATTTAAGAAGAGGCGGAGAGAGGCGATGCAAGTAGACATAGTTTGCCAAAGGATGAGTAATTGAGGAGATCGGAGCAGCTAACCGCACGAGATCATCGATAGAGGGCACTTGCTGATGGGCGTCAGTTTTGGGAGGACGGTGAGTGTAGACACGAAGAGGTAGTTTAGGAGGCGGTGGTGATAACGGGGATAACAGTGGAAGAAGCGATGGTAGAGATGTAGCAGGAACGGTAGGATGGGGCAAGGGAGTGGGAAGAGAGGGTTCTGGAGGAGAGGAGTGGAAAGGAATGTCCTCGATAACGGTGGCAGCTACCGAAACGACCATTTTGCGGGTGTCGGGAGAGTAACATACATAGCCTTTCTGAGTGCGGGAGTACCCAACAAACATATATTTGGTAGCCTGATGATCCAATTTGTCAACGGAGGGATCAAGATTGTGGACATAATAAGTACAACCAAAGACACGAGACACGAGAGCAAAGTGTTCTTTCGAAGGAAGAAGAAGACTAAATGGTGTTGCAAAGTTGAGGAGGGAGGATGACATTCGATTAATGAGATGACAGACAGTAGAGACCGTTAAGTTGCAGTATAAAGGTGGAACATGCATTTGAAACATGAGAGATTGAGCAACGTCAAGAAGATGACGATTTTTCCGCTAGGCCACACCATTATGTTGAGGAGTAAATGGGCACGATGTTTGATGAATGATGCCAAATTTAGTACACAGAGTAGAGAATGTATGACTTGTATATTCGCGTGCATTATCTGTACGAAGAATTTTAATACTTGTGGAAAACTGAGTACGAGTCTCAGTAATGAAAGTACAAAAAGTAGAGACAATTTCAGCACAATCACAAAGTAAATATAACCAAGTCATGCACGAGTAGTCATCAATAAAGGTAACAAAATAACGATAATCATAAACACTCGAGCCCTTATAGGGTCCCCAAACATCAGAATGGATTAAAGAAAAAAGAGTATCACACCGAGTACAATGAGTTAGGAACGATACACGGTGTTGTTTGTCAAAGATACATGATTCACAAGTAAACTCGTGAAGAGACATATCAGGAAGAGCTTTCTTGAGAATCGGAAGGGGAGCATGCCCACACGTCGATGCCAATCAATAGACGTCACGGAGGAGACAGCAGAAGGAGGGACATGTAAAAGATATAGACCATTAGCTAGCCGCCGTTTATCTGCTAGACATTGAGAGCGTTGAGTGAACTGGCTTCACTCAACGCCTCTGAACTTAGACAGATTTTTTCTGTCCATCTTTCCTTGAGCTTTGACATCACACAACGCTTTCTTCTCTGACGTTGAGTGAGCTGTATTCACTCGACACTTCTAGACTTAGCCAGAATTCTTGACAGATCTTCAACTGCTTTGACTGCTTGAGCTTTTGTCTCAATGCTTCTTGGTATACAGCGTTGAGTGAACTGGCTTCAATCAACGCCTGTGAACTTAGCCGCATATTCTTCCTTGTCAATGCTGAAGCTTTGACAGACTCAGCTATACTCGATGTCAGCCGTATTTTCTTCCTTGTCAATGTTGAAGCTTTGACAGACTCGGATATACTCGACGTCTTTTGATATATGGCGTTGAGTGAACTGCTTTCACTCAACGCTTGTATACTTAGCCACAGAATTGCTTTGCAGACTGCTGGGTTTTGATTGTCCACACCTTACTCAGCGTTTTTTGGCATCTGACGTTTAATGAAATGGTTTCACTCAACGACTGTGGACTTAGACGATTTTCAGCCTTTTTAGCATCCTTTTTTGACATCTGGCATTGAGTGAACTGGCTTCACTCAACACCTGTGGACTTAGACAGATTTCTGTCTCTCCACTTCTCTACCTTGTGACCACCTGTCATAACCACTTGGAATACCTGTCCAATCAATGTGACAAAGACCAACCTGCATGCATGAACATGAACATACAACAAATACAACTATTTGTGTATCATTGACTTGTTTGACATCTACAAATCTGGGACATTGTGAGCAATGAACCCAACAATCTCTCCCTATTTAAAGAAGTCAAAATCTCAAACAAAATTCTGATCAATGATATACACTAACATATACAGCAATAAAACATTAAATTGGAAAACTTATAACATGAGAACAAGAGTATCAAGTTATAGGTTACCACACTTTCCTAGTCTGCAGGGTGATCATCATCACTTCCTACACCCCTTGTTTTGTTGTTGTCTGGCCTTGATCATTTCCTTGATCATTTTCTTCTTCTCCATTTTTTTTATTTCTGTAAATAGTCAGGGAGGTGCTGGCCTCTGATTATCTTCTCCCCCTTTTTGAGTTCAGATAATCAATTGTTGCAGCAGCTTGCTCCTTCTTTACATGAGGTTGAATCTATCCCTGCAAGTGCTGGACTTGCTCCCCCTCAACTGAAGTATCTTCTATCATCCTTTCCGGTAGACACTTTAGTCTATTCCAGCCTGCATGACACTTGAACCACTTGAAAAACTTGATACCAATGAAGGTATACCACTTGAAAAATCTTGATACCACTGAAGGTCTTTTCAACCTGCAAGAAGTAGTACAACCTGCAACAAAAACAACACAAGTAGCAACTGAAGTTATACCAAGTTCAACATACTCAACTCAAACTTGAAGGTGTTGAACTTTGTTTCATCCAATGTCTTAGTGAAAATGTCAGTCACTTGCTTGTCTGTAGGGACAAACTCAAAACTGATATCTTCACATTTCACATTCTCCCAAATGAAAAGATATCTAATCTCAATGTGCTTAGTCCTGCTATGAGAGACAAGATTCCTAACAATTGAGATTGCACTAATAGAATCACAGTACAAAAGAGTTCTACTTATCTGAAGGTTATAGTCCTGGAGCTGATGCTGGATCCACAGCAACTGTGCACAGCAGCTATCTGTTGAGATGTATTCTGACTCAGTTGTTGAGATTGCAACATTGGTCTGCTTCTTGCTGCTCCAAGACACTAGTCTTCCTCCCAAGCACTGATAGGTGTCTGAAGTGCTCTACATGTCCTCTTTGCAGCCTGCAAAATCAACATCTGAATATTCTATTAGTTCAAAATTCTTATTTCTAGGGTAGCATAGGCAAAGATCTGGTGTGCCCTTAAGATACCTCAAAATCCTTTTAGCAGCAGAGTAGTGAGATTCTTTATGGCTAGTCTGATACCAAGCACAAAAACATGTAACATACATGATGTCTGGTCTACTTGCAGTAAGATATATAAGAGAGACAATTATCCCTCTATACAAAGTTTCATCAATAGATTTTCCTGCCGCATCTTTGTCTATAGGCATACTTGATCTCATGAGAGTTTTCATGGCGGAGTCATTCTCCGTACCAAACTTTTTGATCAACTCTTTGGTAAACTTACACTGGGATATGGATAATCCATCTTCAGTCTGTCTTACTTGGAGGCCCAAGAAAAACTTAAGTTCACTCATACTGTTCATCTCAAACTTCTCTTGCATACGTTTGGCAAACTTCCTGCAAATGTGGTCATCAGTAGATTCAAATATTATATCATCTACATAAATCTGAACTAGGATGATCTTATCCTTATATTCCCTTAGGAATAGGGTCTTGTCTATCTTCCCACTTGAGAATTTGTTTTTAATGAGTAAGCTAGACAATGTCTCATACTATGCTCTAGGGGCTTGTTTCAGCTCATATAGAGCTTTCCTAAGTCTATAAACAGAATCAGGTGAGTTAGGAACAACAAAATTTGGAGGTTGCTCAACATAGACTTCTTCCTTTAAGTCAACATTCAGGAAAGCTGACTTCACATCCATCTGGTAGACTTTAAATCATTTAAATGCAGCATAAGCAAAGAGGAGTCTGATGGCTTCCAATCTTGCTACGGGGCAAAAGTTTGATCAAAGTCAATACCTTCTTCTTTTCTGTACCCCTTAGCTACTAACCTAGCCTTGTTCTTGATTATAATGTCATTTTCATCAAGTTTATTCATGTAAATGTACTTGACTCCAATGACATTATGTCCTTGTAATCTGCGAACCAGTTTCCAGACATTGCACATCTTAAACTGGTTCAATTCTTTTTGCATTGCTGCAATCCAGAACAGATCTATATTGGCCTTTTCAAATCTCTTGTGCTTAACCTGTGACAGGAAACTTGCATATATTGTTGTATTAAGGCTCTTGCTTTTTATCACCACTGCTTGGTTTGCATCACCAATTATCTGGTGTCTTAGATGATCTCTTAGAAGCCTGACAACTGGAGGCAATCTTTTTTCAGCATCAGCTTCAATAGCAGCTTCTTGTTGATCTTCATCCACTTCAAGTGTGTCTTGCAGTTCTTCTGGAATATCCACTCCATCTTGGATTACTGGAACAACCTACTTGATGTTTATCTTGTCCATCATCAGCTCTATACCTGCAGTACAAGAAGAGGAGCTTGGCAGCTCATTGTTAATCATGGTAGACTCATCAAAGACTACATGTACAGACTCTTCTACAACTTGGCTTTTCAAGTTGTAGATCCTATATGTTTTACTATGATTGTTGTACCCAACAAAAATCTCATTAAAGGACTTGGCAGCAAACTTAGTCACATAGGACTTCCCATTTTGAAGTACATAGTACTTGCTACCAAAGATCCTGAGATAACCCAGGTTTGATTTTCTGCCCTTCAAGATCTCATAGGGAGTCTTCTTGTGGTTCTTGGTGATAGAGGCTCTGTTAAGGACATGACATGTAGTATTCACTGCCTCAGCCTAGAAATATTCTGCGAGAGATGTGTCACTCAACAAGGTCCTACCACCCTCTATGAGAGTTTTGTTTTTCCTCTCAACAATCTCATTTTGCTGGGGTGTTCTTGGAGAAGAAAATTCTTGATGAATCTCTTGCTCTTCACAGAACTTTGTCATGCTATCAGAATAGAATTCAGTCTCATGGTCACTTCTGATTTTGACCACAGAACTATCAAACTCATTCTGAATTTGCTTGACAAACATCATGAAGATATCAAGGGTTTCATTCTTTTTCTTAAGAAAGAACACTCAAGTAAACCTAGAATAGTCATCAACCACCACAAGGGTGTAGACTTTCCTACCTAAACTATGAACTGCCATAGGACCAAACAAGTCCATATGCAAGAGATGTAAACACCTCACAGAGTCTTTGATCTTCATGCCTTTGAAGGAAGTCTTGATCTGCTTGCCCTTTTAGCAAGCTAAACAAATGTCTTCATTGATGCATTTCATCTTGGGACCATTACTAACTAGTTTTTCACTAAAGAGATTGTCAATAGTCTTATAATTTAAATGAGTTAGTCTTTTGTGTCATTGAACACAATATGAGACTTTCTCATTTCCAACTAGACAAATAGGAGTCTTTATTAAGACAAAGAAAATTTAAGCAATAAACATTTCCACTCATAGTGTCTGTCAAGATGACCACTTGGTCACTTGACCTCTTAATTTGACACTCATCCTTGTGGAAGGAAATGGCATAGCCAAGATCACATAGTTGGCTTATGCTTATGAGGTTGCGTTGCAACCCCTCAATATAAGCCAATTTTAAGATTGTGACTATATCATTGGTAATCTTACCATAGCCTCTTGTCACTCCTCTATCTGAACCATCAAAGATAACTTTGGATCCATTCTTCACTAAAGTGTACTCCTTTAAGTTGTTTTTTATTCCAGTCATGTCCCTAGAACAACCACTGTCCAAGTATCATATAGGGATATGGACACTTGGACTAACCTGCAGTAAATGATTTATCTTACCTTAGGACCATAATAATTATTGGGTCCTAGGTTCTGATTAGTCTGAAACACAAACTGTCTTCCTGCAAAATTTCTGACAGGGAGACTAACATTTGCTCTCAGCACACTTGGATTGTGCCAGCAATCTAGGGCAAAATGCCCTCAACTTACCACATCACCAACACTCATGGATATTATATCTTTTTTTTGTGCAGGTCCTGCAGTTTGGTTAACTGCTGACTGAACAAAAGGAAGAGGTGCAGCAGCCTTCTTCAAGTTCCTTTCAGCAAGTATCTGACTGAAGGTAAGTCTTCCAGCAGGCTTCCTTGGTTGGCTCCGACTATCATTTGCAGCAGTCTTCTTTGCAGATGACATGTTGTTTATAGTATTAGAGATAGCTAGATTTGGCCTGCTAACAGACTTACCATTGGTCTGAACCTTTGTTGGATGGGCTTGAGTGAAGGCAACTGCCATGTTCTTGAGAGTGGGGGCTGAGGTACCAAAAACAAATAGTACTGGATGGGCCATTTAAATTTCCTCATGCGGAGCCTTAAAGGCACGCATTCCCCTACTATACCTTCCACCATAGCTATGAACATCTTTGTTCGCACTAGTGGATCTACCATTCATCTAGTGACCATAGATGCTTTTTTAGTCATACTTGCTTGAAGGCAACATAACCTTCTTAAAAGGGATGGGGGACTTAGAAGCCAGAGGTTGGACTGGAGCTTTCCATTTCCCTTTGGAAGGGGAAACTCTAGTGTTTCCCTTAAACCCCAACCCCTTCTTACCCTTCTGAGAGGAGGAGTCTATCAAGGGCAGCACTGTATTGAGGTTAGAATAACTAGCCACAATTCTCTTTTCCCTCTGAAGCTTCTCTTCAAGATCTCTAATGAGACTATCCTTGTACTTGATGATGCCAATCTGGATGAAAGTAATGTTCGTGAGTTGGCTGACTTCCCTAGCCTTTTGATTCAGCGAGGATGTTGTCTTAGCTTGCTGGGCAGCAGCTAGCTGTAGAGAGACATTCTCCACAACTTGCTTTTTGGCCAACTTCTTGCTCCTCTTAAAAGCATCCAGAAGTTCACCATACTTGTCAATCAGTTGATTTACATCTTCCTCAGATTCTGACCCATCATCACCACTGGATGATGATGCCTCAGAATTTGGACTAGTCACATAATCTGATTCAGGAGATGAGCTAGATAGAGAGTGTACCTTTGCTGGACCTGGCTGATCCTGGCTGGATTCTTCATCAGACATTGTCATCAGCCCACAGCAGTTGTAGGAATCTTCATCCTCATCATCCTCCTCTGAGTCATTGTCTAAATGTGACAGAGGGACCATGTTACCTGTCCTGGCATTAGGATAGTCTTCAGCTTCATCTGCAATTGCAGCCAACAGCCCAATGAGGGCTTCTTCTTCAGACTCAGATGAAGATGAGTCAGTCCAGCTCTTCTCCTTCTTTACAATGAAGGACTTGTCATTCTTGCCCTTGTGTTGGTGTTGTTTCTTCTCACCATCCTCCTTTCTCTTGACTGGGCAGTCAGTTATTACATGCCCAGTTTTGCTGCAACAGTAACAAAAAACATTAGAGGAAACATGTTTACTAGGCATAGAGTCATACCTGCCTCCCTTGAAGTGCTTCTTCTCTGTCTTGCAGTAGTCCTCCTTGTGATGAGAGGAGGAGGAAGGTCTGCACTTCCACTGCTTCCTCCTCATCAATTTTTGAAGCTGCCTGGAGAAGGAAGCAAAGTCTTCATCTAACAAGCTGCTGTCAGATGAACTTGGCCCCGTGCTGTCTGAGTTAGCAGGCCTCCTTGGAGGAGAGGGAATCCTTCCATTGCTCCTCTCGGTGCTGTCTGTTCTGAATGCCAAAGACTTTTCCCTGGCCTGGGATTTGCTGATGGTCTCCTCTTCTTTCCTGGCAGCCAGCTGCATCTCATAAAAGAGCAGCTTTCCAAACAAAGTATGGGGAGGAGTATCAACTAGCTTAGCCACCTCTCTGATAACACATATCTTGGTGTCTCAGTCTACTGTTAGAGACCTGAGAAACTTGTCATTCAGCTCATAATGGCTGAAGAACCTCTCATAGGTCTTTAGCTCATTCACTATCCTGAAGAACCTTTCATAGCAAACAGCTATGCTCTCTCCCTTGGACTGTCTGAAAGCCTCATACTCTTGGTTGAGCATGCACTTCCTTTCATCTCTGATCTCTTCAGTACCCTCCATGTAGACCACAAGACTGTCACACATGTCTTTGGAGGTCTTGCAGTGGACCAGATTCTGAAAAGTGGAATCATCTATGACACTAACAATAATGTTTTGTGTCATCTTCTCTAATGTAGCCAGTATGACATCATCCTTGGTCATTTCTGAACATGTCTTTGGTGTCTGGACTGTTGCATCCAGAGCTGAGACCTTCATAGAAATGAAAGGTCCCTTTTTGACTGTCACAAAAATCTTTGGGTCAGAGACATCCATAAACAGCCTGACCTTCTATTTCCAAATTCCAAAACTATTCACTATCCTTATGGTTCTCTCCTGAACTCATAAGTATACTTGTTTCAGCTACCTTTTGAGATCTGCTCTGACTGCTAAATCCTTCTTGAGCAATCTCCCTCTAATATCACTTGAAAGTCTTTAATTTCAAGATAGCTAAACAGCTAGAGGGGGTGAATAGGTTTTCTAGTCTTTTAAGATTTTCTTTAACTTGGTGTGTTGTGAGTTAGCTAGGTTAGCTTGCTTTCAAGACAATCCACAAAAGCACACACAATATTTATAGTAGTTCCCCAGATTATGGGTACGTCCACTGTCCCTCACCTTTCTAACAGCTTGTTAGACAAGACCCTTCTCCAAAACTCGACTCCTAAGAGCTTAAACCCAGATCCCGCAGGATCTCTCATTCTCCTCCAAGACCTACAACTCAGGCACAAGGCCCTACCTCAGACCAAGCATGCTTTTACAACTCAGTGATCAAAAGACCATCCACCTCAGACTTGAACACAAGTCCTACAACTCAGGCTATGGAGGTTAGCCCTACAACTCAGAGAGTAAAACTCTCATACAGCTCAGATCTGTTAAAATCCTACCTCAGGCCAAAGGCCCTACCTCAAGCACACAGGCCCTACACTCAGATCAACAAATGATTTTACCTCAGCCTTTATAAATCAGGCCTACAACTCAGATCCAAAAAGATCCTACAGCTCAGATCCAAGAATGGATCCTTCAGAAAGAAAGGAGTCTGTTGTTGTTGATTTGACACCAGAAAAATTTCTCTGTGTCTGTCTTCCTGGACTGAGTTTACCTCAGCCTACCTTCTTCTCAGCAACAAGAAAATGAATTCTTCAGTAGACTGCTGTTTGTGCTGGACGTATCTCAGAAACCAAAGTCTCTGAACTTGCTTTTGAAGACAAAGGAGTAGACAGTTCTTTTTCTTCTTCAAACAGCTAACCTTGATTGCAAAAAATTGAAGTCTCTGCTTCTTCTTTCTCAAAAATAACTTTTCTGAACTTGTTATAGCTGATGAAAATAACTACAGCTAACTTGAGGAACTTTTAGATCGATTGATTCAACTTCCTGCTTCAAGCACGACAACAATGGAGATGAAGATGAATTTCAGCCGCAACTTTTCGAAATGAATAAAACCATAAAAGTTGAGTTATCAGGTCCCGATCTCGTTCCTTTTATCTTCAGCCATCCAACGGCTATATGACTCGTGGGCTCCACTGAAGTTGTTGGCTACAACATAGCTTTACAGAAAGTCTTCCTGTAGACCTGCAGCAATATTTGTCATGTTCTATAACTTTCCTGCAACTAATTTGAATCTGTTGACTTTTGCTGACATCAACATTTGTGGACTTAGCTAAATTCTCTGATTCAATCCAGGCGTTGAGTGCATTGAGTCAATGACCTTCACTCAATGCCTCTGGGCTTAGCCAATTCTTCTGCCTTACTTAGGCGTTGAGTGCATTGAGTGTGTTGAGTGAACTAGCTTCACTCAACGCCTCTGAACTTAGTCAATTCTACTGCACTGCTAGGCGTTGAGTGTGTTGAGTGAATCTTCATCACTCAACGCCTCTGCACTTAGCTGCAACTTTCTTTATCTGCTAGGCGTTGAGAGTGTTGAGTGAACTGGCTTCACTCAACACCTCTGGATTTAGACAAATTTCTCTATCCATCTTTCCTTGAGCGTTGACATCACACGACACTTTCTTCTCTGGCATTGAGTGAGTTGTATTCACTCGACGCTTCTGTACTTAGCCAGAATTCTTGACAGATTTTCAACTGTTTTGACTACTTGAGCTTTTATCTCAACGCTTCTTGGTATATGGCGTTGAGTGAACTGCTTCACTCAACGCCTGTGGACTTAGCCTCATTTTCTTCCCTGCCAATGCTGAAGCTTTGACATACTCGGCTATACTCGACGCCAACCGCAATTTCTTCCTTGTCAATGTTGAACCTTTGACAGACTCAGCTATACTCGACGCCTTTTGATATATGGCGTTGAGTGAACTACTTTCACTCAACGCATGTGAACTTAGCCGCAGAATTGCTTTGCAGACAACTGGATTTTGACTGTCCACACTTTACTCAGCGTTTTTTGGCATCTGGCGTTGAGTGAACTGGCTTCACTCAACGCCTGTGGACTTATGTCATTTTCAGTCTTTCCAGCACCCTTCTTTGACATCTGGCGTTGAGTGAACTGGCTTCACTCAACTCCTGTGGACTTAGACAGACTTTTGTCTCTCCACTTCTCTACCTTGTGACCACCTGTCACAACCACTTGGAATGCATGTCCAATCAATGTGACAAGGCCCAACTTGCATGCACGAACTTGAACATACATCAAATACAACTATGTGTATACCATTGACTTGTTTGATTTCTACAAATCTGGGACATTGTGAGCAATGGACCCAACAAGTAGCACCAAATTCCACAATCCAGTGGGAACTGTGGGAGAAACAGGAAATACCTTCAATAAAGATCGATGCAACAGAGCCAGAGGAGCGAACGACCACCCCATGAAGATGCTAGAGCTGGGTACGTAGAACGGTGATGTCATCACGGGTGGCGGAGGTAGGCTCGACAGCAGTGGAGACATGGAGATGAGGAGGTAGACTATGCTTGCAATAACAAATGGACTCATGGTGACCATCCCGACCGAAATGAGAGCATTTAGGGCGAGGTCGCCTAGTACGTCCCCATCCCCGGGTATTGGTGCGACCCCCACGAGGCGGAGCAGAAGAGGCGGTAAAGGGTTGCTGGAGAAGAGCCGGAGCAGGAGGCCAAGAGACATCAGGTAGCGACGTGACCTTCAAGATCATTTAGCAAACGTCAGAGAAAGAGGGAGTTGCCGGTGAAGAGAGAACATGAGCCCGGACGCTGTGGAGATGAGGTGGAACCCGGGCCATCATCATGGCGATCCTGGCAGCCTCTTTCTGATCCCGCTGCACAACAATATCTGTAGTAGGGGGTTGATGTTGTATCCATCCTTCAACAAGTGTCTTATAACGCGCAACAAAAAGTTAAGTCACCAGTTCAACCGGGGTCAGGAGTCTGAAGATCAGTGATGATATCAAACAAATGTTGGAGGCTATTCTGGCCAGAGTAAAGGGAGTGCAGTTCTGTCCACATAGCCTTTGCAGTCTTTTGATATATGGCCATGATGTAAGGTTCAGTGTCCATAAAATTGAGGAGCCATGATTGGACACGGTCACGTCACGAAGCCCCTCGTCATTGGGAACAGCGGGAGGAGTCGCCGAAAATGGAGAAGCCCCTTAGTCTGCAGGACGCGACGCACAAAATGCACCCACTCAACAAAGTTTTGTTTGTTGCTAAGAGAAATGGTAATGATCCGAAGCTCATCATGAACATCCGGAGGAGAAGCAGCAGCCCGAGCGGGAAGAGGAGCAGTGGTAAAATCCATGATGCACAGCCCTGTGAGCAATTAGAAAATGCAGGAGAACACGGGCTGACGGACAGGCGGACTGGAGGACAGATGGGTTGGCGGCACTGTTGTTGAAGCAGTAAGAGCTCAGAGAGAGCAGGCCGCTTGAGCAAAGCAAGAGCACAGGCGGGTGAATAAGCGACCTGGCGGAGAGAAAGGAGGCCTATTAGCCCACGCGACAAAGAGACCAAGTACAACTACACAAAGGTCAAACCGCGGGAGAGAAAAACGCAGTAGACAACGAGGCAAGGGAGCAGTGAATAGAGAAGCCTGCTATGAACACACGTAAAGAGCAATCCGCGCGGCTAGGAGACGAATCGATCAACGCAACTCGCCACGACTTAGAGAGAAGATCGCGCGACAGTCCGTACGAAGAAAGCCCGAGTGAGAACCCGGTACCGGTTACAGGTAGAGAAGAACCAACACAGACCGCGAGAAAGAAACAGACCGCATGAGGATGGTCGACCGGAGGTATTCGCAAGCGACAAGAGAATTAGCGGCCTAGAGGAGCGACTAGACGAGACCGCTGAGGGCTGGCGACCAAGATTAGCGGCCTGAGGAGGCGGCCAGGAGAGAGCAACGAGGAGACACACGGAGCCCGCAGCAAGCAAAGCGCGCGGTTAAAAGATGAGAAACTGCCGCGACTAGAGGAAATGGGCCCCACGGTTGAAGCTATAAAGACCTGGGGAGGGGGAGGGAGAAGTTTAGAGTGGAACCATGGAGGAGGGGTGGGTAGAAAAAAAGGAATCTGGCGGTTAGAGGAGCGGAAAGAGACCGGTGGTTAGAAGCCGCGGGAAGCAGAGGGCAGGCGATTAGAGAGGTTTAACCATAGATTCGGATGAGAGCTCTGATACCACGTAGAAACATTTGGAGAAATTTTATTAACCCTTTTTCATACACAATTACATGACTTTGTACACTTAAATAGGAGAGTAGAGAGAATAAGAAAACCTATTTTACAATGTGGGACTAAAGAGAGGAGATGAGCCTAAACATGGGGCTTTATCTAATGGGCTCTTTTCACATTTCTTCAACACACTAAAAGAAAAATTCAAGATTTTTGAAAAAGAGATTCATTATGCAAAAGAGCGTAATGAAACGTTAATTAATGATAATAATGTTTTGACTCATAAACACGAATCATTAAAATTATTTGCACAAAAATTTGCAAACAATAAATAATCTCCTATTTCTAGTTTATCAAAAAATCAAAATTTCAAAAATTTAATTTCACATTATAAGAGTGTCTAAAAGAAAGAGTGGAAATGAAAAACAACAAATAAATAAAAACCAATTATCTAATATCTATTGTTATCCACTCTATCAAGAATCAATTCTTAAGTAAAACTCTCGCTCTTATAATTATCCCAAAAAATACTTTTTTCATTATTCATTATGTTAAGCAACTTAATTTTAATTTGAAAAATGATTTCAAAACTCATAAATCTTTAATGCATTGTTTCTCAAACAACTATCACCCGATGATGAATCCACATATGAATGTGAAAGATAAAAATAAAAACTATGGAACTTTGAAAACATTCAATCACGATATGAATGGAGAGTATGTACTTAAAAATAACATATAAACTCCACTTGAAATGGACCATTCATTACTATCTCAAAAATCATCACACTGTATTTGGGTACCCAAGGGAACAGTTACACCCGGTACTCTTTGGATACCTAAATCTCTTATTCATTAGGTATCAATAAATTGCGTGAAGTAAAAACAAATCAAAATGAAATACATATTACTCTACTGCATGATATGCATAATGTTTTTTTGTTTTTGCTTTGTTAGCTTTGTATTTGCTTGAGCCAACACGCTATGGTCACTTTATTTATTTTAAGATATGACTTTCACACATTAAACTTGATGGTTAATAAAATAAATTAGATAAATTTGAATAAAAGTCATATCTTTGCAAGTGGACAAAATCAAATTTTTTTTCTTAGCTTCTATACTTAAGAAATCCATTATCTGATGCCATTAAAAAATGAGTTCTGAACTTCCTAACTAATATTATCATGAATAATTAAATCATTCGCTTCACTCATTTCTCAAAAAATGGATTTCAATGGTACATTAAGTGGTCTTAGGCTAAAATATTAAATGCGCAACTTTGTGATTATTTTTATAATTTGTTTGCTACATTAGATAGCCCCTATCATGATAAATCATAATCATAAAAAATTGGAATCAAAAAATCATTTAAAATATGTTTTTAAATGAAAAATTCAAACTTTATCACTAGCTCCCGACGATAGATCCTAACGTCGGTGGTGGCCTTATTTTATGAAAAATTGTTATTTCTCTAAATGTTAATTTCTAAAAAATTATTTTGCTACATTAATTATCACTATTTTTGCTTTCATAAAATTTTATATATGTTTTGGTTAATATTTTCTTAAAAATCAAAATCAAAAAGGAAATTTACAAAACAATTCCAAAATAACCAAAAATATATTCACAGCTAATATAAGTATGACACATTCACATTGAAAGCATTATAATAAATTTAAAAGGATGAATATGAACTATTCATACACTACTATGATCTATTATATATCATATATCATAATTCATTTTCTATCATGAATTAATCCTAAATTGATTATTTTTATCACACTTACGATTATGAATTATATGATAGATATTGGTATCATGTTTCCCTACTTTATTTGGTGTATTGAAATGCTTCACTATTGATTACATGTATCTCACTCTTATGAAGACCTTGGAATCAATCACGTCAAAGGTAAATCAGAAAGATTAATGATTGAATTCTAGGCTATGAAAAATCAAAACTCAATGTTGAATACATGCAAATCAATTATACATTTGTCAAACTTTATATAGAATTGCACCTTGTTACCCTAACTCATCGTACTAGCATCATCTCTTACTATAAGTAGAAATCAATGTCTATGTTTGTTATATTATGTCTTGCAATGCTAAAGTACAATAGAATACTAAAATTTGAAAATCAAAATATCCATGCAGTTGATTGCATGAATAAAATTTTTTAAAAGGAAAATCAACAATCTTCACCATAATTATAAATCCAAAGATTAATCATGCAAAAGTACCATAGTTCATAAATTGATTTTTAAGGTTCAAATGTTTCTTATGTCCTTGATTATTCATTTATCGTATGTGTCTCATATCAACGAGGGCGTAGGTTTTTATGCATTAGAAGTCCTAACCTCTAAGTCATGTCTTGTTCTTAACTGAGGGAGGGCTCCAGTGGGGCCTCGCGAAGCACTGGGGAAAGAGTGTTAGGTTGAGCGACTTTTGGTGTGTGCATATGGGACTCACATCCCAACCTACGGTATGTGTGCATCTCCCCATGCCCATCCGTCAGGTAGTACGGGACTAGGGTGTAAACACAAAGTTAGGGCATGTTAATCTTAGATATACTCATATCATATTCATTGCATATTTTTGTTCAAACATGCTATCTTGTGTTTTGCATATTATATCTCTTTGAGCTTTCATGATTTTGATAAACACAAGTATTTTGAAAAAAAAAATTATTCTTGACACCTTAGGCTAAAAATCAAAAATCCAAAACTTTTTATTATTTTTCAAAAATCCTTGAATAAATTGGTGTCCCCTATCTTAAAAAACATTATTCATGAAAAATCAATACGAAGAATTATCGAAAACTACGTTTTGTAAGCAAAAGAACAAATCTTTGTTGTTAGCGCCACGCCAAAGGACATAGCGCAGACGACGGCATTTAAACTGATTTTCCCTTCTTTTCTTTTCCTCTGGCACAGAAGATCATTATACTGATGTGCTCTTAATGATTTCCATATTAAAGTATTTATTTTAAAAACACTTAAAAAAACAAATATAAAATTACAAAACAATGCTAAAGAGCAAAATTAAGTCTTATTATTTGTTGTTTTTTATAAAAATAAAAATTATAAAAACTACTAGTTATACATTACAGAAGGAGACCGCTTCGACGGGGAGCTCACAGGAGGAGATCGCATCGATAGAGAACTCTGGAAACTACTTCGACAGAGAGCTCGCAGGAGGAGATTGTAGTACCCCAACCTAGTTTAACAACAAATCAGTCGTCCGGCCGGGTCCCGCGATAAGAAGAAAACTAAAAAATAGCATTAAAACTGGTACAGCAGAAGTAAAAAAGCCTGAAAATGGCTAAACATGTATACCTCAAATGTTGATTCACAGATCCACTCGTAATGAAAAGAGCCAAGCAGTTTGCATTTACTAAAAACTTTAACATTGTCGGATATATTAAACCAATAAGTCATCCTGATACAATGCTCAAATACAAGTACAATAAATGAACTAAAAAAAACTGAAACGAAAGACGAACAAGGACGAAAGACCCCGGTGTTTATCCTATGTGCAGCTCCCCACCAATGAACCCTGTAAAAACATGTTTCAACTGGGTCAGTCTCACTGGAGAGTAAGAATATCTACTGCTCTCAGTAACACTAGAAAAAAAACAAAATTAACTTGCACATGAAAATATGTATTTAGTTTTTTTACTGTGTGCTTTTTTTAAAGTCGTCATCTGAAATTATGCATTATGATTTCTATTTTGTTACCTTTAGATACCCTATTTTCTTTTCTAAAAACATGTTATTCTAATTATATGTTTATGATTTGCATGTTACAACTAATTTTGGAGCCCAAATGGAGACCCAAAGATGCTCTGAACTGAAGTGCTCCCTAAGTGGAACACGGCTCGCAACTGAAAACTTCAAGTCTGGAACAACAGCTGACGACCCTTCGTCTGAGGCTCATATGAACTGCAGGTTGTATGAGAAAGGGGACGCTGATTTAAAATTTTAGTGTTTATTTAAAAATTTCCTTCATCAATTCTTATTAGTATACTCTTACTGTGGATGTATGTAATGCAATTACACATTGTAAATTTCATGATACTCAATGTCTGGCTTCAACATGAATTACTAAGCTAAGTGGTATTTATTTCTCTGCATTAACTGGAGAAATTTAATTATTTATTGTAGCTTGCATAATTAAATTACAAATGTGTTCTTAATTAACCTAGTAATTGCAGTGATGTGAAATGGTGTGTCTAGGCAAGAGCATTCGAATTTCTTACATCGGGATTGCGGCATTCATAAGCACGGTGAGGTGGCATGATTTCTCTGAATAGCTGAATTCTACACGAGAATTACTGAATTCCTTCTCGCACATAGGATTTCGGAGGTTACACAAAACGATGGTTAGACAGTAGAGAGGGTATTTAACATTTAATTTAACAATGATTTCTTACATACCCTTAGTGAAAATGGTTTCCCAACAATGAAATTGAGTCGGAAGGGATGAGCCTCCTTCAAATAAATATCGACCCTTCTTCTCACTGCTAGGATTACTCCAAACCTAAAAGAAGTCAATCCGCTGAAAATAGGGAGATCCACAAATTATACCTTGTGATTAGAATCCACGAAGTAAACAAATAAGAACAGAAAAAAGGAGTATTTACCCCTTAGAGTCAAATTTGATGCGCCATAACACTAAGGGGAGCCCCGGATCTCACAAAAGGGGGTGCTACTAAAAATCCTGGAGGGGGGAAAACGGAACCCTAAATAGGCTAAAAATTGTCATGAGAGGAAAAAGAAGTCAAGGAATTAACCCGTACTGAGAAGCGAAGGCCTACTTGGCCAAAACAATGGCTGGACAAGACTAACAACACATGAAAACAAAGCAGTGAGGGCCGGCGGTTACCTGCGCAGAACAGGAGGGGCGAAGAGAAACGGCGTCGGCGCTTCACTGGACAAATCCGACCAAATTTTTGGATCGGAGAGCAGGGTTGAAGGCTGGAGGCGCATGCCGGAGGGGGAGAAAATCAACGCCTTTAGCTTTTACTGCAGCCACACTCGACGAAAGAGGGGGAATCGGCGTCTCTATCGGGATGAAAGGATTCCTCACATGGGGGAGTTAGAGGTTAATATGGGGAGGTTGTCAAAAGATGAGGTTGTGGTAACCGCAAGAGAAAAATAAATAAGAACAAATTGAAGTGTATTTAGTCGGCATGAGGGAATCAAGGATTCCTATTTAATTACCAAAACTGCCATTGTTTTCTAAAACCTTATGATTCATGTACATTCCATACTTACACCCCCTACTCATACGCGCCAAAAATAATTTCAATGATTTATTTAAGTACTTATTTGACTTATTTGCTACAGCGTAACATAAGATCATTAGAAATCATACCTCGGTGTGACGCTAGCTCGGCCAAATAAGCTCGCGGTCTTACACTGAAATTAACAAAGGGTGATACACAAAAAATTGGGTGTTACAGAGATCGCAAGGGTAGAAGAGAACCCCACAACAACGCTGGAAGGAGGGGTCCAGGAAAGGACCCAAAGCGAAGCGATAAAAATGAGGAAGAGCGCAGAATGGACGGGAGGCGTGGAGCTAATAGGGAAGTGGTCAGAAAAAAAATAACAGATCGCAAGGCCTTTGCGATTAGATTTGGTGAATCAAAGGAGAGCCGAAATAACTATAGGAGTCGTCGGCTCTGATACCATATGGAGAGAGAGCGGAAAGAGAATCTCATTCTAAGATGTTAAAATAAATAATTACAAAAAAGTGGTTTCTAACTAGGCCTTTATTCTTGGGCCTATTAACATTGTCTTTTCAACAGGCTTTAATAGTGGCGCCATCACAATGATTGCTTCATGCTTGAAGAACAATTGGATCTCCGCTCTAGTCAGTGGTGAGAATTGACACTTCTTCAAGTCTAAAGTCGGGGATTGAGACAAGGAGACCCGCTATCACTTGCACTATTCGTTATGCAGCGGAGTATATACCCAAAAAAATAATAAAGCTTTTCCTGGATTTCCTATCAATGCAATGCAAAAATTCGGGAAACACCATGGTAAGCTATTTGTACTTTACAGATGACATGATTATCTTCAACAATGGAGGCCATGCAGCAATACTCCTATTAATGAAGTTCCTTACTATGATTGAAGAGGTCTCACGGTTGGTTATTAATATGGCTAAGTGCAGCTTCATCCCATCTACAAATATGACGGTAAATCAAATTCAAAGAATCTAGAATATGACAGGTTTCTGTTGGAGTTACCATTGTGATCTGTAAATGATCAAACATATGATCTCACTGCCAACGCGATATGAGCCTGCAGGGTCGCACATAAGAGATGTGGAGAAGTTGGATAATGGACTGTGTTGGTAAAGGTTGCCAATCACCGACCTGAATGGGGTCTTGGGCAAAGTGTTGCCTTAAAGGATCGTCGGGTTGGGCAAATGTTGCCTTGGAGGGCTGGTAAGATTGTCGTCCGAGGGTCGATAGCATTCGTCGAGAAAAGTCTTTCTGATTCCCGCCGATCGACGAGAATCATCTCTTTGATTCTCGCCGATCGACGAGAATCGTCGAGAATCAATATGTTGATTCTCGACGATCGACGACTTCGACATGTATCGTCGACCGCGGCTCGACGATCGACGAGTATCGTCGTGTATCGTCGAGCGCGGCTCGACGATCGGCGAGAATCGTTGAGTATTGTACTCTGATTCTCGCCGATCCATGGTGATACTCGTCGACTGATTCTCGCCGAACCTGCTCAGTGATTCTCGCTGATTGTCGCCGATTCTCACAGATTGATACTCGCCGATTCTGAACCCTATTTCTGGGTGGTCTGCGGATAGCGAAGTTTCTAAGTCTTTTATGCCTCTGGTATAAAAGGGATACTTAGGGTTTTACCGGGACTTATGCTTTTGGCTGTTGTGCGAATCGAACCCGACGGAAACCGTTCCGCGATCGTTCCGCCGATCCCGAATCCCGCCGCCGACGGAAGGGTTCCGCCGCAGCCGTGTTCGCTCCGCTGACCTCCTCTTCTCCGGCGACTGTCGCTGGTGCTGCTCTTCCTGGCGCGGATCTAGCAGTTCGTGGAATAGCAGAGGTGCGGTCTTCTCCTTCCCGATCTTCCGTGTGACGGAAAGTCCGGTGTTCTCCCGCTCGTGTGGACTTCTGCAGAAACGTGGACATTATTCCACGCAGAACTCGCCGCTAGCAGGAATCAGAAATTTGGAGCATCTCCGTTGAGTTGTGACTCAACGCCACCGGGGAAATTTTTGCCCTAGTTTTGCTAACTTCTTGATTCAACGTTCATGGCCCGATCCACATCTCTTTGGGTTTTTCTTGATGTTTATTTTTCCGCTGCGTGCACAACTGTTGTGCCACCCCTTCGAAGAAAACCCAACAGTGGTATCAGAGCCAGGTTCGGCCATGATCGTTGTTTTGGAAGTTTGTTATTCCAGTGCGTGTAAAACTAGGGATTTAGAAGTGTTCTAAATGCCTAGATTTAGTCTTGGTTTCCCGTCAAGAACTTCTGGAATTTCGTGGGAATTTCTACGTGTTAGAAATTGTTGTCTCCTTAGCAGTAATCATCCCTCGAGTATGTTTTGGATTGTGAATCCAACATAGAGAGATGAGCTTGTCTACTGCTTTAAGTTGAGTTGTCTTCGCCTTTGTCCAATGCATGTAAATCTGAGGATTTGGAAATTTCCGGATGTTCAGATTTAGCCCTTTCTTCTGTCAAATGTTGATGGTGTGAGGATGTGCACATAAGGGATGCATGTGGTTTAGTATTGTTTTTCTTTGGATGTGCACATTGATCAAATGTTGATCATGGTTAATTGTTAACCTATAATTGAAAATCCCTTCATCAAATATTAAGTATTCGGATGCCTTCCGATGGATGACACTCTTCCTGCCTCGATCGATGAAGTGTGGGCTTGCCAAAGCAAGGTGCATTAATCTATCTTGGTAAGGGTGCGAGCGGATAATTGTGATATCCCACTGTCGACATCGGGTCCATCTTAACTAGGTGACCTCAAAGGTTGAGTGCGTAGAGGCATAGGGTTGGCATGCACCATATAATGGATACGAATAAGGAGTTATTCACCAACCATACAAGAATTGCATGAGGATGCAATTGGCAAGCGTTGCCTACCTAAATAACCGCATCGTGAGAGGAACGCCAAAGCGGACTCATAGTGTTGGTGAAATACGGATCTTGTCCACTAAGAGAGTAGCTCGCATGAACTCTCCGAATTGTTGGTGAGGGCTATCATTTCGAATAAAATAGTGGGAGTATTTTAATTGAAGTCCAAATTAAAATAAATTGTATTTGAAATCTTGGTACTGATTTTATTCTGCATAAATTCTTGTAGAATTCCATGGCAAGTGTTTCACACTCCACGTTGTCTCTGAGAGCCATCCTTGAGAAGGATAAGCTCAGTGGGACAAATTACATGGACTGGTACAGGAACCTGAGAATTGTTCTCAGGCAAGAGCGAAAGCTCTATGTCTTGGAAGAAGAAGCCCCCGAGGTGCCGACCGGGAACTCTTCCCGTGCTGAGAAAGATACTTATGAGAAGTATACTGACGACGCTTTAGATGTCGAGTGCGTTATGCTTGCCACTATGAACTCTGAGCTTCAGAAGCAACATGAGAGCATGGGGTGCAAGGAGATTGACGAGCATCTCAAGAAAATGTTTCAAGGGCAGGCTCGTCAAGAGAGGTTCGACATCACAAAAGCGTTGTTTCAGTGCAAGATGGGAGTTCGAGACTCAGTAGGGACTCACGTACTCAAGATGATTGAGTATATAGAGACCCTTGAAAGGCTGGGTTTTCCTCTTGGTCAAGAGTTGGCCACGGATCTGATCCTGCAATCGTTGCCGGACAGTTATGAGCAGTTTGTCTTGAACTACAACATGAATGAGATAGACAAGACACTGTCCGAACTCCTAGGCATGTTGAGAACTGCCGAAGTCAACATGAAGAAGGCCAAGTCTGTCAGCCCCATACTGATGGTGCATAAGGGCAAGGGCAAAGCCAAGGGCTCTAAGAAGACAAAGGTGGGACCTAAGTCATATCTTGAGCCCAAGTCTTCAGCACTGATGAAAAAGAAGAGCACGGTGAAGGAAGGGAAATGCCACCACTGTGGCAACGCTGGTCATTGGAGGAGGAACTGTCCTTCGTACATTGAGGGTCTGCAGAAATTGAGGGGAGGTATGACTTCCGCTTCTAATGTTTACGTTATAGAGATAAACCTTTCTGCTCCTTCATCTTGGGTATTGGATACCGGATGTGGTTCTCACATTTGTACAAATGTGCAGGAACTGGGAAGGAGAAGATTGCTGAGTAAAGGGGAGGTGGACCTCCGCGTCGGCAATGGAGCAAGAGTTGTTGCTGTAGCCGTAGGGGTTTATCGTCTTTCTTTGCCCAGTGGGCTTGTAATAGAACTAGATAACTGTTATTTTGTTCCGGCCATAACTAGAAACATTATATCTATTTCATGTTTGGACATGATTGGATTTTCTTTTATAATTAAGAACAACTATTGTTCTATATTTAAGAATGATGTTTGTTATGCGGTAGCCCAATTGTTTAATGGTCTTTATGTTTTGAACTTGTATCATCTGATCTGTAATGTAGATAATAATAAAAGACTAAGAACAAATGACTCGAACCCTACTTTTCTCTGGCATTGTCGTTTGGGCCATATCAACGAGAAGCGCATATCCAAGCTCCATAGAGATGGACTTTTGGACTCATTTGATTATGAATCATTTGAGCGATGCGAATCTTGTTTGTTAGGCAAGATGACTAAAGCTCCTTTCACTGGTTATACTGAGAGCGCTGAGAATCTCTTGGGTGTTGTACATAGTGATGTATGCGGACCCATGAGTTCCATGGGTAGAGGTGGGTATTTCTACTTTGTTACATTTACTGAAGATTTCAGTAGATACGGATATGTGTATCTTATGAAGTGCAAATCCGAGACCTTTGAAAAGTTCAAAGAGTTCAAGAATGAAGTAGAAAACCAGTTGGGTAAAAGGGTTAAAGTACTTCGATCTGATCGAGGTGGCGAATACCTGAGTCATTAGTTCCGTGATCATCTGAAAGAGTGTGGTATTGTATCACAGCTCACTCCACCTAGAACACCACAACATAATGGTGTGTCTGAGAGGAGAAATCGTACTCTGTTAGACATGGTACGTTCGATGATGAGTCATGCAGAGTTGTGTGTTTCCTTTTGGGGTTTTGCTTTAGAGACTGCTGCAATGACATTGAATCGCGCTCCAACGAAAACGGTTCTGAAGACACCATATGAGATATGGACTGGGAAGCGTCCTAGTATGTCGTTCATTAAAATTTGGGGCTGTGAGGCATACGTGAGACGTCAAATGCCTGACAAGCTGGAACCCAAATCGGATAAATGTTATCTGGTGGGATATCCTAAGGAAACGAAAGGGTATTATTTTTACCTACCGTCTGAGGGCAAAGTGTTTGTCGCAAGGACTGGTGTCTTCTTGGAGAAAGAGTTCTTATCAAGAAAGACTGAAAATGTAGAGCTTGAAGAAGTTCAAGAACCACATGTAGTGAATGAACCGGAATTGGATTCTGAGACAGGACTACAAGATGTTGTAGCTAGAGAACCTGCTCAGGGAACACAAGTCCTACGTAGATCTGGTAGACCGAGGTTTGAGCCTGAGAGATATGGATTTCTCGTGTCTCAAATAGGTAATGTGTTGCTTATGGATCATGATGATGAACCAGCAACCTACCAAGAGGCTATGAATGGACCGGACTCCGACAAATGGCTTGAGGCTATGAAATCCAAAATGGACTCCATGTATGCAAACCAAGTTTGGAACTTGGTGGAACCACCTGAAGGGGTACGACCCATAGGGTGCAAGTGGGTCTTCAAGAAGAAGACCGACATGGATGGGAATGTACAGACATTCAAAGGGCGACTGGTGGCTAAGGGTTTCAAGCAAATTCATGGTATTGACTATGATGAGACTTTTTTCCCTGTTGCCATGGTAAAGTCCATTAGGATATTGCTTGCTATTGCTGCGTATTATGACTACGAGATCTGGCAGATGGATGTCAAAACGGCTTTCCTTAATGGAAACCTCCTTGAGGAAGTGTATATGACACAACCCGAGGGTTTTGTATCCCCAGATGAAGCCACTAAAATATGCAAGCTGAATAAGTCCATTTATGGACTGAAACAGGCCTCTCGAAGTTGGAATCTTCGTTTTGATGAGAAAATCAAAGAGTTTTGTTTCATCAAGAATGAAGATGAGCCTTGTGTTTACAAGCGAATCAGTGGGAGCATTGTTGTTTTCCTGATATTGTATGTAGATGACATACTGTTGATTGGGAATGACATTCCTACCCTGAAAGTTGTTAAAAACAACCTAGGGAACTGCTTTTCAATGAAAGAGTTGGGTGAAGCGACTTATATACTCGGTATTAAGATCTATAGAGATAGATCGAAGAAGTTGCTGGGTTTGACCCAGAGTACGTACATCGAAAAGGTGTTGAAGCGGTTCAACATGCTTGAGTCCAAGAAAGGATTTTTGCCCATGTCTCATGGTGTGAATCTCTCTAAGGACCAGTGTCCAAAGTCTTGTGAAGATAAGGACCGCATGAAGTTGATTCCATATGCTTCGGCAATTGGATCAATCATGTACGCGATGTTATGTACTCGACCCGATGTCTCCTTTGCTTTGAGCATGACTAGCAGGTATCAGTCAGACCCCGGTGAGTGTCACTGGATTGCAGTCAAGAATATCCTGAAGTACTTGAGAAGAACTAAGGATGTGTTCTTGGTGTATGGTGGAGAGGAAGAGCTCGTTGTAAGTGGTTACACGGATGCTAGCTTCCAAACTGATCGAGACGACTCCAAGTCTCAGTCAGGTTTTGTGTTTTGCCTGAATGGAGGAGCTGTGAGCTGGAAGAGTTCCAAGCAAGAGACAGTTGCTGATTCTACAACAGAGGCCGAGTATATCGCCGCAGCTAATGCAACGAAGGAGGCTGTATGGATTCGGAAATTCATCGGCGAGCTTGATGTAGTTCCTAGCATTGTTGGTCCCGTAGTTCTCTACTGTGATAACAATGGTGCAATTGCACAATCTAAGGAACCTAGATCTCATCAGCGCTCCAAGCACATACTTCGGCGGTTTCATCTTATTCGTGAGATTGTCGAACGAGGAGATGTAAACATTTGCAGAGTGCCGACTGAGGAAAATATTGCGGATCCACTGACAAAGCCTCTCGCGCAGAGAAAGCATGATGGTCATACTAGATCGATGGGTATACGATACCTAAATGATCATCTCTAGCGAGAATCTTGTGGGTTGCATGTAATCTTATATTTTGTTGGCTGTTTGTTCATATGATGAACATTGTACCTAATTTTTCTCTTATAATTAATGGCAAATTCTTTTATTATAAGTTTTTTTATATATGATAGTTAAATGTTAACATAATAGATACCCTTAGAATGTTCGCTTCCATGGGACATCAAGTACGTGACTTGAATGTGAGAGCCCATGATTTATTTGAAGCTTCATTCTTAAAGGTCCCTGGTCGAGTATCATCATAGAAGCTAAGGGTGATGATGGTACATGAAGACTAGCACGTGTGTTGACTGATGACCGGTTCTCACAGGTCATGGTATTGTGATATCAAGTCATCACGTGGGTACTTGTTAGTGAACAAGTTGTACTGGACAGACCCAACCTGAGACTACTCTGTGGATTGTTATCCAATAGTGTCACGAGTAGGTCTCAATTGACAATGGTGTTGTGGTCCTTTGACCTGAAGTCACGGCATTCATCAAGTGAGGAAGAGCGTGCTTTGATGTCATCTAAAGTCTTCCTTGAGAAAGGTTGATGATAAGGGTGGTTGTTGGGCATGTTACGAATCATTTGGGTGTTTGTGTGTGAGCAGATATGGAATTTGTCCTCCTGTATGACAGGAGTTGCATCTATGGGCCCCTTGATGGAACTGGACTGAGAAATGCATGGCCATGCTTGGTTGAGTCAATATGTGATATTGGACTCACCATTCTCTGGAACTCCGTCCTGGATCAAGAAAACTTGGATTGAGCTATTACGAGGGTGACACGGTCCATGCCTCTAGTTCTTTCCGGATGTAAGGGAAAAAGGGACAAAGACAACGCTGATACATTGGTTATAAAGGCTTATGAGTTATGAACTCTTATTGCTTGGGGAGCAATGATGCATTGCTAGATGCCGCTCATTGTTTGTGAGGTTTTTGCTTTGATACTTTCGAGATCAAGTGAGAGTCTGTTGGAGTTACCATTGTGATCTGTAAGTGATCAAACATATGATCTCACTGCCAACGCGATATGAGCCTGCAGGGTCGCACATAAGAGATGTGGAGAAGTTGGATAATTGACTGTGTTGGTAAAGGTTGCCAATCACCGACCTGAATGGGGTCTTGGGCAAAGTGTTGCCTTAAAGGATCGTCGGGTTGGGCAAATGTTGCCTTGGAGGGCTGGTAAGATTGTCGTCCGAGGGTCGATAGCATTCGTCGAGAAAAGTCTTTCTGATTCTCGCCGATCGACGAGAATCATCTCTTTGATTCTCGCCGATCGACGAGAATCGTCGAGAATCAATATGTTGATTCTCGACGATCGACGACTTCGACATGTATCGTCGACCGCGGCTCGACGATCGACGAGTATCGTCGTGTATCGTCGAACGCGGCTCGACGATCGGCGAGAATCGTTGAGTATTGTACTCTGATTCTCGCCGATCCATGGTGATACTCGTCGACTGATTCTCGCCGAACCTGCTCAGTGATTCTCGCCGATTGTCGCCGATTCTCACCGATTGATACTCGCCGATTCTGAACCCTATTTCTGGGTGGTCTGCGGATAGCGGAGTTTCTAAGTCTTTTATGCCTCTGGTATAAAAGGGATACTTAGGGTTTTATCGGGACTTATGCTTTTGGCTGTTGTGAGAATCGAACCCGACGGAAACCGTTCCGCGATCGTTCCGCCGATCCCGAATCCCGCCGCCGACGGAAGGGTTCCGCCGCCGCCGTGTTCGCTCCGCTGACCTCCTCTTCTCCGGCGACTGTCGCTGGTGCTGCTCTTCCTGGCGCGGATCTAGCAGTCCGTGGAATAGCAGAGGTGCGGTCTTCTCCTTCCCGATCTTCCGTGTGACGGAAAGCCCGGTGTTCTCCCGCTCGTGTGGACTTCTGCAGAAACGTGGACATTATTCCACGCAGAACTCGCCGCTAGCAGGAATCAGAAATTTGGAGCATCTCCGTTGAGTTGTGACTCAACGCCACCGAGGTAATTTTTGCCCTAGTTTTGCTAACTTCTTGATTCAACGTTCATGGCCCGATCCACATCTCTTTGGGTTTTTCTTGATGTTTATTTTTCCGCTGCGTGCACAACTGTTGTGCCACCCCTTCGAAGAAAACCCAACAGTTTCAACAAACACACAACTAATGACTTGCCTGGGAGTTCCAAGGAAAACTCAAAACTTTGATGGGATGCTACAAAAAATCCAAGGAAAACTCAAAACTTGGCATTCAAAATCACTATCTTTTGGAGGTCAAATAACACTAACAAAGAGCATGCTACAAAGCATGGTATACCATTTTAACGCACATTTGCCACCTCTCAGAGTTATTGACAATAGAAAAAAAAGAACAAGTATTTATGGGGTACAAAAGACACGGCCAAGAAAACACATTGGGCATCTTGCAATAAGCTATGTTATCCGACGGAGGAAAGGGGCCTGGGTTTTCGCGATCGGAACAACAGGATAACAACCACCTCTTATAGACTATGGCGGAAATGCGGAAATATGAGAGCATCTCATCTTTTTAAAAGCACAGGTATTTTTGGGGAGTTCACACATTAATTGCTAGACGCAATGACTCATCTTCAGGTAACTAGATAGAATGCTAAGAGTCAAACATGAAGCAGAAAAATTTATAGCTTGGGAAATTAGAAGCGGAATCAGCATAGTTTGGTATGATAATTGTCGAGGGATGGATTCGCTCTCCAATTAATATCGACATTTACCTCCCAACAACGAGCAAATCAATAGATTCATTATTAACAATCATTGTAACCAAGAGTTTATCCCAATTTTGAGGAATATGGTAATAATTGAGAACACCACAGTAGTTCTGATAATTTGAGGCAAGGTCGATTCGATTATGTTGGAAGAAATAATAGAGAGGGAAAATAAATCTAATGCATATTATTCATCCTAATAGGGGGATATAAAGTACTACAAGGAGACATAACACTGATAGCCGATGTGGGACTAAACACTGGATCTAATACATAAATACTAATAGACCGACATATTACTATAAAACTCATAAACTCCAAGATTCCCCCTCAAGCTCGTGGGGAAAACTCTAGCTTGGAAACATCGAAGAAAGACAATGAAGGCAGAAGATGTGGGACAAAACATCAGACGAGCCACAGAGGGAAATCCAAACCGAGAAATCAAGTTGGGGCATAGCCACACAGCACAGACCCACACACGAAGGACCCACACACGACGTTGACTCGCTGAAATAAGGTCAACCAACATCTCCTACATACACAACATGTGAAAGAGAACAAAAGAAGTGGAGCATATCATCGAACGGGCAACCAGGGATAATCCGTTAGGAATAATCCGCACAAGGGCGGTCCCACACGACACGGTCTCACGCAGCACACCCGCTGAGACTAGAACACCAACATCAGTCATATCCCAACACACGACCAATCGAAAGAAATATGTGAGACGCATAACAACCAACGACATAAGACAAGAGGTCGTGAGGAACGAAGGTAAAAGGCCGAGAAAGATCATCTGAGTCGTTTTCGCCCTAATAACTCCTAGGTTCAGACATCAAGAGACCACATATCATGTATTACGGTGCTTGAAGAAAGGGCCTGGTCAGGGACTCAAGTTCTCTAAGAACTACTTGAGGATCGAAGTATTCACAGACACAGAGTGGGATGACATTCGTGATGACAGAAAGTCTACAACGGGGAATTGTGCCTTTATTGGGGGTAAATTTGGTCACCTGACAAAGCAAGACGCAAAATGTGGTAGCCAGATCAAGCGAGGAGGTTAAGTACTGGGCAATGTCTCAAGGTACCTATGAAGGATTATTGTTGTGTTCTATGTTACAAGATCGGAGATTGTATGAGCATATCAGAGTCTCCTTATACTATGACAACAGGACATCCATCGGTATAACATATAACCCAGTACAACATGATGGGACTAAGTATGTTGAAATTGATCGACACTTTATCAAAGATCACTAAGACAAAGGGAATGTGATCACTCATTTTGTTAACTCAAAAGATCAATTGGCAGATGTTTCGCTAAAAGTTTGGGATGTGATGTGTTCTCCGATGATATCCACAAGCTAAGGATGACTGATATCTTTCTTCCTACTTGAGGGAGAGAACTGTAATTAGACTATTATTTAAGTGGTGTTTGTAATACCCACAAAGGGTAATTTAGCCTTTTGTGTCCTTACTCATGTATATGTATGAGCATAAGATAGTATAAATTATCATTAATGGAATATTGCTTTCTACTTTTAACACATCATCATATAATACAACATGAAAGCAGGGTGGAGAAAAGGTACCTCATAACATATTTTAGAGACCAACTGCTTCACAATGTAAGGATAGACTCACTTTATGGTTCATTTTGTTTAATATAATGGTGTTGTTGCTTACATCAACTATTTAGTTGGATGCAGTTAAACTGTAACTTCGAATTCAAACTGAAAGATTTTTCTTAAACTTCCCTCATAACTTCAATTTCATACATAAAATGAGAAAAATAAAATCCAAATCATAATTTATATGTACAAGAAAACAAATGAGCACCTAAATAAGCCACAAGACCACAAGAAATAATTGGTGTAAGGAACTATTTGGCAATTCTAATGCAAATAAGGTCCAAATCGTGTATGTTTAAAAATAATGGGGTGCTACTCCAATAATATATCAAATGAAAACAACTCCAATTTACATTATGAGTAATAAACACCATGAATATGGCCTCAGTAATAAAAAAGATGCAATTGCACTCACCACAAGTTATCTTTCTTTGTTCATTTGCAAATGCCTTAACAAGCTCACCCTAAAATTAGAAATCAGCTGAGCATTAAATAATAAACTATACAAACCTAAAAAGTAAAAGACTAACTTTCAGTTAAAGGATGGCTAGCTAAGAACAGCACAAAATGATCTGTAAAAATAAAATAAAGATCCTAGTTCAATTAAGTCTGTCAAATTTCAATAAACAAAATAATTTAAGGGCCGAAGCTGTGGAAGTTTGCATAACTTGAATAAAAGAAACGCCATGAAATCAAAACACAAGTAAACAAGATCAATCATTTTAACTGTTAATTTATTTTTGAAAGAATGTTTTATTTTGTGTAAAATATCTCAGTGAACCAAGGCTTCAAGCATTTAGGGGTCTATGTGCATAAAACTAAGACACGGAGTGGAAGCAAACATAAAAGAACATAAAAATTGTAGAGAAGGAAAAAATCAATCTTGTATATATGTTCACTTGTTTAAAATACAAATAATGAGTACAAATATATAGATGAGAGAAAGAGAGAGGAAGGTCATATACATGATGTGGAACTAGAGAGGAGAGAGAAAACAATAAAAAATACATAATGGGCCTAGACTAAATGGGCTTTTCTAATACTCCCCCGCAAGCTGGAGCGTATAGGTCATATGCACCCAGCTTGGACAAACACTGGTAAAACAAGGTACTTGATAAAGCCTTTGTGAGAATGTCAGCAACTTGATCAGTGCCTGGAACATGCTTTAATTGAAGTTTCTTCAATTAAACTTTCTCTCAAATAAAGTGACAGTCGACCTCGATATGTTTTGTGGGCTCGTGAAACACCGGATTCTTTGCTATGTGTATGGCGGCTTGAATATCACAGAATAGAACAACGGATGAAGGAAGTTTTACTCCCAGGTCAGAAAGGAGGCATTCAAGCCATGTGAGTTCTGAGACAACCGATGTCATCGATCGATATTCAGCTTCAGCGGAGGAACGAGCGACCACGGCTTGTTTCTTACTTTTTCATGTAATGAGATGACCACAAAAATAAGTACAAAACCCACTTGTTGACCTCCGATCGTCCAGGGAACCGGCATAATCGGCATCAGAATAAGCGACCAATGCGGGAGCCGAGTCGGAGGTTTTGTAAACAAGCCATTGACCCGGAGCTGCTTTAAGGTATCGGAGAATCCGTTCAATCACCTAGAGATGAGAAACCCGGGGGGCATGCATGAACCAACTGACAACCCCAACTGCAAACGATATATCAGGCCTCGTGACCGTTAGCTCAACTTTCCCACAATGCGTCGATAGTATACCGGGTTCTGGAGAAGCAAATCATCATCAGAGGCATGATCACATAGTTTGTGTTTTGCCTCCATCGGGGTATTAGAAGGCTTGCAACCAGACTGGCTAGCGTCTTTGAGAAGATCGAGACAGTACTTCCGTTGAGAGAGGACGAGCCCGTCCGGCCGTCGTGCGATCTCAAGACCGAGAAAGTAGCGAAGATGCCCCAGATCTTTGGTCTGAAACACGGTGCTCAGATGTTGTTTGACCTCTAGAATCCCTTTTGAGTCATCCCCAGTAAGTAGGATGTCATCAACATAAACCAACAGAAGGACTGTTCCAGTGGCCCGGTGTCGGGTGAATAGGGAGAATTCTGCAGAGCTCCGAGTGAAACTCATGTCCCGAACCACCTTGCTGAACTTGTCAAATCACGCCCGAGGGGACTGTTTGAGACCATAGATGGATTTCTTGAGAAGACATACACGAGACTCCCCCGTGGTCTCAAACCCGGGCGGTTGGCGCATGTAGACGGTTTCCTGAAGATCTCCATTCAAAAAAACATTCTTGATATCGAGCTGATGAAGAGGCCAGTGGCGGTGCATAGCCACGGAGAGAAGAACCCGAACTGTGTTGAGTTTAGCCACCGGAGAGAAGGTTTCCTCATAATCAAGGCCCTCCTGCTGAGTGAAGCCACGGGCCACAAGTCGGGCCTTCAGTCGGGCAATAGTGTCATCCGGAGCATGTTTGATGACGAAAACCCATTTACACCCAACAGGGTGCTGACCGGGAGGAAAAGGGACAAGTACTCAGGTCTGGTTGGCCCAAAGAGCCGTCATTTCTTCGTCCATGGCAGCCCGCCAGCCTGGATGTTGAAGCGGCTCCTGCACAGAGTTAGGGACAGAAACAGAGGATAAAGAGGTGGCAAAGTGAAGAAGTGGTGATGAAAGGCAATGTAGAGAGACGTAATTCGCCATCAGAAGAGCGGTGGATGCGGGAGCCGGAGCAGCAGGTAGCGGAGCATCAGAGGGCGAAGCCGACTGCAGGGGGCAACGGGTTGAGGAGAGCGGCGAGAATAGACTCGGATAATAGGTGGAGGTGGACGGACCGGAGGCGGTGCAGGAGGAGGAACGGGGAGCAGGGATGACAGGACGAACGATAGGGTCTGGACCAGGAGCGATATCCAGAGCAGAAAAGAAGGGAAGATCTTCACGGAAAGTGACATCCGCAGAGACAGTCACCTTGCGGGTAGTAGGCGAATAGCACACATAACCCTTTTGAGTGCGCGAGTAGCCTACAAAGATATGTTTGGCTGCACGTGGATCCAACTTGTTTGTAGAGGGACTGAGGTGGTGAACGTAGCAAGTACACCCAAAAATCCGGGGAGTAACAGGAAAAGGCGGAGTGGAGGGAAAGAGGAGGCCGAAAGGAGTATCATACTTGAGGATGGAAGATGGTAGACGGTTGATAAGAAAACGGGCCGTGGAGAGCGCAAAGTTCCAGTACGGTTTGGGAACCTGCTGTAACGCCCCCGAATTTTCGGCTATTATTTAAGTCCTCGTTTGGCGTTACGTTGGCGCATTCCCGGCTCGTGCCGTTGTTAGAGTACCTCGTTAGGTGTTCTTAGAGGTTATAGCCTGTTGTATGATTTCCCCAGCTAGTCGGTGTCTGTTTTGGAGGCCCGGCTGAGCCTCTTAGGGAATCCCTGTACTGTGGCTTCGGGCGAGGTTTGCCCAAGTGTGTGGTCGTCGGAGGTTGTGTCCGACTCCGCCGATGTTTTCGTAGCCCGAGTGTTTAGCTACGGTGCGGATTTGTTCGGAATCCGAGAGCGTTAGTTTTCGCGCCTTTTTGACGGTCGCTAGTTAGCGAGGCGTCATATGTGCGAGCATAATTTCATGTTTGCGCATTTAGGGCATGGCGCGTGTTGTAGACATGCAAGATTTTAATAAATTGCGTGTGCGTGCCTGCGGTCATGTGTATTTAAGTGTATGTATAAATATATATATATATATGTGTATTTATGTGTATGTATAAATATATATATATATGTGTATTTATGTGTATGTATAAATATATATGTGTGTGTGTGCTGTGTATATATATAAATATAGGAATAAATGTATAAGTATATATATATATATATATATAAACCGGGTTTTAGGTTTAGGATTCCCCCAACTCAACCCGTCGGCTGCGTGGAACCCGTGCGGAAGAAGGAAACCAGCGGAGGTGCCCCGCACCGCTCCGACCGCCTGCGCTCCGCCCCGATCCGCCCGAAACCTTTGTTTGAGGCCGGATCCGCACTCCTCTAGGCTAGACCTTCGATCCAAGGTAATTTTTTTGGGATTCCACCGTGTTTTTTTTTTCGGAACCGAGAGTTGCGACCGGCCTTCTCCCAAGCTTGATCGCTCGGTTTTGTCTTCGTTCAGGTTTTCCCCGGTGGTTGCTGTGGCCGGTCCTGTTGAGAAGAGTGTTGCCGGCCGAAGTCCTTTGAGGTCCAGGCAAGTGCACCCTTGCCAAAGTAAATCCGTACCTTGCCTTGTTTGCTTGATTTCTGAAAATTTATTTTCTGCATATATAGCCTTTTTTTACTTGGTTGCATATGGAAATCGGTACAAACCTCGCATTCATTGCTTGTTTATTGTCAATGCGTTGTCCCCCCTTTTTTTGTCATCCCTGCAAATACATGGGGGTGTTATTGGGCTGATTTCCCTTTATTATTTATGCCCCGATCGGATATAACTCAAGAGCTCCCCGGTAGTAAGTTTGTTCGCTACATGGGGTATTTAATTGGTTGCGGTCTTCCTTGGGTGTATGCCTTTGCTAAGGCTTGTTTTTAATTAGTCGCATGAATATTTTTAGCTTGCTCCGTAGTTGCTCCGAAGGCGGATTTGTGTCAAAATCACCTAAATCTCATGTTTGTCTAGTGTTATTTCCCCGAGTTGCATGTAATGTCGAATCCCCGTGCGTTTGTGCGGTATCAAACCCCTAAATTTACGCGTATATGTGTTGTTGGTGAACTAATCGTGCATGTGTTGTATAAATTCTCTTGTGCGTGTGAGGTATCAAACCACTCAGTTACAGTTAGTATTGTGTTACGCTCTTTCACTCGTATTAAGCCGCTCGAATGAACAAATTAGGGGTTTAGTTCGTTGGTACTTATAAAATTCGTAGGCGTAAGACCTCTTGATGCTGAAGTTTAGCCCAAGATAATGGCTTGCAATACAGTATTATCGAGTGTTTAACTCTCTGTAGTGCATTGTGTACTCAAGTTGAATATAATTACGAGGTTAGGTGCGGGTCTAGTTAACCAACGTCGTCAGCCAAGTCTCCTAGGCGGGTTACTCTAGATGTTTAGGGTTCAGTGTTGACTTCATGGTGGTTCATGGGACTACCAGGAAGGGGTTTTTTCCCGAGTCACTTAGTGCTGGAGTTGGATGTGGTTTTGAGGTGAGTCGGACCGATGCCGCCACCCTTGTTTTACTTCTTGTCTTATTAAGACAATGTGAGCTGTTTGGTTGAGTTGGACCGATGCCACCACCACAGCACCTTGAGATGTTTAGGCTCGTTAGACGTGGTTGGACCGTTGCCACCAGTCTAGGCCTGTGTTTCTGATTTTTTTGTCCATCTCCAGTATTAGGTGACTCTTTCTGCTCTAGCTTTATACTTGGATTTATTATTTTGCTAATCCTTCCTGCAGAGATTTGAGAGGCTTGACCTCACCCGTGCACTTGGTGCACCCCTTTTTGCTCACTCATGGAGAGTATTCCTCATTCACTTGTTTACTTTAGCTCTTACCTGTTTCACTTCTTTCTTATGCTTCTGTTCATTTCCATATTTATATATTGCTTTGCTGAGGCGTTCTTTTCTTTGAATGCCTCAGGTTCAGGTTTATAGCCGACTGTGCGGCTAGGGTTCTTCTGGAGGTTGCTAGTGTTATAGTTGTTGCTGAGTTTTCTTGTCCTCACTCCTGGGAGGTAGTTCCATTAGACTTGTAGTACAGATATACCTACTCACCAGTGGGTTCGTGTCAGTTGTTGGCGCCCACTGGTGGTTTCTCTTTTAGATGCTTTGTACTTTGCTTATGCTGCTAGATTTCCTGTGTTTGAGTTTATTCAACTTGCTTCTGGGATGATTTATGTTAGGTTGCTAGTTACTTTAAAACCTATAAAAGAAAATAACTATTATATCAAAAATGTAGGCATCATGTTTTCCTTTCTAAAAATCTCAATCACTATTTTCAAACCACGTAAAAAAAAGTACTTCCTATATATAATATATAAATTAAATCTAGGGTTTTGCATAGCCTTAGGCGTCCCCTGGGGACGCATGAGCATTCTCTTAGGATGTTAAAAAAATGAATAAAGTATTTTCCGCTACGTATAAGTATACTTTTGAAAGGTGGACTAGTTGATCCACGAAGCCGAGGGATACGGCCTCTAAAATATAATTGGTTTTCTCATCATTAAAGTTTTGAACTTCCGTAGTCTTAGCAGTTGGTGGTTGCCTAAGCGTCGACAGTTATCCCCTGTCCGACGTGGCATCACAACGCGCGTTTTCTTCTACTCTGATACTTCTTAAGTTTCGGAGAAAATGCGGGTTGTGACAGTTGGTATCAGAGGGAGGTTGCTTGACAAATTTGTCGGGCAACCTTTCCTTGTGAGTATTAGAAGTTTAGCATCATGTCATACACACATCGATATGTCATCGGCACGTCTTGGCTGAAGCACGAACACTACACTCATAGCATAACATGAAGTATACGGGGCATATTATGTAGTATGGGATGCATAATATGTGTTCGTATATGGATCCACCATAGGAGGCAACATGTGAGGGTTATGTAGTATGGGATGCATAACCTCACCACATGAATGCGACTAGCACGTTTTCTTTTTCGTTGCATGAAAATGTTATGTAGTATGGGATGCATAACATTTTCATGTGTACGCCGCTCATAACATGCATTAGGGCCTTTTTAGAATGCATAGCACAATCATGCATAGCATAACATTGCATAAGCACAACGTGCCAAGCTAAAGACTTGCAGGATGACATATGTACACACATGGTTTTGAGTCAAAAAGAGATTATAAATTCATGCATGCTCGACTTAGGCACAAGAGTTAGTGTGATGGTGGTGAACCATCTTAGGTTAAGCATGACATTATTTCCCCTGTATAAATATATATTTACATATATAAAAAAAAAACCCCAGAGCAAGTTGGCAGTGAAAGCAAGTACTTATGTAGGTTTGTCTGTACCGGTTGTTTTGTCCTAGTAGTTGAACTAGGTTCTGATGTTTGTTTGTTGATCTTTTTAGGATGGCGCCTAAGCGTAGAGTGGCGAGATCGACTCCCCAATCTGAGGGCGGGTCTTCTGGTACTCAAAGCGGTACAGTTATGGAAAGTCTGAGGCAGAACAATGAGGCTCTATCGAGGCAGATGGTGGACGTTCAGTCTCAGATCCAGTCCCTGTTGTCTGTGGTGGCAGGACTAGCCCCGAGAGCGCAGGACCCTGCTGCGGGTTTAGCTGTTCCCGCACCTCCTGCACCCCCAGCCCCTTTGGTGCCTCCAGTGGTGGTGCCCCCGGAGATGGCTTTCATCACTCAGTTCCAGCGACTGCGACCCCCTACCTACGATGGTAAGGCGGACTTCATGGTATTGGATGACTGGTTGATTACCATAGAGGAGATGTTTCACTACTCTGGAGTGTCTGATGATCAGAAGGTGATGCTGGCCGCCTATCAGCTGAAGGGGTTAGCGAAGAGCTGGTGGATGAGGGAGAAGGAGGGAATGGTAGGAGGAAGCACTTGGGCTTCCTTCAAGGAGATCTTGATGCGGAAATTTCTACCGTCAGTGGAGCGAGACAGGCTGATGAATGACTTCCTACATCTGAAGCAGAGGCAGCTCTCAGTCAGCGAGTATGAGATTGAGTTCAGCAAACTCAGTCGCTTTGCCCCCAGTTTGGTGAGCTCAGAGGAGGATAGAGCAAAGCGATTCCTCGGTGGCCTGCGGAGCGATGTACAGCAGCTAGCGGTGGCTCATGGAGCGGTGAGTTATGCTGGGGCAGTGGAGGCCGCTTTGAAGGTAGAGGTCATCGAAAACGCGAAGCATAGAGGACAGCAGGCGAGGAATGAGAAGAGGAAAGCTGCTGAAGCAAAGAGCCCCCAAGTGCCTGGTGCTCCTTTGGGGAAGAGGAGCAAGGAGGTTTGTAGTTTTTGTGGCCGGCCGGGCCATCCTGCTGAGAGATGTTTCAAGAGGGTTGCGGCGCAGAAGGTGCATGTGCATGTTATACAGGATGCTCCCAGACAGAATGCGGTGTGTACTTTGTGCAAGAAAGAGGGGCATGATGTTGCCCGTTGCTGGTTGAAGGACAAGGTCTGCTATCAGTGCAGACAGAAAGGTCATACCAAGGCCCGATGCCCGCAGCTCCAGTCTGTGCACCGACCAGTTCCTCTTCAGGCGTTGCCACCGCCTCAGTCTATGGATAGAGGCAAAGGGAAGCTGAACGTGATATCTTCAGCGGAGGCTCAAACTTCGACGCAAGTCATTTCAGGTAAACTTTCTTGCTAGTCTTTTACTTTCATTGCAGTTTAGTTTGGCTTTTGTTTTCTGTATTGACTGTGCAATTCCCCGTTGATATTTATATAGGGAGTTTTAAGGTAAAGAACCGCTGGGCGCGCGTTCTCTTTGACTCAGGTGCTACCCACTCCTTTGTGGCTAGGGCCTTTGTAGAGCGGTGACAGCTGGTTCTTGATCGTGTCGGTGATGCCTTTTGCGTCAAATTCCCCTCGGGTGATTCTGTGATATCAGATCAGGGCATTCTGGATTGTCCTATTATGTTGGGGGATTTCCCAGCCAAGGCGGATCTGAAGGTTATAGACTTGGAAGATTTCGACGTCATCCTGGGTATGGATTGGTTGTCCAGATACGATGCGGTGATCTAGTGCAGGGGTAAGCGCTTGGACTTCAAGAAGGACAACGGTCAGCCTGGGAGTATTTATGGTGATCCGTGTCAGGCCTCTCCGGCGATTTCTGCGGTATGTGCTCAGAGGTTATTCAGTTCCGATTGTTTTGCTTGCTTAGTCTCGGTGCTGGGGACTGTTAGCAGTGTGCCGTTGTTGGATGAGATTCCTGTTGTCCGTGAGTTTTCTAATGTGTTCCCTAGCGACCTTCCCGGTCTTCCCCTGGCCAGAGATGTCGAGTTCGTGATTGATTTGGAGCCGGGTACGCGTCCTATTGCTAAGGCGCCGTACCGGATGGCCCCGCGAGAGCTGGAGGAGCTGCGTACCCAGTTGGATGAGTTATTGGAGAAGGGTTTCATAAGGCAGAGCTCGTCGCCCTGGGGTGCACCCGTTCTTTTTGTGAAGAAGAAAGATGGTTCGATGCGCCTTTGCATCGACTATAGGGAGTTGAACAAAGTCACCATCAAGAACAGGTACCCCCTACCCAGAATCGACGACTTATTCGATCAGTTACGTGGCAGTTCTGTGTTCTCCAAGATTGACCTTCGATCAGGATATCATCAGCTCAGAATCCGGGAGTCGGACATTCCACGGACGGCTTTTCGATCGAGGCATGGACACTTCGAATTCCTAGTTATGTCTTTTGGGTTGACCAACGCCCCATCAGCATTCATGGACATGATGAACCGGGTGTTCAAGGATTTTCTGGACAAGTTTGTGGTCGTATTCATAGACGACGTTCTGATTTACTCACGGAACGCTGCGGAGCACGATCAGCACTTGCGGTTGGTGTTATCTGCCTTGAGAGATCATCAGTTGTACGCCAAGTTGAGCAAATGTGAGTTCTGGTTGCCTCAGGTATCCTTCCTGGGTCATGTGGTGAACAAGGATGGCATTTCAGTGGACCCGGTGAAGATTTCTGCAGTGATGGATTGGCATAGGCCGAGCACACCCAAGGAGATCAGGAGCTTCTTGGGGTTGGCCGGCTATTATCGAAGGTTTGTTGAGGGCTTTTCTACCTTGGCAGCGCCCTTGACTAAGTTGACGCAGAAGCATGCGGCGTTCATCTGGAGTGAGCAGTGCGAGGAGGCCTTTCTGGAGCTAAAGAGGATATTGTGCACTGCTCCTGTTTTGACACTGCCTACGGAGGGCAAGGACTATGATGTTTATGTGGATGCCTCGCATGTTGGGCTCGGAGGCGTGTTGATGCAAGAGGGGAAGGTGATCGCGTATGGGTCGCGGCAGTTGAAGACTCACGAGCGGAATTATCCTACGCATGACCTCGAGTTTGCGGCGGTGATCTTTGCGTTGAAGTTGTGGAGGCATCTACTTTATGGGGCTCAGTGCAAGATTTTCACAGATCATAAGAGTCTGAAGTACGTGTTTACTCAGAAGGAGCTGAATCTGCGCCAGCGTCGGTGGCTAGAGTTCGTGGCCGATTATGACGTCGAGATCCAGTACCATCCAGGCAAGGCCAATGTGGTGGCCGACGCCCTGAGCCGCAAGACAGGGAAGATCTTCAACCTCATGGCGGACCGTTTAGTGGAAGAGTTCTTGTTGATGGACATCTCTGTGGGGGGCTGTGATTTGCAAAGCAGTTTGGCAGTGGCAGAGCCATCTTGGATTTCGCTCACCAGGTTGCACCAGAAGGATGATCAAGATTTGTTACACCTGTACCTCAGGGCTGAGAGAGGGGAGTTGCCGGATTTCTCCATCGACGATTTGGGTACCTTAAAGTACCGCGGCAGGTTTTGCATCCCCGCGGTTGGAGACATCAGGAGCACGGTATGCAAAGAGGCTCATGGATCCAGTGTTGCCTACCACCCGAGATCCACGAAGATGTATCATGAGTTGAAGCAGATCGCCCGGTGGCAAGGTATGAAAGGGGATAGAGCTCGGTATGTTTCTGAATGTTACACTTGCAAGCGGGTGAAGGCCGATCATGGGAGGCCTGGTGGGAAGCTGACTCCTTTGGAAATCCCGACTTGGAAGTGGGAAAGTATCTCTATGGACTTCATCACGGGCTTACCAAGATCTCCAAGAGGATTTGACTCAGTTTGGGTGATCGTGGACCGATTGACGAAGTGTGCGCACTTCGTACCTTATAAGATCGACTACCCGATGAAGAAGATAGCAGAGCTGTATTTGAGTGAGGTCATCCGATTGCATGGAGTTCCCGTGAGCATCATTTCAGACCGAGACTCCAGATTTACTTCCCGTTTCTGGAAGAGTTTGCAGGAGGGTTTGGGCACAGACTTAAGATATTCTACCGCTTACCACCCTCAGACAAATGGGCAGACCGAGCGTGTGAACCGGATTGTGGAGGATATGATCAGGTGCTACGTTCTAGATCATGGTGGAGCATGGGATGAGCGTTTGCGGCTCATGGAGTTTGCCTACAATAACAGTTACCAAGAGAGCTTGCAAATGGCTCCCTTCGAGGCATTGTATGGGAGGTGCTGTAGAACTCCGTTGTTTTGGGCTGAGGCCGGTGAGAGGCCCTTGTTGGGTCCTGATGCTTTAGAGGAAATGGAGGTTGCTGTGAGGCTCATTCGGGAAAAGCTTCGGTTAGCTCAGGAAAGATATGAGAAAAACGCCAACCGGCGTAGGTCTGATTTGGAATTTTCGGTAGAGGATTTAGTCTTCTTGAAGGTATCTCCGATGGTTGGAGTGAAGAGGTTCGGCAAGAACCGTAAGCTGGATCCGAGGTATGTGGGCCCATTCAGAATTTTGGAGCGTATTGGTGTGGCAGCATATAGGTTGGATCTACCCGCCAACTTCCCAGGCGTGCATAATGTCTTTCACGTGAGCCAGCTGCGGAAGTGTGTGCGGAGCAGTGGGCAAGTTTTGGATGTCGTGCCCCAGTTGGAGCCCAACCTCTCATATGTTGAGGTGCCGGTCCGCATCTTGGATACTCAGGACCGGGTGCTGCGATCAAAGTCTATCCCGATGGTGAAGGTTCTTTGGAAGAATCAAGATTTGGAAAGTGCGACTTGGGAGCTAGAGTCGGCGATGAGGGAGGCTTACCCTCGCCTGTTCTCCTGATTTGTTGGGTATGTTTTATTTCTAGTAACTTTTATATTGTTACTTTCCTGCTATAGTAGAGGTAGTGTACGTAAAGTTTCGGGACGAAACTTTCTTTTAGGGGGAGTGACTGTAACGCCCCCGAATTTTTGGCTATTATTTAAGTCCTCGTTTGGCGTTACGTTGGCGCATTCCCGGCTCGTGCCGTTGTTAGAGTACCTCGTTAGGTGTTCTTAGAGGTTATAGCCTGTTGTATGGTTTCCCCAGCTAGTCGGTGTCTGTTTTGGAGGCCCGGCTGAGCCTCTTAGGGAATCCCTGTACTGTGGCTTCGGGCGAGGTTTGCCCAAGTGTGTGGTCGTCGGAGGTTGTGTCCGACTCCGCCGATGTTTTCGTAGCCCGAGTGTTTAGCTACGGTGCGGATTTGTTCGGAATCCGAGAGCGTTAGTTTTCGCGCCTTTTCGACGGTCGCTAGTTAGCGAGCCGTCATATGTGCGAGCATAATTTCATGTTTGCGCATTTAGGGCATGGCGCGTGTTGTAGACATGCAAGATTTTAATAAATTGCGTGTGCGTGCCTGCGGTCATGTGTATTTAAGTGTATGTATAAATATATATATATATATGTGTATTTATGTGTATGAATAAATATATATATATATGTGTATTTATGTGTATGTATAAATATATATGTGTGTGTGTGGTGTGTATATATATAAATATAGGAATAAATGTATAAGTATATATATATATATATATATATATATATATATATATATATATATAAACCGGGTTTTAGGTTTAGGATTCCCCCAACTCAACCCGTCGGCTGCGTGGAACCCGTGCGGAAGAAGGAAACCAGCGGAGGTGCCCCGCACCGCTCCGACCGCCTGCGCTCCGCCCCGATCCACCCGAAACCTTTGTTTGAGGCCGGATCCGCACTCCTCTAGGCTAGACCTTCGATCCAAGGTAATTTTTTTGGGATTCCACCGTGTTTTTTTTTTCGGAACCGAGAGTTGCGACCGGCCTTCTCCCAAGCTTGATCGCTCGGTTTTGTCTTCGTTCAGGTTTTCCCCGGTGGTTGCTGTGGCCGGTCCTGTTGAGAAGAGTGTTGCCGGCCGAAGTCCTTCGAGGTCCAAGCAAGTGCACCCTTGCCAAAGTAAATCCGTACCTTGCCTTGTTTGCTTGATTTCTGAAAATTTATTTTCTGCATATATAGCCTTTTTTTACTTGGTTGCATATGGAAATCGGTACAAACCTCGCATTCATTGCTTGTTTATTGTCAATGCGTTGTCCCCCCTTTTTTTGTCATCCCTGCAAATACATGGGGGTGCTATTGGGCTGATTTCCCTTTATTATTTATGCCCCGATCGGATATAACTCGAGAGCCCCCCGGTAGTAAGTTTGTTCGCTACATGGGGTATTTAATTGGTTGCGGTCTTCCTTGGGTGTATGCCTTTGCTAAGGCTTGTTTTTAATTAGTCGCATGAATATTTTTAGCTTGCTCCGTAGTTGCTCCGAAGGCGGATTTGTGTCAAAATCACCTAAATCTCATGTTTGTCTAGTGTTATTTCCCCGAGTTGCATGTAATGTCGAATCCCCGTGCGTTTGTGCGGTATCAAACCCCTAAATTTACGCATATATGTGTTGTTGGTGAACTAATCGTGCATGTGTTGTATAAATTCTCTTGTGCGTGTGAGGTATCAAACCACTCAGTTACAGTTAGTATTGTGTTACGCTCTTTCACTCGTATTAAGCCGCTCGAATGAACAAATTAGGGGTTTAGTTCGTTGGTACTTATAAAATTCGTAGGCGTAAGACCTCTTGATGCTGAAGTTTAGCCCAAGATAATGGCTTGCAATACAGTATTATCGAGTGTTTAACTCTCTGTAGTGCCTTGTGTACTCAAGTTGAATATAATTGCGAGGTTAGGTGCGGGTCTAGTTAACCAACGTCGTCAGCCAAGTCTCCTAGGCGGGTTACTCTAGATGTTTAGGGTTCAGTGTTGACTTCATGGTGGTTCATGGGACTACCAGGAAGGGGTTTTTTCCCGAGTCACTTAGTGCTGGAGTTGGATGTGGTTTTGAGGTGGGTCGGACCGATGTCGCCACCCTTGTTTTACTTCTTGTCTTATTAAGACAATGTGAGCTGTTTGGTTGAGTTGGACCGATGCCACCACCACAGCACCTTGAGATTTTTAGGCCCGTTAGACGTGGTTGGACCGTTGCCACCAGTCTAGGCCTGTGTTTCTGATTTTTTTGTCCATCTCCAGTATTAGATGACTCTTTTTGCTCTAGCTTTATGCCTGGATTTATTATTTTGCTAATCCTTCCTGCAGAGATTTGAGAGGCTTGACCTCACCCGTGCACTTGGTGCACCCCTTTTTGCTCACTCATGAAGAGTATTCCTCATTCACTTGTTTACTTTAGCTCTTACCTGTTTCACTTCTTTCTTATGCTTCTGTTCATTTCCATATTTATATATTGCTTTGCTGAGGCGTTCTTTTCTTTGAATGCCTCAGGTTCAGGTTTATAGCCGACTGTGCGGCTAGGGTTCTTCTGGAGGTTGCTAGTGCTATAGCTGTTGCTGAGTTTTCTTGTCCTCACTCCTGGGAGGTAGTTCCATTAGACTTGTAGTACAGATATACCTACTCACCAGTGGGTTCGTGTCAGTTGTTGGCGCCCACTGGTGGTTTCTCTTTTAGATGCTTTGTACTTTGCTTATGCTGCTAGATTTCCTGTGTTGGAGTTTATTCAACTTACTTCTGGGATGATTTATGTTAGGTTGCTAGTTACTTTAAAACTTATAAAAGAAAATAACTATTATATCAAAAATGTAGGCATCATGTTTTCCTTTCTAAAAAACTCAATCACGATTTTCAAACCACGTAAAAAAGGGTACTTCCTATATATAATATATAAATTAAATCTAGGGTTTTGCATAGCCTTAGGCGTCCCCTGGGGACGCATGAGCATTCTCTTAGGATGTTAAAAAAATGAATAAAGTATTTTCCGCTACGTATAAGTATACTTTTGAAAGGTGGACTAGTTGATCCACGAAGCCGAGGGATACGGCCTCTAAAATATAATTGGTTTTCTCATCATTAAAGTTTTGAACTTCCGTAGTCTTAGCAGTTGGTGGTTGCCTAAGCGTCGACAGTTATCCCCTGTCCGACGTGGCATCACAACGCGCGTTTTCTTCTACTCTGATACTTCTTAAGTTTCGGAGAAAATGCGGGTTGTGACACCTGCATTTGAAGCATAAGGGAGCGAACTACATCAAGAAGGTGACGATTCTTGCGCTCGGCGACACCATTCTGTTGTGGAGTATACACACATGATGTTTGGTGAAGAATGCTGAACTCAGAGAAGAGGGTCGCGAAGTCATGACTAGTGTACTCGCGCGCATTGTCAGTACGAATAGTACGAATGGGTGCAAAGAATTGAGTGTGAGTCTCAAGAATGAAGGCCCTGAAGACGCGGGGAAGCTCAAAATGATCGCGTATGAGATACAACCACGTCATGCGAGAGTAATCATCAATAAAAGTAAGAAAGAAAGTAACGGTAGCCAGAAATACTAGTAATTTTGTACGGACCCCATATATCGGAGTGTACCAAAACAAAAGGAGCGGAGCTCCGAGTACAATGGGAAGGAAAAGATGAACGTGGTTGTTTGCCAAAAATACATGTTTCACACTGAAACGCAAGAAGAGATACATCCGGGAGAGCCTTCTGGAGGACTGGAAGAGGAGCATGACCAAGACGTCGATGCTAATCTGGAGAGGAGAGAGGCGAGGAGAGTAGAAGAGTCATCAAGAAGGTAGAGCCCGTTCTGCAGCCGCCCCCTACCAATGATAGTCCGTGTCTGCTGATCTTGTATCAAAAAAGAAGAGCAAGTAAAGGTCACGGAGTAATTAGAATCAGTAATAAGGCGACCAACAGAAAGTAAATTGAAAGGAGAGCCCGGAACGTGAAGAGCCGAGCGTAGGAGGAGAGAAGAGGCGAGAGGAATATCAGCACATCCAAAGACAGGGACAGATGCACCATTGGCCACAGTAATGTACTTCGGGTGAGGTGAAGACAAGTACTGAGGCGGCCGAACAGAGGTGATGTGATGAGTGGCACCAGAATCGAGGATCCATGGCGGGCCAGAGGAGAGGCATGCGATACCTTCATTGGAGATGGAGGCAGCGAAGGCAACCGAGGCAGGCGGGCGGCTGAGCAGTCCATGAAGATGCTGGAGCTGAAGACGAACCTCGTCGAGGTCAGTACGAGTGGGAGAGGGGTCGGTGGAAGCAACAGAGGCCTGCGGACGAGGAGGGCGACCATGTTTGCGATAGCACGTGGCATCAAGATGCTCGTCTTTGCCGCAAAACGAGCACTTAGGCCGAGGTCGTCCACCCCGACCACGTCCGCGAGAATCAGAGCGGCCTCCACGTGCGGAAGATGGAAGAGGCAATAAAGGAGCAGGGGCCTGCTGAACAAGGGCCGGAGAAGGAGGCTCGGGCACATCCGGAGGCGGGGATACTTTGAGGAGCATCGAGCACACATCTGAGAAAGACGGGCTAACAGTAGAGGAGAGGACGTGAGCCCGTACACTGTGAAAATGATGCGGTACCCGAGCCATCATCATGGCGATGCCCACAGCTTCCTTTTGGGCACGGTGGGCAGCAAGATCCAGAGTAGGAGGCTGATGTTGGATCCAAGCCTCGACCAGAGACCGAGCCTGAGCAACGAAGGAGTTCAGATCGGTCGCGCCACCGCTATCAAGGGCCTGGAGAGCAGTGATAATGTCATACAGATGATGGAGACTATCCTTGCCAGAGTAAACGGTATGGAGCTCGTCCCACATACCCTTGGCCGTCTCATGGTACATGGTCAGGCGATAAGACTCGCCATCAAGAGAATTAAGGATCCAGGTCTGCACACGACCATCACTGCGTAACCAATCAGTAGGAGTACCAGTAACGTCCTGGGTCAAATGATGAAAAAACCCCTTGGATTGCAGGACACGGCAAACAGACTGCGCCCATTCCACAAAATTTTTCTTGCCGGTCAGAGAGATTGTAGTAATACGGAGCTCATCTCGCACTTCCGAGAGAGAGGCCGGGCGGTCAGCAGGAGGAACCGCCATGCCGACATAATCAGCAGAAGAGGCCATGAAGAAGAGAAGCGGCTAGGAGAACAAACCGGTCAACAAAGGAGACCGCGCGACTAGAGCTGAGACCGCCCAGTCACTATGGGAATACACCAGCTGCAGGAGGAGGCCGCGACCAAAGGCGGAGGCCGGGAGAGAGAGAAGGCCGCAGCGGACAGAGACAAGCCATGCGGATAGGAAAGAGGAGAAGACCGCGACCTAAATGCGGGAAGGCAACAGTCCGCACGGTCTGGCTGAGCACAGCGGCGGTCAGAGAAACGGGAGTCCAGCAGCGGGCAGAGAGAAGAGACCGCGAGTAAAGAAGACGCAAGGGGAAAGAGAGAACAGAGCGTAGCAACCAGGAACAGACCGCAGCGAGTTGGAGCAGGCCGCAAGAGAGGCAGGCCGCAGGAGAGGCCGGACGCAGCGAGCTGGATCAGGCCGCAGCGAGCGGGAGCAGGCCGCGAGAGAGGCAGGCCGCAGCGAGCTAGATCAAACCGTAGCGAGCTGGAGCAGGCCGCGAGAAAAGCAGGCCGCGAGAAAAGCAGGCCGCAGCGAGATGAACATGCCGCGAGAGCAGCAGGCCGCAGCGAGGTGGAACAGGCCGCGAGAGAAGCAAGCCGCAACGAGATGGAACAAGCCGCGAGAGAAACAGGCCGCAGCATGTTGGAACAGGCCGCGAGAGATAGAGCGGTCTGGAGGAGAGATAGGGAGAGGTGGGCCTGACGAGAGAGAGAGGGAGGAAGGCTATAAGATGCCTTGGGGAGGGGTGAAACCACGGAGAAGAAGAGGAAGCGGAAAAAGACAAGCGGAGTGGACAGGGAGGCAGGCAGCAGGAGACCGAGCGGGCAGCGGACAGAAGAACAGGCCGCAGCAGGCCGCAGGCAAGGAGGAAGACCACGCGGGTTGTGCGGTTTACGAAGAGGGAAGCCGCTCAAGGAGAATCGGTGGCTCTGATACCATGTAGAGAAGTAAAAAGTCAACCTTGTATATATGTTCACTTGTTTAAAATACAAAGAATGAGTACAAATATATAGATGAGAGAAAGAGAGAGGAAGGTCTTATACATGATGTGGGACTAAAGAGGAGAGAGAAAAACAATAAAAAATACATAATGGGCCTACACTAAATGGGCTTTTCTAACAAAAACGAATGCATTATGCAAGTAGTACATAACTAAAGAATGCATGATGTGATCTTTATTACAACACAAAACTAGGTGACCAAGAATACTCATGCGAAGGATTGCAGCCCAACTGTCATCTGCATCACTGGTAGATATGAGACAATGCACTGAGTAAGGGTCGATGTTATAGATGCAAGAGGCAGCAAATTTACGCTCAATTTTTTCTTTCATTGAGTTGAAATTTTTTATTATCTCATCAATTTTTAAAAGAAAATCAATGTAAAAAATTTGAATAATGAAATCACAAGTAGTTTCCTAAATGCAAGGAAATAAAAACGCCTAAAATCAATCTTACATAATCTAGGAATTTAAGGTAACAACAAAGTCAAAGGAGAGCTTAATTATACAAACAAATTATCCATACCATAAGGCAGGTTATAGTACGCCAATTTATATGCTTGGGTATGTATGTGAGCCTTGGTATATGTATACCAAAACAGTCATAGGAAACCGCTGTACGTATGTGATCCTATACACATTTAGCAATGTAGAAAAACAGAAAGAGCAATGAGCAACTGAACACAAAGCCAAATATATATGTCCCCGCCCCCCAATTCGGACGGACCTTCAGCTCCATTTCTTTTTGGCAATATTACCATGTTTGGAAAACTTTCTACAACATCATATTTGTAAGGTATGGATAAAATATCCTCTCTTGTCATGTTTCAGGTGAGATAATTAAATAAAGTAATAAAAATGAAGTAATAGGTAAATAAATAACAAGTTATAGCAAGCTCAAAATCTAAAATACCTTCCGTTTTCTGTCATCTAATGGATGGACCTCAATGGCAAGGTATGAGTCAACATCATCAGCAGTAACAAGATATTTCGGTTGCTTTGCTCCTACCATTACATAGATTAAAATTCAAACTAGCAGTAGTTTAACAAGATGTGCAGGGTATTACATACCTTCTATATAGTTCACTGATCCATCTTCTAGATAGCGTACCCACTGTAAATGCCGAAGTAGAGCAAGGTACCACAAGTGTAGCACAGCACAGGTGATGAAATTCTTTAATACCATAGGTATATAATTAAAACATATGGACTTCTAAGGAATAAAATGTACCTCAAAATTACAACTTGTTGTACCATTAATAGAGTACCCACAAGCTTGAAGTTCTCTTCCTGGGAAAGCATCACCTGAAATCTGAAGCCCTTCTATTGCAGGCACTGGATCATCATCTGCAGCTGCATATTGGCATACTTGCATGAAAAATAAACCACAACCAAAAAAGATTAATATACAATATGATAAGCATCAACAAGAATTTAATGTATCGAACCTTCAGAAAATGAAGAACTTGGCTCCTCAAGAACAGGCGGAAGGTAAGGATATGATGAGTTAGGATCATCAAGTCCAGAAGAAAGGTAAGGAGAGTTTGTAGAACCCCAATTTATAGCAGGTTCTCTGCCCTGATGAGTATTAGATGCTTCAGAATCATCTGATTCATTGGCTGTGACAAGTGCTTTGAATGACAGGTTCGACTCGGCACTGAGATTTAAAGCATGAAGGTCGCTTTTATTCAAACGGGCTGCCACATCTTGTGCCGCATTCCTAAAATGTCCGATGGAAAAACAGTGCATTGAAAAGAGTCAGCGAAGCAAGCGTAGTTGAACGTAATGATGGTGAATGGAAGCCAATTTAAGCAAATAGCCAAGATATATATATATATATATATATATATATATATATATATATATATATATATATATATTCAGAAAAATGAAAATACGCGTAACGCATATTTAAAATTTTCCGCGCACTTGTTTGCGCTGGACAACAGGGCGGTTGCGAGCTCGCCGGCCACCGTCCGCCCTGTTGTAATGCAGCAATGTTTTTTACAGAGGGGCGGTTGGTGGCCGGCGAGCCCGCAGCCGCCGGCCGCCCCTCTGTAAAAAAAGCATTGCAACAACAGCGGCGCCAACAACAGCAACGGCGCCGCTGTTGTTGCAATGTTTTTTTTAACAGAGGGGCGGTCGGCGGCTGCGGGCTCGCCAGCCACCGGCCACCCCGCTGACAGGCAGGAAGGAGTGCGCTGCTGTCATGCGGTTAATAATTTTCTTTATTAACCGTTGGATTAAAAAGTTCAACGGCGGGGTCCTGGGCGTGTATAATTCCTATATCCGTGTGATGCGGTTTTCGAGCTTATACATATACATATATATATATATATATATATATATATATATATATATATATATATATATATATAGATACATATGTATATATATATATATAGATACATATGTATGTATATATACATAGATATATATATAGATACATATGTATGTATATATACATAGATATATATATAGATACATATGTATGTAAATATACATAGATATATATATACATACATATGTATCTATACATATGTATGTATATATACATACATATGTATCTATACATATGTATCTATACATATGTATGTATATATACATACATATGTATCTATACATGTATATGTATATGTTGTAGGGCAGAGATGTGGACAGAAGAATTGAGGGGCAAAATTTCAGTAAAATCAAATTTGGATAGCTTCCACTTACAAGACACTTTCTCGTTCAGTAACTCGAACATACAAAATTACTTTAGTAATCAGCATAACGCTTTCACATTCCGTAGTATTAAAATAAGTACCTCTCCCAATGAGTTTAGTTCATCCCCTGCATTAAGTTTGTTGCATCCATCACCTCCTCTACTGGATGGGGCGTAGTGTATGAAAAGAAAAGGATCGGAGGGTGCTCACAACACCCAAGGTGAGCCTAAGCGAAGTGTACCATAAGAATATACAATATATCTAACCCCCCCCCCCAAACTCACGAGAGATCATACACCAAGAGTTTGGACAAGATAAGCATGATGGGCCCGAGTCCGTGGCTTACTCATCAAATCTACAATATGCTGCTCGGAAGGAGCAATAGTGTCATGATCATATTGGTCATGTAGAAAGAAAGCATCCACCCCGATATGTTTGGAGAGTGAGTGTTTCACTGAGTTTAGAGTAATCTGAATGACATGGGAGCTTAGAGTAATGTGAATAGCATCGGGGTTATCATAGTAGAGAGGAGTGAGATCTGGAGAAGATACGCCAAGGTCATCAAGAAGTCAACAAGTCAAATAATATCCTCAGTGGTGGTGTTCATGGCCCGAAGCTTATCCTTAGTGCTGGAACAAGAAACACCAGTCTCTTTCTTAGACTTCCATGCAATAAGTGAAAAACCTAAGAACAAACAGAAACCAGTGACAGAGTGACGGTCAACGGGATCACTAGCCCAGGTAGTATCCGAGTAGGCAAAGAGATGTAGAGAACCGCCGCTGGAGAAGAAAAGACCACGAGAAGTCGTCGCCCGGAGATAGCGCAGGAGCCACAGTAGGTGACCATAATGCATAGAGGTAGGCGCACTAATAAACTGGCTCAACATATGAACAACATAGACAATGTTGGGTCATGAAATAATGAGGGAGACGAGACTTCCAACAATGTGGTAGTAGCGATTAGGATCAGAGTGGAACCTCATCATCCGAACGTAGCTGAAGATGAGGCTCCATAAGGGTGTCTGTTGTGCGAGAGACAGAGAGAGTTTCCAGAGCTAAGAGATTTGATGCGTAACGCTGCTAAGAAAGCTGAAAACCGCGGTCTCTAGAGCTGACCTCAAAGCCCAATAAGTGGTTCAGTTGTCCAAGGTCAGTCATCGGAAACTGTTGTTGAATGTGATCTTTGACGAAGGCCGCATAAGAAGGACATCACCAGTAATAATCATATCATTCTTGTAAAGTAACATGTGTCTGACCACGAGAGGAGTGCACAAATAGAGCTAGATCATGTGGATTCGTTAGAAAACTAGCAACTGTAATGGCTGAGTTGAAACATGCAAACCATGCACGAGGCGCCTGCTTGAGCCCATAAAGTGCTCGGTTCAAGCAGCAGACAAGGCCTGGAGAAGAGGAAAGACTCGGAGGAGGAATCATGTACACCTCCTGCAGAAGATCGTTATGAAGAAAGGTGTTCTTCATGTCGAGTTGAGACAGAGACCAATAGCGAACAGCTACAGCTGCAATAAGAGTACGAACCATAGTCATATGAGCGATCGGAGCAAAACCTTCATTGTAGTCTCATCGCTGAACCTGCTGAGAACCACGAGCCACAAGTTGAGCCTTGTACCTCTCCACAGAACCATCAAAGCGAGTTTTGACCTTAAAGACTCACTTGCAAGTAATAGGAACAGTACCGGGTGGAAGAAGGACAAACACCCAGGTACGAGTGTGCTCAAGTGCCTTTAACTCAGCAAACATGGCAGCATGCCACTCAGGTATCTGGACAGGCTCACGATACGAAGTCAACTCTGGAGGACTGCAGACAATAATAGGAAGGGAAGGAGGTCCAGTGACAGGATAGAAAGGCTATGGCGGTCAGGAGGATGTCTCTCACGAAGTGAGTAGCGACGCGCTGGAGGATCATCCATAGGGCACTCACTGGAGGAGATAGGCATCGAGTTTGGGGGCACTGGAGGCGAAGCAATAGAAGGAGGACGACGAGTGTAGTGATATGGAAGAGGAGAGACAATGTTCACAATGCATAACTCATCAGAAGGAGAAGTGGGTGACAAATAAGAGGAATGAGGAGGTGATGGAGTAGACTGCAACAAAGGAAAAGGCGGTTACGGAGTAGACTGCGGTAAGGGAAGAGAATGTGGATATACCAGAGGAGAGAATACATGAGGTGGGAGATGGGAAGAGTGAGAAACTATAGGTCAAAGGGAGCAACAGATGAGTATTAGGTTGAGGGGATAGAATACACAAAGAAATGGTGAGACTAGTCAAATGTGACATCACGTGAGATGTGAAGTCAACGTGCAACAGGGTCATAACATCGATAGCACTTGTGCTCCGTACTATATCTAAGAAAAACATAAGGAACAGACTCAGCAGAGAACTTAATAGGCTCATGTGGAGGGAGTAGAACGTAGCGCCAACAACCAAAAACACGAATATGAGTGTAGCATGGGGGTCGAGAGTACAGACACTCACCAAGACTCTGCCCCTGAAGGAAAGTGGAAAATTGAAGGTTAATAAGATAAACAACAGTAGAAACAGATTCAACCCATAATGAGGAGGAACGTGAGAAGAGATGAGAAAGGTGCGGGTTGTCTCAATAATGTGACAAAATTTCCTTTCAGCGGTGTCATTCTAAGCGTGAGTACCGGGACAGGCAAGCTGAGGGAGACTCTCGCGAGTAGCTAGCAGAACGCGAAAAGCATGAGAAAGGTACTCCCCCAAGAGTCAGAACGGAAAATATATATGAAAGCATAAAACTGGGTGCGCACCATAGCAGAAAATATAAAATAGATCTGAAAGAATTCATAACGAGAAAGCATAAAGTACGCCCAACAAAAACGAGAATAATAATCAACAAAAAGAACATAATACGGGTGTCTGCCCCTATATACAAAAGGTGTGGGACCTCATACATTAGAATGAATTAGATCAAAAGGACGTTAAGACCTATACTCACAAGACTGATAGAGGAGTTGTAGTTGTTTACCAAGCTTGCAACTCGTACATGAGTGAGACCTACCGCCAGTAACACGACCAAGAAAACCATGACTGATGAGAGAAGTTAAACGTGAGCCATTGGGATGACTGAGACGGTGATGCCACTGAGAGAAGTCCATCGAAGGAATACATAATGTAGAAGATACCAGTGACGATATAGTGTATGGAGGATGGAGGCGATCAAGAACGTACACCCCGCAATGGCGACGACCAGCTCGAAGGAGTGTCCCTGTTAGACGATCCTACACACGGAACGCAGACTCATCAAAAATAACAAGACAACCATGGGATGTAAGTTGGCTGGCGGATATAAGATTCATGGAAAACTTGAGAATGTAGGCAACAACAGAAACATGGAAATGACTGGTATGAAGGAAGCCACAGCTGGTGGTGGGGAGAATAGTGTCATCAGCGACCACGATGCTAAGGTCAGAAGAGACGGGCTGACAGGACAAGAGGTGGGTGACATCATAGGTCATGTGAAAAGAGATTCCAGAGTTCAAGCAACCAGTCGGAAGGAGAGATATTTGTAGGGGCGGAGGTAGCTGGCTGAGAGACAAAGGCGTTAGATGCATCTGGTGAGAGCACAAAGGCAGAAGAGCGAGGCAGTGAACCGTAAGAGAGCTATTGGGTAATCTGTTGGGCAAGATCAAAAACAAAGAGCAACTGTGGCAGAGCAGAAAAGTGAGCTGAAGGTAGTGGCAGCGGAAAGGCCCTCAGAAGCTTACGAAACTCGGATTTGACAAGTCCAAGACACTGACAGTAGTGGCAGCGGAAAGGCGGGCAATGAGGAGCACCAGATTAAGAAACAGAGGGCGTCGGAGGAGGAGGATGAGGAACAGGGCGCAACGGAGCACTATAACCAAACGAGGGTAGTAGAGAGCGTTGAGTGAGGTGAGGTGACTCAACGCCTAGTCTACCACGCGGCGGTATGTTGTTGCCGCGCGGCGCTAGCCAATTTATTGGTCGTGCTCTCGGGAAGTTATCGCTCGACGGTAGTGATACCGCAGGCGGTAGCTTGGAAATTCATTTGTCGAAGCTCTCGGGATTCTACCACGCGGCGGTAGTAACTATCGCGTGACGGTAGCAGGAGCAGTCGTGTCGTAACCGTCCCCAGCTACCGCGAGGCGGTAGCATCGTATCGCGCGGCAATAGTGAAGCTGTAACGTCGTGGCCACGTGTCGGCCTGTGGTTGGAGGGCCTTAGCGGTGGCACACGAAACGAGGCGTTGATTAACGGTACCGCGGGGCGGTAGCTAGTTACCGCGCGGCGGTAGCTCTGATTTTAGTATTAGTTTGGCCGTTTTCACTTCATTCTTTTGGAGTTTGAGAAACTTGGGTTGGACGTTTGGAGGAGGTGAAGCAGCGCCGGAGAGAGAAGATCTCGTCGTCGTTTGAGACTCGGAACTAGGATTCGCAGGGCGAGTTCGGATCTATAGAGGCAAAGCCGTAGTGGTCGTGTTCATCCGGCTAGAATCTCTTCCATGGCGCCGAAGCAGACTTCTAGGATAATGATCCTCTTCCTTGGACATGTGAAGTCCTTTCTTTTGACATTAGAGGGTAGACACTCCACGAACACGTGGAAGTGGTTCTCCCGGCCGGTAGATCTGTGCATCTCGGTCTGTTTTGCATTTAGATTCGGAATCGAAGTACGGAATAGGAATGTTGTGTGAAGCTCATCCGGACAGGTTGGTCTGCATTGGTGATGTTTGTATGTTTTGTATGCCGGAGAAGACTCTGTGGTTATCGCGTAAATTTCGGAGTCGTGGGGTGTGCAGAAGGCTGCGTTGAGAGTACTGGATATAAACTCCAGGAAAACACCTGATTTGGGGGAAGAATTGATAGTCTTTCCCCCTACCAGCGGTAGCGCTACCGTCGGTGATAGCTCCCAGTGAGCGTTGTGTTGTTTGTTGAGGCATGTTTCTTGGAAACCATGTGGCCGTTTGCTGAAGTCTGTCTCTGTGAGACCTGTGGGCTATTTTGTGAGGCCTGTCTTGTGAGACCTGGGGGTCGTGTGCGCCTGTCTCTCAAGATCTGGGGGCCAATTTTGTGGAGCGTGAGCTTAAGTTGCTCAACTTTGCTAGCCATGAGTGCTAGCCTAGGATCCTTACAGAGTTATGGATCATGCGGAAAAGGGAAAGAGGATGCTGACCCGCGTCAGGCCTGCGAGCCGGATGATTTGAGTACGGGATGTTGCTGAACTGTACCCTCCCTTATACCGGTCGACTTTGAGTGGTCAATGTGTAAATCACATGACTTGTCGTAGCATTGGGGCGTTGTCTCTGGCCTTGGCCCTTATGAGACAGAAAGCTCAAACGTTGTTGACCGTCACAGAGAACGGTGGTGCGGGCCATGTGGTCTTGCGCACCAAGAATGTGCCCTGAGAGCACGGGGCGTTGGGTGTTTGCGCCAACGTCTGTGACGAATGGTTCTTAAGTTGCACGTTTTGATTGTCAATATATAATAATACTAATGTCTGCAGGGAAGGAGCACCGCCACCCCGGGTGAGGGGTAGGGTCGTTATAATTTGGTCAGCTAATACTGATCGTTGCAATTGTTTGTCACCGTGCGATGGAATGTTTCGTGTAGGTGCAGCCGAGCCAAGCGGGATATAGCAGGTTGAAGCCCAGGATTGCTAAGCTAGCCCTTGAAGGCCAAAACGAATTACCTGCTTATTTTATTGTTCATGTGCGGATGGCCTGCATGGCATGTATGCAAGACATTTTAATTTGAGTTAAACAATGTAAGGTCTTAAAGCCAAGACTATTTGTATATTTGTTTATTCATTCCTACTTTTATGTTAGTGGACATTCAGTTGGTTGGGTTCCTGTTAACCTTTAAAGTTACTTCCGCTAGAATGCACTATGTGATAGGATGCGCGTGTTTGGATTATGATTTCAATTAGTAACTTCTTTGACTGTCTGTAGTATATGGCGTCGGGCCCCGGCCGGACCTTCTGTTATATGTTATGTGACGGACGGGGATGTTACAAAGTTGGTATCAGACTCTGTTGTCGGTCTTCTTTATTCGAATTCGTGGTCGAATTCTTTTAAGGGGTGGTGAGCACATGTATGTGTGTTACCGTTATAACATAAAAGAACTCATGAATGTCCACTTAGGAATGAAAATACACATGTTTGAGGAACCTGCGTGTTCCTACGGTTGTTTTCTGTCAATTATTTGTCACTAATTGAGTTTTTCACGATTATAGGTGACTAGGAGTGGTGCAGAGCAGTCAAAACGTTTGCACTCTACGGAGAGAAGTGCACCGATTGATGTGTCTGCGACCCCTCCTTCAGCTGAAACCATAAGACTGATAGCTGAAACGGTGTTCGCAATGATCAATGCCCATCATGTGAGGCATGTACGTCCCCTTGTCCCTGGGGTGGCGTCAATGCCGGTTGGCACTATGGAGCAAACTGCATTAAGAAGAGCCTTAGATCAGTAATTGAACATGCATCTGGTGCAGGGAGTGCGCTCAGTTGATGAGTATTTACATGTGTTTGTCATGATAAGGCGCTATGCAGGGTTTGAGTTGGAGGACGAGCAGACTATGGTCAATAGATTTTATAACGGTCTGCGTAATGATTTACGACTTCTATTGGTATGACCAAAGTTATTTGGATTCCGAGCGTTGGTAGAGTCAGCTAGATCTTTGGAAGCAGATTTGGCAAAAGTCCACCAGACGCCAGTATGTAGGGTACCAAACCCTGCAGGTTCTGCAAAGTCTGATTACCGCGGGAGGTGGCATAAGAGGTCTCGAACATCTACTAGTCAAGCTCCATGTGCTTGTTAATCTTGTGGTAAATTAGGAAACTTTGCCCAAAATTGTCATAGTAGTGCCCCGAGGACAAAGAAAGTTAAGTCAGGAGCAATTGCAGGGCGAGTTCCACTTACTTGTAGTACGTGTGGCAAGATAAGACATATTGCCAGAGACTGTCGGAGTGGTACCCCAGAGGCAAAGGAGGCAGGATCTGGAGCAACCGTTGGGCGAGACTCAATTCTATGTTGTTCTTGTGGTAAGTCGGGTCATATAGCCCGTGACTGTTGGAGTGGGCTTCCGAAGATGAAGGAATAGGCAGGAGGTCACAAGCAAAGTAATGAGGTGACAGGTATGGTTTGGTTTATAGCTTCTAAATTGCTTTATATACTTGTGACCTGATTCGTTGTCGATATATGACTTGCTTAGAGTAGTCGATATATGACTTGCTTAGAGTAGGCCTTGTTCTACTCTCGATTGTGACAGAACTGTTCGTTACAGGGGTCTCTCACGTTTTTATATCTAGGGTTTTTGTGTTGTTCGTCGCAGTGCCTTCCATTGTGTCGAAGGTTAAAATGGTTATTTATATACATACCAAATGGATTGCATCTCACGGTACAAAAAGGAAGTCAAGATGTTGTTAAAGATTCATCCAAAGCTTACCTTAGGCATAGATTGACTCTCGGAGCAGCATGCATAACTCGAGGGAGTCACACTGGGACAAAACACCGAATGCAAGACTAAGTTTGTGGGTACTCCCTAAGGATCTCCATGAGATTCCACCTGGGAGAATGATAGATTTCATCATCGAGTTGGTGTCAGGTGCCAAATCGGTGTCGCGGTCTCCTTACCGCTTAGCACCAAGAGAGATGGCAGAATTGAAGGCGCGGCTTCAAGAATTGTTAGAGCAGGGGTTTGTGCGTCCACGTTCGTCACCTTGGAGCCCCCCGGTTCTTTTCGTGAAGAAGAAGGACGGAAGCTTGCGGCTGCGTATCGATTATCGGGAATTGAATAAACTAACAGAGAAGAACAAGTACCTGATTCCGAGGATCGATGATCTTTTCGACCAGCTAGTTGGGACGACTATGTATTGGAAGCTAGACTTGAAATCTGGATATTTTCAGATGAGAATCAGGGAAAGTGATATTCTCAAGACGTCGTTCAGTATGCAATATAGGCATTATGAGTTCACTGTCATGTCTTTCGGGCTGACTAATGCGCCATCCGTGTTTATGGACTTAATGAATTGGACGTTCAATGAGTATTTGGATCAGTTCGTGATAGTGTTCATCGATGATATCCTGGTGTACTCCCAGTCCGAGTTTGATCATGCGAAGCATTTGCGTATTGTTTTGGAGACATTGAAGAGCAATAGGTTGTACGCCAAATTCTCTAAGAGTGAGTTTTGGCTATCTTTTGTGGTGTTCCTTAGTTATATTGTCAGTAGTGAGGGCATCGCGGTGGATCCGGCAAAGGTTGTTGCAATACGGGAGTGTCATGTGTTCTCTTCTGTGACGGAAGTCCGGAATTTTCTGGGACTTGCCGGCTACTACAGGCGCTTCGTGGAGAACTTTTCGCGGATAGCTTTACCCCTCACGACCCTGACAAGGAAGGATCGGAAGTTTGTTTGGTCGACAGCATGCACACAGGCTTTCCAAGAACTGAAAAGTCGTATGACCACGGCGCCTATTCTATGATCGCCAAGTGGGACAGAAGGCTTTGAGATCTACAGCGACGCTTCAGGCAGCAGCTTAGGCTGCATTTTTTTACAACGTGGGAGAGTAATAGATTATGATTCTCGTCATTTGAAGGTGCATGAGAGGAATTATCCGGTCCATGACTTGGAGTTGGCGGCTGTGATATTCGTGTTGAAGCTCTGGAAGCACAAGTTGTATTGCGTGAAGGTCGATATTTACACAGATCATAAGAGCTTGAAGTATCTGTTGGATCAGAAGGACCTAAATATGAGTCAGCGAAGTTGAATGGAGTTTCTTGGGGACTACACCTTCAAGATACATTATGTCTCAGGCAAAGGTAATGCGGTTGCGGATGCGTTAAGTCGCAGAGCTGCCGCGCAGGCCAATTGGTTATTGATGCATGACGAACGTCTCGTTCGAGACTTGGAGGCCTTAGAGATCTCTTGTGTTGATAAGAGGTCTAGTGATGAAGCACGTTTGCATTGGATAGAGGTACAATATGACCTCGCCGACCGGATTCGGCAGCCTTTGAATTTGGACGATAGCATGAAACACTACATGGTTGAGTCTTTTGAAGGGTCAAATGCCCAGTTTAAGGTTGATAATGGGTTGTTGGGGAAAGACAACTGTTTGTGCGTCCCAAAGGTGGGTAAAATACGGGAAAAATTAATGTACGAAACTCATTATACCAAGTACTTGATTCACTCAGGGAGCACGAAGATGTATAAAGGCATAAAAAAGTTGTTCTGCTGGTCAGGACTGAAGAAGGACAGCACTATATGTCGCAAAATGTCAGACCTTGGTGAAGGCCGAATGTCAGAAGCCCGGTGGATTTTTGAAGTCTTTGTCTATACCGGAATGGAAGTTCGACGATATATCCATGGATCTTGTTCACGGTTTGCCGAAATCGCAGAAGAAAAACAACGTCATCTGGGTGATCGTTGATCGTTTGACGAAAGTGTCGCACTTCATCCCGAATAGAAAGGACGATTCTGCGGAGAAACTGGCAAAATTATATGGGGATAAAATTGTGCGACTGCATAGTGTGTCCCGTAGCATCGTGAGTGACCGAGATGGGCGCTTCACGTCTAATGACTGTAGGCTGATACATCAACTGTTGGGTACCAAACTGAAGTTCAGTACGGCCTTTCATCCGCAGACGGATGGTCAGATCGAAAGGGTAAACAGGACGATGGAGGACATGTTTTGTATGTGTGCTTTAGATTTAGGGAAAAAGTGGGAAGATCATTTGTATATGATCGAATTCGCTTAGAACAATAGCTATCAGACAAGCATTCAAATGACGCCCTTCGATGACCTATATGGTAGAAAGTGTCGTACTTTGTTGTCGTGATTGGAGACAGGCGAGTCAAAGTTGTATAAGAGGAAGGATATTGAGGAGGCGACTTCTATTGTTCGGACAATCAAGGAGCGACTGTTGATAGCGCAGGTTAGACAGGCTAAATATTACAACGCCAAGCACAGAAATGTTGAGTTCACCGTGGGAGATTGGGTTTACCTGAAGATCAAACTGTTCAAGGGTGTGTCAAGGATTCGACGGTTGAAAAGCTAAGTTCGAGATACCTTGGGCCGTTTGAGGTTTTAGAGCTCGTTGGTGAAGCCGCTTATCATTTAAAGCATTCAACAGAGCTTAGTGGTATACATGACGTATTTCACATATTTGTATTGTGGAAGGCAGTGCAAGAGCCTACGCAGGTAGTTGCAGCGAATCAGGTACCGATTGGTGGTGGGTTGACAACGAAGGTCAAGCCCATATGTATTGAAGACTCGGAAATCAAGCAACTTCGAAATAAGTCTATCAGGATGGTCAAGGTCCGTTGGGACAACTGTGGCCGAGAGGAGCTAACGTGAGAGCGGGAACAAACCATGAAGGCGGAGTCTTTTCGTTTGAGGTATACTTTTGTAGTATTGATACTCTTTCTTTTTCTTGCAACATGTAATTTCGGGACGAAATTCTTTAAGTGGGGAGATTTGTAACACCCCAATTTTTTGTAGGCAGGAAAAAAGGGTACCACGTGGCGGTAGGTTGATACCGCGTGGCGGTAGAGTCAAGCGTCGAGAGCGTTGAGTGAGGTGAGGTGACTCAACGCCTAGACTACTGCACAGCGGTATGTTGTTATCGTGCGGTGCTAGCCAATTTATTGGTCGAGCTCTCGGGAAGTTATCGTCCGGCGATAGTGATACCACGGGAGGTAGCTTGGCAATTTATTTGTCGAAGCGCTCGGGTTGCTATCGCGCGACGGTAGTAACTACCGAGCGGCGGTAGTAACTACGGCGTGGCGGTAGCAGGAGCGGTCGTGTCGTAACTGTCCCCAGCTACCACGATGCGCTAGATTCCTATCGTGCGGCGATAGTGAAACTGTAACGTCGTGGCCACGTGTCGGTCTGTGGTTGGCGGGTCTGAGCGGTAGCACGCAAAACGAGGCGTTGATTAACGGTGTCGCGCGGCAGTAGCTAGTTACTGCGCGGCGATAGCTCTGTTTTTAGTATTGATTTGGTTGTTTTCACTTTATTCTTTTGGAGTTTGAGAAACTTGGGTTGGATGTTTGGAGGAGGAGAAGCAGCACCGAAGAGAGATGATCTCGCCTCCGTTTTAGACTCAGAACTCAGATTCGCAAAGCGAGTTCGGATCTACGGAGGCAAAGCCATAGCGGTCGTGTTCATCTAGCTAGAATCTCTTTCATGGCTCCGAAGCGGACTTCTAGGGTAACGATACTCTTCCTTGGACATGTGCAGTCCTTTCTTTTGGCATTAGAGGGTAGACACTCCACGAACACGTGCAAGTAGTTCTCCCGGCGGGTAGATCCGTGTATCCCCGTTAGTTTTTTATTTAGCTCCAGAATCGAAGTAGGGAATAGGCATGATGTGTGAAGCCCATCCGGACAGGTTGGACTGGATTGGTGATGTTTGTATGTTTTGTATACCGGAGAAGACATTGTACTTATCGCATAGATTTTGGAGTCGAGGGGTGTGCAGAAGGCTGCGTTGAGATTACTTGATGTAAACTCCAGGAAAACACCCGATTTGGGGGAAGAATCGATAGTCTTTCCCCCTACCGCGCGGCGGTAGCGCTACCGCCGGCGATGGCTCCCATTGAGCGTTGTGTTGTTTGTTGTGGCCTGTTTCTTGGCCGTTTGTTGAAGCCTGTCTCTATGAGACCTATGAGCTATTTTGTGAGGCCCGTCTTATGAGACCTGGGGGTCGAGTGTGCCTGTCTCTCGAAGACCTGTGGGCCAATTTTGTGGAGGGTGAGCTTATGTTGCTCAGCTTTGGTAGGCATGAGTGATATCCTAGGATCCTTACAGAGTTATGGATCATGCGGAAAATGGAAAGGGGATGTTGACCCGCGTCAGGCCTGCGAGCCGGATGATTTGAGCACGGGATGTGGCTGAACTGTACTCTCCCCTATGTCGGTCGACTTGGAGTGGTCAATGTGTAAATCACATGACTTGTTGTAGCATTGGGGCGTTGTCTCTGGCCTTGGCCCTTGTGAGACTGAATGATCAAACGTTGTTGACCGTCACAGAGAATGGTGGTGCTACCCTTGTAGTCCTGCGCACCAATAATGTGCCCGGAGAGCACGGGGCATTGGGCGTTTGCACCAACGTCTGTGGCGAATGGTGTTTAAGTTGCACGTTTTGATTGCCAATATATGATTATACTAATGTCTGCAGGGAAGGAGCACCGACACCCCGGGTGAGGGATTGGGCCATTATAATTTGGTCAGCTAATATTGATAGTTGCTATTGTTTGTCACCGTGTGGTGGAATGTTTCGTGCAGGTGCAGCCGAGACAAGCGAGATATAGCGGGCTAGAGCCCAGGATTGCTAAGCTGGCCCTTGAAGACCAAAGCGAATTACCTACTTATTTTATTGTTCATGTGTGGCCGGCCTGCGTGCTGATATATGCAAGACATTTTAATATGAGTTAAACAATGTAAGGCCTTAAGGTCGAGACTATTTGTGTATTTGTTTATTAATTCCTACTTTTATGTCAGTGGACATTCAGTTGGTTGGGTTCCTGTTAACCTTTAAAGTTACTTCCGCTAGAATGCACTCTGTGATATGATGCGCATGTTTGGATTGTGTTTTCAATTAGTAACTTCTTTGACTGTTTGTAGTATATGGAATCGGGCTCCGATCGCACCTTCTGTTATACGTTATGTGACAGACGGGGATATTACAAGTGGCATGCGGTAGAAGTTGGGAGCATCCAGAACAGCATGAGGAATCACACCAGGAGGAGCAACAGTGTCAAAGGAGTGGAGACGAGTCTCCTCAGCAATTACCAAGCCAAGGTATCGCTGATAGATGGCAGAAGATCCCAATGTAGAATTTGTGCTCGAACAGGCTCGAACTCGAAGTGTAGGCGCATAAGAAACTCATACATACGTTGATAGTCACGATCTCTATATGTAACAACACACTAAGTGCAGGTAACGCAGGGGGAAGGTAGTATCTTAACACACTGGTGCCAGAGATCCCGGAGCTCTACAAAGAAAGCATGTAGAGACCGATCACGCTGGTAGCAAGCACCAAGGTTCTGAAATAGAGAGTAGTGTGGAGCCTGGATAAATGGCAAATAGAAGCGACGCAAGTGATCCCACATCGCCTTCGCCGTAGGTAACTCATAGACGGACATGCTAATGGGGAGCACGCGGGACTGAAAGATGACGGCTATCGCACGACAGTCGTTAGAGCACCACCTCACCAAGTCAGAGTGCTGGGAAGTGGTTTGTGTTGGTAGTGGATTAGAGGGAGTCCGTGGGATTGGCAGTCGGTGGAGATTCTGCAGGATTGGCAGCCTGTGGGGGCGGAGCAGACTCGGTGCCGTCAATGTGGCCTCATAGATCGAGACCACGCAAGATCATGCTGACGGTGTCGGGCTATGCCTTGTAGTTCCGCCCACCAAGAATGACATCAGCCTTATGTAGAAAGGCAGATGAGATGTGAGACGATGCCATCGAGCAATGGATGATGGAGGTGATAGAGAAGAAGACCATCTGAGGAGGTTGGGGCTGCAAAATCAGCCTAAGGAGGAGGAGAATAAGGCGACGGTTAGGACTCCGGCAGAAGGTGTCGATGTAGACAAGAACGCAGCTCGTAGGATCGCAGCCCATGGGATCGCAGCCCCACGGGATTGTAAAGGGAAGAAAAGCCGATCGGGATCGCCGACGCCGAAGAGCGAAGAAATAGCAACCAGGATCGGCGGGATCGCGAGAGAAGCTCTAGCGGAAGCAGTAGCCGAGACGAGAGGATCATCGATGTCGACTGGATCGTAGCTGTACGGGATCGGCAAGAGGAACCAGTGGCGGATCAGCGGGATGGATAGATCGTCGGGAGAAACCAGCAACGGATCGGCGGGATCGTGAAGATTGTCGGGAGAGCCATCTCTTAACAGGATCGTCGAGATCGTAGAGGAAGAAACCAGCGACGGGAAGCGGATCGGCTAGCGAGAGGAGAGGCGGAAGACGATTAGATCACGAAAAAAAACTAGCGCTCAGATACCATGGTAGGAAAAGGATCGAAATCTACCATTCACATTAACAATAATGTATATATATACTATATTAAAAGGGAAAAACACTCAATGTTTAAACATTCACTTTCTGATTTTACCTCTCTTTATTAAAAAAAATCCAGTATTTAAAATTTATGTTTTAATTTTATTTTTTAAAAATGCACTCCCATATTGACAAAGTCCTCTCTAACTACAAGAAAAAATGTGTTCTTCCCTCGGCTTACAAACCCCCATGCAGACTGCAAAAATGAGTGGCGATTGAAATATAACACTCAGGGATTTGCGAGCGGCACGAGCGCTGTCGTGTCGGGACAATGTCGTATCTGGTATAATGTTGCATGTGGCACGAGCACCCACGTGCATTATCGCAATTGAGATACTGTCGCGATTGGCCAAAGGGATGGAGCCCTCCTGTCACTCGTGTGTGTGTGTATATATATATATATATATATATATATATATATATATATATATATATATATATATATATATACAAGAGAATGTGCTCACAACACCCAAGGTGAGTCTAAGCGAATTCTACCATAAGAATGTACAGTATATCTAACAGTGTACACCACCCATGGATTGACCATGTAATAGGAGGCGGTCCTTGTGCTGGGGATCACGACACATATGGGCCTACACGGCAACTGGAGCCGTCCATTTTGTGTGAATTGACAATCTATGATTTTTTGTTTTGTTCTAAATTTTATTGTGTTTTGAGGGTTGTCATGATCAGAGAATCATGATTGTCCATGATTTCTCCTTAATAAGTAGAAATAGAAGGCTCATTTAGAGGGTACTGGAAGTTTGAGTGAGAGTTCTCCTTTTGACCACCCGGTGCGGCGGTGCCGAAGCCAGAATCGTAGTGTAAAGCTTAGAGTTATCCTTCCCTACCATAAGAATGTACAGTATATCTAACAGTGTACACCACCCATGGATTGACCATGTAATAGGAGGCGGTCCTTGTGCTGGGGATCACGACACATATGGGCCTACACGGCAACTGGAGCCGTCCATTTTGTGTGAATTGACAATCTATGATTTTTTGTTTTGTTCTGAATTTTATTGTGTTTTGAGGGTTGTCATGATCAGAGAATCATGATTGTCCATGATTTCTCCTTAATAAGTAGAAATAGAAGGCTCATTTAGAGGGTATTGGAAGTTTGAGTGAGAGTTCTCCTTTTGACCACCCGGTGCGGCGGTGCCGAAGCCAGAATCGTAGTGTAAAGCTTAGAGTTATCCTTCCCCACCCCACCTCAACAAGTCGACCACCCCTCTCTCCATCAAATTCCCTAGCCGGCTACCCCTCCCTTTCCCAACCCCAACCACCAGCCACCGTCATTCCCTCCTCCAAATTCTCCTCACCGGATACCTTCATCCATCGCCAACAATTCACCTGGCTAATCCTTCACCAACTCCACCTCATTCCCATCTAAGAGCCCCCAGCTGACCTCCACCAAGCCCCACCTAATTTCCTCTCCATCTCTCTCCACCGGCCACCTCCCTCAAGCAACCACCAACTCCTCAAAATTCCTCCACCACTACTACGTAAATCTCCTTTCATTTTCAATTTTTCATTGATCACCGGAAATCACCTCCGGCCAATCCCACCACCTCCAGTGATCCCCTCCGGACACCCATTCGGCCACCATCCTCACTCCCTATCAAACCATCCACTACCGCACTCTCCCATTACAATCACCTCCTAACTTTTAGGCCACTTCTTAAATTCCTTATAGCCTTACTTTCTCCAATTTCCGCAATTCACTTCCCCACTTCTCACGTCCATACCTCCCTCCTCACCCCAAAACTGAGCCCCACTCCACTCCCCAGACCATTATAGCCTTCCCCACTCCCACAGCCCTTTGAACGTCAATCCAGGTCTGTCTAGGAAAACTGCAACAGCTATCAACCTCTGGAATCCCCTTCCAGTCACCCAGTTCTATCATCCCCCAGCCGTCCAGGGTACACTGCTAGTTGTTGGAATATTGTTTCCGAGCAGCACTTCCCCTCACCCACCTCCCGGAAAACTCAATTTCCATCCAGAACTGAATCTGCACTGCGAATATATCCCTCCACCTCATTTACCAGTCCTCCCTTGTCATCCTTGTTTGCCGCCAAAAACCTCCAGGGCCCTCTTTTCACACCTTCAAGGCCTCCACACTATATTCAAGCCGGCTGTCAGCCTTCCTCCAGCCCCCCGACATCTCCTGCCAACCCCTCAACTCCTCAAATAGCCCCTACAATCTATCCCAGGTGTTGTTCCCAGCTATCCAGCCCACAGAAAATGAGAAAACACAAATCAGCCGACCAACAGCCCCACCCAGCTCTCCAATTCTCCACCAACTGTCTAAATTATGCATTCCATTGTCCTTCCTGCAACCAACACCTCATCAGACATCCACCGAGCATTCTATCTTGGAAGCATTATAAATTTATTGATTGGTTGGTTGTCTTTTCTTTAGTCTTGAATCGTATGTGAATTCACTGTTTTGACATATATTAATTGTGTTATTTGTGTCAATATTATCTAGTGACTTACCAGTTTTTTAGGTTCTAGTATTTGTTTTTGAGTACTCTTGCACATGTAGTATATTACTTGTTCTCTTAATAGAAACTCTATTTCGTGATTGTTAAGTCATATAATTTATAATTTCAATTATTACAAGCATGGTCGCTGGATTGGTGTCTAAGTCACTCAAGCATTCATAAAGTATAAGTCACTCGAGCATTCAAAGTCGCTGAATTTGTGTCTAAGTCATTCAAGCATTCAATAAACACTTTTTACACGCCCGTTTTACACCAAATTTGATATCAGAGAGCCAGGATCAGGCTTAGTTTAGGATACGCGGGACTAGAGTCTATATATCAACCATGTCATGTCATAGTAGTCCTGCTACTCTAATCATCTATTTGAGGAACCAGAGTCTGCATATGTTCGAGCTCATAGAGTTCCTTCGTATAGATTGTCATACTATTATTATGACTATCCTCATCCCCAGCCCATCGCTCATAGATCATTTTGACCATTCGACACGACTTTATTATGGTAGATTATGAAACACAGATACTTAAAATGGCATTACGTATCGTATCTAAAATGTTTTGGAGTCAGGAAACTCATCAACGAAACTCTCAAAAACTTCTTTTAATTTTAGACATAAAAAATATTGGATACTCATGGATTCTTTCAGATATTACCCGATATGTATGAGTATGCATGAAAATACCAAAAAATTAAGTGTTTTGTGATGGTGATATAGAGTGTTGTAAAAGCTCAAAGCTTGTATGTATTGCTCAGGTTTCAAAATCCATGTTATTCATAATTAAGTATCAAGATTGTTGTAAAAGCTCAAAGCTTGTATGTATTGCTCAGGTAGGTAAATACAGTGAGAGAATACAAATATATAGGAAAGAGGAGAGAAGAATAAATCCTATACAAGATATGGGACTAAAGAAGGATGAGAGAGAAAGCAATAAAGAGGGCCCTTTAATGGGCCCTTTACATGGGCTTTTCTAATACTCCCCCGCAAGCTGGAGCGTACAAGTCGTAGGCGCCAAGCTTGGATAGGCAATGGTAGAAGAGGGTACTTGGTAGAGCTTTGGTGAGGATATCTGCAACCTGTTCAGTACCCGGAACATGTTTGAGCTCGACCTTCTTCATGTGGACTTTCTCTCGGATGAAATGACAATCTACCTCAATATGCTTCGTTCTTTCGTGAAAGACCGGGTTCTTAGCAATATGTATAGCAGCTTGACTATCACATAGGAGGAGAGCTGGTGAAGATAGTCGAACACCAAGGTCGGTAAGGAGACTCTCAATCCATGTGAGTTCCGAGACCACGGCCGTCATTGTCTGATATTCTGCTTCTGCTGAGGATCGAGCAACCACTGCTTGTTTCTTACTCCACCAAGTAATCAGGTGTCCTCCAAAATATGTGCAGAACTTGCTAGTAGATCGTCGATCATCGACGGAGCCAGCGTAGTCGGCATCAGAGTATGTCACTAGTGTAGGAATGGAAGATGAGGTTTTGTACACAAGGCCTTGACCAGGAGCTGTCTTGAGATATCTGAGAATGCGTTCCACAGCTTGAAGATGAGAATTTCGAGGAGAATGCATAAAGCGACTAACAAGTCCCACAGCGAAGGATATATCAGGTCTTGTTACTGTTAGGTAGATAAATTTCTCAATTAGACGACGGTAATACTCTGGATTTTGTAGAATAGAATCAGAATCTGAGCCCTGAGCACATAGTTTGTGATTAGCATCCATGAGAGTGTTTACCGGTTTGTAACCAAAGTAGACGGCATCATGAAGAAGATCCAGGCAATATTTGCGCTGAGAGAGAACCAGACCATCTGACCTTCTTACCACTTCCAGACCTAGGAAGTACCGAAGGGGTCTCAGATCCTTAGTTTGGAAGACGGAGCTTAGATGTTGCTTAACGGCCTTTATGCTGTCCAAGTCGTTTCCAGTAATAATGATGTTGTCGACATATACCAATAGGAGGACCGTACCCGTTGCCCGGTGGCGAGTAAACAACGAGAAGTCAGCCGAGCTTCGAGTGAAGTCAATTGCCCGGAGAGCTTTGCTGAACTTGTCGAACCATGTCCGAGATGATTGTCTGAGACCATATAGCGATTTGAGAAGGTGACATACCTGAGGCTCCCCCGTGGTCTCAAACCCGGGAGGTTGTTGCATGTAAACCGTTTCCTGAAGGTCACCATTCAGAAAAGCATTCTTGACGTCCAGTTGAAATAAGGGTCATTGGCGATGGATAGCTACGGAGATGAGAATGCGGACTGTGTTGAGCTTAGCGACCGGAGAGAAAGTCTCATCATAGTCGAGACCCTGTTGCTGGGTGAAGCCACGAGCAACCAGACGAGCCTTGAGTCGGTCAATGGTCCCATCAGGAGCATGTTTGATGACGAACACCCATTTGCACCCAACGGGTTTCTGGCCGGGAGGAAGTGGCACCAGGGCCCAAGTCTGGTTGGCCCAAAGAGCAGCCATCTCGTCCTCCATGGCAGCCCGCCACCCAGGATGTTGAAGAGCATCCTGTACGGAAGTAGGAATAGAAACCGAGGAGAGGGAATCAGCCAATGTCCGAAGAGGTGGAGAGACGCGATGGAGAGAAACATAGTTAGCCATCGGATGAGCCGTAGAGGCGGGCACCGGAGCAGCAGAACACGGAGAAGCCGGGGTCAAAGCCGACTGTATAGGGGCAACGGGAGGAAGAGGGCCGCGAGTATAGACCCGAATGACGGGCGGTCGGGGAGGGTCAATAGTGGGAGGGGGCGGAGGGAGGGTTGGAGGGGAGTGGACGGGGATAACCGGCCGTGGGAGGGAGGGTGGTAGAGTGAGTAATGGTAGAAGTGGTGGGAAAGGAGGAGGGAAGAAGGGTTGATCCTCCCGGAAAGTAACATCAGCAGAGACAGAGACCTTCCAGCTGCATGGGGAATAACAGACATAACCCTTTTGGGTGCGGGAGTAGCCGACGAAAATGTGTTTGGCCGCACGGGGAGCTAGCTTATCGATAGTGGGGCCCAGGGTATGGACAAAACATGTTCAGCCAAAAACACTGTGTGTGAGAGGAAAGGCGGGTGCAGAGGGAAAAAGAAGGCTGAAGGGGGAAGCATTCTGGAGAACCGGAGAGGGGAGACGGTTGATAAGAAAACACGCAGTAGAGACCGCAAAGTTCCAGAAAATTTTGGGAACATTCATGTGAAGCATGAGGGAGCGAGCAACATCGAGAAGGTGACGGTTTTTCAGTTCGGCGACCCCGTTTTGTTGAGGGGTGTAGGGACACGAGATCTAATGAACAATACCGAAGTCGGCGCAGAGAGTAGCAAACTCGTGGCAAGTGTACTCTCGGGCATTATCAGAGCGGAATGTTTTGATAGTAGAAGAAAATTGCGTACGAGTCTCGATCACAAAAGCCTGAAAGACCTGAGGAAGCTCAGAGCGATCATGAAGGAGATACAACCAGGTGGTGCGAGAGTAATCGTCAATAAATGTTATAAAGTAACGATAACCAGAGATGCTTGGAATCTTATACGGTCCCCAAATATCAGAATGGATTAGATCAAAAAGAGCAGAGCTCCGAGTACAATGTGCGGGATAAGAAAAACGTGGTTGTTTGCCCAGAATACATGAATCACATTTAAAAGCAGGAAGGGAGACGTCAGGAAGCGCCTTCTGGAGGATAGCTAGAGGAGCGTGCCCAAGACGACAATGCCAGTCAGTAGAGGAGACAGAGGAAAGGGTGGTAGAAGAGACATCGAGGAGGTAGAGCCCGTTCTGCAGTCGACCCCTACCAATGATAATCTGTGTCTGCCGATCCTGTATCAAAAAACCAGAAGAGGTGAAGGTGATATAACAGTTCATATCATTAATAAGACGGCCAACAGAGAGTAAATTAAAGGGTGAGGCCGGCACATAAAGAGCAGAACGAAGAGAGAGAGGGGGGTGGATAAAGAGATCAGCACATCCGGAGACCGGAACAAGCGCACCGTTGGCCACAATAATAGACGGGGGATGAGGAGCATCCGCGAATCGTGGCGGCAGCAGGGAGATGATGTGGTGGGTGGCGCCCGAGTCCTCGATCCAACGAGAACCAGAGGAAAGACATGCAGTACCTGTAATGGAGGATGAGGCAATACCTGCAGGAGAGGTGGAGGCAACTGAAACAGATGGATGGTTGAGGAGCCCCTGGAGTTGTTGAAGCTGAAGGCGAAAAGCCTCAAGGTCTGTACCAGTGGGTAGAGAGCTATCAGTAACAGCAGCAGTAGTCGGGCGAGGAGGGTAGTCATGTTTCTTATGACAGACCGCTTCAGTGTGGCCATCCCGGCCGCAGTACGTGCACTTGTGCCGACCGCGACCACCACGGCCCCGGCCGCGGGAGCCTGTACGTCCACCCCGAGGAAGAGATGGTGGGAGAAGTAAGGGAGGAAGGGCTTGTTGAAGAAGAGTCGGCGAGGGTGGTGCAGAAGCCTTCGGTGGAGGTGGTACTCGGAGTAACATAGAGCAAACATCGGAGAAGGAAGGGGTCGCAGGTGATTCCAGAACCTGGGCCCGGATACTGTGAAGGTGCGGTGAGACTCGAGCCATAATCATAGCAATACAGACCGCCTCCTTCTGGGCTCGTTGAATAGCGAGATCAGTAGTAGGGGGCTGGTGTTGAATCCAGGCCTCCGTGAGAGTTTTAGCCCGGGCCACAAAGCAGGTCATGTCCATAGCTGTGCCGACATCCAGAGCTTGAAGAGCGGTGATGCTGTCAAACAGGTGTTGAAGGTTGTCCTTGCCCGAGTACAAGGAATGTAGTTCATCCCACATTACTTTGGCGGTCTCATGATACATAATCATCTGGTATGGCTCACCCTCCACCGAGTTCAGGATCCAGGTCTGGACGCGACCGTCATTCCGTAGTCAGTCATCAGTAGGAGTTGGAGGTCCCTGGGTAAGGTGACGAGCAAGGCCCTTGGCTTGCAAGACCCGCTGGACGGAGTGAACCCAGGGGATGAAATTCGACTTGCCGGAGAGGGAAAGAGTAGTAATCTGAAGCTCATCGCGGAGTTCGGGAGGAGGAGCCACGGGTGCCGCCGGGGGTTGAGCGGTGGTGGAGTCACTCGAGGACATGGCGACCTGGAGGAGAGGAGGCGGGCAGAACCAGCGGACTGATGCACAGCAGAAGGCAGGCCGCAGCGAGAACAAACACGCGTGGCAAGGAGCGGGCTGGAGGAGGCCGCGACGAGCTGGAGGATGTCGCGGAGGACAGGAAGAGACCGCGGCGCACTGGAGCTGGTCAAGGAGAGCAGAGACAGGCCGCAGCGGTCAGAGAGAGGCCGCGCGGAGAGAGACAGACCGCAGCGGGCAGAGACAGTCCTCGCGAACAGAGACAGGCCGCGCACAGAGAAGTCCGCAGCGAGCAGACACAGGTCGCGCGGATAGAGAGGGGAAGAGTCGGAGGATACCGCGACCAAGATGCAGGTGAGAGAGGAACAACCCGCACGGTCAGGCGGACCAGAGAACGGAGGAGAAGAAACCCGCGAGGAGAGAGACTCGAGCGGATAGAGTAGAGACCGCAGCGACCAACAAGAACCCGCAGAAGAGGCAAGCTGCAGCGAACCGGAGGAAGCCGCAGCAAGCAAGGGAGTCCGTTGCGAGCACGAGCAGGCAACGAGAGGAGCAAGCCGCAGCGCGGGAGAACAGGCCGCGAGAGATAGAGCGGTCTGGAGGGGAGAGAGGGAAGGTGGACCCACGGAGAAGAAGAGGGAGGGAAGGCTATAAAAGATGGAGGGGAGAGGTGGAACCACGGGAAGAAGAGTTCAAGGGAGAGGATGAGCGGAGCGGACAGATCGGCAGGCCGCAGGAGGCCGAGCGGGTAGCGGACAGAAACAGTCCGCGCGGGTTGAGAAAGAAAGGCCGCTCAATTCGAACCTCGCTTTGATACCATGTTGTAAAAGCTCAAAGCTTGTATGTATTGCTCAGGTTTCAAAATCTATGTTATTCATAATTAAGTATCAAGATTGTTGTAAAAGCTTAAAGCTTGTATGTATTGCTCAGGTAGGTAAATACAGGGAGAGAATACAAATATATAGGAAAGAGGAGAGAAGAATAAATCCTATACAAGATATGGGACTAAAGAAGGATGAGAGAGAAAGCAATAAAGATGGCCCTTTAATGGGTCCTTTACATGGGCTTTTCTAATATAGAGAAATACATGTGAAAGAAAATTTGTAGAATGAATTCATGGTTTCTATTTAGGATATCATAAGTGTTTGTGACACAAATCTTGTTTTCATTTAATATATGATATGTGATATATAGTGATAAAAATAAGATGTTAATGTCACACATCGTCAAATTGATTTGTACTTATATTTAAATAATTTAAAAAAATTAAAAACAAATCCAATATCCAAGGTTTTTTGAAAATCACATTTCCAGTATCTGTACCGTATCGTATCAAGTATCTCATTCTCGTCCCCGTGCAACATAGATGATAGGAGTGTCGACTATTATCATCGTTTTAAGCAGAGTCTCGAGTATAGGTTTAGTAGGGTTGCCCCACTATTTGAAGATTGGTCAAGTCTTGAGGCATTTACCTATTAGCTCATGGACATGGGATATTATCTAGATCACCTTGAGTTATTCGGTGAGCAACGCGTCTGATTTGTGAAGCTTAAGTTACTAGATTTGACAAAAAAATGTTGGGCATTCAGAAGACCATTGTGCGAGGTAGTCTTCACTCTATCACTAGTTGGGTGGAGATAAGCAGAAATTTTGTCACAAGTACTTGCTGACATCCAATAAGAATCGTATCCTAGAGGAAGTATTTACCCTCCGACAACGATCCATGTATGTTGTTGAGTATAGAGATTATTTTGACGAGTTAGAAGTGAGGAGAGACATTCATGATGAGTCAGTCACAGTTGCTACTAGATTTTGTTCCAAACTTTAGTCTGCTATCAATGTAGCATTGATTGGTCATCGGTTAGATTCTATTGAGTAGACATTTCAACTTTTCCTTGACTACAACATGTCATTAAGAGGCGCCAGAGTTATTCGAGTGGATTCTCACCCAGACGTTCCAGTATGAGTCCTTTCGCATCCAAGTGCACGACAAATCCACATTTGGGTAGCGAGAATGAGTCCACCAATGACCTGATAATGCAAACTGAGGAATGTAACAATGTGACCATCACTAATGTTCTTGAGAGTGACATTAGCATAGAGTGTCTAGTACATATGTCTAGCCATATCGAAGATGAGACAAAAATAAGAGACTCGTCTGCAAGTGTGAAATCATTGAAATTTCTTCTAGTTATACCTCGGAGCCGGCTCATCCCTGAGGATGTGGAGTCTAGTATTGTGCACGTAGGGCCCGTCTAGTATTGATTGGTCATCGGAAACCCACTTTACACATCGCACACACAATGAGATTTCTTATGTTCAACTTAGTAAGTCACCGTGTAAGTTTTCCACCTTTAGAAACATTGGAAACATCTAAATGCTCACTTATAATGTCAATATCTTAGGCATTTGTTTGGGTGATTGTCTCATTTGTGACAAAATTTTCTACACTATTCCTAAAGAGACTCCAGATAAACCATCACTCAATAAAGACGTGTTCACTATCTATGAGTCAGTCAAGAGTGACAGTGCTCTCGATGGTCAGGAGATCAATTTTATCATCATTAGTGATGACACCTAGGGTGACTAATAAAATGACATCACACTCGCGATAACTTTTTTATGCCCCACCCACAGAAGCCCCTAACAAGGTGCCTCTCTAGAAAGACATCTGGAGGGTTGTTGAGCTTTTGTATAGAAGATCCATTAAGTCTATTGATCATTAATTATCGTCATTGCATGGTATGCATGAGTCTATCTAGCATATGATCACTTGCCATAATGAAATTTATAAATCTTATACTTATAATCACAGGATGGCACAGAGTTTTCATGAAAGTGAACAAGTTAAGGTTTATAAGCATGTTGACAGGTTTCCACGAGAAACTACAGGAAAATTAAATGCAAGGAAAATGAAACTTTATACAGTCGTGAGTAGAATTGGGACAAATGCTTACGAATTTAATATTTCTCAGAATATGGGAATTTCACATGTATTAAACATTTAAGATTTGACCACATTTGATGAGCCACGTAATAACATGAGCTCATTAATCCCCACCGTCTAATAGCATCGTCCCTACATACACTACCATCACCACCATTAGCCTCTGCACACCACCAAGCGTCTGACAATACCACCAGCTTAACTCTCAACACCTTTTTTGGCACCGTACCATTGTCAGCAACACCTTCAATGCCATCTACAGTAGTGTCATTTACATCACGGGCACAATCACTGTTATCGAGTCGGCAATGAAAGCAATTCCATCATCATTGACGTCTTCAACTTGATTTCCTATACTCTGACATCTTCAGCATTATCTCCTATTAACAGCAGCACTATCTTCAGCACCATCACCAGCTTCAGTATTACCATCCGTGATTCCATCGCCAACAACGGCTTCAACAATATCATCTTCAACCTCTGCAGCAATAATACCGTCTTCAACCTCCGCAGCAATAATACCATCCAATCTGTTCAATGTCCTAACAAGGATCATATCCCACAAGATCACGACAACATCAAAGCTAGAGGAATTCACCTTGCCTTCAAACGAGAGCATGATCATCTTCATTCACGGAGATGAATGATTTTAAAGAGAGGGAATTGTGGAGGAACATCACACACAAGGGTCTACACGATGAACAGAATCGTCATTTTTTTATGATTCACGGAGATGAATGATTTTCAGTCATTTCTTTTCTAATTTCCTGAATTTTATTTTAGGGATTTCGAGGATTGAGGTGAACAGAGAAATGTGACCGCCCATGATGGCCCCTTAGTCTATAAGTAGGGATAGAAGACATATTTATAGGGTATTAAAATTTGAGTGAAAGTTTTTGATCACCCGATGCCGAAGCTGGAATCCTAGCATGAAGCTTGGAGTTATCCTTCCCATTCCCAACTCAACCAGTCGGCCACCCCCTCTCCTATGCATTCCCTACCCGGCTACCCCTCCCTTTGCCAACCCCCACAAGCCGACCACCATCATTCCATCCCCCAACATCTCCCCACCGGCCACCTTCATCCCTCCCTAACAATTCAACCAACCAGCTCCTCCCCAAATCCACCTCATTCCCATCCACAAGCCCCCAACCAGCCTCCACCAAGAAGAAAAAACCGAGCCCCACTGCATTCCTTACTTTCTACATTTTCCCAATTCCCTTCCTATCTTCTCACGTCCATACCTTACTCCGTACCTCAAAACCGAGCCCCACTCCATTCCACAGCCGGTTGCATCCTTCTCAACTCCCACAGCCCTTTGGACTTCAGTCCAGGACCTGTTGAAGAAAATTACAGCAGCTGTCAACCTTTGGAATCACCTCCCAACCACTCAGTTTTATCATCCCCCAGAACCCAGCACTCCAGGGTACCCTGCAAGCAGTTGGAAGATTGTTTCCGAGCATCCCTTCCACTCGCCCAACTCCCAAAAAACTTGATTCCCAGCCCTTCACCTCATTTAACAGCACCCTTGCCTTCCTTGTTTGCTGGAAAAACCTCCAGATCTCTCTTTCCACAGCTCCAAGGCCTCCACACTACATTCCAGCAAGATTTCAGCCTTCCTCCAATCCTACACCACCTCCAGCCAGCCCCTCAGCTCCTCAAGCAGCCCTTACAATCCATCCCAGCATCTGTTCTCAATCATCCAGCCCACAGAAAACAAATGTCTATCCCCGCAGCTGTTCCCAGTCATCCCAAAGAAAACACAAAACAGCGGGCCAACAGCCTTACCCAGCTCTCCAAATCTCCTCTGACTGTTCAAATTCTGCATTCCATTGTCCCTCCGGCTACCAACGCCTCATCAAACATCCACCAAGCCTTCTATCCCATAAGAATGTAAGTTTATTGACTGGTTGTCTTTTCTTGAGCGTCACTTTTTGAAAAATATTAATTTGTAATCTTTGTGTCAATATTATCTCATTACTTGTCAAGCTTTGTTCATTCAAGCATTTGTTTTCTGGCGCTCTTACATGTGTAATGCATTACTTGTTGTCTTAATAGAAACTCTACTTCTTTTGTAATTGTCATATTTTTTATAATTTCATTTGTTGCATGCATAGTCGTCGGATTCATTTCTAAGTCAATCAAGCATTCTGTTATGGTCCCGATTTAGTCCTGCTTTGGTCGTGTATATCGCAGAGCTTTATCTACTTCTACTTTATATTTTATTATGCAGATTTGATCCTCCGTGTCTATGCCCAATGAGGGGGCATTTTGTTGTGACTATTTAATACCCGGGTGGGGAACCAAAGGAGACAAGCAAACAAGTTATTTCAATTTATCTATTTTTCTCTCTAATTTCATCACTCTCTCTAACCCCTTCTCTTATCTCACAAAACCCGCACCTCCCCCTGATGCCCTAGCCAAACAACACATTCCGCGATCCCACGCCAGCTCGCCTTCGTCGTCGCAAGGCGCCGCTGCCGCGACTGCTTGTCGGAGCTCCAAGACGATTCCCTTCTCCTCCCTCGAGGACTTCCCTCCTCTTCCCATGTGCACGCGCTTTCAATCTAGGACACGTAACGACTTGGTATCAAAGCGAACTCTCCTCCCCGCCGTCGAAAGTCCAGATCTACCGTCTTCTACCCCCGCTGTGGCCGACCCATCCATCCTAGTCTTGTGTCGCGTCCCCGGCCGCTTCGCACAGCCGGCTCCGTCCCGACGTGCTCCGCTCTGACCGAGCTCCAACAGTGACGTGGGATCCGCCCCGACCTGCTCCGCCCCAAGCGGCTCCGCCCCAACCTTCTCCGCCCCGAGCGGCTCCGCCCTGAACTGCTCTGCCCCGAGCGGCTCCGCCCAGTCGACGCTACCCCGACCGGCTTCGCCCCGACCACTATCCGCCAGCCCTACTCGACAACGCATACTACTCGGCTCCTCCATCGACGGGGGCCCCTTGCTCATTGTCTCTACCGGGCTTCTTCCGTCGCCGGTCCCTCCTTCCTCCAATCCCTCTGGCGCTGATAATCCACAAATTTCTCCCCAAGCAATGGCCGAACCGCCCTCCGTCTCTCAAATTGTTGAGTCTCACGCCAATCTCCTAGCGGATAACAACACCTCCCTAATTATCGCCATCACCACCCAACTAGAGGCTAACCGAACGGCCCAACAGGCAACGGGCTCCTCCAATGACGTGTCGATTCCGCCAACCCCGACGGAGTTCTACCCCTGAGGCATGAGAGCAACGGAGTACCACGATACATGCGGCTGGACTTTCCAATACTCGACGGCCACAAAGACTCCTTGGCCTGGCCTTCTCGTTGTGAGCAATTCTTCCACCATCAGCATCCCTTAGGAAGAATCGCTCAATGTTGCTTTGTTCCACCTCATGGGCCCCGCCCAACTTTGGTTTTTCCAACTACAATGGGAGAAACCACTCCTATCTTGGGAGGATTTCATACAGAGCTGCACCCTCCGCTTCGGCCCACTCCTTCACAGCAATACCTTGGGGGATCTCATTTATCTCCGGCAGACCGGTCCAATCGACGAGTACCTCGAACAGTTTCAGATCCATCTGGCCGGCACGCTCTTGGATCGCCCTCATCTACATCACCCATACATCGAGGGGTCCCGTCGTACCCCACGCCATCTGCCATCATCCACAGTCAGTCCCCTCGCTCTGTACCGTGATGCCGACCGCTCAACTACCATTCGCCGACTATCTACATAGGAAATGAGTGATCGTCGTGTCAAGGACCTCTGTTACAACTGCAACGAGCCATTTTTCCGTATACATCGCTGCAAGTGTCTCTTCTGGTTGGAGGTAGACGACCCTGCCGCATAGCGGGATGCTGACACGGACACGGGGGATCCGACGCCGACCATCACCACAGAACAAGCTTGAGGGCAAGCTTGTCATCGGGCTGGGTGGAGATGTTTTGGTCCCGCTTTGGTGGCGTACATCGCAGACCTTTATCTAGTTATACTTTATATCTTATTATGCGCATTTGATCCTCCGTGTCTAAGCCCAAGGAGGGGGAATTTTGGTGTGACTATTTAATACCCGGGTGGGGAACCAAAGGAGACAAACAAGCAAGTTATTTAAATTTATCTATTTTTCTCTCTCTAATTTCCTCTCTCTAATCCCTTCTCTTATCTCACGGAACCCGCGCCTCCCCCTGACACCCTAGTCGCACACCCCATTCCACGATCTCGCGCCAGCCCGCCTCCGCCGTCGCAAGCCGCAAGCCGCCGCCATTGCCCGTCGGAGCTCCAAGACGGTTCCCTTCTCCTCCCTCAAGGACTTCCCTCCTCTTGCCCCGCGCACGCGCTCTCAATCTAGGACACGTAACACATTCACAGAGTCAACATACACTTTTTGACACCCACCCCGTGTCACTGTGGATCGGGTCTAGTTGGTGTATCAATGCCTCAGCTTAGAAAGTGTCTTATCCCCAAGGTATCACGAGGGTAACAGTTCAAAATCCCAGAAAACCAACCAGGTGAATTCTTCAACAGGGCGCCCCAGCCATTAAGCCGAGGACTTGTTTCACCTATAAATTGTCAAGAGTGATGAAGCAGCTAGAGGCGATCTTGTCTGGTTCAAAGTTCAGGTTGTCCTTTGTAGTAAGAACAGCTAGAATGATGTCTTGAACTTGGTGGTCACGGATGACTTTATTTTATGGGAGACATCGAAGACTAGATGGCGGACACAGATCTAAAGCAAAAGCTATATGTGGTAGGCAAATTCACTCATATGTTTGAGGATATAAAAAGAACACTAGTTTCTGGCCAAGAGTTTCAATTGGACCCGGTTTGTGGCATGAGAGCTAGCAGTGGTGCATGTCGAAGACCTTGTTGCATTCGTGAATCAGTGAGGGCAAACTGATGTTGATTAAACATTGTAAACAAAGCATTGTTGAGCTCGATGGAGAAGGAAATAATAAACATTTAAAAGTTTAAACAGTACAAATCCTAGACGTAAAACTGGACTAATAAAATATCCATAGCATGGAGCCTAAATGATTAACTTTACCTATTCATTGAAAGAGTGCCACCTTCCAAAATACTACGGTCCTGATTTTTTGCAGTAATACTGCTCGGAATAGCATGTTGATTATGATTCCTCTGCTCCCATTCATTTGGCTGAGCATTGTTGGCTGGAGAAGACCCCGGAGATTGTCCATGAGAAAATGTTTTTTGTGGAACAATCTCAAGTCCTTTGCTCTGACAATAATATTAATCAGAAGAAAACAGGTGGTGTGATTGCTTCAATACAACACTATTATCAGAAAGGAGAGTAACTTTAGAAGACTTCAATAACAGGAAACGGTGTGATCATACAGAATTGACAAAGTTTGCACTAATAGGATGAGAAGGCGAATGTGAAGGAAGGTTTATGTCATTGGCCGGTTCCAGACGCCATGGAGCTAACTGGTATTGGGACTCTTTCAACTTCTCCTGCACAAAAGATTGCTTAACAAATGCGAATTAGTAAAGATAAACGGTATTCAAACAGAAAGACAATTTTTCAGTCTATATATCTATAGATATATATATATATATATTACCTCAGTAATTATGAGTTTTTCCTGCAAATGTCTAAATAAAACCTGCATGTGAACAAGAAACTAAAGTGAGAATTTGAATAGTATATGTATAGCTTCTTGTAACAATCTTCACTGACTAAACAAAATATAATATTGAAATTCATTCTTTCATAGCCTCAGAGGAAATCATCAATAAAAGACAATAATGAAAGGCACTCACCAAATTAGGAGTAGTCCACACACTTGAATATATCATATCAAATAATTTGGTACTCAAATACACTTAAGAGCGATAAATAATACAACAACATTTTCCAAGCTCACGAGCTTGACAATAAATACTTCAATTACAATTCATATATAAGCTCCGAAATATAAATTTTAAGTCTTCAAGCTGTCATGCACAAATCTATGATATCAAAGGCACAACCAACATCATCAAGAAATTTCCCTATTTCAAATATATGATCATTATCCATAATGTAGACCTCATTCCAACCACCAATCATCTTTATGCTCACCAGAACCTAAAATATACAACAACAATAACATTCAAGCCTTTATCCCACTATAGTGGGGAAAAATGGGTGCAACATGAGGACTTCCCAGGAGGTCACCCATCTCAGTACTACTCTCGCTCAAGCACGCTTAACTATGGAGTTCTGATGGGATACAACCTAAAATATACAATGATAGAAAAAATAAGGTGATAAAACAGTTATATTTTATAGTGAGCAACCTTACAGATAATAAATTGATAGGAAAAGAGGTAACAAAAATCACTTGTTTGAGAGAGTGATCGAGAGAAATTTATATCTATTTATCGAGAATAGAGGAAGGAAGAGGGTCATTAGCAAGCTTGATTCGACCAAAGGAACAAGAGATGTGATTAGACTCAAAACCCATTCATAGGTTCAGATACTCCAAAATCAATAATTCATGGAGCATAGGTGATGTGAAACGGAGACGTGATCCCGCAGCGGAGGACAAGTTTTGGGGCCCGTTCGGGGACGACTGCCTACTTACCATATATGGCGTATCCGAATCGATAATCGGACTTTACGGATGCGTCCGGCCCATCGTTTGCATGCGATTCATATATTATATTGTTATTTTGGTTTTTATTTTGATGTAATCGGACTACTCCATCTACGACCAATCATAGTCGTTGATGGTGGGATGCCCTAATATCTTTATTATAAATAGATGTATATAGGGTTGTTTGGAGGCTATTGCAAAATTTGGAGAAAGCTATTCCCGGATTCCCTCGATCACTCAACGGTGTCGACTCCATGTAACACTAGGTGACGACTCTTAGGCCTTCTCCTGTTCCCCAAAGGTAACCCCTATCCCTAGCCACCTTCCTCCACCCTCAAATCCCTCCACTGCTACCCCTACATCTCTCCAACAGTCAGTCGCCATCCCTACAATTCTCCAAAAAGCCCGCCGCTGCAGCCTCCCTGCTGCCCCGCAACTACCGCCCCTACAGCCCGCCAACCAGACAGCCTTCTCCCTCCTTTTCCCCCTAAAAAACTGCCGCCCACACTGCTGTCCAGCCAATCAACCCACCTTCCAAAACAACCACCTCCACCCAGATTCGCCCAAAACCAGTCCCACTCCTTCCAAAATAGCCACCTCCACCCAGATCCGCCCAAAACCAGTCCCCCACATTCCAAAACAGTCATCTCCACCCAGATCTGACCACAACCAGTCCCCCCACATTCCATAACAGCCACTTCTGCTCATATCTAGCCCTCCCTCTACCCGAATCCAGTCCACCGCCCACTACATCTTCAGATTTCAGCCACCCTCACGACGTACGTCGCCGGATCTACTCTCCTATGGCAGTCCCTATGATTGTGAGTTGTTATTTGTTGTATGGATCTTGTTTTTGAATATTAAAATATGGTGATGTGATTTTATATTTGTTTGGATAAATAGCATCGCAGAATTTTGCTCTATATTATTTTGTGATTTGCAGGAACTACGGGTTCTCGCTTTAGCCTTCCGCGCGGAGGAAAGCCTAAATACCGCTTGCCTAAAGAAATTATTTTGTTTTGCTATAACCATGTCCGTGTGATTTAGTTATTTATTATCTGATTTTTTTAATTTCTCCGTTGGGCTTTGCATGGTATGTAGGGTTAGGGCATCCTTCATCCGACGTCTATAGATTCGTCCTGCATCTATAGGTCTCTTGGAAGTAAAGAAATAAGCTTGTGTAGTGGGACCTAGAATTTTCGAGAAGACAACCCAATAAAATTTTTGGAGGCAATAAATTCTTTAGAAATTTTAAGCAATAAGAGCCATTTGTCGCCACATGCACTAGTAAATCCAATTTGATGTCTAACATATCTCCAATCAATACTTTTAATCTGTCCCTTATCAATCAAATTGGAATGCATTTGTAGAATTTGTCTAGGCATAACCCTTTTTTCCACGGTCGGTGTTTTTCAACATACTTTTATCATCTTGCTTTTTGAATTCAGGATCATTGTAAGAGATTTTGTTAACCCACCTCCTGTGATCAGCAAAGAAGGAAAATTTCTCCTGTCCAATACTTACACTAGGGAAAACGAATCAATTCAACTGGTCTCACTTCTAATGCAATAAGAAGTTTGGAGTACAAGTTATGAATTGAATTCAAGTTTAAGAGAGAGACATGGGAACATGTGGAAGACGTCTTTTTGTGAGGTTCTTCTTATGATTATAATCCACCGCAGATTGGAAGTCTTAAGATTGGATAATATATGCCCATTTATGGGTTAGATTACTGTAATAACCCCAAAAGCCTGTTGCATGTCGTGTATTATTATAATTATATCTATTATCTAGGTGTCTAGTTGAAATTATTATGTGGGAGCCTCGAGCCCCGGGTCTAGTATTAGGTGTCATCATGAGCATTTTGTCTTCTTATGAGTTGTAGCCTATATAAAGGCATGAGATGTGTGTATGAAGTAAGCAAGAAATATTTCTAGTTCTCATCCCCTTTGAATGTGAGATCATTGGTGGCTCTCTCCTCTAACGAGCAACCCCGCTTAGGTAGCCGCGGTTCCGGCTCCACGGTATCTCCGCCATCGTCATCTCCACCTCCGGCCACCTTTCCGACGAATTGCCACAGTTACGGAAGGAGGCCCGTAACAACTTGGTATCAGAGCCAACCATCCTCCCCTAGGGCGCTGAGTTCTTGCAAGCCATCCTCCCTTCTGACTGTCGCCGCAAGCCGCCACTGTGTCGTCGTTGTTCCTGCTAAGCAGCCCTCGCACGACTTCCAGCGTCGCTGCCATCTGCGACACTACTCTGCTTCCCACAGTCCCACAGCAGATCTCCCTTCCAGCAAACCCCCTTGCCGCCGCTCCAGCAACGCCTCCTGCAAGCTCTCTTCCCAGCGCCACCAACATCGCAGCCTTGCGGCTGCCCTTTCTGGGTCGCAGTTTTTGCCAAACCAGGCAACATCTTCTCCCGCAACGTGCGTCTCGCCGTCGACGCTGCCTCTGTGCGACTTCTTCCAGCAACGAGCGTGTGCTTCTCCCATCGCAGCCTACGGCTCCCCTGACCCAGCTCTGCCGCGCTACATCGAGCCCTGCACGGCAGCTCTCCATCGCGCCCCGCTCCGCAGGTCTCCATCGTGCCTTGCACGCCCGCGCGACATCGAGCCCCGTGCACTTGCATCCGCCGCTGTCGCCTTTTTCCTTTTCCAGCCCTCGAGCCCCGGCCCTTTTCAATTAATCCTCCTGCTGTTCTGTGGACCCCACTTCAAGTCCTATTTTACTTTCTTTTCACAGCCTTGGGCAGCCAATCAGCCTCTATTTTTTTTATTTCAAAAAAAAACAAACTCCTTTTAACCGTTCATCTCTTGTCCCCATTGGTGTCTCACTTTCGGCTCCCTCTTCACAGCAAAACACAACTACTTGACACATCATTTGTGCCATCATTAGGCGCCACCGCGGCTCTCGCGGCCAAACTCAGTCATCCGAATCGGCGCACTCCGACCCCCCGGTCACCCGCTGCTCTTCTCACTCCTCATCCCGCACTATGGGCGACTCCTCTGAACAACTCAACCAAATTATGTCCATGCTACATGACCTCATGGCACAACAAGCTGCGCACACTGCTCTCACGGACCGTCATCAGGACGCCATTGCTACGCTCGCCAAGCGCATCGATGATCTGTCACCCGCCTCGCCACATGATCATGCAAGCAGCAGCCAGGCACAGCCACTTCTCCGCCATGCCCCACCACCCCTGACCGTCCACGAACCACCACCATCGGCTCTCGCGCGCCCCGACGCTGCACTTGTGTCGCGCTATACCAGATTAGAGTTTCCAACCTATGATGGAAAAGTGATCCTTTGAGCTGGCTGACCAAGTGTGAACAATTTTTTGGCCACCAGCAAACTCCGGCAGCAGATCAAATCCATCTCGCATTTTTCCACATGCTCGACACCGCTGTTTTATGGGCTTCTCGACTTCTCACCGAACGGCTGAATCTAATTTGGGACGACTTCAAGCGGCTTTGCTACTTACGTTTCGGACCTCCTATTCGCAGTAACCCCCTCGGTGCACTCACAACTCTACGACAAACGAGTACCGTAGACGAGTACATGGAACAATTTCAGCTCCTATTAGTGCATGTCCCTCTTGCCCCGGATATGCAGGTCAACATTTTCATCGCGGGACTTCGCGAGCGACTGCGTTTGGATGTAGAATTTGAGGCCCCTCCGGACCTAGTGACTGCTATGAGCCTGGCCCGGCTCTGTGATCGTCGTCTCCAGCTGTCCCAAGAGGCATATCCACCTGCTCCCGACATTGTTCCACAGGCCCGACGCGACGGCCCTCCAGCACCACCGGTCCGCCGCTTATCTCGGGCTGAGATGCTGCAACGCCGCGCGCAAGAATTGTGTTTCAATTGCGACGAGCAGTACACTCGTGGCCACAGGTGCACCCGGCTTTTCTACTTACACGTTGAGGACTCTGACGACGAGGGCATCAGATAAAGCTTGAGGTCAAGCTTTCGGAGGACGGATGAGATGTTACATGTCGCGTATTATTATAATTATATCTATTATCTAGGTGTCTAGTTGTAATTATTATGTGGGAGTCTCGAGCCCCGGGTCTAGTATTAGGTGTCATCATGAGCATTGTCTTCTTATGAGTTCTAGCCTATATAAAGGCATGAGATGTGTGTATGAAGTAAGCAAGAAATATTTCTAGTTCTCATCCCCTTTAAATGTGAGATCATTGGTGGCTCTCTCCTCTAACGAGCAACCCCGCTTAGGTAGCCGCGGTTCCGGCTCCACGGTATCTCCTCCATCATCATCTCCACCTTCGGCTACCTTTCCGACGAATTGCCACAGTTACGGAAGGAGGTCCGTAACAAAGCCCTGCATATTTGTGAACACGTGATTGATAGACTGTGGAAAGACCCTTAAATAAATTCTTCTCAATGAGAAGTCACTTTTCATTGGCAGCCTGACAAAATAAAGTTGGTTGAAAATATTAGGTTTCATGGAATTGAGGAATTAAAACATAACAGGTCAATTTTTCTTCGTCACATTCATTTATACGAGGCATCAAATATAGGAGGAATAGGTTTTGAGCCAATGATGAATGTAAGGCTTCTGTAATTTCTAATAAATGTGAAAAGTGTTGGAAGATGGGAAATTGAATAGAAGTGGTAATTCATCCACATAGGGGCATTAAATAGGAAATGCATATATTAAATAGGAAATACATAGACACAATAACACACATACACAATGTGAGACTAAACCCAAATATAACTAAAACTCAAATAGACTGGCATTGACCCGACAATTCCATCACTCCTCCTCAAGCTGAAGGGGGGACCCTTCAGCTTGGACACATCAAATAACGACAACAATGTCGAGAGAAACGTACCTTTAGGGTTTCCGTTGTTCTCCCGATCCATCTGAGGCAAAATGAATATTAACCCGATTAGCCACACTTTGGGGTATGGTCACCCTCCGGGGAATTTAGGTTAGCTTGCATCTGAACGCCCCAACCCCCTCCTCAAGCTAACATCATAAGCATTCAGTAGTATGAATGAAGGGATTTACCAGAAACAGCTTTGGTGAGAATGTCAGTAGGTTGATCTTCTAATTGCACAAACGCAATAGTAATAGTTTGATCCTGAATTTTGTCCCGCACAAAGTGGCAATCGATTTCAATATGTTTTGTGCTCTCATGAAAGATAGGGTTGTGGTCGATATGAAGCGCAGCTTGATTATCATAGTGAAGGTGCATGACCTCAACCACAGGGAAGCCCATTTCTCCCAAGATAGATTTAACCCAAATGAGTTCCCATGTAGTGACAGCAATGACACGATATTCTACTTTAGTAAATGAACGAGCAACCACGTTTTGTTTCTTCTTCAGAAAATAAGATTGTCACCAACAAAGATAGAATATCAACTCGTAGATCTTCTGTCCAGGGAAGAACCAGTCAAATCAGCATCACAGTACTCGTGGACCTTAAGGTGGTCATGATCTTGGTAGATAATGTCTTTTTTGGGTCTTTTTTTAAGTGTTTGAGAATCTTAAGAACTGCTTGATAGTGATGAACTTTAGGACTGTGCATGAATTTACTAACTAAGCTAACAACAAAGGATATATTGGGTCTGGTAATAGTTAGATAGATCAACTTTCCCAAGATTTGAAGAAGACTCCTTGTGAATATCATAATTAGGGTCAACAGGACTATCCACTGGTTTGACTCTCAAATATTCAACGTCGCAGAAAAGGTCTAAGACATATTTACGCTGGGAGATCATAATCTTCCCGACAGATCGAGCGATCTCAATTCCAAGTAAGTATCGAAGAAGGCACAAATCCTTGATTTCAAAGGCAGAAGCCAATTCTCATTTTACCAAAGTAATGTGATGATCATCAGTTCTTGTAATAATGATATCATCCATATAAACTATGAGGATAGTGGTACATTTCTCATTTTTGTATACGAAAACTGAGTGATCAGAGGTACAACGAGTGAAATTTAGATTCAAGAACTTGTCACTTAGCTTAGCAAACCAGACACGAGGTGACTGTTTGAGACCATACAAGGCTTTCTTAAGACGATACCCATGTCGTTTAAAAACAACCGTTCCTGGTGGATGAGTCATATAGATTTCTTCCTCCAATTCACCATGGAGGAAGGTATTTTTTACATCAAGCTAGTGCAAAGTTCAAGACTTATGAGCCGCAATCGACAACAATATTTTAATTGAGTTCAGTTTAGCAACAGACACAAATGTCTTTTGGAAATCAACCTCATCAACCCTAGTGAAGCCTTTAGCAACCAATCTAGCTTTATATCTATCAAGAGTTCCATCTTGAAGGAATTTAGTAGAATATATACATTAGCATCCAACTGGGCGATGCCGATGCGGGATAGGAACAATTTCCCAAGTCTTTTGACATTGGAGAGCATCCATCTCCACCTCCATAGACTTCATCCAGTGGGAATTCAAGCTAGCTTCTAAAAAACTGTTAGGAATAGAAATAGAAGAAATTGATGCAAGATATGCTTTTAAGGAGTGAGAGATAGAGTGATACTCAACATACTTATTAAAATTATATCTAGTACGACCACTATGAATTTGAAGAGCAGAAGTAGTCTCCTGAGTGAAGCTAGTGCTTGGATCTGTCGAAGTGGTGGTTGGTGGAGCATGAGTGTGGGTCCAATGTTTATGTCCTTCCGTCTCTGGTAAACTTGAAGATCATTCCTTCTTCTGTACACACGAAGGTCATTTGTGGGAGCTTCCTTTTTAACTGAAATAACCACACTGCTCAGAGTAAGCACATCAACCAGCACAGGAAGGGGTGTCATCATATCACTCTCATCTTTGAACTTCTCCTAAAATGTAACAGTTTTGCCCTCATCGGAGTAATAAGGAGTGTAACACTTATACCATTTTGGTTGGCTGCATATCCCACAAAGAAACACTTTATAGCATGCCTCCCCAATTTATCCTTATGAGGCCCCACAATATGAACAAATGTAACACATCCAAATATCTTAGTAGGGAGATTGAATAGAGGCATATTTGGGCAAAGAAGTGGTAGAGGGTACTTGCCCCCCGGAGTATCAGTGGCCATCCGATTAATAAGGTAGACGGATGTGAGAACACCCTCATCCCACAGACCCATAGGGGTGTGCATCTCTTGCAACGGGCAACAAGTAGTCTAATTGATATGGTGGTTCTTCCTTTCGTCAACCCCATTCTGCTGAGGGGTCCCAGGATAGGAAATTTGAAAAAACGAATGTCATAGTCTCCCAAGAACCTCTGAAGATAACTACTGGTATATTCACCTCCATTGTCACTCCTAAAAATTTTAACTTTAGCTTCGAATTGAGTATGCACATGATGATAAAATAGCTTAAATATTTCGAAAATTTCATTTTTTTCCTTTTTGTAAGGTACACCCAAGAGAAGTATGAGTAATCATCAATAAAAGAAACAAAATATTGAAATCCATTCAAAGAACAAATAGAAAAAGTTCAGAAATCAGAATGTATCAAATCAAAACTTTTCACGCTTCAACTACAGCTGGGAGCAAAGCTGGTTCTACACTGCTTAGCCAATTCACAAGACTGACAATTAAAAGGAGAGTTCATAATATCAAAAAACTGGGGAAATATAACCCTTAACGTTTTCAAATTAGCATGCCCAAATCTCTTATACCACAACAACAACTGATCAGGATTGGTAGACTTCTGAGCATCAAAAGCATGACTGTTGTCCATGACATACACACCACCAGACTCATGTCCACCACCAATCGTCTTCCGACTCACCAGATCCTGAAAAATAAAATTAGAGGAGAAAAAAGTGATAGAACGGCTAAGTTGTTTAGTTAAACTACTAAGATATAGCAGATTTATGGGGAATGAGGGAACAATAACCACATATTTGAGAGAAACAGAGGGAGAAAGATGAATAACCCATTTACCAGTCACTGAAGGCGAGGATTCATCAGCGGGTCTCACACTGCCAGATGCAGGAGAAATAGAAGAAATACAAATAGAAGAACCTGTCATATGGACGGATGCTCCTGAGTCAATGATCGCAGGAGAGGATGGTCCTTTAGAGGACACAAAGGTAGTGCAAACATGAGCAGTCGTACCCGTCAAGTATGTAGCAGGAGATCTTCCAGTAGCACTGTCTTTCGGGGTCTTGAGTTCCCTAGTCAAACTCTCATTTTCCGGAAGGAGATATCCAGTGTTCTCTAAATTTCCATACATAGCAGTTACGGATCACACATATTTCCCATCAGGACCACGGATCCAACCTGAAGAAACCAAGTGAGGATGAAGATCCCAACATTTCTATTTCTCATGCTCTTTCTTCCCACAGTGAGGACACTTCATTTTGCTATTATCTTCTTGTCTCAAATTTCTTGAATGTCACTTCTTTTGTTCAGCAACGAGTGCAGATTTATCATGACCAATATGAACGTTCATATGAAGGGAGTTTATATGACTTGCCTTCCCTCGAATATAGGAGGTCACAGTCTCCAGATCAGACACAGAATCTCTTCCCAACATTTGAACCCTTTGAAATTCAAGTTTAGGAGGAAAACCAGACAATATTTCAAACATCCTTCGTTGCATAAGTTCAGTCTTATAGTCTTCAACAGTCTGGATAGTCGAGTATTGATCAATTTATGCCCACTTGTGGGTCAATTTGTTGTAATATTTCTCGAAATCACTCAATCCTGTCATGTGGATCTGTTCAGTCTAGTGATGATATATCCTTGTAAAGTCCTTTTTTGAACAATTTTGTTCGATTAGCTCCCACATTTCTTTCGCAGTTTAACAGAATAGAAAGTGACTCGAAATTTTGGGTTTCATAGAGTTGACGAGTCAATTAATCACAATAAGATTCTCACCTTCTCATTCCTCATATAGAGGAGCTGTCTTGCTTGGGCCTGACATGGATCCGGTGATAAACGCAAGTCTTCGACGGCTCCCGATGAATATCAGCATGGATTAAGCTCATAGGAGATAATTTCTCTCATTTAACTTGATGTGAATCACCCCCTGATTGAAGTCCATGTTAGAACTGTTGAGAGAGCACAAAACATGTATGTATTGCTTGTGTATGTAAATACAAAGAGAGAATACAAATATATAGGAGAGAGAAGGTGAGAAGAAATCATATACAAGATGTGGGACTAAGAAGAGAAGATGGAAATACAATAAAGAAAGGGGGCCCAATAATGGGCCTTTTACATGGGCTTTTCTAACACTCCCCCGCAAGCTGGAGCGTACAAATCATATGCGTCAAGCTTGGACAAGCACTGATAGAAGAGGGTGCTGGAAAGAGCCTTAGTGAGGACATCGCAACTTGTTCAGTCCCCGGAACATGCTTCAGGTCGAGCTTCTTCATTTGAGCCTTTTCCCGGATGAAGTGACAGTCGACTTTAATATGTTTTGTTCTTTCGTGGAAGACCGAGTTCTTGTCTATATGTATAGTAGCTTGGCTGTCACAGAGAAGAAGAGCTGGGGAAGGGATCTTTACACCCAGATCGGTAAAAAGACTTTCAAGCCAAGTTAGTTCAGAAACCACCGAAGTCATTGCCCGGTATTCTGCCTCAATTGATAATCGAGCAACGACCGCTTGTTTTTTGCTTCGCCGGGTAATCAAATGTCCTCCAAAATATGTGCAAAAGCCACTCGTTGACCATTGATCATCAAGGAAACCAGCATAATCAGCATCAGAATATGACACCAATGTTGGAGCTGAAGATGAGATTTTGTATACCAATCCATGACCAGGAGTCATTTTAAGATATCTGAGAATGCGTTCAGCGGCCTGAAGATGAGATCTTCGAGGGGAATGCATATATCGACTAACAATAACAACAGCGAAGGAAATATCTGGTCTGCTAACTGTGAGGTAGATCAATTTCCCAAAGAGACGACAATAGTATTCTGGATTCTGGAGTAGGAGATCCGAATCAAATGCCTGAGCGCACAACTTGTGATTTGCATCCATTGGGGTGTCAATCGTCTTACACCATGAGTAACCAGCATCATGAATGAGGTCGAGGCAATACTTCCGCTGAGAAAGGACTAGACCATCCGACCGTCTGGCAACCTCAAGACACAAGAAGTACCAAAGGGGCCCCAGATCTTTTGTTTGAAAAACTGTGCTCGTGTGTAGTTTGACCTCCTGTATTCCTTTCGAGTCATTTCCAGTAATTATGATATCATCAATGTATATTAACAGAAGAACCGTTCCCGTTGTTCAGTGACGAGTGAATAATGAGAAGTCTGTCGAGCTTCGAGTAAAACCAACATCCCGAAGGGCCTTATTGAACTTGTCAAACCACGCTCGTGGGGATTGTTTGAGACCATGCAGAGCTTTCTTAAGACGACAAACCTGAGACTCCTTCGTTGTCTCAAACCCGGGAGGTTGTTGCATATATACTGTTTCCTGGAGATCGTCATTCAGAAAAGCATTCTTAACATCCAGTTGGAGTAAGAGTCACTGGTGATGGACAGCCACGGAGATGAGAACTCGAACGGTGTTGAGTTTGGCCACAGGGAAAAAGGTTTCTTCATAGTCAAGCCCCTGTTATTGGGCGAAGTCACGAGCCACCAGGCGAGCTTTCAGTCGGTCAATTATCCCATCAGCAGCATGTTTGATGACAAAGACTCACTTACACCCAACTGGTTTCTGACCCTGAGGAAGGGGCGAGAGTCCATGTCTGGTTGGCCCAGAGAGCAGCCATTTCCTCCTCCATGGTGGCCCGCCAACCAGGATATTAGAGCGCCTCCTGCACAGAGGTAGGAACAGAAACCGAGGACAGTGAAGTAAGCAAATGTCTGAAGGTGGGGTGAGAGCCGATATAGAGAGACAGTTCGTCATCGGATGAGCAGTAGAGGCGGACACCGGATCAGCAGGGCACGGAGAAGTCGAGGTCGAGGCCGACTGCATAGGGGCAACGGAATGAGGAGGGAGGCGAGTGTAGACACTGATAACAGGCGGCTTGGACGGAGCAGGAGCTGGGTCTGGAGGAACCTGTGGAAGAGGCGTAATAACGGGGATGACAGGTCGTGGGAGGGATGGTTGTAGAGGGGTCGGTGGTAGAGGTGTGGGTAGAGGAGAGAAGAAAGGTTGATCCTCCCGGAAGGTAACATCAGCAGATACGGATACCTTCCGAGTAGCCAGGGAATAAGATACATAGCCTTTCTGAGTACGGGAAGAGCCGACGATAATTTGTTTAGCCGCCCGGGGATCCAACTTGTCAGTGGACGGACCCAGAAGATGGACGAAGCAGGTGCAGCCAAAGACCATGGGTGTAATAGGGAAGGTCGGAGCGGAGGGAAAGAGGAGACTGAACGGAGTGGCATGGTGGAGAACCGAGGAACGGAGACGGTTGATAAGAAAGCAAGCAGTGGAGACCGCAAAGTTCCAGTAAACTTTGGGAACATGCATGTGTAGCATAAGGGAGCGAGCAACGTCAAGCAGGTGTCGGTTCTTCCGTTCGGCAATGTCGTTTTGCTGGGGGGTGTAGGGACAGGATGACTGATGAATAATACCGAACTTCGTGCACAGATTGGCAAATTCGTGGCTAGTGTATTCGCGAGCATTAACAGTGCGCAACGTTTTGATGGTAGTGGAGAATTGCGTACTAGTCTCTATCACAAATGCACGGAATACGCGAGGAAGCTCGGAGCGATCACGTAGTAAATAAAGTCACGTCATGCGAGAGTAATCATCAATAAAGGTGATAAAGTAGCGATAACCAGAAATACTAATAAGTTTAAAAGGCCCCAAACATCGAAGTGCACTAAATCAAAAGGAGCCGAGCTCCGAGTACAATGTGCGGGAAAAGAAGAACGCGACTGCTTGCCGAAAATATAAGAATCACATTGAAAAGGAGAAACAGATACATCAGGAAGCGCCTTCTGGAGGACTGGCAGAGGGGCATGCCCAAGACGGTGATGCCAATCAACGGATGAGACGGAGGAGACGGAGGAAAGGACGGTCGAAGAGGCATCGAGAAGGTAGAGCCCGTTTTCTAGTTGACTCTTACCAATGGTAATCCGCGTCCGCCGATCCTGTATCAAAAAAGCAGAGGAGGTGAATGTGACAGAGCAATCCATATCGTTAGTAACACGACCAACAGAAATTAAATTAAATGAGGAGCCCGGAACATAAAGAGCCGAGCGAAGAAAGATAGAGGGGTTGAGGGAGATGTTAGCACAGCCGGAGACCGGAACAATCGCGCCATTAGCCACGGTGATACACCTCGGATGAGGAGCATCCAAGAACTTGGGCGGCCTCCGCGAGGTGACGTGATGAGTGGCACCCGAGTCCAAGATCCAGCGCGGACTGGAGGTAAAACAAGTCATACCTGCAGTGGAGGTGGAGCTAACAGAAGCGGATGGAGGGCTGAGCAGTCCATGGAGTTGCTGGAGCTGGAGGCGAACGGCCTCTAGGTCGGTGCCTGTGGCAGAAGAGCCGTCAGCGGCAACCGCAGCAGTCGGACGAGGAGGGTAGCCATGTTTCTTGTAGCAAACGGCATCAGTGTGGCCGTCCTGGCCGCAATAGGAACACTTTGGGAGGCCCCGACCACCACGCCCCCTTCCGCGGGAGCCCGAACATCCACCAGGAGCAGAAGGGGGAAGTAAGGGGTGAAGGGTTTGTTGGAGAAGGGCCGGAGAGGAGGGTGCAGGAGTATCCGGGGACGGTGTCACTTGAAGGAGCATAGAGCAAACATCAGATAAGGAAGGAGTAGCGGCCGAAGCCAGAACCTGAGCACGGATACTTTGAAGATGTGTCGGGACACGAGCTATCATCATAGCAATGCAAATGGACTCTTTTTGTGCTCGCTGAGCAGCAAGATCAGTGGTATAAGGCTGATGCTGAATCCAGGCCTCCTCAAGAGTCTTAGCACGAGCAACAAACGAGGTCATGTCCGCAGCCCCGCCAGCATCGAGAGCCTGAAGATCGGTAATAATGTCATAAAGGTGTTGGAGGCTGTCCTTGCCGGAGTATAAGGAGTATAGCTCATCCTACATAGCGTTGGCCGTCTCATGATACATGACCATTTGGTAGGGCTCAACCTCCAGGGAATTGAGGAGCCATGTCTGAACACGACCGTCGTTGTGCAGCCAGTCGTCGGTAGGAGGAGAAGGAGGTCGCTGAGTGAGATGATGAACAAGGCCTTTGGCCTGAAGAACTCGGCGAACCGAGTGTACCCATGGGATGAAATTCTTCTTGCCAAAAAAGGAAATGGCGGTGATCCGCAGCTCATCGCGGATTTCAGGAGGAGCCGAGCGGTCTGCAGAGGGGTTAGTCGGGCGGTCTGGAGAGGGGTTAGCCGCCTGGCCGGTGGAGTCAACGGAGGATCCCATGTAGCCCGAATAGGCCGCAGCGAGCATAAAAGAGGGTGCGGCGGGCGCGGCGGGAAGATGAGGGCGCCGCGGGAGGGAACTCTTGCACGACAAGCCCGCGTGGTTTATAGACGAGGTCGCAGCGGGTAGTCAAGTCGACAAGAGCAGCGGCAAGGACTGAGAGAGAAAAGGAGGCAGCGACCTAAGTGCGGATAGACAAACCACACGGTCACGGTGAACACACTAGCGGTCAGGGAATGAGCGACAAGATAGGTCGGCTCGAACAGAACACGGGATTAGGCGCAGCGGTTAGGGAGAGAGACCGTGCGAGAAGGAGAACCGGCGAGAAGGAGAACTCGAGCGGTAAGAAGAGGCAGCGGGCAGGAGAAGCCGCGAGAAGAGGCCGCGAGTAGGAGAACTCGAGCGGCAAGGAGAAGGCAGCGGGTAGGAGAACTCGCAAGAATAAGCCGCTAGTAGGAGAACTCGAGCGGCAAGGAGAAGACAGCGGGTAAGAGAAGTCGAGCGGCAAGAGGGGGCGGCCTTCGCGCGACAAGAAGAAAAGACACGTGCGACAAAGAAACCGCGCGGCAAGAAGCCGCTGCGGACAGAAAGAGATAGGCCAAACCGGGAGAGGGTCCCACGGGTCAAGGGAGAAAAAAAAGCTATAAAAGGGAGAGAGAGGGGGGTGGATCCACGGGAGAGAGAGGGAGAGGAAGCGGGGAGACCGCAGGCAGGCCGGCGAGAAGAGGAACCCGCGGATAGAAGCGGGTAGGAAGGGAGAGGCCGCAGAGCAGTCCGCGGACAGGGGAGGAAGGTGGTCTGGGCGGTCAGAAAAAGGGAGACCGCAGGGACCGGTGACCTCCCTCTGATACCATGTTGAGAGAGCACAAAACTTGTATGTATTGCTTGTGTATGTAAATACAAAGAGAGAATACAAATATATAGGAGAGAGAAGGTGAGAAGAAATCCTATACAAGATGTGGGACTAGAAGAGAAGAAGGAAATACAATAAACAAAGGGGGCCCAATAATGGGCCTTTTACATGGGTTTTTCTAACAAAAACTATCTCCACTATAGTGTTTAGGTTGATCAACCACCCCTTCAGAGGTATTAACACCCTTCAATTTGTCCTCCATAGGAACAATCACCAAGGAGAAAAGGGAAAGAGGCCGAAACAGGAAAAAACTGCGCCGGCAACAACAGGCAACATGCCCTCCAACAGCAGCAACAGCAGCCGGGGAGAGGGGATGACGGCCTCAGCCGTACCAATAAAGGTCATAAAAACGGAGTAGCAGAAAGAATCTCCAGAGGAGGAGACGACGGCCTCAGCCAAAGAGAGGGGACGACGGCTTTAACCGCACCAACAAAGGCCAACAACCGGAGCAGCAACAAGAATCTCTGAAGGAGGGAGCCTAGTTGGCTCCAACCACACCAACTGCAGTCGAAAGAAAGAAGCGGGACACCATATGGCTTCTGCCGCTCTACCCACAAGAAATAACGAAGGAGCGGAGCGCAAAAACAGCAACAGTGGCAATCGAGCGAGCGAGCGCGACGGTGGCGATCGAGCGCGATAGTGACAAAACAGCGGCGAGCGAAAGAACACGGGTGAGCCTTCAGGTCGGCGTCGAGGAACGCACCTGCTTTGATACCATGTCGAGAGAAACGTACCTTTTGGGCTTCTGTTCTTCTTTTGAGCCATCCGGGGCAAAATGAATATTAACCTGATCAGCCGCACTTTGGGGTGTGGTCACCCCCCCCCCCCGATGAATTTATGTTAGCTTGCATCTTAAAAAATGGAGGTAAGCGATGCGGGACAAACATCAGACGAGCCACCAGGGGAAATTCCAAACCGGAGAATCAAGTCGAGGACATAGCCACACACGACGCTGACCCACACACGACGCTGACCCACACACGACGCAGGACCTACACATGACGTGGAATCGCTATAAACCGGTCAACCAACATCACCTACACACACAACATGTGAAAAAGAACGAAAGATGTGGAGCAAATCATCAATCGGGCAACCGGGGGTAATCCATCAGGGATAATCCGCACAAAGGGCGGTCCCTCAAGAAACGGTCCCGCACAACACAGTCCCACGGGACACAACCCACTGAGATTAGAACACCAACATCAGTCATGTCCCAACACACGACCAATCGAAAAGAAACATGAGGAGACGCAAACGACATACAACATAAGCCTAGAGGCTGAGTGGAACGAAGGCGAAAGGTCGGGAAAGATCATCAGAGTCCCTTTTATCCCAAACAGTCTCCCTCACGTGAAACACACGTGCATATAGGCATAACAACACAAGAAAACTAAGACACAAATAAAGAACTCTAAAAACAAAGCAACCACTCCATCATCACCACTATTGACGAGAGAAGCGAGGAGCGGGATCCATATGTCAAGCAGAAACTGTAGTGGATACCAACGACAATCCGACATCAGCAGCAAACCATCAACAGTCGGTAGGAATAAAAGCGAGGAAGCATAGCAGCAACCACCATCGACTGGACAGGGGCAGCAGCAAGCACGAACGGAGCCGAGACTGAGAGGAGATCAACAAAAGAGAACAACAGCCTCGTCGGCGTCAAGTCAGATCGGGTCGATGGCAGCCGCACAAAGCCGCAAGATAAAGAGGCACAAAATCCGCAGCCGCAAAAGATGCAGACGTCCAAATCGAAGATAACAGCAGGTAGATCCATGGAGGCAATAGCCACATGAGCTCTACCATCATCCCGGGCAGTAGTAGGGGCTCGGGACAGGAAGCTGGACTGGATCAAAGGAAAGGAATAGGCGCAGTAGCCGCATCACCTGGAAACGGGATCAAGGGAGAAGAGTAGTGGTTCCGTCGATGAGAAGAAGAGCAGGGATATCAGCCGGATCCAACGTCAGGAGAAGTAGCGACGGGAGATGCAATCCGGAGCAGACGAGCTCAACAGGAGAAGCTCCAGCGGATAGTTGATGGGCTCGCGGGCATGGACCAGGATCATCGTCGACGATAGCGGCGAGCGCAAAGGCAGCCACTCCCGTCGATGGAATCAAACGGGGACTCCCTCGATAGGAGGGGAAGGGAGCGGCTCATCGTGAGCCCGAGAAGCGCAGTCGGACGGGTTCGAAAAAACAGAGAATCGGAAGCTTCAGAATGGAGTGGCAGCTCACGGAAAGAAAAAAAAATAGGTTTCAGATTCGTAGCTTGGATACCAAGTTGGAAGTGGGGAAATTGAAATAGAAATGATAATTCATTCATCCACATAGGGCTTTAAATAGGAAATACATAGACACAATAACACACATACAAAATATGAGACTAAACCCAAATATAACTAAAACTCAAATAGACCGACATTTACCCGACAATTCCAACAAAATGATTGTGCCCATTTAAAGTAGTTTCACACAGTAAGTTCAATTTGAGTTGCTCCATGTGATTATATAGTTGAGAATAACAATTGACCGTCCAATTGAGCATTATGAGTGATAGGAATGAGTTGTTTACGTTCATTGTTGATCAAGGAAGCCGCATGAAATGAAAGAAATGAAAATTGGAACCCTTCGTTGCACATTTCAGCATAAATTTGATACCAAAATAGAAAGGAATAATCTACTGGAAATTGAAGAAAGAAAGATAGCTAGTAGCTGCAAGTAACTGCAATCGGACCAACAATAGATAGCAACAGAGAAAAACAAATGACAGGAACTGAAGCATAAGCATTGAGGACTAGGAATTGCAGTGACATAGGCATCATCGACGGTAAACTCGGAGCAATAGACGCGTCGTCAACTGGAAACTGAAGCATAAGCATAGTCGACTGAGAATGACAGAGGCAGAGGAACCGTTAATGATGGAGATATAACATCCTAAATATAATTTATAATTTAAGTTCAGGGTCGGGGGTCCGAACATTGTTAGTCTCAACAGTGCCTCCGTCAATTGAGGTAATTATGCTCATTATCCCTAATTTTTGGACGTTAATTAACGTATTATATATTTATGTTTGGTAGTGAATGTTACGATTTTAATTTTGATACAAACTGGAGATTCGCAGCAGCTAGTCATCATAAGAAAACATGATTTTAGAGAACTGTGGTATTTAAGTAATAGATGAAATCTAATATCCCATGTACAACATAAACATCTTTGCAATGAACGATCGATCCAACCAGTTATCCATTCTAGCGTTATCGTTGAATACCCCAAGTCGGGTTCATGCTTCCTCGTTTCTAGATACTGAAGGTGCATTTACAGGAATATAACTGCAGGCAGAGCACGCCCCATCACCTCTATTTGATGCTTTCAGGGTTTTTTCCTACAGCAAGTGCCTACTTTAGATTGCTCCAGGTTGACGATCGTCCCAGCCATCGTTGATTGTTCATCCTTGTCCTAGGAACTGACACCAACCACTAGGTGTGTAGACATTAGGGGGTATAGAAGCTGTTTTCTCTCATGATTGATAATGCACATCTTCATACTCATAGGTCACAGTAGTCATATGAGCCCCAAGCAGGAATGGATGACTCATTATTCTGTGTATAGAAATAGTTAGATGCGAGCCTGAGTCCTCTGCTAGGAACACACCAAAGCAACATAGATCGTCAATATGGACTCAAATCCCAGAATGTGACCAGTAATGAAACTTAAAAATCAAAAACATGAACTTGAACACTATGAGCAATACTAATTCAGAATTCACGAATTATAATACTTTAATGAATTAAAGTTAAGACTAGACCATGAAGATAGATTAAACACAGAATATGTAATTTATGTTATTATGTTTTATTTCATGTCAAAGCATCTATAAATATCATGAATAGAAGTTATGTTCCCCAGTTTCAATTGTTGTATATATAGAGCTTCATACATGTTCACTTATGTTTTATTGGTGTGACAGGGAGGAATGGTCTTTCTTACTCGTCAGTGGGCTATTCCCCTCTTCAAACCTTTCTTTTCAAAGAACACTGGTTGGGATATTCGTTGAGGATGAACTTTGAAAGTTTATGCAATCTTTGTATGTTTCATATTATTTGCTTTCAAATATTGTACTTGTTAAGATGGACTTTTTAGTACTTACGGATTACAATTTATCAGATATTATTTTTGGATTCCAATATTTAGGTTTAATTACAATTATTATTGTAGTTAGCTCTATGATTCATATTTTAAAGTATCTTTATTACCCTAGCTCTAATATTTTATTTCCGAAATTACTCAGTTGTCTTAGTATTACTATACCAACTTTATATTGTGGCCTAGTTTGAATCACATAGGGAGTGTCAACCGGGTTTTTTGAAATGATGATGAACTAGGTAGGGGTGTTACAATTGTCATCATAGAAACAGGTTTTGGATCCTTTAAATCTTAGAAAAACACAGAGCTTTAGGATTTCATCTAGATCACCTCTTGGACATTAGTGTCATTAAGTTGGATTGACTGTGATAAGGGTGAACCTTTGTAGTCGACTGGGATGCCTGAAATTGTTACGGAAGCTGATCTTGCAGTAGCAACCCCAATAGTTATGGGGATTCAGTTAAGATTGCTAAGGAGATAACTTTAGCCTTGGTGTAGTTCAAAAACATGCAACCTGTCGTGGCCACTATTCCAGTTTCAACACCTCCCAATGTGGAAACCGGTATAGGCCGCTACCAGGGGAACTTTACGGAACTTCGCTCTTCCATCTTCATTGGCGAAAAGAACCCTGTGGGGAAAGAAGATTGAATGTTTAAGATCAAAAACTTACTAAATGAGATGCACTACCCAGAGAATCAGAATGTAGTCTTAATGCCTTTCTCTCTTGAAGGTGAGTCCAATGGTAAATTAAGCACATGGCGGATGACCCGGAGGGTAAGAAGTTAGTTTGGGTTCTCTTTTGCATTATAACCTTCCTACCTATACGTTAATGGATTCTGTCTGGGTTGCAAGTCATACCAGGGACTACATGACTCGAGATGAGTTTATCGATGTGCTTACCAACTAGTTCATATCACTTATGAAGAGTGGTATTCTGCATGAGAGGTGTCGCAAACTGGTTCAAAGCGATAAGCCTATCATTGCATACAAGTGTGAGTTTACACACAAGTGACATTATGCAAGCACACCGCTGGGAAGTGAAGAGGACAAATGTTACTACTTTCGGGAAGGCCAATGCAACTCCCTCAAACAATCGTTGTTGACAATGGACATTGCCAACTATAGGAGGCCAGTGAACACAGCTAAGAAGCAAGAGGCTAACCAAGACAAAGTTCAGAGACACAATAATTATAATAATACGCTTCTTCAAGTGCGTTATAGAATTCCCACAACAACAACCATCAGGGGTAGTGCTAGAAGAAGAAACAAAAGTCAGGCGACAAGAAAATTAGTACGAAACCAGAGCCAAGGACTATCTGCTCTGTGCCAAGTGCAATTTCCATCATCAGGGGGAATGTTTAGTTGCTTTAGGTGTTTGCTGCAAATGTCAACAGGAGGGCATATAGTTCTCTTCTACCTAGAATCTACGAGCAATCAAGTAATTAATTTTAAGTTTAGCATTGCGCATAGATTTATTTCATTTGTTCATAGACGGATTGTTATTATCTAGACCTAACTTGCAACAAAACTTTGAAGTTGGCGGTCCTAGGGGTCAATAAGAAGAAAGCAATAATGGCCGCTAACACGAAATCGGCCCATATATGACATCTAAAAGAGCCCAGAGCCTATAGACATGGCCAACAGAAGGGCAAAGAGCAGGAAGGTGTTGTTAAAGGTAATAATTTATTAGCTTTATTTATTAACTCTTTTTGTTCATTTAGTGTATCGTTTAAATTCATGTTTCATTCATGCATGTAGGTGTCCCAACAGTAATCAAAAAAGCGACCAATTACAAGAAATCAAAGAATCAGTCTTACTGTAAATGTAATATGAGCATATAGAGTTGCACACAAGGAAGTGTGGAAAGTAGATAAATTGATCGCGTTGGTTTATGTTATATTGAATATAAATGAAACCAAATCCAGAATACGTATATTTAGATATGCATAAGATGGTATTGATTAAATGTAAATTAATCAATAAGGAATTAATTATTTTGATTATGAACCGAAATGACAATTTCTAATACCATAAATGCCCTCTTTTGAGATTTGTGAAATTTCACTCTAACATTTGATAACGTGTAGTTTAGGAAACTACTCAAGTTCTTTTAGGCATGCTTGAGAATCATACCTTAATTAGCCCTTTTCAAGAGTTTTTTGGAGAGCAAGCAACCATTATTCTGGCTCTCTCATTCCCGTAGTGAAAAACATGAGAAGAAAAAGGAAGACGAGAATCTCTACTGGAAACGAAACTAGTATTTCATAGTAGTGAAAGACGATCATCTTCTAGGGGGTTATTATATGGTCTTTATTAAGAATTTTTTGAAGATAGTGCTACTATTGACTTCACTTATCAGGAAGGGGGAAGTTTTCGGTTGAATAATATAATACAAGTTAGCATTTGAGGAGTTAAAAGCTAAAGTGATGACTGCGCCAGTATTATGCTTACCTTCAGGTGTAGATGAATTTCATATTTATAGTGATGCTTCGGGAAACGGTATAGGATGTAGTCCTTATGTAACATGTGAAAACATAGTGTTCCAATCAAGACAACTGAAACACTATGAGAAAAATTACATGTACACCACAAGGAGTTAGGCGCATTCATTCATGCACAAAAGATTTGGAGACGCAATCTTTATGGAGCTCATTGTGAAGTTTTCACAAATCATAAAAGCCTCAAATATTTCTTTGCGCAGTGGAAGCTCAATATGAGTCAGCATAAATGGTTGGAGTTCTTGTCAGACTATTATGTGAATATTCAATACCATCTGATGAAAGCAAATATAGTAGTGGATGCGCTTTGTAGAAGAGGTTTGAGTTATTACCTCATCTCATATAGAAAGGATTTGGTGTGAACACTTGGTAAATTGGAGATTAGTGTGGTTCCTCATGCCAATTAAGGTTTTGCGACCCAAGATTGGTTTGAGATTAAATGTGGCATACAAGATAAAATCAGGCAGTGTTTACATTGGATCTAAAAATGACATAAATCTGGAAGTTGACTAAGGCAAGACACAAGGAAAACTTTATGATCTAGAATGACTAGTTATGCAAAGATCGAGTTTGCATTCCCGTTGTTGATCACCTCTGCGAGGATATAAAGGATATACGATGATGCAGACAAAATTTAAAAAGTTAATCTGGCGGTCAGAAATGAAGCGTGATGTAGCACAGTATGTTAGAAAATGTGATACTTGCAAATTAGTTAAAGCACAATGCAAGAGGTCATGAGGTAAATTACAATCACTTCATATTCTAAAGTTGAAATTTGAAGATATATCAATGGATTTTGTGTATGGTCTACCAAAGTCTCACAGTGGAAATGACTCTTTGCGGGTTATAGTGGGTCATTTGACTTACGTAGCTCATTTCATTCATAATAGAAGGATAGATGTCTTACTTGTATCATGTATGTAGAGATAGTCTGATTACATGGTGTTTTGAAGTCTATTATTTTTAATATCGATGGTAGATTTAATTCTAAAAAAAGATGTTAAGGGGATTTGGGTATCAAGTTGATGTTAAAGCACAATATTTCACCCTCATACAAATGAATAAGCCAAGAATACCAATAAAACTATGAAAGATTTATTGGGGATGTGTATTCTGGATTTTAGAGGTAAGTTGGAGAAGTATATCTTCAAAGAATTCTACTACAATAATAGCTTCTGGGTAAATATTGGCAAGGAACATGTCAAGGCTCTTTATGATAAACGTTGTCAAATACCACTATGTTGGGGTGAGAATGAAGAAAGAGCATCAAATAAAGATTCATAAAATGACAAGACAACAAATCGAGTCAAATTCATTAAGGAGCGCATGAAGATAGCTCAAGATAAGCAAGTTAAGTATTATGATTAGAGACATATGATAGTGAAATTTAGTGTTAGGAACTGTCTATCTAAAGGTTAAACCAGTTAAATGCATTTCCAAAATTAAATATGTGAAGAAGCTAAGTCCAAGATTTGTTGTCTCATTCAAATTATTGGAAAGCATTTGTAAGGTTGCATATAGGTTAGCCTTACATGAGTTGGTGGCTTACATGAGGTTTTCCACATCACCTATCTGAGAAGAGCAATTAAGGATCTTAGTAAGGTGGTCAGTATTAAAAATGAGTCAGTCGAATATACTCTTTAGTACCGATGTTAAGCCAGTCAAGATAGTGGCACAATAACTCAAAAACTGCGAGACAGGGAGATCTATTTTGTGAAGGTTTTTGGATGAAATGCAGTTGACCAAAGTATTCATGGGAAAGAGAAGATGAGTTTTGAAGCAATAATGAATAAGCCTTACTATTTGCTCCTGACTCCTCTCTTGATTATATTCTATTACCGCGTCATGAACTCGTGCTTTCTCCGGAGGACATTCAAAATCTCACTAGGAACAAATTACTTTCATCGTCAAGCTAACAGGACATCCATGAACCCACCCTATCCAACCTCTTCACACGGTAGTCCTATGATTGTTCGACAGAAAGAAGTTTCTTGTGCAAACAAAGAAGTTATGTCTTCTGACATAGAGCCACCAACTGTTTTGTGTAAGGGAAATTGTGCTTACTGAGACAAACCTCTGTTTTTTTCTTATCAAAGTTTATTTGTTTCTTACACTACATTAATTTCCACACTTGATTAGTACAGTATTCCTTCCACTATTACTGATGCACAAGCTCATATTAGCCGGGTTGTTACTATGCAAGATGAATTGGATGCCCTGTAATTAAATCAAGCGTTAGAATGAAATTATATGTTGTATTCCCCCCCCCCTTAAATATATAAGGGGCTCCACTATTGAATATTATAACATTTTCATTTCCGCTTAACATGGTATCAGAGCCCTAGCTCTCACGGTCTCCCGCTCGCCACCCGTTTCTCGATCGCGTCTCCCGCCGATGTTATCTTGCCGCCTCTCTCTCCCACTCGCCTCTATCCTCTAGCCAGCCAGCCTCTCTCTCTCTCTCTCTCTCTCTCTCTCTCTCTCTCTCGCCACATTGCTCCTCTCTATAGCACCAATTGGCGTTCGACAAACTCATCAGCCGATCGACATTGGGCGCATAGAATGATTTTTCTGGCGGTCCAATTGACTGCAAGCATGGGAAAAAGTTTTGTTTTGGTCCTCTAATCATCCACCTCAATTTTCTCGTGATTACAACGGTTGGATGATGTCGGATCTCAGTTCTTCTGCTTCCTTTGTTCAAGAGGAATAGGTCTCCTAACTCTACAGTGATGCTCTTTCTCCCTTCGTTCTTTGAAGGGGTGTTCTTCTCTAGTCCTCACCATCATATCAGCGGAATTTGGTTGACAATTGTTCTTATGTCGGACGTTGTTGATTTTTGTAGCACTGTGACCCCCACTAGATCTACCCAAGCTAGTCAAGATCACCACTACTCTCAGATTACAACAATCCAGCATGATGACACCAACTATTTGTACTGGTCGCGCTCCATTACTCTAGCCTTAACGAGTCGGCGTCTCTTTGGCTATATCAGTGACACCACCGCCGCTCCTGCCACGACCTCTACTGTTTGGCCTCAATGGGAGTCGGAGAACTCCCTTATCATGTCATGGCTCACTAATTTCATGCAGGAATCTATTGTTCGGAATTATTTTTTCCCGGATACTACTGTGGAGATATGGAAGCGTCTGAGTCTATCTATTCCCGCAAGGGGAATGGGTCCAGATCTATCAACTTCGCCGCAAGATATTTCTTCTCCGATAGGGCGATCGTCCTCCGTCTTCCTACGACCTTGAGTTTACCCAGCTATATCAGGAGTACGATCATTTTGACTCCCATGTTATGTTGTGCAATACGGATGCTGTCTTGCTGAGGATCCATGAGGATCAGAATCAAACCTTTGAGTTTCTGCATGGGCTGCACAGAGATTTTGATCATATTACTATCCAGATCTTGGGGCGTGTTCCTATTCCCTCACTTCTTGAAGTTTACAACACTGTCCAACAGGAGTTTGACCGCTGGCAGTCCTGGACCACCAACACCCATCCAGAAGGATCTGCTTTAGTGGCTCATCAGCCAAACTTTGAAGGTCGAGTTTCCCATGATTTCAAACCTAAACCCATAAATAAAGATCATGTCACTTGTGATTATTGTGGCAAGCCTCGTCAGACTTGGGATATATTCTTTAGCCTGTCTTTCCACCTCCAGGGGTGGTCTGTCTTCACATGGTGGTCGCGGTCGTGGTAGACCTCCAGGGAGACCCCATCACTCTGCTCATCTAACTGAGATTCCAGACGGTTTACCCCCTTAGTCGTCCTCCTTCTCTGTTGAATAGATGCATGCCCTTCGTCGCTTGATGCACGACCTTAATACTGAACCTATTACTGTCTTTATGTCATCCTCTGCCCTTGCTCACACAAGAACTTTGGATGCCGACTCTGCTACTACTACTACTACTAAGTGGACTATCGATTCTGTCGCTACTGATCACATGACTGGTTCAGCTTCAGCTTTGTTCCATATACTCTTTTTTTAGGCAGAGATAAAGAGAGCATTGTTGGTGGCTCTCTCTCTTCCATTGCTAGGAAAGGCTTCATCCCTTATGCTTCTCTCACTTTATCTTTTGTACTTCTCTTCAATGTTCGATCACCTTTTTCGTTCTCATTGTATTTTTCAGAATCTGAAAACGGGGAAGGTGATTGGCTCTGGTAGCATGCAGAATGTCTTGTATGCGTTTGATTCCAATAGTGGGGCTACCTCTCTGCAAGATCTCCACTCTTTTTTAGATCACCACCTTGCTTACCTAGCACCGTCGGCTTGGTCATCCCTCTGTTGCAACCTTGCAACGTTTATTTCCTATTTTGTCTTCTACTTGTTTTAAAAACTTTGGTTGTGAGGTGTGTATTGTTGCCAAACATCATCGTACTCATGATCATCATATCTTTTTTACCTTGTACTAGTCCTTTTCACATTGTCGATACTGATGTTTGGGGACCTAGTCTTGTTGCTTCTAATTCAGGATGTTATTGTTTTATTACTTTTATTGACTGTTTTCTTGGATCTCCTGGGCTTATTAGATGAAAAATAAGCATGAAGTGTTTTTTGCCTTTCAAAAATTTCATAAAATAGTTTCGACACAACTCCGCTACTGTAAAAATTCTTCGTAGTGGTAATGGTCAGGAATATGTCAATGCTCCCTTTGCTTACTATCTTGCTAATCATGGCATCCTCCACCAAACAACCTGTGTTCACTCCCCGTCTCAGAATGGGTTGCTGAACGAAAAAACAAACTCCATCTAGAGGTTACTTGTTGTTTACTCTTCATTATGAACCTCACTAAATTCTATTGGGGTGATGCATTTCTGACGGCTGCATACCTCATCAACTGTCTGCCATCTCCAGTCATGGATCATCAAAGCCCTCTAACTACCTTGGGGGTTCCACAGACCTCTATCCACTCAAAGACTTTTGGTTGCACTTTCTTTTATCACGTACACTTTCCAGGACGGTCTAAACTTGGCCCTCGTGCTCATAAGTGTGTATTCATCGACTATTCTCCCACTCAGAAGGGATAAAAATGCTATCATCCTCCAACAAAGCGTATTTTTGTCACGACAGATATCACGTTTCGTGAATCTGATCCTTATTATGTGACCTCACTTTAGGAGGGAGTCCACACATATGGAAGAAGTGAGCTCCCCTACTCTATCCTTACTGATACCTCCACCATACTTCATTCCTCTACATACTCCGCCTCATGAGGAGACACCCATTCAGAGGGGGCTTTCTTAGGGGGAGCTTTCTCGTAAAGAACTGGAATTACAGGTATGCACCAGACAGAGTAAAGCTCCTAACACACAGGCTCATTCCACGCTACCAACTCGTACCAACTCCGTCAACAGAGTCCTAAGAACCTCACATTGCACTTTGTAAAGGTATCAGATCATGCACCAAACATCATCTATCTCATTATGTTTCCTATGATGCTCTAACTCTTTCACATAGAGTCTTGTCTCCTCTCTTGCTACTGTCTCTATTCCATCCGCATGGCAGAAGACTTTAAGGCATCAAAAGTGGAAAGAGGCAATGATTGAGGAAATGACTGCCTTGGAAAAAAATTATACATGTGATTTAACACACCTTCCTCCCGAAAAGAAGATCGTCGGTTGTAAATAGTTTTTACTGTGAAGCAGAACTCTGAAGACTTGGTTGAACGGTTTAAAGTGAGGTTGGTGGCAAGGGGATATACTCAAACCCTTAGGATTGATTATCAAGATAATTTTTCCCCTGTTGCAAAAATGGACTCTATACGAGCTTTGTTATCACGCAATTATTCATGGGAATTAAGAAGAGGAAGTATATATGCCTCCCCACCCACCCACCACCCCCACCCACCACCCCCCCCACCCCCCACCCCCACCCACCACCCCACCCCCACCCCACCACCCCCCCCCACCCACCCCCTCCCACACCCACCCCACCCCACCCCCAAGATTTCACATTTCGACTTTGAAGGAAAAGTGTGCAGGCTAATGAAGGCACTCTACGGCTTTAAGCAACCTCTGAGGGCTTGTTTTGATCAGTTTCATAAAGTCATAATCACTCTTAGATACAGACAACATCATACTGACCATACTCTATTTATAAAACAGAGGGACAATATGTTAACAGCCCTCACTGTTTATGTTGATGCCAATGTCATAACAAGAGATGATGTCGAAGAAGTGAAAGAGTTGAAAGTGAATTTGGCAAAATAGTTTGAAGTAAAGGATCTAGGGAAACTTAAGTATTTTTTTGGGGATTGAAAGCTAGATCTAAACGGGATATTTTCATCTCTCAGAGAAAATACATCCTCGATTTGCTGGAACAATCCAGAATGAGTGGGTGTAGACCTGCTGACACACTATGGAGGTCAACCACAACCTTGGAAGAAATGATGGTAATCCTATTGAAGACGATATTGGATATCAACAACTTGTCGGATGGTTAATCTATCTCATATTCGCCCCGACAAAACCTATGTTGTGGGGGTCGTTAGCCAATATATGCACTCCCCGAAGATGAGACATTTGGATGCAGTTCATAGAACCTAGAGATACTTGAAGACAACAATAGGAAGGGGAATCCTCTTTACTTCCAATACATATTTGAAGATTGAAGTTTATGCTGACGCAGATTGGGCGGGCTCCATTGAAGATATAAGCTCTACATCTGGGTATTGCTCATTTGTTGGTGGGAGTCTAGTCACTTGGATAAGTAGGAAAAACAATCGGTCGTCTCAAGGTCTAGTACAGAAGCAGAATTCAGAGACATGGTACATGGCATATGCGAGGGATTATGGACACACTCTATTAAGTGTGATCTGAGTTTAAGTGAGTCCAACCCTATCTGGTTGTACTGTGACAACAAAGTCATTATCAATATTGCCAATAACCCTGTTCAGCACGATCGCACCAAACATATCAATGTGGATACACACTTCATCAAGAGAATATTGAGATGAAGATTATCTGATTATATGTATTCAATTTGTTCCCTCAGAGGGCAACTAAATGATATTCTTACCAAGAGTCTTTGGATGAATGCTTTTGGTGTTCGTATCGACAAGTTGGTTATGAGAAATATAACATATCCAACTTGAGGGGGTGTTAGAATGAAATTATATGTTGTATTTCACCCCTTATATATAAGGGGGCTCCACTACTGAATATCATAACATGTTCATTTTCGCTTAAAACCAAGCATAGGACTAGTTCTCTTACGCTCAGGCAAACGTGTTATTGATTGCAAGTGGATATATCCTCTAAAAGTGAATGTAGATGGTTCTCTTGATCGCTAAAAGCCCGCATGGCTCCTAAAGGCTACGCTCAAACGTATGGAGTGGACTATGATGAATCGTTCACTCCAATTGCCAAAATGTCCTTCATTCGCCCACTTCTACCCCTTACATCCTCTCGCTAGTGACCCGGGCCCCAATTGGATATCAAGAATGTTTTTCTTTGTGGACCATTAGAAGAAGAGGTAGATATTGAGCAACCATCTGGGCTCATTGCTAAGGGAAGAGAACCAAGGTGTATCACCTCAAGAAGTCTTTATATGGTTTGAAACAATCCCCTAGAGTATGGCTTGCAGGGATTAGATCTCTAGTCAATCAGTTTGGTCTTACAAAGAGTGAGAAAGACTCATTCATATTCTATTACGGCAAGATCCATCCTATTAGTGGCGTGTGTGGACAATAGTGTATTCACATGAAGTAATTCAAAGAGGATAATCAAACTCAATACATTCTTACAGTCCAGCTTTCAAACAAAGGATTTGGGCGAGTTAAGTCACTTAGCATAGAAGAAGCAAATTATGACAACTCCTTCATATATTAGAGAAAATATGTCATTGATTTGCAAACTGATTTAGGTATGTGTAAGTGTGATCCTATAAACTCCCACTCGAACTAGGAGGAAAAGCCTCCATTTTGAAAGTAATTTAATTGATTTATCTGAGAAATACCGCAAAATAGTTGGAAAATTGAACTACCTTATCATGACTCACCCATATATTGCATATGTAGTAAGGCCATTAATTTATGGCAACACCTCCAAAATTCTAATGGGAATCTGTCCTCTAATTGTTAGATAAAGAAAATTCTGGCCTTAGGATCTCATATAAAAATTGAGGACAATCCAACACAGAAGCTTACTGTTACTCTGATTGGGAAGGTTGTTTAGTTACTCGAAAGTCGACTGATTTGTTGTCTTTAAGGGTGAAAATCTTGTATTTTGGAAGAATAAGAAATAAATAATTGTTGTCAGATCTAGTGTTGAAGCAAAATATCAAGTGATGTCTCATACTATTAGTGAAACTATGAGAACTAGACAAACCCTCGGTGAAATAGGAATATTTTATTCAAGCAACCACTCAACTATGGTACAATAATCAAGTTGCAATACAGATTACTACAAATCATGGTTTTCATGAATGCACAAAACACATCGATATTGATTGCCACTTTTTTAGAGAAGTATGAAATACTTGTCTTATTAAGATATGTGAAGACCAGAGATCAAATTGCAGTTATTTAACTAAAGGAATTATTGGTCCTCAAATAAAATTTATGTGTAACAAGTTGGGTCTGGTTGATACACATGACCCAACTTGAGGGAGAGTGTTAGATATTAAAATCGTATACGTATTTCATGTATTTTGTTTTTCCCTATATTTCGGAGTTTATATATACACATTCGTATATCTCTTACGAGGTATGAAATTTTTCTAAAACCTAATCGACAATCAGGATGGGTGATATGTAACGTCTGAAATCTAAATTATTTTATAATTAAATTCCGGGATTTGGTTAGTGTTAGTATCGACATTGGCGCTGCCAATTGAGATAATTATGCTCATTATCCCAATTTTTTGAAAAATAGTTAAAAGTACTAAATAATTTTGTTTACTACTGAATGTTATGATTTTAATTTCCACGCAAATTGGGGTTTCACATCGGCTAGTAATCTAAGATAATGAGACATTAGTGAGCGGTGGCATTTCTGTAAATAGATGCTAGCTAATAATCCCATGTAAAAAATAAACATTTTTGCAAACCATGCTCGATCCAACAAGTTATCCATTCTAGTGTTATCGTTGATCGCCACAAGTCGTGGGTCCATGCCTCTTCATTTTTAGAAAATCGACGACGATGTTACGGGAGTATAACTGCAAACACCTCATCGCCAATGCTTCAGATTTCATTTCTGCAACCAGTGCCTCCTTTCGATCGCTTCAAGTCGACGGTTCTGCAATTCATCGTTGATCGCTCTTCCTTATCATGGTAGCTAATGGCATAATCCTTCCTCCTAGCGGATTGACTAAACTTTGTCCTCGACAAAAAGCAGTCAAAATGGCTTATTACCCGGCACAGGAAAAGATGGGTTAACTTTTAGGCATCATTCGTTTGCAAGAAATTTAGAGGTGGGAATTGGAATTGACCCAATTTCAATTCCTAAGGGAATTGGAATTGAAGTCAATTCCAATTCAATTGTTTGGCTTAAGACAAGAATTTTGTCATAAGAATTGGAATTAGTAATTCCATTATTCTACTGCATGTCCAAATTCAGAGATTGGAAATAAAATTTAAAATTAAAAGCAGGGGTAGAAATATAAATCCAGAAAATAAATTAGATATTAGCGTCATACATAACCATAAAAATGTCAACAAGATCGAAATATATTAGCTACAAATATTAAAAACCAATAAAAATACAGTCCACATTAAAAATAAGTTCACAAATTATAATAATAGAACTAATCATTCTCCCAAATGCAAGCGGAGCTAGCTCCTCCTAATTGGCACTAATAAAGCAATAAACATGTTGACATTTCGACTTTGAAGGAAAAGTGTGCAGGCTAATGAAGGCACTCTACGGCTTTAAGCAACCTCTGAGGGCTTGTTTTGATCAGTTTCATAAAGTCATAATCACTCTTAGATACAGACAACATCATACTGACCATACTCTATTTATAAAACAGAGGGACAATATGTTAACAGCCCTCACTGTTTATGTTGATGCCAATGTCATAACAAGAGATGATGTCGAAGAAGTGAAAGAGTTGAAAGTGAATTTGGCAAAATAGTTTGAAGTAAAGGATCTAGGGAAACTTAAGTATTTTTTTGGGGATTGAAAGCTAGATCTAAACGGGATATTTTCATCTCTCAGAGAAAATACATCCTCGATTTGCTGGAACAATCCAGAATGAGTGGGTGTAGACCTGCTGACACACCTATGGAGGTCAACCACAACCTTGGAAGAAATGATGGTAATCCTATTGAAGACGATATTGGATATCAACAACTTGTCGGATGGTTAATCTATCTCATATTCGCCCCGACAAAACCTATGTTGTGGGGGTCGTTAGCCAATATATGCACTCCCGAAGATGAGACATTTGGATGCAGTTCATAGAACCTAGAGATACTTGAAGACAACAATAGGAAGGGGAATCCTCTTTACTTCCAATACATATTTGAAGATTGAAGTTTATGCTGACGCAGATTGGGCGGGCTCCATTGAAGATATAAGCTCTACATCTGGGTATTGCTCATTTGTTGGTGGGAGTCTAGTCACTTGGATAAGTAGAAAAACAATCGGTCGTCTCAAGGTCTAGTACAGAAGCAGAATTCAGAGACATGGTACATGGCATATGCGAGGGATTATGGACACACTCTATTAAGTGTGATCTGAGTTTAAGTGAGTCCAACCCTATCTGGTTGTACTGTGACAACAAAGTCATTATCAATATTGCCAATAACCCTGTTCAGCACGATCGCACCAAACATATCAATGTGGATACACACTTCATCAAGAGAATATTGAGATGAAGATTATCTGATTATATGTATTCAATTTGTTCCCTCAGAGGGGCAACTAAATGATATTCTTACCAAGAGTCTTTGGATGAATGCTTTTGGTGTTCGTATCGACAAGTTGGTTATGAGAAATATAACATATCCAACTTGAGGGGGTGTTAGAATGAAATTATATGTTGTATTTCACCCCTTATATATAAGGGGGCTCCACTACTGAATATCATAACATGTTCATTTTCGCTTAAAACCAAGCATAGGACTAGTTCTCTTACGCTCAGGCAAACGTGTTATTGATTGCAAGTGGATATATCCTCTAAAAGTGAATGTAGATGGTTCTCTTGATCGCTAAAAGCCCGCATGGCTCCTAAAGGCTACGCTCAAACGTATGGAGTGGACTATGATGAATCGTTCACTCCAATTGCCAAAATGTCCTTCATTCGCCCACTTCTACCCCTTACATCCTCTCGCTAGTGACCCGGGCCCCAATTGGATATCAAGAATGTTTTTCTTTGTGGACCATTAGAAGAAGAGGTAGATATTGAGCAACCATCTGGGCTCATTGCTAAGGGAAGAGAACCAAGGTGTATCACCTCAAGAAGTCTTTATATGGTTTGAAACAATCCCCTAGAGTATGGCTTGCAGGGATTAGATCTCTAGTCAATCAGTTTGGTCTTACAAAGAGTGAGAAAGACTCATTCATATTCTATTACGGCAAGATCCATCCTATTAGTGGCGTGTGTGGACAATAGTGTATTCACATGAAGTAATTCAAAGAGGATAATCAAACTCAATACATTCTTACAGTCCAGCTTTCAAACAAAGGATTTGGGCGAGTTAAGTCACTTAGCATAGAAGAAGCAAATTATGACAACTCCTTCATATATTAGAGAAAATATGTCATTGATTTGCAAACTGATTTAGGTATGTGTAAGTGTGATCCTATAAACTCCCCACTCGAACTAGGAGGAAAAGCCTCCATTTTGAAAGTAATTTAATTGATTTATCTGAGAAATACCGCAAAATAGTTGGAAAATTGAACTACCTTATCATGACTCACCCATATATTGCATATGTAGTAAGGCCATTAATTTATGGCAACACCTCCAAAATTCTAATGGGAATCTGTCCTCTAATTGTTAGATAAAGAAAATTCTGGCCTTAGGATCTCATATAAAAATTGAGGACAATCCAACACAGAAGCTTACTGTTACTCTGATTGGGAAGGTTGTTTAGTTACTCGAAAGTCGACTGATTTGTTGTCTTTAAGGGTGAAAATCTTGTATTTTGGAAGAATAAGAAATAAATAATTGTTGTCAGATCTAGTGTTGAAGCAAAATATCAAGTGATGTCTCATACTATTAGTGAAACTATGAGAACTAGACAAACCCTCGGTGAAATAGGAATATTTTATTCAAGCAACCACTCAACTATGGTACAATAATCAAGTTGCAATACAGATTACTACAAATCATGGTTTTCATGAATGCACAAAACACATCGATATTGATTGCCACTTTTTTAGAGAAGTATGAAATACTTGTCTTATTAAGATATGTGAAGACCAGAGATCAAATTGCAGTTATTTAACTAAAGGAATTATTGGTCCTCAAATAAAATTTATGTGTAACAAGTTGGGTCTGGTTGATACACATGACCCAACTTGAGGGAGAGTGTTAGATATTAAAATCGTATACGTATTTCATGTATTTTGTTTTTCCCTATATTTCGGAGTTTATATATACACATTCGTATATCTCTTACGAGGTATGAAATTTTTCTAAAACCTAATCGACAATCAGGATGGGTGATATGTAACGTCTGAAATCTAAATTATTTTATAATTAAATTCCGGGATTTGGTTAGTGTTAGTATCGACATTGGCGCTGCCAATTGAGATAATTATGCTCATTATCCCAATTTTTTGAAAAATAGTTAAAAGTACTAAATAATTTTGTTTACTACTGAATGTTATGATTTTAATTTCCACGCAAATTGGGGTTTCACATCGGCTAGTAATCTAAGATAATGAGACATTAGTGAGCGGTGGCATTTCTGTAAATAGATGCTAGCTAATAATCCCATGTAAAAAATAAACATTTTTGCAAACCATGCTCGATCCAACAAGTTATCCATTCTAGTGTTATCGTTGATCGCCACAAGTCGTGGGTCCATGCCTCTTCATTTTTAGAAAATCGACGACGATGTTACGGGAGTATAACTGCAAACACCTCATCGCCAATGCTTCAGATTTCATTTCTGCAACCAGTGCCTCCTTTCGATCGCTTCAAGTCGACGGTTCTGCAATTCATCGTTGATCGCTCTTCCTTATCATGGTAGCTAATGGCATAATCCTTCCTCCTAGCGGATTGACTAAACTTTGTCCTCGACAAAAAGCAGTCAAAATGGCTTATTACCCGGCACAGGAAAAGATGGGTTAACTTTTAGGCATCATTCGTTTGCAAGAAATTTAGAGGTGGGAATTGGAATTGACCCAATTTCAATTCCTAAGGGAATTGGAATTGAAGTCAATTCCAATTCAATTGTTTGGCTTAAGACAAGAATTTTGTCATAAGAATTGGAATTAGTAATTCCATTATTCTACTGCATGTCCAAATTCAGAGATTGGAAATAAAATTTAAAATTAAAAGCAGGGGTAGAAATATAAATCCAGAAAATAAATTAGATATTAGCGTCATACATAACCATAAAAATGTCAACAAGATCGAAATATATTAGCTACAAATATTAAAAACCAATAAAAATACAGTCCACATTAAAAATAAGTTCACAAATTATAATAATAGAACTAATCATTCTCCCAAATGCAAGCGGAGCTAGCTCCTCCTAATTGGCACTAATAAAGCAATAAACATGTTGCACTTCATTTCGTCAACGCTTAGTATATTGATGTCCATGATGATCTCATGCTTAGTCAAATTTGTAATAGCTGCAATAGTCGCATACATCTTAGCGGCTCTTGATATTAGTGGTGGAGGTTGGACGATCACATTGCTCTCAAGTTCCATGTTTCGTGCAATTGCTTAAACAGCATCCGCAATAATATCAACCGCAGCAGCTTTCTTCTTGGGTCGTGGCTCGACCTCCTCGGCCATATTTTCATTCACTGAATCGCCTATGTTAATTTCATTCATGGCCACAGATGTAGTCGCAGCATGAGCTCTAATAGCTCTATCAACCCCACATATCAAAGCTAAGTCACCTCAATTCTCAATCACCTTACTTTGGTAATGTTTTACAGCCGGATATGGCTACAAGTTTAGTAGAGATCAAACTCATAATTTATAAAAAATTATAATTTTGTTTTTACACAAAAACAAAATATTACCTGAACATAGTTGACCCAAACATCTTCGTTGTCTACCCTCACAACATTGTGCTCCCAATTCCAACAGAATCCACTAATATCCAACATCGCCAATATCTCTTGGTAATACTTATTCCTCCTTTAATGATTGAATTGCAGATGTGAATTAAATACCTTTCCAACCATTTGCCGCATTATACCCCAAACCCTAGAGCTCGAGGAGATCAATGGATAAAGTGCATTTCATCTATGTTGTCCAGTGAACACACGACCGTTCACTTCCTTTGGCAGCATTACTTCTTTTTTTATCCATTGAGTAGTTGTATAAGAGTCATACACAAAACATAGAAAAGTCAACAAAGTTTAGTTATCAATGAAATAAATGATGATATTCTATCTCAGGGGTTACACAAAACATAAAAAAACACCTTAATATTGTAGAAAACATTCATGCACAAAAGAGTCATTTATAAAAAAACACATTAAGCATGTTTACAACAATACACATTAAGCATGTTTACAACAATACACAGTGAGCATACGACTATCTACTGATTGTATCAATTGAATAGAGATACTTTCCGCTGACATCCCGAAATTTCTTATTGTGAGATAAAACATATAAAAATACACCAATTCTCTAACTGCAACGCTCTGTGTTTTTTAATAATCTACGACTCAAAAATGTTGCACTGTGTTTCAAATGAGCTTCTATTCAAGCGAAGTTGGTTAAAATAATTTACATGTGTTCCAGTGTACAAACGGTTGAACAACATATTCCATAGAATATTCTTAGCACTGGACTCTACAAGATCCCTTGATATCTTGGTTTCATCAAAACTAAAGTGACCGCAGCAAGATCCGCTGCAACTGCTTTCCTCCTACATCTACGATGCTTTATTAGTTCATCCATCTATATATAAACAATAATGTAAAATAATTAAGCATCCAAACACACACACCTACACACTTTAAGAACACATGCAAGCAAACATACACACCTAAACACATACACACCTAAACATATACACACATACAAACACAATTTAATCGAAATATGCACACATACGCACACCCACACACACATACGCATACACATGTACAGGCATATACGCATAGAAACACAATTACATCCAAGCACGCATACACATACAAACACAATTTAATCCAAACATACACACACACAAACACAATTGCATCCAAGCACACATACACGCATACACATAAACACATACAGGCATACACATTCATCCACACATACACACACTACCTACACTCACTACCTACACACATGCACACACGCACACACATTCATCCACACACACACACATACACATACAAACACAATTTCATCCATGCACTCATCCACATACAGAGAGACATACACACACATTCATCCAAGCACACACTACAAACATAGACACACATTCATGCACACATACACACTACCTACACACATAAACAAACATTCATTCACACACACATATATACACACATAGAAGCACAATTTCATCCAAGCGCACACTACCCACACACATAAACACAATTTCATCCAATCACACATTACCTACACACATACACGCATACACAAACACACACAGAAACACAATTTCATCCAAGCACACACACATTCATCCACACACACACATACACATGCAAACATAATTTCATCCAAGCACACACGCACACACATACAAACACAATTTCATCCAATCACACACATACATACACACACTCATTCATCCACACATACACATTCATCCACACGCATACACACACATACACATTCATCCACACACATGCACACATACAAACACCCAAACACAAATTCAACCACAAACGCATACACACATACAAACACATACACATTCACCCACACACATGCACACACACCTACAGACACACATTTATCCACACACCTACACACATGCAAGCACACATTCATCCAAACACTCGGACACACATACACACCTACAAAAACAATTTCATTCAAACACACATTCATCCACACACACACACATTCACACACACAATTTAATCCAAGCACACAAAGATACATACAATCACACAAACAAGCACACATTCATCCATACAAACCTACAAACACATTCATCTACACACAAAATTCCATAAACCCAAAAAACAACCTAAAACCCAATACATCTAAATGGGTAAAAACAATTTGAGATAGCAAGCATATAAACTAAGAAATCGGAAGATCAATATGTGTAAAAAAAGAAAAAACATCATATAAACCACAAAAACATCACGGAATAGGGGGAAACAAAATAAAACTAACCTTCGACCCGCCGGAGAAGAGGAGAGGTGTTCCCTCCGCAGGAGAAGAAGGGCAAGCTCGACGGGATAATCGGGAGGGAAGCCTTCTCTCGGCGGGATTAACGGGACGGGGATGCGGGAGAAAGATTCTCCAATTATTTGCTCATGAGGTCAGAAATGGGGGAGGGATTTCCACTGCAATAAGTTCCCATGGGAATTCATTTCAATTCTCATTGTCATGGCTTTTTTGGGCATTGAACGGCGGAATTGGAATTGAGAATTCAATTCCAATTCCTTTTCTTCAATTCTACTCAAATGAATAGGGCCTTAGTATTCATTTTCCTCCTCTATCTATTAGACTCCCATTCCCCCACCCATTCATTTATGAAGTTATTATGGAATTTCAGAAAAAAAAAACCTAAGGGGGAAGAGGTTTTTGTGGAGTGGATTAGAGAAACACAATCAAAGGAGAGTCATGCCCCTATAGACGTCAAAATGTTGAGATAAGGAATTCCCTTACTTTTGTAAGACATCACAATCAAGTGTGTTAAAATTAATTTCATGGAAATTCTTCGCATACTTACGAAATTCATGTCAAGATAGTACTAAGTAATGCATTGTATGCTAACTCAGGTACAATATATTATCAATTAATGAAACTCGTGAAATCATTAAGCAAAAGTAGGAAAGAAAACATTAGTATATGAAGATATTTGAAATTCTATGAAGTCATTATTTGCACTTATAAGTATCGAAATGTGTCAACAAGATATAGACATAGAACGCAAGAATGTATTAAATAGTAAGTCCTCGTACTAGTGGAATTATGTGGGTGTCATTGTCTGTTAACCACGCCGACTAGTAGATTATAGATGTTAGGGGTATGGGAGGTGTTCTCTCTCATGATTGATGACGCACACGATGATACTCATAGGGCACACTATACCATATGAGCCTAAAGCAGGGGTCGGCGACCCATTCTTTCGAGAAAGGAAATAGTTAGTTGTGAGTTTGTCCCACGCTAGGGACGCACCAGAGTAATTACGTTACCAATTGGGACGCAAATTCTAGGATGTGTCCAATAAACTGTTATGCCCCCACACCCGCTTGGGTTCTCGGGACATAAATACTCGCGGCGGACCAAGGAGCGCGCGCAAGACAACGGGGCTGAACCATCCGGTTCAGCCCCCACTCATTAAATCAGCCAGAAGAGGGGGCTGAACCACTCCGGTTTAGCCCCACTTGGGGGGGCCGGCCGGCCCCCTCCTTTCCCCGGGTATTTATAGCCCGGGGGTGCTTTGGGAAGGATTCATGAAAGACATATCAGGTTTCTTTCCTCCCTTTCCCTCAACCCGAACTCTAATCTCTCCTTCCTCTCTATTCTCTCTCTCTCTCTCTCTTTCTTGCACGTTCATATCATTTGGTATCAGAGCATCCTTCCTGTGACCATGGTGACACGCTCGGAGGCGGAGACCGCACGATTGGCTACCCTAGAGGAGAACTACGTAGGGTTGGCGGATTCGGTGGCGGCCATGGAAGGCCGCTTGAACACGTCCACAAAAAACATGGAGGAACGCATGGATGGACGTATGGAGGAGATCAAGGCGTTGTTGATGCAATCGTTGAAGGGCAAGGCGGTTCAAGGCAGCGATTCTGAAACCGAGGCGCCACAAAATGTCAACGGAGGATCGGCGGGGTTTGGACACTTCGGTCCCGGCGGAATCGGGACCGATCCGGTCCGCACGGAGCCAGCGGGCGCCGGATCGGCCCCCGCGTGGATCGGGGCGTCGCACAGCCACCCTGGCTGGTCGACAGCGCCAGAAGGGGCCGGCGGTGGCCGCCCAGGGGGCGCCTACTCCCTCCGCCAGCCTGCGCCCTGGACCGGCCCGCAACTGCCGCATCCGTGCGTGCAGGCCGGGAGCGGGGCAGGCGGACCTTCCTCCGCCCAGGAGGGGACCGCAGCGGACCTATGGAGGACTCGGGAGGCCACAGCAGCTCCCTTGAGACCACCGGGGGCTGTTGACGCCAATTTCGGAGGAAGAACGGGCCTTCTACCGACGACGCAGCACGTGGGGGGCCGATGAGGTTTGGGAACGGCGAGACATGGCCCGAGCAGCTACGCCGACAGGGATTTCAAGGCGGGGGACAGCAATGGGGCGGCAGCCAAGGGGGAGCGAATTTCCATGACCCTTTCGGCCGACCACAGCACGGACCGGAGTTCAACGGGAGACATGGGGATATGCATCAACGGCCCTACATGCCCCCGAAGCGAACTCGCATGAATTTCCCTAAGTTCCGCGGCGGGGATGCCTTGGAATGGGTGCAAAAGGCGGAGTTATTTTTCAATTATCAAGAGATACCGAATGATCAGTGGGTGCAGCTGGCTTCTTTCCATCTGGAAGAGGACGCATATCAGTGGGCTCAGTGGTTCATACGGGCCTACGGATACGCAACATGGGCGAATTTTGTGGAAGGGTTTGTGGCACGTTTTGGGCCGTTGGAGTACGAGGATGTGGAGGACACGCTACAGAAACTCCGTCAGAAGGGCACAGTGATGGAATATCGAGCGGACTTCGAGAAGCTAGCAAATCGGGTTAATTGGGAAGAGAAGACGCTCCTCAGTTGTTTCATATCCGGCCTGCGGGACCATTTGAGGGATGAGGTCCACGCGTATATGCCGCGCAGTCTAAGCCATGCCATCAGTCTGGCCCGCATACAGGAGGAGCGCTTCAGCCGTCAGAGAAATCGGGCCCCACCAAGGGTCCCGCCCGCCCCAGCAACAGGCAGAAGGGAGCAGGCACCGGCAACCCGGCCAACAGTGACGCGGCTTACTTGGCCTGAACTGCAGGCCAGGAAGGAGAAAGGATTATGTTTTAACTGCGACGAGAAATACGCACCGGGGCATCGATGCCAGAAGGTGCAGGTCTTCATTCTGCGGGAGGAGGACGAGGAGGACTACCCGAGCCTCGAAGCCGAGGAGGAGTTGGATCTAGCTGAGTTTGGCGTTTCGATTCAGGCCATGGAGGGATGTGTGGCACCCACCACTATGCGGATCAAGGGAAGGATTGGCAAGGAAAGGGTCACCATTCTCATTGATAGTGGGAGCACCCACAATTTCATCAACCCTGAGGTGGCGCTGAAGACAGGACACCCCGTTGACAGGAACGCGGCATTCCAGGTGATGGTCGCGGATGGCAGCAAACTGCGGTGCGAAGAGGCACTGAAGGGCGTGGAGATACATCTTACAGGATATGTGTGCCGCACCGACGTCTACCTCCTTCCGATTAAAGGGTCTGATATGGTACTTGGGGTACAGTGGCTCCGCCAACTGAGGCGGGTGACCACGGACTGGGACCGCATGACACTGGAGTTCACGCAGCAGGGGACGGATTACTGTTTGCACGGTATCCGATCCGCCCCTCTCAAGGATATCTCCCTACGAAGCCTGCAGAGACTGGAGGAGCAGGGTAGTATGATGGCCATGATACTCGGGGTGGCGGCAGGGGGGCCGACACGCAGGTAGCGTCGGACCCGATACAGCTGCTTTTAGCTCAGTTCGAGGACGTCTTTCAGGAGCCGCACACTCTACCTCCCTCGCGTTTTCGGGATCACCAGATACAGCTGAAGACAGGGACGGACCCTACCAATATCCGTCCTTACCGCTACCCGTATGTTCAAAAGGCGGAGATCGAGCGCAGCGTACGGGAGATGCTAGCGACAGGCATTATTCGGCCCAGCACCAGCGCGTTCTCTTCTCCGATCATCTTGGTCAAGAAGAAGGATGGTTCCTGGCGATTCTGCGTCGATTACCGGGGGCTGAATAGCTCCACCATCAAGGACAAGTTTCTCATTCCTATGATTGAGGAGTTGCTGGATGAGCTGCATGGAGCGAGTCTGTTCACCAAACTGGACCTCCGGTCCGGTTATCATCAAATTCGGATGGAGGAAGAGGATGTCCACAAAACAGCGTTCCGCACCCACGACGGTCACTACGAGTTCTTGGTGATGCCGTTCGGGTTGGCCAACGCTCCCTCCACCTTTCAGGCTGTGATGAACGAGATCTTTCGACCACTACGTCGGTATGTCCTGGTATTTTTTGATGATATACTAATCTATAGCAGGGCTTGGGATGACCATTTGGAGCACGTGCGACATGTCCTCACCGTACTGCGGGAGCACCAGCTATTCGCCAAAAAGTCCAAGTGTTCTTTCGGACAGAGTCAGGTCGAGTATCTGGGGCACCTTGTGTCCGCCCGGGGGGTCCAGGCAGACCCACAGAAGATTGCGAGTATGGTGTCCTGGCCCCAGCCCACGACGGTGCGAGCCTTGCGTGGCTTCCTCGGGCTGACGGGGTATTACCGCCGTTTTGTGAAGGACTACGGCAAGATTGCTCGACCTCTGACACAGCTGTTGCAGAAGGATGCGTTCCAGTGGAGCATCGAGGCGGACGAGGCCTTCCGGGCTTTAAAGCAGGCCATGACCACTACACCGGTGTTGGCGCTACCGGATTTTACCAAGGGATTTGTGGTGGAGACTGATGCTTCGGGCCTCGGCCTCGGGGCAATCCTGATGCAGGAGGGCCGCCCGCTCGCTTACTTCAGCAAGGCCTTGGCCCCACGGACGTTGGGGCTTTCAACGTACGAGAAGGAGATGTTGGCAATTATACATGCGGTCGAGATGTGGCGACCCTATCTTCTGGGACAGCACTTCCAGGTCCGTACGGATCACCAAAGCTTGAAGCACTTTCTGGAGCAGCGCTTGGCGTCGCCACTGCAGCAGAAGTGGTTGACCAAGTTGATGGGGTATGATTACGAGATTGTGTACAAGCAGGGCAGAGAGAATGTGGTCGCCGACGCACTCTCCCGCCTACCTGAGAGCTCCCTCTCTCATGTGTCGGGGCCAGTGAACACCACCTTGGACGAGATACAGGCAGCGGTACTCCAGGACCCCGAGCTACGCACCATTGTAGAGGCACTACAGCAGGGTCAAGCTACGGAGCCGGGCTACCATCTTCAGGGCGGCTGTACTTCCAGGGCAGAGTAGTCATTCCCTCCATGTCGCCATGGCGGACGGCGATGATGCAGGAGTTTCACGCTTCACCCACAGGAGGTCACACAGGGATTCTCCGGACACCAGCGGCTCCGAGCAAATGTCTTCTGGAAGGGGATGCGTCGCGATGTCCAGCAATTTGTACGGGAGTGTGAGATTTGCCAGAGGCAGAAGTACGAGACCACATCACCGGCTGGGCTTCTTACACCGCTCGAGATCCCGCACCAGGTGTGGGACACCATTTCCATGGATTTCATTGACGGGTTGCCCAAGTCCCAAGGCAAGTCCGTCATCCTGGTGGTGGTAGACAAGCTTTCCAAGTATGGTCATTTCCTACCATTGAGCCATCCATACACGGGGGAGAGTTGCAGAGTTATTTGCGCGGGAGATTGTGCGCCTCCATGGCCTTCCACGTTCCACCATTTCCGACAGGGATCCGGTCTTTATCAGCAGTTTCTGGAGGGAGCTCTTTCGGCTCCAGGGCACTACGCTACGTATGAGCACAGCTCACCATCCCCAGACGGACGGACAGACAGAGGTCCTCAACAGGGGGGTGGAGACCTACTTACGGTGTTTTGTGATGGACGAGCCACGCACGTGGACCCGTTGGTTGCATTGGGCGGAGTACTGTTACAACACGTCCATCCACACAGCCAGCAAGGTCACCCCCTTCGAGGTGGTATACGGCCGCCCTCCCCCTACCTTGAGTTCTTATGAGAACTCCAGCGCCGCTCTCCCAGCCGTGGAGCGGACACTTCAGGATCGGGATCGCACTTTAGCCTTACTTTGGGACAATCTGCGGGTCGCTCAGGACCGCATGAAGGCACAGGCAGACAAGCACCGTACAGAGCGGGAGTTCGCAGTGGGTGATGAGGTTTTCCTCAAGATCCAACCTTACCGCCAGCTGTCAGTTTCTCGGAGGATGAATCAGAAACTCGCCCCACGTTACTACGGGCCATTCCGCATTCTACGTCGGGTGGGCCCAGTGGCCTACACCTTGGATCTTCCAGCGGGGTCCCGCATCCACCCGACATTCCATGTCTCTGTTTTGAAGAAAAAGCTTGGGGCTTCCGTTCGGGCAAGCCCTTTCCTCCCCGAGGCGGCTAGCACAGGTGAGTTACGGCCGTCACCAGAGGCCATTTTGCTTACCAAATGGAAGAAGTCGGGCACGGAATATCGACCAGCGGTACTCGTCAAATGGCAGCAGCTGGACGCAGGGCACAACTCATGGGTCGACTTGTTGGAGTTCCGCGAGCGGTTTCCGGACTTCCACCTTGAGGACAAGATGGTGCTTGATGGGGAGGGGAATGTTATGCCCCCACACCCTCTTGGGTTCTCGGGACATAAATACTCGCGGAGGACCAAGGAGCGCGCGCAAGACAACGGGGTTGAACCATCCGGTTCAGCCCCCACTCATTAAATCAGCCAGAAGGGGGGGCTGAACCACTCCGGTTCAGCCCCACTTGGGGGGGCCGGCCGGCCCCCTCCTTTCCCCGGGTATTTATAGCCCGGGGCTGCTTTGGGAAGGATTCATGAAAGACATATCAGGTTTCTTTCCTCCCTTTCCCTCAACCCTAACCCTAATCTCTCCTTCCTCTCTATTCTCTCTCTCTCTCTCTCTCTCTCTCTCTCTCTCTCTCTCTCTTTTTTGCACGTTCATATCATAAACTATGAAACTTAAAATCAAGGACATGAACTTTAACATCCTTAGCAGTAAGTAAGAACACAAAATTCAGGAATTTCAATAGAATAATGAATTAATGTTAAGATTGGAGCCCAAAGATATGATTAGGGTTGCCCTTGAACAAGGCATCCGCGCGGAGCAATGGTACAGGGAACCCGAATATATGATTAAAAATAAAAATTTATGTTATTATGTTTTATTTCATGTTAAAGTATGTATAAAAATCATGTTCCCGAGTTTCAGTTGTTGTCAACTTACAGCTTCATACATGTTTACTTATGTTTTATAGTATAACTGAGGAATTGTCTTTCTAACACGCAAGTAGGCTGATATCATCTTTGAACATTGAGAGGTTCGCCTAGAATGATCTTTCCAAAGTTTATGCAGTTTAGTTTGTGTCATGTTATTTACTTTCGAACATTGTACTTGTTTGGATGGCATTGTAGTATTTATGGATAATGTTCTATTAGATATTGTTTTAGAGTACAGTAATCATGTTTGATTTCAATTACTATTCCAGTTGGCACTGTTATTCATATAGGTACTCCTCATTCGTCTAGCTCTAGTCGTTATTTCTGTTGTTAATTTAGTTACTCTACTATCGTACTGTTATTGTACCAATTTTATATTATTGTTTTGTTTACTTCATATCACGCGGGCGAGCTTTTGAAATATTGTTGAATTGGGTTGAGGTGTTAACAGCAAAACAGACAAAAATCGATGACGATGACAATGTTGAACAGAAGACAAGCTTTATAACATTGAATCAATGTTGAATAATGAAAGGAGAGAAAATATATTGCTGACACCATGTACGAAGAGATGGGGAAGTGAATACAACTAATTACAATCAAAAAAAAGTTCACACAATAACCAATGTCATAACTGTGAGATACTCAAGTCATAGAATAATTTTGGGTGATAAAGTCACCTTCTGGTAGGCTTGTCAGGTGATGTCCTCCTTGATCTTGGAATTTATCAAGCATGTTCTTTAATTTTTTCAAGTGTAGAATGTGTTTGAATATATGAATTTAGGTTTATTTGACAAGGTGCACGCCATTCAAAGAATCCACCTGTTGAAACTGAAACTTCGGTCTCTTGTGGAGTTCACCCTTGGGGAAGGGGTGGCCGCGCACCTACTACCCTCAACCGAACGATCTAGGCACAAGACCAGGAACACAAGGGGCAGACTCAAGGTCTCAGCGTGGAGGTCCCGCCGCATACCCGGAAGACTAGAAAACTCTTCCCCTCCCAAGCCAAAGGCTGAGCTAAGGCACCTTCGGAGGGCTCTCTTAGCCGACCGGAACCTCTAAGGAGAATCTCAAGACCAACTCTCTTCTGACTAGAGGTGCCTCCTCGGGTCTACACAAAATGCTCATCACTCGCCCTACTAATGGCGCAATCTTGTCGAACAATTCTACGACACGCTGCCCAAGTGAGGCAACTAACAGCGTAACTCCGCTATTCTAAAAGGATGAGAACAGGCCATCAGGGGCTTCCCGGCAACTATACCTCGGGGCCCCCACGGGGCGAGCGGTTCACGAGCACACCACTCGCCCAAGAGAGAAGAAGTAAACTACACATACACAGAGCATCACAGATATTATAAATAATTACAGGAATATGAATTCCATACTTCGGCACGCAGGCCGGCAATATAAGCAAAAATAGGCCTTCGAGTGTCGGCACAAGCTTGTGCTTAAGCCCGCTACTCCCCGCTTGGTACTGCAACACATGTACGTACACGTCTCAAATGGCGGCAGCAGGCCAAACAAAGGTCGACTAAGAGCGACGCAAAAAACATCGCACCCACCCCTTTTTGGGGGTTGTGGAGCGCATTCCCTGCAAATAGATAATATACAACTTCCTCAGAGTCTTCTCCGGGAACCCCAGAACATCACCAATCCGGCTCACAAGTCCGGATGGGTTTCACACAGCATGCCTAAACCTGTACTCACGCTTCCGGGTGCTAATGCAGTCAATTGCAGCGACGTACACGTCAGCCCGTCGGAGAGCATCCTTCCCCCACTCGTCGGTGGAGAGGTGCTTCCATGCAAATATGGAAAATAAGGGCTTCACCTGCTCAAGAAGAAATTTCGTTACCCTTGACGCGTGTTTGGCGGAGCCGCAACCGCGCACATTGCCCGAGGCTCGACGTCTAGCGTCCGTAGTGGTTGTCCATGCACGGATCTGACCTCCGCGGGAGAGTTGAAAGCTCCAAATGCTTTTCCCTCCATGGCCGAGCCTCTCCATGGCCGACCGTGCTCCAAGTGGCGCCGGCGAAGGTTGTCCCGACTTCCACAACTTCAAGCGGCTGCGCGAGAGAAGCCCCCGGCCTCGCCTTGCTCCAGAGGTGGCGGGGAATGTGTTCCCGGCCGATCTAGCTCCAAACGGCGGCGGAGAAGTTGATCCCGGCCGATCTAGCTCCAAACGGCGGCGGGGAAGTTGATCCCGGCCGATCTAGCTCCAAACGGCGGCGGAAGGAGAGCTCCCGACCGACCGAGCTGCAGGCGGCGATGGGGAAGGAGGAAGCAAGGCTCGTCCTTGCTCGGCCCTAGGCGGCGGCGACGTGGGAAGGGAGCTAGGGCTCGGCTTGCTGTAGACGGCGACGGGAGAGAAATAGGGGGCGGCGGCGGGCTGCTGTTGCTGGCCGACGGGAGAGAAGATGGGCGAGTGAGATCGAGCCGAAGGGAGGAAGGGGTTGTGCTCTGCATTTTCTCTGCCCCTCCTACCTGATTCCCCCCTGCTTGTCTTATCCCCCTTCTCTTATTTTACTTTTTTATTTCTTTTGCTTTTTCTTTTCTCCTGTACCGTCCCGAGCCCCCCCCCCCCCCCCCCCCCGCCCACTCCCCCTCTCTCTTTTTGTTTTTTCCTCCCCCTGTTGTGCTGTCCCCCGCCTCTCTTATCTCCATCCCTGCTTTCTTTTTTATTGCTCTTTTTTTGTCTTTTTTCCCATGTGCCCATATATAATGTATATTATATTATAAATATAATATAATATTAATCGAACATTTGTAAAAAGCCTACACGCGCCCCCGCACGCGTGCACGAGTGCTCGCATGCTCGAACGAGACTGCACCAAAACGCCGCTCATAGCATGCCCCGAGCCCGCCACTTGGGGAGGGTCCCACTCGGCCGGGTACGAGGTTGCACACCACCCATACTGCAAGTAAAAATAAAGCTCATCTTAACTTCCATTATATTCTAATATTTTTAATCATTACATGCCAAATGCATTTGCAAAGCCATTTCTAAATGAAGGAGAAGAGTTTGTCTTGCTCATCTATATGGCAAAACATCTTTTGCAAAATCAATAGCATTATCGAGACAGAACCTATAAGAAAAGAAAAAAAGCTCAATGAATTTCAATTAACGAATCATTTGCAAAGCTTTCCCTTAATAGACGAAATGTTTTTTGGGAAAATAAAAAGTCAAATGTCAAAAAAGGCCATACACCAACTCATGTCCCCATGCTAATAGTCTACTTTTAAGGGATAATAAAGGGGTTGGTGCAAAAGAGATGTAAGTGATGCATTTGACTTTTTTAAAAAGATGAGACTAGTATGAAGAGCATCTTTAGCCTCAAAGATTTGAGTGTGATTTATAACAAAGGAAAATTATTTATTTTGTCTCCCATTTTTCTTCTCCCTGAAGTTTTGGGCAAAGATGTGTTTACTAATGATATGGTCTTTCATCACACAGACTAATATCAACGACCATATGGTGGAGCAATGCAACATTTTCTAGTACATAAAATCTTCAAATTGCATCCTCTATCACAGAAATCCTTGTCACTTGATCCTTCATATATTCCCATTCATATCCTTCAGGGATATTACCCACATTTTCATGTACAACACCATAACTTGTCCCGACCAATTATAAGGCAAATACCTTCAGAGCAATTAGAAAACAAGATAGCGAGATATAAAATTATAGAGAAGGTCAGAAACAAAAAGGCAAAGGAACTTATGTAGTTCAACAAAATTTCTCCTATTTACATGACCGCATTGAATGATAGAAAAGATTCCACAATGTCATAGATGAGGACAACTGGACAAGTACAATATTATGGACTTAAATATTCCCTCTCTTTCCCATTTTCTATTGTTGCTCCTTCACCCAAGGGACTAAAACGGGATGGATAATATTATCTCCTGTGTTTGGCATTCAAATTTGCATAATCTTGATGTACCTGAAGAGAAATTTATCAAATATGTTTGCAGTATGCTCAATGAATCGTCCTTGGAAATGGTTGCTCATACGTACAAGACCCAAGCAAAAATTCTTTAAACTCTATTCCCGACTAATTGTCTCTTGCTGAGCACCAAGCTACCTGCGACTCCTACCTTCGTGGCTATAAAGGGCTTATAAGAAGGGCTTACTAGTGGGTCGTAGAGCTACTGCCACATATGGCTATGCTTGATATGTCTCAATTAGCAATCAATCAATGAATAGGGCCCTTTGTCAAGACCTCCATGGAACCCTACCGCCACATCATAGAACTCATTTAATGTCAAATGGAAATCCATTGCATGGGTCAATGGGTCTCGATCAACCTACTTCTCGAGCTTCCGAGAACAATTACAAGAATCTCAGCTTTTGCAAATGATCAACTCTGCATAGCATGCAAATCTTTGGCTGATCAGGAAAACAGGTAGGAGGAAAAAAAGTTTGGAGTGATGCATATGGCCTTTAAAGACATCTTATTTATAGATATAATGGTGTAATATGTATGCTAATAATCATAGCAGGAATTGAGTATTAATAGACGAGATGAGAAAATATGGCCCAAAATCTGTCCATACTTTGCCATGTGAAAAAAATGTTACACAAAAATTGGAGGGAATCAAATAATTAGCAACTCCAATAAAAAGTATAAAATAGGAAAATCAATTTCTAATATAACACTACAATAGACACATTCTGATGCATAAATATAGCCTACAGTACTAGTATGTTCCATGTTTTAAGCAACCCTTTCACCTCTCCTAGTACTCTATCTCTCCCTAACTATCAGACTCCAACAGACATATTCAGTGTGTTCATGTTGCAGTAAATTATTTAAAAATTAATAACTTTTAAATCAAATAAAATTACAATTTTTATATCCTGAAAAATGAATTTCAACTCTAAGTTACTTTCGAGGTTTGGCAATCAAGGAACTAAGTCTCCATTGATTTGATCAAACATCTTCGAATGGTATTCCTATATTTATTTGGTGTCCATGCTATTTACAATTCAGATGCTCTGTTGTAAATACCGAATCAAATATGTCATGGTTTGATCCTGAGTATCAAATTGAGCCACTATAATAAAACTAATTCAGAGCATACTACCATGTGTATCATTAATTTGTGGAAACGAAAACAACATCAAAGTTTCCCACCACGTCTATGAAATTGCATAGAGGAACAAGCTCGGTTTTTAATAGAATATGACACTGCATCACGCCTCAAAGCAATAGTAGATTTACGACCACCTTTAGTTCTTTTTAAAGACACATGAGTATATAGGTAACGTGCATATTTATGCATGCATGTATCATGTATGTATGTATGTATACTGATAGGTATCCGGATGTCCATCCTCAGTTAGTGCAGCAGTATTACGATGTATCAAGAAAATAAGATAATAGTAGTAGATTCCCCTCCTATATAAGGGGGAGTTGTGGGGTCTTATTATCTCATCCTTGGAGTCTTGGTTAAGAATCTCTCCTTGGAGAGGACTATTAGAGGGATCTAACCCGCAAGAGCTTTTGTATACCACTGACATTCTATTACAAATTAATTTAGTGTGTACAACTCGAATGGACTTGCCCCCTTTCCCTGCATAACAGTAGGTCGTGAAAATCATTTACGGTTCAGTCAGGAAGAAGGTTGGCATGCTCCCTTCCCGATGTCAACATCTGATCCCGCTGACCGCACACTTGCTCTCCTTTTCCAGCTACCGAAAAACTTGTGCGATTCTCTCGCACGCATGGTTGGTCATGCCACGACCATGCAATTCCACCCCATTTCTCCCTAACGACACTTACATCCCAGTTCCAAACTCCACTGCTTGTTTCCTCATTCTGAATCCCTTCCGACGACCCGGAATACCGCCGACGAACAACAAATCTACCCTACTCAAATGGTGTGGAATTTGAACATTGCCTCGAAACCAAAGCCACACGAATCTCACGTCACTGCCTTCGTTGTGACCACGACGTCTAGAAACCGTGGAGAGCACGTTCCCCCATCTGCAATCAACGGGTATAACACCATTTCTCCTACCTCACTGTTGGTTATTGTATCCACAATAATCTAGATTTGTGTGAAGTCACCCTTGAACTAAGATGAATTAAGTATGTATTTGATGTTATTCTTTAGTTGAGTGCTTGCAGGTCATTATTGCTAAGTGTATACCAATGTCAGTTTACAATAAGTCACCAAACACAGGACCATACAATGTAATCTCTCATTGTGTGACCATGGTGTTGACTCATGTGTAACCTCTCTATTGGGATACACTTCATTTTCAAGTACTAAAGCTATGGTCCTATGGAAGAAAGGAAGGGCTGTTGTTTTTCAACAAAGAATAATCATGTTTTCAGAAAAAAATTTATACGTCCTTTTCTCGAGAAAAGAAGTCTATTTCTCGAGAAGTCTAAGTATATTTCTCGAGAAAGCAAAGCTGTTCTCGAGAAATCATGAGACTTCTCGGAAAATTGTCTGAAAATATTCTTGAAGTCTTTTTCTCGAGAAAGCCCTGAAGATTTCTCGAGAAGCCAAGTTAGTTCTCGAGAAAAGCATAGCTGTTCTCGAGAAGTCGAAGTTGTTTCTCGAGAAGCTAAGTATTTTTCTCGAGAAATCAAATCCCTCTCGAGAAATCAGTTTTTTTCAGCTCAAAAAATTTGTATTAAGTAAATTTCTCGAGAAAACCATGTCATTTCTCGAGAAAGCAAATCATTTCTCGAGAAATCAGTATTTCACTTCAAGAATTTTCGTTAAGTAATTTCTCAAGAAGACAATGCAATTTCTAGAGAAAGCAAATTCTACTCGAGAAATAAAGTTGCAAAAATATCTTTTTAAACCATCTGACTGTATTTCGAAATAATCTAAGTTCTTCATGATTGGTCCACGTGGATCCTTTCTTAATGATTTGTGACCGTTAGACGATGTACTATAAGAAGTCTTCTCAGAGGTATCGCTAACCCTAACAACATTATTCTGAATCGCAATCGAACGTTCAAAGCGGGAGAAGCCTTCGTCAACATTGTTCTTCATTGTCGCTCATCTTTCGATCCAGCGATTCCAAGAAGAAAAGATTCGACATATCCTAGATTCAAGATTCTTCAAACATCTACTTGATCGTGTCGGATCCTAAAAATTTCAGATCGACGTTTTCTCGGGATTTCTTCCTCAACATCTTCACCGAGATTTTCAGTTTTCAAGAAAGAAGAACCTTGAAGATTTCAGATCTGCAAGTATAAAATTACTATTGTCATTGTAACATTTACTTTAACTCTTGTAGGAGTTTTGTCTCCGAGATTGTAGAAAGTTTGTTCTTCCGAGTGTAGATCCCGTTTTGTGGGATCGAGTTTGTAGGAGTGTATTATCTCTGAGTTGTAGGAGCGTTGCTCCGAGGTGTAGGATTGTTGCAATCAGAGATACAGCTAAGTAGCTGAGGCTAGTCGTAGTGCTATATTGGCGAAGTGGAGAGTGGACGTACCCAAGATTGGAGAACCACTATAAATTCATTGTGTCGTCTGTATTGTGCTTGATTATTTTCTGTGTTGATCTCTCTCAAATTTTTATTCCGCAAAAGACGCAGAACTAACCTATTCACCCCCCTCTACATGACTTAGGTAGGCAACAAGATACTTTCAATTGGTATTAGAGGGAAGTTGTTCACAAAAAGGTTTACACCTTGAACAGATCTTCATCTAGTTGTCGTAGAGATTATCAAGCATGGACAGATCCAAGGACTTTGCAAAGCTCCTGGTGTGCACTAAGGCTAACTTTCCCAAGTGGAAAGAGAGAGTAAGATTCTTCATGGAAGCTGTTGATCCCCGCATCTTCATGATAGTGGAAGAAGGTCCCTATGTTCTCATGATTGCTTCTACTATCGATCCAACCAAGAAAGTGCCTAAGAAATTGATGGATCTTGACAAAGATGAGATTGTCCTTGTCTCTCTAGACAAGAAAGTCAAGAACATCATCGCAAGCGCAGTCGATGATTCAATGTTGCAGAACCTGATACACTGTCAATCTGCCAAGAAAATGTGGCAGTCTCTGATTGTTTTAATGGAAGGCACCGAAGAAGTAAGGGATGACAGAAGATCTCTTCTGAACCAGAAGTATGAGGCCTTCAAGCAACGCCCCAAGGACACAATAGCTGATACATATGAAAACTTCTTCAAGATCGTCAACGGCCTGAAGAATTACGGCCGGGTTTTCACTAATGGAAAACTAAATGACAAGTTCATAAGATACTTAACTAAGGAATGAGACAATAAGATTTGTGATATCAAGGAGTTTGGGAGACTGACTGACACTGACCCTCAGAACCTCTTCGGGAAGCTTAGGTCCTATAAGCTTCAAATCAACTCCAGAAAGGATGAAGAAGAGGGCAGTAGATCTTCATCGAAGGAGAAGTCTGTTGTACTGAAGGTGGATAGCTCAAGAAAGTCTAAAGCAGCATCTCTTGCTCCCACTCAGGAAGAAAGTTAAGAAGAAGATTTAGAGCCAAGTACCTCGGTCTCAGAGTTATCTAATGGAGAGTTCTCTCTTCTCTCCAGACAGTTCAAGAAGTTTCTCAGTAAGAAGAGACAAATGAGAGGCAAAGACTCCTCATTCAGAAGATCACGTCACGATGGCGATCATCAAAAGAAACGCTACACAAATGACAGGTATAAATCTAAACAGAACAAACATAATTCTACTGACATTGTGTGTTATTGCTGCAATAAGCCATGACACGTGAACGCCGACTGCCCTCATAAGGAGGGTGGAAGAAGAGAAGAGCATAAGTCCTCCCACAGCAAAAAGAAGGAGAAGAGCTTCATGGCAAAGAAGCAGAAGACCTTCAATGACATTGACTCATCTGGGTCAAGTGAGGATGAAGAAGCCTACTTCGGGCTCATGGCTCACTCCGACGAAGAAGAAGCTGACCCCCAATTTCATGGGGAGGTAAAATCTCACACCATTCTTTCAGAGTCTGATGCTCTAAACGATGATCATGAGGACTGTTCCTCTGATGATGAATCAGAACTCATGGCTCAGTATAAAGAGTTGATCAAGACCTATGACCGATGTAGAAAAGTTGTTAGAACTCAGGCCAAGGAGATCAACTGTGTTAAGGCTGAGGAGATCACTTTGATAGAGGAAGTCGCAAGAATGAACACACTCAGAGAGGAACTTCACGCCCTGGCCGATGACAACAATGTTTCACACAAGCTCCTTAACCAAAAAGAGAAAATCATCGAGAACCTGAAAGGACAGTTTGCTGCCGAAAAGAAACTTGTTAAAATTTTCTCCAAGCTCAAGACAATCATTCCATTTATTGCTGAATTCTCTGCTCAGGCTAAAGGAGCTGGCTTAGGTCATGCAGCTGGTCCAAGTAAATCCTCCAGAAAGGCCAAGGCTAAAAAGAAAAATAAGGCTGCTACAAAAGCAACCGCCGAAGAGAAAAGGAAGGGGCCTATCAGTCAGCCCACGTTTAAGAAGATTATTTTTCCTTCAAACGAATTTGATTTTGATAGCTCCTATGGTCACTTGACAAGACCAATTCAGTTTGAACCCGTCAAGGACTATAAGGGGTGGACTCGTCCCCAAAACTTCGGTGCAAGTGTCTTCAAGGTACCTTATGAAGAGATCACTCTACAGAGCTATAGTCTATATGTTCATGGTCCAAATGATAAGAATGCTGCAAAAGTGAAACCCATTGTTTAAAAGCCACTTGAGAATAAGAAGCCATGTGAATGTTATCATCATAAGGCTTCTACCTCCAAGTCAGCCGCTCAGGCTAAACCACACGTTCAAAAGGTCAAGCAGGAGACATGAAAAAGATACAACAGGTTTGACTGTTAGTGATGCGGTAAAGTTGGTCACTTTGTTGTAGATTGCTGGTTTAATCCCAGAAATATTGTAACTCCTCAAGTTAATCATACGAGACAGACCACTCGTAAGGTTAACACACGTAGGGGGAGTATGCTAACAAGGAACCAAGGACACAAATCTTATTGGGTTCCTGAGGTAAAATGATCTACGATTGCAGGTATGTCCAAAGGCCAACAAAACGCTTATCTGGTATTTTTACAGTGGATGTTCTCGACATATGACGGGGACAAGAAGTCTACATCAAAATTATAGTCCAGTCAAAGACAGTCCAAAGGTTATCTTTGATGGCTCTGACCGGGGAATCACAAAAGTCTACGGTATGATTTCTAATGGTGTAACAACCCGATTTTGATATAATAATAATAAGGGTTTTATAATAATAAAAAAAATAATAAACCTAAATTGCTCCTCCCATATAACCCGAGCCGCCCATCTGTTTCTCCCGATTCCCGCAAAATCGCAAGCCGCAACCCGTCTTCCCCGGATTCGCCCGTTTCTGTCGCTACTGCGCGAAGCCTCGCTCCCGATCACCGCTCATACCTCTTGCTCATCCTGCCAAGGCCGACGACTGTTCATCCTTCTGTCGTGGTCGACGACTTCGCCTCTTCCTCCTGTCATAGAAGACAGGAGCCCTGCCTCCTCCAGCAGCCGCTGCATCCAGTTCTTCTCGCCTCCTAGTGGCTGGCAGCCGCCTCCTCCCTCTACTCCAAGGCCGACAGCCGACTTCTCTCCCCTCAACGGCCCTCTTCCCTCTTGGTTTTGTCCGACACGTGGCTAGAAGAGTGGCTAGGGTTTGTTTTTCGCCTAGGGTTTTGCTTGAACCCTCCTTCTACTCAGATTTTTGACTTCCGTGGGTAATATTCTCCTTCCTCTCCTTCTCTTTTCAGATTTCCCTATTTCTCTTGGAAGCTTTCATGCTTCAAATTTTGTATAACTTGTGCATGCGTGTTTTCCAGTGCCGCTCCTCGTTCCTACTAGTGGAATCTTGCAAAGCCCTCTCCGAATTAGGGATTTCGTAACTCAAGTGTCGTCAAGTCTCCGTCTCCGCGTGGTGTCTCCTCTCCCCTCACTTATGAGGGAGGTAAATTGTTAACTCTCGTGTGCTTTAAGTTTTATAAGTACGTCCCCAGTTTAGCGCAATTTTTTCGTCTTGTCGTATATCAGTTGTGATCGTTCTTGAACAGGTTTATTGGGGGCCATTATTTGTTGTTTGCGCCGCTTACCCGCCGTCGCCAATTTCGGCTCATTTAAGGCAAGTAGAGATCTTTCTTTCTTGCAAACATTGAATTTCAATTACTTGCTCTGTTTTTATGATTATACGAATTCACATCTGTCTGTTTGTGATGTCATATGAATTGAATTATCGAATGTATAATCTGGCAAGTTAATATCTTAGGGTTAATATACTTGGAATGTCACGAGATTTTGATCGCAGATAATTTTACTTGAATATTCACTAAGATGAACGGATTTTTTGTTTGATGTATAATTCGAAGTATGTTGAATTTTTGGGAGTGATTAACAAATATTATATTGACAAATATGGAGGATTGCATGAATTGCATTATTTGGATTCACACGTATATGAATGTTAACTTGCATTGATGGATTTTGTCCCTCTATATGAATAATTTGAAAAGTCGTAGAGGGTTAATCACGAGCAATATTGTCATGATAATAGTTGTAACGAATTCTGATTAGCAAGTATGTGATTGGTGATTTGATATACGTGTGTCAGATGATGGTTTACCCTAGGTGAGTACTCGATATCTCCGACCCGACACATGTCAACTTACCTCTGCAATTTACTCGATAAATCTTCTTGATATTTTGACATTGACCTCTCGAACCTGAGAGTCTTAAACTCATTGTTTGGTTCCTTTTGTGTCATCGAATTTTTGTGTCATCGAATCTGGTTTTGTATGTCTGTCTGAGTAAAACCTATTCTTAGTTCAATCGCTCACTTTAACTATTTTCGTTTCCGTAAAAAAACACATAAGTATGAAGTTCGAAAACAAATCCGTAATTGTAAGCAAGTTCTTGAACTGTAGCGTCTAACTGGGCATCTGTCTGCCGCGATGGTCACGGCAGGCAGGATTACTTTTCCGACAAGACTTGCACGCAGATCTGATCGTGAAACCATGGATGCCCACTATAGCACTTACACCCTTCATCGATCACGGCTTACAACATACTACATGAATAATGTTAGGCTATGCTCCGGAGTAGTCTAATACACTAACTTGTTCTGTTTAACTCTTTTGTTTGCTTGTCTGTCTTGGTAGCATAACTTCATGAGAAACTGGTACACTCATGCTTTTCTGCTTCTGTTACTGTTTTATACTTTACTCTGTTCAACCTGTTTATTTCAATATTCTGAGGTTTTTCCTTTGTGTTTTGAAATTACCTTAGCTTTCGTGTCAGCGTCGCCAGGTTCCTGAGTCCGATCTGCATCAAGCTTCTGCTTGCCGATGATTGATCTTCTAGCATGTCAGGTTTGATGTATTTGATTCATTTCTTTTACTGTCGGATGTTTTCTTTATGTGATAATTATGAATAGTAATACATGGACAACTGCTAGGCTATTAAATACTATGTACTAAAATTTAGTATTATATACATGTGCACCCTCTGTTGAATCATAATTGCATGAAAACTATAATAATGGCATATAAAACATAATTTCTACAAAATTGCATGTGCATTTAAAACTCTTGCCATTTTAAACCCTAAAAACTTCCGCAACAAAAAAAACAAATTGTTTTTACTTAAAAATAATTATTTTAAAAATATTTCTAGTATTCTCTGCATCCGCCTTAACAGGCATGAATTTCTTTCTGCCCATGTCTGTGGCATCACGGCCCGCCCGAAGCGTACTCTGACTTTTGTCGAGACGGGTCGTGACAGTTGGTATCAGAGAGAGGTTAGAGAGGTTGAACATCGATAGATAAAGTATTTTGTAATTATCAAATATTTTAAATTTTATAAAAAATATATACATGCATCATTTCTTCACTCAGCTTGTTATTATCTGTTGTTCGCGACTGAAATACGCACACACTCACTCATAAGCATTAGTAGTATGCATAGTTATCAAGGCGCGCGCCTAGGCGCGCCTGAGGTGTCGGGCGCACCAGGCGCAGCCCGCCGCGCCTCAGCACAGCTGAGGCGGGCGATGTGCCCCAGGAGCGCCTCAGGCGCGCCCAGGCGCGCCTAGGCGCGCGCCTTACAGGCTCCCAGGCGCGCCTAAGGCGCGCCCGGGCCTTTCACGGTATTGTTTTTGAAAGAAATTTTGATATGGGAAAAAACATGATCTTAGATGCACCCGAGGCACCCCCTAGGCGCACTTGGGCGCCCAATTCGCTGAAATCGAGCGAATTGGGCACCCAATTCGCTGAAATTCCGCACATTTGGTGCTCAATTCTCTAAAATTCCGCGATTTCGCTCAATTCAAGCAAATTGGTCGTCCAATTCGCACAATTTCAGCGAATTGGGCGCCCAATTCGCACAATTTCAGCGAATTGGGCGTCCAATTCGCTCTATTTCAGCGAATTGGGCGCGCAATTCGCTCAATTTCTTTTTTCCCCAATTTTGCGCCTCACGTGCCTCAGGCGCGCGCCTGCGCCTTGCGCCTAGGCTCCAGGGACCCTTTGCGCCTCGGTGCGCCTTGCGCCTTTGATAACTTAGGTAGTATGTACACGAATGTTAAGGGTTTATGGGCAAACTTAACATTTTTGTGCATATGAGTTTCCATTAGGATATACACCGCTTGCGAACATTAAATTGTACGGGCGGTTTAATATTTTCAAGTGCACTGACATTATAGTCCTAATATGCATGACATGTTAAGTGATATGGGCGCTTAACATGGCATGTGTATCCATTCATTTGCATTCATATCATAAATCATTACACAAGTGTGAAGCCAAAAACAACAATAATGATTGTACACATATGAATTTTCTATTTGCTTGACATTGCACATGATCTCGGTATTGCACTTGCATGATTATTACCTAGAGTTGTCCAATGAAAATACTGTAATTATTACATAATTTATGTACATGACAGTAGAAAATGTGTTAGAATCTCTAGTTTCAGGTCCTCGATATTCATATTCAGGTCTTTTTGTTCTGCTTAGCTATCGGTCTTATTATGTCCTCTTATTCTCCTTCTAGATAGCTTCTAAGTGTCTGCAAGAAATGAGTTTCTTCTTGTGAATTGTTCTGTTGTATTTCTTCAGTGTTGATTTGTGTTCTTCTATCTTTGCGATGACTTTCTTCTGTCGATACTCAATCATCACTCGGTTTCTTTTCCTCTTTTGTTATTCTATCTTCGTTTCGTGCGAGATCTTTTCGCTCCCGGATTCTCATGTCTTGTCGCTTAATTTCGAGCTAACCGAAGACATTTCTGTGTTCCCTGAAGCCAATCTTTTGTATCTTGCCGATCTCGCTAAGTCTGAAGAGTTCCCCTGTGAACGTGTATCTGACCGGCGTAACAGGTATCCTCAACTTTTCTCTTGATTTTGATCAGTCTATGCGTTTGTTATCCACTCTGTTTCTATGTATTCATAGTTAACTTCTATGTCTTGATCTGTAAACCTTGTTGGATGAATGTCATCTGAATCTTCGCCCTAAGAGTCCTCATTCAGAGAATTCTCAGGAAGTTTCGGGACGAAACTTCCTAAGTGGTAGAGAATGTAACAACCCTGTTTTGATATAATAATAATAAGGGTTTTATAATAATAAAAAAAAATTAAAAACCTAAATTGCTCCCCCCATATAACCTGAACCGCCCGTCTGTTTCTCCCGATTCCCTCAAAACCGCAAGCCGCAACCCGTCTTCCCCCGATTCGCCCGTTTCTGCCACTATTCCTGCGTGAAGCCTCGCTCACGATCGCCGCTCATGCCTCCTGCTCCTCCTGCGAAGGCCGACGACTGTTCCTTCTTCTGTCGTGGCCGACGACTTCGTATCTTCCTCCTGTCATGGACGACAGGAGCCCTGCCTCCTTCAGCAGCCGCTGCATCCAGTTCTTCTCGCTTTCTGGTGGTCGGCAGCCGCCGCCTCCCTCTACTCCAAGGCCGGCAGCCGCCTTCTCTCCCCTCAACAGCCATCTTCCCTCTTGGTTTTGTCCGACATGTGGCTAGAAGAGTGGCTAGGGTTTATTTCTTGCCTAGGGTTTTGCTTGAACCCTCCTACTCAGATTTTTGACTTCCATGGGTAATATTCTCCTTCCTCTCCTTCTCTTATCAGATTTCCCTATTTCTCTTAAAGCTTTCGTGCTTCAAATTTTGTATAACTTGTGGATGTGTGTTTTCCAGTGCTGCTCCTCGTTCCTACTGGTAGAATCTTGCAAAGCCCTCTCTGAATTAGAGATTTCGTAACCCAAGCATCACCAAGTTTCCGTCTCCGCGTGGTCTCCTATACCCTCACTTATGAGGGAGGTAAATCGCTAACTCTCATGTGCCTTAAGTTTTATAAGTACGTCCCCAGGTTAGCGCAATTTTTTCGTCTTGTCGTATATCAGTTGTGATCGTTCTTGAATAGGTTTGTTTGGGAGCATTATTTGTTGCTTGCGCTGTTTAGCCACCGCCGCTAATTTCGGCTCATTTAAGGCAAGTAGAGATCTTTCTCTCTCTTGCAAACATTAAATTTTAATTACTTGCTCTGTTCTTATGATTATACGAATTCACCTATGTTTGTTTGTGGTGTCATATGAATTGAAGTATCGAATGTATAATCCGGCAAGTTAATATCTTTGGGTTAATATACTTTGAATGTCACGAGATTTTGATCGCAGATAATTTTACTTGAATATTCACTGAGATGAACGGATTTTTCGTTTGATGTATAATTCGAAGTATGTTGAATTTTTGGGAGTGATTAACAAATATTATATTGACAAATATAGAGGATTGCATGAATTGTATTATTTGGATTCACACGTATATGAATGTTAACTTGCATTGATGGATTTTTTCCCTCTACATGAATAATTTGAAAAGTCGTAGAGGGTTAATCACGAGCAATATTGTCATGATAATGGTTATCACGAATTCTGATTAGCAAGTATGTGATTGGTGATTTGATATATCATGCTCGTAACACACATTTTTTTTTTGGAAAATATTTGTGTCAGAGGATGGTTTACCCTAGGTGAGTGTTCAATATCTCCGACCCGACACATGTCAACCTACCTCTGCAATTTGCTCGATAAATGTTCTTGATATTTTGACTTGTACCTCTCGAACCCGCGAGGATTAAACTCATTGTTTGGTTCCTTTTGTGTTATCGAATTTTTGTGTCATCGAATCTGGTTTCGTATGTCTGTCTGAGTAAAACTTATTCTTGGTCTGATCGCTCACTTTAAGTATTTTTGTTTCCGTAAAAAAACACTTAAGTATGAAGTTCGAAAACAAATTTGTAGTTGTAAGCAAGTCCTTGAACAATAGCGTTTAACTGGGCATCTGTCTGCCGTCATGGTCGCGGCAAACAGGATTACTTTTCCGATAATACTTGCACGCAGATATGATCGTGAAATCATGGGCGCCCGCTATAGCACCTACACCCTTCATCGATCACGGCTTACAACATATTACATGAATAATGTTAGGCTATGCTCCGGAGTAGTCTAATACACTAACTTGTTCTGTCTAGCTCTTTTGTTTGTTTGTCTGTCTTGGTAGCATCGCTTCATGAGAAACTGTTACACTCATGCTTTTCTGCTTCTGTTGTTATTCTATATTTTACTTTGTTCGCCCTGTTTATTTCACTGTTCTGAGTCTTTTCCTTTGTGTTTTGGAATTGTCTTAGCTTTCGTGTCAGCGCCGCCAGGTTCCTGAGCCCAATCTGCATCAACCTTCTGCTTTCCGTTAAATGATCTTCTAGCCGTGTCAGGTTTCGTGTTTTTAATTCATTTCTTTTTCTGTCAGATGATTTTTTTATGTGATAATTATGAACAGTAATACATGGATAACTGCTAGGCTATTAAATATAATGTCCTAAAATTTAGTATTATATGCATGTGCACCCTCTGTTGAATCATAGTTGCATGAAAACTAAAATAGTGGCCTATAAAACATAATTTCTACAAAATTGTATGTGCATTTAAAACTCTCACCGTTTTAAACCCTAAAAGCTTCCGCAACAAAAAAATCAAATTGATTTTACTTAAAAAAAATTATTTAAAAACTATTTTCAGTATTTTCTACATCCGCCTTAGCAGGCATAGATTTTTTTCGCCCATGCCTATGGTATCACGGCTCACCCGAACCGCACTATGACTTTTGTCGAGACGGGTCGTGACAAATGGTGTAGTCTCGTTCACTGATGTGTCTTATGTGAAAGGATTAGAACACAATTTGATTATTATAAGTCAATTATGTGATAAAGGCTTTATTGTTACCTTCTCTAAGGATCAGTGTTTGATAAAATCAGCCTCCGCTATGGATACGGTATTAACAGATACTAGGAGTAGAAATATTTTTTGTCTTATTTTTTTATGTTTAGACATTTCTACACCAGTGTGTTTTGTTGCAAAAGATAGTGCATCTCTTTGTGACTAATGACATAAGAAAATAGCACATATTAATTTCAAAACTATTAATATGTTATTTTCTCAAGACCTAGTACGTGACGCACCGACTATTAAGTACATTAAAGAGATTTTATGTCACGCATGTCAAATGGGCAAGCAGACAAGGGCTATCTTTAAAGGTATTATTGATAAAGATTCCTCAAGGTGATTGTATTTACTGCACATGTACTTATTCGGTCCAATGCAAGTTCGCAGCTTAGGAGATGAGTCATATACGCTGGTAATTGTTGATGATCACTCACGTTTTACTTTGGTGTTCTTTCTGAAACGAAAGTCAGATACATTTGATGTGTTCACGAATTTTGTCAGATAAATTCAGGACAAATTAAACTGTTCAGTGGTCAGAATCAGAAGTGACCATGTTACAGAATATGAATCTGGTGTCATGACAGAATTCTGTGGAAGTCTATTTATCTTTCATGAGTTTTCCTCCCCGCGTACTTCACAACAAAATGGAGTTGCAGAGAGACGGAATAGAACACTTATTGAAGCATGTACTACAATGCTGACTGACTGCTCTCTACCAGAGTACTTCTGGGCTGAGGCCGTCAATTTAGCTTGTCACGTGCAAAACAGAGCGTTGATCGACAAGAGCCATTGTAAGACTCCCTATGAGCTACTGAAAGGCAGGAGACCGACTGTGTCCTACTACAGGATCTTTAGCAGCAAATGTTATGTACTTAATAATGGGAAATAACATCGTACAAAGTTTGGAGAAAAATATTTTGAAGGTATTTTTGTAGTTTATAGTAGACATAGTAAGGCTTATAGAATTTTTAATAAGAAAACTCTGCTGCTAGAAGAATCGATTAACGTTGTATTTGATGAGACGAGCACTACAAAGCAACTCTTCCATTGTTTTCGTTGAAGATGCAGGTTCAAGGCTGAAAGAGTTAAGCTTGGATGAGATAGTTGAAGAAAATGCTCAAACGTTCATCAAGATCACTCCTCCAACCTCAAATGAAGAAGAAGATCGCGAAGATGAAGTTATCCAAGTTGAAGAAGAAACTTCAGAAATAGTAGAAGCTACTGATGCAAGGACCCTGTAGCTCAGACACTTGAGGGATCACCCGGTTGATCAAATCATAGGAGATCCTCGTGATGGTGTAAGAACTCGAAGAGGTACTACTAATGAAAATATGCATTTGAATTTTCTCTCGCAGGTTAAACCAAAGAAATTTGAAAAAGCAAATAAAGACGCATCTTGGATAGTTGCAATGAAAGAAGAACTAAATCAGTTCAAGCGCTGCCAAATCTGGAAGCTTGTACCAAGACCAAAAGACAAAAATGTAATTGGAACAAAATGGGTCTACAGGAACAAGATGGATGACGATGGAACCATAATCAAAAACAAAGCCAGACATATAGCTAAGGGATATAGACAGGAAGAAGGGATCGATTTTGATCAGACCTATGCTCCAGTGGCAAGACTCGAAGTCATCAGATTGTTCCTCGCATATGCTGCTCTCATGGGCTTCATTGTCTATCAAATAGACGTAAAGTCAACATTTCTCAATGGTAAAATAAAGGAAAAAGTATATGTGTAACAACCGCCAAGTTTTGTTGATTCTAACTATCCTGATTATATTTATTTATTATTTAAAGTTTTATATAGTTTAAAACAAGCTCCACGAGTTTGGTATGAAGCGTTGTCTAACTTTATTCTTGAAAACAAGTTCACAAGTGGAAAGATATATAAGACATTATTTCTTAGGAAAGTAAAAGGCAAGATTTTGCTGGTGCAAATCTATGTCGACGATATTATCAAGTTTTTAAAGCCCGGAGCGGATCGGACGGTTCAACCGGTCGGACCGCCGACCAGACCCCCGACCGGTCCGGTCAAGGGTGAAAACCCGCTATGGCAGCAGACCGCCCAAGAACCGGTAAACCGGGCGGGCGGACCGGCTAACCGGAAACCAGGCACGGTTTTGTGGAACCGGGCGGACCACAAGCCCAATTATTAATGCATGTAAAAATGATTTGGTCGGGATTTAAACCCGGACCACCTCCAACTCAAGCAAGGTTGAAGACCACTACAACAGCTGATCTTTGATCAAATTTTTCGGAATATATTATATAAATATACATACGAATATAAAATTAAATATTTTTGAGCATTAATATATTAAATTACCATTTAAAAATATTTTTATGATAAATTTAAATATATTTGTAATTTTATGATAAATTTAAAAAATAATTTTATGATGCATTTAAAATATATTTGTAAATTTAAAATATATGAGTAAATATATAATATATATCATTCAAATATATTTAAAAATATATGTAATCATGAATATATATACCGTATAAAATTATATATACTCTTCAAATATATAATATACATATTCAAACTTAAAATATATTTGTAATAATATATATATTTATATATAATGATTCGACCCCGGTTGAACCGATTGAACCTTAAACCTTTCGCTTCACCGATTAGATGACCGGTCTGGTTTTCAAAACGTTGGATATTATCTTTGGCTCTAGTGATGACAACCTTTGTAAGAAGTTTTCCAAACTTATGCAAGAGAAGTTTGAAATGAGCAGTATGGGTGAGCTGAAGTATTTCTTAGGATTTCAAATGAAGCAATCTGAAGATGGAATCTTCATCTCTCAGATGAAGTTCACCAAAGAGTTGCTAAAGAAATTTGGAATGGAGAATACAACCTCTATGAGCACTCCAATGGGTTCAGCTATGTCTCTGGACAAACATGAGAAAGGGAAACCTTTTGATGAAACCAAGTAAATAAGCATAATTGGATCATTGCTCTATCTTACTGCTAGCAGACCTGACATAATGTTTCAACATGTGTGTGTGTGCGCTAGATATCAGGTGAACTCTAAGAAATCTCACTACACAGCTGCAAAGCGGATTTTGAGATATCTTAAGGGAACATCAAATCTTGACTTATGATACTCAAGAAGTAATGATAGCGAACTAATTGGATTTTCAGATGCAGACTTTGCAGGTAGCAAAGACGACAGAAAAAGCACTTATGGGACTTGTCAATTCCTAGGAAGAAGACTCATATCTTGGAGCAGCAAAAAACAGAATTATGTTGCAATCTCAATCGCCGAGTCAGTATATATTTTTGCAAGCAGTTGTTGTGCACAACTTCTATGGATAAAGAATAAATTTGTAGACTACAACTTGAAGTTCAGGGACATTCCTATGTTTTGTGACTCCTCCAGTGTTATAGCAATTGCCAACAATCTAGTTTCTCACAGCCGGACAAAGCATATCGAATTGAGATATCATTTCATCTGTGAGCATGTGGAGAATGGGGACATCAACCTCAAGTATGTTCCAACTGATAGGCAAGTCGCGGATATTTTCACGAAACCGTTGGACGAGGCCAAGTTCTCCTTCAAGATAGAACTTGGTATGCTCAACAAGGAGTTCTGAAAAGTTCACATTTGAAGTCAAGAGAAGATTCTGATATCAGTCACTCAGAAGATTCCAAGAGAATTCTTACTCAACAAACCTTCAAATAAATTCAGCTCAGAACTTATATTTCTCGGAAACTTTACTGGATTTCTCGAAAAATTATTGGAGTTCTCGAAAAATTATTGGACTTCTCGAGAAATATCAGATTTCTCGGAAAACTTACTTGATTTCTCGGGAAACAGTTTACACTTCTCGAGAAATATTCATATATTTCTCGAGAAAATTATTCTGCTAGAGAAATCTGCTGAGTTAATCTTTAGAAGAATTCCAATCGTCGTTCCTAAGGTACATTTTTTTGTAATTCTTCAAAATTTTTAATTTTATATAAATAAAAGATTCCATAGAACGTCCAAATCCACAAATTCGAAAAAACTTTCCCGAGAAAAACCCTTCAGTTCCGCCGAAGATCTCCGCCGCTCTTCACGCAAACTCAGTTGAGTCTTCTCGGAAAAATCAGGAATCTCTCATCCTCTTCAATTGATGGCTCCAACTACAAAGATTGGCATCGGCAATGAGTTCGTTCGCTCAGGTATCGCATAAATTTCTGATGATTTCCGCAATGTCATTCTACTACTTGAAACCGCCGATCTTTCCTTCATTCTCGAGCATCCGTGCAAAGTTCTTATTCCAGAAGTTGAAGAGTTCTTCAAAAATGTTAAGCTTAAGAGGAGTGGGAAACTGTTTAAAAGTTATGTCAGAGATGTAAAGATCAAAATCAAGTCTTCCTCTTTAACAGAATTTCTGAGATTGCCCTCCATTGATGAGGAAGATTACTTGGAAGAACCCGATTACTCCAGGGCTCTGTCATTCTGTGGTCTCTCCCAATCCACTACCTTCATACGAAGACAGCATATGAATGATGAAAGCAAGTTGTTAGCAGATATACTTGAAAAAGTCCTCTGCAAAACAGGTTCACTTTGATACATATCCTCTGATTTCTTCTGCATGATGACAGTTGTGGTATGTCGCAAGAAATTCCAATGGGGACACATGCTATTTGACAAAATTAAGGAAAGCATGAAGACACCTAACTTTGCGAGAATCATTTCTCTTTATCTAAATCAAGTGCACCCTGAGATTTTTGACTTGTCCAAAGGTGTGTTCATTCACCACCTGAAGAAAGTCACCCTCTCATCCATCAACAGAAGGGAAATCAGAATTCCAAAGCCAGGCCAGGCTCCAACAGTTCCAAGGACAGTAGATGATGAGGACAGGACCCCATCTCCCCTTCTTCCTGATACAGTTGGCACATCTGTTGCAGCTGTTGAGGGGGAGTCTGCTCCTTCAGTTCATGAGGAAGATCAACAAGCACAGGTACCAGAAACAGAGTTCCAGTCAGATGTTCCAACAGATCAGGTTACAGAGGAAGTTCCTGATGATGATGTAGCAGTGGAAGAGGAAAACCAAACTCAGTCTGATGATGAGAAGAGCACCTATGTGCATGGTGGTGGCTCAGGTTTTGACATTGACTCTTCCTCTGATCAGGAAAATCCTCCTGAAGAGATACCAGAAGATTCTCAGCCCAAGGAACAAATTTAGGGGGAGAATGAGATTATGCTCTCTGATGAGGAAGAAATTATCTTAGAACCTGTAGAACCTTCTCTCAGAAATTTATAATTCTCTCTGCCCTATCACTCTTACTCTATCAGTTACCTCTTTGAGAGACTTGTTCGGTGGTTATTGAAGAAATATCTATCTGGATAGCTCCAACACTTCCTCCACCTCCTCCAGCTCCAATCATTCCTAATGATATCCTTTTGGGTAAGATTGAGTCTGTGTTGACCAAGCAGAGAGAGTACTTTAACAAGTCTCTCAAAGAGGTAACTGATAGAGTAACTATTCTTGAGAAAAAAAATGAGCAGAGGATTTGCTGAAATTCAGAGCAATACAGATGAATTCAAAAGACTTTTAAATATTGGTGGCAAGGCTTTGGACCACACTATCACTAGTATTGGTGAAGTCATGGATCAAGCAGTCACTGTGGCCAACAATCAGATATAATTGCAGAAGAAAACTGAACAACAGAACTTCAAAATTTGTGAAAAGGTTGGGAAATTCAAGGAAGATGTCATAGAGATTCTAACAGTAGAAGTCAAAAAGGAGGAGGATAAGGTGAAGGAAAAATCTAGAAAAGAAAGTTCAAGAAATGAAGAATTAGTGGGGTGATCAACTGAAAGAGATCAGTACAGGTGTAGAAAAGCAGATTAAAGGTGTAAACATCTATACTTATGAGACTGTTGTGTGGATGCACAACCAAATCTTTCCAGATCTTCAAGTTGACCCAAATGAGGTTCCACTTCCTCATCCTGATCCAAATGTCTGCAAGCCTACTTTTTCTCCTAGACCTGAACAGTATGAAGCTCCTCCTGAAAATTATTCTCAAGTCTGGACTTCTGATCAGCCAGAGATTCCTCAAGACCTATCTCCTGAAATGTCAGTGCCAAAGAAAAGAAAATATGGTGACGGTGCTTCTGCCAGCCGATCTATCCCCAGTCAAGAAGCGGCTAAAAGGAAAGAAAAGGAATTTGTTGAAGTTTGGAGTCCAACCTCTAAGTCTCTAATTCTAGACACTCTGAAACTAGTTGTGGAATTTCATGAAAATAAGAATAATCATTACAGTCACAAGGAGTGGGAGCTATATGAGAAGTTTATGATAAAAGGAAGGATTTATGATCGTGAGCATGGCCGCAATAATCCCAATGCTCCTCGTCCTTCAAAGTACTATCTCAAGACATTCAGCTATCAGAAAAGGTAACAAGAGAAGAAGGAACGACAGCACCAGCAACAATACAAATGATTTGAGATTATCAGTATTATAGAATTTTGTGGAACAAGATATTTCTATGGACAAATTCTATATATATATAAAATTTTAAATTTTGATGATCTTATTATCTCTTATCTCTCATTGCATATATTGTTTTACTTGTTAGTTAATTCTTTGATTATCTTGATATAATTCAGCTTACTGTAAAGGGTTCTGACTTCTACAAATAGGGAGAGATTGTTGGGTATTGTATCCACAATAATCTTGATTTGTGTGAAGTCACCCTTGAACTAAGATGAATTAAGTATATATTTGATGTTATTCTTTAGTAAAGTGCTTGCAGGTCATTATTGTTAAGTGTATACCAATGTCAATTTACAATGAGTCACCAAACACAGAACCATTCAATATAATCCCTCATTATGTGACCCATGATGTTGACTCATGTGTAACCTCTCTATTGCAATGCACTTCATTTTCAAGTACTAAAGCTATAGAAGAAAGGAAGGGTTGTTGTTTTTCAACAAACAAGAATCAAGTTTTCAGAAAAAAATTTCTAAGTCCATTTCTCGAGAAAAAAAGTCTATTTCTCGAGAAGTTTAAGTATATTTCTCGAGAAAGCAAAGTTGTTCTCGAAAAATCATAAGACTTCTCAATAAATTGTCTGAAAATATTCTTTAAGACTTTTTCTCGAGAAAGTCCTGAAGATTTCTCGAGAATCCAAGTTAGTTCTCGAGAAAAGCATAGCAGTTCTCTGGAAGTCGAAGTTATTTCTCGAAAAGCTAAGTATTTTTCTCGAGAAATCAAATCCCTCTCGAGAAATCAGTTTTTTTTTCAGCTCAAAGAATTTGGATTAAGCAAATTTCTCGAGAAAGACATGTCATTTCTCGAGAAATCAAGTTTCCTTTCGAGAAATCGGTATTTCACTTCAACAATTTTCGTTAAGTAATTTCTCGAGAAGACTATGTCATTTCTCGAGAAAGCAAATTCTTCTTGAGAAATAATAATTCTTCTCGAGAAATAGAGTTGCAAAAATTGAAATTTCTTTTTAAACAGTTTGACGGGATTTTGAAATAATCTAAGTTCTTCGTGATTGGTCCACGTAGATCCTTAATGATTTGTGACCGTTAGACGATATACTATAAGAAGTCTTCTCAGAGGAATCGTTAACCCTAACAACATTATTCTGAATCGCAATCGAACTTTCAAATCGGGAGAAGCCGCCATCAACATTATTCTTCATTGTCGCTCATCTCTCGATCCAGTGATTCTAAGAAGAAAGGATTCGACAGATCCTATATTCAAGATTCTTCAAACATCTACTTGATTGTGTCGGATCCTAAAGATTTCAAATAGACGTTTTCTCGGGATTTCTTCCTCAACATCTTCACCGAGATTTTCAGTTTTCAAGAAGGAAGAACTTTGAAGATTTCAGATCTGGAAGTATAAAATTATTATTATCATTGTAACATTTACTTTAAATCTTATAGGAGTTTTGTCTCCAAGATTGTAGGAAGTTTGTTCTTCCGAGTGTAGATCCCATTTTGTGGGATCGAGTTTGTAGGAGTGTATTATCTCCGAATTGTAGGAGCGTTGCTCCGAGGTGTAGGATTGTTGCAATCCGAGATATAGTGAAGTAGTCGAGGCTAGCTGTGGTGCTAGATTGGCGAGGTGGAGAGTGGACGTACCCAAGATTGGGGAACCACTATAAATTTCTTATGTCGTCTGGATTGTGCTTGATTATTTTCTGTGTTGATCTCTCTCAAATTTTTATTCCGCAAAAGACGCAGAACTCACTTATTCACCCCCTCTAGGTGATTTAGGTAGGCAACTAGATACTTTCACTCACACACCCTCTAAGGGCTCTGCTCTCCTCGAAGACTTGCGACAAGTTTGAAGATCCTTTTGGGGATTGTTCTCCTCCACAGCCTTCCTCTTGCTAGGTGGATGTCATTAATACCCACCATGACAGGTCATCTTGACAAAGTGGAGTGCTCTTTGGCCAATCTTTCCTTGCACATGGATGTGGTGGAATATGAATTAACTGGCATCCAAGGTATCCTTAATCAAGGCTAATTTGTGCATGTCAATTTGATTGGCTTCATCAGCTTGATCGATACCTATGTTGGATCCCTCCCCCCCCCCTCCCTTTGACTCCCTCGTACATGGCACCACGACAAATAGAGGTGACACAGTTCAACAAGTCAGACCAAGTAGATTGCATCACCTGCACTAAACAATCATTTGATTACATCTCACTCTAGAAGCCAACAAAGTTCCCATCAAAATGATTTACACATAGAGCTCTGCCCATCATTGGATGCAATGGCTATGCCTGTCACGTCGCACATGATGTAGGTCGTGCACAATGAGGAACTAATCATGCGCTATGACATACATCGTCCCGGGAACGTCTTTGAGCATCTATGACTTGTACAGCAAATCGACACGGTAGAGGCTTACATCAACGTGTTTGTGCAATAGGTACATCATGTTCTAGGCTTCTTCATGGCCCATTACCTCAGGTACTTAATGCATTTATTGCAACCGCATATATGTACTTGTGCACTCTGAACGCATCCTCACTCATTATAGCAATCCAGCAAGACCATTTTGTGGAAGCAAAGTTTACCACGACACTGTGGACCCCAACTACAACATGGTGGCATCCAAGTTGCGGCCGCATGGTGGACCACCCAAGTAGTGATATGCCCTTGCTATGCCAACATAGCGAAGCACCCCCACTGCAGATTCTATCAACGCCCCCTCTCCATCCCCCGCGAGTTCCACCATCAAAGTCAAATCCTCCAACACATCATCTCTCCCACCATGATTGCATTGACCTCCGCTTCCAAGGCCTTTGTTTTTGCTGCAAACAACTCAACTTCCCTCTTCACAAATATTCTCATAAAGAACTGTGTTTGTTTCTCGCAGAAGAAGACGACAACATTATCATTGCTAACTTTGAGAGCTCGAAGAGGCAACCACCACTACTCAGCCTTAAAGACAAGGTCGATTTCAAAGAGTGGGGTATTGGTAATTAGCTGTAGTATCCCCTCCTATATAGGGAAGGGTGTGGAGTTCTACTATGCTACCTAGTTGGAATTTCTAAGGTTTCATTCCAAGAAGAAGAAGGTAGAATCCAAGAAAGTAATTCTTGACTAGCCCTAGGCTCTCAATTTCTCATCCAAGATAAAATGTGAAGGAAAATAGTTAAGGGTATATAAACCAATGCAATGGCATTATCATAATACGGCTAAAATACAAACATTCAAAATATATATGTTGAAATGAAGACAACTAATGTCTCTTTACACGGCGCCGCTCACCAATCAGGTCCTCCAAGTACTCGTTGCAGCCTCGAGATCTCGTGAGTTAAAATCAATGTCCTCTCTCCATAACAATATTCCTTGATGGAAAATATGTTCTGCCCACAAGGCAAAGCTTTTGAAACTATAGGTGGAGTTATGGACGTAGACCATGATGCGGCACCCAAGGTTAGTGCAGAAAATAGTCCACCTCAAATGTTTGCAGATGCCATTTCCAGAGGAAGGACAACATTAGGTGGGCCCAGTTGATACGACTATCCCTAAATGCTTGATTAAGATGACGCCCAAGTTGGTATCAATACCATATAGTGGAAGAACATAGAAATATGTCGTAAGGTGACAGAAATTCAGTCGGAGTTGAAGTGGCGACAGAAATAATTTGTGGGCATGTTGTGTCTATTCCCCATGAAAACAATGAAACTCGGAGATGGATTAATTTGATTCAGCTAAGCTTCCAAATCCTAGGAGAGAAAATTATGGGTTGCCCCACTATCTATCAAAATCTGAAGGGTGTGACCGTAAAGCATCTCTGTTAGTGTTAGAGGACGGAGTCATGGGGAGTCCTCGCTGGAAAGACAATGTCAGGTTGAGCTGGTACAACAACCAGCATGGGTCGTTGGTAAGGGCGCTGTCCTGAATCTCAAGGACCTCAAAGTTCGCAAGGATGACCTTCGACTCATCATCTCCAATCATCGCTCACATCTCCTTAAAGGGACAATCATGTATGGGAAAGTATGGTTTCTTGCAACGGAAGCAGAGCCCCTTACTATGAAGATCATGGTATTCCTGATTGGAGAAGCAAGGGGAAGGCAGAGATCAAGTTGGTCGGTTGGGAAATGGGGGTTTGGGTGGGGGGTATGATAGACGGGATGGTCTTTGTATTGACGACATGGGCGTGTAGGGTGTCGAAGGGTGGTGGTAGGTCAAATGATGACTAAATGGAGGGAAGGAGCAGGCAGAAAATCGGACGTGATAGATGGTTTATGAAAGATAGGGGATAGATCTGATTACTCTAGAGGGGGGGTGAATAGAGTAATTTAAAACTTTTGGCTGTTTTAGAATTTATCAAAGTAAAATAGGTGATAATAGAGTAGTATAAAAGGAAATGCAAACTAAGCTAATCTATCACAGCACAGCAAAAACAAAAAGAAAATAAACAACCAGATAACACAAGAACTTTATAGTGGTTCCCCAAACTGGGTACATCCACTCTTCTATCACCCTGGTAGGAATCCACTATCAGGTTTTTGATCAGGTGACTGTCACCACAAGATCTATTTACATGGAGATCTCACAACCCTTTAGGCTTTTGATCAGGTGCCCAAAAAACAAGAATAAACTTTTGAAGGGAGTTAATAAACTCTTTTACAGGAGGTTTAGAGAGTTGATGGTGTCTTATCTTTTCTCTATACAACAGAGAAGACTTGTGGATTTCTGTTGTCAAAGCTCCTTCTGAAGTAATGAATGGTTCAGAAAGTTTGGAGCCTTGCTCAGGGCGTAGGTCTTCAGCCTTGTCTTGAAGTGATCCAGGAACTTTCTAACTGATTCAAAGTTATTGTCCTTGAATGTTCCTGGAGTAGAAGTTGAAGAATATTCTTGATATTTGATGGTTGTTCTTCTTCAGTAAAGAACCAGGAGAAAATAGAATGTTTTCTGTACAGAGAAGAAGCAGATCTTCTGTATGTCTTTTTTTGTCTCCCTTCTCTGTATATCACATCTATTCTATGTATATTGTTGTCTGAAAGAAAACTTCTTTCTGATATATTCTGCTGTCGAATTCTTCTCTTGAATTTTGAATTCCAAGCATTAATTGCTGGCTGATTCTGGAGAATGAAACGGCTGGAATATAATCTTTAATGAGTTTCTCCAACTGTCCCATTAAAATAAGCAAGTAATTAACTCTGATGAAACCATAATTAATGTTGTCAATAACGGCTATATTCAGGAGAATATGTGTATTAATTACTCAGGAAATCACTGCTAAATAATAAAATAAATAAGGACAGAAATGAGAAAAACTTCTAAGTTTGGCTCGGGACAGAATTCGTCGAGCTCTGAACAGAATTTGTCGACTGGAGTTCCAAGTTCGTCGAGCTGATCATTCCTATTCGTCGTCCTGAGCTCATCGAACTACATGCTGGAAATAACTTGCCAAATCTGTGCTCCAAATTCGTCGAACAAAGAATCTGTATTCGTCGAACTGAGTTCAGAGGAAATAAACTGAAAAGAATCTGTTGAAGTTGAACTCCAGATTTCGTCGAGCAGAGAATCTGTCTGAATAAGGAGATCGTCGACCTGAGCTCAAATATCGTCGAGCTCAACTCAGAGAAATAACTCTGAGTTCGTCGATCTGCGATCGACGATCGTCGAGCTGAGTTCGAAGAATTTCGAACTGATAATTTTGAACTATAAATTCTTTTAAGTCTGAGTCTACTGAGGTCCTCTACTGGCTGGTCCATGAAAGTTGAACCTAATGACTAGCCTAAACTCTAGGACTCATAGACTTGACCCTGGCTATACAATATGGGTCAAACTCATCCTAATTAGTGAACCTAGCCCAAATCCAAACTAGAGATCCAACAATTTCCCCATATTTGGGTGAGGTCACTAACACAAACAAAAGAAAACAATCACAAACCAAAATAAAATATATCTGGCAGAAAAATAAATATCCAGCAGATATGTACACAAGTACTTCATGATTAACAAATAGAGTTCAGAAAACAAAAACTAAACACAACAGTTATCTGTTCTTCTTTGGCTTTTCTTTGTCAGATTTATCAGAGAGCTGTCTGAATATAATCTCTCTAATTGGATTTGCAACTTCTTTTTTTGACATTGTCATGTCAGATGCTCCAATTATAGTGCATGAGGTGGCCCTTGGCACTACTACTTCAGAATGCAGATTCATATAGTCATCTACATTAAAATATTTATTAGCTTTTGCATACCTCTTGAGCTATTCTTTTCTGTAAGAGGACATTGTAGTGTACTGTGATGGATCTTTTCCTTCTGCTTTAGCTTTGTTGATCATAGAGAGTCCAACCAGCTATTTTTGCAGTTGTTTCCTGTTTTGGATCTACAAAAGGGATATGTAGAGATTCTGGCCTTTTAGGACTAGAGTCCTTCTTTGAATAATCAGGAGAAGCTGAAGTACTTTTCTTATCTGTAGCTGGAAAAGGCTTGCTCTGAGAGGATTGTTACAGACTGCTGCCTTGTGGACTTGGCTTGGAGTGTCTCTGATAGGTCTTGGTAATAGGTGTTGATCTTTGAGTTACACTTTCATAGGCCCCAGCTGATCGAGGAGAAGGGTCTTTCCTGAAGTGCTTAGGAGGAGACTTGTATCTTCTTCTCTTCTTCCTTTCTTTTTGCCCATTCTTTGATAACCACATCCATTGTGGCATCTCGGGGTAAGGAGTAATCTTCTGTAGAATATAGTAGGGGGTGTCATGGGTAGGATTTGGCTTGGGAGCAGACTTAGGAACAACTTTCCTTTTCTTAGCAACCTTCTTCTTGGCTTTAGGATCATCAGATTCGTCAGAGTCTTCATCATCATTATCTTCATCAGAGGATTCTGGAGGGTTGTCATACATATCATCAATTAAATTTTTATAGCAGCTGGCAGTTGTTGTTATATTCTTTGAGTAGTTCATAGGGGGTCTTGCCCTTAAGTTTGTGTATCAAACTTCTATTCAGTACATAGTTTGTTGTGCTCACAGTCTCTGGCCAAAAGGATAGGGGCAAGTGAGCATCTGCAAGTAATGTGCATGCAGCTTCAATCAGTATTCTGTTTTTCTTTTCAGCTATCCCATTTTGTTGAGAAGTTCTAGGAGCAGAGAAACAAAGTCCGATACCTTCCTTCTCACAGAATTTTTGCATAGGAAGAGACTCAAACTCAGTAGCATGATCACTTCTGATCAATGCAACTGGAGTAGAGTACTCAATCCTTATGCTCTTAAGAAAATCTGTAAGAACCTTAAAGTTATCTGACTTGTTTCTCAAGAAAAACACCTAAGTGAACCTTGAGAAGTCATCAACAATTACTAAGGTATAAGACTTCCCTCCTAAGCTCTGTACAACAATGGGTCCAAAGAGATCCATGTGTAGCAAATACAGAATGCTAGGTGAATCACTCTTATTAAGTGACTTAAAGCTATTTTTTGTTTGTTTGTCTAACTGACAAGTCATGCAAAGTCTTTCCTTCTTGTAGGGGCAAGAAGGTAATCTTCTAACAAGGTTGTCCCTAGAGAGTTTAGCAATGTTTTTCAGGTTTACATGTCTTAATCTTCTATATCAAAGATCATTATTATTACTAGTTTGGTTAAACAGGCATATTTCAGTTTTAGCTGACTTAAAATTAACTACATAGATATTTTCTACTTTAGTACCAGTTAATACCACTTGGTTATCTATAGAAGTAATAATACATGAAGTTTTGTTAAATGATACCTGAAACATTTCATCATATAACTGACTTATGGATATAAGGTTGTGCTTCAGTCCACTTACATAAGCAACCTTCCTGAAGGTGACTGCTCCAATTTTGACTTTTTCATATCCTTCAGTCTGGCCACAATTGAAATCACCAAATATTACTTTGGGTCCTAGTTTTGACTTATAGTTGATTAAGTTATCCTTGTTTTCAGTCATATGCTTTGAACAGACACTATCCAGATATCATTGTTGTTCTGTGGTGGGATAATCTTTCACCTGCAATAAAACAGATTAGCTATTCTTGACCCAAGTTACCCTGGTCCTTGTTTATTTACATAATTAAAGCTGGAAATGTATGAGTATTCTGATTGATTTTTATAACCTAAGGGGTGAAATCTTTTAGGTGGAATTATCCACTGGTGAATGGATTAACATATTGTCTTGGTTGATTAAATGATCTATAGGAATTAAAGTTTCTGTTATTCTGAACTGGGGTCGACGAATTCTGGTGAGTTCATCGATCTGAGTTCGACGAATGGGGATGAGTTCGTCGAACTCCACTCAGAGAATGAATACTATTCTCTGGGCCCCAATATCGTCGATCTCGAGTCGACGAACTATACTGATTTCGTCGATCGCAGTTCAGAGAATAATTATAGTAAAAGTTTGCGTTCTGAGTTCGTCGACTTGAATTCGACGAACTGTACAGATTTCGTCGATCATAGTTCGACGAAATTTGTTAAACATTGTTATGCTTAAGATCTTTCTTATTCTTTCTCGTTTTATTATTCTTTTGTTTTAATTCTGTTTGTTTGACATTATTATTATCTATATTTTTTTTGTCCTTTTCTGAAACAAATTTTATTGGAGTTGTTAAAATATTCTTCTGAATTAGTGGGGGTTGGCTTGATGAAGCATCTAAGCACAGCTTATCATTAAGTCTGGCATTCACTGTGTTTGTGATGTCCATCAGCTTGATACTTCTCCCATTTAAGGATTCTTCAAGTTGCCCGGCCTCAGTTAATTCAATTTTTAATGTGATGATTTGTTCATTAGCTAGGGTTAATTCATCTTTTAATTTGATATTTTCAGAAAGCAAATTTTCTTGTTCAGTCAATTTTTCTCTAAGTTGTTTAATCTCTTTTTCAGAATTAATTAAATCAATGCATACAGATTCAAATTCAGTTCTAAAATTTTCTGAATTGAAATCAAAGGAAGACAGTATCTGATCATCTTCAGATAGAGGTTCTTCACTGTCTGATTGCTCAGCTTCAGATATGCTGCTTGATGTATCAATGGCGATCAAGCAAATCTTCTTTGCCTTAGCCTCTTTTTCATCTTCACTGGAGCTAGAAGATGAAGATTCATCTTCAGTTTCACTCCATATTTCAGGCACAAAGTCTTTCTCCTTCTTATTATGCTTGTTGGAGGAGGGCATGTTGTAATGCTGCTTTCTGGGTTCCTTTTCTCTTCTTCTCTCTTTCTTTTGGTTCTTTGAACACTCTGATATAAAGTGTCTTTGCTTCCTGCAACCAAAGCAAACAACTTTTTTAGTTGGGGTCTTATCATACCTTGGCTTGTCATCTTGACTAGATGACTTTCTTCTGAAATCTTTTTTTGTCATCTTGTAAAATCTTTTGGCTAAGAGACTTATAAGTTATTCATTAGCTGTTGGAGCTTCTGATTCTTCAGATGCCTTGAATGTTATGTTTTGCTCCTTTCTTGCTGCTGAAGGAATATTCTGTTCTGCAGCTTCTCTTGTCTTTATTAGTTGTTCATAGAACTTGAGCTTTCCAAGAAGAGATCAAGCGGAAATCTCATTTAAACTTCTTGTACAACCCCGTGTCCGGCGAGTGGGTCCCCACCATGGAGGCGAGCAGACCTTGCCCCACGGCCCACATCCGAGCGGCGAACAGATATGCGGCAGAAGGGCTGGCCCGCTCCCGCCCATTTCAGGCGAGCGAGCCGACGAGGCAAGCGAGCGGGTCGCGCGAAGAGTCCAAGCAGACGAGTTTGGCGACCCGCGACTGGCGAGCCGATCGAGAGTCGCAGCGGCCGCCGGTCCGCCTAGTCACGCGACCTGGCCGCCGGTCCGCCCCGGCAGAAGCAAGGCGGGTCGCGACCCCCGGCTCGCGCTCGCCCGGGGAGCCTAGGCGGGCAGCTGAAGTCAGGTCGCGCCCGCCTCCCGCGAAAAAGGATTGGAGGCGAGTTGACTCCCCAGGACTGCGCATAGCCCATCAGAACAGCGGAGTTTGGCTGTTGGCAGACCAGGTTGGACTGCACATAGCCCATCAGAACAGCGGAGTTTGGCTGTTGGCAGACCCGGCTGAGGGCCTTTTGGTATTTTCAGGTCAGTTATTTTGGTTATTGGCAGTTCAGGATCTAAAAAACTATAAATAAGACCCAAGGGGTACCTCAGAGGACACGGTTTTTCAGTGCCTCCTTACTCTCGTTCCCCAGTGTTCTCTGAGAGTACCTTAGCTCGGCTTCTGGCTAAGGAGGGGAAGCGCTCAGAGATCTTCCGGGTTTGTGGTGGGACCTCCCTGCCGAGCCCTTGGGTCTGTTCTTTCTTGTCTCTTTCGTTGTTTTTCTTGCAGGAGCAAAGTAGGCGCGAGACCATCCCTTCCCCAAGGGTCGAACTCCACAAGAGGTCGGTTTCCGGTTTCAACATTTTGGTGCGGTGAGCGTGGAGAGTGGTCAGTGCAGAAAAGCTTCGGCGAGCTCAATGACGGGAGGACAAGGATCCGACAGGCAGAACTCGCCGCCTCCTCCGCCTCTCGCGACAGTGGGAATGTTTAAAGACTTCAGGAACGAGGTGCTGGACCTCGTCAAGATCGCACTCGGCGTGCGGGCCGAGTGCTCGACTCCGGCAGCCCAGATCGCGGCCGCCCCCTCTCTGGGCGAGGACGCCCCTGGCTGGCGAGCTGAAAAGGAAGTGGCCGAGGAAGGCCGAGGGGGCGAGCTCTCGGGACGCGAGCTCTTCCCCGGCTCGGCAAGCCGGGGCAGGTTCGGCGAGCTAGGACCGCGAGATTCGCCGGCTCGCCCAGTGGGGGGAGGCAGTCCATTCAGCGAGCTGGTCTCCTCAGCACCAGTGCCAGAAGGGTTCAGGGAGCCTGAGATGTCCTACTACACCGGGAAGGGAGACCCGGTCCAGCACGTCCAATGGTTCGAAGACGTGGTCTCCATCCGTCAGATGTCAGACGGATTCAAGTGTCGTCTCTTCGCCATCACCCTCCGAGAGAAGGCAAGGGAGTGGTTCCACCAGCTCCCGGCTAGCTCCATCTACTGTTTTGAGGACCTGCGCCGAGGATTCATGTTGAGGTTCACTACTTCGAAGAAGAGGAAGAAGGAGTCTGAGTCCTTGTTCCACATTAAGCAAGGAATAAACGAGACGTTGGGGAGCTATGTGGATCGATTCCAGGAGGAGGTTACCCAGGTCCAGGAGATGCCGGGCCATAGTCTGATGATGGCCTTCACCCTGGGCCTGCAGCAGGGGTTCTTTCGAATGGAGCTGAAGAGAGTTCCCCCTCTCTCCTACGAGGAGTTGATGGAGAGGGCGGCTAGAGAAGTCGACGGGGAGGTGTCGAATCCGGAGTTCGCAAGGAAGCTAGCCAGATGGGCCACCGAGGAAGAGAAGGAGTCGAAGGGAGGAAGAGCGCAGGAGGAGAGAAGAGGGGAGCCCAGGCAGAGGGAGCAGAGGCAGCCCCAAGGGCAGCAACCGGGGTGGGGGCGTCAGGAGCCCGACCGTCGGCTGGGTTGGAGACCAGAGTGGCAGGGGCAGGGGCCACAGAGAGGGTACTTCGGAAGGGGTCACTATCAGGGGAGGCAGGACCAGTTTCACCCACCGGGCTGGAGGCAGGGTCACCGGCCCCGGCTCCCCGATCAGGAGGAGGTCATGGCCATAGCTTTGGGAGCAAGGAGGGGAATCATGAGAAGGAGGAGAAGGGAGTTCAGGGTGGAGCTGCCCTATTGTGACTTCCATCAGGAAGAGGGGCACGCAACAGCCACGTGCCCGGAATTCTTGGAGATGAGTGGGAATAGGGGACGGCAGCAGCAGCAGGAGGAGGCACGACAAGAGGTGAGGATCGAGGAAGTCCTGCCTCGGGCAGAGGAGGATCGTTGCGAGGACCGGGTCGATGTCGGGACCCGAGGAGGGATCGGGGTGATCCACGGGGGAGTAGGGATCGAGGCTTCCCGCAAGGCAAGCCTCCACACCATGTACCGGCGGAGCGTCGCCTCTACATCCCAAACCCCGCCGCCGGAGGAGAGGATCACCTTCACCAGAGGTGATATGCCAGACCACGAGGACCCGTTCTGTGATGCGCTGGTCATCAAGGCCGCCATCGAGAACTTCACTGTCTCTCGGATCCTCGTGGACAATGGGAGCTCCGTGAACGTCGTCTTCAAAAGGGCGTTTGACGCGATGCAGGTGGAGGCTAAGAGGGTGCTGGCCTCGGACGGGACCTTGTTCGGGTTCTCGGGAGAAAGGAAGTAGAGGGAGGAGTCGGCCTCCATGTCACCTTGGGGGGGCAGTCCCGAAACTGCAAGTTTGTCATTGTGGACGCCCCCAGCAGCTACAGCGCAATCTTCGGGAGGCCCCTGATCAGCGCCTTCCGCTGCGTCCCCTCATCATTCCACCAGTGCTTGAAGTTCAACATTGAGGGGGTGCAGGTCAGGGTTAGGGGGGACCCAAAGGTGGCACGGGAATGCTATGTCACTGCGGTGAACACCATCTCCTGGCAGGAGGGAGCCGAGGAGATGGGGCGGAGAATGGAGGAGGTCGAGCAGGGAGCAGGAGGGGAAGAGCAGGGAGTGAGGGACTGCGCAGAAAAGGCGGCAGGAGGGGACCTGGAGGAGGTGGCTGAAGTAAGGGCCGTAGGAGGAGAAATGGAGGTAGAAGTCCCCGTTCCGGAGGAAGGGGACGCCGAAGGATGGGGGGAGCGGTCCAGGCTGGAGGCGGCGGAAGAGGTGGTGGAGCTGGAGGTGCTCACCCGGGGAGGAAGGATGGAGAAGATCCGCGTCAGCGGAGGGCTGACCCCGGAGGACCAAGGCAGGATGCTGGAGTGCATCCGGAAGAATGTGGACATCTTCGCCTGGAGCGCCGGGAGATGCCGGGGGTTGACGCGGATGTGGCCTGCCACCGCCTCAACTTGGACCCGGGGACACGCCCTGTTCAGTAGAAAAAGAGGTCCACGGCAGACAAGCTGGCGGAACCCATCAGGGAGGAGGTGGCGAAGCTTCTCAAGGCTGGCTTCGTGTCCGAAATTCAGTATCCCGGCTGGGTCTCCAACATTGTGATGGTCAAAAAAGGAGACGGCCGCTGGCGATTGTGTATCGATTTTTCCCTTCTTAATAAAGCTTGTCCTAAGGACTGTTATCCTTTGCCTCGGATCGACGCGCTGGTTGACTCAGCCGTCGGCTTTTCTGTAATGAGTTTTTTAGATGCCTTTTCAGGTTACCATCAGATTAGGATGCACCCCCGGGACATCAAGGATGTCTCATTCATCACAGGGGACGGCTGCTACTGCTACAAGATGATGCCATTCGGGCTGAAGAACGTCGGGTCCACCTACCAAAAAATGATGGACAGGGTCTTCAAGGAGCAAAGGGGGAGGAACTTGGAGGTATACGTGGACGACCTCATGATCAAAAGTCGGGATGTGGACTCCCACCTCCAGGACTTGGAGGAGACCTTCGCCACCCTACGCAGATACAAGATGCGGCTGAACCCCCTTAAGTGTGTCTTTGGGGCCGGCCAGGGGAAGTTCCTGGGGCATCTCCTCACCCCCGCGGGGGTCGAGCCGAATCCAGACAAGGTCAAGGCCATATTGGAGCTAGGATCCCCGCGGAATGCGAAGGAGGTCCAACGATTGACAGGGAAGCTAGCAGGGCTGAGTCGCTTCCTTTCTCGGGCAGGGGAGAAGTGCTCCCCCTTCTTCAAAACGCTGAGGGGAGGCCAGAGGTTCGAATGGACCAAGGAATGCGAAGAGGCCTTCCAGGCCCTCAAGCCGCAGCTGACACAGGCTCCGCTGCTCCAAGGGTCGAAGGGGGGTGAGGATTTGTTCTTATATCTCGGGGTCGGGGCAGAGGCCCTGAGCTCCGTCTTGGTGCGTGAAGAAGGGAAGAGGCAGCTCCCTATTTATTATGTCAGTCGGGTCCTGAGAAAGGCCGAGCTCCGGTATCCGATCTTGGAGAAGCTTGCATTCGCACTAATCGTCTCCGCTCGGAGGCTACGACCTTACTTCCAGGCACACTCAATCCGAGTGGTGACCGACCATCCTCTCCGCAACATCTTCGAGGGGGTGGAGCATTCAGGCCGGCTAGCCAAATGGTCGGTGGAGCTGAGCGAGTTCGATGTCTCCTTCGTTCTGCGGCTCTCGATCAAAGCTCAGGCGATGGCCGACTTCCTGGCCGACTACGTGGTAGAAGTAGCGGAGGAGGAGCTCACCCGCCCGGCTCCTTGGAAGGTGAGGGCGGATGGAGCCTCAGGAAGGCATTCCCTTGGAGTAGGAGTGGTTCTGGAGAGCCCTCAAGGGACTCAGATTGAGCAGACGGTGGTGGTGCATTTTCCCATTACCAACAACCAGGCCGAGTACGAAGCAGTGATAGCGGGGCTGCGCCTGGCCAGGGAGTTGGGGGTGCTGGATGTGGAGGTTCTAACCGACTCCATGGTGGTGGCTTCCCAGATCAACGGGGAGTTCGAAGCAAGGGAGCCCGCCCTGAAGTTATACCTGGCCAAAGTAAAGGGGGTCATAGGGACCTTCCAGACCTTCTCCATCCGACACGTGCCAAGAGGAGAGAATGACCAGGCCGACCAGCTGTCAAAGCATGGCCCCCGGGTGGGGGGCACCATCACCGACCTGTTCCGCCCCTCCATCGAAGAAGGGGAGCTCATGGAGATCGATCAGCAGCCTTCGTGGATGGATCCAGTAATAGTTTTCCTCTCCACGGGAGAGTATCCGGAGGGAGTAGACAGGAAGAAGTTGAGGCACAAGTCCGCTTACTACCTCCTTAAAGACGGGCAGTTTTACAGAAAGACCCTCTCCGGGATGCTGGCTCGCTGCGTAGCCGAGGATGAGGCGCAAAGGATCTTAGAAGAAGTCCACTCCGGGGAGTGCGGGAGTCATTCCGGGAGTCGGACCCTGGAGGGGAGAATAGTCAGGCAAGGATATTTCTGGCCCACCCTGTGCCGAGACGCCGCGGAGTTCGCAAGGAGATGTCATAAGTGCCAGCTGTTTGCCCCCCTCCAGCTACAGCCGGCCCAACAGCTCAAGAGTATCACGGCCCCCTGGCCCTTTGCAATCTGGGGAATGGATTTGGTTGGGCCGTTTCCCCAGTCCAGCGGTCAGAGAAGGTTCCTCCTGGTGATGATCGACTACTTCTCGAAGTGGATGGAGGTGAAGGCATTGGCCAAGGTGACCTCCCAAGTGATCCGGAACTTTGTCTGGGGGGAGATCATCTGTCGTCATGGGCTGCCCCAGGCCATCGTCACCGACAACGGACCCCAGTTCGCCAGTGCCGAGTTCACCAGCTTCTGCGAGCAGCTTGGAATCGACCTCAGGTTCGCCTCGGTCCACCACCCCAGGAGCAACGGGCAGGTGGAGGCCGCGAACAAGATCGTCGTCAATCTCCTCAAGAAGAAGGTGGAAAACTTGAGGGGGAGCTGGGTGGAGCAGCTCCCCGCAGTTCTTTGGGCCCTAAGAACCACCCCTAACACGGCCACGGGGGAGACCCCCTTCAAGCTCTCACATGGGTGCGAGGCGGTGCTCCCCATAGAATTTGAAGTCCAGACGCCGCGAGTCGGGGCGGCCAGGGAGGGCCGAGAGGAATGGCGGGCCGAGAACGAGGGGGAGCTGAGACTCTCCCTTGACATGGTGGAAGAGTTGAGGGACCTTTCGGCCGTCCGACAGGAGGAGGTCAAAAGGAGGATGGCAAGATACTTTGACAAACATGTCAGGGTCAAGCAGTTCGCGGAAGGAGACCTGGTACTGAAGAAGGTGGGCGCGGCAGGAAGGTCAGCCTCCGTTGGAAAGCTCAACCCCAGCTGGGAGGGGAGATTCATTGTGAAGGAAGCTTTGAAGTCAGGGGGCTATCGGCTCCAAAATGTAGAGGGCGAGACCCTGAGTCTCACCTGGAGTGGAGACGACCTGAAGAGGTTTTTTCCTTAAGCACCTGTAAGCAACACGATTTGGTATAATGAACTCCTTTTTTCTCCCCCCCCCCCCCCACGATTGTCATAGCCAGCTTGCACAGAGGATTGGAATGAATTTGGACCCCGAGAAGATCCCGCTGTCAGGCTCTCACCTAGCTGGCAGGGCCGGAAGTCACTCGGTGTCATCCCTAGCCTCGAGAAGATCCCGCTGCCAGGCTCCCACCTAGCTGGCAGGGCCGGAAGTCACTCGATGGAATGAATTTGGACCCCGAGAAGATCCCGCTGCCAGGCTCTCATCTAGCTGGCAGTGCCGGAAGTCACTCGGTGTCATCCCTAGCCTCGAGAAGATCCCGCTGCCAGGCTCCCACCTAGCTGGCAGGGCCGGAAGTCACTCGATGGAATGAATTCGGACCCCGAGAAGATCCCGCTGCCAGGCTCTCACCTAGCTGGCAGGGTCGGAAGTCACTCGGTGTCATCCCTAGCCTCGAGAAGATCCCGCTGCCAGGCTCCCACCTAGCTGGCAGGGCCGAAAGTCACTCGATGGAATGAGTTTGGACCCCGAGAAGATCCCGCTGCCAGGCTCCCACCTAGCTGGCAGGGCCGGAAGTCACTCGATGGAATGAATTTGGACCCCGAGAAGATCCCGCTGTCAGGCTCTCACCTAGCTGGCAGGGCCGGAAGTCACTCGGTGTCATCCCTAGCCTCGAGAAGATCCCGCTGCCAGGCTCCCACCTAGCTGGCAGGGCCGGAAGTCACTCGATGGAATGAATTTGGACCCCGAGAAGATCCCGCTGTCAGGCTCTCACCTAGCTGGCAGGGCCGGAAGTCACTCGGTGTCATCCCTAGCCTCGAGAAGATCCCGCTGTCAGGCTCCCACCTAGCTGGCAGGGCCGGAAGTCACTCGATGGAATGAATTCGGACCCCGAGAAGATCACGCTGTCAGGCTCTCACCTAGCTGGCAGGGCCGGAAGTCACTCGGTGTCATCCCTAGCCTCGAGAAGATCCCGCTGCCAGGCTCCCACCTAGCTGGCAGGGCCGGAAGTCACTCGATGGAATGAGTTTGGACCCCGAGAAGATCCCGCTGCCAGGCTCCCACCTAGCTGGCAGGGCCGGAAGTCACTCGATGGAATGAATTTGGACCCCGAGAAGATCCCGCTGCCAGGCTCTCACCTAGCTGGCAGGGCCGGAAGTCACTCGGTGTCATCCCTAGCCTCGAGAAGATCCCGCTGCCAGGCTCCCACCTAGCTGGCAGGGCCGGAAGTCACTCGATGGAATGAATTTGGACCCCGAGAAGATCCCGCTGTCAGGCTCTCACCTAGCTGGCAGGGCCGGAAGTCACTTGATGGAATGAATTTGGACCCCGAGAAGATCCCGCTGCCAGGCTCTCACCTAGCTGGCAGGGCCGGAAGTCACTCGGTGTCATCCCTAGCCTCGAGAAGATCCCGCTGCCAGGCTCCCACCTAGCTGGCAGGGCCGGAAGTCACTCGATGACAATAACTTACAACCCAGAACAAATCACGCTCCCGGACTCCCACCTAGCCGGCAAGGCCGGGAACTGCTCAAACGATGTTAACAACAGGTCGGAATCACAAGAGTTAATCAAAAAGGGGAGGGATCTAACGTATCCCCCCCCCCAGCCCCGGGAAAGGCGGCCGAGTAGAGGCGAGAACCTGGGTGAGAGTCCGCAAGAAATCAGGCAACACAGACAAGGGCCAAGCCGGCTCGCCTCGCTCGGCGGGCGAGTAGCCGCCTCATCGGGGCCGGGTCGCAGGAGCAGGTCGCGTCGCACGGCAATAGCAAATGTATAAATAAGGCGGGCGAGAGAGCATTTACAAAAGCAACAATAGCTGAAAAACACAAAGTATAGGCGCAGCCCGCGCGTACATCTCAAAGCGAGCAAACATACATGATAATATACATCTAAAAAATAAATGTCAAAAGTCAGGGGAGAGGCGAGATCCGGGGCGAGGAGTCCTAAATGGGCTGGAAGGCTTTGTCCCCAGGGTCCGGCACGGGGAGAAATAGCGCCGGCACCACGTCTTCCGCCGAGAGTCCCGCCGCCTCGCTCGTAAGGAGATCCGCGCGTCGCAGCATTTGCATCGTATACTTCGCGGCGCTGGCGGCGTTCTTCTGCATTAGCACTTCCAAGTCATAGTCGGAGTGGTGCTCGAGCGGACAGACCCTGCTGTCTGGAGGAGGGACAGCGGCGGCGGCCTCCAGCTCGCGTACCCGAGCCTCCAACGCCGCTTTGTCTTGACCAAGAGTGGCAATCTCGGCACCCATCCGGCTCGCCGTCGCCGCATCCTGAGGAAAGGAAGGAGGAGAATCGTGAGCTGTATTCGCAAGAAGGGGCGGTAGTTCAGGGTGAGTACGTACCACCCCGCCCAGGTACTGCGCGAGGGTCTCCTCTGCCGCGTCGGCCCGCCTCCTCTGAAGGTTTGCGTCCTCCTGAGCGAGCTTCTGGGCCTCCTCCCTCTCGTCCGCCAGCTTCTTCAGGGAGGTGGCGTTCCGCTCCAGCTGAGTGCAGCGCCGCCCTACCATGTGAGCTAGCTCCAGGCGGCGTAGCTGGGCCCGCGCGCTTTCGTGAACCAATACTCGCGTCGCCTCTTTGTCGTATATGGCGGCGTCTTCTCGCGAGTACAGGCCGAACGAGAAGTTGTAGGCCTCCCCGCCGATGGTGTCCTGCTCCATCCAGCTCGGCAGCAATGTCGAGATCGCGGCGCGATTTGACTCCTTGTCCCACGAAAGGAGCGGAGCACCGAGCTCGTCCAGATACCTCTCGCCGTAGCCGAAGTTGCGGTGGCCCCTCGGCACCGGCTTCGCGGCAGCTTGAGACCCGTCCGGCGGCGCGGAGGTGCCCGCCGCCCCGCCCGGGGAGTCGCTGGTCGAAGCAACCAGCGGGGGCGAAGGGCCCTCGGCCGGTAGGACCGCAGGGGCCTTGCCCTTCCTTTGGCTCGCGGTGGGTTGCTGATCCGCGGTCTTCGCCACCTTCGGCGGAGGGGCGGGTTGTCCGCCACCCGGCCGCTTCTTGGCCGGGACTGACGGGATGTCGCGCTGAGCGGCATCCGCAGCTTGAGCTCGGGCAAGAACCCCGGAGGGGATCCTAGCGCTCTCATAAGGGGGGTGAAGAGGGATGTCGCGTTCACCTGCAAACAAGGAGGGGTGAGACGAAGGAAAAATGGGAAGGTAAGGCATAACAGCGGCGAGTGGCAAACCTCCCCCTGGCGGGACGACGGCGAGGTCGTCAAGATGGCGGCGCAGGTACGCGACCTCAAAATTCTTCCCGGCGAAGAACGCGCACAAGTCGGCTTCATGACCGCCTAGGCTGGGCGGCCGGTAGCTCGCCTCGCTAAGCGGCACCGGCGAGAAGGGGACGTTGCCGAAGTCCCCTTTGACGAACAGGAACTTCTTGAGCCAATTGTGGCTCTTATTGACTGTCTCCCGCACCTTGAGGTGGGCGCTGGAGAAGTAGGCGGTCCCGTCCCGATTCGCCCGGAAGGAGAACAGCTTCCGGAAAACGGCGAGGCTGAACTCCACCCGCTCCTCTCGCAGGAAGCAGGCGAACCCCACCATGACGGCTATGGAGTTCGGGGTCATCTGGCCCAGGACGACCCCGAAGTACTTCAGCACCTGGCGCACCTCGGGCCACAGGGGGAGTCGCAGGCCCACCTCAAAGTGAGCTAGCGGGATGGCAAGCTCATCCCTGGATAAGTCGTTGATCTTTTCCCCATCCCCGGGCCGTCTCGCAGAAAAGCTCGGCGGCACGTGGTCGCTAAGAGCATCCAAGTACTCGCGCTCAGAGATGACAGCGTGAGGAAAGTCGTGCTCTGAGAAGGTCCAGGCACACTTACTCCGTCCGTCCACGTCGCCGCCGCCTCCGCCCATTCCCATCGAGTCGCCGCCGAACGTGCGAGACAGATCCAGAAGGCGAGCACGAATCGTACTTCGCGGGAAGAAGGAAGCGAGAGGATGTTTGGAATCAGTGAGGAAATAAGAGCCGGCAAGGCCTATTTATAGGGAAAGAGAAAGGGCGGGAAACTTCCCGCCGAAAGAGGGGGTGCAGATAGCAAAAATCAGCCCGACGGTTCGACTTCCCCGCGCGCAACCGCACCCCAAAGACCGATCCGGCGCGGGCCTCGCCCGACCGCGCCCGCGGAAGACCTGAGCGGGCGAGTCTCGACCCGCACCCGCACGGGGTTCCGCGCGAGACGGGAGACTCCCGTCTGGCGAGCTCCTCGGCTCGCCCTCGCCCCGATCAGCGCGAGGGGAAGAACGGACCTTTTCCTTAACCCGCCCACAGAAAGCAATAGAAACAACATGATATTTTCAATGAGCCTCAGCAGTAACAAGTTCGGCCCATAGGCGGGCAAAAAAGAGTCGCAAGTGGTTACAAATGAAAGATAACTTGGGAACAACAGCAACCCTGCGGTATCCCGCGAGCGGGGGGCAGAAGGTTGGATCAGTACTCGACCCACTTCCACCTGTGCCGCCGCTTCGTTCCCGATCGCGGCGGCACGCGAGGGTCGTGGTAATCACGAACCGCCACCAGCTCCCACTCAGCCAGGCCGATCTGCTCTGTAGCGCTCCTGAGATGCCCCTCGGCTCGCGCAATATGCACGCCCGGTGAAGTGACATCGTCGTCTTCCGCTGCGCGCGGAGGTCCCTCCAAGGCCGCGAGCCGGGCCGCGGTCTCGGCCTTGTCTTCATCGACCCTCTTCGCGAGCTCCTGGATCAACAGCGTGTGTTTCTGGAACAGCCGCGTCACCTGCCTCTTCATCCCCGCCGCATCGGTCGGGTCGCCCAGGTAATCAGAGACACTGTCCACGTCGGGCGGGGGCGAATACCCTTCGCTCGTCTCAGTTTCGGAGGAGGCCCTGTTATAGCCTACAAACGGGCGAGTCAGAAGGAGCGAACAAGGACAAAGCCAACGGTAAATATCAGCTCACCAGGGGTTGGCACGTCGCCCGCACCGACGGATGGGCGAGAGGAGCCCGGCCGACCCTGAAAGGTTTCTCCCTCGAGGGTCTCAAGAGATTTTCCCAGTCCGTGGGAAGCCGGCGGGCGGGGGGTTTCCGGAGGAGGGCGGTCCGGACCTGGGGAACTAGCGACCTTCTCAGGCGACAAGCGAGGGGGGCAATCCTCTCCCCCGTTCCCCACCTCTTCACAAGGAATCGCCTGCAAAACAAAAGGTCAGAGGTACAGCGATAATCCGCGGAAGGTCACGTACCCCAGGGACGACCTCAACAGCCACCGCCGAGCTGGAGCCCGGACATTCACCCGTCAGAGACCGCCTAACGATCTTTCCCTTCGCCGGCCTAAAGAGAGGGCCAGGAGACCCACGCGCTAACCAAGGGGCGGCCTCGAGTGCCTCCTCCTGAGTCTTCAGGCCCGCTGCCGCCAGGCGATCTCGCACCTCTTCGCTGACCGGCATCAAGAGACCAGTCTGTCCAAGGAAAATGAGGGGATCTGGGGAGCCCCCCCTCCTGGGCTCAGCGGTATATTTATAGCCGGACAGTGGGGGCCCACCAGAAGATTCCCTGCCAGCTCAGCACAAGCATTCGCCGAACACGCGGGTTGGATGATTCTTTCCGAGCTTGAATCAAGCTCAAAAAGAGCGGGGATTGTGTACAACCCCGTGTCCGGCGAGTGGGTCCCCACCATGGAGGCGAGCAGACCTTGCCCCACGGCCCACATCCGAGCGGCGAACAGATATGTGGCAGAAGGGCTGGCCCGCTCCCGCCCATTTCAGGCGAGCGAGCCGACGAGGCAAGCGAGCGGGTCGCGCGAAGAGTCCAAGCAGACGAGTTTGGCGACCCGCGACTGGCGAGCCGATCGAGAGTCGCAGCGGCCGCCGGTCCGCCTCGTCACGCGACCTGGCCGCCGGTCCGCCCCGGCAGAAGCAAGGCGGGTCGCAACCCCCGGCTCGCGCTCGCCCGGGGAGCCTAGGCGGGCAGCTGAAGTCAGGTCGCGCCCGCCTCCCGCGAAGAAGGATTGGAGGCGAGTTGACTGCCCAGGACTGCGCATAGCCCATCAGAACAGCGGAGTTTGGTTGTTGGCAGACCAGGTTGGACTGCACATAGCCCATCAGAACAGCGGAGTTTGGCTGTTGGCAGACCCGACTGAGGGCCTTTTGGTATTTTCAGGTCAGTTATTTTGGTTATTGGCAGTTCAGGATCTAAAAAACTATAAATAAGACCCAAGGGGTACCTCAGAGGACACGGTTTTTCAGTGCCTCCTTACTCTCGTTCCCCAGTGTTCTCTGAGAGTACCTTAGCTCGGCTTCTGGCTAAGGAGGGGAAGCGCTCAGAGATCTTCCGGGTTTGTGGTGGGACCTCCCTGCCGAGCCCTTGGGTCTGTTCTTTCTTGTCTCTTTCGTTGTTTTTCTTGCAGGAGCAAAGTAGGCGCGAGACCATCCCTTCCCCAAGGGTCGAACTCCACAAGAGGCCGGTTTCCGGTTTCAACATCTTGGTGCAGTGAGCGTGGAGAGTGGTCAGTGCAGAAAAGCTTCGGCGAGCTCAATGACGGGAGGACAAGGATCCGACAGGCAGAACTCTGCCACTTTCTGGAAGATGTCATCAGACATTGTTTGAGACAAAATATTCATGGTCTTGGCATCAGCTATCTTGGTCTTCTTTTGAGCATCTGTCCACTCAGGTGGTGGAACAGCATGTGTACTGGAAGTAGAGGTAGATGTAGCCTCTCGAATTGGTGGTCCTGTCAAAATAGAATTGAATATATTTTCATTAATAGAGTTCATATATAGTCTAATTCTTGCCTTTCAGATAGCAAACTTGTTCAGATTGCAAACTGGAGATTTGGTGCTTGCATAATCTTTGTTCTGTGTCATGATGTAAAATGAACAGAAAAACTAGGAAAAAGGAAAATCAGATCTAACAAGGATCTTTTGGTTCAAGTGTTAGCTTGAGAAACCAAAGTAACCTTGCTCTGATACCAATTGAAAGATAGGGGATAAATCTGATTGCTCTAGAGGGGGGTGAATAGAGTAATTTAAAACTTTTGGCTATTTTATAATTTATCAGAGTAAAATAGGTGATAATAGAGTTGTATAAAAGGAAATGCAAACTAAGCTAATCTATCATAGCACAGCAAGAACAAAAAGAAAATAAACAAGCAGACAACACAAGAATTTTATAATAGTTTCTCGAACTGGGTGCATCCACTCTTCTACCGTACTGATAGGAATCGACTATCAGGTTTTTGATCAGATGACAGCCACCACAAGATCTATTTATAGGGAGATCTCACAACCATTTAGGCTTTTGATCAGGTGCTCAAAAACCAAGAATAAACTTTTGAAGCGAGTTAATAAACCCTTTTACAAGAGGTTGAGAGAGTTGATGGTGTCTTCTCTTTTCTCTATACAACAGAGAAGACTTGTGGATTTCCGTTGTCAAAGTTCCTTCTGAAGTAATGAATGGTTCAGAAAGCTTGGAGCCTTGCTCAGGGTGTAGGTCTTCAGCCTTGTCTTGAAGTGATCCAGGAACTTTCTGACTGATTCAAAGTTGTTGTTCTTGAATGTTCCTGGAGTAGAAGTTGAAAAAGATTCCTGATATTTGATGGTTGTTCTTCTTCAGTATTCAGAAAGAATAAGGAGAAAACAGAATGTTTTCTGCACAGAGAAGAAGCAGATCTTCTGTATGTATTTTTTTGTCTCCCTTCTTTGTATATCACATCTATTCTTTGTATATTGTTGTCTGAAAGAAAAATTCTTTCTGATATATTCTACTGTCGAATTCTCCTCTTGAATTTTGAATTTCAAGCATTAATTGTTAGCTGATTCTGGAAAATGAAACGGCTGGAATATAATCTTTAATGAGTTTCTCCAACTGTCTCATTAAAAGAAGCAACTAATTAACCCTGATGAAGACCATAATTAATGCTGTCAATAACGACTATATTCCGGAGAATATGTGCATTAATTACTCAGGAAATCACTGTTAAATAATAAAATAAATAAGGACAGAAATGAGGAAAACTTCTAACTCTGGCTCGGGACAGAATTCGTCGAGCTCTGAACAAAATTTGTCGACTGGAGTTCCAAGTTCGTCGAGCTGATAATTTATGTTCGTCATCCTAAGCTCAGTGAACTACATTCTGGAAATAACTTGTCAAATCTGCGCTCCAAGTTCGTTGAACAAAGAATCTGTCTTCGTCGAACTGAGTTCAGAGGAAATAATCTGGAAAGAATCTGTTGAAGCTGAACTCCAAATTTCGTCGAGCAGAGAATCTGTCTGAATGAGGAGATCGTCGACCTAAGCTCGAATATTGTCGAGCTCAACTCAGAGAAATAATTCTGAGTTCGTCGATCTGCGATTGACGATGTCGAGCTGAGTTCGAAGAATTTCGAACTGATAATTTTGAACTCTGAATTCTTCTAAGTCTGAGTCTACTGAGGTCCTCTGCTGGCTGGTGCATGAAAGTTGAACATAATGACTAGCATAAACTCTAGGACTCATAGACTTGACCATGGCAATACAATGTGGGTCAAACTCATCCTAATTAGTGAACCTAGCCCAAATTCAAACTAGGGATCCAACAGTTTAGATGGAGAAATTTGCTTCAACCACCTGCGCAGCTTCCATGGCATCAGAAATGTCCACTAGATGATGAGTTTGGATACGAGAGCAAATGTACGATTAAACCCCTTACATGAAGAAGAAAAGGAAGTGATTCGAAGGAAGTCCAAGTACATGATTAATGAGCTCAATGAACTCACCAATGTAGCAGTCAACTGAGGTCGTGTGGCGTAGGCCACAAAGAATCTCAACAACATTTTGTTTGATGAAATCCCGCTTGAGTTCCGTCCATGTGAGGCTGAGAGTAGTAATGTGAAGCCATCAAACACGTCGGATTGGAGCCACTGAAGAATTGTTCATCTTTGACAATCTAACCCATCGGATCGGAGCCACTAAAGTGGAGCACCTCTAGCGTATAAGAAGCATAGGAGACGGCCAGAGCCGCCATGACAGCCCCGACAGGGGGGCTAGGCGGTTAAACAGTGATTGTGGAAGGGTTGTCAGGTGTGGCAAGAGAGACAGAGTGTTGTTCCCACGAGTATCCCGGTCTTTAATATGTTGCAAGACGGCATTCATGGAGGCTAAAATACTTGCGTGCTCTTTGAGGTGTTCAATGACATCCATGTGTTTTTCGGCCATGGAGCGAGTGAGGTCCATGTACGGTGAGGAGAGCTCAGAGTTTGTATTCCTTAGATGGGTAAAGTAAGTGGCAAAGGTAGGGGCTGACTTGATGTCGCAAAGCTACGACGAGTAGACAGACAGATGGAGAGGTGGTCGGCTACTGTGGAAGCAGTGTCAAGTACAGCTAAAGAGTGTTGTAGAAGGCGCGAAGTCAGTAGCTGGCGGATGGCTAGAAACCGCAAGAATGTTGTTGGGGAGGATTGAACAGAGGCGAGCAATTGAAGTGTGTACACAATGACAACGATTGGTCTACTGGATGAGTTGAATAAACGCGAACGCTATTGGAGTGGTCATCCTGGACACACGTATGTATGAGTCTAGATTGGCGTCATCCTGCACGTCAGGTTACAGGATGGTGGAAGAATAGGTATTTCCCTGGACGCACGCATGTGCTGCGTCGAGCAATTTTTGCTCGATGAGGTGGCTTTGTTATGGAAACAGTGGATGAGACGGTGAACGCACGAGATCTCAAAATTGGCAGCAAGTGGCTGCAAAACTGGCTAGGTTGGAGGAATGTTGCCTCGTTGGGATTTCTGGGGTTTCATTCCAAGAAGAAGGGGAAGGAAGGTAGAATCACATAAATAATTTTCGTCATCCCTAGGCTCTCAATTTCTTAATCATTCAAAGATAAAATGCAAAGGAAGAGAATTTAGGGTATATTAATCCTAAACGAGATCTCGAGGCCCTAAATGTCATTATCATAATAAGGTTGAAATCTAAACATGTGAAATATAAATATTGAAATGAAGAAAACTATTTTTGCTCTTCACGACATCACTCGCCAATAGCGTCCTCCAAGTACTCGTTGCAGTCTCTAGATCTCATGTATCGACACCAAAGCTCGTCCTCCATAACATACTAACTCATCTTTAAAGTCTTTGTTTAGGATCTATCCACGGAGAGGACTCTTAAAGGGAACTAAACTTTAAGAGTTTGAACGAGTATACCTTGCGATAGTATTTCACTCACATTTTGTGCATTGTTTTAAATGTCATCCAACATGTCTACCGAAATACTATTTTTGAAAGAAAAATGATATTTTTTACTGAAAAAAATAAATTACGTCCTTTAGCAAAGGCCGACATATTCGATTTTTTTAGATACATTTACCAACACAACATTTTAACATATCATCCATTATTTTATTGTGTTAAGTTAGTAGACTAATTGTATAGGTTTAAATAACCTATATGTATTATACTATATATGCTAAAATCGGTTAGACTTACTATTTTATTCTCTTTAACATGTGTTATTCTTAGAATCAATTGCGTATAATTGTTTCATACTATTTTTCTTATTTCATATTTGTAAAATGTTAAATGCACAACACATTCATTAGTTGATTGCTTCTTTGTTTTTAATATAAATTTATTAAACTTAGATAAACTTAAAATAAATCAAGGATATTAAGTTTTAAATCCTCTTTATTTGTCATAAAACAAAATGTTATCAGGATAAAATTATTGTACAATATTAAATATATTTTACAATGTATCTATTTGTTCTTGTTAATAATATTTTATTTTGGTATTCTTCGAATTTATTTTGGGATATACATGAATCATTATTCATCTATTTATATATTATTATTTTTACTTTTAGAACATATAAGTATACTTAGTATATGTAGAGAAAGCTCAAATCTTGTATATATGTATTGAGTATCAAAATACAAGAAGAGAATACAAATATATAGAAGGAAGAGAGAGAGAAAGAATCATATACACAATGTGGGACTAAAAAAGAAGAGCACAAATGGTCCCAAAAGATGGGCCCAATACATGGGTTATTCTAACACTCCCCCGCAAGCTGGAGCGTACAAATCGTATGCACCAAGCTTGGACAAACATTGATAGAAAAGTGTCTTGGGAAGAGCCTTTGTGAGGACATCCGCAACTTGTTCCGTCCCTGGAACATGCTTTAGATCGAGCTTCTTCATTTGAACTTTTTCTCGAATGAAGTGACAATCGACTTCAATGTGCTTCGTTCTTTCATGGAAGACTGGGTTATTGACGATATGTATAGCCGCTTGGCTATCACAAAGGAGAAGAGCCGCAGAAGGTAATTTTACACCCAGATCAGTGAGAAGACTTTCAAGCCACGTCAGTTCCGGTACAACAGATGTCATTGCCCGGTATTCTGCCTCAGCTGATGATCGAGCAACGACCACTTGTTTCTTGCTTCGCCATATAACCAGATGGCCTCCAAAGTATGTGCAAAAATCACTAGTAGATCGCCGGTCATCAAGAGAGCCGGCATAATCAGCACCAGAGTATGCCACCAAAGTTGGAGCGGACGAAGAAGTCCGGTAAACAAGACCTTGACCCGAGGCTGTTTTTAGGTACCTGAGAATTCGTTCAACAGCCTGAAGATGAGATTTTCGAGGAGAGTGCATGTACCGACTGACAAGACCAACAGCAAAGGAAATATCTGGTCTGGTAACCGTGAGATAGATCAATTTCCCAACGAGTCGTCGATAATATTCAGGATTCTGGAGAAGTAGATCCGAGTCAGATGCCTGAACACATAACTTGTGGTTTACATCCATAGGGGTATCGCTTGGCTTACACCCTGAAAGACCAGCATCATGAAGAAGGTCAAGACAGTACTTCCGTTGAGATAGAATAAGCCCGTCCGGTCGCCTGGCAACCTCAAGACCCAAAAAATATCGTAGAGGGTCCAGGTCCTTTGTCTGGAAAACCGACTTTAGATGCACTTTGACGGCATGTATCCCTTGTGAGTCATCTCTTGTAATGATGATGTCGTCAACATATACTAATAGAAGGACCGTCCATGTTGGTCGGTGACGAGTAAACAGCGAGAAATCGGCCGAGCTGCGAGTAAAACCGACTTCACGAAGGACCTTACTGAATTTCTCAAACCAGGCCCGTGGAGATTGTTTGAGATCATACAGAGCCTTTAGAAGGCGGCAGACCTGAGACTCCCTCGTGGTCTCAAACCCGGGCGGTTGTTGCATGTAGACCGTCTCCTGGAGATCCTCATTTAAGAAGGCATTCTTGATATCCAGTTGAAATAGGGGCCACTGGCGATGAACAGCGACAGAGATGAGGACGCGAACGGTATTGAGCTTGGCGACCGGAGAGAAAGTTTCCTCATAGTCGAGCCCCTGTTGCTGGGTGAAGCCTCGAGCCACAAGACGAGCCTTCAGATGGTCAATCGTCCCATCAGCACCATGTTTGATGACAAAGACCCACTTGCACCCAACCGGTTTCTGACCCGGAGGAAGGGGTACGACGATCCATGTCTGGTTAGCCCAGAGAGCAGACATTTCCTCCTCCATGGCTGCCCGCCAGCCGGGATGTTGAAGCGCCTCCTGCACAGAGTTAGGAACAGCAATCGAAGAGAGATAAGTAGCAAATGTGTGCAGAAGGGGAGAGAGGCGATGAAGAGAGACGTAGGCGGCCAGAGGATGGGCAGTGGAAGGTGTTACCTGATCAGCAGGACGCGAAGTATCCGTGGGAGAGGCCGGCTGCAGAGGGGCAACGGAACTGGGAGGGTGACGAGTGTAGACACGGATAACGGGTGGTTTGGCAGGAGCAGGAGCGGGGGCAGGAGAAACTGGCGAAGGTGGCGTAGTAGCAGGAATAGCGGGGCGTGGTAGAGATGGCGGGAGAGGAGGCGGTGGTAGAGCAGCGGGTAAAGGAGCAGGAAAAAATGTTTGGTCTTTCCGGAAGATAACGTCGGCAGAAACGGAGATCTTGCGAGTAGCGGACGAGTAACAGACATAGCCCTTCTAGATGCGTGAATAGCCAACAAAGATGTGTTTCACCGCCCTGGGATCCAATTTATCTGAGGGCCCGAGGCAGTGGACGTAGCAGGTGCTGCCGAAGATACGAGGCGGGAGAGAAAAAGCCGGAGTGGAGGGAAACAATATACTAAATGGAGTAGCATAATTGAGGACAGAGGAAGGGAGGCGGTTGATGAGAAAGCAGGCAATCGAAACCGCAAAGTTCCAGTATGGCTTGGGAACATGCATTTGAAGCATGAGGGAACGGGCGACATCGAGTAAGTGGTGATTCTTTCGTTCGGCAACCCCATTTTGCTGGAGTGTGTAAGCACAGGAGGTTTGGTGGAGAATTCCGTATTCAGAACACACAGTGGTAAAGTCGTGGCTGGTGTACTCACGAGCATTGTCAGTACGGAGGATTTTGAGTGTGGTGTGGAATTGAGTACGGGTCTCGAGGACAAATGCCCGAACAACCCGGGGAAGCTCGGAGCGTTCACGGAGTAAGTAGAGTCACGTAGTGTGAGAGTGATCATCAATAAATGTGATAAAATAGCAAAAGCCACAGATACTGGGAATCCGAAATGGACCCCAAACATCAGAATGAACTAAATCAAAGGGAGCTGCACTCCGAGTACAATGCGAAGGAAAAGAAGAACGCGGTTGTTTGCCGAGGATACATGAGTCACACTGAAAAGACGAAAAAGGAATATCTGAAAGAGCCCGCTGAAGGACTGGTAGAGGGGCATGTCCAAGTCGGCGATGCCAGGCAGTGGAGGAGACGGAAGACAGAATGGTGGGAGATTCATCGAGAAGGAAGAGCTCGTTCCGCAGCTGACCTTTACCAATGGTAGTCCGCGTCCGCCGATCCTGTATAACAAAGGAAGAAGAAGTGAATATAACGGAACAATCCAGATCACTTGTAAGACGACCAACAGAGAGTAAATTAAAGGGTGAACTCGAAACATGAAGAGCCGAGCAAAGAGGGATGGACTGGGTGAGAGAAAGATCTGCCGAGCCGGAGACAGGAACCAGCGCCCCATTGTCCATAGTAATAGACTTCGTATAAGGAGAATCTGAGTACTGCGCAGGCCGTCGCGAAGTAGGGAGTCCGCAGCGGATAGCAGAGAATAAAGGAGAAGGTGGCCCCACGGATGGAGGAGGAGAAATGTCTATAAGAAGGGAGGGATGGGGGTGGAACCACGGGAGAAAAGAGAGCAACAGGAGGGAGCGAAGAAAGAGACGGACTGAGATGAGCAAGCCGCAGAAGGAAGCGGATAGAAACAAACAGCCCGCGGGAGGCAGATCGCGAGAGGCAGGCCGCGGGAGGCCGCAGGAGGCCTAGGTGCGGACAGAACAGAGGAGACTGCGAGAGAGCAAACCTGGCTCTGATACCATGTAGAGAAAGCTCAAATCTTGTATATATGTATTGAGTATTAAAATACAAGGAGAGAATACAAATATATAGGAGGAAGAGAGAGAAAGAATCCTATACACAATGTGGGACTAAAAACGAAGAACACAAATGGGCCCAATACATGGGCCCAATACATGGGCTATTCTAACAGTATACATAAAAATAAGTTTTTTTTATTTATAAGATACAAAAATCCGATATTTTAAAATATTTCCAACATATTTCCGACATTCAACATCCAACATATCCTTGACATGCGATATTTACTACTTCGATTATATTGCAAATTGATTTGAAACGTACCACATGCACTCATCCATGATGATTTATTAATTCAGGTCAGTAAAAACTTATCCAATTTCAAGTAATCCTTGAAATTTAAATCAATTTGCATCCCCATTTAACAGATAGCCAAAAGCAAAATGGAAATTTCTCAATCATAACAAACCCCATTAGCTAAGAACCAGACATCCACAACAATAGATTTCACAAAGCATTACAGAGTTCACAACCATATTTCAAGGTTTAATCAATCAGACCCCACAGCATCCAATGACTAATGGTATCAATGATGAAGAAAAATAAGAATTATTTAGTGGGAAACCTATTTTCCAAGAGTACAATCCACAAACCTTCAAATTACTAACAATGGATTGAGCATCAAGTACAGAAGGCTGGAGACCATATTCTGAAAGAAGTGGTATCAATGATGAAACAAAAGTTGTCGTTTCTTGTTGAGCAGCCTATAGAGTATAAAAATTCAGATGATATTTTAGTGCAAAGCATTGATGATGAGCGTAAAAACTTTAATTAGCCTTAATGAATAACATTATATAATATAATTCCACAATTAAAACAAAAGAATACACTAGAATAGATGGGTACCTGTAATGAGTATGTTAGGCGAATGTTTTCTTCAATTATATCTTGTCTATAGGAAAGAGCTTTTGATGCAGCATCAACCAAATCTTGTTGCTGCTGATCAAATGCCTGAGAAAAAATATTTAAATATAGAGCATCAGTATTAACATCGTAGAATAGTTCCCACTTTGAAGCATGGAGTATTCAAGAATGATTTGAGAAGCCGCATGGATTCCATTCCCACTTCTCTCCATAAAAACATTACACTGATAGCCCATTTCTGTTTTTTATGTGCTTTTCTATGGAACAAGGAAATTTCCTCATCATTAATTCATTATAGCATGACAAATAAAATAACAACTACATTTTAACAAGTCAAAATTTAGAATCCCATACCATTCGCATATAAGCAATGCGTTTTTCTAGAACATACTTCTCATTACGTATTTGAGCTTCCTATTTGGAAATCATATCAGGTGACAAGTCAAGAAAAGAGAAATATTAATGAAGGCAAATCAACAATAAAGTAACGCTAAATTACCTTCACTGAATAGTCAGCAAGATGCTTCCTTAATAGTAAGATCTCTTCCTCATTGTCTCTAACTTTAATAATAAGATCCTGTAGCAAGATTACCTGCATGTTATTAAAACACAAGTGATCGAAAAAAGCAAGAATAAAATATTGGCATTTGATACCTGTTTCCATAGTACGTTGGAGTTCATTTCAGAAACTGGCATCAGCCCATGCCCTGCTGAAATGAACCGTCGGTCGTACTCTCCTTCCCTTCTATGCCTAAATAAACATATATGCTGGATCAAAATGTCTTCCGTCTCGATTTTTCTTACAATTAAGCAGGAAGTTACATAAAACAAGCATAAGTGGCAATGACCTGCTTGGAGATATGGACCTAGAAGATGGAGATGAGAACTGTGAATGACCAGCACTTTCAAGACCACTTTGCAATCCAGCAGAAATCTTCAAGTTCCCATTCACCTTGATGTCATCAGAGTACTGATGGTTCAATAAGTTTGTTTGTACTGAACGCCCGTCACTTCTTCGGATGCCATCACTTGGAATAACTGAAGTACCATTAGAGTTTATTGAAGACCCATGGTTCATTAATTTCGTGTTGTCTGTTTCATTTCCCACAGAAAAATTTGTTGCATGAGCTTCATAGGTTCCTAAGAATGGTTCATCCCTCAAGTCATCAGCAGAATCCCTTCTAGTCACAGATTCTAACTTCTGAAGAAAGTTAACAAAAGGGGAAAAAAGGTGTAGCCGGATCAATAATCATTTGGAACACCTATGAAGAGATATTTTAGACATTTTTAAAAGTAAATACTGGAAGTTGAAAGAGAGTAACATAGGTTTGTAATAAAGTCTTGGCCGATAACTACCCATTTCACGCTTTACAGCAATACATTGAACAATTCCTTAAGCTTCACCTAAACTATCCTATGTCATCGATGATTCATTGTTATAAAATTTCAATGATCATACGTACCAAGTACTGCCTCATTATATAACTGGAATCTGTTTAACTAAGCTATGATATTTTTCATAGCTACAAATCCAAGGATATTAAATCCAAACCAAAGTGGGTATGGTCTTCTGAATATGTTAGTGTAACAATCTAGAGGCTGTATAGAGAGCACGGGAGAGAAACGAGAAACAATATGAATCCCAGTTCCCAAGATTACAACCCTAGAATCAACAATTAATACAAGTAAAAAGGCAGCCCGATACACAAATAATCCCTGCGCAGCGAGGGTCTGGGGAAGGGTCCCACCACAACTACAAAAAATAAGAATGAAATGGTTGAGGTTGTTACCTTTAATGCACTTTACAGCTTTAATTTACATAAAAAAGTTCAGACAATTCAAAAGAAGTTACTCTATATGTAGGAGTAAAAAAAAATTTTGAGTATCTTTTTCTCAGAAATTATAAGTCAATATCATACCAAGGAGGCAAGATTATGGAAACCTGAACGGATTTATAAAGAGATGGCAAGAAAAGTGCAGGAAAAAAGATTACATATTTCTCCAGTTCTTGTGTTTGCTGTAAAAGTTGATCCCTCAAGTGATTATTCTCATCCAACTACAGAAACAAGAAGGAATTTATAGTTAAAACCTAATTCTAAATAATCCAAAATATAAAATAATTAGAAAATTACATAAAGTTTCAAATATAAGGAGAAATAGACAAAGATCCTAACTCATCTACAGGTAGGTTTACAGAGTTACAAGAAGCACCTAAATTGAAGAAATAAGCAGAAAAGTGAACTTTCAAACATTATCAATCTATTCCTTGAGATTTACAAACGGACCAGATCGTTCATGTAATGTATATCTTTAATAACTAGCAAGGCAGCATAATATACTACATGAAGTATTTGAAGAAAGCTTCAGACTTGAAAATAATATATTTAAAATACTTTTAGGATTTTCTTAATTTTCCTCCTTCCATAAAAATGGTTTAAAAAGTTAAGTTATTAATAACCTAGCATTGTTAGGTACATCAAAATTTTATAGTGATAACTGATAAGTAACTCAAAGCATACCATGAGAAGTTCAACTACACTATATAAAAGACAGAAGATACAATTTGTAAAACCAAGTATGTGCTGTATTATGTTAGGTAAGAAATAACTTGCATATATTAAAAGAGGGAATATCCCAAAATTATAGTGAGGTCAAAATAAAAATATGCATGGTGAGAAAATCAGAGAGATGGTTAGTAGAAGAAACAAAGGACACAATGAGTGAGACATCTAGAATTAACGAAGTGGATGTCCAATTCAATATGGTCTCAATTCTGTTACGGATCCATGTTGGGGGATCAATGAAGGCTAGTATCAAATTCAAGGAAAACATAATCACTTAAAATTTGAATTGTGGGCTAATTATGGCAAAAAAAAGTGACATTGACAAAGTCATAGTTTAGTCCAACTCAGTGACAAAGGATTAAAGTTGTAAGACCCGAAATCTAATATTAATATGTTTGCATATATATAAATAAAAGGCTCTGTAAATATTCCCCGATGATGGAAAACAATTGATTTCAGTGTTGATTTGACGTCGCACTTTAATTTTGATGTTCGGATTTTTCCGTCTGATATTTTATTTTTATTTGTGACAGCCGCTTCGTTTTCATTTAAATTGAATGGCTTGAGTTGGCCGGCTTTGATATGAACTTGGGCTTGGTTGGAATTGGGTTTGGCTGTGGCTGTGAAATGGGTGAACCAGTGTGTGTTGGTTGTGGCTGTGCAATGGGTGAACCAGTGTGTGTTGCTTGTGCCTGTGCAATGGGTGAACCGGTGTGTGTTGGCTGTGGTTGTGCATGGGTTGAGACCGGTAGAACCGGTGGTGTGACCGGTTGCTTGGGTTCAGCGGTGGAATTATCTCGTGCTATATGATATCATGCTTTGTTCGTTCTTCTTCATATTCGACGGAACGAAACGCCGGAGCCGCTCCTGCGCCGATTGCCCTAGCCGCCTCCAATCTCCTCCGTTTCGTACGATTTCTTCGTCTTTGGGAAGGTAATCTTCTTCCCTCCACTCCTCTTGTGTTGATCATGAAGTTTGTGTACGGATTGACGATGGGTGAAAACCCTAGGGTTTGGGGTTTTGGTTTTGATTCACTCCTTTTTACATCAAAAGTTTCTCTATAGCTTTCCAAACTCTAAACCTTGAATTTGAATTAATTTTGGGAGACATGAGGTTAGCGTTTCATTAGGGGTTTTTGCCTTGACCTCCATGCAAACTTTGTTTGTCGGTTGGGTTGTTGAGGGCTGCATGGATGCTGCAGGTTGTGCTTTTGGGTTGCTTTGTGTTAGCTGTTCGGCTGTTTTAGAGGGGATTTACGCCTTGATTTGAGCTGTTGTTCGCAGCCCTTGGTGTTGTCATTGTGGCAACCCTTGAGGCTGTGCATTGGAGCATTTTGGATCGACTATCGTGGGTATCTGAAACCTTTTATTGGCTGACGGTGCACCTCCTTTTTGAATCACCCACGCTCGTCCCTCCCTAGACAACTCCTAGAGGTCGTAGTTGTGACCGTCGTAGGAGTTCGCTCGTAACTATTTATGGCGCAACCCTAAAATAAATGATAATTTGATACTACAGAGGATGGCGTCCGGCGATAGACGTGACGTGAACCCTTCGAAGGACAAGGGCAAAGGAAAAGTTGGGGTGAGTCCTTACTGTTTTTGTTTCCTCTTTTGTGAACTTGTTAAGATAGTTACATTTCTTTCAGTTGTTTGATATCACTGAATATATGAATCGCCGAAAACGCTAACGTGGCTTAGCGAGCGATAGAATTCTGAGGGGAACCAAATACAAATAAATCTTATTTGTGAAATAAACTGAACGAATCGAAATGATTGAAAATGAATTGAAATTGAGAACGCGTTGACGCATCGAAATGCTAAGTGTCAGCCTAGTATGGGGGAATGTGTCAAACTTCAACACCTCGTGAGGGGGGTAGAACTCTCACACCTCGTAGGAGGGGTCGAACTCCTACAGATTATGATATGAATCCAATAGAAGGCGTTGAAGCCTGTAGCGCGTAGAAGCGCCCTAAAGTAGATAATGATATGAAGGGTCAACGGACCCGGATAATTGAGATATTCAAATGACCCTAAGAATTTCGAGAAACAAACTACGAATAAAAGGAAATATGAATTGATTTCAGATATAGAATTGTTGATTTTACTTGTTCCTAGCTTAGAAACATATTCATATAGATTTCATTGTTGTTAACTCTTTTGTCTACTTGCAGTGCGAACTTACTGGTAAGGGTAAGGAATTCACTTAGTTTTCAAAACTAATTGGTTCCTCTTTTTTTAGGAACCGAGCACCAGCATACCAGACCCCGCTAGACGGGCTCAGGCAGAGGCAGATCGAAGACCAGTTGAAGACGTGGCTCGTCCACGGGTTAGCATGAGTTTATTCCGTGTACTTTTGTTAGATATTTGTAATGTAATAAATGTAGACACTTTTGTACCTGGCATGTAGACAGTGTATATTCTGTATATTAATGAAATGTGATGTTATGCTTTCACTGGTACACTTCTTTTATTATCCTGCTGCGTATAATTATGTGAAAAACTCACTCAGAAAGAATGAATTTAAATTGTGGCGGTTTTGGCCCGTTACAATTAAGTGGTATCAGAGGGAGATTTTTCGCAGTGCGTGTAACGCAGAGAGTACCAGGATGGAACATAAACCACAATGATGAAATTTGAATATCAGAATATACTGAACTGTCTTATGTTTGTTCCTCAGGAACTTTTTCAAATGTATTCGAGCCGCAGAATGCGAGAGGCTCTGAATGAACCTGAGGATTCAAGCGACTCCAGATCAGAAGAAAGTGTGAGTGGGCGACAGTCTTCCGTAGTGCATATCGCTGATATTGCACAAGCCATCGCTGAAGCAATTAGGTTAGTTCGGGACACCACTCCAGCTGTACCTCCTCCTGGAGTACCCCCAATTGTGCCAGCTATGCCTCCTTCAGCATTGGTGGAACCGCAGCAGCCTCGCTTACTTGATATTGATATGAAGCAGTTTCTGGAATTGAAACCGCCGACTTTTCGCGGTGGTTTGTCTCTAATCGAGATGGAAGACTGGATTTTTCGGATTGAAACAATATTTGATACGATGCGGTGCCCCGTGGAGAGGAAGGTGGAGTTGGTTGTTTTTCTTCCGGAAGGAGAGGCTAAGAGGTGGTGGGTGAACCTGATGAAGGGGAAGTTTCAGACTCGCGGTTTGGCGAACGCGACATGGGCAGAGTTTGTTCGTGAATTTACAAAATGGTTCGTGTCGTGGACAGAAAAGAGGCAGCTACAAGAGAAGTTTTTGTGGTTGGTGCAAGGAAACCGCTCTGTCCTTCAGTATGAAGCCGAATTTTTCGGCTTGACATACTATGCAGAGTCTACAGTGGCGACTGAGTAAGCTCGTTGTTTACGGTTAAAGGAAGGGTTGCGGGATTATATCTGCGCTTCAATGGTTCCGTTTGATATTACTAAGTATGCACTGCTGGTGGAGAAATCTCGATTAGTCGAGTTAGACGATGAGAAGAGACAGAGGAGGACGGAGATGAGGAATAGGTTCAAAGAGGATGCTAGCCAAGAGAAATCGGGCAGAACAGGTGAAACCCTGTGGAAAAAGAAGAATCAGCAACAATCAGTGTCGACTGATAACACTCAAGTGTCCCAAATAACGTTTACCAAGTGTGCCAAATGTGGCAAGATGCACAGAGGGGAATGCTTGACCGGCGTTTGCTTTTATTGTCGTCAGCCGGGCCATCGTCGAAAGGATTGTCCAAAGCTGCAAAGGGATGAAAGTTTAAGGGGAGCCCCAACCTTGTCGCCTCAGAAAATCTATCATATTGGGACTTCCAGGGAAGGGGAGTCGATAGCATCGGCACCCGCTGAAGGGGTCAGAGATGAGAGACTGATACAGGCCCGAGCTTTCAATCTCGGTCAGCAAGAGGTGAAGTCCGATGATACCGTTGTCACAGGTATGCTGCTTATTCATGATCAAGTACTGAAAGTTTTATTTGATACTGGTGTCAGTCAATTTTTTATTTCAACATCTATTCATAAATCACTTCATATACGACCATATCAAGTTGCTCAACATTTGAGTGTACTGTTACCGAATAAAACGATTCTGATAACGAAAGAGCGAGTCGTAGTCTCGCTGCCTTTTAATGATAAACGAATTGAAGTTGATGTTGTGGTCTTACCGTTAGTTGAGTATGATGTCATCCTTGTAATGAATTGGCTATCGGATCGAAAAGCCGTCATTAACTGTAAAACGAAAGAGGTGTTATTCAAATGCCCAGATGGAAGTCCGATGATCTATAAAGGTCTGGGCGAAGTTGCAAAAATCAGGATCTCGAAAATGAAAGCCAGAAAAATGGTGCGGAAAGGCTGTGAGGACATTTTGGTGATGATTAAAGAAATGAAAAAAGAAAAAAAAATTATGGTTGTGTCCGTAGTGCGGGACTACGTGGATGTATTCCCAGAAGAGTTACCTGGTGTACCTCCAGGCAGAGAAGTTGAATTTGAAATTAAGATGATTGAAGGAGCTGCTCATGTGGCGAAGACTCCGTATCGGATGGCACCAAAAGAATTGGCAGAGTTGAAAGTGCAATTGCAAGAATTGCTTGATAGGAACTTTATCCGACGAAGTACCTCACCTTGGGGAGCTCCAGTATTATTTGTGAAAAAAAAGGATGGATCTCTCCGTCTATGCGTCGATTATCGCGAGCTGAACAAGTTGACAATAAAGAATAAATACTCTTTGTCGCGCATTGATGATTTGTTCGATCAACTGGTAGGCGCACGTGTATTTTCAAAAATTGATCTTCGATCAGGATATCACCAGCTGAGAATTCTAGAGGAAGATGTCTTCAAGACAGCATTCAGTACCAGGTATGGGCATTTTGAATTTGTGGTTATGCCTTTTGGCCTAATGAATGCTCCTGTAGCTTTTATGGCCTTGATGAATCATGTGTTTAAGGCATTCTTGGATCAGTTCGTGATTGTTTTTATCGATGATATATTGATTTATTCAAAGACAGAGGAAGAGCATGCTCAACACCTGCGTCAAGTCTTGCAAACATTGAGGGAACAACAGTTGTATGCTAAGTTCTCAAAGTGTGCGTTTTGACTGACTGAGGTGGCCTTTCTAGATCATGTGATTAATGCGGGAGGGTTGGTTGTTGATCCAGCTAAAATTGAAGCAATAATCAACTGGACCCGACCGAAATCCATAACCGAAGTACGAAGCTTCTAGGGCTTGGCTGGTTATTATCGAAAATTTGTGAAGGACTTTTCGAAGCTAGCACTACCCTTGACACAACTGACTCGAAAGAACGTATTATTTACGTGGGGAGACGATTGCCAGCAAGCATTTGAAGCTTTAAAGGAAATATTAACGACAGCGTCAGTGTTGGTGATGCCTGAAAGCTCAGATGGTTTTCAAATTTATAGCGATGCATCTTATAAAGGATTGGGTTGCGTGTTAATGCAACGTGGAAAGGTGATTGTTTTTGCTTCCCGACAATTAAAGGATATCGAAAAGAATTATCCAATACATGATCTGGAATTAGCAGTGGTTGTGTTCTCCTTGAAAATTTAGCGTCACTACCTGTATGGTGTTCGATGTGAGATATTCACAGACCATAAGAGCCTGAAATATATATTCGATCAGCGAAAAATCAATTTACGCCGGAGAAGATAGCTGGAATTTATTAATGATTATGATCTGGATATTCAATAACATCCAGGTAAAGTAAATGTGGTCGCAGATGCATTAAGCAGGGAGAATATTGTTGCGTTGTCAGTGATACCGCAGTATAATAGGAAGCTTTTTTATATGCTTCAGAAAATGGAAATATGCATAATATTTACGCCTGAAGAAAAGCAAGCACAACTATTCCAGATGCGGATTCAATATTCGCTTAAAGAGAGAATCCGGAAAGCGATACCACAAGACCCCTTCTTGATGGGGATATTTGAAAAATTGAGAAAGGGAGAAGTGCTTTTATTAAAAAGGATTCCTTATTACTCCTGAATGACAGATTATGTGTACCAGATGCTGATAGCCTGCGGAAGGATATCCTGTATGAGGCGCAAAATACGCCATATTCGATTCACCCTGGTCGGACAAAGATGTACCACGATTTGAAACAGGACTTATGGTGGTCACATATGAAAAAGGATGTCATTCAGTATATTGCTCTGTGTCATACCTGTCAGATAGTGAAAGCAGAACATCAGAAGCCTGTTGGGTATCTTCGATCTCTCCCTATTCCGAAATGGAAATGGGATGATGTTGCGATGGATTTTGTATTTGTCATGCCTCGCAGTAAAGCTGAGAATGATGAAATTTGGGTCATCATTGACCGATTGACAAATAACGCTCATTTTATACCGATCAAGAAAAACGGGCCGACTGAAAAATTGGTGGAACTCTATGTAAATGTAATCGTGAGATTACATGGTATTCCGCATACGATCGTGTCAAATCGTGATGGACGGTTTACATCTGATTTGTGGCGACGAGTTCACAACAGATTGGGAACAAGACTGTTGTACAGTACTGTCTTCCATCCGCAAACAGATGTTCAGTCTGAACGCACCATCCAGATGTTCGAGGATCTATTGCGAATAGTGGTTTTGGACTTGAAAGGCTCTTGGAAAAAATATTTATCATTAACTGAATTTGCTTATAATAATAGCTATCAAGCAACGATCCAATTGGCCTCGTTCGAAGCTCTATATGGGAGGCGATGCAGAACTCCTTTGAGCTGGGCAGAGAATGGAGAAAAGAAATTGTTTCCGCAGAAGATGACAGATAAAATTGAGGAGAAAGTCCGCATTATTCAACAAAGAATGAAAATCGCACAGGATCGTCAACAGAAATATTACAATGCCCGACATCGTCTAGTGAAATTTGTTGTGGGCGATCAAGTGTGTCTGAAGATTAAACCGTTTAAAGGGATTTCACGATTGTGACGAATTGGAAAACTGAGTCCAAGATATGTTGGCCCCTTCCCAGTGATTGAACGTATTGGTGAGGTGGCGTATCGCTTAGCTCTGTCTACTAAAATACAGAAGTTGCATGATGTCTTTCATGTATCCGCACTTCGACGGTATATTCCGAACCAAAATTTGATGATATTTGTCAATGATGTGCAGATCGAAGCTGATTTGTCCAGTCCGACGACAGCTTATCAAATTGTTGATCGGCAGAGCACGAACCTTCGGAATCGACAGGTGAACTTTTTCAAGGTATGGTGGACCGGTCACCACGCCAAGGATGCTACTTTGGAGCGAGAGGACTTGCTAATGAAATTTTTTTCCTTTTTCTTTGAGAATCGAGAAACTGCTTGAATTTTCAAGGACGAAAATTCTGATAAGGAGGGGAGAAATTCTAAGAGCCGAAATCTAATATTAATATGTTTGCATATATATAAATAAAAGGCTCTGTAAATATTCCCCGATGATGGAAAACAATTTATTTCAGTACTGATTTGACGTCGTACTTTAATTTTGATGTTCAGATTTTTCCGTCTGATATTTAATTTTTATTTGCGACAGCCGCTTTGTTTTCATTTAAATTGAATGTCTTGAGTTGGCCGGCTTTGATATGAACTTGGGCATGGTTGGAATTGGGTTTGGTTATGGCTATGAAATGGGTGAACCGGTGTGTGTTGGTTGTGGCTGTGCAATGGGTGAACCGGTGTGTGTTGGTTGTGGTTGTGCAATGGGTGAACTGGTGTGTGTTGGTTGTGGTTGTGCATGGATTGAGACCGGTATAACAGGGGGTCTGACCGGTTGCCTGGGTTCAGCGGTGGAATTATCTCATGCTATTTGATATCGTGCTTTGTTCGTTCTTCTTCATATTCGACGGAACGAACCGCCGGAGCCGCTCCTGCGCCGATTGCCCTAGCCGTCTCCAATCTCCTCTGTTTTGTACGATTTCTTCGTCTTTGGGAAGGTAATCTTCTTCCCTCCACTCCTCTTGTGTTGATCATGAAGTTTGTGTACGGATTGACGATGGGTGAAAAACCTAGGGTTTGGGGTTTTGGTTTTGATTCACTCTTTTTACATCAAAAGTTTCTTTATAGCTTTCCAAACCCTAAACCTTGAATTTGAATAAATTTTGGGAGAGATGAGGTTAGGGTTTCATTAGGGGTTTTTGTCTTGACCTCCTTGCAAACTTTGTTTGCCGACTGGGTTGTTGAATGCTGCCTGGATGCTGTCGGTAGTACTTTTGGGCTGCTTTGTGTCAGCTGTTCGGCTGTTTTAGAGGGGATTTACGCCTTGATTTGAGTTGTTGTTCGCAGTCCTTGGTGTTGCCATTGTGGCAACCCTTGAGGCTGTGCATTGGAGCATTTTGGATCGGCTATCGTGGGTATTTGAAACCTTTTGTTGGTTGATGGTGCACCTCCTTTTTGAATCACCCACGCTCGTCCTTCCCTAGACAACTCCTAAAGGTCGTAGTTGTGACCGTCGTAGGAGTTCGCTCGTAACTATTTATGGCGCAACCATAAAGTAAATGATATTTTGATACTGCAGAGGATGGCGCCCGGCGATAGACGTGACGTGAACCCTTCGAAGGACAAGGGCAAAGGAAAAGTTGGGGTGAGTCCTTACTGTTTTGTTTCCTCTTTTGTGAACTTGTTAAGCTAGTTACCTTTCTTTCAGTTGTTTGATATCACTAAATATATGAATCGCCGAAAACGCTAACGTGGCTTAGCGAGCAGTAGAATTCTGAGGAGAACCAAATACAAATAAATCATATTTGTGAAATAAACTGAACGAATTGAAATGATTGAAAATGAATTGAAATTAAGAACGTGTCGACGCATCGAAATGCTAAGGGTCGGCCTAGTAGGGGGGAATGTGTCAGACTCCTATACCTCGTGAGGGGGGTAGAACTCTCACACCTCGTAGGAGTGGTCGAACTCCTACAGATTATGATATGAATCCAATAGGAGGCGTTGAAGCCTGTAGCGCGTAGAAGCGCCCTAAGGCCTAAAGTGGATAATGATATGAAGCGTCGACGGACCCGGATAATTGAGATATTCGAATGACTCTAAGAATTTCGAGAAACGAACTACGAATAAAAGGAAATATGAATTGATTACAGATATAGAATTGTTGATTTTACCTGTTCCTAGCTTAGAAACATATTCATATAGATTTCATTACTGCCGACTCTCTTGTCTGCTTGTAGTGTGAAGCTACTGGTAAGAGTAAGGAATTCACTTAGTTTTCAAAACTAATTGGCTTCTCATTTTTTTAGGAACCGAGCACCAGCATACCAGACCCCGCTAGACGGGCTCAGGCAGAGGCAGATCGAAGACCAGTTGAAGACGTGGCTCGTCCACGGGTTAGCATGAGTTTATTTTGTGTACTTTTGTTAGATATTTGTAATGTAATAAATGTAGACACTTTTGTCCTGATATGTAGACAGTGTATATTCTGTATATTAATGAAATGTGATATTATGTTTTTACTGGTACACTTCTTTTATTACCCTGCTGCGTATAATTATGTGAAAAAATCACTCAGAAAGAATGAATTTAAATTGTTGTGGTTTTGGGCCATTACAAAAATCACATAATCTCTTAGGCTCACTAGGAAAGAAATTGATAGTTAATTTCAGTGCAAGAGTAGGATACATCATATTATTTCTTGCTCCTCCAAGAAATCAAGTTGCCCACAACAAAGGCGCAATAGGAAAATAGATCGTATATCAAAAAACAATCAATCCCAAATAGAATCAATAAATGCACAAACCTTCAAATGCCCATGAGCTAGATATATAAGGTCATTTCCTATATGAGTTTTAATATATCTGGAAATTCTTGGAATATTAGCCATGTGACTAGAGCAAGGGCAATGCATAAATTGTGAAACCACATTGTACCAAAAGCATGTCAGGGCACAAGATAGTTAATTAGATCAATTTCCCAACGAACATCTGTATCACTCTAAAGCTCCCATAATCAATTGTGGTCAAAATATAGGGATCCATAGAAGTCTATGAGCATCTGCAACTCAACATGCCTGCATAATGGAGAAGATCTAAGCCAAAGTCACTGGAGAAGGAGAAGCTCACATGCGTGTTTGGCGGGTTTGCCATCATCGAGGGCAACGCGGGGACAAGAAGCACTCCACACTGTGAACATGTGAATGGCAATGTTCGTCATGCGACGAACAAGTTATCCTTATGTATTTCTTTTATTAGCGCTGCACGTGTTATTTTAGTATGAGCTTTTGTGGTTATTTATCATTTCGCCCTTCTTTTATGAGAGTCGATACATAGCTCTTATTTGAATGTGTAACTCATCGTGGAAGTAAGAATGTAAGATCAAGGAAGACCTAGGTCTGTTTTCCCCTCCCTTCTCCCTCCTCCTTCCCTATTCTTCTCATTGAGCCGCCATTCGGTAGGAGCAACGGGCATCACCGCCCTCCTCGGTATTATTTGGTCCAACCTCGCCATTCTCTCGGTCACGGACTCTGATACAATCCCGAAGAAGAATCCGGCAAGGGATGGAGACGGCAGCTAAGAGATAGAGAGAGAAGAGGGGGAAGGGAAAATAAGAGGTCCTAGGGAGCAGCCCTAAAACACATTTATCCAAAAGATAAACCAAACATTCCTACCCCTCCCCCTTATATAGATGACGAAGGGCACACTAAAATAGACATTACATTTAATATTAACATAATCTAATTAATATTAATTAAATATCATTTAATTAATATCAATCAATAAATAAATACAGCTTAATGATGGCGACTTCCAGAAATGTGCTCCGATGGTTCCAACGATGGTTGACCGCTTTAGCGAATATGCAAGCATAACGGTTGACCACTCTAGCGAATTTGTGAGCGGAACAATATATCCTCCTTTAAAATTGACCTTGCCCCCAAGGTCAAAGTCACAATATTTGCCTGGATCTTAAGAGAATTTGAGCGATGTACAACTTGTGGTGGTGATGCGACAAAGACGGTGTCAAAATGGGGAAATTATTTGTCCGGAGCAAGCTTGAATAGAGGTAGAGAGAAGGTTGTGGATATTTAGCAGGTGGACAAAATTGAGGGGAACCAAGGTGGGTGAGAAAATGGTGGAGACATGTTGGCAGGTAGCATGGGGCTCAAAGAAGAGAGAGGAATTGTGGGGGTTACATGGGGAGTGGGTGATGTTGGGTGTGAATATGAGACTGAAAGAGTATGTAACTGAGAAATGTATAAAGCAAGTGAGGCATTGGCAATCAGCACGGGGCTCAAGGCAGACAAAGGATAATTGAAATAGGGGTGTGTGTGAAAATGTGGGGTCCACAGATGTTGGCTGGGGAAAAATATGATCGTAAATGAACGCAGATGTCGACCGTGAAGGCGTGGGCAGAAAAAAAAAACCAAGTGGGTCCCAAGAGCATGAAGAAATGGGGGCATGTCAATGTGGAGCAAAAGAAAACAAAAGAAAGGTTTGGCTCGAGAAAACAACTGAGCGGAAGAACTCCTTCGAGCACGAGACAACCTGGAAGACCAGTAGGGTAGCTTTTTGGAGGATGACGAGTAGTTTCGATGGCAGCCTGCACAGAGTCGAAGGCATGTCCGAGGTCGGGAATGCGCCAACAGCTACGGGTCATTGGGGAATGTCGTAGGACGTCCTCCTCGTTGATTAAAAGGGCGCATAGAAGAAAAATGGGTAGGGGTCATTGTCGGAGATCGTGTTGAGGGTAGGTGGTTTATGTCTGCGGGCGGCAGAGCGGAGGGCCCCTGTGAGAAGGTGACAACAACCTGCTCATCGGGTGCCTTTGAAGTCGAAGGAGGATGGAGGACCCAAAACATGCTCTAGAAAACTATTTGCATGTGGTCCCGGAACCCTGAGTGTGAAGAGCACGATGTCTGATTCGTCTGCGGCGGGGAACGGTGCAGCCCTGGGCGGTGATGGAAGAGGTAGCAAGAGAGACACCTAGGTACTATGGCCCCTTTCCATCGACGTGCGTATCAGAACAGGTAGTAGATGGACAACTTGTATCATGAATGGATCACAGAGGGCGAGAGGGGATCCCCAGTCTGCGAGGAAGCCGGGTCCTGAGTTGTGCGGGTCTATGGCAAGGAGCGGAGTGGGAACGGCGGAGGGTAGAGAACCATGAGGGGGAATTGCAGTCCCTAGTCCGTCTAACTCGAGGAGATTATAACCTTGGCATAGAGACAGTACTACATGGCGCAAAAGTTGGCGAAGTCATCGGTTCGCCGACTAAGACGCACGTAGAGTGCGGGGCCGATGAAGCCCATGGCATGAGAGGAGGCGTGTATGGCAACAGAACAACCGGAGGCTACAGCAGACGGTAGGGAAGGTCGGACCAAATTGATGGGATCCTGGAGAAGAATCCGACAAGGGAGGGGGTCGGAGGTTGTTGGCTAGGAGAGAGAGAAGAGGGGGAAGGGAAAATGACATGAACTAGGGAGCAGGCCTAAAGCACATTCATCCAAAAGATAAACCAAACACTCATATCCCTCCCCCTTATATAGATGAGGGAGGGCGCACTTAATAAGACATTACATTTAATATTAATATTAATCAATTAATACAACTTTATCAAAGTGGCTTTCAGAAATGTGCTCTGATGGTTCCGACGAAGGTTGACCGCTTTAGCTAATATGCAAGTGAAACAGTTGACCGCTCTAGCAAATTTGCGAGCATAACAGTCACTGTTGTCGAAAGCCAACCTCACACACGTTCAGCTCGTGCCCCGCACCACATGACCTCCCCAGTTTGTGTATACCTTGCCTTCATTCCATGGTGAATGTCCAGCCAAATGTCATCGACCCTGCCATTACTCAGCCTAAAATGCCCATGATGAGTTATTGGCCACCACTCAACCCTCCATCCAATACTTGGACACCAAGTTCAATCAACAGTACAGCCCCCCCCCCCCACCCCACCACCACCACTTCTACCGTCGAGGTTCGGTCCTTATTATCCCCCCTCCACCCCCACCACCGTGCACGCGTGCCTTGATGGTACCCCCCCTTCAATGGATTGCACCCTCTCGGCTGGATTGGAAGGGACGAGCAATTAATCAATCTTCAGCATACACATGAGGTGCATAAGGTACTGACGGTGGTGGGAAGATGGAGGTATTAGTTGTTAATCGGGTAGGTTGGTCGGTGGAATCCATCCTTACTTGGCTACCTCGCATTATTGGCACGCCCCCTCCGCCAACCCGGAAATCACTGACTCTCAAATCATGAATACATTAGTTTTGTGTGATACGGGCTTATGCTTCCAATGCAAACCATACTCACCCACACACGACTGGCCATTAAAGGAGTTGAGGGTAACTGTCGGAGAAGACATCCCCGAAGTCACCTTGGTCGATTTCAAGGATCATGAGGAGAACGGTAACAGTGGCGACCCATCTCTCGAGGGATTACGTCGACTAGAATTAACATGTTACATGATACCCAGAATCTCTGGCCCTCACCATATAAAACTTTTGGGGATCGTATGTGAAGCACATATTATTGTCATGATCAATAGCAGGGCAGCCACACTTCATATCTCATCACATTGTCGACCAGGAGGGTAGGATTGGAAAAAAATTTGGATAGGGGACCCATATATAGAGATAGGTGCGGGTGAACCTTTTCAAATGCATTTTAAAAAAAAATGTTTGTTTATAAAATATTAACTAGAATGTTTTTACAAACCTTTTTAGATCCTATTTACACATAAAAAAAGCATTTTAAAAATAAGATTCGATCGGACATCGGGCTTTGTTAAAATCCAACCGGAAATCTGACAGTAAATAACGTTTTTTTGACAGTCTGATAGAAGATCTAGTGGACAGGATTTCACCCCCACCTATCTTATTTACACTACCCCTACCCAAAAAGTACCAGTAGGATTGAGTGAGAAAGGTTTTCGGCCCATATTCCAATGGAGAAACATGAAGGAGTTAAAAAAGAAATATACCTTTCTGGATTTTATAGATGTCGGCTCCTCGAGCAGTTATACAACATGCAGCAAGGGAATCTGTTTGTTGTCAATTATATGACCCTAAACAGTCGCCTTACGGTTTTGATCCGGGCTCCGCACAGATATTCACCGAAAACTAACTCTGCACCACTTCGAGCTAGTTGATCAAGTATTTCAGCTTACTCCCCATCACTAGCAATCTTTGAGAATCAATAGAGTTAGTTGAATACTCATACACTAACTGAACCATCATGAGGCCTCCCCAGCCCGAGACCACCTCTGTACTTACTCATGTCACCTTGAACATGAAAGATGTGACTATTGATACTGAGGCTTCATTTGGTAGAGTTTTTCACGCCAATGCGGTTTGGAAAAGGCAACGCTGCCGCTCGAAATCATTTGTTTTTCCGCTGTTTTTTTTTTTTGAACTGCTGTGTTTCACTCCAGGCGCAAAATCTTGTGTCCTGAAACCCTCCCGGGCACCTCCAGTTAGCTGCATTTAGGGAGGAGGAAACGTTTCCCGCTGTGTCGCCCTCCCGCGCCCCGCGCGGTGCACCGTCGGGTTGCCCGCAGAACATTTTTAGGGTTTCCGCCGGCGTCGGAGCCGCCGGAGGCCTGCCCGGAGCCCACCGGCGGGCTCGCCGGTCCCCGGCGAACCCATCTGGGGTATCCCGGCGGCGCTCCTCCAGGGCCACCGCCGGCAGTAGCCCTGCCGGAGCGTCGTCGGGATACCCATGGCGGGTTCGCCGGGCCCGGCGACCCTGCCGGTGGGCTCCACGCACGCCGCCGCCGGCGGAGGCGCGCGGAAGCTGCGCAGGGCGGAGGCAGGGCGGTAAATTAATATATATATATATATATATATATATATATATATATATATAATCTATATAGTTTATAATATAATATTAAAAATATATATTTTTAAAATAAATTTATATATATATTAAGTTTTAAAAATATATATACCTTAAAAAAATTATAATAAAAAATTATAAAACGTCACAGTTGATTTGTCAAATGATTTTTTGTTCTGAACAGCTCTGCAAACACAGATTACCCAAACAAATCTCAATTTTCAGCAATCAGTTTTCATCAGCTCCATTTACAAACCTACATTTGCAACAGCTTCTTTTACAACTGTAACCGCTCTCCCAAATGAAGCCTGAGTTATCCAACTCTAATGAAATTCAATATCTGATGAGTGACCAACCATTTAATCATAAGATTGAGTTTGATCCAGATGTTATGGCACTGATAGAGAGCAATCATGAATGACCTAGCGAGCCCGAAGTAATGGGATGTCCTCTCCTTATTCGGTTATCCCTTTCTAGGACTAGCTAGTGCCCTATCATAGACCATTTCCTCGACACTACTCATTGATTCATTTTTGAGTATATGTTCTTCCCACTTTTTCCCATGTCATTTTCCCGAGTCTCATCACGACAGCAAGCCGAGAGCCTAGTGTTGACTTCATAAATGGATATATCACCTGTTCTTTAGGACATTACCTCTATAAATGATACTCATATGAAGGATCATCATGCCATTGATGAATATTTTAATGAACCTCTTGACGAGCCAACACATTCTTATGAGGATGAAATGCAAATGTGAGGGTCATTTATGAGTAATGGATCGTTATGGCATCTTCAAATCAAATCCTCGGTTTCACTCCTGAGCGGGGACCTTGAGCATAACATTGACTGTGTATAGTTTGTTTCACATACACTACAAGATACATTCGATGTTTCCAAGAGCTTATATGATTGTGCCTCGCACTTTTGACGAGTTCTTGGATATCCCATCTGCAGAACCACCAGATGAGTTTTTTCTCCTTGGAGATACACAACACTATCTAGAGTTGCATTTTATTATTGATGTCTTTGGTATTAATCCGGGCGATCATCGCATTCGCGATGAAATTTATTACATAATATACGGTGAGCCTCCTAACAAGTCACATATTTTGAGAAACATTTGGTATATTAGGGACTCATACTTAATTGTTGACGAATCAAATAATTCTTTGGGTATCTGTCGCATGATTGACAAAAATTTTACACCCCGCTCGAAGAACCTCGCGATAGATTACTCCTTTTAGAGACATTCAACTCCTTGTTGGACATCACCAAAAGAGCGTCATTTTTGTTGTTCATCAATTGCATGAATCTGTTCAGTCATTTATTTATCATCTGCATGAGTTACATAAGTCGATTCGATGAAGAATTGCATGTAACAATGAAACATATAAAACTTATGCAAACAAACACAAGAGACTGAAGAATATCCGGAATGCGAGTAGGAGATTGTCTAAATGCGTGCTAAGAGGCTCCCAATAGGGCCAACCAAAACGTTAAATGTCAAACGAATGAGTCTCTATACAATCAAGATATGAGCTAGAGCGAACGCCTACGATCTTGGCATCCCTAAGAGTAAGGGTATTCTCCCCATATTCAATATCGGGGCTTGACCCCTCACTTTGGCGAGAAGAATGATTCGTACCTTGAACCCACCCCACCCCCCCATCCCCCCCCCCACTCCCCCACCCCCCCACCCCCCCCCACCCACCCCCCCCCCCCGAGCTTCATATACCCCGGTCTTTGCACTACCCTCAGCCTCAACTCCAACCTTGATTCACCCCTCACTAACCTATGTCAAAACCGTCAATGGCGCCACCGGTGCCACCATCACATTAGTTGATTCTAAGAGCGCAAATCAGCCTTCAAAGACCATTGCATACATTGTGATCCGGGATTTTCTGGCTATGCCACACGAAGACACATTGAGATACTTAATTCATTGGAGAGAGAAATAGGGCACCCTTTCACCGACGACACTTGAATGGCGTCCGAGGAGCCACATCAATTCTTACCCAGCCTACATTGAAAGGATACTCATCTAAATTCATCAGAAGATGAATTCATTCAAGTAGGATGGTTGATGAGGTCGATATTTATAGTGTTTTTTAGACTCATCCGGGCTCATTTTCACGCACTTCCACTTCACTTTCAGGTTGTTATTGCTTATATTTCACTTGTTCACAATTCTCACACGAAGTGCACATTTTGCTCGTTGGGGTGTGTAATTGCGCACCATTTTACTGGGGGTAAGCACATGGTGCTCCCCATGTATTTATTTTGTTGTTTTGATCAGTTTTTCTGTGCTAGAGGTGTTTTCCCAGTTGTTATTGTTGTGCAGGTGGGCAGAGCCCCCAATCTAGTATCGTTCTTTCCTGTAGGAATCACACGGTCGTGCGTTTTTCTTCACGCATGACCGACGTGATCGTGCGATGCCTACTGTTTTGCTTTCTGGTGCTCTGCCCTGGGCCGTGCGATTTGCTCGAGTACGCGTTGTTTTGCCCGTGCGTAACCAAATCGCACTTCCTCTTTTTGTCTAAAATTTTATGAAATTATTGTCTGTGGGTTTTCTTTACGAACGGTTGGATTCAATTGTGCGTGAAGGAAAATGCACGATCTGCTTCTTTGCTTGGGATTTCAGTGTTCTGCCAATGACCGTGGGATTTGTTCTCGCACGGGCTGTTTTTCCTATGCGTGATCAAAAACGAACGATCTCTTTCGGAATCAGATAGGACGATTTCTGTGCGTTAAATTTTGCACGATTCATGCACGGTCGTGTGTTCGACCGTGTGTGACCATTTTCTAACGCATTTTCCTATTTAAGTGGCAGGTCGCCCTAGGTCTGGGGAGGATCTTCATCCCGAACTTCATTTCGCCGTTTCGTCGTAGGGAGAGCTCTGCTCTCTTCTTCTCCCTACATGTGTTAGGGATTTTGCCCTAGGCCGCCTCCATCATCCAAGAGCTTCAAGGAAGGGGATTATAGCCCTACACTCACCATCAAGCAAGGAAGATTTGCACCGGAAGAGATCGGGTCGTGAGACGAAGAAGACGGACCATTGGGAGAAGGTGACAACTCTCCTCTACCCCGGACGCAGTTGCAGACCGAGTTAGGATGCGGATTGACAGCCCGGCAATTCCTACCGTGAACCCTCAACAAGGCTTCGGATTTGGTCGATTCCTTTGCTTCTTTCTCTTGTTTGATGATTATGTGTAGATAGTTTCTTTTTCATGTATTGATGATGTGCACTTGAACCCATGCTTTTTATGTTAAATTCATGTCTTTGCATTTATTTTTGTTCTTTTGTGTTTGAGATTGCGCCGCCATTTTCCAACATGTCGTGTTAGGTTTGCCGCACTAGCAATTGCTAGTTGAATGCTTTGCGACGAGTTGTTTGCAACCCTCACACCGATCGCCTACTCGTTCATCCGTCATGCGAAGCATTACATAGCGGTCTGCGTAGTTTTCATCCCGACAAGCGATGCAGTGCATAGCGGCCGGCATAGGAGTAGTTAATTTAGTTTAGTTTTATTTTGTTTCCGCAAATCAAAAACCCCACCTAAACCCCGAACTTGAGGACTTCAATCTCAAGTCCTCGATAGTTACTTCACCTTACTGTGTTCCTTGTGAGATCGATATTTGGGAAAATTTGCCCATTTTATATTACTTGCGCGACCGGTACACTTGTCATGAATGCATCAAGTTTTTGGCGTCGTTGTCGGGGAACACAGTCATGTGAGTTTCTGGAGAGGAATTCTAGAGGTAGAAGCCCTTTTTCGTTGTAATACCATCCCTTTGTGTTTTTATTTCTTTGTACTTCTATTTTAAATTTTTTTATAGGTTGCATTAGTAATTTATTGTTGGGTGTAGTATTTTGCACAGAGTGCTTGCTTTGTTGAATCTGTTGTTCACACCATGTTTGTTAGTCTTAATATTCGTTGTAGATGGTGTGGCGAATACAACCATTATAGTGATGAATGTCCTAATGAAGAAATTGGGCATAATTCTCATGGCCCAGTGTATGAAGCACCGATCTTTTACGGTCCTTCACGCCCCGTGCCCAAGCCTTATGGTCACTCGTCCTCGCCGTATTTACCGTTTTGTATTCCTCTCCGGCCCCACAAGGATCGAGGAGTAATGCAAAGCAGTGCTTGTTTTGTCGTAGCACCGACCACGCTCTGAAGGATTGTGCCAAGTATCTTCGCCAATTGGACAAGGATGATGAGTCGGATATCTGGATCGTCTCAACTCCTATTCGTGGAAGCACACCTTCTACCTCTGGATACGTAACTGTGACACCTTATTTTGAAGGGCATGATGTGGATCTGTCTCTCAGAGTTGTGGTGGATCGATGCTCTGACAAAGCTGCGACTGTCTCCTCTGTACATTCATCATCACTTGGGGATTCAATTCTTTGCGAGGAACCAGTGCTTTACTTTTATCCAAACACTATTCCTCTCCCTTTTGTGCATTCTTCTACATTCGTTTCTGACGACATCGTTGACGATGCACCGCAAGATGAGGCGTGTGATCGAGGTGTTGTGTCTGTCCATATGGAGGAGGACAACCTTCAAGGTGAGGAGGATTCTTCCTCAGCACTGGAGGAGGAAGTCCAAATCTTGGGCGAGGCCACTGATGATCCAGCTGAGCCTTGTGGCATTGTTGACGATGCCGACAATATTTCACTACCTCAACCTATTGGGAGTGAGACCGGGACCACTCCCCCTTTTGATGTTTATTTTAGTTTTTCTTCTACTTTATTACTTGATCACTCTTTTCATTCGATCTTGTGCTGGTTGAGCTTCCACGGGTACCCCAGGAGGACTTGGACCTTCTCCCTGTTAGCGACATCTTGCTGGGCAAGGATTATTTTGGTGAGATGAGTGAGGATCCTTCCTCCTCTTCTTACTTCTTCCCTCTACCTGTGAGGAGTGTGTATGATTATTTAGGTAGAGGGATAACTATTTTATCGTCATATCGGTACCCGTTACCGAAATGGATAATGGAACAGTTACTTGTTCACTTTTCTTTTCATAGACCCATTAGCTAGAACTTTTCAAATTTTCAATAAGTCATGCTGGGAGAAGTATAACCCCAGTAGTTATCTTATATTCCCCTGCAAATTAGTTTAGTTTGTTTATTTTCTTTTGCTTCTGCAAAGCTCACCCCTTGCAGGTATTTTCTATTTGTGATGGGGGTGGTTATGATTCTTCGTATGGCGACTTCGTCTTGGACTTTCACGCGTCTTCTGGTATGCTCATTTCTGAGCATTGGGTACTCTCTTCCTCAGCTCCTTTATTTATTCTTATTGCTCATCATTTGCTAAGTTTGTTTAAATTAAGTTTGGGGGAGAGCTGTTGTATTTGTACTCACTCACGTGCATTATTGCATAGCATACTAGAAGCTTTTATTTCAATAATTTTGTTGCATTTTCACCGCACACCACAACACTCACTTGAGCGCGTGCTTAACCGTTAGCGCATCATGCGTTAAATTCGTCTCTTTTCTGTGATTTGGGAAAATGTCTGTGTTGGCTTAGGATTGCGAGACAGTGTAAAATGTTGACTCGTGCAGTGCACCCAGTCGAGTGCTCAAGTCTCCTATAGAAATACGAGTAGGATTAATTTTTCTTTATGCTTTTAGTTTATACTTTTTCTATCATGCGTAAATATTTTTTATTCTACTCAAAAATGATGAATCCGGTTTGAAACCGACGGTAGAGCAGGGATATGTGTAGATGGTCGTTAGCCTCGTATTGCTCGAGTCGGGAGGAAGGATGATTTCATTCGGTGGCTAAGAACTTGCGTCAAGCTATTCTCGAAACATGGGTATAGGGTAGTTCAATTGCGCGAGTGTGATGTAGATCATCAACTTGGCCCGTTTGAGCTTTTTAACCCGTTCCTATCTTATCTTCGCTAGCCCCGTTGTGTCTACCCCGTATTTTGGATTCATCTCCACTATTACCTCGCCAAAACCTAAAAGTCAATCCTAGTCGCGCACCCAAATTTGAGCTCTAGTTGTTTTTTTATCATTATCTTTGGGATGTTGATGTGGTGTTATTGTGAATATGTGGTTGTGCTCTCTTGAAGATGTGCTTAAAACTACCGTCTACCATTGTAAATTATTCCCCATGGTTCGAGCACTTCCGGACATATTGTGCAAAATGACATTCTGAGGCTTTAAACTGCTGTCTGGTGGTTAAAAATACCTGGAATTCCATCAATACAACAATTTTACAATTTAACTCATTCTTTACGTTTTATGTTGTGTTTTTTTGCATTTAATAAACTAGATATTGTTTTTTTACTTTTTAAAACCCCAAAATAGTCTTATGCTCCGAACATCAGTTTTAAACCCTAAAACCGCTATCTAGCATTGTAAAAATTATGCCCAATGGTTCGAGCACTTCCGAACAGAGGGCGCAAAATTGCTTTTTGTGGCATTAAACTGATGCTCAAAGGTGAAAAATACCTGGAATTCCATCCAGACAATAGTTTTTAACATATTTAACTCATTATTTATGTTTTATGTTATGTTTTTTTTTGCATTTAATAAACTAGATATTGTTTATTTTCTTTTTTATGCCTCATGTTCGCCATGCACTCGGCTAGTGCCTAGGTTCCAAGATCTCTTTAAGCCTCGGTGTGCCTTGTACCTTTAGTAATATAGCCTACAAATACTTTAGGAGAGCACTCGTATCATAATTACTCTCACAAAAAGCTTAATTAAATATGAAGATCATGATATAACACTAGCTGATCTAAAAAATGCTATTCTAATATAATAGAGTTAAATTATTATTTAGGGCCAATAATTTTGTTTAATTATGCTAGACAGCAGTTTTAGGGTTTAAAACTGATGTTCAATTAGGGTTTAAAACTAATGTTCAATTGTGCTCTCTTGCAAGCTGTAGCGTACAAGTCATATGCACCAAGCATGGATAAGAACTGATGATATATTTGTCGTGGTAATGTCTTGGTGAGAATGTCGGCAACCTGCCCAGATGCTGGAACATGCTCCAGCTCTAACTTCTTTAATTGGACCTTTTCACGAACGAAATGGCAGTCAACCTCGATATGCTTGGTTCGCTCATGAAACACAGGATTCTTTGTGATTTGAATTGCAGTCTGGCTATCGCAAAACAAGATTGCAGGTGAGGGTAAAGTAACCCCCAAATCATCAAGTAAACTCTCAAGACAAGTGAGTTCAGATACAACCGCCATCATTGCACGATACTCAGCTTCAGCGGATGATCTAGCAACAACAAGCTGCTTTTTGCGACGCCAAGTAATAAGATTTCCCCCAAAGTAGGTACAGAAGTCTGTAGTAGAGCGGCGATCATCTAGGGAACCCGCACAATCCGCATCTGAGTATGCAACAAGAGATAGGGAGGAAGATGCTTATATACAAATCCTTGTCCAGGAGCTGTCTTCAAATATCTGAGGATGTGTACCACAGCCTGAAGATGAGAAGTGCGAGGGGCGTGCAAAAATCTGCTAACAACTCCAACGGCAAATGAAATATCAGGTTTTGTGACAGTTAGGTAAATTAATTTTCCCACAAGCCGTCGATAATACTCAGGTTTCGTAAGAAGAGAATCGAAGTCAGACTCATGAGCACATAACTTATGGTTGGCATCCATTGGAGTTTCTGCAGGTTTACACCCCTAATAGCCAGCATCATGGAGGAGATCAAGACAATACTTTTGTTGTGACAGAACAAGGTCATCGGATCGTCTTGCAACCTCAAGCCCAAGAAAGTACCTCAATCCTCCCAGATCTTTTGTCTAAAAAACGGAGTTCAAGTATTGCTTAATTTCTTGTATTCCCGTTGTGTCGTTTCCAGTGATCAAGATATCATCCACATATGTCAGGAGAATGACAGTCCCAGTTGATTGATGCGAGTGAAAAGAGAGTAGTCGGCTGAACTCCGCTTGAATCTAACATCACGAACAGCCTTACTAAACTTGTCAAACCAAGCCCGGGGAGACTGTTTGAGACCATAAATCGATTTCCGAAGAAGACATACACGAGACTCTCTTGTGGTCTCAAACCCGGGTGGTTGATGCATGTAGAAGGTCTTTTAAAGGTCGTCATTCAAAAAATCATTCTTCATATCAAGCTGACGGAGAGGGCAGTGGCGATGGACAGCCAAGGAGATCAGAACACGAACGGAATTCAGCTTGGCAACAGGAGAGAAGGTTTCCTCATAATCAAGCCTCTGTTGTTGTGTAAACCCACGCGCCATAAGCCGGGCCTTGAGCCTATTAATTGTCTCATCCTGAGCATGCTTGATAGTAAACACTCACTTGCAACTGACACCTGAATGGCCGGGAGGAGGAGGAACCAGATCCCAAGTCTGGTTGGACCAAAGAGCATTCATTTGCTTGTCCATGGTCGCGAGCCACCATGGATGTAAAAGAGCCTCCTGCACAGAGTTAAGAATAGAAATGGAGGAGAGAGAGACAGCAAACTTGAGTAGAGATGGAGTCAGGCGATGCATAGAGACATAATTCGTCATGTGGTGAGCGGTAGAGGAAGTTGTCGGATCGTCAGTCCGCGAAATAGCACTGGTACAGGGACGCTGTTGTAGAGTTCCAGAGACCGGGGAACGGCGAGTGTAGACACGAATAAGGGATGGCTTAGACGGTGGAGGTGGAACATGTGCCGGAGGAGTTGGAAGTAGTGGTGGTAAAGAAGACGTGATGGGAACAGTTGGTCGAGGAACTGGTGGGGGAAAAGGAGCAATGTCAGACGATGGCTCATAAAATGGTTGAGCCTCCTGAAAGGTGACATCAGCAGAGATAATGACTTTGTCATGAGGAGGAAAATAAGAAACATAGCCTTTTGTGTCTGAGAGACTGATACAGGCCCGAGCTTTCAATCTCGGTCAGCAAGAGGTGAAGTCCGATGATACCGTTGTCACAGGTATGCTGCTTATTCATGATCAAGTACTGAAAGTTTTATTTGATACTAGTGTCAGTCAATTTTTTATTTCAACATCTATTCATAAATCACTTCATATACGACCATATCAAGTTGCTCAACATTTGAGTGTACTGTTACCGAATAAAACGATTCTGATAACGAAAGAGCGAGTCGTAGTCTCGCTGCCTTTTAATGATAAACGAATTGAAGTTGATGTTGTGGTCTTACCGTTAGTTGAGTATGATGTCATCCTTGGAATGAATTGGCTATCGGATCGAAAAGCCGTCATTAACTGTAAAACGAAAGAGGTGTTATTCAAATGCCCAGATGGAAGTCCGATGATCTATAAAGGTCTGGGCGAAGTTGCAAAAATCAGGATCTCGAAAATGAAAGCCAGAAAAATGGTGCAGAAAGGCTGTGAGGACATTTTGGTGATGATTAAAGAAATGAAAAAAGAAAAAAAATTATGGTTGTGTCCGTAGTGCGGGACTACGTGGATGTATTCCCAGAAGAGTTACCTGGTGTACCTCCAGGCAGAGAAGTTGAATTTGAAATTAAGATGATTGAAGGAGCTGCTCATGTGGCGAAGACTCCGTATCGGATGGCACCAAAAGAATTGGCAGAGTTGAAAGTGCAATTGCAAGAATTGCTTGATAGGAACTTTATCCGACGAAGTACCTCACCTTGGGGAGCTCCAGTATTATTTGTGAAAAAAAAAGGATGGATCTCTCCGTCTATGCGTCGATTATCGCGAGCTGAACAAGTTGACAATAAAGAATAAATACCCTTTGTCGCGCATTGATGATTTGTTCGATCAACTGGTAGGCGCACGTGTATTTTCAAAAATTGATCTTCGATCAGGATATCACCAGCTGAGAATTCTAGAGGAAGATGTCTTCAAGACAGCATTCAGTACCCGGTATGGGCATTTTGAATTTGTGGTTATGCCTTTTGGTCTAATGAATGCTCCTGTAGCTTTTATGGCCTTGATGAATCGTGTGTTTAAGGCATTCTTGGATCAGTTCGTGATTGTTTTTATCGATGATATATTGATTTATTCAAAGACAGAGGAAGAGCATGCTCAACACCTGCGTCAAGTCTTGCAAACATTGAGGGAACAACAGTTGTATGCTAAGTTCTCAAAGTGTGCGTTTTGACTGACTGAGGTGGCCTTTCTAGATCATGTGATTAATGCGGGAGGGTTGGTTGTTGATCCAGCTAAAATTGAAGCAATAATCAACTGGACCCGACCGAAATCCATAACCGAAGTACGAAGCTTCTAGGGCTTGGCTGGTTATTATCGAAAATTTGTGAAGGACTTTTCGAAGCTAGAACTACCCTTGACACAACTGACTCGAAAGAACGTATTATTTACGTGGGGAGACGATTGCCAGCAAGCATTTGAAGCTTTAAAGGAAATATTAACGACAGCGCCAGTGTTGGTGATGCCTGAAAGCTCAGATGGTTTTCAAATTTATAGCGATGCATCTTATAAAGGATTGGGTTGCGTGTTAATGCAACGTGAAAAGGTGATTGTTTTTGCTTCCCGACAATTAAAGGATATCGAAAAGAATTATCCAATACATGATCTGGAATTAGCAGTGGTTGTGTTCGCCTTGAAAATTTAGCGTCACTACCTGTATGGTGTTTGATGTGAGATATTCACAGACCATAAGAGCCTGAAATATATATTCGATCAGCGAAAAATCAATTTACGCCGGAGAAGATAGCTGGAATTTATTAATGATTATGATCTGGATATTCAATAACATCCAGGTAAAGCAAATGTGGTCGCAGATGCATTAAGCAGGGAGAATATTGTTGCGTTGTAAGTGATACCGCAGTATAATAGGAAGCTTTTTTATATGCTTCAGAAAATGGAAATATGCATAATATTTACGCCTGAAGAAAAGCAAGCACAACTATTCCAGATGCGGATTCAATATTCGCTTAAAGAGAGAATCCGGAAAGCGATACCACAAGACCCCTTCTTGATGGGGATATTTGAAAAATTGAGAAAGGGAGAAGTGCTTTTATTAAAAAGGATTCCTTATTACTCCTGAATGACAGATTATGTGTACCAGATGCTGATAGCCTGCGGAAGGATATCCTGTATGAGGCGCATAATACGCCATATTCGATTCACCCTGGTCGGACAAAGATGTACCACGATTTGAAACAGGACTTATGGTGGTCACATATGAAAAAGGATGTCATTCAGTATATTGCTCTGTGTCATACCTGTCAGATAGTGAAAGCAGAACATCAGAAGCCTGTTGGGTATCTTCGATCTCTCCCTATTCCGAAATGGAAATGGGATGATGTTGCGATGGATTTTGTATTTGTCATGCCTCGCAGTAAAGCTGAGAATGATGAAATTTGGGTCATCATTGACCGATTGACAAATAACGCTCATTTTATACCGATCAAGAAAAACGGGCCGACTGAAAAATTGGTGGAACTCTATGTAAATGTAATCGTGAGATTACATGGTATTCCGCATACGATCGTGTCAAATCGTGATGGACGGTTTACATCTGATTTGTGGCGACGAGTTCACAACAGATTGGGAACAAGACTGTTGTACAGTACTGTCTTCCATCCGCAAACAGATGTTCAGTCTGAACGCACCATCCAGATGTTCGAGGATCTATTGCGAATGGTGGTTTTGGACTTGAAAGGCTCTTGGAAAAAATATTTATCATTAACTGAATTTGCTTATAATAATAGCTATCAAGCAACGATCCAATTGGCCTCGTTCGAAGCTCTATATGGGAGGCGATGCAGAACTCCTTTGAGCTGGGCAGAGAATGGAGAAAAGAAATTGTTTCCGCAGAAGATGACAGATAAAATTGAGGAGAAAGTCCGCATTATTCAACAAAGAATGAAAATCGCACAGGATCGTCAACAGAAATATTACAATGCACGACATCGTCTAGTGAAATTTGTTGTGGGCGATCAAGTGTGCCTGAAGATTAAACCGTTTAAAGGGATTTCACGATTGTGACGAATTGGAAAACTGAGTCCAAGATATGTTGGCCCCTTCCCAGTGATTGAACGTATTGGTGAGGTGGCGTATCGCTTAGCTCTGTCTACTAAAATACAGAAGTTGCATGATGTCTTTCATGTATCCGCACTTCGACGGTATATTCCGAACCAAAATTTGATGATATTTGTCAATGATGTGCAGATCGAAGCTGATTTGTCCAGTCCGACGACAGCTTATCAAATTGTTGATCGGCAGAGCACGAACCTTCGGAATCGACAGGTGAACTTTTTCAAGGTATGGTGGACCGGTCACCACGCCAAGGATGCTACTTTGGAGCGAGAGGACTTGCTAATGAAAATTTTTTCCTTTTTCTTTGAGAATCGAGAAACTGCTTGAATTTTCAAGGACGAAAATTCTGATAAGGAGGGGAGAAATTCTAAGAGCCGAAATCTAATATTAATATGTTTGCATATATATAAATAAAAGGCTCTGTAAATATTCCCCGATGATGGAAAACAATTTATTTCAGTACTGATTTGACGTCGTACTTTAATTTTGATGTTCAGATTTTTCCGTCTGATATTTAATTTTTATTTGCGACAGCCGCTTTGTTTTCATTTAAATTGAATGTCTTGAGTTGGCCGGCTTTGATATGAACTTGGGCATGGTTGGAATTGGGTTTGGTTATGGCTATGAAATGGGTGAACCGGTGTGTGTTGGTTGTGGCTGTGCAATGGGTGAACCGGTGTGTGTTGGTTGTGGTTGTGCAATGGGTGAACTGGTGTGTGTTGGTTGTGGTTGTGCATGGGTTGAGACCGGTATAACAGGGGGTCTGACCGGTTGCCTGGGTTCAGCGGTGGAATTATCTCATGCTATTTGATATCGTGCTTTGTTCGTTCTTCTTCATATTCGACGGAACGAACCGCCGGAGCCGCTCCTGCGCCGATTGCCCTAGCCGTCTCCAATCTCCTCTGTTTTGTACGATTTCTTCGTCTTTGGGAAGGTAATCTTCTTCCCTCCACTCCTCTTGTGTTGATCATGAAGTTTGTGTACGGATTGACGATGGGTGAAAAACCTAGGGTTTGGGGTTTTGGTTTTGATTCACTCTTTTTACATCAAAAGTTTCTTTATAGCTTTCCAAACCCTAAACCTTGAATTTGAATAAATTTTGGGAGAGATGAGGTTAGGGTTTCATTAGGGGTTTTTGTCTTGACCTCCTTGCAAACTTTGTTTGCCGACTGGGTTGTTGAATGCTGCCTGGATGCTGTCGGTAGTACTTTTGGGCTGCTTTGTGTCAGCTGTTCGGCTGTTTTAGAGGGGATTTACGCCTTGATTTGAGTTGTTGTTCGCAGTCCTTGGTGTTGCCATTGTGGCAACCCTTGAGGCTGTGCATTGGAGCATTTTGGATCGGCTATCGTGGGTATTTGAAACCTTTTGTTGGTTGATGGTGCACCTCCTTTTTGAATCACCCACGCTCGTCCTTCCCTAGACAACTCCTAAAGGTCGTAGTTGTGACCGTCGTAGGAGTTCGCTCGTAACTATTTATGGCGCAACCATAAAGTAAATGATATTTTGATACTGCAGAGGATGGCGCCCGGCGATAGACGTGACGTGAACCCTTCGAAGGACAAGGGCAAAGGAAAAGTTGGGGTGAGTCCTTACTGTTTTGTTTCCTCTTTTGTGAACTTGTTAAGCTAGTTACCTTTCTTTCAGTTGTTTGATATCACTAAATATATGAATCGCCGAAAACGCTAACGTGGCTTAGCGAGCAGTAGAATTCTGAGGAGAACCAAATACAAATAAATCATATTTGTGAAATAAACTGAACGAATTGAAATGATTGAAAATGAATTGAAATTAAGAACGTGTCGACGCATCGAAATGCTAAGGGTCGGCCTAGTAGGGGGGAATGTGTCAGACTCCTATACCTCGTGAGGGGGGTAGAACTCTCACACCTCGTAGGAGTGGTCGAACTCCTACAGATTATGATATGAATCCAATAGGAGGCGTTGAAGCCTGTAGCGCGTAGAAGCGCCCTAAGGCCTAAAGTGGATAATGATATGAAGCGTCGACGGACCCGGATAATTGAGATATTCGAATGACCCTAAGAATTTCGAGAAACGAACTACGAATAAAAGGAAATATGAATTGATTACAGATATAGAATTGTTGATTTTACCTGTTCCTAGCTTAGAAACATATTCATATAGATTTCATTACTGCCGACTCTCTTGTCTGCTTGTAGTGTGAAGCTACTGGTAAGAGTAAGGAATTCACTTAGTTTTCAAAACTAATTGGCTTCTCATTTTTTTAGGAACCGAGCACCAGCATACCAGACCCCGCTAGACGGGCTCAGGCAGAGGCAGATCGAAGACCAGTTGAAGATGTGGCTCGTCCACGGGTTAGCATGAGTTTATTTTGTGTACTTTTGTTAGATATTTGTAATGTAATAAATGTAGACACTTTTGTCCTGATATGTAGACAGTGTATATTCTGTATATTAATGAAATGTGATATTATGTTTTTACTGGTACACTTCTTTTATTACCCTGCTGCGTATAATTATGTGAAAAAATCACTCAGAAAGAATGAATTTAAATTGTTGTGATTTTGGGCCATTACAAAAATCACATAATCTCTCAGGCTCACTAGGAAAGAAATTGATAGTTAATTTCAGTGCAAGAGTAGGATACATCATATTATTTCTTGCTCCTCCAAGAAATCAAGTTGCCCACAACAAAGGCGCAATAGGAAAATAGATCGTATATCAAAAAACAATCAATCCCAAATAGAATCAATAAATGCACAAACCTTCAAATGCCCATGAGCTAGATATATAAGGTCATTTCCTATATGAGTTTTAATATATCTGGAAATTCTTGGAATATTAGCCATGTGACTAGAGCAAGGGCAATGCATAAATTGTGAAACCACATTGTACCAAAAGCATGTCAGGGCACAAGATAGTTAATTAGATCAATTTCCCAACGAACATCTGTATCACTCTAAAGCTCCCATAATCAATTGTGGTCAAAATATAGGGATCCATAGAAGTCTATGAGCATCTGCAACTCAACATGCCTGCATAATGGAGAAGATCTAAGCCAAAGTCACTGGAGAAGGAGAAGCTCACATGCGTGTTTGGCGGGTTTGCCATCATCGAGGGCAACGCGGGGACAAGAAGCACTCCACACTGTGAACATGTGAATGGCAATGTTCGTCATGCGACGAACAAGTTATCCTTATGTATTTCTTTTATTAGCGCTGCACGTGTTATTTTAGTATGAGCTTTTGTGGTTATTTATCATTTCGCCCTTCTTTTATGAGAGTCGATACATAGCTCTTATTTGAATGTGTAACTCATCGTGGAAGTAAGAATGTAAGATCAAGGAAGACCTAGGTCTGTTTTCCCCTCCCTTCTCCCTCCTCCTTCCCTATTCTTCTCATTGAGCCGCCATTCGGTAGGAGCAACGGGCATCACCGCCCTCCTCGGTATTATTTGGTCCAACCTCGCCATTCTCTCGGTCACGGACTCTGATACAATCCCGAAGAAGAATCTGGCAAGGGATGGAGACGGCAGCTAAGAGATAGAGAGAGAAGAGGGGGAAGGGAAAATAAGAGGTCCTAGGGAGCAGCCCTAAAACACATTTATCCAAAAGATAAACCAAACATTCCTACCCCTCCCCCTTATATAGATGACGAAGGGCACACTAAAATAGACATTACATTTAATATTAACATAATCTAATTAATATTAATTAAATATCATTTAATTAATATCAATCAATAAATAAATACAGCTTAATGATGGCGACTTCCAGAAATGTGCTTCGATGGTTCCAACGATGGTTGACCGCTTTAGCGAATATGCAAGCATAACGGTTGACCACTCTAGCGAATTTGTGAGCGGAACAATATATCCTCCTTTAAAATTGACCTTGCCCCCGAGGTCAAAGTCACAATATTTGCCTGGATCTTAAGAGAATTTGAGCGATGTACAACTTGTGGTGGTGATGCGACAAAGACGGTGTCAAAATGGGGAAATTATTTGTCCGGAGCAAGCTTGAATAGAGGTAGAGAGAAGGTTGTGGATATTTAGCAGGTGGACAAAATTGAGGGGAACCAAGGTGGGTGAGAAAATGGTGGAGACATGTTGGCAGGTAGCATGGGGCTCAAAGAAGAGAGAGGAATTGTGGGGGTTACATGGGGAGTGGGTGATGTTGGGTGTGAATATGAGACTGAAAGAGTATGTAACTGAGAAATGTATAAAGCAAGTGAGGCATTGGCAATCAGCACGGGGCTCAAGGCAGACAAAGGATAATTGAAATAGGGGTGTGTGTGAAAATGTGGGGTCCACAGATGTTGGCTGGGGAAAAATATGATCGTAAATGAACGCAGATGTCGACCGTGAAGGCGTGGGCAGAAAAAAAAAACCAAGTGGGTCCCAAGAGCATGAAGAAATGGGGGCATGTCAATGTGGAGCAAAAGAAAACAAAAGAAAGGTTTGGCTCGAGAAAACAACTGAGCGGAAGAACTCCTTCGAGCACGAGACAACCTGGAAGACCAGTAGGGTAGCTTTTTGGAGGATGACGAGTAGTTTCGATGGCAGCCTGCACAGAGTCGAAGGCATGTCCGAGGTCGGGAATGCGCCAACAGCTACGGGTCATTGGGGAATGTCGTAGGACGTCCTCCTCGTTGATTAAAAGGGCGCATAGAAGAAAAATGGGTAGGGGTCATTGTCGGAGATCGTGTTGAGGGTAGGTGGTTTATGTCTGCGGGCGGCAGAGCGGAGGGCCCCTGTGAGAAGGTGACAACAACCTGCTCATCGGGTGCCTTTGAAGTCGAAGGAGGATGGAGGACCCAAAACATGCTCTAGAAAACTATTTGCATGTGGTCCCGGAACCCTGAGTGTGAAGAGCACGATATGTCTGATTCGTCTGCGGCGGGGAACGGTGCAGCCCTGGGCGGTGATGGAAGAGGTAGCAAGAGAGACACCTAGGTACTATGGCCCCTTTCCATCGACGTGCGTATCAGAACAGGTAGTAGATGGACAACTTGTATCATGAATGGATCACAGAGGGCGAGAGGGGATCCCCAGTCTGCGAGGAAGCCGGGTCCTGAGTTGTGCGGGTCTATGGCAAGGAGCGGAGTGGGAACGGCGGAGGGTAGAGAACCATGAGGGGGAATTGCAGTCCCTAGTCCGTCTAACTCGAGGAGATTATAACCTTGGCATAGAGACAGTACTACATGGCGCAAAAGTTGGCGAAGTCATCGGTTCGCCGACTAAGACGCACGTAGAGTGCGGGGCCGATGAAGCCCATGGCATGAGAGGAGGCGTGTATGGCAACAGAACAACCGGAGGCTACAGCAGACGGTAGGGAAGGTCGGACCAAATTGATGGGATCCTGGAGAAGAATCCGACAAGGGAGGGGGTCGGAGGTTGTTGGCTAGGAGAGAGAGAAGAGGGGGAAGGGAAAATGACATGAACTAGGGAGCAGGCCTAAAGCACATTCATCCAAAAGATAAACCAAACACTCATATCCCTCCCCCTTATATAGATGAGGGAGGGCGCACTTAATAAGACATTACATTTAATATTAATATTAATCAATTAATACAACTTTATCAAAGTGGCTTTCAGAAATGTGCTCTGATGGTTCCGACGAAGGTTGACCGCTTTAGCTAATATGCAAGTGAAACAGTTGACCGCTCTAGCAAATTTGCGAGCATAACAGTCACTGTTGTCGAAAGCCAACCATCACACACGTTCAGCTCGTGCCCCGCACCACATGACCTCCCCAGTTTGTGTATACCTTGCCTTCATTCCATGGTGAATGTCCAGCCAAATGTCATCGACCCTGCCATTACTCAGCCTAAAATGCCCATGATGAGTTATTGGCCACCACTCAACCCTCCATCCAATACTTGGACACCAAGTTCAATCAACAGTACAGCCCCCCCCCCCACCCCACCACCACCACTTCTACCGTCGAGGTTCGGTCCTTATTATCCCCCCTCCACCCCCACCACCGTGCACGCGTGCCTTGATGGTACCCCCCCTTCAATGGATTGCACCCTCTCGGCTGGATTGGAAGGGACGAGCAATTAATCAATCTTCAGCATACACATGAGGTGCATAAGGTACTGACGGTGGTGGGAAGATGGAGGTATTAGTTGTTAATCGGGTAGGTTGGTCGGTGGAATCCATCCTTACTTGGCTACCTCGCATTATTGGCACGCCCCCTCCGCCAACCCGGAAATCACTGACTCTCAAATCATGAATACATTAGTTTTGTGTGATACGGGCTTATGCTTCCAATGCAAACCATACTCACCCACACACGACTGGCCATTAAAGGAGTTGAGGGTAACTGTCGGAGAAGACATCCCCGAAGTCACCTTGGTCGATTTCAAGGATCATGAGGAGAACGGTAACAGTGGCGACCCATCTCTCGAGGGATTACGTCGACTAGAATTAACATGTTACATGATACCCAGAATCTCTGGCCCTCACCATATAAAACTTTTGGGGATCGTATGTGAAGCACATATTATTGTCATGATCAATAGCAGGGCAGCCACACTTCATATCTCATCACATTGTCGACCAGGAGGGTAGGATTGGAAAAAAATTTGGATAGGGGACCCATATATAGAGATAGGTGCGGGTGAACCTTTTCAAATGCATTTTAAAAAAAAATGTTTGTTTATAAAATATTAACTAGAATGTTTTTACAAACCTTTTTAGATCCTATTTACACATAAAAAAAGCATTTTAAAAATAAGATTCGATCGGACATCGGGCTTTGTTAAAATCCAACCGGAAATCTGACAGTACATAACGTTTTTTTGACAGTCTGATAGAAGATCTAGTGGACAGGATTTCACCCCCACCTATCTTATTTACACTACCCCTACCCAAAAAGTACCAGTAGGATTGAGTGAGAAAGGTTTTCGGCCCATATTCCAATGGAGAAACATGAAGGAGTTAAAAAAGAAATATACCTTTCTGGATTTTATAGATGTCGGCTCCTCGAGCAGTTATACAACATGCAGCAAGGGAATCTGTTTGTTGTCAATTATATGACCCTAAACAGTCGCCTTACGGTTTTGATCCGGGCTCCGCACAGATATTCACCGAAAACTAACTCTGCACCACTTCGAGCTAGTTGATCAAGTATTTCAGCTTACTCCCCATCACTAGCAATCTTTGAGAATCAATAGAGTTAGTTGAATACTCATACACTAACTGAACCATCATGAGGCCTCCCCAGCCCGAGACCACCTCTGTACTTACTCATGTCACCTTGAACATGAAAGTTATGACTATGATACTGAGGCTTCATTTGGTAGAGTTTTTCACGCCAATGCGGTTTGGAAAAGGCAACGCTGCCGCTCGAAATCATTTGTTTTTCCGCTGTTTTTTTTTTGAACTGCTGTGTTTCACTCCAGGCGCAAAATCTTGTGTCCTGAAACCCTCCCGGGCACCTCCAGTTAGCTGCATTTAGGGAGGAGGAAACGTTTCCCGCTGTGTCGCCCTCCCGCGCCCCGCGCGGTGCACCGTCGGGTTGCCCGCAGAACATTTTTAGGGTTTCCGCCGGCGTCGGAGCCGCCGGAGGCCTGCCCGGAGCCCACCGGCGGGCTCGCCGGTCCCCGGCGAACCCATCTGGGGTATCCCGGCGGCGCTCCTCCAGGGCCACCGCCGGCAGTAGCCCTGCCGGAGCGTCGTCGGGATACCCATGGCGGGTTCGCCGGGCCCGGCGACCCTGCCGGTGGGCTCCACGCACGCCGCCGCCGGCGGAGGCGCGCGGAAGCTGCGCAGGGCGGAGGCAGGGCGGTAAATTAATATATATATATATATATATATATATATATATATATATATATATATATATATATATATATATAATCTATATAGTTTATAATATAATATTAAAAATATATATTTTTAAAATAAATTTATATATATATTAAGTTTTAAAAATATATATACCTTAAAAAAATTATAATAAAAAATTATAAAACGTCACAGTTGATTTGTCAAATGATTTTTTGTTCTGAACAGCTCTGCAAACACAGATTACCCAAACAAATCTCAATTTTCAGCAATCAGTTTTCATCAGCTCCATTTACAAACCTGCATTTGCAACAGCTCCTTTTACAACTGTAACCGCTCTCCCAAATGAAGCCTGAGTTATCCAACTCTAATGAAATTCAATATCTGATGAGTGACCAACCATTTAATCATAAGATTGAGTTTGATCCAGATGTTATGGCACTGATAGAGAGCAATCATGAATGACCTAGCGAGCCCGAAGTAATGGGATGTCCTCTCCTTATTCGGTTATCCCTTTCTAGGACTAGCTAGTGCCCTATCATAGACCATTTCCTCGACACTACTCATTGATTCATTTTTGAGTATATGTTCTTCCCACTTTTTCCCATGTCATTTTCCCGAGTCTCATCACGACAGCAAGCCGAGAGCCTAGTGTTGACTTCATAAGTGGATATATCACCTGTTCTTTAGGACATTACCTCTATAAATGATACTCATATGAAGGATCATCATGCCATTGATGAATATTTTAATGAACCTCTTGACGAGCCAACACATTCTTATGAGGATGAAATGCAAATGTGAGGGTCATTTATGAGTAATGGATCGTTATGGCATCTTCAAATCAAATCCTCGGTTTCACTCCTGAGCGGGGACCTTGAGCATAACATTGACTGTGTATAGTTTGTTTCACATACACTACAAGATACATTCGATGTTTCCAAGAGCTTATATGATTGTGCCTCGCACTTTTGACGAGTTCTTGGATATCCCGTCTGCAGAACCACCAGATGAGTTTTTTCTCCTTGGAGATACACAACACTATCTACAGTTGCATTTTATTATTGATGTCTTTGGTATTAATCCGGGCGATCATCGCATTCGCGATGAAATTTATTACATAATATACGGTGAGCCTCCTAACAAGTCACATATTTTGAGAAACATTTGGTATATTAGGGACTCATACTTAATTGTTGACGAATCAAATAATTCTTTGGGTATCTGTCGCATGATTGACAAAAATTTTACACCCCGCTCGAAGAACCTCGCGATAGATTACTCCTTTTAGAGACATTCAACTCCTTGTTGGACATCACCAAAAGAGCGTCATTTTTGTTGTTCATCAATTGCATGAATCTGTTCAGTCATTTATTTATCATCTGCATGAGTTACATAAGTCGATTCGATGAAGAATTGCATGTAACAATGAAACATATAAAACTTATGCAAACAAACACAAGAGACTGAAGAATATCCGGAATGCGAGTAGGAGATTGTCTAAATGCGTGCTAAGAGGCTCCCAATAGGGCCAACCAAAACGTTAAATGTCAAACGAATGAGTCTCTATACAATCAAGATATGAGCTAGAGCGAACGCCTACGATCTTGGCATCCCTAAGAGTAAGGGTATTCTCCCCATATTCAATATCGGGGCTTGACCCCTCACTTTGGCGAGAAGAATGATTCGTACCTTGAACCCACCCCACCCCCCCATCCCCCCCCCCCCCACCCCCCCACCCACCCACCCACCCCCCCCCACCCCCCCCACCCCCCCCCCCCCCCCCCCCCCCCCCCCCACCCCCCACCCACCCCCCACCCGAGCTTCATATACCCCGGTCTTTGCACTACCCTCAGCCTCAACTCCAACCTTGATTCACCCCTCACTAACCTATGTCAAAACCGTCAAGGGCGCCACCGGTGCCACCATCACATTAGTTGATTCTAAGAGCGCAAATCAGCCTTCAAAGACCATTGCATACATTGTGACCCGGGATTTTCTGGCTATGCCACATGAAGACACATTGAGATACTTAATTCATTGGAGAGAGAAATAGGGCACCCTTTCACCGACGACACTTGAATGGCGTCCGAGGAGCCACATCAATTCTTACCCAGCCTACATTGAAAGGATACTCATCTAAATTCATCAGAAGATGAATTCATTCAAGTAGGATGGTTGATGAGGTCGATATTTATAGTGTTTTTCAGACTCATCCGGGCTCATTTTCACGCACTTCCACTTCACTTTCAGGTTGTTATTGCTTATATTTCACTTGTTCACAATTCTCACACGAAGTGCACATTTTGCTCGTTGGGGTGTGTAATTGCGCACCATTTTACTGGGGGTAAGCACATGGTGCTCCCCATGTATTTATTTTGTTGTTTTGATCAGTTTTTCTGTGCTAGAGGTGTTTTCCCAGTTGTTATTGTTGTGCAGGTGGGCAGAGCCCCCAATCTAGTATCGTTCTTTCCTGTAGGAATCACACGGTCGTGCGTTTTTCTTCACGCATGACCGACGTGATCGTGCGATGCCTACTGTTTTGCTTTCTGGTGCTCTGCCCTGGGCCGTGCGATTTGCTCGAGTACGCGTTGTTTTGCCCGTGCGTAACCAAATCGCACTTCCTCTTTTTGTCTAAAATTTTATGAAATTATTGTCTGTGGGTTTTCTTTACGAACGGTTGGATTCAATTGTGCGTGAAGGAAAATGCACGATCTGCTTCTTTGCTTGGGATTTCAGTGTTCTGCCAATGACCGTGGGATTTGTTCTCGCACGGGCTGTTTTTCCTATGCGTGATCAAAAACGAACGATCTCTTTCGGAATCAGATAGGACGATTTCTGTGCGTTAAATTTTGCACGATTCATGCACGGTCGTGTGTTCGACCGTGTGTGACCATTTTCTAACGCATTTTCCTATTTAAGTGGCAGGTCGCCCTAGGTCTGGGGAGGATCTTCATCCCGAACTTCATTTCGCCGTTTCGTCGTAGGGAGAGCTCTGCTCTCTTCTTCTCCCTACATGTGTTAGGGATTTTGCCCTAGGCCGCCTCCATCATCCAAGAGCTTCAAGGAAGGGGATTATAGCCCTACACTCACCATCAAGCAAGGAAGATTTGCACCGGAAGAGATCGGGTCGTGAGACGAAGAAGACGGACCATTGGGAGAAGGTGACAGCTCTCCTCTACCCCGGACGCAGTTGCAGACCGAGTTAGGATGCGGATTGACAGCCCGGCAATTCCTACCGTGAACCCTCAACAAGGCTTCGGATTTGGTCGATTCCTTTGCTTCTTTCTCTTGTTTGATGATTATGTGTAGATAGTTTCTTTTTCATGTATTGATGATGTGCACTTGAACCCATGCTTTTTATGTTAAATTCATGTCTTTGCATTTATTTTTGTTCTTTTGTGTTTGAGATTGCGCCGCCATTTTCCAACATGTCGTGTTAGGTTTGCCGCACTAGCAATTGCTAGTTGAATGCTTTGCGACGAGTTGTTTGCAACCCTCACACCGATCGCTTACTCGTTCATCCGTCATGCGAAGCATTACATAGCGGTCTGCGTAGTTTTCATCCCGACAAGCGATGCAGTGCATAGCGGCCGGCATAGGAGTAGTTAATTTAGTTTAGTTTTATTTTGTTTCCGCAAATCAAAAACCCCACCTAAACCCCGAACTTGAGGACTTCAATCTCAAGTCCTCGATAGTTACTTCACCTTACTGTGTTCCTTGTGAGATCGATATTTGGGAAAATTTGCCCATTTTATATTACTTGCGCGACCGGTACACTTGTCATGAATGCATCAAGTTTTTGGCGTCGTTGTCGGGGAACACAGTCATGTGAGTTTCTGGAGAGAAATTCTAGAGGTAGAAGCCCTTTTTCGTTGTAATACCATCCCTTTGTGTTTTTATTTCTTTGTACTTCTATTTTAAATTTTTTTATAGGTTGCATTAGTAATTTATTGTTGGGTGTAGTATTTTGCACAGAGTGCTTGCTTTGTTGAATCTGTTGTTCACACCATGTTTGTTAGTCTTAATATTCGTTGTAGATGGTGTGGCGAATACAGCCATTATAGTGATGAATGTCCTAATGAAGAAATTGGGCATAATTCTCATGGCCCAGTGTATGAAGCACCGATCTTTTACGGTCCTTCACGCCCCGTGCCCAAGCCTTATGGTCACTCGTCCTCGCCGCATTTACCGTTTTGTATTCCTCTCCGGCCCCACAAGGATCGAGGAGTAATGCAAAGCAGTGCTTGTTTTGTCGTAGCACCGACCACGCTCTGAAGGATTGTGCCAAGTATCTTCGCCAATTGGACAAGGATGATGAGTCGGATATCTGGATCGTCTCAACTCCTATTCGTGGAAGCACACCTTCTACCTCTGGATACGTAACTGTGACACCTTATTTTGAAGGGCATGATGTGGATCTGTCTCTCAGAGTTGTGGTGGATCGATGCTCTGACAAAGCTGCGACTGTCTCCTCTGTACATTCATCATCACTTGGGGATTCAATTCTTTGCGAGGAACCAGTGCTTTACTTTTATCCAAACACTATTCCTCTCCCTTTTGTGCATTCTTCTACATTCGTTTCTGACGACATCGTTGACGATGCACCGCAAGATGAGGCGTGTGATCGAGGTGTTGTGTCTGTCCATATGGAGGAGGACAACCTTCAAGGTGAGGAGGATTCTTCCTCAGCACTGGAGGAGGAAGTCCAAATCTTGGGCGAGGCCACTGATGATCCAGCTGAGCCTTGTGGCATTGTTGACGATGCCGACAATATTTCACTACCTCAACCTATTGGGAGTGAGACCGGGACCACTCCCCCTTTTGATGTTTATTTTAGTTTTTCTTCTACTTTATTACTTGATCACTCTTTTCATTCGATCTTGTGCTGGTTGAGCTTCCACGGGTACCCCAGGAGGACTTGGACCTTCTCCCTGTTAGCGACATCTTGCTGGGCAAGGATTATTTTGGTGAGATGAGTGAGGATCCTTCCTCCTCTTCTTACTTCTTCCCTCTACCTGTGAGGAGTGTGTATGATTATTTAGGTAGAGGGATAACTATTTTATCGTCATATCGGTACCCGTTACCGAAATGGATAATGGAACAGTTACCTGTTCACTTTTCTTTTCATAGACCCATTAGCTAGAACTTTTCAAATTTTCAATAAGTCATGCTGGGAGAAGTATAACCCCAGTAGTTATCTTATATTCCTCTGCAAATTAGTTTAGTTTGTTTATTTTCTTTTGCTTCTGCAAAGCTCACCCCTTGCAGGTATTTTTTATTTGTGATGGGGGTGGTTATGATTCTTCGTATGGCGACTTCGTCTTGGACTTTCACGCGTCTTCTGGTATGCTCATTTCTGAGCATTGGGTACTCTCTTCCTCAGCTCCTTTATTTATTCTTATTGCTCATCATTTGCTAAGTTTGTTTAAATTAAGTTTGGGGGAGAGCTGTTGTATTTGTACTCACTCACGTGCATTATTGCATAGCATACTAGAAGCTTTTATTTCAATAATTTTGTTGCATTTTCACCGCACACCACAACACTCACTTGAGCGCGTGCTTAACCGTTAGCGCATCATGCGTTAAATTCGTCTCTTTTCTGTGATTTGGGAAAATGCCTGTGTTGGCTTAGGATTGCGAGACAGTGTAAAATGTTGACTCGTGCAGTGCACCCAGTCGAGTGCTCAAGTCTCCTATAGAAATACGAGTAGGATTAATTTTTCTTTATGCTTTTAGTTTATACTTTTTCTATCATGCGTAAATATTTTTTATTCTACTCAAAAATGATGAATCCGATTTGAAACCGACGGTAGAGCAGGGATATGTGTAGATGGTCGTTAGCCTCGTATTGCTCGAGTCGGGAGGAAGGATGATTTCATTCGGTGGCTAAGAACTTGCGTCAAGCTATTCTCGAAACATGGGTATAGGGTAGTTCAATTGCGCGAGTGTGATGTAGATCATCAACTTGGCCCGTTTGAGCTTTTTAACCCGTTCCTATCTTATCTTCGCTAGCCCCGTTGTGTCTACCCCGTATTTTGGATTCATCTCCACTATTACCTCGCCAAAACCTAAAAGTCAATCCTAGTCGCGCACCCAAATTTGAGCTCTAGTTGTTTTTTTATCATTATCTTTGGGATGTTGATGTGGTGTTATTGTGAATATGTGGTTGTGCTCTCTTGAAGATGTGCTTAAATTATTGAAAAAGGAGAGAAAAAGTAAAAAGGAAATATGTGAAAAAAAGGAGAAGAGAAATGTGAAATTGAAAAGAAGTTAAATTGAAAATCCATATGTGATTTTTTTATTAGGAGTAGGCGGTGCACACACCCATGTTGTCAAGTTCAAATCTAGAGATGTGGTGCACCCGCATGTATTGTGGTGCGTGGATAGTTTCTTCTTCTGCTAGCTCATTTGGGATTAGGTGTGTGTCTTCGATTTTATCATTGTATATCCCACCTAAACTCAAGCCTCATCTTAAACCTAAAGTCTTACTGATTCGCACGTTGAACCAAACCAGTATCGTGGAGAGAGTGTGGAAGGGCGAGCTTATGGTCACCGTCATTGATGGATTTCTTTGGAGGTCTCCCGAACCCCAATCTTTGGCAATGCTCAACTCAGCGATTAGTTTACTTTCTCCATACGCGTGACCGGCTGATTCGCCGCGATTCTATTTTTGAGTAGTAATAATATATTGATACGCTCTTATAAAATTATAAACTATTTTACATAATTAAAAAGTTCTTCTACTTTATTTTTATGAGCATGACCATGGCACTCCGCCCTTGCAATTTCCATGTCATCAATTTCTTTTTCTCGACCGCATGAGGGATAGTTTGCTCGGGACGAGCAAATGTTTAAGTCTGGGGTGTGATGAGGTATTTATAGTGTTTTTTGGACTCATCTGGGCTCGTTTTCACGCACTTGCACTTCACTTTCAGGTTATTATTGTTTATATTTCACTTGTTCACGATTCTCACACAAAGTGCGCATTTTGCCTGTTGGGGTGTGCAATTGCGCACCATTTTGCTGGGGTAACCACATGGTGCTCCCCATGTATTTATTTTGTTATTTTGATCAGTTTTCTGTGTGATGGAGGTGTTTTCCCAGTTGTTGTGCGGGTGGGCAGAGCCCCATTCTAGTCCAGTTCTTTCTTGTAAGAATCGCACGGTTTTGTGTTTTTCTTCACGCACGATCGGCGTGATCGTGCGATGCCTATAGTTTTGTTTTCTGGTGAACATGCCCCGGGCCGTGCGATTTGCTTGTGCAGTGGCAGTTTTGCTTGTGCGTGACCAAATCGCACGACCTCCTATTTGTCTAAAATTTTATAAAATTATTGCCCGTGTGTTTTCTTCACGCACGGTTGGATTCAACCGTGAGCGAAGGAAAACGCATGATTTGCTTCTTTGCCTGGGTTTTCAGTGTTCTGCCAATACCATGCGATTTGTTCTCGCATGGGCTGTTTTGTCCATGTGTGATCAAAAACACAGTCTCTTTCTGAATCAAGTTGGATGATTTCTGTGCATTAAATTTGGCACAATTCACGCACAGTCGTGCGTTCGACCGTGCGTGACCATTTTCTAATGCATTTTCCTATTTAAGCCGCAGGTCGCCCTAGGTCTGGGGAGGATCTTCATCCCGAACTTCATTTCGCCGTTTCGCCATTTCGCCGCTTCACCTCAATTTTATATCAAATATTCACAAGTCAAACATAACACAAACAATGTAAACTAATTTCTTAGAAATTTACAATCTTTATATAATGAGCATAGAGTTGGAGTATATTACTAGTCAAACAAATCAAACCATTACAAGAAATTTCACATTCTGGTGTGTTGAAGATGTCAACACACAGCAATAGGCATCTTGATATCATAATTTCACTCATTGTTATCATGTATGCTCATACTAAGTGACAATTTTACTTACTCATAATGTTAGATGACTTGGATCCCGATTTGTACATGCCGGAGAAGGCCCTACTCTCGATAAGAACGAAGACGGCGCAAATTGCTAGAGGATCCTCCAAACACCATGGAGATTCTTAGAGCACTCACTCCTCCTGAAATTCACACAATATCCTAGCTCCTGGAAAATGTTAAGGGAACCACATCCTCTCAATCGTTTATGGTCGTATTTATATCTGTAGAGAAAGGTGGAAAACCTTGTACATACTTTTTGAATACAAAAATACAAGTATGAGAACAAATATATAGGAGAGAAGGGAGGAAAACTAAGCTATACAAACAATGTGGGACTAAACACTAACTCCTATATGAGCCTTATAAATGGGTCAATACATCATGTTTTTCTAACATTCTCTAACACTCCCCCGCAAGCTGTAGCGTACAAGTCATATGCACCAAGCATGGATAAGAACTGATGATACATTTGTCGTGGTAATGTCTTGGTGAGAATGTCGGCAACCTGCCCAGATGCTGGAACATGCTCCAGCTCTAACTTCTTTAATTGGACCTTTTCACGAACGAAATGGCAGTCAACCTCGATATGCTTGGTTCGCTCATGAAACACAGGATTCTTTGTGATTTGAATTGCAGTCTGGCTATCGCAAAACAAGATTGCAGGTGAGGGTAAAGTAACCCCCAAATCATCAAGTAAACTCTCAAGACAAGTGAGTTCAGATACAACCGCCGTCATTGCACGATACTCAGCTTCAGCGGATGATCTAGCAACAACAAGCTGCTTTTTGCGACGCCAAGTAATAAGATTTCCCCCAAAGTAGGTACAGAAGCCTGTAGTAGAGCGGCGATCATCTAGGGAACCCGCACAATCCGCATCTGAGTATGCAACAAGAGATAGGGAGGAAGATGCTTATATACAAATCCTTGTCCAGGAGCTGTCTTCAAATATCTGAGGATGTGTACCACAGCCTGAAGATGAGAAGTGCGAGGGGCATGCATAAATCTGCTAACAACTCCAACGGCAAATGAAATATCAGGTTTTGTGACAGTTAGGTAAATTAATTTTCCCACAAGCCGTCGATAATACTCAGGTTTCGTAAGAAGAGAATCGAAGTCAGACTCATGAGCACATAACTTATGGTTGGCATCCATTGGAGTTTCTGCAGGTTTACACCCCTAATAGCCAGCATCATGGAGGAGATCAAGACAATACTTTCGTTGTGACAGAACAAGGTCATCGGATCGTCTTGCAACCTCAAGCCCAAGAAAGTACCTCAATCCTCCCAGATCTTTTGTCTAAAAAACGGAGTTCAAGTATTGCTTAATTTCTTGTATTCCCGTTGTGTCGTTTCCAGTGATCAAGATATCATCCACATATGTCAGGAGAATGACAGTCCCAGTTGATTGATGCGAGTGAAAAGAGAGTAGTCGGCTGAACTCCGCTTGAATCTAACATCACGAACAGCCTTACTAAACTTGTCAAACCAAGCTCGGGGAGACTGTTTGAGACCATAAATCGATTTCCGAAGAAGACATACACGAGACTCTCTTGTGGTCTCAAACCCGGGTGGTTGATGCATGTAGACGGTCTTTTAAAGGTCGTCATTCAAAAAATCATTCTTCATATCAAGCTGACGGAGAGGGCAGTGGCGATGGACAGCCAAGGAGATCAGAACACGAACGGAATTCAGCTTGGCAACAGGAGAGAAGGTTTCCTCATAATCAAGCCTCTGTTGTTGTGTAAACCCACGCGCCATAAGCCGGGCCTTGAGCCTATTAATTGTCTCATCCTGAGCATGCTTGATAGTAAACACTCACTTGCAACTGACACCTGAATGGCCGGGAGGAGGAGGAACCAGATCCCAAGTCTGGTTGGACCAAAGAGCATTCATTTGCTTGTCCATGGTCGCGAGCCACCATGGATGTAAAAGAGCCTCCTGTACAGAGTTAAGAATAGAAATGGAGGAGAGAGAGACAGCAAACTTGAGTAGAGATGGAGTCAGGCGATGCATAGAGACATAATTCGTCATGTGGTGAGCGGTAGAGGAAGTTGTCGGATCGTCAGTCCGCGAAATAGCACTGGTACAGGGACGCTGTTGTAGAGTTCCAGAGACCGGGGAACGGCGAGTGTAGACACGAATAAGGGATGGCTTAGACGGTGGAGGTGGAACATGTGCCGGAGGAGTTGGAAGTAGTGGTGGTAAAGAAGACGTGATGGGAACAGTTGGTCGAGGAACTGGTGGGGGAAAAGGAGCAATGTCAGACGATGGCTCATAAAATGGTTGAGCCTCCTGAAAGGTGACATCAGCAGAGATAATGACTTTGTCATGAGGAGGAAAATAAGAAACATAGCCTTTTATGTCCGAGAGTAACCAATAAAGATACACTTGCGGGCTCGGGGAGCAAACTTATCCGTGATTGGATCGAGAGTATGAATGTAACGCCCCGAATTTAATCTGAAATGTTTTGGGGTTGCGAATAGCGGGTTTCGGGCTAGGGTTTTATATAAAACCTCATCCCCCCCCCCCCTAAACCTAAAATCCCGACCTATCCCTCTCCCTCTCTCGGCTTCTCTCTCACACGCAGCCCGCGCGCCGCCTGAAGGAGCAGCTGGAGCCCCGCCTCCCTCTCTCCCCCTCTCTCTCCCGATCTTCTTTCTCCTGTCGCCGCTGGAGGGCGCAGAGCCCCGATCAACCGCCAGCTGGAAGGAGGAAGGTGTTCCCTTCTCTTCCTCTCCCGTATCTCTCTCTCGAGTTGCTGTCGCTGGAAGGACCGAGCCTTTCATTTTCGGGAGCTGGCCTCCAGTAAGAGGGAGAAGCATCTTCTCCGCCACCAGTAAGGGGGAAATCGACCTCCCTTCCTCCACCTTGTCTCGGTCGTCGCCAACGAAGAGGAGTCAACCCTAGCCGACCTTACTCTCCTCTTGGACGACCAAGAGCGGTTAGGGGTGGGCTTACGCTTGTGGGAGGAGGTCGTCCGGAGGTGTTGTTGGAGAGCAACTCGCGTTTGGCTAGGGATCGCGGCGAAACGTTCGTGTCGGAGCTCGAATCGGCGTGTGCAAGCCGGATCCGTGCGTGAAAAGCCGCTGCGAAGGCCGCTCGTGACCGAGCCATGCCTCAGAAACGCGCGCCAAGGGTAACGACTTTTCTTTTTGGGCAGTTGAAGTCCTTAATTAGCATATTTGCATGGAAGCCTCTCTCCACCGACGGGTGGGGGAAGGGTGCTCTCCGACGGGTCGATGTTTACATCCCCGCTATTATTTGAATTAGCACCCGGAAGCGCGAATATGGTTTAGGCATATTGTGTGAAGCCCATCCGGACATGTTGGTCTGGATTGGTGATGTTCTGGAGTTCCCGAAGAAGACTCCGTGGAAGTTGAATATCTCGGAATGGGGGTCTTCCGGGGCGGCAGTTAGTACTGGAGGTGTCCTCCAGGAAACACCCGAATGTTTGCACGAAGTCGTTGGATCGTCGGCATTAACTCCCGAGGAGTTTTGTCGTGTTTGTGCGAAACCCGTCTCTCGGAGACTGTAGGGCTAGTGTGTGGAATTGTGTGTCTTGAGTGTGCAACTCAAGTGGCCACGAGTGTCACCCTTGTTACATAACAATCGGTTATGTATGCGATAACAGGCAAGGGGAGGTTGACCCGCGTCGTGCGTGTTGGGTACGACGATTTGAGCAACGGGCTTGACTGAATTGTACCTGCACTATGTGGTGTAGTTCGACTACCTAAGGAAATTGGTGTGTTGCTACATGCATAGGAGAGAGCCGAGGACCTTGAGTCACGGCTATCGAATGCTCAGTGTGTTGTCATTCAGTCCAGCACTGAGAATGGTGGTGGGACCCGGGGAAGTCCAGTACACTGTTAAGGTGCCCTGTGTGCACGAGACGTTGGGCCGGTCGCGCCAACGTTTGTGATGATTGGTGCTTAAATGACACATTCTAGCTTTATGTATTTATGCTAATCCGCTTGCACTGAAGAAGCATCGCCACCCCGAGAAAGGAGTGGGGTCGTTATAATTTGATCAGCCCTTGCTGATCGTTGCTTTGTTTGTCGTTGCTTGGTGGAATGTTTGCTTGCGGGTGCTGCGGAGCCAAGCGGGAAATAGTTGGCTGAAGTCCTTTTTGCTGTGCTGGCCCTCGAAGGCTCAACTGTTTGTTTAGTTGTTTTTCATGTGTTGCCGGCCTACGTGCCGATGTATGCAAACCTTTTTATTTGAGTTAAACATTATTGTTGTAAGGCCTTAAGATTAGTTCTGTGGTCGTTGTATTTCATTTCTATTGTGGTTAGTGGACATTCGCCTTTGGGTGCGGTTTTTATGAAACTCTTTTTATTTTTTCGCTATAATGCAACTCTGTGTTAGGATTGCGTTTTCAAAATCTTTAAAGGATTTTTGGTTTTATTTAGTAACTCTTTCGTCTGTCTGTTTCATGTGACGTGGGGCCCCGGCCGGACCTTCTGTTATATTATTCGTGACGGATGGAGGGTGTTACAATTTGGTATCAGACTCTGGTGTCGTTCTTTCTTATTTGAATTCGTGATCGAATTCCTTTTAAGGGGTGGTGAGCACTTATGTGCGTTGTCATTATAACATGAAAAGAACTCATGAATGTTCACTTAAGAATGAAAACACGTTAAAAACATTGTTTGTGGAACCTGAGCGTTCCTTTGTTTGTTGTTTGTTATGTCTTTTAGTCACTAAAGTACGTGTGGCACAACTATAGGTGACCAGAAGTGGTGCTGAACAGTCCTAAAATCAGCATTCTGCAGAGAGTAATGCACCGGCGGAGGTGCCTACACCTCCTCCATCTATCGAGACAATCCGTTTAGTTGCGGAAGCTGTGTTCGCTATGATCAATGCGCAGCCAAGAGAGCAAGTACGCCGTGTGGTGGCCCCGGTGCAGGCTGTCGTAGTTGAGCCATTGGCGGCGAGGCAAGCGCCTGCTGAGCCTTTGGCGGCAAAGCGAGCAACAGAAAAGCAGATGAAGCATGTGATGAGCTTCAATCCTCCTACATTTTCAGGAGTGGAATCACCGACTCAGGTCGAAGATTGGCTCTCACGTATAAAGAGAACCATGACGGCGACAGAGACAAATGAAGCACAGAAGGTGACCATAGTCACTTTCCTACTGGATGGAGAGGCAAGGCTATGGTGGGATAAGGTGGAGTTGCACCACCTTACTGGCAGGAAACTATCAGACGTTTCTATGGAAGAGTTCTCGAGATTGTTTTTGGCCAGGTACCTCCCTTCCACGCAGAGAAATGCGTTGGAGAATCAGTTTCAGCGCTTGACCCAGGGAGAAGGTTCCGTTGACGACTATTTACATGAGTTCACAAGGTTGGGGCGGTACGCCGGCTTCACATTTGCAGACGAGGAGCGAAAGACCAACAGATTTTACGAAGAACTGCGGGATGACCTGAGGTTGCTTCTCTCAGGCCCGATGACGCAGGGCTTTCAGGTTTTGGTAAACACTGCCCAATCTTTGGATCAGGACATGAGGAGAGTGCAAAGTAAGAAAGACTTGGCTGTGAAGAAGCCAGAGTACAAGGTGCATACCTCTTCGAACTCTGGGTTCCGCAACAGGTGGAACAAGAAGGCTAGGTCGTCTGGACCCGCCCCTCCTTCCGTTATTTCTGGAGCTACTTCGAGTCGAGGCCCGGTTACGTATTATACATGTGGCAAGGTGGGACACTACGCCCGAGAGTGCCGCAGTGGCCCGCCGAAGACTGAGAAGAAGACTGGAGCATCTTATGCTGAAAAGGGCAAAGCGGTGGAGTCATCAGCTTCTCATTATACTCTTATACAGCCTCGAGTCTACAACCTTGGCCAACAGGAGGTTATAAAACAGAACGACGTGGTGACAGGTGCGACATAGTATACAGTTTTTACTGCTATATATACTTGTTATCTTGTGTCTTCCTTAACTTGTTTGAATTAGGTTTTGTACTAATTTGGGACTATCCGGCGAGAGCACTGTTCGATACAGGCGCTTCTCATTCCTTTCTATCCAAGGACTTCGTATTGCGCATCGGAGTGCCTTCTGTTCTATCAACTAATAGATTGGATGTTTTGCTGCCTAACGGTTGCTTGATGCGTGCGGATAGGTCCTGCTGTGTTCAGGTACGGATAGGGAAGCATGAGTTTAAGATGGAAGCATCTCTACTGCCGATATCCGAGTTCGACGTTATCTTTGGCATGGACTGGCTTTTGGAGCAGCGTGCATGTATTGACTGCAACTCAAAGGAAATCACACTGGGACAGTGTACTGAATGCAAGACCAAATTCACTGGTATGCGAGGATCGAGCAAGACACTGATGTTTGCTCTCCAAGTGGTCAAAGCGGTTCAGAAGGGCGCGGAGTTGTTATTCACGCTATTGGAGACTGTAGAGCCGAAGTCTCATTTAGGCGACATTCTTATCATGTCTGAGTTCCCTGATGTGTTACCTAAGGATCTCCCTGGGATTCCACCCCAGCGAGAGATCGAATTTCCAATTGATCTGGTGCTAGGTGCGAAACCTGTGTCCCGTGCACCATACAGAGTGGCGCCAAAGGAGATGGCAGAGCTGAAGGTTCAGCTGCAGGAATTGCTAGAGCAGGGTTACATACGTCCAAGTGGTTCACCTTGGAGTGCGCCGGTCCTTTTCGTGAAAAAGAAGGACGGGAGCCTGCATCTATGCATTGACTACCGAGAGCTGAACAAGCTGATAGATAAGAACAAGTATCTGATTCCGAGAATCGATGATTTGTTTGATCAGTTGGTTGGATCAACCGTTTACTCGAAGCTGGATCTGAAGTCCGGTTATTATCAGTTGCGTATAAGGGAGAGTGATATTCCCAAGACAGCGTTTGGCACACGCTATGGTCAGTATGAGTTCACCGTGATGTCGTTCGGGTTGACAAATGCGTCATCGGTATTCATGGATTTGATGAACAGAACCTTTCGGGAGTGTCTGCACCGATTTGTGATAGTCTTCATAAATGACATATTGGTATACCCGCAGTCAGAGGAGGATCATGCGAACAATTTGAGGTTGGTTTTGCACACCTTGAGGAGTCGACTATATGTCAAGTTCTCTAAGTGCGAGTTTTGGCTATCGTCTGTGGCGTTCCTCGGTCATGTCATTAGTAGAGAGGGTATCGCTGTGGATCCAGCGAAGATAGCAGCTATACAGGAGTGGCCAGTGTTGACTACAGTGGCGGAAGTCCGGAGTTTCCTGGGACTTGCCGGCTACTACAGGAGGTTCGTGGAGAACTTCTCGCGGATAGCTTTAGCTCTCACTACCTTTACGAGAAAGGATCAGAAGTTTGTGTGGTCGCCGGAGTGCGCACGAGCTTTTGAGGAACTGAAGGGTTGTCTGACCACGGCGCCTATTTTGAGTTCACCATGTGGTTCAGACGGCTACGAGATTTATAGTGATGCCTCAGGGAGCGGCTTAGGCTGCGTCCTCCTAAAGTTTGGAAATGTTATAGCGTACGGCTCACGCCAGTTGAAGGTGCATGGGAGAAACTATCACGTCCACGACTTGGAGTTAGCGGCGGTGATATTCGCCCTAAAGCTATGGCGGCATTATTTGTATGGCGTGAAGGTTGACATCTTTACGGATCATAAGAGCCTTAAGTACCTGTTGAACCAGAAGGAGTTGAACATGCGGCAAAGAAGGTGGATGCAATTTCTCGGAGATTACACCTTCGAGATACATTACACACCCGGGAAGCGGAATGTGGTCGCTGATGCTTTGAGTCGCAGAACTCCAGTACGAGCAAACTGGTTGCGCATGTATGATGAACATTTAATCCAGGAATTGGAAGCCTTGGGTATCATCTGTGTCGACAGAAGCACTAGTGCAAACGCATGCTTGAACTGGACGGAGGTGCAGTGTGACCTTGCGGACAGAGTTCGGAGAGCGTTGGAGCTCGATGAGAGCATTAAGCGCTATGCAGCGGAAGGGTCAAATTCTCAGTTCTTGGTTGAAGACGGTCTTCTGCGGAAATGTGATCGCTTGTGCGTCCCAAAGTCTGACACTCTACGGGAAGAGTTGATGTATGAGGCTCACAATACCAAGTACTCAATCCACCCGGGGAGCTCAAAGATGTACAAGGACATGAAGATACTGTTCTGGTGCCCAGGTATGAAGGACATAGCCCTATATGTGGCAAAATGTCAAGCGTACGCGCTAGTGAAGGCCCAGTGCCAACGACCAGGAGGCTTCTTGAAATCGTTGCCGATCCCGGAGTGGAAATTTGATGATATTTCCATGGATTTTGTGCACGGTTTGTCAAAGTCATTGCAGAAAAACGATTCTATCTGGGTGATTGTCGATCGGTTGACCAAAGTTGCGCATTTTATCCCGAATCGGAAAAGCGATCCAGGGGAGAAACTAGCAAAGTTGTATGTGGAGAACATCGTGCGGTTACATGGCGTCCCTCGCAGCATAGTTAGCGACCGTGATAGGCGGTTTAAGTCCGGTGATTGGAGGCACGTTCATCGGTCATTGGGCACAAAGCTCAAGTTTAGTACAGCCTTTCATCCGCAGACTGATGGGCAAATTGAGAGGACAAATCGTACGATGGAAGATATGCTGCGAATGTGCGTTTTGGACTTCGGACAGCGTTGGGAGGATCACCTTCACATGGTAGAGTTTGTCTATAACAACAGTTATCTGGCAAGTATTCAGATGGCCCCGTACGAGGCGTTATACGGCAGGAAGTGCCGCATTCCGTTAGCATGGGCAGAAACCGGTGATACCAAGCTGTTGAAGCACAAAGATGTTGATGAGGCGAATGAGTCCATACGAACCATTCGAGAGCGATTGTTGATCGCCCAAGATCGTCAGGCGAAGTATTACAACGTCAAACACCGGAACGTGGAGTTCGCGGTTGGAGATTGGGTATACTTGAAGATAAAGCCTTTCAAAGGAGTGTCGAGGGTTCGACGCTTGAAGAAGCTGAGTCCAAGGTATTTAGGGTCATTCGAGATCACCGAACGCATCGGCGAGGCAGCTTACCGACTTGCCTTGTCGACGGAGCTGAGTAGGTTGCACGACGTCTTCCTTATTTTTGTATTGAGGAAGGCGGTGCGGGAACCCGATTCTGTGTTGGAGGCCGATGTTGTGCCGGTGGATAGTGGCCTATCTACCAGGGTGAAGCCAGTTTGCATTGTCGATAGCGACATACGACAGTTACGGAGAAAGGCAATCAAGATGGTGAGAGTCCGTTGGGACAATTGTGGCCACGAGGAGCTCTCTTGGGAGCCAGAAGAGATCATGCGCGAGGGATACCCCGATCTGTTTTACTCAGGTATGATGAATTTCATTTTGTTATTCATATTTTAAATTTCAGGACGAAATTTCATTAAAGAGGAGAGAATTGTAACGCCCCGAATTTAATCTAAAATGTTTTGGGGTTGCGAATAGCGGATTTCGGGCTAGGGTTTTATATAAAACCTCATTCCCCCCCCCCCTAAACCTAAAATCTCGACCTATCCCTCTCCCTCTCTCGGCTTCTCTCTCACACGCAGCCCGCGCGCCGCCTGAAGGAGCAGCTGGAGCCCCGCCTCCATCTCTCCCCCTCTCTCTCTCCCGATCTTCTTTCTCCCGTCGCCGCTGGAGGGCGCAGAGCCCCGATCAGCCGCCAGCTGGAAGGAGGAAGGCGTTCCCTTCTCTTCCTCTCCCGTCGCTGGAAGGACCCAAGCCTTTCATTTTCGGGAGCTGGCCTCCAGTAAGGGGGAGAAGCATCTTCTCCGCCACCAGTAAGGGGGAAATCGACCTCCCTTCCTCCTCCTTGTCTCGGTCGTCGCCAATGAAGAGGAGCCAACCCTAGCCGACCTTACTCTCCTCTTGGCCGACCAAGAGCGGTGAGGGTTGGGCTTACGCTTGGGGGAGGAGGTCGTCCGGAGGTGTTGTTGGAGAGCAACTCGCGTTTGGCTAGGGATCGCGGCGAAACGTTCGTGTCGGAGCTCGAATCGGCGTGTGCAAGTCAGATCCGTGCGTGGAAAGCCGCTGCGAAGGCCGTTCGTGACCGAGCCATGCCTCAGAAACGCGTGTCAAGGGTAATGACTTTTCTTCTTGGGCAGGTGAAGCCCTTAATTAGCATATTTGCATGGAAGCCCCTCTCCACCGACGGGTGGGGGAAGGGTGCTCTCCGACGGGTCGATGTTTACATCCCCGCTATTATTTACATCAGCACCCGGAAGCGCGAGTACGGTTTAGGCATGCTGTGTGAAGCCCATCCGGAAATGTTGGTCTGGATTGGTGATGTTCTGGGGTTCCCGGAGAAGACTCCGTGGAAGTTGAATATCTTGGAATGGGGGTCTGCCCGGGGCGGCAGTTAGTACTGGAGGTGTGATCCAGGAAACACCCTAATGTTTGCACGAAGTCGTTGGATCGTCGGCATTAACTCTCGGGGAGTTTTGTCGTGTTTGTGCGAAGCCCATCTCTCGGAGACTGTGGGGCTAGTGTGTGGAATTGTGTGTCTTGAGTGCGCAACTCAGGTGGCTGCGAGTGTCACCCTTGTTACATAACAATCGGTTATGTATGCGATAACAGGCAAGGGGAGGTTGACCCGCGTCGTGCGTGTTGGGTACGACGATTTGAGCAACGGGCTTGACTGAACTGTACCTGCACTATGTGGCGTAGTTCGACTACCTAAGGAAATTGGTGTGTTGCTACAGGCATAGGAGAGAGCTGAGGACCTTGAGTCACGGCTAGTGAATGCTCAGTGTGTTGTCATTCAGTCCAGGACTGAGAATGGTGGTGGGACCCGGGGAAGTCCGGTACACCGTTAAGGTGCCCTGTGTGCACGAGACATTGGGTCGGTCGCGCCAACGTTTGTGATGATTGGTGCTTAAATGGCATATTCTAGCTTTATGTATTTATGTTAATCCGCTTGCAGGGAAGAAGCACCGCCACCCCGAGAAAGGGGTGGGGTCATTATAATTTGGTCAGCCCTTGCTGACCGTTGCTTTGTTTGCCGCCGCTTGGTGGAATGTTTGCTTACAGGTGCTGCGGAGCCAAGCGGAAAATAGCTGCCTGAAGCACTTCTTGTTGTGCTGGCCCTCGAAGGCCTAACTATTTGTTTAGTTGTTTTTCATGTGTTGTCGGCCTGCGTGCCGATGTATGCAAACTTTTTTATTTGAGTTAAACACTATTGTTGTAAGGCCTTAAGCCTAGTTCTGTGGTCGTTGTATTTCATTTATATTGTGGTAAGTGGACATTCGCCTTTGGGTGCGGTTTTTATGAAACTCTTTTTATTTTTTCGCTAGAATGCAACTCTGTGTTAGGATTGCGTTTTCAAAATCTTTTAAGGGTTTTTGGTTTCATTTAGTAACTCTTCCGTCTGTTCGTTTCATATGACATGGGGCCCCGGCCGAACCTTCTGTTATATTATTCGTGACGGATGGAGGGTGTTACAATGAACATAGCAGGTACACCCGAACACACGAGGCGTAAGAGCAAACGGGGAGTGGGATGGAAATAGAAGGCTTAACAGAGTGGCATGATCGAGCACAGAAGAAGGCATGCGATTGATGAGATGACATGTCGTAGAAACTGCAAAGTTCCAAAAACGAGTAGGAACATGCATTTGGAGCATTAGGTATCGCACCACATCAAGAAGATGGTGATTCTCCTGCTCGTCCACACCTTTTTGTTGAGGCGTGTATGCACAAAAGGTTTGATGTATGATACCGAACTCCGTGCAGAAGTTCGCAAATGTACGACTAGTGTATTCCTTAGCGTTATCCGTGCGAATAACTTTTAGTGGAGAGGCGAACTGTGTATGGATTTCATTCAGGAAGGCACGAAATGTGGAGGTAAGTTCAGTACGATATCGAAGTAATTATAACCAAGTTAAGCGTGAGAAGTCATCAATAAATGTTACGAAATAACGATAACCAAACATAATAGGGGTTTTATAAGGGCCTCAAATATCAGAATGAACTAATGCAAATGGAGTATCACTCTGAGTACAATGGGGAGAAAAGGAAGCACGATGTTGTTTGTCGAAGATACAAGACTCACAAGAGAACTCATGCAGAGAGACATCCGGAAGAGCTTACTTAAGAGTCTGGAGGGGAGCATGCCCGAGACGACGATGTCAGTCGGTAGTGGAAACATTAGATAAGGCGGAAGGAAGGGCATTGAGGAGGTAGAGCCCATTTGACAGCCGTCCCTTACCAATGTTATTCTTTGTGTTCTGATCCTGCACAATAAAGGTAGATGGTGAGAAAGTAACATAGCAATTTAGGTCTTGTGTAAGGCGGCTAACGGAGAGTAGATTAAATGGGGAACCGGGAACATGGAGAGCAGAGGTAAAAGACAGAGTGGGTGTGAGGGGTATATCAGCAGCACAAGAAACGGGGGTGGTATCACCATTTGCCACCGTTATGAACTCGGGGTGAGCAGTCCTGGAGTATTGCGGAGGGCGTTGCGACATGATGTGATGTGTGGCGTCTGAATCCACAATCAAGTGAGAGCTTTGCGAGAGACAAGAAATACCTTCATCGGAAATAGAGGCGACAGAGCCAGATGAGCATGAGATCACCCCCTGCAGTTGTTGAAGCTAAGTGCGGAGAGCATCAATATCTGCCCGAGTAGAGGAAGCAGAATCTGGGGCAAGAGCGACAGGAGGAGCAGGAGGATCAACCCGAGCAGCAGCAGCAAGATGTGGAGGCAGGCCGTGTTTGCGATAGCATGTGGCCTCAAGATGGTCATCTCGGCCGCAATAAGTGCACTTAAACAGAGGTTTGCCAGACCGACCTCGTCCTCGAGTCGCGGTACGGCCGCCACGAGCTGAGGACCCCCGAGCGTATGGAGCTGGTAAAGAGTGTTATGGGAGCGTTGGGGAGAGAGTAATAGGAGTATCGGGGGCAGAGTGACCTTCAGGAGCATAGAGCATACATCAGATAAAGATGGTGTTTGTAAAGGAGAGAATCTGGGCCCGAACACTGTGGAGGTGAGAGGGGACCCGAGACATCATCATAGCTATGCCGACAGCCTCTTTCTGGGCTCGCTGAGTAGTCAGATCTGTAGTGGGAGGCTGATGCTGGATCCAGACCTCCACCAGGGTCTTGACTTTAGCCACAAAGGAGATCATATCACCGGGACCCCCAGGATCTAGATTTTGGAGATCCGAGATAATGTCAAACAGCTGTTGCAAACTATTCTGTCCCGAGTAGAACGAATGGAGTTCCTCCCACATGGCTTTCGCCGTGTCATGATACATCGTCATCCGATAGGGCTTAGTGTCCATAGAGTTGAGGAGCCAAGATTGGACGCGACCATCATCGCGGAGCCACTCACCAGTGGGAGCGGTTGGAGTAACCTTTGTGAGGTGGTGTAGAAGACCTTTTGTCCGCAGGACGCGACGAACCGAGTGAACCCACTCGACAAAATTGTGCTTCCCACTGAGGGAGATAGTAGTAATGTGAAGTTCATCGCAATACTGAAACTTGGGGTTGCAACACGATCAAGAAGAACCGAGGAGGTGTTGGAGTTCTCGGACGCCATGAGACCGCAGAGGTTGGATGTGGGCAAGAGCTGGGCAGGTAGCGAGTAGAAGCCAGATAGAAAACCGGGAGGAAGAAAGCTGAGCGGGTAGAAAGAGCCCGTGCTGATAGCAAATCACAGGAAAGAAACGCGGCAACAGACCGAACAACACGACAAGCAGGTCGTGGTTGGGCGGCGAGCAGCAAGCCGCAAGAACTAGACCGGGCGGCTAGGGACAGACCGCAAGCAAATAGAAAGAAGCTCGGTCGGCAAGAGGAGACCGCACCAAGACACAGCCGCGGCGGATAGGCACCAATCCGTGCAGTTAGAAGCAACCCGCACTGGAGCGGAAAAAAACATTTCGCGTGAGTAGGAGAGCGAGGTGCGAAGAGAGGAGAGGTAAGGAGACCGCAGCGAGGAGTAAACCGCGCGGTAAGGAGACCGCAGCGGTTTGAGTACGAAGGAAAACCGCGAGAAGCCGCCCGGCGAACAAGGGAAGTCACAGCGAGTAGTAGTTGTAGCGGATAGAAAGAAACCTGTGACGGTTAGAAGACCAAGCCGTACGGGGAGGGGGGGTGGGGCCCACGTGCCAGAGAAAGGGAAGGCTATAAAGAGGCGTAGAGGAGAGGAGAAGGTGGATCCACGGAAGAAGAGATGGCAGCGGTTAGGAAGTGGAGAAACCGCAAAGCCGCGCGGTTAGGCAAGAGAACAAACCGCAAAACTACGCAGTTAGGCAAGAGAACAAACCGCTCGGTTAACAGGAGACCTGGCAGTTTGAAAAAAAGGCAGACCAGATCGATGGCTCTAATACCATGTATAAAAAGGTGGAAAACCTTGTATATACTTCTTGAATACAAAAATACAAGTATGAGTACAAATATATAGGAGAGAAGAGAGGAAAACTAAGCTATACAAACAATGTGGGACGAAACACTAACTCCTATATGGGCCTTATAAATGGGCCAATACATCATGTTTTTCTAACATTCTCTAACAATATCCATGGCAAACTCGTAAGGGGACAACTATTAAATGTGGTGTAAGATCACCAAATTATATGTTCTATTAAAAATGACAGGAAACATTGGCTTTTGTGCTATGATAAACAATAAAATATATGATAGTGCGCTTACTGGTTCTAAAAAAGGAGATTATCTTCTGAAAGGGAGATTACTTTCAGAAAAAATAACCTAGACCAGAGTAAATAGGGTATCTAAATAGATAATCCTTTTGTCGTGCATTTAACACGGTGAGAATTAGTGAAATATTCAGAAAGCAATGGGAACACCTGTGAGGGCAAGGAAGAATTTCATGCAAAGAAGGGGGGAGTACCCGCATACAAATGGGAGAAGTCTATTAAAACAAGTCAGAAGGACATGGAATAAGTTCACGCAGAGAAGGGAGAGTACCCGCATAGAAAGGGGAGAAGTCTATTAAAGTAAGTCAAAGCGCAATTCGCGTTCAGGAGGAAGGATGTCACGACGAGAAAAGTGTGAAGCGGTCGTGGCTTCCTCGGCGAGGTATCCGTCTGAGAAATCTATCCAACCATAACATGATCTGTCTATTTATCGTAAAACCTACCTGATTATTATATAAATATTTTAAATGGGGTGGATATTAGATAGGGTGGTGAGTATTCATAATTTATCTGTCATCCACGTGTCAACCACGAATATTTCTAGCTGGCAAAGGCCATATAATATCCATCACACTAAGTAAAGAAATATAAATTACTAGCCAACTATAACACATAAAACCTAATAGATAAAATAAACAATCATAGGCTTTGTTCGTTTGGCAGGAAATGAGATACAGGAATTGAACTTAACTCAATTCCAATTCCCTCGGAAATTGAAATTGAAGTCAATTACACTTATGATGTTTGGCTGAATGCAGGAAATTTATCATAGGAATTGGAATTAGTAATTCTACTAGTCAGATGCATATTAGAATTCAATAGATGGAATTCATATTTACACACACATACACAAACACAAACACACAACCACACACACATACACAAACAAACATTAACGCTAACCACACACCACATACGCACACACATACACAACCACACATAAACACAACCACACACACACATACACAAGAACACAAAACACACAACCACACATACATAAACACAAGCACACATACACATACACACACAAACACAAGCCCATCCCCGGAACCATAAGACAGCTCAAGCTTCCTGTCGGCGTGCCACCACACTCCACCTCCGGGCGCTGCAAATCCTTCCCCAGAATACAATTCCCAGCCAAATCAAAACCGGAATTCCTAAACAGAAATCTTGCGCAATGCTACTTACCCTGGAGAAGAAATTATAAGTCACCATGAAATTCACTAGGTTCCTCAAATCGCTTATTATGCGCAATGTTGAGCACTTCGATTACGACGTGGAAGGAAATCAAATTCGGCAGATGAATGACCGGCAAATTGAAGCTCAAATCGAGAACTTGCATCCCTCTCGCATGACCCCTTTCGGTATGCATTCGTTGAGCTTATAGTTCAGTAGAAGGATCTCCTTTAAGTCAGATCCGTGGTAGCCGAAGCTCGGCGGAATGGATCCGATGAGCCAATCGTTGGCGAGTGAGATGGTGGAGGTAGGGGAGTACCATTGGGTAAAGGGGATCGCGCCCTGGAACTGGTTGTTGTTCAAGAAGATGGCGTCGAGGTCTTTTTGAAAGAGCTCGTAGGGTAATTCACCAGAGAAGGAATCCCGACGAGGTTGGCGAGCAAATAGGTAGAGGTCGACATCGCGAGAGAGTCAGGGGCGCGTTGGTAGGGATTGGAATCGCGAATGAAGACTTTGCGAGGTCGGAATTGAGGGAGGCGTGTTTTCTCTAAAATCAATTTCTATGGAAATTGAAATGAATTTCAATTCCGAGGTGATTTTATGGCCACCCAACGCCACAATTGGAATTTTCAATTGAAATCTAATTCCAACGCACCAATTCTGACCTAACGGACGGATCCTTGGGAATCGGAACACCATTTTATCTACAGTCTTAGCAATACCTCTAGTGTTGTAATCCAACACTATATAAACTTCCACCTACGCCTTGAAGAATGTCATTTTCCCACACAAAAACTGCTGAAAGCTATACCCCAAGGGATGTGTGAAGAACAACCTCTAGTGTTGTGCTATGACTCACTGAAAAACTACTTAAAATCCTGACTCGCAATATACTATGTAAAATCCTTGCTACATTTTATCTTCAAAAGCTAAGTAACAAAAACAAAACAATTATCACATTTATAATCTTCCCGGCAGGCGTACACAGTAAGGAAGAGAGACACTGGCATTTTATTTTATTTTATTGCTAACAAACCAAGCTAGTGAGATTCTGAACACAGAACATCTTACCTGCTGCCTAATGGTGCTCTCAGCGTCCTCCATGGCCTTCATAACTTGCAGGAGGCCGCCCTTTGCGGGATCACCCATACCTAGAGCTGAGAATTGCTCCGCGAGCCCAACGGCGGCTGGTTCAGTCGGCGGGATCCACGAAAGCCTTTTTTCCGCACCGTGGGAGGCATCCTTAGAAGGGGTCCCGTCGTACACACCCATATTGGAGATTGACGACTGAGAGGACTCCAATCCAAAGGTCTGGGTTCATCCGAAAGTCGAACCTCGGTGGACAAGTGAGGAAGAAGTTTGAGGAAATATTGGAAGGTAGGAATCTGAAAGAGAGAGAGAGAGAGTGAGTGAGTGTGTGTGTGTGTGAGAGAGAGAGAAAGCGAGACGGAGAGAAGGAGAGAGGGGGAGAGAGAGAGGTACGTGGTGAAGAAGGTCTGCTTCTTCGCGCGAAGCACGACCCCGAAACCAATTCCTGTAAGAAGAACCATGAGCAAAATGAGGAAGAACACCCGCCAGGCTGCCTGGACACAACCACGCAGCAGACTGATAATAATTGAGGCAGAGAAAGAGGAGGAAGAAACCTTCTCTGGCGGTTTGCGGATCAGTCCAAGTACTGGTAAGCTTGCACGACCGGAATCAACGGGAGCAGGCCTGCGGTAGCATATCTACGGTGAATCAACGGGAGTAGACGGACGGGAGCGGATAGACAGAAACGAAGCAGCTCGACGGGAGCGGACTAGTCTTCAACGATCGGAGAATCGTGGACGAGAAGAGAAGACCGTCGCGCGAGGTCGGGCGGAAACGGCGTGCATCAGGCGGACTGCAGCTCCGGCTGCGTCAGGCGGACAGCAGCTCCGGCGTGCATCAGGCGGGCTCCTCGCAGAAATGGGGAGCTCGTCTATTCTCAAAAAGTAAAGCGATAAAATCCCCGTGCGGTTCCTTAAATTTAAGAGCGATACAACATATTTGACAGCTAAATTTAAGAGCGTCATTTAAGCTTCTAAAATCATTTAAGCTTCTAAAGTTTTTTTAAAAAAAAAACTTTAGATAAAAATAAATGCATTAATCAGTCATTTGAGTCCAAAAATACGATATGAAGTCAAAACTGTTTTTTAATCATTTTAAATAAAAAATTTTCAAAGCGCTCATTACTAAATTTCTTCAGTAATCTCATACCCTGCAAAAAACACACTAAAAAAATACTATATAAATATTAAATTATATGCAATAAAAAAACCAATTAAATATTAAATTATATGCAATCGTGAGCTATTCCACTGAACCATTTCAACAACAACAAACATATTCATGACATCCACGAACAGGAACCATATCAATGGCATCCAAGCCAAATCACAATATCATTGAAATCGTGAGCTATTCCACTAACAAAGAAAAATGGAGGAAGGTTTTGGGGCGGACAAATCTTGCCGGAGAAGAAATCTGGGGAAATCGGTCGGCGAACGAGACTGGAGGAGAGTGTTGGGGCGGGGACGCTTGGCGTTCGGGGCTCCCAAGTGTGCTTTGAAACAAGTTGCAGGGCTTTGGAAGACGACGACAACGATCGGCCACTGGAGGAGGGTTTCTGAGCCTTCACCCCCGATTGGGATTGGGGAAGACAGCGGCGGCAGTGATCGGCCACTGGAGGAGGGTTTCGGGGCCTTCCCACCCGATCGGAAAATGGGGAAGACGGAGGCGACAGTGATCAGCCACTGGAGTAGGGTTTCAGGGTGGCGACAACGACCGGGATAGGGGAAGACGGCGGCGACAACGACCGGGATAGGGGAAGACGGCGGCGACAACGAACCCTAAATGGATCGGGGTGGGCTTTACTTAGGGGATTTTTGTTATGAAAAAAAGGGTTTTTTTAGTGTTTTAGTTGGGTTGAATGGTGTGTCTATAGTCAATAAAGATGTGCCCATAACACCGCTCTAATTTAATTTAGAGCACGGCAATACTAAGAAAGCGATAAAGTCCCCGTGCAATTCCTCAATTTTTACCGATAAAAAAGCTTCAATGGGTTGCCAAAAAAGCTGCATAAATGGATATCCTCTCTCTCCTCTAAATTTAGAGAGGGAGAGAAGAAATGCGGCAGTATTTTATTTATTATTATTTTTATTTTATTTAAAAAACTATTTTATTAAGCTATGATCTTCGTACCTGCTAATTAATATACTTCTTCAAATTCGACTTATAATTTATCAAAATAATCGTCTTTTTGAAAACTACAAAACGAGCCTAATATTGAATACCTTCTAATTATTATTAATCATAAAAAAGAAAGAGATGAGATTTTAGTGAAACTAAAATTTATCAATATAATTATTATACATATTTATGTATACATATAATATATAAATATTATATACATTATAAATATATATACCTATATTTATATATAAATATCATGTTTTTCAAATATAGAGAACATGGTTGGAGTTGCTCATATCATGTTCTACATGTTTGAAAAACATGGTACAATGAGAATCACTAAATATAAAAATTCGCATTGAAGATGTTCTAATAACTGCGGATTTTTGCGCTTACCCTAAAAATTTTGGTTAAGCAAACGTTTCCTATTTTCTCCATCTCCTAAACCACTCAATCCCTGCAGCCGATGAAACGCTGAGAATTGTACTCAACCCTGCATGCTATCTTGTTCGACCCTATCACCAAAATTGAGCACCTCCTAAAATCTTGATTCGCAAATCGAGAAACTCTCTCCTTCACCCGCCTGAAATTTGACGACCCGGACTCTCATACCATCGGATTCATTAGGGTCAGTCACCTTTGAGTCAATATCGGATTTGTCTACTATTGGGTCAACATGACTCACTTTCGAACTCAACATGATAATATTAGTTTGCTTGGGCTCTTCACTTTATCAAGGTAACTAAATTGACCTCACACAAATGTTAGGATATTATAAAAATCTTAATGAACCTCTTTTTTTGGAAGAGATTGATTTTTAGAAATTAACATTCAATCAAATACCAATAAGTGCGGAATTGATATTGAGTTTAAATCTAATTTTATTGTTAGTATGAAAGTCATTGGATTTCAAGAATAAAAAAATCACTCGTGTGCATGTTTCACCCGATCGCGCATTTTTCGAAACCAGACGAATTTTAATCATAAGCACACGTTTCTCGGTCTGAACGAAAATTTTTCACTCAGGAGCGTGTTTTTCACCCGGGCATGCATTTTTCGTAGGATCGCTCGTTTTTTGACCGCAATCGAATTTCTAGCATGTGCACCCATTTATAACCCGAATGCGAATTTTTCGCACAGGGGCACATTTTTAGGACGGGAGCGTGTTTTTCTCCTGGGAGATGTTTTTCGGCCAGGACACAAATTTTTCACCTGGACGCATATTTAATGACCGATCGTGTGGTTTTCGGCCTGCGCGCGATTGTTTTGCCATGGTGCACACTTCACGCCCAGGTACGCATTTTATTACCCTGGAGCGTTAAAAGTTTTGATTTCAAGAACAGCTAATCACCTAAATTGGGTGAATATGTCCAATTCCAAAAACTTAAGCAACTAATCGATTAATATCACATCACAGCAATCTCATCACAATTAAGATCAGCACAGCACTGTACACAGAATTTTATAATGGTTCCCAATTGATGGGTACATTCACTTTCCATCTTCGCCTATCTAGCAGTATACTAGATTCGGCCAAACTTCCTTCTATCTTTCTTAGATCCTCAAATCTTATAGCTCAGAGCCCAACCGGCTCCTACAACTCGGGCGCAAGCCCTACTGCTCAGATCATCAAGATCCTACAACTCAAGTTCTTTCCAAGAACTCTACCTCAGAGTGACTCCACACTCCTACAGCTCAGGGAATATTGCCCTACCTCAGCCTTTATAACACAGGCTTACAACTCAGGCCTTAGCCTTACCACTCAAATTCAAAATGAATCTTATAGAGAAATATTAAAGATGATGAAATACAGACACCAGAGAAAATTCTCTGTGCCTGTATACCTGGACTTAGCAGATATTAGTCCTAACTTCTTCTTCACAGCAACAAGATGATACAGAGATCTTGAAATGATGCCCGGTTTGTTCTGGAATCAACTAGCAGATAAATCTGCTTCTTCATCTTCAGGAATATCTCCTTATCTCCATCTTCTTTGATCCAGCAAATTGATCTTCAGATTCTGGCTCGTCTTAGATCTGGAAGATAACTTCATCTAGGGCACGCCTAGGCTGATTCGTCTCTCTCAGAGGATTACTCTGAACCTTCTTGAGTAGATGTTGATTGCACCAGCAAACTCAGAAGCCCTTCAGATTTGATCTTGAGGTTCTTGGTTTCTACAACAATGGCGGATGAAGACGATGAACTCCGCTTCTCATTTCTTAATCAGAAATTAATCTAATTAATTCATTGATTATAGATCTCGATCTCTTCTCCTATTTATAATCTAGTCACATTGGCGAGATGATCGACACATGTCTCAGTTTTAACGGTGGTTAAAACCTCAGCTATATTAACTTAAGATCCACTATAGACTGACGACGACGTTAATGTCAATTTGCATCGAATCTGAACTTTATGTACTTATTAACTTTGCTGAGTCAGCATCATTCTCGACTTAGCCAAAATCAATCAACTTTTCTGAAATCCTGCGTTCGACGAACTTCAAGCTTAGCTCGATGAAATCTGAACTCAACTCGACGAAATAGTGAAGCTGAGATCAACGAATTCTCTTAGCCCAGTTCTTTCTTCAGGTGAAGGCTGAGTTCGACGAATTCTCTGAACTCCGGTCGACGAAATCTGAACTCTGATCGACGATTCTGATAGCTGAGTCCTTCTTATAGGTAAAAGGTAAGATCGACGAACTCTGAACTCCGGTCAATGAAAGCTAAGCTCAGCTTGACGAATGGTAGACCCAGCGATTCTGGACTTAGAAATTTCTTCAGCTTTGCATGATGGCTGCAGCTCAGTTAATGATAGTCCCTATTAGGAAAGGGATTTATCAAGGGGGCTGGATTCGAGACTCCGCCTCAACATCTCGTCGCGCTGAGAATAGGCGCGGTCATAGGTGGGGTGCTTGGGCTGCAGGCCGGAAGTGGTTGCCAAGACGTGGTCCCTTGGCTAAGCCGAGTAGGGCCGATAGAGAGGGGAGGCTCCGGGCTACTACATCATAAACATAATTAGGAAAGTGAGGATCTACAAAACCTGGTGGCTGATCTACATATATTTCCTCTTTTAAGTCTCCATTCAGGAATACTGACTTCACATCCATCTGGAAGATTTTGAATCCTTGATAGGCAGCAAAAGCAAGGAATAACCTTATTGCTTCCAGCCTTTCTACTGGGGTAAAGGTTTGATCAAAATCTATTCCTTCTTCTTGTCTGTAGACTTTTGCCACCAATCTGGCCTTATTTTTGACAATAATATCATTCTCATCTAACTTGTTCTTGTAGATCCATTTTGTTCCTATGATATTATGTCCCTTTAGTCTGGGAACCAGCTCCCAGACACTACATCTATTGAACTGATTCAGCTCTTCCTACATAGCTTCAATCTAGTAAGAGTCTTTGATAGCCTCTACAAGCTTCTTGGGCTCTATTTGTGATATGAAGCCTAAACATAGAGCTATGTTGATCCTCTTGCTCCTTGTCTGGACACCATGTCTTACATCACCAATGATTTGGTATGCTGGATAGTCCCTCTAATGTCTCATAGCTGGAGGTATTCTTGCATCGGCTAGTTGTTTTGCATTGTTCTCACTTGGCTGAACTTCATTGTCTTCAGTTGGCTGTTCTTCATTCTCAGCTTGTGAGTCTTGAGCTTCCCCTAGACAGCACCCATCTTCTTCCTTATCTTGTCTTGCTGGATCTATTTCCCTGATGGTAAACTTGTTCATCACATCCTTTAAACCTGCAGAACTAGAAGAGGTGTTTGACAGCTCACAGTTAATTAGGTTTGACTCATCAAAGACAACATGTACTGATTCTTCTATGACTTGAGTAGTTAAGTTATAGATCCTATATGTCCTACTAGTATTGTTGTACCCAACAAATATTCCTTCTTGGGACTTGGCAGCAAACTTAGTCACATAGGACTTATCATTGTTTAGAACATAATAATTGCTACCAAAAGTCCTGAAGTAGGATAAGTTTGGTTTTCTGTCTTTCAGAATCTCATAGGGAGTCTTCTTGTGGCTTTTGGTGATGGAAGCCCTGGTAAGGACATGACATGCAGTGTTCACTGCCTCAGCCCAGAAATATTCTGGGAGAAATGTGTCACTTAACATGGTTCTACCAGCCTCTATGAGAGTTCTATTTTTTCTCTCAGTAATCCCATTTTGCTGGGGTGTTCTAGGTGAGGAGAACTCTTGATGAATCCCAAGCTCTTCACAGAATCTTGTCATGCATTCAGACTAAAACTCAGTCTCATGGTCACTTCTGATTTTGATTATAATATTGTTGAGTTCAATCTGAATTTGCCTAACAAATGTCTAGAAGACATCAGGAGATTCAGATTTCTTTCTTAGAAAGAACACCCAGACAAATCTAGAAAAGTCATCAACAAGTACAAGAGTATAGAGTTTCCTACTTAGACTATGAACTGACATAGTACCAAATAGATTCATATACATGAGGTATAAACACCTCACTGAGTCTTTGGTATCAAGGCTCTGAAAGGAGGTCCTGGTCTGCTTGCCCTTTTGACATGCTGAGCAGATACCCTCCTTGATGCACTTTACCTTAGGACCATTTCTCACTAACTCTTCACTAAAGAGTTTGTCTATGGTCTTGTAATTCAGATGAGCTAGCCTCTTATGCCATTGGACACAATGTGAAGCTTTCTCATCTACAACTAGGCATATAGGAGAATCCTTACTCTCACAAATAAAATTTAGACAATAGATATTTCCTCTCCTAGTGCACGTCAAGATGACCTCTTGGTCACTTGACCTCCTAATTTGGCGTTCATCCTTGATGAAACAAATGTCATAGCCAAGATCATAAAGTTAGCTTATGCTTATCAGGTTATGTTGTAAACCTTTTACACAAGCTACTTGTGTGATAGTGATTATGCAATTAGATATCTTACCAAACCCTTTGGTTACTCCTCTTTCTGAACCACCAAAGATGACTTTGGGTCCATTTTTAATTGGAGTGTCCTCCTTCAGCATGCTCCTTGTTCTAGTCATATGCCTGGAATATCCACTATCCAAGTACCATATAGGGCTATGGCCACTTGGACTCACTTGCAAAAAATAGATCATCTTTCCTTAGGACCCCAATTCTTATTGGGTCCTAGGTGCAGGTTAGACTGAAATTGAACATGCCTACCTACAACACTTCTGACAGGTAAAACTGGCATTATTTCTCTGGACATTCTTATTGTGCCAGCAATCAATAGCATAGTGGCCAACTTTGCCACAACACTAGCACTCATAAATGTTGTACCTTCTTTTGAGGGCTGGCATTACAGCATAGCAGTCTACAGCTCTTATTCCAGCAGGTACAATAACCTTTTTCTTAAGCCTTCCAGCACAGCCTGATTTGTGATTTGTTTGATAGTAAAGGTATTAGGGATATCTTGGACCCTATCAGCAGTTGCCTTCTTTTCAGAGTGCAAGCTCTTGATAGCTTCAGATATACCCAAGTCTGGTGTGCTGACAGACTTTCCTTTTGTCTGATTATGGATTGGCAGACTTTGAGAATGGGTTGCAGCCTTATTTTTGAGTGTTGGGGTTGGTACACCAAACACAAATGGTCTAGGATGGGTCATTTGGATTTCTTCATGGGCTGCCTTGTAGGCACTAACACCCTTGCCATTCCTAACACCATACTCCCAGTGACCATGAATGTTGTCATTGTCATACCTATTAGATGGTAGCTCCACTTTCCTTAAAGGAATTGAAGGCTTGGAGGCTAGTGGCTGCACTGGAGCATTGTCCTTCCTTTTGGAATAGGCAGCTCTAGTTCTCCCTTTGAAGCCTAACCCCTTCTTATCATTTTGGGAGGAGAAGGAATCAATCAAAGGCAATACTGAACATGGCTTTGAGAACTTAGCCACTAGCACCTTCTCCTTTTGGAGTTTACCTTCAAGATTCCTAAAGTGGTTATTTTTGAACGTGATTATGCCCATCTGAATAATAGTGATTTTTTTCAGCTTGCTGACTTCTTGTATCTTCAGATTCAGCATGTTTGCTTAGTCTGAAACAGCCAGATTCAGAGAGGCAGTCTCCTTAACATGTTTTTTGGCTAGAAGCTTGCTTCTCTTCAGTGCTTGCAGGAGTTCACCATAATTATCAATCAACTGATTGACATCTCTCTCAGATTCAAAGACATCTTCATCTCTTGATGCAGATGCTTTTGATTCTAGACTAGTTACATAATCTGACACAGAAGGTGTAGAATGTACCTTACTAGGGTCAGGCTGCTCCTGGCTAGGTCCTTCCTCAGTTAAAGCCATTAGCCCAAGACATGGCTGGCTTCTTCTCCTTCTTCAGATCTGGCAGCATCACAGGCTTCTCCAGTGAATGCAGCCAGCATCTCTAAGAAGTCTGCTTCTACAGATTCTTCTTCAGCAGTAAATAGCCCAATGAGGGCTTCAGCTTCATCTTCCTCTTCTGACTCTGATGATGAGGAGTCAGTACAAGTCTTTTGCTTCTTGGCAATAAAGGACTTCTCCTTCTTGCCCTTCTGCTGATGTTCTTTCTTTCCACCAGCATCCTTTCTTTTGACAAGGCAGTCGGCTATGACATGCTCTGGCTTGCTGCAACAATAACACACCACTTTAGACGAAGTATGTTTACTAGGATTAGAGCCATACCTGTCCTCTTTAGAGGATTTCTTCTTGCCCTTGTAGTAATCTTCATTGGGATGAGAAGAAGAGGATGGCTTGCTTCTCCAGTGCTTATTCTTCATAAATTTCTGAAATTGCCTAGAAAAGGCAGCAAAGTCTTCATTAGAAATGTGACAGTCTGATGTGCTGGTATCTGAGCTTTCTGACTCAGAATCAGCAACTCTCCTTGGTGGAGAAGGAATCTTTCTCCTACTCTTCCTTGTGGCTTCAGCTTTGATGACCACTGACTTCTCTTTGACTATAGGCTTGTTGATTTTCTCCTCCTCCTTTCTAGAAGTCTGCTGCATTTCATATGACAGCAGCTTTCCAAACAGGGTTGGTGGTGGAGTGTCTGCAAGTCTAGCCACTTCTCTTATGACATAGATTTTTGTGTCCCAGTCTTTAGTTAAAGACCTGAGGAACTTGTCATTCAATTCATAAGTGATAAAGACTCTGCCATATGTCTTCAGCTCATTCACAGTTCTGAAAAACTTCTCATAGCACTCAGCAATGCCATCTGATTTGTCCTGCCTGAAGCTTTCATACTCTTGATTGAGCATGGACTTCCTGTCCTCCCTCACTTATTCAGACCCCTCTGTAATGCCCTTGATTATTTTGGCAATTATTTAATGCTCTTGTTGACGTCATAATGACGTAAGGGGCGTTACGTTAACGTGCAGTTGACGGCGCATCGCCGTTAATGCGTTTTCGCGTCTATTTGATCGAGTCAGCCAAATTCGTGAATCCTTGCCGAAAATGGAAAATTTCACGTTAGGAAATTAAATTAATTAATTTTTGACATGCTCGTCAAGTTTCGTCGCGATCCGAGCGATATTCGAGCATTGGCGAATTTCCCAAATTTTGTAGAATTTATGTTCGCCGTAGACTTTGAAAATTTATATCTCAAGAACGGCTCGTCGGATTTTAGTTTTGACATCGCCGTTGTGTTCGTAGCGTCAGTGTTCGTCTACGGTGTGAGTTTCGTTTAATTCGGCGTGCGTTTGGGCCTCCGTTTTGAACTCGTGTCTCCTTGTTCAAAAATATAAATATGAATATTTTAATATTATAGTACTATTCAAAAATGTCATTTACGATTCATCTCTATAGTTTGATTTTTTGGATATATTTGTAAAACGTTATTGTTCATGCAAATTAATTGTGTAATACTCGTGTCCTGTTTTTAATCACTTGAGTCCTGCTCTTAATCACTCGAGTCCTGCTTCTTGATCACTCGAGTCCTACTCGTAATCACTCGAGTCCTACTTCTTGATCACTCCAGTCCTGCTCTTAGGTGGTGTTTGGTTGGGCTTATGCCTTGCGGTGCGTTTTCAAAAAAATGTCATTTTTCATATAAGTTGAGTTTGGGTTGGCTTGTATACAAAACTCCGTTTATTTGATTCCGCCACTTCGCCCTATAATTCATCTGCGATGTAAAACTCCAACCCATCCGCACAACAGCTCCTCCCAATCATCCTCCCAACACAGCGAGAAGAACTTGTAGCCCTAGCACCTTCGGCAACAACTTTCGTCTCCGACCACGACATCGACGGTGCCAGCGCTTCTGTCTTCCCCTTCGGCTACCACTGCAGACCTCGCGGGTTTGAAACCCTCGATTTTTCTTCTTTTCGATGCCTGGATTAGGTATTTTTCCTGATTTCCGGTGCCGTCAACTGTTTCAGATCATTGACTGTGAGATTGTCTGGTGGTATTTTTTTCAGTGTCTGGATTGGAAACCCCGCAGATCCTCTGATTGGCTGGTGGTATTTGTTTCAGAAATTTTTCCTAATTGGTTTAGGGGTATGGTTTACTCCATAATTTCTTTAAACTCACTATTTTCCTTTGAAGTCACTATTTTATAACATCTATAGACTGTGATTTCTTATTCAGATGATTGTGTGTGTGAGTTGTATGTGTGTGTGTTTGTGTGTGTGTGTGTATATATATGTGTGTGTGTATATATATATATGTGTGTGTGTGTATATATATGTGTGTATACATGTGTGTGTGTGTATATATATGTGTGTGTGTACATGTGTATGTGATTGTGTGTGTGTGAGTTGTATGTGTGTGTGTTTGTGTGTGTATGTGAGAGAGAGTTATATGTTTGTGTTTATCTTGTTTAGATTTAGATTTAGATCCCGACCATATATTGTTTAGATTTACATTTATAATGTTTTGAATGTTGTTTATATATGCATGTGTTTGTCTTATAAAGATGGACAAAATAAAAGATGGTGGTGTTGCCGCAATGTGGGATAATGCCGATGTTCTACTCTTCTGCGATATTTGCATAACGGAGATAGAACTCGAGAATCGACCAACGACGCATTTTAATAAGGAGGGGTCGAGTAATATTATGAAGAAATTTGAAGAGACAACTGAAAAGAAATACGATGGTCCAATTCAAAAATAAATGGGATCGTCGCTTAGAAGATTGCTCCGACACTGCGGCTGGTGTAGAGGAGATGATCGCACTGCTTGATATTATAGCAGATCAGGTGTTTGAAGCTAGAGCATAGACCTAAAAATTGTCTGGATGAAAAAAAAAAGATTTTCTACGTTGGGTGTCACGTTATGTAGAAGATGTTAATAATTGAAAAATATATGTTATGATTCAAAAAAATTTATTTGGAAAAAATGTATGAATGGAATTTTATTTTGTGTTATATTTGAAAAAAAATTTTATTCAAAACTTCATTTTGTATCCAAACAACTTTTTGAAAATTCCGTTTTGCAAACTCTGTTTCACTCAAACAGTTTTTTAACAAAACTCTGTTTTCCAGAATCAACACTTTTTCTATCAGCAACAGTTTATCAGTAGCTTTCCATCAGCAACAGCCCAACCAAACAGAACATTAATCACTCGAGTCCTGCTTCTTAACTACTCGAGTGCTGCTTTTAACTACTTGAGTGCTGCCTTCCAACCTCTCGAGTTCTGCCTGTTGTTCTCGAGTACTAAATTTTAGTACTCGCGTACTAAATTTTGGTACTCGAGTAGCCTTTTTCTACTTCTCGAGTACCTGTAACCTTGTTCCCGAGTGCTGTATATTCATCCCGAGTAGTCCGTTATAGTTTACGTTCGGGCGCCTTTTGAGGGTCAAAACGTTGTTGTTTAACAAATGGTTAACATAAAATTTATACGTCTCGACGAGATCTACAACTTTTATGTATGACACTTTTCGATTTGAAGCCATCCTAAACCTCTATTTTAATTTTTCACGCACCTGCTCGTAGATAGTCCGTTTTAGACAAGAAATTATATATATCTTGTTGAAGTTGGTGACCGGGCGGTCTGGCGGTCTATCTTGGCGGGTTGAAGACCGCGCGGTCTGGCGGTTTGTCTCAGCCGGCTTGGAGACGGGGCGGTTTAGCGGTCTTCCCTGGCGATCTCTCTTCTTCTCTTGTGGTAGCTGTGCGGTTAGCCCTTCTGTCTAACCGCGCGGCTTGTGCGGTTTATTTTGTATAGTCCGCTTAGTCCTGTAAATTTTTAGTCCTACATCTCTTATTTGTATTCTCTCATCTATCCTCCATTCTATATAAGTGAGGACATACCTTTGTAATAGATATCTTTTTTGGATAATAAAGTTTCAATTATTCAAAACTCTATCCGTTTGTTACTACATGTTCGCTACTTTTAACTTGGTATCAGAGTCATCCCGCTGCGGGGGTGTGTTGAGAACAAAGGTCCAGCGGGATTGGGTGTGTGTGAGACCGCATATTTGGGCTTCCCCATCGCATTCCAGGTCTGGGTGTTGACCCCGGTGGGCCCCCCGTATGACGGAATATCCCCACCATCCCGTGGATGGATTAGTCCCACATCGCCTGCAGCGGGTGGTCCTTGGTGTTTATGTACCCCCGTCCCCCCTTCCTACATCCTCGGGGTTTCTTTTTCCTCCCTTCATGGCTTTCATATCCTCCTCCAAGCCATTCGCCTCGGTTGTCACGTCTTCTGGTCGTGCCCACGTTGTTACTCAGGGAAAATGGCTGATCGACACTGGTGCTACAAATCATATGACCGGCAATCTCTAGTGTTTCTCTCTCCTCGAAACACATGATCGGTTGCCCCCGGTTATTCTCGCTGACGGCTCTTCATCCTCAGTCCATGGGACGGGGATAGTTCATGTCACTCCGTCTCTTCACTTGGCGGATACTCTATACGTGCCCCAGTTCCCGTACAACTTATTATCTGTTACCTCTCTATGCAAGCAATTACAGTGTTCTTTCACATTTACTTCTACTTCTTGCTCTTTTCAGGATCCGGACTCCCAACGGACGATTGCTACTAGGACTGAGAGTTGCGGCCTATACTTCCTGGACAACATTTCTGCTTTTTCCACCTTCTTCTCCACCTCCACAGATATTCTCCAATGGCATCTTTGCCTTGGTCATGCTCCTCCCCGTCTTTTTCGTCAACTTCTGCCCCACCTTCCTCCACAACGTCCTCCGCTCAACTGTGAGGCCTGTCAGCTTGGCAAGCATCACCGCTCCTCTTTCCCTCCAAAGCACGTTCGTGGCTCTACCCGTCCGTTTGATCTTATCCACTCCGATATTTGGGGTCCTTCTCCTACTCTTACCATTGGTCGGGGTAGTTCATATTTTGTCATGTTCATTGATGATTTCTCTCGCTGTACGTGAGTGTATCTATTAAAAGATCGCTCCGAATTATTCTCTGTATGGACGTCATTCTATCTCATGATCAAAACTCAGTTTGGTGTTTCTATCAAAGTTTTTCGATCTGATAATGCCAAAGAATATATCAGTCATGACTTTTCTACCTTCTGCATGCAAAATGAGATTATTCATCAAACTAGTTGTGTCTATACTTCACAACAAAATGGTGTGGCCGAACGCAAAAACCGTCACCTCCTTGATGTCGCTCGTACCTTGATGACCCAGATGCATGTTCCTCGCTCCTATTGGGGATATGCTGTTCTCCTTTCCTGCTACCTTATCAATCGCCTTCCCTCCACGGTTCTCCACGGCAAAACCCCGTTCTCCATTCTGTATCCGGACAAGGAGCCGTTTCCTCTCCCTCTCCAAATCTTTGGATGCACTGCCTTTGTGCATACCCCTTCTGCCACCCGTGATAAGCTCTCCCCTCGCTCCACCAAATGTGTCTTTCTGGGGTACTCCACCACTCAGAAAGGCTATTGTTGCTTTGATCCCGTCCTTCGTAATCAGTTCGTCTCTGCTGACGTCACCTTCTTCGATAATACCTCCTACTTCTCGGATGACTCCTCTCCTCTTCTCCCCGCTTCTGATTCTCCTGCCGTTCCCTTCGTTCCCTCGCCTCCTACTACAATCTCCACCCCTACACCGTCTCCATCCCCTCCTCTCCCTCCACCTCTCTCTCTCCCTTCTCCACCACCCTCTCCCTCCTCTCCGCTGCCGTCGCTCTCTACTCCCGGGCCGGCTTTCTCTACCACGGATGTACTCCGGATGCCGCGGGCCCGGCTGACCTGGATCTTCCTATAGCTCTTCGCAAAGGGGTGCGGACGTGTACCCTACACCCCCTTGCTGCTGTTGTTTCCTATGATCGTCTTACCCCTTCTCGCAGGGCATTTGCACTGGCTATCTCTGCCACTGCCACACCCCGCTCCTACCAGGAGGCCCTTGCTATTCCTCATTGGAAGATGGCCATGGATGAGGAAATGGCGACCCTAACTGAGCGGGGTACCTGGACTCTTGTTCCTCCTCCCTTCGGCACTGATGTTGTTGGGTGTCGCTGAGTCTTTGTGGTCAAATTTGGCCCCGACGGCACTGTGGATCGTTATAAGGCTCGCCTTGTTGCTAAGGGTTTCACTCAGACCTATGGGGTTGATTACTTTGACACCTTCTCCCCCGTGGCTCGTCTCAGCACTATCCGAGTCCTTCTCTCTGTGGAGGTCAATCGGGATTGGCCGATTTCTCAGCTGGATGTCAAGAATGCCTTCCTTTATGGTGATCTTCACGAGGCAGTTTACATAGAGCAACCTCCTGGGTATGTTGCTCCGGGGGAGACACGAGTATGCTGGCTGCAGAAGGCAATTTATGGCCTCAAGCAGAGCCCTCGAGCTTGGTTTGACAAGTTCAGCGGCATCGTGGCGGCTGTTGGTTTTGCGCGAAGCTCTGCTGATCACTCTCTCTTTATTCGCAAAACTCACTCGGGGCTGGTTGTTCTTGCTGTGTACGTCGATGATATTCTTCTCACTGGTGATGACCAGGAAGGGGTAGCCCTGACAAAGCGACATCTTCGCCAACATCTTATCACGAAAGATATGGGCTCTCCAAAATACTTTCTGGGGATCGAAATCTCTCGGAAGCCCGACTCCTTAGTTCTCTCTCAGCGTAAGTATGCCCTTGATCTTTTAAAAGAGGCAGGGTTGACTGGAGCAAAACCTGCCCGATGCCCCATGACACCTGGAGAAGACAAAACCTGGACAGATGATTCGCCTCCTCTTTCAGTTAGTTCGTAGTATAGGCGTCTGGTTGGTAAGCTCATATATCTCACAGTGACCAGGCCCGACATTTCCTATGCTGTGGGCAAGGTGAGTCAATTCATGCAAGCTCCTAGGGAGTGCCATCTACAGTCCGCCTTGCGGATCTTGGAGTATGTCAAAGCAGCGCCTGAGAAAGGATTACTTTTTCAGAAGAATGGTCATCTGAGGATTGAAGCCTACTCAGATGCAAGTTATGCTGATGACAAAGGGGATCGCAAGTCAACCTCAGGTTTTTGTACCTTTGTTGGGGGAAATCTGGTGAGCTGAAAGAGCAAGAAGCAGTCTGTTGTCTCCAGGTCCAGTGCAGAAGCTAAGTATCGCAGTATGGCGTCGACCACTTGTGAGTTAAAATGACTGCGGGCTCTCATGCTAGATTTAGGAGAGGTCTACAACCATCCTCTACCTATGTTCTGTGATAACATGGCAGCCATATACATCTCCAAAAATCCGGTCTTTCATGAAAGAACAAAGCACATTGAGGTCGACTGTAATTTCATTCGTGAAGAGATCTTAATGGAACAAATTTGCACTCCCTTTGTTACTTCTGATAAAGAGCTGGCTGACCTCTTCACCAAGCCAGTTTCCGCCTCGTTTCTTCATGTTTGCGACAAGCTGGGCATGATCGATATATATGCTCCAGCTTGAGGGGGAGTGTTGAAGTTGGTGACCGGGCGGTCTGGCGGTCTGTCTTGGCGGGTTGAAGACCGCGCGGTCTGGCGGTTTGTCTCAGCCGGCTTGGAGACCGGGCGGTCTAGCGGTCTTCCCTGGCGATCTCTCTTCTTCTCTTGTGGTAGCCGTGCGGTTAGCCCTTCTGTCTAACCGCGCGGCTTGTGCGGTTTATTTTGTATAGTCCGCTTAGTCCTGTAAATTTTTAGTCCCACATCTCTTATTTGTATTCTCTCATCTCTCCTCCATTCTATATAAGGGAGGGCATACCTTTGTAATAGATATCTTTTTTGGATAATAAAGTTTCAATTATTCAAAACTCTATCCGTTTGTTACTACATGTTCGCTACTTTTAACTTCTTCATGTGGAAACCACCCGTCACCACACATCTTCCCAAAACCCCGAGGTGATAGGAAGGGGGGACGGGGGTACATAAACACCAAGGACCACCCGCTGCAGGCAATGTGGGACTAATCCAACCACGGGATGGCGGGGATATTCCGCCACGCGGGGGGCCCACCGTGGTCAACACCCAGACCAGGAACGCGATGGGGAAGCCCAAATATGCGGTCCCACACACACCCAATCCCGCTGGACCTTTGTTCTCAACACACCCCCGCAGTGGGATAGCTTTGATACCATGTGGAAACCACCCGTCACCACACATCTTCCCAAAACCCCGAGGTGATAGGAAGGGGGGACGGGGGTACATAAACACCAAGGACCATCCGCTGCAGGCAATGTGGGACTAATCCAACCACGGGATGACGGGGATATTCCGCCACATGGGGGGCCCACCGGGGTCAACACCCAGACCAGGAACGCGATGGGGAAGCCCAAATATGCGGTCCCACACACACCCAATCCCGCTGGACCTTGGTTCTCAACATATCTCTACTATATATAAAGAAATAATGTGGTCTGTGAATATCATGAGTTCAAAATTCCACAAGCCATCAGATCATGACTTCATAATTCAACAACCGTCTGATCGAGCACAAAAATTCACTTCATCTCTCCACATTTTAGTAGGTCTCCTAAACCTACTAATAGGGTGTCATAAATCTACGTGAAATTACGATTTTGCCCCTATAACTCTTAAAAAATCGAGCGACTGGTTGTTAAAATTATATATTTTAATTTAAACGCAGCTGTCAGGTTTCAATCCCAGTACCTCAAGGACAAAAGAAACAACTCAATCCAACAAGGCAAGCAAGCTACTATGATAATAATTCAAATAATTTACACTTATATTATTAAATTTTATATATTTTTATATAAAAAATATATAAATATATGTATAATATAATTTATTATTACATATAAATATACTATATAGAATAATATTTATATATTATTCATTATATATATATATACATTTATAATTATAATTTTAAATTTGTTATTTAAAAAATTATATTTACTTTATCTTTTTCTTAAATTATCGTCGTGGGCACGCGAAGCCCGCCGGGGGCCAGCCGAGTATAGTCGTGCGAGGTCGTAGTGACGGGTCGGGTATAGTTGCACGAAGATGTACGGGGGGCCGGGTACTATCGCGATTGACAGTAGGGGCGGAGCTATAGAACGTCCGTTCGTGAAGCTTCGGATCGCCGCCGTCAGAACTACAGTGCTCGGAATTGCAAACCGAGCATAGTTCCAGAAAGCTCTTGCCGAGATCTTCACGTTCGTTGTAAGTATTTCTCGTTTTGTGGAAGTTTTTCGCTAGGGTTTTCGTCCCTAACTCCTCTCTCGGCCTTGATCTTGTAGATTCCGCTTCCCCGCATCTTCTTTTGGCTAGATCCGTGACGTGGAGTAATTTGGGAGACCGATTGGAGTAAAAAATGTGGCAAGTGGTGTTTTTGCCATCTCTCTTGCTCCCTTCCTCTTTATTTCGCCAGATTTCATTGAGTTGTCATGTTTATATTTCGTTGAAACTTATCTATATTCATTGAAACTTGTCTTTTAATTTTTAGTCAATTCATTGAAACTTTACCCCCAATTATTATCATGTAGATTTGGTAATCAATTTGCTTGCCTTGCCACTTTATTTATCGAGTCATGCAGATTGTTGTGACGGCTTATGTGTCTCATTGTATTATTTATACTACACTTTGTTTGACCCTTGAAATGTTCTTATGCATCCCACTTTGTTGGTTAACCTTGAGTCTGTGATGAATAAAAGAAACTCTGCTTGTATAATTATGTAACTAAAGAAACACAGATGGACTGTGCGCGCTGGGGTTTCTCCTTCGGCATAACGCCTTAAGGTGGAGTCTGTGCGTGTTGTGGACTTTCATCCCCGGCACATTAACTTAGCTTGGTCCGTGCACGTTGGCGTTTCTCCCTCGGCATGGTGCATGTTGGCTGGGTTTGTGCGCGTTGTGGACCTTTTTCCCCGACACAGTACTCTTTATGGTTGAGATGATCAGTCTCATTTTATTGATGAATAACATGAATATTAATGAAAGATGAAAGTTTAAACTTCTGATGTTGGTACTTTGTTCTGTCCTGATGATGTGATTAGCCATTCTTGCTCGGCTAGATTTACTGTTTGCTTACTTTTACTCTGCTGCTGACCCTTTTGTTGCAGTCGTTTTACAAATTTGCTTCACTTTGAGGTTTGTTTGGTCTGCCTTTACTCTTTGCACCATTTATAACTTGTTTCTGAGGTGTTCTTCTTTTGAATGCCTCATGATCTAAGCAGTAACATGTTTAGCTGACCGTGTTGTGCTTCTGGTGCTGCGGGTTGCTGCGGGCGTTTGCTTCCACCTCAAAGCTTTGAGATAGTTGACTTTGTTTAGACTTGTCAGATTTTACTATGAGTTCGTGTCAGTTGTTGACGCCCATAGTCTTTGACCTTTTTCTGTGATAGACTACTTGCTGTTTTTACTGCTGTTACTTTTTACCTGTTTATACTTGCTCTCTGTGAAGGATTTATGTTACGATGCATTTAGTTATTTTAAAGTATACAAAACTACATTCTGGAGTATCAGCATGTCATGATTTTTAACTGCCAAATCTACTACTTTTAAGCGCTATAAAAGCCCTCTATATATATTAAATGTAAAAGTCACATCATTATTTTAAGATACTAGACATTCATTCTCATATAGGTTAACAAATGAATCAACTCAGTATTTTTCGCTGTGTAAAAACTTATATATTTTCTCACCTATGGACTAGTGATCCACCCGACCGAGGGACACGGTCAGTAACTCTAATAAGTTACATGCATTATTTTTAACTTAATTTCATAAATCTTTTACATGAAGTTAATGTGAGGACGAGTAACCTGAGAGTTTGCAGTTGTCCCCTGCACGATGTGGCATCACGACGCGTATTTTCTCTACTCTGACGTATTTTTGAATACGGAGAAAATGCGCGTCGTGACAATTGATATCAGAGGGAGTTTTTGCAAGAGGGTTGGTTGGGTTGACAAGCCAGTCGAACAACTTTTCCTTAAGCAAAACTCTAATCGTATCATTTTATTGCATACACACACCGATATGTTATCAGTAGATCTTGATGGAATCACGAACACTACACTCATAGCATGATAAAAAGTATACGAGGCATATTATGTAGTATGAGATGCATAATATGTGTTTGTATATGGATCCACCATAGGTGACAACATGTGACGGTTATGTAGTATGAGATGCATAACCATCATCACATGGATGCCCATTAGCACGTTTACTTTTCTTCGTTACATACAATATTATGTAGTATGAGATGCATACCATTGTATGTGTACGCCGCTCATAACATGCACTAAGCCCTTTTTAGAATGCATATCACTGCATACATAACATACCAGCGCATAAGCACACGTGCCAAGTTAAAGATCTGCATGATGACATATGTACACCCATGATTTGAGATGAAATTTAAACATTCATGCATTCATATTGTAGGCACAAGTTAGAAGCATAACATCATTTTATGATTTCCTAGAGCAAGGTAACAGTAAGGGCAAGTAACTATTCTTTTTTGATCTGATCTGAGTTTGTTCGTTCCTGATCTGATCTGAGTCAGGGTATTCGAGTTTTCTAGCTTCAGTGTTGTAAGCTAGGTCCTTGATAAGTCGTTTGTTCGTATCGGTAAAATATGAACCTGAAACAGTTTGCTAAGGGAATATCTTCCCAGTTTGTGATACCTTAGGCAAGGTTTGACTAGGTATCTGTTTGTTCTGTAGAAATGCTGCCTAAACGCACTGCGACAAGGTCGACTCTGTAACACCTTCCCTGTAATGACCATATAATATGGGTCCGGTCGGGGCCCCACAACATATAGACGCCACAGCTTTAGCATTAAAAGATGATATAACTACCAAATTTCAAAACTCAAAATCAAATAACAACGGAAACATCAACCAAGACTAGAAGTTATTCACATACACAATAGTATCGAAACGACCTTATGACCTTACAACAAAAGAGAGTCCAAAACACACATGATAACATCCAACAACAATGTGCAAAAACACTCCTAGACTGCCTCAGCCTGCAAACCGGAAAAATAAGAGCATCAAGCATACAATGCCACAAAATAAAGATAGTACAAAACTTGAAACACTTCGTGAAGCTTAGGCCTTATTGGCCGACGAGCTAGCTCCTGCTTGCGATCCTTGCCCTATAAAAATTGGTTGTAACGTGGGTCAGCAAAGGTTGACCTCAAACTGTGTAACAAACACATCTCCTCCCGGTCTCCCCTAACAGACCCCGGGGTACACCTCTAACCTGCAAGTCAGCACTTCGTATACCATATACATAAACAAGTAAAGCACTAAAAGAACAGGCTTGGATGTCTCACACAACATGCACATTTTCTATTGTTGAGCATATAATAAAAAGAGGCCTACTATGCAACATGCATGCAAAACCCGTGCTTTACCCAAGGCACCTTATCGCGTATACTTCTAGCACATCATCAAACATCTGGGTACTTCCAATTTCCCCATTGGCATTAAGCCTCAAAAAAAAGTGGTACAACAATTCCCCTAACGACATACAAGTCGCCACACGGAACTCTTACCAAGGCCTCACCGGCTCATGGTCTTAGACCCGGGCTTGCCTGCAAGCTCTGACTTCTCATGTCAGGATTCCGTCTAACACACTGATCGATTCTAAGAACCCTTGTTGGACCCTACCCACTCATGGCCTCATTGCCCGGGCTTGCCCCATGCTTGGCGTTCTCGTCAGTCTCACAGAAGGGGACTAGTCTCGCCGGGACACTCTCCTCACATGACTTGCATGTCACGGGATAGCAACCCGACCACGGAGACAAAGTCGGCCTTAACACATCACAGTCCAATATCATTCCCACCCTAATCCCCGCACACCAAGGAAACCATCTACCGCCAATACGGAGCTAACCTTGTCCACCAAGGAAACCATATACCACCATTGCGGAGCTAACCTTGTCCGGTTCTGGCTACACGTACTCACTCGAGAAAAAAGGGGGGAAACACAAACATCACAAATGACATCTCGTCGCAACGAATTTCCAAAAAATCCTTAAAGCTCGTATGCAACATCACCGAGTCGGACTAACGGTCGCGACCACGACTTCACCCACAATGCCTAATCCACTAACGGAGTGGATCTCTAATGCAAAAATATGCCGGGGACGGACTCAATCGACCCGGAGGTTCCTCTTGAAACATGACGACCCAAACCGCTCTCATTTGTGAGATTTGGTGCCCAAAAGCTTGAAAGAAAAGATGCTAAACACGCATCTTAAAACCAAGAGTAGAAGTGTCGTTACCTTACGACCCTCTTCCTAGCCATGAAAACTTAGCTGGATGAAAACCACCGCAACGGCCTTGCCTCTGCAGATCTGGACTCGGCTCGCGGTTTGGGGATCTGAAGCTTCTCCGGCAGCCGAATCTCTCCTTCACCTTCTTCCTTGCTCTCCCTTCTCTCTAGAACTTAGAAAGAGAGTACTCGATGAAGAATGATGGTTTCCTAACCCTATTCCCGGACATAACTCAGCAAGGACAACCCTGGACCATCAGATCCCCTTAGAAGGAAACGAACGACCACGATCCAAACTTAAAACCAAAACACCTGGGCCGAACACAGCTTGCAACACGCCTGTGTCCAAGGCTGTATGCCTCAATCGGTGCCGAAACCGTCGCACCCAGAACAGGACACTGGCACTGGATACGCCCGTGTCGAACATGACACGCCCGTGTCACTCAGTACACGCCCGTGTCAGGTCGAACATGCCTGGGCTCCAGACCGTGTTTATCCCCTGACAAGGCCCGACTAAAAACCCGAGCAGGACACGGCCTGGGACACGCCCGTGTCTCAGGCCGTATTCAAAGTCTCGACGAACGTCGACTGCCTTTTTGTCAACTTTGCGGAAAATTCGTCGAACACGCGCACGACACGGCCATTGACACACCCGTGTCCTAGGCCGTATGACCCCTTACCAAGTCCCAAACTTGGCTATGAACGATGTCCGTCCCTTTTTCGAAATTTGGGGCGTTACAACTCTCTCCCCCTTAAAAGAATTTCGTCCCAAAATTACAGAAAGCAAAAAGGGGTACACAAAACTTAGATGATACCTGACCGGAATAGCTCTGGATATTCCTCCAGCATGGTCTATTCTCGCTCCGACGAGAGCTCCTCACGACCGTAGTTGTCCCATCGGACTTTTATGAGTTTTACCTCCTTGTTTCGCAACTGCCAAAATTCTGAATCCTCTATAGCAACTGGATGAAATCTCATCCTCAAGTCTTCCTCTATCGACACCGATGCCGATTCGATCACCACACTAGCCTCTACCAAGGCTTTCCTCAAGACGGAGACATGGAAAACGTCGTGTAGTCCACTCAGCTCTGCGGACAACGCCAACCAGTATGCTGCTTCTCCCACCCATTCTATAACTTCAAAAGGCCCCAAAAATCTTGGACTGAACTTCTTGAGTCGGCAAATGCGCGGAACGCATTTGAACGGCTTGATCTTTAGATAGACCCAGTCGCCTACCGCGAACTCCAGCTTCCTGTGGCGAGCATTAAAATATTTTGCTTGCCGATCTTGAGCCACCTTCATGCGCCCTTGAATGGTTCGCACCAGCTCGCATGCATCAGCTACCACTTCTTTTCCCAAAAGTTTGGTGTCTCCCGCCTCTGTCCAAGACATCAGTATTCGACACTGCCTCCGGCCTCCCATACAAAGCTTCGTATGGCGCCATCTTGATGCTTGCTTGATAACTGTTGTTATAAGCGAACTCCACCATGAAGAGGTGATCCTCCCATTTCTTTCCGAAATCAAGAATACACATCCTTAGCATATCCTCCATAGTACGATTCGTTCTTTCGGTTTGCCCTTCAGTTTGAGGATGGAAAGTCGTACTGAACTTTAGCTTTGTGCCCAGACTCTTTTGAACCAACCTCCAGTCCATGAACGTGAAACGTCCATCGCGATCATTAACTATACTTTTAGGCATCCCATGTAGTCGCACAATGTTGCGAACATACAACTCTACCAGTTTCTCCACGTTGTCATCCTTCCGATTTGGGATGAAGTGAGCCACTTTGGTTAAGCGATCCACAGTCACCCAAATTGCTTCGTTACCCTGCTGCGATCTAGGTAACCCATGCACAAAGTCCATGGAGATGTCATCAAATTTCCACTCGGGGATAGGAAGAGGCTTCAGGAACCCGACCGGCTCCTGACACTCTGCCTTCACCAAGGCACAAGTTTGGCATCGATTCACGTACAAAGCTACGTCCCACTTCAGTCCAGGCCACCAAAATGATTTTTTCATATCCAGGTACATCTTTGTACTGCCGGGTGAATGAATTACTTTGTGAAGTGAGCCTCAAACATCAACTCCTCGCGGAGCTTGCCGAACTGCGATACACAAATCCTTCCGTCCTTCCTCAGAATCCCATCAATCAACTCACAGGCGTTGCTCTCGCCATTTTGAGCTTCCACCATGTATGGTTGAAACTCCACATCCAAACGAGTCGCTTCCCGAATACGACCAGACAAATCATTCTGCATTTCAATCCAGTTCAACAGAGCCACGCTAGACTCGCCCCTTGCTACGCACTCCAAGCCGAGGGACTCCCAGTCCAGAACCAACCGCTCATCACGAGCTTCGATCCAATTCCCTTGCCCCGAGTATTTTCTACTTAAGGCATCTGCCACCACATTGGCTTTGTCTGGCGTATATTGAATCACCACCTCGTAGTCTCCAAGGAACTCGACCCACCCGCGCTACCGCGTATTCAAGTCCTTCTGATCTAAGAGATACTTCAGGCTTTTGTGATCCGTGAAGATCTCCACCTTCACACCATAAACATAGTGCCGCCATAATTTCAACGCGAAAATTACCGCCGCCAACTCCAAGTCATGGACGAGGTAATTCCTCTCATGAGCCTTCAACTTCCTAGACCCATAGGTTATCATACTTCCATGTTGCACCAATACGCAACCCAAACCGCATCCCGATGCGTCACTGAAAATTTGAAATCCTTCGGTCCCTTTCGGTAGACTTAGGATTGGAGTAGTCATCAGCCTTTCCTTCAGTGTCTCAAATACCTGACTGCATTCCTGAGTCAACACAAACTTCTGATCCTTACGAGTTAGTGATCTGAGGGGTAGAGCTATCCGCGAAAAGTTTCTACGAATCTTCTATAGTACCCGGCTAGTCCAAGGAAACTTCGGACTTCCGCCACGGTTCTCAAAATCGTCCAATCTCTGATGGCTTCCACTTTTGTTGGATCTACCGCCACCCCATCCCCACTAATCACGTGACCCAAAAATTCCACCTTCTCTAGCCAGAACTCGCACTTCGAGAACTTTGCATAAAGCTGGTTATCTCTCAACACTTGCAAGACTACTCTCAAGTGAGTCTCATGCTCCACCTCCGATTTGGAGTAAACCAGAACGTCGTCAATAAAGACAACTACAAAAGAGTCCAAGTATTCCAGAAATACTCAATTCATCAAATCCATGAATACGGATGGTGTGTTCGTCAGCCCGAACGACATCACCGAGAACTCAAAGTGACCATACCTTGTACCAAACGCTGTCTTGGGTATGTCCTCATCTCGAATGCGCAACTGATAGTATCCCGAATTTAAGTCCAACTTTGAATACACCACTAACCCCACCAGCTGGTCAAACAGGTCGTCAATCCGAGGAATCAGATACTTATTCATGACAGTCAATTTATTCAACTTTCGGTAGTCTATGCATAGCCGCATACTACCGTCTTTCTTCTTCACGAACAACACAAGCGCGCTCCACGGTGAAGAACTAGGTCTGATATACCCCTGCTCCAACAGTTCCTGCAATTGTACCTTGAGTTCGGCCAACTCCTTTGGTGTCATCCTAAATGGAGGACGTGACACCGACCTAGCCTCTAGCACTAACTCAATCGAGAAATCGATCTCCCGTCGAGGAGGCGCTCCAGGAAGTCCATCCAAAAACACATCCTTGAACTCTGCCACTACGGGCACTTCCCCAAGCAATAACTTGGAAAGGCGAACATCCAATAATGCTACAAGAGCTACTCCACCCTGGTTAACTGCCCATATTAACTGCATGGCTAAAATTAGGGAACATGCCACTCCATTAAGGCCCTCAAACTTGATTTCTGTCTGTCTTTCGCTTCTTAGGGTCACCACCTTGGATAGGCAATCAATACTGGCACGCTGCTCCGCTAGCCAGTCCATCCCTAATATCACATCAAACTCAACCAATGGTAGGACCGCTGCTATCAACACGAAGTCAACTCCGCCTAGCTCCCAACAAATGCGTCTTTTTTCCCCGGTGGTCATGGATGACCCATTGGGCATGCGCACCTTCAGCTCTGCATCCGCCTAGAATGACTCAACTCCAATTCTCCGGATGAAGCTTTCCGCAAGAAAGGAGTGCGACGCTCAAGTATCAAACAGTACCCTAGCGGGGTATCTAGAAACTAACATAAAGCCTAAAACATAGACGTCAAATATAACAGTCTGAAAGTATGAAGCACAAGGTTAAACTTAAACTTCCTCATACCTGCCACCACATTAGGTTGGCGGATCACTTCCTGTTGTCCAAGGTTGTAAGCCCTTGGTTGCACCGGTTGGAACCGAGAAGCGCTCGACTCCACCATCTTACCTTTCTCTGCGGCACTGGGGCTGGAGCGCATAGTCTGCTCCTGCCTTGCCTCCTGCTCCGCACCTCCTTGATTACAAAAACGTTCAATGTGCCCCACCTTACCACAATTGAAGCACGTCGGTGGTCCCTTAGAGTGAGACCCTCCAGACGTCCACTTGCTTTTCTCACCGGACTTAAATGGGTGAGGCTTTTTCCTCCACCTATTCCCTTCAGACTTTCCTTGGGATTGAGGAGGCTTCCCTTCCCCTTACTTAGGCGCAAAACCCTTACGATGTTAGGTTCGCTCTAAATCACTCTCCAATGTCATGGCAACCTCAACCAACTCATTGAAACCAGCTCCCTTCATGGCGATGAGGGGTTGCCTTAGATTCTCCCTCATCCCCTGGTAGAAGAGGTTATCCCTCTCTTCATCATCTGCCATTGTCGTTCCTGCATAACGACACAACCGAGTGAACTCCTGTACGTACTCGCCCACCGTCTTGTCCCGCTACACCAAGTGCAGGAACTGCCTTTGGAGGGCCAACCTAGTCAAAACGGGAATGTACTTCTTTAGGAAAGCATTCCCAAACTCTTCCATGGACGGGGTGCGTCCAGGAAACTGGCGGCTGCTATGGCTCACCCACCACAACTTCGTATCTCCCTCCAACATGAAGGCCGCAAACTCAGATTTCTTCTCCTCTGGCGTCTCTGCCGCCCTCAGAAGCTCTTGAATCCGTGCCCACCAATCCTCCGCATCAGTTGGCGAACTAACTCCCTTGAACATCGGGGGATGGAAGCTCAAAAAATACTTCATCTACTGGTCTCCATACCCGACCACCACTCTTTCGGCAAACGGCTCTGCTCGCCTAGCTTCTCCGCCCGGCACGACCGTCGCCGGTGTAGCAGGGGTTGCTACCTGAACTGTCGCTGCAGCTTGGGCTGCCACCATTGCTTTTACAAGCATGCGACAGAAGTTGGCCGGGTTTACACCCATGCCCAAAGGACCCTGAGCAGTAGCGCTGCTCGCTGAAAGCTCTTCTCTTGGTCTCGACGTACCCGCCTCGTTGCTTACACTCTTAAGAAAAGCAAGGAAACAAGGAATCAGTCTCTTAATTGTAAGACTCAAACAGAAGGACACTCATGATCCCGTGTTACTCCTATGTGGATAACTTATATACACAATGACTTTGGACGCAACCTGGCTCTAATACCAAATTATAACACCTCCCCTGTAATGACCGTATAATATGAGTCTGGTCGGGGCCCCACATCATACAGATGTCACAACTTTAGCATTAAAAGATGATATAACTACCCAATCTCAAAACTCAAAATCAAACAACAGCAAAAACATCAACCAAGACTAGAAGTTATCCGCATACACAAGAGTATCGAAACGGCCTTATGGCCTTACAACAAAAGAGAGTCCAAAACTCACATGATAACATCCAACAACAATGTGCAAAAGTACTCCTAAACTACCTCAGCCTGTAAGCCGGAAAAACAAGAGCATCAAGCATACAATGCCATAAAATAGAGCTAGTATAAAACTTGAAACACTTTGTGAAGCTTGGGCCTTATTAGCCGGCGAGCTAGCTCCTGCTTGCAATCCTTGCCCTATAAAATTGGTTGTAATGTGGGTCAGCAAAGGCTGACCTCAAACTGTGTAACAAACACATCTCCTCCCGGCCGCCCCTAACGGACCCCAGGGTACCCCTCCAACCTGCAAGTCAGCACTTTGTATACCATATACATAAACAAGTAAAGCACTAAAAGAACAGGCTTGGATGTCTCACACAACATGCACATTTTCTATTATTGAGCATATAATAAAAAGGAGCCTACTATGCAGCATGTATGCAAAACCCGGGATTCACCCAAGGTACCCTATCGCGTATGCTTCTAGCACATCATCAAACATCTGGGTACTTCCAATTTCCCCATTGGCATTAAGCGTCAAACAAAAAGGGTACTGCAATTCCCCTAACGACATAAAAGTCTCCACACAGAACTCTTGCCAAGGCCCCACCTGCTCATGGTCTTAGACCCGGGCTTGCCTGCAAGATCTGACTTCTCATGTAAGGATTCCGCCTAACACACTGATCGATTCTAAGAACCCTTGCTGGACCCCACCCGCTCATGACCTCATTGCCCGGGCTTGGACCATGCTTGACATTCTCGTCAGTCTCACAGAAGGGGACTAGTCTCGCCGGGACAATCTCCCCACATGACTTGCACGTCACGGAATAGCCAGCCGACCACGGAGACAAAGCCGTGCCTTAACACATTGTTGGAACACCCTATTACTAATTTGGGTCAAAATCACTATGTCTCTAAGAAACCTGTTTTTGACCTCCTGTATAGCTCTAAAGGTCAATTAGAATTGAGTCTAAGGGATAGTACTTAGGTTTGGAAGCTGCCCTCAAGACCAAGGATTTTCAGTATAAGACTAAGTCGTATCGTCGAGCTCAGAACGACGATTCGTCGAACTTCAATCGACGATCGTCTAGCTCAACTTCGAGAGATCGTCGAATTACATTCGACGATCGCTGAGCTCAACTTCAACAAATCGTCGAACTCCATTCGACGATCTGCGAGCTCAGTTCGACGATCCTAACTCATTATTGGTTCTCTATCTCTGAGCTCAGTTCGACGATCTTTGAGCTCAGATCGACGATTTCTGTTGCTGTATAAGTCCAAATCGCTGAGCTCAGTTCGACGATAGCAGAGCTCAGTTCGACGTTTTTCTGATGAGTTAAAGGATTTTTCAAGATTTAAATTCAGGAGTTATTCAGCAATTAATTCAGAAGATTTTCTAGCCATTTTTATTTATTTCTGGACCAAGTTTCAAGGGATTATCAAGGAATGTTTCTTTAGACTTTCCTCCAGAAGACAATTGCAATTAAGGATGCAATTAATGTCAGGCCAACGACTATTCTGGACAGAGGATGATTTTCTATTCAGTACCAGAGAATAAAATACAAGATTTTTGAATCTCTCTATCACTCAGAACACATACAAGAAGAACAAGAACAAAATATTCTCTGTCTCAAAGAATTCTCTCAAGAACACACATCCAAGGAGATCAAACCTTCTGAAATCTTCTGATCTCTCTTGTCTCAAGTGTTCAAGGCCAACATCTTTCAAAAACTCCAGACACCTAACATTTCAGCTGTTGCTGAAATCATCATTTACTGGAGATCAACTTCTGAAGGCCTATCACCCTACAACAAAGCTTCATTTCCTGAACATCTCAAGAAGTGAGGGGGAGCTTTGACAACATCTAAATCCACATAGTCTTCTCAGCTGCTCTGAGAAAGAGAAGACTTCCATCATTCTCTCATCCCCATCTCTGTAAAGGGTTTTTCAAACTCCCTTCAAAAGTTTGAGCTTGGTTTTTGAGCACCTTGTCAAAAGCTCATTGGTGGAAAGACACCTGATCAAAAAATCTGATTTGGTTTTTGAGCACCTTATCAAAAGCTCATTGGTGCCCAGGACACCTGATCAACTCATCTTGCAATGGATTCCTACCTAGGGTGGTAGAAGAGTGGATGTACCCAAGTTTAGGGGAACCACTATAGCTCCTTGTGTCTTCTGGCTTGCTTGTCTTTATCTTTTGTTTCTGGCTATGATTGTTTTGTGATTAGTTTAGATCTGTGATTAATTTCTGTTGTAAGTTATTTTGTGATTAGATTTAATAGTTGCTTCCCTGTTCACTCAGAATTACAACAATTGTTGTAAAAAGTTTTCAAGCACCATATACTCTATTCACCCCCCTCTAGAGTATATCAGATCTAGCTGCACTTTCAATTGGTATCAGAGGGAGGTTGGTTAAACATACCACACCTTGGTGGTTGCACAGACTAACACCTGAACCCAAAGATTCCTAGTTATACCTGTTTTCTTTTGAGTTTATTATTAGATTTTATTTTCACAAATCATGGCCCAAAACAATGATTATGCTAGCACCAGACCTCCAGTGTGCAATCTATCTAAGTTTGCACTTTGGAAAGCAAGAATCAGATTATACATGAATTCTATTGACGAGGATATTTTTAATTCTGTTTTGACAGTTTGTCCAAGAACTCCAAAGAACTCAAGTACAAATGCTGTTCCACCTCCATCAGGAACAGATGCTGATATCAAGAAATGGAAGATAGCTGATGCTAAGGCTATGAACATCTTAGCCCAGACCATGTCTGATGACATCTTTCAAAAGGTGGCTGAATGCAATTCAGCAAAGGAAATTTGGGATAAACTCTCTGAAATAGCCTCAGGCTCAGCTGATGAGAGAAAGGACAGGAGATCCCACCTCATATCTCAATATGAGAATTTCAAGAAGGGAGAAGCTGAGTCAGTTGGAGATATGTACAATAGACTCAGTCTGATAGTCAGTGAACTCAGGACTTTGGATAAAGAGATCTCACTAACTGAACTTAATGATAAAATCCTAATGTGCTTCCCAAGCACTTGGGATTCAAGAATCTGGCCAATCAAGGATGCCAGAAGTTTGAATGAGATCACCACAGAAGCCCTTTTGGGCAAGCTCAAATCTTATGAGCTGCTCATTAAGAACAGAGAAGAAGAGTAGAAGGCTGCTTCACCAGCCACAAGAAAAGAGAAGACAATAGCCTTCAAAGCAACTGAAGATCAGTCTGAAGACAAAGTCACAGGCAATGATGAACTGCTCAGTCTGTTGGCCAAAAGATTTTACAAGATGGCCAGAAAGGACTTCAGAAGGAGATCATACAAGGAGCATGATAAGCCAAGGTATGATAAGTCAATTAATAATAAGGAAATTGTCTGCTTTGGTTGCAAGAAACTAGGGCACATTGTACCTGACTATCCAGAAAACAAAAACAAGGACAAAAGGGACAAGAAAGAAAGAAGAAAGGAGAAAGACTCCAAGAGGAATGACAATGACAAGCCATCCTCAAGCAAAAACAAACACACAAGAAAGGGGTTTGTTGCTGAATCCTGGAGTGAGACTGAAGAGGAGTCAGAAGCCTCATCCAGCTCCAATGATGATGAAGATGATGCAGAAGAGAAGGAGTTCTGCATGATGGCAATCAATGCCTCTCAACATAATTCAGATGAAGAAGAGTCAGAGTCAGACTCAGAGACTCAACTTGAAGAAGATCAGATAATTAGTTCATTTGATTTCAATTCAGAGGACTTTAAATCTGAGTTTAAAGCATTATGTTTAGACCTGCTAAAATCTGAGAAAGAAATTATCTCTCTCAGAAATCATTTATCTGAACATAATACCTTAAAGTCAGAAAACCTCAAACTCTCTCAGGAGTTGGAGTGCTGTAGGGAGCAGATAACTTCACTGAAAGGTGAGCTATTAGAGGCCAAGAAGCTTGAAGAATCCCTTAATGGGAGAAGTATCAAGCTGATGGACATCACAAGCACAGTGAACTCCAGATTTAATAGTACACTGGGATTGGGTGATTCATCCAGCCAACCCATAGTTCTAACAACTCCAATCAAGTTCATTTCTGATAACGGAAAGAGAGTTGTAGAGGTAGCTAGGAAAAATTCTGATCTGCCCAAGAAAACTAAGTTCCAGCAGAAATCGTCGAACGAAGCTCGACGATCGCCGAACGCAGATCGACGATCTCAGGCAAAATCGTCGAACTCAGGTCGACGATCTCAAATTCCTGAACTCTGCCATAGTCGACCGTCGAACGGAGCTCGACGATCTGACCCAATATCATCGAACGCAGCTCCACGATCGTCGAACAGAGATCAGAGCTCTGGAAATCCCTTCAAGGGCAAATCAAAATCCAATCCTAGGGGTCCTTCATCCCAAATATTTAACCCTTATACTGAATGGATTATACCTCCAAGGAGATATCATCCTGAAGGTTATAAGAGTCAACCTGGGATGTCTTTTATTTCAGAGTTTAAAGGTTATCAACCTAGACACAAGGTAAACTGGGTCAAAAACAAATGAATTATTTTATGTGCAGGTGAAGACCTATCCAACATCAAACCAGCAATGGTACTTGGATAGTGGGTGCTCTAAGCACATGACAGGAAACAAGGACAACCTCACATCCTTTAGAGCCAAGCTTGGACCCAAAGTTATCTTTGGTGATTCAAACTTTGGACAAACTAAAGGATATGGTGCAGTCCAGATTGGATCAGTAACATTCAAGAAGGTAGCTTATGTGGAAGGACTGAAGTATAATTTGATAAGCATCAGTCAGTTGTGTGGTGAAGGCTACCAGGTGACCTTCAGCAAAGCTTTATGCAAGATCAAGTCAGAGGACAACACAATTGTGTTGACAGGTAAAAGAAAAGGTAATATCTATTTAGTAGATTTTCTTTCAACAGATGTAGATATTTGTTTGTTCAATTCTGTTTGTAGACCAAATATTTTATGGCATAAGAGACTAGGACACTTAAACCTTAGAACTATTGCTAGGCTATCCTAGGACAACCTTGTTAGAGGACTACCTTCTGGCCCCTACAAGAAGGAAGGACTCTGCAGGGCTTGTCAATTAGGCAAACAAACTAAAAATAGTTTTAAGTCACTTAATAAGAGTGATTCACCTAGGATATTGTATCTGTTACACATGGATCTTTTTGGACTCATCATAGTACAAAGCCTAGGAGGGAAATCTTACACCTTAGTAGTTGTAGATGACTTCTCTAGATCCACTTGAGTGTTCTTTCTGAGGAAGAAGTCTGATAACTTTAAGTATTTGACAGAGTTTCTCAAATGTATACAGATTGAGTTCAATACTCACATTACCCTGATCAGAAGTGATCATGAGACAGAGTTTGATTCTCTTCTTATGCAAGAGTTCTGTCAGAGTGAAGGGATCAGTCATACTTTCTCAGCTCCTAGAACTCCTCAACAAAATGGGGTAGCTGAAAGGAAAAATAGAACCCTTATTGAATCTACCACTATATTGTTGTCAGATGCTTACCTTCCTCTATCCTTTTGGGCAGAGGCAGTGAACACCTCCACTATGTGCTGAATAGAAGTTTGATACATAAACTAAAGGGTAAGACTCCCTATGAATTACTCAAAGGAAAGAAACATAAAGTTGATTATTTTAGAGTTTTTGGTTGTATTTGTTATATATATAATAATGACAAGAAATATTTAGCAAAATTTCAAGCTAAAGCTGATGAAGGAGTGTTTCTGGGATACTCCATGATCAGTAAGGCTTATAGGGTTTATAATAAATCATCTCTTAAAATTGAGGAATCTGTTCATATATCATTTGATGAATCTAACATGTCTTTCAAGGAGAAGAACTCTTCTACCATAGAACCTTTGCAGGAACATTCTCTTGTTGAAGATTTGAACAAGTTACAGGTTACTCAAAAAGAGAAAAGTAGTGAAGATGAAGAAAGTATTCAACATATTGAAGAACAACTTGAAGAGCCAGTTGTTGTACCACAAGAGGAAACAACAACACAAGTTGGTGAACAATCAACACCCCCTGTTGATTTAGTAACATTAAGAGACCATCCAATTTCCCAAATAATTGGAGACATCTCAGCTGGTGTGCAAACCAGAAATCAGGTCAACCAAAACCTGTTGCACACTTTCTTCCTATCTCAAATTGAACCTCAGTCCATTCAAGATGCAGAGTAAGATCCACACTGGATCATTGCAATGCAAGAAAAGTTGCATCAATTTGAAAGGAACAAAGTTTGGGAACTAGTGCCAAAGCCTAAGGATCACTCCAATGTTGGAACAAAGTGGGTGTTCAGAAACAAACTGGATGATCAAAGAGTAATTGTAAGGAACAAGGCAAGGCTAGTTGCTCAAGGATATTCTCAAGAAGAAGGAATAGACTATGACCAGACTTTTGCACCAGTTGCAAGATTAGAAGCCATCAGAATATTCTTAGCTTATGCAGCACATAAATGATTCAAGGTATATCAGATGGATGTGAAAAGTGCATTTCTAAATGGAGACATCAAAGAAGAAGTATATGTCAGACAACCTCCAGGTTTTATCTCTCCAACTTATCCTGATTATGTTTTTAAGTTGAACAAAGCATTATATGGTCTCAAGCAAGCTCCTAGAGCATGGTATGAGACCCTAGCATGCTTCCTTTTGGAAAATGGATTTATAAGGGGTAGAGTAGACCAAACTCTTTTCATTAGAACTCATAAGTCCCATACACTACTAGTATAGATTTATGTAGACGATATTATTTTTGGTTCTACTGATTCAAAATTGTGCAGAAGGTTTTCCAACCTAATGCATTCTAAATTTGAAATGAGTAGCATGGGTGAGCTATCCTTCTTCCTAGGATTGCAAGTCAAACAAAATGCTGAAGACATTTTTATTTCTCAAACCAAGTATGCAAATGAATTGGTTAAGAAATTTGGCATGTCTGAAGCATCTTGTATGAAAACACCTATGCCTACTAATGTTGTATTGGATGCTGATGAACATGGGAAACCTGTTGATCAGACAACATATAGAGCAATGATTGGCTATTTACTGTACCTTACAGCCAGTAGACCAGATATAATGTTTGCTATATGTATATGTGCTAGGTTCCAAGTAAGCCCTAGAGAGTCACACCTAACACTAGTAAAGAGGATTCTCAGGTATGTTAAAAGTTGTCCAAATCTAGGTCTCTGGTATCCAAAAGATTTAGCATTTGATTTAACTGGATTTTCTGATGCTAATTTTGCTGGATGCAGAATTGACAGGAAAAGCACCAGTGGAACTTGTCAGTTCCTTGGTGACAGACTTGTCTCTTGGTTTTGTAAGAAACAAACTTCTGTGTCAACTTTAACTGCTGAAGCTGAATATATGGCTGCAGGCAGTTGTTGTTCACAAATCTTGTGGATTCAAAACCAACTTCTAGACTATGGCTACAACTTAGAGAAGTCTAAAATCTTTTGTGATAACACCAGTGCTATTTCTATAGCTCAAAATCCAGTCCTACATAGTAGGACAAAATACATAAAAATTAGGCATCACTTCTTAAGGGATAATGTTGAGAAGAATAAAATTGAATTGCAATATATCCCAACTGAGTTACAAAGGGGAGATATTTTCACCAAGCCCTTGGATGAAAAGAAACACACCTTCTTCCTAAATCAGTTAGGAATGTTAGATGGAGGAAGTCTAAAATAATATCCAAGATTTTAAAAGTTCAAAAATTGACCAAGACTAGGCAAACATCTTGATTTTTTTTCTTAGTGTCTAGAGTGTTTTTCTGGTCTCTGAACTGCGCACGACGATTTTCCCCCAGATCGTCGAATGGAGATCGACGATTTCCGAAATCGTCGACCTGAGTTCAACGTTTCTCAGATAGTATGAACTATCTCTTCCGGTCAACGATCGTCGAACGATGCTCGACGATTTGGTTCTCTGAACTATCGTCAAACGGAGCTCGACACTCTCCAATATCGTCGAACGGAGCTCGACGATATTGCAGACTCTTCAGATTCCTTTAGAAGCCCCGATCGTCGAATCGAGTTCAACGATCTTTCCTTTTCTGCGTCGAACCCTAATATAAAATTCATTTTTCGCCGTCATTCTCCTTTTGCGCTTTCGATTTCTCTGCAAAGACTTTCTTTCCCTCCAAACATTTCTACACTTGGTCGTTTTGTTTGTTGATTCTTTGCAGGTAACCATGGCCGTTTCTGTTGCTGTTCTTGCCGCCATGAAATTCGATGCTGGTTTTGACATTGACATGGAGTCCTTCAGCACAACAGATCAAGTTTTCCAGGACATTTTGGAGTTGTTCAAGGAGTAGAAACTTGCTACAATCATGACCACCAGGATTAAACTTGCTGCTGATGAGATTAAGGAATGAGTTTACACTGCCCACAACCAGGATCAAAACACCATAGTTGGATCAATATTTGGCACCCAGGCACCCTTGACCCCAACTATTCTGACAGAAGTTTTTGAGTTAAGTTCTTGAATGGATTCTGCTGATTTATCTGGAGAGGAATTTGCTGATTTGCTTGCAAGAATGGGTGATTCTGAGGCTAACCCTAGCAAGCTGCTGAAGAAGAATCTGTCTGTGGAATATAGATTCTTGGTTGATGTAGTTGGGAAAGTTTTGTTGGCTAAGCACTCAGCACATGATACCATTTCTAGGTATCAGCTATGCTTAATGGGAGCCATAGTGGACAAGAAGAATTTAAACTGGGGAGAGGTCTTCTTTGACCTAATTAAAAAGAAAATTAATAAGAGTTTTGTGAATTTTGGGAGGATTTTAGGTCTTTTTCTGCAGAACAGATGCCCTACTTTGCTAGTATCTTCTGGGATCCACATTAATGCATCTAAAAGATTGTCCCGTGCCCTATTTGGTAAATGGGACAGGCAGATCATCAAGCCTAGCAGGCCTTCTGCAAGCACACCTTCAGGCACCAGGACTGTCATAGTCACTTCCCCCCAAGTCTCTGCTCCTGCAGATGACTTGCCTGCTGCTGCCTCTCCTCCTACTCTAATTCCATCTTCTCCAATTCCATCCACCATTCAAACTCCATCCACCATCCTCATCTCCAGCCCTTCTCCAACATCTATACCATCTCCAATTCCAACTATCACAGAAGAACCATTCCATCCATTATATTCCTACCCTCTACCAGATATTGAAACATACACAATTCCATCCTTCAATCTTATTGATGATTCCTTCATGGATGACTCACCCTCATCTCCTCCTGAGCTACCCTCCTCATCAACATCTTACCAAGAACTTCTACAAGAGATCATTGATCAACCCACCTTCACACCATCTATCTCAATCTCATTATCTTCCATCACCACTTTACCCACACCTCAACCATCTCTTCCCTAATACACCAGCTCTCCACTACCATCACCAATAGCTCCACCTCCATCCTCTACCTCTGCTCCAGTCACTGATGAGCAAGTAGATATTCCAGCCCTAGCTGACAGGATATATGAATTGCTAGCCCCTAGGCTATCTCTTCTATTGGAGACCTCCTTGGCTCCATTACTCCAGTCAGTGGCAGCTCTTTCTGCTAGGCTCTCCTCCTTATTCCCTCAGGCAACCCCTTCATCAGTGTGCCTTGATCCAGCCTTATCTGAATCTAGGCAGGGGGAGATGCCCTATGAAGTGAGCTTGCCTGCTGTTTCTTCAGTTTTTGTTGCTGCTGCTGCTGTTCTTCAAGCTCCAGTTCCACCTCCAGTTGTTTTCCCAGTGGACATCAGGTCCTTACTTTCAGCATTTGATTCAGCCTACTTCAGTTGTCTTCCAGAGAGAGTTGCTGTCCAGCCCCCAGAGGATATCTCCAAGGCCCTTGTGCCCTTCTCATGTTGTGACCCCAGCATCATAACTTCTTTTGTCAATTCAGTATATGCTGCTGCTACTCCTGCTGAAAGCATGGTTGCTGTTTCTGATGCTGCTACCCCTCCTGCTGAAGATATTGTTGATGTATCTGCTGCTGCTGCTGTCAATAATGATGCAACTGTTGTTCCAGTTTCTGATGATATCCTTATGACAGAGGCACATGATTTTGAGCCTTCTGTGTTTTCTGATGATATTCCTGCTGTTGTTGATATTGTTGTTTCTGAAAGTGAAACTGTTGCTGCCCCAACTGCTATTGTTATTACTGCTACCACAACTTCTGTATCTGCTGTTGTTACTGCTTCTGCTTCAACTTCAATTGCTACTAGTGTTGTATCTGCTGCTCCAACCTCTACTGCTTCAACCCAGCTCAAGAAAGAATTGATGAAAAAGATTGATGCTCTTTATGATGAGCAAAGTTCTGAAAGTGATGAGTTCAAGACAGATTCTGATGATTCTTCTGCCACTATTGCAGGAAGAGAAAGGCAAGGAGCAAAGCTGTTATAACACCCTATTACTAATTTGGGTCAGGATCACTATGTCTCTAGGAAACCAATATTTGACCTCCTGTATAGCTCAAAAGGTCAATTAGAATTGAGCCTAAGGGTTAGAAGTCTAAGTTTGGAAGCTGCCCTCAAGACCAAGACTTTTTCAGTTTGAGACTATGTCATTTCATCGAGCTCAGCACGACGATTCGTCGAACTCCGATCGATGATCGTCTAGCTCAACTTCGACAGATCGTCGAACTCCATTCGACGATCGCTGAGCTCAACTTCATCATATCGTCGAACTCCATTCGACGATCGGCGAGCTCAGTTCGACGATCTTGACTCAGCTTTGGTTCTCTATCTCTGAGCTCAGTTCGACGATCTTTGAGCTCAGATCGACGATGTTCTGCTGCTGTATATATCCATATCGCTGAGCTCAGTTCAACGATAGTAGAGCTCAGTTCGACGTTTTCAGATAACTTTAAGGATGTTTCTAGATTCAAATTCAAATCAGTTAAGGAGTTATTGTGCAAATAATTCAGAGATTTCCTAGCCGTTTTCATTCATTTCTGAATCAAGTTTCAAGGGATTTTCAAGGAATATTTCTGTGGACTTTCCTCCAAAAGAGATTTTGCAATTAAGGATGCAATTAATGCAGGCCAACGACTAATCTTGACAGAGAATGTTTTCTATTCAGTATCAGAGAATAAAAGAGAAGAATTTTTGAATCTCACAAGAAAATAGACAGATCACAGATACACACACAGACAGACATCAGAAATCTTCAACAAAAATATTCTGTGTCAAAGAATTCTCAAGAACACACATCCAAGGAGATCAAACTTTCTCAAATCCTCAGATCTCTCTCAAGTGTTCAAGGCCAACATATTTCAAGACTCCAGACATCCAACATTTCAGTCATTGCTGAAATCATCTATTGCTGGAGTTCAACCTTTGAAGGCCTATCACCCTACAGCAAAACTTCTCTTCCTGAAGATCTCAAGGACTCAGGGGGAGCTTTGACACCATCAATCCACATAGTCTTCTCAACTGATCTAAGAAAGAGAAGACTTCCATCACTCTCTCACCCCCATCTCTGTAAAGGGTTTCTCAAACTCCCTTCAAAAGTTTGAACTTGGTTTTTGAGAACCTTGTCAAAAGCTCATTGGTGGCAAGACACCTGATCAAAAAATCTGTTTTGGTTTTTGAGCACCTTATCAAAAGCTCATTGGTGCCCAGGACACCTGATCAACTCATCCTGCAGTGAATTCCTACATAGGGTGGTAGAAGAGTGGATGTACCCAAGTTTAGGGGAACCACTATATTTCCTTGTGTTATCTGGTTTTGCTTGTCTTTATTTTTATTTCTGGCCTTGATTATTCTGTGATTAGCTTTTGATTAGTATAGTTCTGCGATTAGATTTATTACTGCTTCCCTGCTCACTGATATTACAACAATTATTGTAAAAACTTTTAAATCACCATATACTCTATTCACCCCCCTCTAGAGTATATCAGATCTAGCTGCACTTTCAATTGGTATCAAAGCCAGGTTGGTTAAACATACCACACCTTGGTGGTTGCACAGGCTAACACCTGAACCCAAAGATCCCTAGTTAGATCTATTTTCTTTTACAGTTTATTATTAGATTTTGTTTTCACAAATCATGGCCCAAAACAAAGATTATGCTAGCACCAGACCTCCAGTGTGCAATCTATCCAAGTTTGTACTTTGGAAAGCAAGGATCAGACTGTACATGAATTCTATTGATGAAGATATTTTTAACTCTGTTTTGACAGTATGTCCAAGACCTCCTGAGAACTCAAGTACAAATACTGTTCCACCTCCATCAGGAACAGATGCTGACATCAAGAGATGGAAGGTAGCTGATGCCAAGGCTATGAACATCTTAGCCCAGACAATGTCTGATGACATATTTCAAAAGGTGGCTGAATGCAATTCAGCAAAGGAAATTTGGGACAAACTCTCTGAAATAGTCTTAGGCTCAGCTGATGAGAGAAAGGATAGGAGATCCCACCTCATATATCAATATAAGAATTTCAAGAAGGGAGAAACTGAGTCAGTGGGAGATATGTACAACAGGCTCAGTCTAATTGTCAGTGAACTCAGGACATTGGATAAAGAGATCTCACTAACTGAACTCAATGACAAAATTTTAATGTGCTTCCCTAGCACTTGGGATTCAGGAGTCTGGCCAATTAAGGATGCCAGAAGTTTGAATGAGATCACCACTGAAGCTCTATTGGGTAAGCTCAAATCTTATGAGCTACTCATCAAAAATAGAGAGGAAGAACAGAAGGCTGCCTCACCAGCCACAAGAAAAGAGAAGACCATAGCCTTCAAGGCAACTGAAGATCAGCCTGAAGACAAAGTCACAGGCAATGATGAACTGCTCAGTCTGTTGGCCAAAAGATTTTACAAGATGGCCAGAAAGGACTTCAGAAGGAGATCATACAAGGAGCATGATAAGCCAAGGTATGACAAGTCCATTAATAACAATAAAGACATTGTTTGCTTTGGTTGCAGGAAACCAGGGCACATAGTTCCTGACTGTCCAGAAAATAAAAACAAGGACAGAAGAGACATGAAAGAAAGAAGAAAGGAGAAAGAATCCAAGAGGAATGACAAACCCTCATCAAGCAAAAACAAACATACATGAAAGGGGTTTGTTGCTGAATCCTGGAGTGAGACTGAAGAGGAGTCAGAAGCCTCTTCCAGCTCCAGTGATGATGAAGATGATGCAGAAGAGAAAGAGTTCTGCATGATGGCAATCAATGCCTCACAACACAATTCAGATGAAGAGGAGTCAGAGTCAGATCCAGAGACTCAACCTGAAGAAGATCAGGTAATTAGTTCTTTTGATTTTAATTCAGAGGACTTTAAATCTGAATTTAAAGCATTATGTTTAGACCTGCTAAAGTCTGAGAAAGAAATTATCTCTCTCAGAAATCATCTATCTGAACATAATACTTTAAAGTCAGAAAACCTCAAACTCTCTCAGGAGTTGGAGTGCTGTAGGGAGCAGATAGCTTCACTGAAAAGTGAGCTGTCTAAGGCCAAGAAGCTTGAAGAATCCCTTAATGGGAGAAGCATCAAGCTGATGGACATCACAAGCACAGTGAACTCTAGATTTAATAGTACACTGGGCTTGGGTGCCTCATCCAGCCAACCCATAGTTCTAACAACTCCAATCAAATTCATTTCTGATAAAGGAAAGGGAGTTGTAGAGGTTGCTAGGAAAAATTCTGATCTGCCCAAGAAAACCAAGTCCCAGCAGAAATCGTCGAACGGAGATCGACGATCGCCGAATGAAGATCGACGATCGTCGAACGCAGATCGACGATCTCAGCCAAAATCATCGAACTCGGGTCAACGATCTCAAGTACCTGAACTCAGCCATAGTCGACCGTCGAACGGAGCTCCACGATCTGACCCAAGATCGTCGAACGCAGCTCCAAGATCGTCGAACAGAGGTCAGAGCTCTGAAAAGTTTTTCAAGGGCAAGTCAAAATTCAATCCTAAGGGTCCTTCATCCCAAATCTTTAACCCTTATACTGAATGGATTATACCTCCAAGGAGATATCATCCTGAAGGATAAAAGAGTCAACTTGGGATGTCTTTTATTTCAGAATTTAAAGGTTATCAACCTAGGCCCAAGGTAAACTGGGTCAAAAACAAATGAATTGTCTTATGTGCAGGTGAAGACCTATCCAACATCTAACCAACAATGGTACTTGGATAGTGGGTGCTCTAAGCACATGACAGGGAACAAGGACAACCTCACTTCCTTTAGAGCCAAGCTTGGACCCAAAGTTATCTTTGGTGACTCAAACTTTGGACAGACTAAAGGATATGGTGCAGTCCAGATTGGATTAGTAACTTTCAAGAAGGTAGCTTATGTGGAAGGACTGAAGCACAACTTAATAAGCATCAGTCAGCTGTGTGATGAAGGCTACCAGGTGACCTTCAGCAAAGCCTTATGCAAAATCAAGTCAGAGGACAACACAACTGTGTTGACAGGTAAAAGGAAAGGTAACATCTATCTAGTAGATTTTCGTTCAACTGATGTAGATATTTGCCTGTTTAATTCTGTCTGTAGACCAAACATTTTATGGCATAAGAGACTAGTACACCTAAACCTTAGAACTATTGCTAGGCTATCCAAGGACAACCTTGTTAGAGGACTACCTTCTGGCCCCTACAAGAAGGAAGGACTCTGCAGGGCTTGTCAATTAGGCAAGCAAACTAAAAACAGCTTTAAGTCACTTAATAAGAGTGATTCACTTAGGATATTGTATCTGTTACACATGGATCTTTTTGGACCCATTACAGTACAAAGCCTAGGAGGGAAATCTTACACTCTAGTAGTTGTAGATGACTTCTCTAGATTCACTTGGGTGTTCTTTCTAAGGAAGAAGTCTGATAACTTTAAGTGCCTGACAGAGTTTCTCAAATGTATACAGATTGAGTTCAATACTCACATTGCCCTGATCAGAAGTGATCATGGGACAGAGTTTGATTCTCTTCTTATGCAAGAGTTCTGTCAGAGTGAAGGGATCAGGTATACTTTCTCAGCTCCTAGAACTCCTCAACAAAATGGGGTAGCTGAAAGGAAAAATAGAACCCTTATTGAATCTGCCACTACATTATTGTCAGAAGCTCATCTACCTCTATCCTTTTGGGCAGAGGCAGTGAACACCTCCAACTATGTGCTGAATAGAAGTTTGATACATAAACTAAAGGGAAAGACTCCCTATGAATTACTCAAAGGGAAGAAACCTAAAGTTGATTATTTTAGAGTTTTTGGTTGTATTTGCTACATACATAATAATGACAAGAAATATTTAGCAAAATTTCAAGCTAAAGATGATGAAGGAGTGTTTCTGGGATACTCTATGATCAGCAAGGCTTATAGGATTTATAATAAATCATCTTTAAAAATTGAGGAATCTGTTCATATATCATTTGATGAATCTAACATGTCTTTCAAGGAGAAGATCCCTTCTACCATAGAACCTTTGCAGGAACATTCTCTAGTTGAAGACTTGAGCAAGTTACAGGTTACTCAATAGGATGAAAGCAGTGAAGATGAAGAAAATGCTCAACATATTGAAGAACAACTTGAAGAGCCAGTTGTTGTACCACAAGAGGAAACAACAACACAGGTTGGTGAACAATCAACACCCCCTGTTGATTTAGTAACATCAAGAGACCATCCAATTTCCCAAATAATTGGAGAGATCTCAGCTGATGTGCAAACTAGAAATCAGGTCAACCAAAACCTGTTGCACACCTGCTTCCTATCTCAAATTGAACCTCAGTCCATTCAAGGTGCAGAGCAAGATCCACACTTGATCATTGCAATGCAAGAGGAGTTGTATCAATTTGAAAGAAACAAAGTGTGGGAACTAGTGCCAAAGCCTAAGGATCACTCCATTGTTGGAACAAAGTGGGTGTTCAGAAACAAACTGGATGATCAAGGAGTAATTGTAAGGAACAAGGCAAGGCTAGTTGCTCAGGGATATTCTCAAGAAGAAGGGATAGACTACGACCAGACTTTTGCACCTGTTGCAAGATTGGAAGCCATCAGAATATTTTTAGCTTATGCAGCACATAAAGGCTTCAAGGTATATCAGATGGATGTCAAAAGTGCATTTCTAAATGGAGATATCAAAGAGGAAGTATATGTCAAACAACCTCTAGGTTTTATCTCTCCAACTTATCCTGATTATGTTTTTAGATTGAACAAAGCATTATATGGTCTTAAGCAAGCTCCTAGAGCATGGTATGAGACCCTAGCATGCTTTCTCTTGGAAAATGGATTTATAAGGGGTAGAGTAGACCAAACTTTTTTCATTAGAACCCATAAGTCCAATACCCTACTAGTACAGATTTATGTAGACGATATTATTTTTGGTTCTACTGACTCCAAATTGTGTAGAAGGTTTTCCAACCTAATGCATTCTAAATTTGAGATGAGTAGCATGGGTGAGCTATCCTTCTTCCTAGGATTGCAAGTCAAGCAACTTGCTGAAGGCATCTTTATTTCTCAAACCAAATATGCAAATGAATTGGTTAAGAAATTTGGCATGTCTGAAACATCTTGTATGAAAACACCCATGCCTACTAATGCTGTATTGGATGCTGATGAACATGGGAAACCTGTTGATCAGACAACATATAGAGCAATGATTGGCTCTTTACTGTACCTTACAGATAGTAGACCAGATATAATGTTTGCTACATGTATATGTGCTATGTTCCAAGTAAGCCCTAGAGAGTCACACCTAACACTAGTAAAGAGGATTCTCAGGTATGTTAAAAGTTGTCCAAATCTAGGTCTCTGGTATCCAAAAGATTCAACATTTAATTTAACTGGATTTTCTGATGCTGATTATGCTGGATGCAGAATTGACAGGAAAAGCACCAGTGGAACTTGTCAGTTCCTTGGTGACAGACATGTCTCCTGGTTTTGTAAGAAACAAATTTTTGTGTCAACCTCAACTGCTGAAGCTGAATATATGGCTGCAGGCAGTTGTTGTTCACAAATCTTGTGGATTCAAAACCAACTCCTAGACTATGGCTACAACTTAGAGAAGTCTAAAATCTTTTGTGATAACACCAGTGCTATTTCTATAGCTCAAAATCCAGTCCTCCATAGTAGGACAAAACACATAGAGATTATGCATCATTTCTTAAGGGATAATGTTGAAAAGAATAAAATTGAACTACAATATATCCCAACTGATTTACAAAGTGGAGATATTTTCACCAAGCCCTTGGATGAAAAGAAACACACCTTCTTCCTAAATCAGTTAGGAATGTTAGATGGAGGAAGTCTTAAATAATATCCGAGATTTTGAAAGCTTAAAAATTGACCAAGACTAGGCAAACATCCTGATTTTTCTTAGTGTCTAGAGTTTTTCTGATCTCTGAACTGCGCTCGACGATTTTCTCCCAGATCGTCGAACAGAGATCGACGATTTCCGAAATCGTCGAACTGAGTTCAGCATTTCTCAGATAGTATGAACTATCTCTTCCGGTCAGCGATCGTCGAACGGCGCTCGACGATTTTGTTCTCTGAACGATCGTCGAACAGAACTCGACGCTCTCCAATATCGTCGAACGGAGATCAACGATGTTGAAGACTCTTCAGATTCCTTTAGAAGCCTCGATCGTCGAACTGAGTTCAACGATCTTTCCAATTCTGCGTCGAACCCTAATATAAAATTCATTTTTCGCCGTCGTTCTCCTTTGCGCTTTCGATTTCTCTGCAAGAATTTTCTTTCCCTCCAAACAATTCTGCACTTGGTCATTTTGTTTGTTGAATCTTTGTAGGTAACTATGGCTGTGTCTGTTGCTGTTCTCGCCGCCATGAAGTTTGATGCTGGTTTCGACATAGACATGGAATCCTTCAGCACAACCGACCAGGTTTTTCAGGATATCATAGAGTTATTCAAAGAGCAGAACCTGACTGCAATAATGACCACAAGGATTAAGCTTGCATCTGATGAGATCAAGGAATGGGTCTACACTGCCCACAATCAGGACAACTCCACCATTGTTGGGTCAATATCTGGCACTCAGGTACCCTTGACCCCAGAAATTTTAATAGAGGTTTTTGAGTTAAGAAATGGTGGAGATACTGCTGACTTGTCTGGAGAAGAGTATACTGAATTGCTTGCCAGAATGGGTCATTCTGAGGCTAACCCTAGCAAGCTCTTGAAAAAGAACCTTTCTGTGGAATACAGATTCCTGGCAGATGTAGTTGGGAAAGTGCTACTGGCTAAGCACTCTGCTCATGATACAATCTCAAGGTATCAGCTCTGCCTAATGGGAGCCCTGGTAGACAGGAAGAATTTGAATTGGGGAGAAGTATTCTTTGACCTTATCAAGAAGAAGATAAACAAAAGCTTTGTAAACTTTGGAAGAATCATAGGGGTGTTTCTGCAGCATAGGTGCCCTGCACTGCTGGTCTCTTCTGGAATCCACATCAATGCATCCAAGAGACTGTCTTGTGCCCAGTTTGGTAAATGGGACAGCCAAATCATCAAGCCCAACAAGCCCTCCTCCAGCACTCCTTCAGGCACCAGGACTCTCAGAGTCACTTCCCCACAGGTCTCTGCCCCTGCAGATGACCTGCCTGCTGATGTTGCTCCTCCTCCTCCTCCAATTCCATCTCTTCCCATACCATCTACCATTCAAACTCCATCCACCATCATCATCTCCAGCCCCTCTCCAACATCCACACCATCTCCAATCCCTATTCTACCAACACTAGAAGACCAATTCCATCCATTATTCTCCTACCCTCAACTAGATGTCACTTCATCACCCTCCATTCCTTCCTTCACCCTCATTGATGATTCCTTTATGGATGACTCACCATCTTCTCCTCCTGAGCTACCCTCATCCTCAACATCCTATCAAGATCTTCTACAAGAGATAATTGACCAACCCACATTCACCCCATCTATCTCCATCCCACTGTCCTCCATATCCACCTTACCCACACCTCAGCCATCTCTTCCCCCATTCACCAGCTCTACACTACCATCACCCACAACTGCTCCTCCATCTTCTACCTCTGCTCCAGTCACCCTTGAGCAAGTAGACATTCCAGCCCTTGCTGACAGGCTGTATGAATTGCTAGCCCCCAGGCTATCTCTTCTTTTGGAGACCTCCTTGGCTCCATTACTCCTGTCAGTGGCAGCCCTCTCTGCCAGGCTCTCATCTCTTTTCCCTCAGGCAGCCCCTTCTCCAGTATGCCTTAATCCAGCCTTGTCTGAATCTAGGCAGGGGGAGATGCCCTATGAAGTGAGTCTGCCTGCTGCTGTTGCTGCTGCTTCTGTGAGCCTATCTACTGCTGCTACTATTGTTGCCTCTTCAGCTCCTGTTCTTGCTGTTGCTGCTGCTACTGCTATGTCTCAAGATCAAATTCCTCTTGCTGCAATCTTTGCAATAGACCTCAGGTCTTTGCTCTCAGAATTTGATTCTGCATATTTCAGCTGTCTGCCAGAGATAATTGTTGTCCAGCCCCCAGAGGATCTGTCCAAGGCCCTTGTGCCATTCTCTTGCTGTGACCCCAACATCATCACCTCATTTGTCCACTCAGTATATGCTACTGCTTCTTCTGCTGAAAGCATTGCTGTTGTTTCTGATGTTGCTGCCCCTGCTGCTGCTGAAAGTTTTGATACTGCTGCTGATATTTCTGTTACTGCTGTTGAGCCAATCACTAAGGAGATCCTTATGACAGAGGCATCTGAGTTTGAGCCTTCTGAACTTTCTGCTGATATTTCTACTGTTGATGTTGCTGTTACTTCTCCAGAACCTGAAATATCTGCTGCTGTTGTTACTGTTTCTACTTCAATTGCAACAACTTCTGTATCTGCTGCTGTCACTACTGCTACTGCTTCAACCTCTACTGCTACACCCTCTGCTGCCTCATCTGCTTCTATACAGCTCAAGAAAGACTTGATGAAGAAAATTGATGCCCTTTATGATGATCAAAGTTCTGAAAGTGATGAGTACAGAACAGACTCTGATGATTCTTCTGCTACCATTGCTAGGAAAAGAAAGGCAAGGAGCAAAGCCATGAAGAGAGTACCTCCTGCCAAGGTCAAAGATAACAATGATATACCATACTACATTCTTCATGATTGCCCTATCACTGAGCACTGGATGCAGTACTCTAAGAATCAACTGAAAGCAATGAAAAAGAAAAGGAAATATGAAAAGGGTTCTTCACAATTCCAACACTCTCATCCTCCTCCACCACCTCCTCCTGATGCAGGTGCAGGTGGAAGTTCAGCTGCTCAACCCCCTGCTAGAAGTCAAGCTCCCTATCAGCCACATGCTAGATCCTATAATAGGGGAAGCCAATCCAGGGGTTCTCAATCCAGGAGAGGAGGATATAGAGGCAATCAAAGAGACCTCCAGGTCTACTCCAAAGGATACTCAAGGCAACATCCATACTCCAGGGAAAGACAAATTTCATCTGACACCACTTCTGGTCCTTTTCCCTATAAGTTGAGGGAAACTGTGTCATCCAGGCCTCCTTAGGACAATCCTTCTAACGGATATGAGCCACCAGTACCTTTTGAAGACCCTGAAAACAATCCAGCTGCTTGGACTGCAAGGATGAAAGAACTTGCTGCACTAGATCAGATCAAAAAGGCTAAAGAGCAAGGAAGAGATTCCTCTAACATCTCTACAATGTCTGAACAGAGAAAGAAAGAGCTAGAAAGATATGCATCAAGCAAATTTTTTGATTCTGACAGGTACATGGAACTGCATCCTAAAGCTATAGTACCCAGGCCTAAACAACAAACCACTTTAGGTGCAGTAGATGATACTAGATCAAAGAAGGAAGCCCTCAATCCCAACAGAGAAATCAAACTTGTTAAGGGCAAGGAAAAGAAATGATCATGTAAGGTGACAATCTCTCTGACTTTTGGTTATTATCTGGGATGATACATATATATATATTTGTGGTTCTGCAATGTCTAGCTTATTATTTTTCTGTATTGCTGCTTGTATGTTATTTAATTTTTCCAAACTCTGTAAATAGTAATCCTAACCAAAATAGGGGGAGATTGTTGTAACACCCTATTACTAATTTGGGTCAGGATCACTATGTCTCTAGGAAACCAATGTTTGACCTCATGTATAGCTCAAAAGGTCAATTAGAATTGAGCCTAAGGGTCAGAAGTCTAAGTTTGGAAGCTGCCCTCAAGACCAAGACTTTTTCAGTTTGAGACTAAGTCATTTCGTCAAGCTCAGCACGACGATTCGTCGAACTCCGATCGACGATCGTCTAGCTCAACTTCGACAGATCGTCGAACTCCATTCGACGATCACTGAGCTCAACTTCATCATATCGTCGAACTCCATTCGACGATCGGTGAGCTCAGTTCGACGATCTTGACTCAGCTTTGGTTCTCTATCTCTGAGCTCAGTTCGACGATCTTTGAGCTCAGATTGACGATGTTCTGCTGCTGTATATATCCATATCGCTGAGCTCAGTTCGACGTTTTCAGATAACTTCAAGGATGTTTCTAGATTCAAATTCAAATCAGTTAAGGAGTTATTGTGCAATTAATTCAGAGATTTCGTAGCCGTTTTCATTCATTTCTGGACCAAGTTTCAAGGGATTTTCAAGGAATATTTCTGTGGACTTTCCTCCAGAAGAGATTTTGCAATTAAGGATGCAATTAATGCAGGCCAACGGCTATTCTTGACAGAGAATGTTTTCTATTCAGTATCAGAGAATAAAAGAGAAGAATTTTTGAATCTCACAAGAAAATAGACAGATCACAGATACACACACAGACAGACATCAGAAATCTTCAACAAAAATATTCTGTCTCAAAGAATTCTCAAGAACACACATCCAAGGAGATCAAACTTTCTCAAATCCTCAGATCTCTCTCAAGTGTTCAAGGCCAACATATTTCAAGACTCCAGACATCCAACATTTCAGTCATTGCTGAAATCATCTATTGCTGGAGTTCAACCTTTGAAGGCCTATCACCCTACAGCAAAGCTTCTCTTCCTGATGATCTCAAGGACTCAGGGGGGGATTTGACACCATCAATCCACATAGTCTTCTCAACTGATCTGAGAAAGAGAAGACTTCCATCACTCTCTCACCCCCATCTCTGTAAAGGGTTTCTCAAACTCCCTTCAAAAGTTTGAACTTGGTTTTTGAGTACCTTGTCAAAAGCTCATTGGTGGCAAGACACCTGATCAAAAAATCTGTTTTGGTTTTTAAGCACCTTATCAAAAGCTCATTGGTGTCCAGGACACCTGATCAACTCATCCTGCAGTGGATTCCTACCTAGGGTGGTAGAAGAGTGGATATACCCAAGTTTAGGGGAACCACTATATTTCCTTGTGTCATCTGGTTTTGCTTGTCTTTATTTTTGTTTCTGGCCTTGATTATTCTGTGATTAGCTTTTGATTAGTATAGTTCTGTGATTAGATTTATTACTGCTTCCCTGCTCACTCATATTACAACAATTATTGTAAAAACTTTTAAAGCACCATATACTCTATTCACCCCCCTCTAGAGTATATCAGATCTAGCTGCACTTTCAAAAGCCATGAAGAGAGTACCTCCAGCCAAAGTCAAGGACAATAATGACATTCCATATTACATTCTTCATGACTGTCCCATAACTGAGCACTGGATGCAGTATTCAAAGAACCAACTGAAAGCAATGAAGAAGAAGAGGAAGTATGAGAAAGGATCTTCTCAATTTCAACATCCTCATCCTCCTCCACCACCTCCTCCTGATGCAGGTGCAGGTGGAAGCTCAGCTGCTCAAACTCATGCCAAAATCCAAACCCCCTATCAGCCTCATGCCAGATCCTATCATAGGGGAAGCCAGTCCAGGGGTTCTCAATCCAGAAGAGGAAACTATAGAGGAAATCAAAGGGAATTCCAGGTTTATTTAAAAGGTTATTCAAGGCAACATCCTTACTCCAGGGAAGGACAAACCTCATCAGACACAACCTCAGGTCCTTTTCCCTATAAGCTAAAGGATGTAGTTTCATCCAGGCCTACTCAGGATAATCCATCAAATAGATATGAGCCACCAGTGCTATTTGAAGATCCTGAAAATAATCCAACTGCTTGGACTGCCAGGATGAAAGAGCTTGCTACACTGGACCAGATTAAGAAAGCTAGAGAGCAAGACAGAGACTCCTCCAACATCACTATATTGTATGAACAGAGAAAGAAAGAATTGGAAAGATATGGTTCAAGCAAATTCTTTGATTCTGATAGATACATGGAGCTGAATCCTGAAGCTGTGGTTCCAAGACCCAAACAGCAAACCTCTTTAGGTGCAGCAGATGATACAATATCCAAAAAGGAAGCTCTTAACCCCAACAGAGAAATCAAACTCATAAAGAGCAAGGAGAAGAAATAACTATGTAAGGTGACAATCATCTTGATTTCTGATTATTATCTGGGATGATATATATCTGTGGTTCTGCAATGTCCAGCTTATTGCTTTTCTGTATTGTTGCTGTGTGTGTTGTTATTTAATTTTTTCCAAATTCTGTAAATAGTAATCCTAACCCAAATAGGGGGAGATTGTTGGAACACCCTATTACTAATTTGGGTCAGGATCACTATGTCTCTAGGAAACCTGTTTTTGACCTCCTGTATAGCTCTAAAGGTCAATTAGAATTGAGTCTAAGGGATAGTACTTAGGTTTGGAAGCTGCCCTCAAGACCAAGGATTTTCAGTATGAGACTAAGTCATATCGTCGAGCTCAAAACGACGATTCGCCGAACTCCAATCGACGATCGTCTAGCTCAACTTCGAGAGATCGTCGAACTACATTCGACGATCGCTGAGCTCAACTTCAACAAATCATCGAACTCCATTCGACAATCTGCGAGCTCAGTTCGACGATCTTGACTCAGTATTGGTTCTCTATCTCTGAGCTCAGTTCGACGATCTTTGAGCTCAGATCGACGATTTCTGTTGCTGTATAAGTCCAAATCGCTGAGCTCAGTTCGACGATATCAGAGCTCAGTTCGACGTTTTTTTGATGAGTTAAAGGATTTTTCAAGATTCAAATTCAGGAGTTATTCAGCAATTAATTCAGAAGATTTTCTAGCCGTTTTCATTTATTTCTGGACCAAGTTTCAAGGGATTATCAAGGAATGTTTCTTTGGACTTTCCTCCAGAAGACAATTGCAATTAAGGATGCAATTAATGTCATGCCAACGGCTATTCTTGACAGAGGATGATTTTCTATTCAGTACCAGAGAATAAAATACAAGATTTTTGAATCTCTCTATCACTCAGAACATAGACAAGAAGAACAAGAACAACATATTCTCTGTCTCAAAGAATTCTCTCAAGAACACACATCCAAGGAGATCAAACCTTTTGAAATCTTCTGATCTCTCTTGTCACAAGTGTTCAAGGCCAACATCTTTCAAAGACTCCAGACACCTAACATTTCAGCTGTTGCTGAAATCATCATTTGCTGGAGATCAACTTCTGAAGGCCTATCACCCTACAACAAAGCTTCATTTCCTGAACATCTCAAGAACTCAGGGGGAGCTTTGACAACATCTAAATCCACATAGTCTTCTCAGCTGCTCTGAGAAAGAGAAGACTTCCATCATTCTCTCATCCCCATCTCTGTAAAGGGTTTTTCAAACTCCCTTCAAAAGTTTGAGCTTGGTTTTTGAGCACCTTGTCAAAAGCTCATTGGTGGCAAGACACCTGATCAAAAAATCTGATTTGGTTTTTGAGCACCTTATCAAAAGCTCATTGGTGCCCATGATACCTGATCAACTCATCCTGCAGTGGATTCCTACCTAGGGTGGTAGAAGAGTGGATGTACCCAAGTTTAGGGGAACCACTATAGCTCCTTGTGTCTTCTGGCTTGCTTGTCTTTATCTTTTGTTTCTGGCTGTGATTGTTTTGTGATTAGTTTAGATATGTGATTAATTTCTGTTGTAAGTTATTTTGTGATTAGATTTAATAGTTGCTTCCCTGTTCACTCAGAATTACAACAATTGTTGTAAAAAGTTTTCAAGCACCATATACTCTATTCACCCCCCTCTAGAGTATATCAGATCTAGATGCACTTTCACACATCACAATCCGATATCATTCCCACCCTAATCCCCCATTTGTACTGCAACGTCCCCACCCACCAAGGAAACCATCTACCGCCAAAGCAGAGCTAACCTTGTCCACCAAGGAAACCATCTACCACCATTGTAGAGCTAACCTTGTCAGGTTCCGGCTACATGTACTCTCTCAAGAAAAAGGGGGGAACACAAACATCACAAACGGCATCTTGCCGCAACGGATTTCTACAAAATCCTTAAATCTCGTATGCAACATCATCGAGTCGGACTAACGGTCACGACCACGGCTTCACCTACAATGCCTAATCCACTAACGGAGCAGATATCTAATGCAAAAACATGCCGGGGATGAACTCAATTGACTCGGAGGTTCCCCTTGAACCATGGCGACCCAAACCCCTCTCATTTGAGAGATTTGGTGCCCAAAAGCTTGAAAGAAAAGATGCTAAACACGCATCCTAAAATCAAGAGGAGAAGTGTCATTACCTTACGACCCATATTCCTAGCCATGGAAACTTAGCTAGATGAAAACCACCGCAACGGACTTGCCTCCGCGGATCTGGACTCGGCTCGCGATTTGGGGCTCTTAAGCTTCTCCGGCAGCCGGATCTCTCCTTCACCTTCTTCCTTGCTCTCTCCCTTCTCTCTAAAACTTAGAAAGAGAGTACTTGATGAAGAATGAGGGTTTCCTAACCCTATTCCCGGACATAACTCAGTAAGGACAGCCCTGGACCATCAGACCCCCTTAGAAGGAAACGAACGGTCACGATCCAAACTTAAAACCAAAATACCTGGGCCGAACATGACTTGCGACACACCCGTGTCCAAGGCCGTGTGCCTCAATCGATGCTGAAACTGTCGCACCCAGAACAGGACACGAGCACTGGACACGCCCGTGCCGAACATGACACGCCCGTGTCAGGCCGAACACGCCTGGGCTCCAGGCCGTATTTATCCCCTCACAAGGCCCCTGCTAAAAACCCGAGCAGGACAAAGCCTGGGACATGCCCGTGTCGCAGGCTGTGTTCGAAGTCTCGACGATTGTCGACTGCCTTTTTGTCGACTTCGCGGAAAATTCGTCGAACACGCGCACGACACGGCCATGGACATGCCCGTGTCCTAGGCCGTGTGATCCCTTACCAAGACCCAAACTTGGCTATGAATGTTGTTCGTCCCTCTTTCGAAATTTGAGGCGTTACAGACTCCCCACTTGGAGGGCGAGTCTTCTGGTGCCCAAAGTGAGGCAGTGATCGAAGGGATGCAGCAAAGTAATGAGGCCCTGACAAGACAGATGGTGGACATGCAATCTCAGATATAATCATTGTTGGCTGTCGTCGCCGGGCAACAGACTAGAGCGCAGGACCCTACTGTGGGCCAATCCGTTCCTACTCCTCCTGCTGCTCTAGTTCCCCCAGTCGTACTGCCACCTGAGATGAATTTCATTTCTCACTTCCAGTGATTAGGACCTCCTTCGTATGATGGTAGAGCATACTTCATGGCATTGGATGACTGGATCATTGCCATGGAAGAAATATTTTCCTACTCTGGCGTTTTCTCCGATCAGAAGGTGATGATTGCAGCGTATCATCTTAAGGGTCTTGCGAAGAGTTGGTGGATCAGAGAAAAAGAGAACCTTTCTGATGGGTGCTCGTGAGAATCATTCAAGAGTATGTTACTGAAGAAGTTTTTACCCTCGGTCGAGCAAGACCGTCTAATGAACAACTTTTTACACCTGAAGCAGAGACAACTCACTGTTAGTGAGTATGAGATCGAGTTTAGTAAGCTCAGTCGTTTCGACCAAGATCTGGTAGCATCCGAAGAAGGCAGAGTAAAGCGTTTCCTGGGTGGTCCGATGTATGCCATCCAGTAGTTGGCTAGCGCGTACAAGTCTGAAACCTTTGCAGAAGTAGTCAAAGCTGCCTTAAAGGTTGAGGCGATAGAAAATGCGAAGAATCGGGGATTGCATGAAAAGAAGGACAAGAGTAAATCTGACGATGTAGGAAGTGCCAGGGCATCTGGACTTTCAGCGAAGAAGGATAGAAGGGAAGCTTGTAGCTTCTGTGGTAAGCCAGAACACCCTTTTGAGAAGTGCTTTAAGAGACTGGATGTGCAGAAGATGTCTCAGGTACACGCGATCTAGGATGCTCCAAAGGGAGGCCCTGTCTGTACTTATTACCAGATGAGTGGGCATGATGTTGCCCGTAGTCACAAGAAGGCTGGAGCTTGTTTTCTCTGCGGCTAGAAAGGGTACATGAAGGCTAATTGCCCGCAGAGCCAGCCCGCTCTGCATGCAGTTCCGTTACAGACTCTATCGCCGCCCTTGCCTCTCGCGGACAAGGGAAAAGGAAAGTTGAATGTGCTGACCAAGGAGGAAGCCCAATCTTCGAGTCAAGTGATCTCAGGTTAGTCTCTGACTCAGCTAGTAATCTCTTTTAGTAGATTTATAGTTTCCACATTTTAGTTGCGTGCGCTATGTGTTTATGTGAATTTAAGGTGAAGAATAAGTGGGCAAGCATTTTGTTCGATTCGGGTGCTACTCACTCCTTTGTGGCGAGGAATTTTATAGACCGACATCGCTGGGCTCTCGACCAGTTAGATACCTCCATAAACATCAAATTTCCTTCAGGAGAGTTGGTGAGGTCAAGTCAGGGTATCCAAAAATGCCCCATCTTCCTAGGCGGTTTTCTAGCCTTTGCGGATCTGAAGGTGCTAGATTTGGTAGACTTTGACGTGATTTTGGGCATGGACTGGCTGTCCAGCTATGATGTCGTCATTCAGTGCAAGCACAAGCACTTGGATTTTAAAGGTGACAATGGCCAGCCCATGAGTGTGTATGGTTTGCCGCGTCTGGAATCTCCGATCATTTCTGCGGTACGTGCTCACAAATTTCTAAAGTCTGGTTGTGATTCTTTTCTTGTCTCCGTTTCTATTCTGGGAGCTGCACCGGTTGAGCCTCGAGTTGAGGATGTTTCTGTTGTGTGTGAGTTTCCGGATGTCTTTCCTGTTATTCTTCCTGGACTTCCTCCTGAGAGAGAGGTAGAGTTTATTATAGACCTTGAGCCAGACACTCGCCATATTGCAAAGGCACCATACTGCATGGCGCCGTGTGAGTTAGAGGAGCTGCATACTCAACTGGATGAGTTATTGCAGTGCGGTTTCATTAGACCCAGTTCTTCCCCCTAGGGTGGACCAGTGCTCTTCATGAAGAAAAAAGATGGAACGATGAGGCTATGCATTGACTATCGAGAGCTAAACAAGGTAACCATTAAGAACAGATATCTGTTACCTAGGATCGATGACTTGTTTGATCAGTTGCGAGGTGGCTCCGTTTTCTCGAAGATTGACCTCCGTTTAGGTTACCATCATTTAAGAATTCAGGAGTCAGAAATTCTGCGAATTACTTTTCGTTCTTGCTATGGTCACTTTGAATTTCTGGTAATGTCACTTGAATTTTCGAACACACTGTCAGCTTTTATGGACATGATGAACAGGGTGTTCAAGGATTTTCTGGATAAGTTCGTGGTTGTATTTATTAACGATGTCCTGGTATATTCCAGAAATGCAGATGAGCACGCCTTGCACTTGCGCTTGGTCTTGTCTACTCTGAGGGAGCACAAGCTGTATGCGAAGCTTAGCAAGTGCGAGTTCTGGTTGTCTCAAGTGTCATTCCTTGGACATATTATAAGCAAGGACGGTATCTCAGTGGACCCCACGAAGATAGTCGCAGTCTTGGATTGGAAGAGACTTACACCGCCTAAGGAGATAAGGAGCTTCTTTGGGTTGACAGGTTACTACAGAAGATTTGTGAAAGGATTCTCTATGCTCTCTGCGCCGTTGACCAGGCTTACGCAAAAGAGCGCAACTTTTGTTTGGAGTGATGCCTGTGAGGAAGCTTTTCAAGAGCTTAAGAGGAGATTGTGTTCTGCTCCAGTGTTGGCATTGCTGGTGGAAGGAGTAGAGTATGATGTTTATGTGGATGCCTTGCGAGTTGGACTCAGTTGCGTGTTGATGCAGGACGTCAAGGTGATTGCGTATGGATCGAGAAAATTGAAGGTGCATGAAAAGAATTACCCTAAGCACGACCTGGAATTTGCTGCCATCATTTATGCCTTGAAGTTATGGAGACATCTTCTGTATGGAGTGTCGTGCAAAATTTATTCAGACCACAAAAGTTTGAAATTTGTCTTCACTCAAAAGGAATTGAATTTGCGCCAGCGTCGATGGCTAGAGTATGTTGCGGACTACAAAGTCGATATCCTTTATCATCCCGACAAGTCTAATGTAGTAGCGGATGCGTTGAGCCGCAAGCCCGCACATATCTTTGACCTCTCGTAGCAATCCCTTGTTGAAGAGTTTTTGCTCATGGACATAACCGTAGGGAATAGCGCTTTGCCGAGTAGCTTAGAGGTGGGAGAGCCTTCGTGGATTACTCTCACTAAGCTATATCAGAAAGACGATCCTGATTTGCAGCACCTCCGCAGTAAGACTGAGAAATGGGAATTACCTAACTTTTCAATTGACGACGTGGGTACCCTAAAGTACCGCAATAGATACTGTATTCCCGCTGTTGGGGACATCTGAGCAATAATATGCAGGGAAGCGCATGGTTCAAGTGTTGTTTATCATCCTGGTTCCACGAAAATGTACAGAGATTTGAAGCAGTTTGTTTGGGTGTCAGGTATGAAGAACGACATTGCAAGATTTGTATCTGAATGTTATACCTGCCAACATGTCAAAGCTGATCATAGAAGGCCAGGTGGTAAGTTAATGCCTTTAGATATACCGAGTTAGAAATGAGAGGGTTTATCCATGGATTTCATTACTAGGTTGTCGAGATCACCCTGAGGGCATGATGTAGTGTGGGTTATCGTGGACAGACTAACCAAGTGTGCCCACTTTGTGCCTTTCAAGATTGATTATTTCATGGAAAAGATAGCTGAGCTTTATCTGGACGAAGTTATCAGGCTGCATGATGTACCTACGAGTATTTTGTCAGACCGAGACTCCCGATTCATGTCTCATTTCTGGCAGAGCTTGCAAGGAGCTCTAGGTACTGACCTGAGATATTCTACTGCCTATCATCCTCAGACAAATGGTCAGACAGAGAGAGTGAATCAGATCTTGGAGGATATGATTAGATGCTATATTCTGGACCATGGTGGGGCTTGGGATAAACGCCTCGGATTGATGGAGTTTGCGTATAATAACAGTTATCAGGAGAGTTTGCAGATGGCGCCCTTTGAAGCTTTATATGGAAGGCATTGTCGAACTCCCTTGTTTTGGGCAGAAGTTGGTGAGAAGCCTTTGCTTGGTCCGGAAGCGCTGGAGGATATGAGAATTTCAGTGACGTATATTCGTGAAAAGCTGAGGATAACTCAGGAGCGATACAAGAAGTATGCAAATCAGCGCAGAGTTGATTTGGAATTTGCAGTAGGGGACATGGTGTTTCTGAAGGTCTCTTTGATGCCATGTGTTAAGAGATTTGAAAGGAACCATAAGCTAGATCCCAGGTATGTGGGACCTTTTAAGATTTTGGAGCGCATCAGAGTTTCTGCCTATAGACTGGAATTGCCTAATTCTTTCTCTAGTGTTCACGACGTGTTTCACGTAAGCCAGTTGCGAAAGTGTGTTCGTAGTGATCAGCATATCCTTGACTCCATGCCCCAGTTACAGCCTAATCTATCTGAAAGAATTGGTTCCTAAACACCTAGGGGGTGAATAGGTGCAATTCCTTTTTATGCTAAGGCAGAATATTAATTCAGATAATCAAATTAAATCTATCTGTTCTACAGCTACCACAATCACAGAATTCACAGAATCACACACATTCACAGATTGCACACTGATTTATAGTGGTTCCCCAAGGTTTGGGTACATCCACTTTCCCCCTTCACCTATCTAGCAGTGTGCTAGATTCGGCCTAACTTCTTTCCTTCTCCTCAGATCCGCAGATCTTACAGCTTAGAACCCAAATAAGGCTCCTACAACTCAGAGTGAGTCCACACTCATACAGCTCAGGCAATCTGCCCTACCTCAGCCTTCAACAAGGCCTACAACTCAGAGATTACAATCTCCTATAACTCAGGCTCACAGCCCTACCTCAGCCTTCAACAAGGACTACAACTCAGAGAACTTAATCTCCTACAACTTAGCTTTTATAAATCGGGCTTACACCTCAGATCTTAAAAAGATCCTATAGAAAAATAGATATCAAATGAAATTTACCACCACCCTGGTTGAGAGAGAAAGAATGGATGGTTTCTTGATCAGTTCTTGAGAGAATCTGATGGTAGAGAACAACCTGTCTTAGCTTTCTTCAAAGCTTCTTGAATCTGAACTCAGTAAGGTTGATCTCCTTTGAAGTTGATCTTCAATCAACTTCTTTCTTGAAATTCAGAAATCAATCTGAATTCTTCTTGGCAGCCTGGTTCGAAATCTGCACGTTATAGACTTGTTGATGTAAGTCTGTTGGGTACATTGGTTCTAATGTACCTGATTTGAAGAAGCCTCACCCTACTCAATGATATACATCAAAATGAATTTGATGTGTTTTGAGTTTAGTTGTGCATGTTAAGTATTTGCAGGAAAGATGAAAAAGTTTCTAAGTCCATGTGTCGACACCTAGAGGGAAAGTGTCGACACTTATGAAGACTTGTGTCGACACCCAGGCAAGCAGTGTCGACACTTGGAGTACTTGTGTCGACACCAGGGATGCAAGAAAGTGTCGACACAAGGAGCTGTGTTGACACCAGACAGAAAGTGTCGACACAAGGAGCTGTGTCGACACTCAATGAAGAGAAGTCCAGTGAAGAAGTGTCGACACTTAGTAGTTGTGTCGACACCCAGTGAAACTGTGTCTACATCAGAAAGTGTTGACACTTGGAGGCTGTGTCGACACTCAGCAAAAGTCAGCAGAGTCTAAGTATAAGTGTCGACACCCAGAGGAATGTGTCGACACTCAGCAGAAGAGTCAACACTTGAAGAAAGTGTTGACACAAGAAAGAATGTGTCGACACTCAGCAGAAGAGTCAACACTTGAAGAAAGTGTCGACACAAGAAAGAATGCGTCGACACTCAACAGAAGACTCGTCACTTAGCAAAGTTCAGCAAAATTCTAAGTACAAGTGTCGACACTAAGGAGATGCGTCGACACTCATCCAGAGTCTCAACAGAAGAAGAATATGTCGACACAAGAAGCAGTGTCGACACTCAGCAAGTATCAACACAGAAGGTATGTGTCGACACCAAGAAGATGTGTCGACACTGAACAAGTTCAACACATGAAGATGTGTCGACACAAAGGCGTTGTGTCGACACTTACAAGAATTCAACTAAGTGCTGAAGAACAAGGAGTTGTGTCGACACTCAATATTAGTGTCGACACATGAAGAAGAAGCTGTGTCGAGAAGAGAATTCTACAACACAAGGAGTTGTGTCGACACCTTGAAGGCTAGTGTCGACACTTAGTCAACTTGTGTCGACACTTGGTCTATAAGTGTCGACACTTAAAGACAGACAGTCTCGACACTTTCAGATAGTTACAGAATTTTCAAGAACTGACTGGATGACTTGACAGCTGCCATTCCAGCCGGTCTACTGCACCTGTCAGAGTTGTCAGAAATCAGTTATGAACCGGACCAGCCGGTTACCATGAAGAAGGCCTATAAATAGGCTTATACTGTCTATAGAAACAGATGATTTATTGTGGATCAAGTAATAAAAAGAAGATCTAGTTATTCATTGAGGAATCTAGTGAAGATCTAAGAAGTTGGAGAGAGAGAGAGAGCTCCATCCAAGAAGACAGCCGTTGGAACCAGGCTGAGAAGAAGGGTTCAGATTTTGTTCTGAATCTTAAGTAGCAGAGATCAAGGATCAACTGCAGAGGAGATCAATCTTATTGTGTTCTACATTCAAGAAGCTTTGAAGAAAACCAAGTCAGGTTGATCTCAGCTGAGTTCTTCCAAGAACTCATCAAGAAACTCACAACTCTTCTCTCTTTTCTCTGAGTTATAGGGTTTACATTTTGTATTCATATTATCTTGTAGGATCCTTAGGGATCTGAGTTTGTAAGCCTATAATTAAAAAGGCTGAGTGTAGGGCCTGTGTGCCTGAGTGTAGGAGATCTAATTCTCTGAGTATAAGCCTGTTGTGGCTGAGTGTAGGCCTGTTGTGGCTGAGTGTAGGCTTTGTGAAGAAGCTGAGTGTAGGTCTTTGGAGAAGACTGAGTTATAGGGCCTTGGGCCTGAGCTGTAGGAACCTGTTTTGGGGTTCTGAGTGTAAGATCTGAGGATCTGAGATAGTGGAGGAGTTTGGCCGAATCTAGTACACTACTAGATAGGCGAAGGGGGAAAGTGGATGTACCCAAACCTTGGGGAACCACTATAAATCTGTGTGTCTACTGTGTGCCTGTGTAATTCTGTGATTGCTAATTGTTTGCTATGATAAAGTAACTAGAACTCTGTGATATAATCTGAATTCTGCCTAAAAAGTTAAAAAGATTTAAGTCACCTATTCACCCCCCCTCTAGGTGAGTAGGTACAATATCTTTCAAGTGGTATCGAGCCAGGTTACTCAAAAAAGGACATAACTGTCTGAGTAGATCCTGTTGGCAGATTCAGTCTAAGTACATTACAGAATCAAGAAAATCAAGAACCATGGGTTCCACTGAGAATCATAAGGAATTGGGATCCATGAAGCTACCCATTTGCAGAAAAGAAATATTTGGCATCTGGAAGGAAAGGGTGAGACTATTTATGGAAGCCTCAGACCCTAGGATATACATCACAGTTAAAGAAGGGTCATATGTGCCCATGAAGGTTTCAGTCCTAGATGCAAATCAGAGAACACCTAAGGATTTCTCTGAAATGACAAAGGATGAGATAGTTCTAGCCACAATGGACAAGAGGGCTCAGAATATCATTGTGAGTGCCATAAATGATGCAACCTTTCAAAATTTGATACACTGTAAGACATCTAAGGAGATGTGGGATACTCTTATAGTGTACATGGAGGGTTCAGAAGAGGTGAGGCACGACAGAAAGTCCTTATTAAACCAAGAATATGAAAGCTTTAGGCAAGGTAGGGCTGATAGCATAACTGAATGCTATAAGAAGTTCTATAGGATTGTGAATGAGCTAATGTCCTATGGAAGAGAGTTCAGTAATTATGAGCTAAATGATAAGTTTCTAAGGTCCCTTACAAAAGATTGGGACACCAAGATCTGTGTCATAAGGGAAATGACAAAGTTAGCAGAAATTCCTCCACCAACACTGTTTGGAAAACTGCTGTCCTATGAAATGCAATTGATGGTGAGGAAAGAAGAGGAGAAGACTACAAGAAGTGAACATAAGGAAAGGACAGTGGCATTTAAAACAGAAGCCCCCAAAAAATACAGAAGTAAGTCACCAACTCCACCTCCTAAAGTAGCTGAGACTGAATCAGATGAGTCAGCAAGTAGAAAGTATGAAAGCAGTGAAAGTGATTACGACTTTGCTGCCTTCACAAGACATTTTCAGAAGTTCTTAAAGAAGAAACAGTGGAGGACAAAGCTATCTACTTCACAGGGTAAAGAAGACTATTATCAGAACAAAAAGTCATCAAAGAAAGACAGGAAAAAGACCAAGTCTAGCAAAGCAACTCTATCAAAAATAGTATGCTATTACTGTAATAGACAAGGACATGTTATTGCAGATTGTCCAGAGAAAAGGAAGGAGTCTAATGATAAGAAGAAGAATCAATTCAAGGGCAAGAAGGAAAAGTCTTTTGTTGCCAAAAAGGATAAGAGCCTGTCAGACATATCTTCATCAGAAACTGAGTCAGATGCTGAAGCATACATAGGACTGTTTGCTGAGGAAGATGAAGAAGAGTTCATCCAGATCATGAACTCTATATATGAACAAGAGGACAGTCAGTTACAAGGACTGATGGCATTGACAGAAAGTGACAAAATCCAGGAGCAGCCTAGACCTAGTAAGGTACAAAATTGTTCTTTCAGTTCAATTTCTTGTGCTAGTTTAGAATCAGATTCATCATCATCAAGTGATGAGAGTGCATCTGAGTCTGAAGAGGATATTCATCAATTGATAGATGAATATAAAGTTCTGTTGCAAGCTTTTAAGAAGAGCAAGTCCTTAGCCAAGAGTCAGGCAAAGGAAATTGCTAGTCTCAAAGTTGTTGCAACTGATTTTGAGAAAATGTTTGATCAAAAGCTAAATGAAATAGCCAGACTGAAGCACATAACTGTGATTCAGATGGGACTATATCATTTAAGAATGATCAAATCAAAAGTCTGGAGATTAGTCTTCAGAAGAAGAGAGATTTAGTTGCTAGGTTTTCTAAACCAAAGTCAGTTCTACCCTTAATTGATGAATTTGTTCATCAAAAAGGTAAAGCTGGACTGGGGTTTACTAAACCAGCTAGGACTGTTCAGTCCAAGTCCAAGGGCAAAGCCCCAGCTCTCAACAAGACAGCTATAGATAAAACAGCTAAGAATGTACCCAAGCAAAGGTACAATAGGTTTGAGTGCTGGTGCTGTGGCAAGGTAGGCCACTTTGCTATGGACTGTTGGCACAATGCAAGTGCCAAAGTGAGTAACAAACTGCCTGTTGGAAAACCTGCAGGTAGCTTTGTTAGGAAGCAAACTAACCAGTACCAAGGACCCAAGAATTCTTTGGGTTCTAAGGTTCACTAATCTGTTTTGCAGGTGAGTCCAAGTGGCCATGCCCCAATATGGTACTTGGACAGTGGATGTTCCAGGCACATGACTGGAACAAGGGGATTGCTTAAGGACTTCACACCCATCAAGGATGGTCCAAAAGTCACCTTTGGTGGTTCTGAAAAAGGAATCATCAAGGGTTTTGGTAACATTTCTAGCTCCCATATAACTATTACTCAAGTGGCTTATGTCAAAGGTTTGAAACATAACCTTATTAGTATAAGTCAATTGAGTGATGTAGGATATGACATCTCATTTGTCAAAGATGGTTGTCATATCAGGAGGTCAAATGATCAAGAGATCATTTTGACTGGTTATAGAAAAAGGAATGTCTACTGCCTAGACATTATGGTTGAGAACAATGGTTCTCCAGTGTGTCTTGTAGCTGATGAGAAAGTCTCTCATTGTGTCAAATGGCACAAGAGGCTAGCCCATCTCAACTACAAGACAATTGACCAACTCTTTAGCAAAGAGTTAGTGAGGAATGGTCCTCAAGTTAAGTGTATTAAAGATGGAATATGCTCAGCTTGTCAAAAGGGCAAGCAGACTAGATCCACCTTTAATAGCATTGAAATCAAAGATGCTGTGAGGTGTTTATACCTCTTGCATATGGATCTCTTTGGTCCTATGCCAGTTCACAGCCTAGGTAGGAAGGTCTATACCTTTGTAGTTGTAGATGACTACTGATTGTCTCTTAGATATCTGCAAGGAGAAAATAACCAAACTAACAATCCAACAAGGCAAGTATACCTATCGAAATGCAGCTAGGGGACACAGGTGTCGTATTAAAATCCGGGAACAGTTGAGTAAGCTTACTCACACGAAATCTATTATTTTATCGACGGAAAAATAAGGTTTTTTAGAAGAAAGCTAAACGTACTAAAGGAAGAGAACTACTTGCAATGAAAGAGAGCTACTTGCATGAAAAGATAAAGAGAGCTAAAAGAGCGATTAAACTTAAGCTTAGTAACGATGAGGGGAAAATGCACTCGATCAGAAATCACCTCGGCAAGAGTGGTTAGAAAAATACGATAAATAAACCTAAACTAATTAGGGTAAAGGTCCTTGACCGTGGAGGTTCCATGAATATTGACACGCTTCTCTCGAAGGTCGTGCCTAACTGAGTTTAGGAAGGTCCGACCGACTCTCGCCTAAATCGGAGGCCTAAAACTCGCTTTACGCGGTGAACACCGCTATTGGATTTTACTCCATTCTGGGAGATTTGAACGTCTGCCTCTCTCGAGGGGTGCGAACAAATCCATTTACTCTTGAGTGCTCATTTCAAACTTTCGGCCTCTCGGCTAGCCCAGAATGAAAGCAAAGGTGGAGAGTATATATCGATGATATACCTCCAACCCGTGATAAATCAAGAGTAATTCAAAGCTAAACCCTAAAAAGAAAAGGTAAGATTCAAAGCATCATAACCTAATCACTCGAACCTCGGATCATCAAGATCGAGTACATGGAGGATTAGTTAATCATGGTGAGGTGGAAGAGGGGGGATGAGTAGAAGAAGAATAATGAAAACAGAGCAGAAACGAAAAAGAAAACAACACTTTTTATTAATGGAAATAGGGATCTTACAGCTTGAAAACAAGAGATTACAAGTGCATGGAAAGGTAAACTACACTATCATTAACATTATACTACAGAACGAAGCTAGGAACTAATACAGGGAAAGCATAAAGCTAGAGCTAAGAACTAAAAATGGAAAGACATGCTTAAAAAAAGTTCAAAAATACAAAGGACAGAACCTCCCCTCTCAATCCAAAAAGTGTCCCTGAACCCTTAGAGTTGGGCTCTATTTATAGAATTTTTCGGGTCGGGTCACGCCCCCCTGTCACGCCGGGTCGGGCATGACCCTGGGGCGTGACACATTCGGCGCGACTTTTTCGGGCTGGAATTTAATTCTGACGAAGTAGTTGAAGTACACGCCCACAAGTCACGCCCTGGTAGGGCGTGTACCTGGGGCGTGTTCTTTGCGGCGTGACTTTGTTGAGCTGAAATTAAATGCTGGAGGTGACGGGCGGAATTACTGCAGTACACGCCCATATGTCACGCCCGGGTCAGGCGTGACCCTGGGGCGTGACACTTTCGGTGCGACGGTGGAGCGGGAAAAACGAGCGCGTTGCGGCGATTCCTCGGAACCTGGGGACACGCCTCTGGAACACGCCCGTGTAGGATGTGACACGGGCGTGACCGAGGGCGTGTTCACTAAGTTTCCACGGAATGCCGTTTCAGACCAATTGCTTCATTCCTCTAGGTTACACGCCCTAGGTACACGCCCTGGTAGGGCGTGACCTTGGGGCGTGTCACAGCAAAATTCGGCTGAAAGCCGTGAAAACCTGCAAAAAGCAGAAAAAATGCATTAGCGACAAAAATATATACAAAGAGGAATCAAAATAAGTACTTTACAAGACATGATTTGCTTTAAAACCCCGAAAATATCCTAATAAAATTGACTGCAAACCGTATTATCAAATTCCCCCAACCTTAAGTTTTGCTTGTCCTCAAGCAAAGATATAAAGACTAGCTAATCATAAAAAGTGACTAATTCAAAAAAATTTAATCATACTTACACAAGTACTATGCAAAATTCTAGGTAGGGAGAATGTAAAACGTAAATCTAAAACAATTATTTTGGTATGGTTTAACTTTTATAAAGTTTACTTAATAAAAATAAATCATCCAGAATTTTGATGAAATTCCTTAAATAGATTTGAGCAAGGCAATGAAAATGAAAAGAACGTATTGAGTTATTACTAGATCCAAGCAACGCATTATAATTATATCAATTAAATAACAAAAATCTAAGTTTAAATCCAAAACTAAAACTGATTTACTTTTCTTCTTTTCTTAGTTGTTAAATAAAATTTAAAAAGGGCGTGAATCAAAAGGACTTAATAGGACCGAAACGTTTGGTTTAAGAATATGAATAGGAGTGGAATTCAAATATAAATATGGAGGCTTAAAAATCACACTAAACCAAAACAACGAGTTTCAAAAAAATAAATTTATTTTAAACAAAATATGTATAAATAAATTTATTTTTTTTCTTTATGATTATTTATCTCTTTTTTGTTTTATTATTTTCATTCATATTTTTCTCTTTTTTTCAATACATTGCTTTTGAGTACACTTTTTCAACAATTTCTCCAAAGATAACACAAAATTTCCTATCAAAAAAAATTAGCGTGATTAGATAGGTAGGAATTTGGGCTTTGGTGAAAATGAAATGCTGTGTGGAGTTATCAAATGAATTTGGAAAAAAGGCTCAAAAGCGGCTAACTAGTGGTAAAAGATTTTAGGTTGGCAGGAAAGCTCAAACGTAAACAAAAATGGCCTAAATCATTTTCACGCATTTTTTTTTAAAATTTATTTAAAACATAGAGTCGATAAATTTCAAAAAGCAAGTTCGAGATAATAAAAGAAGATTGATGAAATTATCTTGAAAATAAAAATAATATGTGACTTGGATCGTTCATATATACTATGTTATTCAAAATTTGTTCTTACAAAAATTATCTAAAGACGAAAAGGAAAATAGTGGATGATAAATTTTTAGAGAAAGTAAAGAAAATAAAGAACGAAAAACCATAATAGAAATGCACGTTTTAGAGAAATATTTTACCTTAACATGCTACCGTGAATTAGAAACACAACATGACCAACATTTTACTTGTGAAATATGATTAAAAAAATGATTAGAAAAATTATAATTAACTACGTTGTTTATAAAGAAGTTTGAGAAAAACAAAACATAAACATGGGGTACTTATTGAAATACCAAAATGCAGCTATATATATATATATATTTTTGTTTTTTTGGAATTTTTATTTTGTTTTTTTGGAATTTTTTTGGATTTTTTGGATATTTACAAAAAGCAAAAAGGAGGAACTCATCCACCAAGCTTAAAATCTACATTGTCCTCAATGGAGAAGGAGGTCGGAGAACGAGAGAAAAGTAAAGTACAAAAATGAAATACAAAATTGAAAAACAGGTACTTCCCCGGTTTTATGTGGCAGGGAAAGCTGAGTGATGTCGCTCCTCCATGCGTGTGCGGTGGATCTTCATGAGATCGGAGAACGTCGTCTGGTGGACTTTGTCATGGAATCAGAACCGTTGGAGCAGGCGATCGCAGAAGTTTCAGCTTGCCGGAGCCATTCGGGGCAAAAAGTATGAAATAAAGAAAACAGAAAAAGATAACTTGGGTTGCCTTCCAAGAGCGCCCTTTGTTTAAAGCGTCGTTTGAGCTCGACGCATCAAAATAAGATTGTCCCAAATATTGTTTAAAAATAAAGTTCGAATAAAGTTCAAAGTTTATGAGAAAAATAAAGTTCAGATTAATCAAATGTCAGGACCGGAAAGATAGAGTTAACTGGGTTGAGACTGACATCATCACAGAAATACAGTTTAAGACGCTGACCATTCACTTTGAAAGTACCCTTATCAGGGTGGGAAATTAAAACAGTACCATAAGAAAAGACTTCTAAAACAGTAAAAGGCCCCGACCAACGTGATTTTAATTTACCCGGGAATAAACGTAAACGAGAATTATAAAGAAGCACTTGGTCGCCCGACTTAAAGATTTTTGGGTGCCTAAGATGTCGATCGTGTAAACGCTTCGTCCGCTCTTTATAAAGTCTGTTATTTTCATATGCGTAAGAGCGCCACTCGTCGAGTTCGTTAAGTTGAAATTTTCTAAAATCGCCGACAGAGTGGGGATCAAAGTTTAAAAATCGTAAGGCCCAAAAGGCGCGGTGTTCTAACTCTACGGGTAAATGACACGATTTTACATAAACCAACCGATATGGCGTACATCCGAGGGCGGTTTTGTACGCTGTTCGGTAGGCCCATAGAGCATCGTCTAATTTGGCTGACCAGTCTTTTCTAGATGTTGAAACAGTCTTTTCTAAAATTCTTTTTATTTCTTTATTCACTACTTCGACTTGTCCGTTAGTTTGGGGGTGGTAGGCAGTGGAAAGCTTATGAGTAACGCCATTTTTAATTAGGATTTTTGAAAATTGTGCGTTACAGAAATGGGAACCCCTATCACTAACGATAGCGCGCGGCGTACCAAATCGAGAAAATAATTTTTTTAGGAAATTAACTACGACTCGGGCGTCATTCGTAGGAAGAGCTTGGGCTTCGGCCCAACGCGAAATATAATCAATGGCAACTAAAATGTACTTATTCCCGAAGCTAGAAGGAAAAGGGCAGACAAAATCAATCCCCCAGAGGTCGAAAACTTTGCACTCTAGGAAATAATTTTGTGGCATTTCATTTTTATTCGAAATATTCCCCGACCGTTGGCAACTATCACACCTACTCACAAAGGCATGCACGTCTTTAAACAGGGTGGGCCAGTAAAAACCCGCGCTTAACACTTTGTGAGCGGTGCGAGCAGCTTGATAGTGCCCACCTGTCGGTCCTCCATGCAAATGTTTAATAATATCTAATCCTTCATCAAAAGAAACACACCTCCTGATCACTTGGTCGGCACAAATTCTGAAAAGATGCGGGTCCTCCCAAAAATAGTTTTTCAACTCAGAAAAGAATTTCTTCTTTTGCTGAGATGAAAACTCTTTTGGGAGCACACGGGTCACTAGATAGTTGGCGATGCGGGCAAACCAAGGAGAAGTAGATGTGTTAATTATGAACAGCTTCTCATCAGGGAAATAATAATGAAAAGAATTTTCGTCTAATTGTTCTATAAACGGGTTGTCTAGGCGCGAAAGGTGGTCGGCGGCCAAGTTTTCGGCACCTCGCTTATCACGGATCTCTAAGTCAAACTCCTGGAGGAGTAAGACCCAGCGAATCAAGCGAGGCTTGACATCCGTTTTAGAGAGAAGATATTTGAGGGCCAAGTGGTCCGTAAAAACAATAATTTTCGAAAGAGTAATATAAGGGCGAAATTTGTCAAAAGCGAATACTACAGCTAAGAGCTCCTTCTCGGTTGTGGTGTAATTTTCCTGTGCAGATGTGAGTGTTTTACTAGCGTAATAAATGGGATGGAAGTTTTTGGAAATACGTTGACCTAGTACGGCTCCCACCGCATAACTACTCGCATCACACATTATCTCAAATGGAAGATCCCACACCGGAGCTATCATGATTGGGGCATTAACTAATTTTTCTTTTATTAAATTGAAGACAGCTAGACAGAGGTCATCAAAGATGAATGGGGCGTCTTTTTCTAAGAGATGGGTAAGGGGCTTGGTGATTTTGGAAAAGTCCTTTATGAAGCGGCGGTAGAAACCCGCATGACCCAGGAAACTTCTTATAGCTTTTATGTTCGTAGGTGGCGGCAGCTTCTCGATAACTTCTATTTTCGCAACGTCTACTTCAATACCCCTTTCAGAAATTTTATGTCCCAAAACTAACCCTTCCCTTACCATAAAATGACATTTTTCCCAATTTAAGGCGAGGTTAGTTTCTTCGCATCGCTCTAAGACTTTTTCAAGATTCTCTAAGCAACTATCGAAGGAATTCCCGAACACGGAGAAATCATCCATGAAAACTTACATAATGCTTTCTACGTACTTGTCAAAGATGGCGAGCATACATCGTTGGAATGTAGCTGGCGCATTGCATAATCCAAACGGCATTCTTCGGTAGGCGAAGGTGCCGAAGGGACAAGTAAACGTAGTTTTCTCCCGGTCCTCGGGGGAGATGGGGATTTGAAGATACCCCGAGAGGCCATCGAGAAAACAATAAAAGCTATGTCCGGAAAGTCGTTCTAAAATCTGATCAATGAACGGCAAGGGGAAGTGATCCTTGCGGGTGGCGTCATTCAACTTACGGTAATCTATACACATTCGCCATCCGGTCACCGTCCGAGTCGGGATTAATTCATTATTTTCATTACTTACGACCGTTATCCCTCCCTTCTTTGGTACTACCTGTACTGGGCTAACCCACTTACTGTCGGATATAGGATAGATAATTCCTGCGTCTAACAATTTCATAACCTCGCCCTTAACTACGTCTTTCATGTTTGGGTTTATACGGTGCTGAGGTTGTATAGAGTTACGTGAATTATCTTCCATTAAGATTTTATGAGTGCAGAAAGATGGGCTTATGCCCTTGATATCAGATATCTGCCAAGCAATAGCTTGGCGATGCTTTTGTAAAATTGAAAGAAGTTTATCCTTTTGTGCATCCGTGAGGTAGGCCGAAATTATGACAGGCAGCTTGGAGTCCTTTTCTAAGAAAGCGTATCAAAGGTGCTCTGGTAGTTCTTTCAGTTCCAAGGTAGGGGGGTCATCATACGAGGTTTTGGAAATTTGTTCTTTTTCAAAAAACTATGTCCTCGTACACTTTTTTATATGTAAAATTAAAAGGGGTGTTGCTAGCGGCCATGGCGGCTTCGTGCAGCGATTCAGTTGGAAAAGTAGAAGAGGAACAGAAATCAAAAAATTCTTTTTCAAAATCAGAAAGGCGAGTGGAGGATTCTTCACTTAGGTGTAGAGATTCAGTTGGAGGAGTAGGAGAGGAACAAAAATTGGAAAATTCTTCTTCAAAATCAGAGGTGTGAGAGAAGAATTCTTCACTTACGGTATCCATGAAAAAACAGGAGTCATCATTAGCTAGTGTGTTCTTCATCGAGGGGGTGATAGAGAAAGTTACCTCATCGTCGCCCACTCGAAGGAAGAGCTTACCATTGCTTACGTCAATGATAGCTCGGGAGGTGGCAAGGAAGGGTCGGCCAAGGATCAGGGGAACCTCGACGTCTTCTTCGATGTCCAAAATGACAAAGTCCACCGGGAAGATGAACTTGTCAACTTTGACTAGGACGTCCTCCACTATTCCTAACGGGTATTTGACTGATCTGTCGGCGAGCTGGATACTCATGCGTGTGGGGTTGAGACTACCAATTCCTAACTTTTTAAACAACGAGAGGGGCATAAGATTAATACTCGCACCTAAGTCGGCTAAAGCGTGTTTGACAAAGAGATCACCAAAGACACACGGGATAGAGAAACTACCCGGGTCACTGATTTTCTTCGGTAATCCGTTTGTCAAAACCGCCGAGCACTCAGCATTTAACGTGACATGAGAAAGGTTCTCTAACTTCTTCTTGTTGGTTAGGAGGTGCTTAAGGTATTTTGCGTACTTAGGCATCTGGGATATGGCTTCGTGGAAAGGCAGATTTATGTGGATTTGTTTAAACATTTCTAAAAAACGGGTGTATTGATCATCCTGTCATTGTTTATTAAGTTCGGAAGGGTATGACGGGGATGGATTATTTTTAAAGGTGGGTGGTGGAGTGAGTTGTTTTTCTAAAATAGGAGTGATAATTTCTTCGGCAGAGGGTGGAATTTTTAAAACGAGAACGGAGCTTTGATTTTTTAAAGCGAAAGCAGAGATTGCCTCGGGCTCTTCACTTATCGTACCGGGAACTTTCTTCCCACTCCGAAGAGTTATAGCTTTCGCTTGCTCTCTCGGGTTGGGCTCGGTATTGGAAGGAAGAGACCCTACGGGTCGCTCAGAAATCATTTTAGCGAGCTGTCCTACCTGATTTTCTAAATTTTTAACACTTCCGGTTAAGGTTCTAATCGTAGCGTCATTAGCATTCATGTATTTTGAAAACATTTCCTCCAAATTTGGAGGTTTTGAAAAACTTTGAGGAGGTGGTGGTGGTGCAGAAAAATCACTTTGCGGTGGCGGGCGCACAACATTCGATGGATTGCTCCACGAAAAATTCGGATGATTTCTTAACGCAGGATTATAACTATTCGGAAAATTAAAACCAGGAGGATGATAATTCGCAGCAGAAAAATTATTAAAAGCTGTTCTAGGCATATTATTTACATAATCCAAATGTTCGGCGGGAGGAGTTGCAGATTCCCATACCTGAGGGGCGGAGGCAGCAGTCATCTCCGTAATTGTTTTGCTTAATATTTCAACTTGCAGTGCGAGTTGGGAGACATTGTCCACTTCAAAGAGACCTGTAGGTTTGTTTGTGCGGGTCCTAGGCACATTCCACTGGTAAGTGTTCATGGCCATGTCCTCAAACAGCTCAAGAGCTGCTTCCGGGGTCTTATGGTTTAAAGTACCGCTAGAAGCTGCGTCTATCATTTGCTTTGTGCTTTGATTTAGCCCATTATAGAACGTCTGCACCTGCAACCATACAGGCAGAGCGTGATGTGGGCATCGTCTTAATAATTCTTTAAATATTTCCCAGGTTTCGTAAAGGGTCTCAGAGTCTATTTGTCCAAAGGCAGAAATGTCATTCCTAACTTTTGCAGTTTTAGCAGGCGGAAAATACTTGGCCAAAAATTTTTCAGTTAATTGCGTCCAAGTAGTTATGCTATTTTTAGGAAGGGTGTTCAGCCACTGCTTAGCCTTAATTCTAAGAGAGAAAGGAAATAATCTTAGCCTAATAGCATCATTTGTGACACCATTTATCTTGAAGGTGTCACAAATCTCAAGAAAGCTGGCTATGTGTGCGTTCGAGTCTTCATCTTGAAGCCCGTCAAATTGCACATACTGCTGCACCATTTGAATTATGCTAGGCTTCAGTTCGAAATTATTATTATTTATTGCAGGGCGAACTATACTAGATTCTGTACCCTCGAGATTCGGTCGTGCATAATAGGACATAGGCCTTTGCACGGCTTCCTCCACGTTGGGTTCTGCCATTCTTAAGGTAGAAAATGACTCGGAATCCTCAACCGGCACTTGGGTAGTAGGGCCTTGAAATCGCGATCTTCTCTGAAGAGTACGCTCAATTTCGTGGTCCAGGTCCAAAGTAACCGACGGACTTCCGCGGGTCATACACTAGAAGAAGAGAGGAGAAGAAAGACTAGAAAATAAAAGAGCTAATGAAGTTCGAATTTTTTTTTTGAAATAGATTTTTTTATGTTTTAACTCCCGAACTTCCCAAGTGCTACCCGGTGAAGGGTTCGCAAGGTACTAGACAAGATAGTGACATTTAGAGCCACTTTTCCCTTTTCGAGAGAGTTAGGTGGTGTAAAAAAATTTGTGATGTGGGTTTCTATTAAGTAGGCGGTAATTGAAATCCAGCCATTTAACTCCGAGCGAGTAGGCGGAAAATAAAAGCTACACTCACGCACTCGACAGAAAATTAAAACACACCCACTCTACAGAAAGTAAACAAACTTTACTGAAATAAATCCAGCCATTTAACTCAAGTGAGTAGGCGGAAAAATTAAAAATTTGCACACTCTACTGAAATAAAGCCTGCCATTTAACTCAAGTGAGTAGGCGGAAAAATTAAAAATACGCACACTTGCTTGAACAAAATCCAGCCATTTAACTCAAGTGAGTAGGCGGAAAAATTTTAAGAAGGAGGGTGAGAAAGAGAAGTGATAAAATTAATATATTCGTGTTTTCAATTTATCAACGAGCGTTGCCTCCCCGGCAACGGCGCCAAAAACTTGATTGTCTCTTAGATATCTGCAAGGAGAAAATAACCAAACTAACAATCCAACAAGGCAAGTATACCTATCGAAATGCAGCTAGGGGACACAAGTGTCGTATTAAAATCCGGGAATAGTTGAGTAAGCTTACTCACATGAAATCTATTATTTTATCGACAGAAAAATAAGGTTTTTTAGAAGAAAGCTAAACGTACTAAAGGAAGAGAACTACTTGTAATGAAAGAGAGCTACTTGCATGAAAAGATAAAGAGAGCTAAAAGAGCGATTAAACTTAAGCTTAGTAACGATGATGGGAAAATGCACTCGATCAGAAATCACCTCGGCAAGAGTGGTTAGAAAAATACGATAAATAAACCTAAACTAATTAGGGTAAAGGTCCTTGACCGTGGAGGTTCCATGAATATTGACACGCTTCTCTCGAAGGCCGTGCCTAACTGAGTTTAGGAAGGTCCGACCGACTCTCGCCTAAATCGGAGGCCTAAAACTCGCTTTACGCGGTGAACCCCGCTATTGGATTTTACTCCAATCCGAGAGATTTGAACGTCTGCCTCTCTCGAGGGGTGCGAACAACTCCCTTTACTCTTGAGTGCTCATTTCAAACTTTCGGCCTCTCGGCTAGCCCAGAATGAAAGCAAAGGTGGAGAGTATATATCGATGATATACCTCCAACCCGTGATAAATCAAGAGTAATTCAAAGCTAAACCCTAAAAAGAAAAGGTAAGATTCAAAGCATCATAACCTAATCACTCGAACCTCGGATCATCAAGATCGAGTACATGGAGGATTAGTTAATCATGGTGAGGTGGAAGAGGGGGGATGAGTAGAAGAAGAATAATGAAAACAGAGCAGAAACGAAAAAGAAAACAACAACTTTTTATTAATGGAAATAGGGATCTTACAACTTGAAAACCAGAGATTACAAGTGCATGGAAAGGTAAACTACACTATCATTAACATTATACTACAGAACGAAGCTAGGAACTAATACAGGGAAAGCATAAAGCTAGAGCTAAGAACTAAAAATGGAAAGACATGCTTAAAAAAGTTCAAAAATACAAAGGACAGAACCTCCCCTCTCAATCCAAAAAGTGTCCCTGAACCCTTAGAGTTGGGCTCTATTTATAGAATTTTTCGGGTCGGGTCACGCCCCCCTGTCACACCCGGGTTGGGCGTGACCCGGGGGCGTGACACATTCGGCGCGACTTTTTCGGCCTGGAATTTAATTCTGACGAAGTAGTTGAAGTACACGCCCACAAGTCACGCCCTGGTAGGGCGTGTACCTGGGGCGTGTTCTTTGCGGCGTGACTTTGTTGAGCTAAAATTGAATGCTGGAGGTGACGGGCGGAATTGCTGCAGTACACGCCCATATGTCACGCCCGGGTCAGGCGTGACCCTGGGGCGTGACACTTTCGGTGCGATGGTGGAGCGGGAAAAACGAGCGCGTTGCGGCGATTCCTCGGAACCTGGGGACACGCCTCTGGAACACGCCCGTGTAGGATGTGACACGGGCGTGACCGAGGGCGTGTTCACTAAGTTTCCACGGAATGCAGTTTCAGACCAATTGCTTCATTCCTATGGGTTACACGCCCTAGGTACACGCCCTGGTAGGGCGTGACCTTGGGGCGTGTCACAGCAAAATTCGGCTGAAAGTCGTGAAAACCTGCAAAAAGCAGAAAAAATGCATTAGCGACAAAAATATATACAAAGGGGAATCAAAATAAGTACTTTACAAGACATGATTTGCTTTAAAACCCCGAAAATATCCTAATAAAATTGACTACAAACCGTATTATCAACTACTCAAGGTTTTCCTAGGTGTTCTTCCTTAGACAGAAATCTGAAACACCTAGTGTCTTCTATAGCTTTGTCAAACAAATTCAGAATGAACTAGACAGTACAGTGGTCAAGATAAGAAGTGACCATGGTACTGAATTTCAGTCTGATAGTATGACAAAACTATGTGAAGAATTTGGGATATTTCAAGAGTTTTCTTCACCAAGAACACCTCAGCAAAATGGTATTGCTGAGAGGAAAAATAGAACCTTGATTGAGGCTGGTAGAACCCTATTAAGTGATACATCACTACCAGAATATTTCTGGGCTGAGGCAGTTAATACTGCATGTCATGTAATTAATAGGGCTACCATTACTAAAAGCCACAACAAGACCCCCTATGAGATTATGAAAGGCAGAAAACCAAACCTATCCTATTTCAGGATCTTTGGTTGTAAGTGCTTTATACTTAACAATGGAAAGTCTTACTTGACTAAGTTTGCTGCCAAGTCCCAAGAGGGGATCTTTGTTGGGTACAGCAATAATAGTAAGGCTTATAAAGTCTACAACTTGTCTACTCAAGTTGTAGAAGAGACTGTACATGTAGTATTTGATGAAACTAGACTTATTAACAATGAGTTGTCTAGTAGTATTTGCAGCTCTACAGGTATAACTAAGAAGTTGGACAAGCTCACTATTGAAGAAGAACCTACTGCAAGACAGCAAGTAGAAGATAGTGGCTGTTGTCTAGGGGGAGTACTACATGTACCTAATGAAGAAGAAATTCAAGGAGTGCAGCAAGATGAAGGAACTGAAGAAGTTCAACCTGAAGCCAGGATGCCTCCAGCTAATAGGCATCTTAGAGATCATCCAGCAGATCAAATCATTGGTGATCTAAGACAAGGGGTACAAATAAGGAGCAGAAATCTGAGTGCAGCACTTTACTCCAGTTTTCTATCCCAAGTAGAGCCAAAGAAGTTTGAAGAAGCCATCCTAGACCCTCATTGGATTGAGGCAATGCAAGAAGAGCTGAATCAGTTCAAGAGATGCAAAGTCTGGGAGCTTGTTCCTAAACCAAAAGACCACAATATAATTGGAACCAAGTGGATCTTTAGGAACAAGATGGATGAACATGGAGTCATCATAGAGAACAAAGCAAGATTGGTTGCTAAAGGATATAGGCAGGAAGAAGGTATTGACTTTGATCAAACCTTTTCTCCTGTAGCCAGACTGGAAGCCATAAGGATGTTCCTGGCCTATGCAACCTTTCAAGGATTTAAAGTTTACCAAATGGATGTTAAGTCAGCCTTTCTGAATGGTAATCTAAAAGAGGAAGTCTATGTGGAATAGCCATCAGGTTTTGTTGATTCAACTCAACCTAATTATGTCTATAGACTTAGGAAAGCTTTATATGTTGGAAAAGTGAAGAGCCACCCACATCATCCTTGAGGTAATCACTGAGCTTAATGCTTTAGATTTCCTTATAGAGGATAATATTTTGTCTGATTCCTTCAATAATGTTAATCAGCAAACTCAGATTGATAGCCAACTCCCAGATGTTGTCATGGAGGACACATCTGTTACAGTTTAAATAGTATCTGATCCAGTGGTAGATGAGCCAAGAGTTTCTCCAGCCCATTCTCCACAAGAATTTACTATGGAAGATCTTTTCCTCAATCTGGATCAAACAGACTTTGACAAGGAAAGTGCTGCTGCTGAGGGGGAGAAGTCCCAAGTTGAGGGGGAGCAGGTAATACTTGATGAAGAACCTGCCAAGCAAGAACCTGAGAAGCCCAAGGAAGTTGAGGAGCTACCAAGGGAGAGGGTAGATATTGCAAGTACATCAGCATCTGAAGATAAGGAGGCTACAAGGGCAAAGAAAAGGAAATTTCAAGTATTTAAAAGAAGGAGCGTTATAAGAAGGCATTGCAAACCATAGCACCACAGCCAGCACTACAACCAACTCCAACTGTAGATTACAGTACTTTGATGGTTGCTATGCAAATTAAGCTGGATGAGCACAGACAAGCCATTGAAAAGTATGTGGATGAAGGGCAAAAATCTCTACAGTTTGATCTAGCCCAAGACATAAAGTCTATAAGATTTGAAATGAATCTTAATAAGAAGGAGATGACTGACTGCTTCCACAAGGGAGGGAATGCAGTAGTCTATCTAGCAACTCATCAAGTGAAAATAAAAGCTCAAGTGGATGACATTGCACTGAAGCAAGGATATGTTCTTGAGAACCAGATCAGAATGAATGATAACTTAACTGCTTCACACAATGCAATTGTCACAGAGATGAAGAACATAGCTACTGGACTGACTACTTCTAATGCTACTGCTATGGCAGAATTTGATAAAGCCTTACAAGAGAGCATCACTGCTGTTACATCTGCTATTCAAGATTCTCAGAAACTGATCTCAGAAAAACTCCAAAGGTTAAAACCTTTCTTTAAAGATGGAGTCAACTATTTGGATAACCAAGTCAGATTTCAAAAGGATGATCTAAGAGATCACATTGAAAGAGAAGTCATAAAGGGGGAGAGGGTGTTAGTCAAAGCCAGCTCTGATCATGCTAAGTGGATTTCTAATTCTATCAGAGCAACTCTTGGTTATCCTCCTTTATGTGATGATGACAATGTAGCAGAATCTGGGATACATCCTGCATACCTAGGAGGGGAGAAACCTGAAGTGGCTCAAGTAATCTATCCTCCTCCAGATTTTGATATGATACATGCTGATATACAGTCCATGTATAGCCCACCTGGGGGAATGGACAATGTCATCATAGAGAAGGTGGTTCAGCCAGTATCTGAGGCTATGCAAGAAGCTTTACTGAAAGAGAAAGAGGCCAGACTGTCTAAGAAGAGGTTCAGAGAGCAAGCTGAACAAAGACCTGACTTTCAGCAGTGGAGCCCCACTTCAAGAAACATTATCTTAACTGCATGGAAAGCTGCAAAAGATAATATACAAGACAGAAACAAGTGGTTTTCTGAATTGGAATGGAGGAAGCATGAGACAAGGCAAGAAGCCATAGTCCAATATAGAAGAAAGGCAAAGATGGGAAAGCTACCTCCTACTGCCCAGGAGCCTAGCAAGTACTTTCCCAAGCCTTATCACTACTTTGAGAGGTAAAAGATTAAAGCTGAAGAGCTAAAGAAGAAAGAGCTGAAAGGGAAAAAGCCTGTTGATACTGAAGTTACTGAAGCCCCTGTACAAGCCAAAGTACAATCAGGAAAAGGAATTGTGATTAAGGAGGCTGATCAGAATTAGAATATATGTATATTAAGTTTACAGTTGTAATAATTTGATTTTAAAACACTCTGTAAATTTTTGAATGATGAATATGACAAAGTGTAAGAACAATGTGATGTGTTATAAATCTATTTCATAATTATTCTGAGATGATATCTGTGTTTACATATTTTGATTAATACATGTTTATGTTTGCCCTGTTATATAATCCTGCTTTACATCATGCTATGATTTTATTCTGTATGGTGTATATCATTGACTAAGGGTTATGACTTCTCCAAATAGGGGGAGATTGTTGGGTACATTGGTTCTAATGTACCTGATTTGAAGAAGCCTCACCCTACTCAATGATATACATCAAAATGTATTTGATGTGTTTTGAGTTTAGTTGTGCAGTTTAAGTATTTGCAGGAAAGATGAAAAAGTTTCTAAGTCCATGTGTCGACACCCAGAGGGAAAGTGTCGACACTTATGAAGACTTGTGTCGACACCCAGGCAAGCAGTGTCGACACTTGGAGTACTTGTGTCGATAGCAGGGATGCAGAGTCGACACCAGACAGAAAGTATCGATACTCAATGAAGAGAAGTCCAGTGAAGAAGTGTCGACACTTAGCAGTTATGTCGACACCCAGTGAAACTGTGTCTACATCAGAAAGTGTCGACACTTGGAGGCTGTGTCGACACTCAGCAAAAGTCAGCAGAGTCTAAGTATAAGTGTCGACACCCAGAGGAATGCGTCGACACTCAGCAGAAAAGTCAACACTTGAAGAAAGTGTCGACACAAGAAAGAATGTGTCGACACTCAGCAGAAGAGTCAACACTTGAAGAAAGTGTTGACACAAGAAAAAATGTGTCGACACTCAACAGAAGACTCATCACTTAGCAAAGTTCAGCAAAATTCTAAGTACAAGTGTCGACACTAAGGAGATGTGTCGACACTCAGCCAGAGTCTCGACAGAAGAAGAATGTGTCGACACAAGAAGCAGTGTCGACACTCAGCAAGTATCAACACAGAAGGCATGTGTCGACACCAAGAAGATGTGTCGACACTGAACAAGTTCAACACATGAAGATGTGTCGACACAAAGGCGTTGTGTCGACACTTACAAGAATTCAACTAAGTGCTGAATAACAAGGAGTTGTGTCGACACTCAATATCAGTGTCGACACATAAAGAAGAAGCTTTGTCGAGAAGAGAATTCTACACCACAAGGAGTTGTGTCGACACCTTGAAGGCTAGTGTCGACACTTAGTCAACTTGTGTCGACACTTGGTCTATAAGTGTCGACACTTAAAGACAGACAGTCTCGACACTTTCAGACAGTTACAGAATTTTCAAGAACTGACTGGATGACTTGACAACTGCCATTCCAGCCGGTCTACTGCACCTGTCAGAGTTGTCAGAAATCAGTTATGAACCAGACCAGCCGGTTACCATGAAGAAGGCCTATAAATAGGCTTATACTGTCTACATAAACAGATGATTTATTGTGGATCAAGTAATAAAAAGAAGATCTAGCTATTCATTGAAGAATCTAGTGAAGATCTAAGAAGTTGGAGAGAGAGAGAGCTCCATCCAAGAAGACAGCCATTGGAACCAGGTTGAGAAGAAGGGTTCAGATTTTGTTCTGAATCTTAAGTAGCAGAGATCAAGGATCAACTGCAGAGGAGATCAATCTTATTATGTTCTACATTCAAGAAGCTTTGAAGAAAGCCAAGTCAGGTTGATCTCAGCGGAGTTCTTCCAAGAACTCATCAAGAAACTCACAACTCTTCTCTCTTTTCTCTGAGTTGTAGGGTTTACATTTTATATTCATATTATCTTGTAGGATCCTTAGGGATCTGAGTTTGTAAGCCTGTAATTATAAAGGCTGAGTGTAGGGCCTGTGTGCCTGAGTGTAGGAGATCTAATTCTCTGAGTGTAGGCCTGTTGTGGCTGAGTGTAGGCATGTTGTGGCTGAGTGTAGGCTTTGTGAAGAAGCTGAGTGTAGGTATTTGGAGAAGACTGAGTTGTAGGGCCTTGGGCCCGAGCTGTAGGAACCTGTTTTGGGGTTCTGAGTGTAAGATCTGAGGATCTGAGATAGTGGAGGAGTTTGGCCGAATCTAGTACACTACTAGATAGGCGAAGGGGGAAAGTGGATGTACCCAAACCTTGGGGAACCACTATAAATCTGTGTGTCTACTGTGTGCCTGTGTAATTCTGTGATTGCTGATTGTTTGCTGTGATAAAGTAACTAGAACTCTGTGATATAATCTGAATTCTGCCTAAAAAGTCAAAAAGATTTAAGTCACCTATTCACCCCCCTCTAGGTGAGTAGGTACAATATCTTTCAAAGTCCCTTTCTTCACTTGAATAGATAGAGCTCTCTCTCTCTCTCCAAATTCTTCTGAAGATTCTTCTGAATTCTTCTTTTAATTCTCTTGACAAACTCTGAGTAGATCACCACTAGAGAATGTCTTCTTAGATCTTCTGTCAAAAATCTTCTTCTGATTTTAAGTGTATGTATCTGTATGTGTATACTCTTTCATGTATGCCTTCTGTTGATGGAGAATGCCTTTATATAGACTTCCTCCATAGTAACCGGCTGATCCGGTTGCTAATGAACTTCTGACAGCACTGACAGTTGCAGTAGACGGGTTGGTAATGACAGCTGTCAAGTCATCCAGTCACTTCTTGAAACTCTGTCTCTGTCAGCAAAATGTCGAGACTGAACTTCATCATGTGTCGACACAAGTAGACTAAGTGTCGACACAAGCCTTGGTGGTGTCGACACATCTCCTTTGGTGTTGACACTACTTCTCAACACAGCTTCTGTAGAATGTGTCGACACTAGTTCTGTGTGTCGACACAGTCACTTATTCTCTTTAACTTTGTTGAAACTCTATTGTGTGTCGACACAAGTCCTGTGTGTCGACACAGTTGATGTCGATAAAGTCTTCTGTGTGTCGACACTGCCACTGTGTGTCGACACAGTTGATGTCAACTAAGCTTCTCTGTGTGTCGATACTGCCTCTATGCGTCGACACAGTTTCTCCTGGTGTCGACACAGCCTTTCCAAGTGTCGACACAGTTGATGTCGACAAAGAATTTTGTGTGTCGACACTGCCTCTATGTGTCGACATAGTTGATGTCGACTAAGCTTCTCTGTGTGTCGACACTGCCTCTATGTGTCGACACAGTTTATCATGGTGTCGATACAACCTTTCCAAGTGTCGACACAATTGACTCCAAGTGTCGACACAGCTTTTTTCCTGTGTCGACACAACCCTTCATAAGTGTCGACACAGCTTATTCTGGTGTCGACACATGTACTTAGAAACTTTTTCCTGCGTTCCTGCATTTTCTTAACCTGCACATATAAACTCAAAACAGCATCAAATACACCTTGATGCATATAATTAAGTAAGGTGAGGCTTCTTCAAATCTGGTACACATTTTCCAATGTATCCAACAATCTCCCCCTTTTTGGAGAAGTCATAACCCTTAGTCAATGATATACACCATTCATAATAAACACACATTATGATGTATAAAAATATTATATGACATGATAACTTATAAACAAAACATATATAAAATGTCATCACAGAATAATGATGCAAATATAATGAGCATTAATCATTGTTTTGTTTAAACTTTCAAAAGTTTCTTAATAATAGTTTACATAGATTTTTAAAACTAAAAATTACAATGTTGTAAAATCTAGTCTATTCTAAGGCTGGTCAGGCTCCTTGATGACTATGCCTTTGCCTAACTGAATCTTGACTTATACTAGAGCTTCTGTATCTTCAGCTGGCTTTTTGCCCTTCAGATCTTTCTTCTTTTGCTCTTCAGCCCTTATTCTTTGCCTTTCAAAATAGTGATAAGGCTTTGGGAAGTATTTGCTAGGCTCCTGAGCATTATGAGGTAACTTCCCAACTTTTGCCTTTCTTTTATATTGTAGAATGGCTTCCTGTCTAGCTTCATGCTTTTGCCATTCTTGCTCAGTGTACCATTTGACCCTATCATGGGACTTGTCCTTTACAACTTTCCAGGCAGTCAAGATAATATTCCTAGAAGTAGGACTCCACTGCTCAAAATCAGGCTTCAACTTAGCCTGTTCTTTGAATCTTTTCTTTGAAAGTTGAGCTTCTTGCTCCTTATCCAAAGCTGCCTCTAACATTTCAACTTTCTCAATGATAACATTTTTAGTACCCTCTGGAGGGCTGTACATTGACTGTACTTCTTGCTGAATCATTTCAAAATCTGCCAGAGGGTAAATGACCTGAGCAACTTTAGGTTGATTACCTCCAAAATAAGCAGGGTGCACACCTGACTCAGCTATATTATCATCATCACATAGGGGTGGATATCCAAGGGTGTCTCTGATGCTATTAGATATCCATTTAGCATGATCTGAGCCAGCTTTGACTAACACTCTCTCCCCATTTATGATTTCTCTTGCAATATTATCCCTGAGGTCATCTTTTTAAAATCTTACTTGTTCATCTATATAATTAACACCATCTTTATAAAATGACCTTAGTTTCAGTAGCTGATCAGAAATGATCTTTTGAGAATTCTTAATAGCTGTTTTTACAGCAGCTAGTCCTTCCTGTAATTGTGTATCAAAATCTGACTTGGCTTTAGCCCTTGCCTCAGTCTAGGCAACAGTAGTATTCTTTAACTCTGTAACAATCACATTATGTGATTCAGTCAGATTGTCATTCATTCTAAGTTGATTCTCTAGGACATAGCCTTGCTTAATAGCTATATCATCAACTTGAGTTTTTATTCTTTCTTGTTATTTTGCCAGAAAGACTACAACATTGCCACCTTTGTGAAAGCAATCTGTCATTTCCTTCTTGTTCTGATTTACTTCAAATCTTATTGATTTTATATCTTGAGCTAAGTAGAATTGCAGATCTTTATGAGTCATCCATATATTTCTCCATGGCAATCCTTTGTTCATCTAACTTTACCTGCAAAGAGATCAACAAGGAACTATAATCAGTGGCTGAGGTAGATTGTGGAGCAGTTTGTAATGCCCTTTTATAACTTTGGTTTCTTCTTTTGAAAACTAATAGCTTTCACTTCTTTGCTTGTATTTCTGCTTCATCTTCAGAAGCTGAGGTGCTTGCAATATCAACTCTTTCCTTAGGACTAGGAGACAATTCCTGTTCAGTCCTAGGTTGTTCCCTCTCACTGTTAGCTTGCTCCCCCCAGTTCTTGCTTTTTCCCCCCGAGTCCCTTGCTCCACCCCCTCAGTTCTTACTTGCTCCCCCTCAGTTTTTTACTTGTTCTATATCAGGGAACAACTCTTCAAAGGTAAACTCTTATTGAGTAGGGACTTGAGGAACCACCAACTCAGGAGCATCAATAACTGTAGATGTATCCTCCATGATAACATCTTGTGCTTGACTATTAAGTTGAGTGGTATGGTCAGCATCAATCAAGGACTCAGTTAGTATTTCATCCTCATTATGGAAAATTGATTGATTAACTTCTTGAATTACCTCAAGAATAGTTTGTGTAGCCATTTCACTTTCCAAGTGTGTTGGCTCTTCCTCAAGATGAGGCTCCCCCTGCACCTAAGCACCATCTGCAATGTCTTGTGCAGGAGATTTTTCAGGAATCTCTGGCATTTCTTCATCAGGCATGTCCTTTGTTAGGACTCTATCTCATCTGGAGATAATCCTTATATCCATTCTTCTCATATGGTTAATCTTAAAACAGTAGTTTGTTCCATTATTTCTGGAATTATTCTAGCCAAGTATAGACTCATGATTCTTCCCAGATTTGGCTTCTTAATACTTTCCTTAATCTTTTCAAAGATTACTGCAGAACAATCTGTGTTCAGTCTGAAGATAATCCTGGTCATCAGGCTGAACATATAGGCTGAAACCCTATTATGTCCCCCTGGTTTGCAGAGAATGACCTTCCCAACCACTTCAGAAAGGAATTTGTCTTGCAGATTCATCCCTTTCCTGTTCATTGCAGATCCAATCTTCATGGTGAAATCCAAACCACACCACTGAAGTGCTTCCCTGGTCTTGGTAGAGGGTACTTCTTCTTCTTCTTCTTGAGTTCTTGGGAGTTGAAGAGTTTTCCTCAAGCTCTTCAAGGTAAGTTTAACTTTAGCTCCCTGAACTGTATAATTTATCTTAAGTCCAGTCGAATCTAAAGTAGCGACGCCATAGAATTCCAGTATTTCTTTCTTCCATATCTTAGTAGGTTCAGATACCAGAAATTCCAAACCATTTTTTGTAATTAGGGTTACTACTGTTTTAATCTCGGGTTCTGCATTATCAAAGGCGTTGCGAACCAGCTCATAGCCTTCGTTGACGTTATCTTCTAGCTTTGGCGCCATTGGGGTTGAGAGAAATCTTGGATTGAGAAGGGAGAATTTGTCGACACAAGTTTTTGGTCTCGAAAATATGGAGAGTGTGTCTACAAAGTTTGTTGTTGACCTATTTATACCCTTCTATATAATGAAGGTGAAAAGTCACGTCAAAATTCTCTTAATGTGTCGACACTGTTGAGATTGTGTCGTCACAGACTTCTAATGTCTCGACAGAAGTGTTGACTTCTATATGTCGACACCAATTCTAATTGTCTAGGTAGAGTTCGACGAAGAGCCCGTGAAGTCGACGATTTGAGGTCGACGAAATGTTGTTGAATCTGTGCTCGACGATGTGTCAATTCTGCGCTCGACGATCAGTTGATTCCACGCTCGACGAAATCTGTGTGTTTTTTCTCAGTGTCGACACAACTTCAGGATGTGTCGACACAACTTCTCTGAAGAGTCAACACCTATTTTCTAGATGTGTCGACACCACTTTTCTGGAGTGTCGACACCAACTACTATGTGTCGACACAGACAACTTCTTGTGTCGACACAATTTTACTTAGCCAAATTTGTTAAACTAATTATATTCAACATTCCTAATTCAATTTTGAAATTATTGAATTTAGTTTCATCTAAAGGCTTAGTGAACATATCAGCAAGTTGTAAATCTGTATTAACAAATTCTAATAAAGTATTTTCTTTCTCTACGTGATCTCTAAGAAAATGATATCTTATTTCTATATGCTTTGTTCTACTATGAGAAATATGATTATGAGCAATCGAAATAGTACTAGTAGAATCACATAATAATGGAGTTCTACTTACCTGAATACCATAATCTTCTAACTGATGCTGTATCCATAATAGCTGTGCACAACAACTTCCTGCAGCAACATACTCAGACTCAGCTGTGGAAATTACCGCACTAGTCTGCTTCTTACAGCTCCAAGACACCAATCTTCCTCCTAAAAATTGACAGGTGCCTGTTGTGCTTTTCCTGTCTACTTTGTAACCTGCAAAGTCTGCATCTGAATAGTATATTAGTAGAAAATCTCTATTCCTATGATACCAAAGGTCTAGATTAGGTGTTTCCTTAAGATATCTCAAAATCCTTTTAACAACAGTAAGATGAGATTCTTTAGGGCAGGATTGGTACCTAGCACAGACACGTGTAGCATACATAATATCTGGTCTACTAGCAGTCAGGTAAAGGAGGGAGCCAACTATCCCTCTATATAAAGACTCATCTACAGGTTTCCGTGCATCATCTTTGCTTAGAGATATACTTGTCCCCATAGGAGTTCTCATGGTAGTGGATGACTCCATACCATACTTCTTAATTAACTCCTGGGTGAACTTATACTGAGATATGAACAAACCATCATCAGTCTGTCTTACTTGGAGACCCAAGAAGAACTTAAGTTCTCCTATATTGCTCATTTCAAATTTCCCTTGCATAAGTTTTGCAAACTTTCTACAAATGTTATTTTCAGTAGAACTAAATATTATGTCATCAACATATATTTGGACTAGGATGATCTTTCCTTTGGATTCTCTAAGGAATAGAGTCTTGTCTATTTTTTCCCTTGAGAATTTATTCTCAATAAGGAAATTAGACAGAGTTTCATACCAAGCCCTTGGGGCTTGTTTCAACCAATATAAAGCTTTCCTAAGTCTATAAACATAATTAGGTTTGAGTGGATCAATAAAACTTGAGGGCTGTTCTACATAGACCTCCTCTTTTAAGTCTCCATTTAAGAATGCCGACTTAACATCCATTTGGAACACTTTGAAGCCTTGATATGCTGCATAGGCTAGAAATAGCCTAATAGCTTCCAACCTTGCCACAAGGGGCAAAAGTCTGATCAAAGTCTATGCCCTCCTCCTGCCTGTATCCTTTGGCAACTAGTCTTGCCTTATTCTTCACTATGATCTCACTCTCATCAAGCTTGTTTCTATAAATCCACTTTGTCCCTATGACATTGTGGCCCTTTGGTTTTGGAACCAACTCCCAGACCTTGCACCTTCTGAATTGACTTAACTCCTCCTGCATAGCATCAATCCAGTATGAGTCTTGAATAGCTTCTTCAAATCTCTTGGGTTCCAGTTGAGATAAGAAGCTAGAGCAAAGAACTGTGTTTAAGTTCCCGCTTCTTATTTGTACTCCTTGTCTTGGATCACCAATGATCTGGTGTGCAGGATGATCCTTCAAATGTCTAACTGCTGGAGGTAATCTATCAACAGTTTGACCTTCTTCAATCTCTTCATTATGCTGCACCTCATGGTCTTCATCAGCCTCTTGAGTGTCTTGTACTCCCCCTGGACAGCAACTACCATTTTCCTCATCCTGCTTTGCAGTTGGATCTTATCTAATAGTAAGCTAGTCCATCTTCTGCTATATACCTGGAGAGCTACAAGAACTACTTGACAACTCACTGTTAATAAGTCTAGATTCATCAAAAATGACATGAACAGACTCTTCTACAACTTGAGTAGTCAAATTGTAGACCCTATAAGCCTTACTATTATTGCTGTACCCAACAAATATCCCATCTTGAGATTTGACAGCAAACTTAGTTAGGTGAGATTTATGATTGTTAATTACATAACACTTGCAACCAAAGATCCTAAAATAGGATAAGTTTGGTTTTCTGCCTTTCATAACCTCATATGGTGTCTTTTTGTGGCTTTTGGTGATGGAAGCCCTATTGAGCACATGACATGCAATGTTTACTGCCTCAGCCCTGAAATATTCTGGGAGAGAAGTATCACTCAATAGTGTTCTTCCAGCCTCAATCAATGTCCTATTTTTTCTCTCAGCAAGGCCATTTTGCTGAGGTGTTCTAGGTGAGGAGAATTCCTGATGAATCCCAAATTCTTCACACAATCTTGTCATACTCTCAGATTGGAATTCAGTTCCATGGTCACTTCTGATTTTGACCACAGAACTATCTAATTCATTCAGAATTTGTTTGATAAAATTGCAGAAGACCTTTGAGGTTTCAGATTTCTGCCTCAGAAAGAAAACCCATGAGAATCTAGAATAGTCATCTACAACCACAAATGTGTAGACCTTCCTACCTAGGCTCTGAACTGGCATATGACCAAATAAATCCATATGCAAGAGGTATAAGTACCTCACTGAGTCTTTGGTTTATAGGCTATGAAAGGAGGATCTAGTCTGCTTACCTTTTTGACAAGCTGAGCATATTCCATCCTTATAACACTTAACTTAAGGACCATTCCTCACTAACTCTTTACTAAAGAGTTGGCCAATAGTCTTGTAGTTAAGATGAGCTAGCCTCTTGTGCTATTTGACACAATGAGAGACTTTCTCATCAGCCACAAGACAGATATGAGAATTTTTATTCTCACTCTCAAAATTTAGGCAATACACATTTCTTTTTCTATAGCCAGTCAATATAACTTTTTGATCACTTGACCTCTTGATATGACACCCATTGTTGACAAATGAAATGTCATATCCTAGATCACTCAGCTGGCTTATGCTTATTAGGTTGTGTTTCAAACCCTTCACATAGGCCACTTGAGTGATAGTGATTAAATTATTAGAAATGTTACCAAAACCTTTGATGACTCCTTTTTCAGAGTCACCAAAGATTACTTTAGGCCCATTCAATATTGGTGAGTAGTCCTTCAACAATCCTCTTATTCCAGTCATATGCCTGGAACATCCACTGTCCAAGTACCATAGAGGGGCATGGTAACTTGGACTCACCTGCAACAAATATTACTTAACCTTAGAACCCAAATAACTTTTGGGTCCTTGGTTCAAGTTAGCCTGAAACTTAACAAATCTGCCTGCAGCTCTTCTAACATATAGACTGCTATTCTCCTTGATACTGGAGTTGTGCCAATAGTCTAAGACATAATGACCTATCTTGCCACAACACCAGCAATCAAACTTATTATACCTCTTTTTAGGCACAATCTTAGCTGTATTGTTGTCAGCAGATCTTTTGTTTTGTGCTGGGGCTTTGCCTTTATTATTGGACTGTGCAGCCCATCCAGTTCTCTTAAAGCCTATTCCCGTCTTACCCTTTTGAGACACAAAGTCATCAATTAAGGGTAGAACATATTTTGGCTTAGAAAAACTAACCACTATCTCCTTCTCTTTCTGAAGTCTATTTTCCAGACTTTTGATCTGATCATTTTTGAATGTGATTGTTCCCATCTGAATAACTGTTATGTTTTTCAGCTTGGCAATCTCATTCATCTTCTGATCCAGCAGCTTCTCTGAATCAGATGTATCCAACTTAAGAGCTGCAATTTCCTTAGCCTGAGTTTTGGGCAGGTTTTTGCTTCTCTTGAGTGCCTGCAACAAATCCCCATATTCATCTATAAGCTGATGAATATCTCCTTCAGATTCAGACCCATCTTCATCTCTTGATGCAGATACATCTGATTCTGACCCAGTGAAGTAATCAGAATCTACATACAAACTCTTTACCTTACTGGGACCAGCTGATCCTAGCACTGGTCTTCTTCAGACACAGCCATCAGTCCTTTGCATTGATGGTCTTCCTGCTTATAGATAGAATCCAGTAATTTCATGAACTCATCCTCTTCTTCTATTGCAAACAAACCAATATAGGCCTCAGCCTCAGATTCAGACTCTGAAGTTGATTGATCTGTCCAACTTTTCTCTTTCTTAGCTACCAAGGATTTCTCCTTCTTGCTCTTGTGTTGAGACTTCTTTTTATCAACAGACTCTTTCCTTTTGTCTGGACAGTCAGCCACAACATGTCCAAGTCTATTGCAGCAATAGCAAATAATCTTTGATGTAGTTGACTTGCTAGACTTTGTCCCACTCCTGTCCTTCCTGGATGATTTCCTCTTCTGATAATAGTCATCCTTGGACTGTGATATGGACGACTTAGATTTCCACTGCTTCTTCTTTAAGAATCTCTGGAACTGCCTTTAGAATGCTGCAAAGTCTTCATCAGAATTACTGCTATCTGTACTGTGATTATCAGAATTTTCTGAGATCACTTCTGCATCTTTCTTAGGAGAAGATGGAAACATCCTCCTATTCTTCCTTGTGGCTTCTACCTTGAAGGCCACTGACTTTTCTCTATAGTCACCCTTTGTATTCTTCTCTTCCTCCTTTCTGGCTAACAGCTGCATCTCATAAGACAGCAATTTGCCAAACAGTGTTGGAGATGAAATCTCTGGCAGTCTGGCCACTTCCCTTATGGTACAGATCTTTGTATCCCAATCCTTAGTCAAAGACCTAAGGAATTTGTCATTCAGCTCATATGTACTGAAGATTCTTTCATAGGACATTACTTCATTTATAATTCTGTAGAACATTTTATAACACTCAGTTATGCTTTCAGACTTGGCTTGTCTGAAACTCTCATATTTTTGATTAAGTATAGACTTTCTATCTTGCCTAACCTCTTCAGAACCCTCCATGTAGACAATCAATGTATCCCACATCTCTTTGGAGGTTTTGCAGTGAATGAGATTCTAGAATGTTGCATCATCTATAACACTCACTATAATATTTTGTGCTCTTTTATCCATTGTAGCCAAGATGATCTCATCCTTAGTCATTTCTGAAAAATCCTTAGGAATCCTCTGATTAGCATCAAGAACAGAAACTTTCATTGGAATATATGGTCCTTTTTTAACTGTTATATAAATTCTAGGATCAGATGCCTCCATAAATAGTCTGACTCTTTCCTTCCATATTCCAAAGATTTCCTTTCTACAGATAGGCAATTTCATTGCACCAAGTTCTTTATGGTTTTCTCCTGAACCCATTTTCTTTAACTTATTCTGCCTCACAGATCTCACTCAGACTGTTAAGTCTATCTTTGAGGAACCTCCCTCTGATACCACTTGAAAGAATTGGTTCCTAAACACCTAGAGGGGGGGGGGGGTGAATAGGTGCAATTCCTTTTTATGCTAAGGCAGAATATTAATACAGATAATCAAATTAAATCTATCTGTTCTACAGCTACCACAATCATAGAATTCACAGAATCATACACATTCACAGATTGCACACTGATTTATAGTGGTTCCCCAAGGTCTGAGTACATCCACTTTCCCCCTTCGCCTATCTAGCAGTGTGCTAGATTCGGCCTAACTTCTTTCCTTCTCCTCAGACCCGCAGTTCTTATAGCTCAGAACCCAAACAAGGCTCCTACAACTCAGACTGAGTCCACACTCCTACAGCTTAGGCAATCTGCCCTACCTCAGCCTTCAACAAGGCCTACAACTCAGAGATTACAATCTCCTACAACTCAGGCTCACAGCCCTACCTCAGCCTTCAACAAGGCCTACAACTCAGAGAACTTAATCTCCTACAACTTAGCCTTTATAAATCAGACTTACACCTCAGATCTTAAAAAGATCCTACTGAAAAATAGATATCAAATGAAATTTACCACCACCCTGGTTGAGAGAGAAAGGATGGATGGTTTCTTGATCAGTTCTTGAGAGAATTTGATGGTAGAGAATAACTTGTCTTAGCTTTCTTCAAAGCTTCTTGAATCTGAACTTAATAAGGTTGATCTCCTTTGAAGTTGATCTTCCATCAGCTTCTTTCTTGAAATTCAGAAATCAATCTGAATTCTTCTTGGCAGCCTGGTTCAGAATCTGCACTTTAGAGACTTGTTGATGTAAGTCCCTTTCTTCACTTGAATAGATAGAGCTCTCTCTCTCCAAATTATTCTGAAGATTCTTCTGAATTCTTCTTTTAATTCTCTTGACAAACTCTGAGTAGATCACCACTAGAGAATGTCTTCTTAGATCTTCTGTCGAAAATCTTCTTCTGATTTTAAGTGTATGTATCTGTAAGTGTATACTCTTTCATGTATGTCTTCTGTTGATGGAGAATGCCTTTATATAGACTTCCTCCAAGGTAACCGGCTAATCTGGTTGCTAACGAACTTCTGACAACACTGACAGGTGCAGTAGACCGGTTGGTAATGACAGCTGTCAAGTCATCCAGTCACTTCTTGAAACTCTGTCTTTGTCAGCAAAATGTCGAGCCTGAACTTATTCATGTGTCGACACAAGTAGACTAAGTGTCGACACAAGCCTTGGTGGTGTCGACACATCTCCTTTGGTGTTGACACTATTTCTCAACACAGCTTCTGTAGAATGTGTCGACACTAGTTCTGTGTGTCGACACAGTCACTTCTTCTCTTTAACTTTGTTGAAACTCTGCTGTGTGTCGACACAAGTCCTGTGTGTCGACACAGTTGATGTCGACAAAGTCTTCTGTGTGTCAACACTGCCTCTGTGTGTCGACACAGTTGATGTCGACTAAGCTTCTTTGTGTGTCGACACTGCCTCTATGTGTCAACACAGTTTCTCCTGGTGTCGACACAGTCTTTCCAAGTGTCGACACATTTGATGTCGACAAAGTCTTCTGTGTGTCGACACTGCCTCTGTGTGTCGACACAGTTGATGTCGACTAAGCTTCTCTGTGTGTCGACACTGCCTCTATGTGTCGACACAGTTTCTCCTGGTGTCGACACAGCCTTTCCAAGTGTCGACACAATTGACTCCAAGTGTTGACACAGCTTTTCTCTAGTGTCAACACAAGCCTTCATAAGTGTCGACACAACTTCTTCTGGTATCGACACATGGACTTAGAAACTTTTTCCTGCATTCCTGCATTTTCTTAACCTGCACATATAAACTCAAAACAATATCAAATACACCTTGATGCATATCATTGAGTAAGGTGAGGCTTCTTCAAATCTGGTACACATTTTTCAATGTACCCAACACTATCGTATGTCGAAGAGCCTGTTCATATTCTGGAGACACAAGATCGTGTGCTAAGAAAGAAAATAATTCCCATGGTTAAGGTTCTCTAGCGAAATCAGGATGCTAGAGGTGCAACTTGGGAATTGGAATCCGCAATGAGAGAATCTCATCCTCAGCTGTTCTCCTAATCTTCCCAGGTTAGTATTCTTGTTTAATGAATTCTTCTGTCGTGTCTCTCCCTCTACCCTCTTGTTTCGTTTCGTGTTCCAGGTTTCGGGATGAAACTTCCTTTTTGGAGGGGTGACTGTAATGCGCCTGATTTTTCCGACAATTATTTAATGCTCTTGTTGACATCATAATGACGTAAGAGGCAATACGTTAATGTGGAGTTGACGGCGCGTCGCCGTTAGTGCGTTTTCGCGTCTATTCGATCGAGTCGGCCAAATTCGTGAATCCTTGCCGAAAATGGAAAATTTCACGTTAGGAAATTAAATTAATTAATTTTGACATGCTCGTCAAGTTTTGTCGCGATGCGAGCGATATTTGAGGCTCGGCGAATTTCCAAAGTTTTGTAGAATTTATGTTTGCCGTAGACTTTGAAAATTTATATCTCAAGAACGGCTCGTTGGATTTTGGTTTTGACTTCGCCGTTGTGTTCGTAGCTTCAGTGTTCATCTACGGTGTGAGTTTCGTTTAATTCTGCGCGCGTTTGGGCCTCCGTTTTGAACTCGTATTTCCTTGTTCAAAAATATAAATATGAATATTTTAATATTACAGTACTATTCAAAAATGGCATTTACTATTCATCTCTATAGTTTGATTTCTTTGATATATTTGTAAAAAGTTACTGTTCATACAAATTAATTGTGTAATACTCGAGCCATGCTTTTAATCACTCGAGTCCTGCTCTTAATCACTCGAGTCATGCTTCTTGATCACTCAAGTCCTGCTCTTAATCACTCGAGTCCTGCTTCTTGATCACTCGGGTCCTGCTCTTAATCACTCGAGTCCTGCTTCTTAACTACTCGAGTGCTGCTCTTAACTACTCGAGTGCTGCCTTCCAACCTCTTGAGTTCTGCCTGTTGTTCTTGAGTACTAAATTTTAGTACTCGAGTACTAAATTTTGGTACTCGAGTAGCCTTTTTCTACTTCTCGAGTACCTGTAACCTTGTTCCCGAGTGTTGTATATTCATCCCGAGTAGTCCGTTACAGTTTGCATTCTGGTGCCTTTTTGAGGGTCGAAACGGTGTTGTTTAAAAAATTGTTAACATGTAATTTGTTCGTCTCGCTGAGATCTACAACTTTCATGTTGGGCATTTTTCGATTTGATGTCATCCTAAACCTCTTTTTTCATTTTCCGCGCACCCGCTCGTAGATAGTCCGTTTTAGACAAGAAATTTTATAAATAAATATATATATACTCTTATACTTAAGGTTAAATAGATCTTCATCTTCTTCCTCACGTATTTACTAAATCAGAGAAGCGAGAGCGAGCCATATAACGTCCGTTCGTGAAGCTTCGAATCCCCGCCGTCGGAGCTACGTTGTTCGGAATCGCAAACCGAGCATAGATCCGGAAAGCTCTCGCTGAGATCTTCACGTTCGTTGTAAGTATTTCTCATTTCGTAGAAGTTTTTTCGTTAGGGTTTTCGTCCCTAACCCCTCTCTCGGCCTTGATCTTATAGATTCTGCTTCCCCGCGTCTTCTTTTGGCTAGATCCGCGACGTGGAGTAATTTGGGAGACCGATTGAAGTCGAAAATGAGGCAAGTGTTATTCTTGCCCTCTCTCTTGCTCCTTTCATCTTTATTTCGCCATATTTCATTGAGTTGTCATGTTTATATTTCGTTGAAACTTATTTATAAAATTCATTAAAACTTGTCTTTCAATTTCTAGTTAATTCATTGAACCTTTACCACCAATTCTTGTCCTATAGATTTGGTAATCAATTTGGTTGCCTTGCCACTTTATTTATCAAGTCATGTAGATTGTTGTGACACCTTGTGCGTCTCATTGTATTGTTTATACTACACTTTGTTTGACCCTTGAAATGTTCTTATGCAGTCCACGTTGTTGGTTAACCTTGAGTCTGTGATGAATAAAATGAACTCTGCTTGTATAATTATGTAACTAAAGAAACACAGATGAACTGTACGCGTTGGAGTTTCTCCCTCGGCATAGTGCCTTAAGGATGAGTCTGTGCGTGTTGTGGACTTTCATCCCAGACACATTACCTTAGCTTGGTCCGTGCGCGTTGGGGTTTCTCCCTTGGCATGGTTCCTGTTGGTTGGTTTTGTGTGCGTTGTGGACCTTTTTCCCCAGCACAGTACTCTTTATGGTTGAGCTGATCAGTCTCATTTTTATTGATAAATAACATGAATATTAATGAAAGATGAAAGTTTGAACTTCTGATGTTGGTACTTTGTTCTGTCCTGATGATGTGATTAGCCATTCTTGCTCGGCTAGATTTACTGTTTGCTTACTTTTACTCTGCTGGTGACCCTTTTGTTGCAGTTGTTTTATAAATTTCCTTCACTTTGAGGTTTGTTTGCTCTGCCTTTACTCTTTGCACCATTTGAAACTTGCTTCTGAGGTGTTCTTCTTTTGAATGCCTCAGGATCTGAGCAGTAGCAGGTTTAGCTGACCGTGTTGTGCTTCTGGTGCTGCGGGTTGCTGCGGCTGTTTGCTTCCACCTCAGAGTTTTGAGGTAGTTAACTTTGTTTAGACTTGTCAGATTTTACTATGAGTTCGTGTGAGTTGTTGACGCGCATAGTCTTTGACCTTTTTCTGTGGTAGACTACTTGCTGCTTTTACTATTGTTACTTTTTACGTGTTTATACTTGCTCTCTAGGAAGGATTTATGTTAGGATGCATTTAGTCATTTTAAAGTATACAAAACTGCATTCTGGAGTATCGGCATGACATGATTTTTAACTGCCAAATATACTACTTTGAAGCGCTATAAAAGTCCTCTATATATATATTAAATGTAGAAGTCACATCATCATTTTAATATACTAGAACTTCATTCTCATATAGGTTAACAAATGAATCAACTCAGTATTTTCCGCCGCGTAAAACTTATATTATTTCTCACCTATGGACTAGTGATCCACCCGACCGAGGGACACGGTCAGTAACTCTAATAACTTATATGCATTGTTTTTAACTTAATTTCATAAATCTTTTACATGAAGTAAATGTGAGGACAAGTAGCTTGAGCGTCTGCAGTTATCCCCTGCATGGCGTGGCATCACGACGCGTATTTTCTCTACTCTAACATATTTTTGAATACGAAGAAAATGCGGGTGGTGACACCCTCCATGTAAAGAACTAGTGTGTCCCACATCTCCTTAGCTGTCTTGCACTGGACTAGGTTTTGGAAGGTTGAGTCATCTATGACACTAACAATAATGTTTTGTGCCCTCTTATCCATTGTAGCTAAGATGATTTCATCTTTAGTTATCTCAGAATACTGCTTTGTAGTCTTCATATTTGCATCAAGAACTGATGTCTTCATTGGGATGAAGGGCCCTTCCTGTACTGTGATGTATATCATAGGATCAGATGCTTACATGAAAAGTCTGACTCTTTCCTTGCAGATTCCAAAAGTCTCCTTCCTGCATAGAGGAAGTTTCATGGATCTAAGTTCTTTATGATTCTCACCTGAACCCATCTTGGCCTTCTGATAGCTGCCCCCGGAGGTCAACTCAGACTATTAAGTCTATCATGAGTAAGATCCCTCTGATACCACTTGAAAGTTTTGATTTCAAGAACAACTAATCACCTAGAGGGGGAAGGGGGGTGAATAAGTCCAATTCCAAAAACTTAAGTAACTAATCGATTAACATCACATCACAACAATCTCATCACAATCAAGACCATCACATCACAATACACAAAATTTTATAGTGGTTCCCCAATTAATGGGTACATCCACTTTCCCCCTTCGCCTATTTAGCAGTATACTAGATTCGACTAAACTTCCTTCTATCTTTCTCAGATCCTTAGATCTTATAGCTCATATCCCAACCGACTCCTACAACTCGAGCACAAGCCCTACCACTCAGATAACCAAGATCCTACAACTCAAGTTCTTCCGAAGAACTGTACCTCATAGTGAGTCCACACTCCTACAGCTCAGGCAATACTGCCCTACCTCAGCCTTTATAACACATTCTTACAACTCAGGCTTTAGCCTTACCACTCAGATTCAAAATGAATCTTACAGAGAAATATTAAAGATGATGAAATACAGACACCAGAGAAAATTCTCTGTGCCTGTCTACCTAGACTGAGTAAATATCAGCCCTAACTTCTTCTTCACAGTAACAAGATGATACAGAGATCTTGAAATGATGCCCGACTTGTTCCAAAATCAACTAACAGATGAATCTGCTTCTTCTTATTCAGGAATATCTCTGATCTGAACTGATCAGATTTCAGCTTTTCCTTCTTCTTTGATCCAACAAATTGATCTTCAGATTCTGGCTCGGCTTGGATTGGGAAGAAAACTTCAGCTATGACACCTTCCGATGAACGACACCTTTCCCTCCCCTTCATTCGACGAAATCTGGCCGACCCCCCCATCATTCGTTGAATTTCATTAGTAATAATCTTCATTCCTATTATTATTATTATAATAATAAAGATTGTTTTTTAGAATGGAATTCCTTGAAATGCTTCTCAATGCATTCACCGAACCAAAGATTTTTATAATTCGGTTATTATTATTATTATTATTGTATGTATATAATCTCATCTCACACTCTCCCGAACCGTGACTTCTCTTTTCCCATCTTTTCTTCTGCCGAAACATAGCGAAGCGAGTTTTTTTTCGGGAGCTTCCGGCCGCTGCCACCAGAGCTCTGATGCACGAAATCTCTGCCGGAGCATAGATCCGAGTTGCTCTCGTTGAGAGTTACACGTGAGTGGTAAGTTCTGTTTGTTTTGTGAACTTTTTAGTGTTAGGATTTTCAGCCCTAACTGCCGTTTTGGCCAAATCTTTGTAGGTTTCGCCTTCCCACGCCTTCGCTTGGTTCGATCTACGACCTGAAATTATTCAGAGGATGATTCCGGGAAAAATTGAGGCCAGTGGTGGTTTTGCTTGCTTTTCTTCCTTTGTGTTTACCTTCGATTATTAGGTGTTTTGTAAGTCTTATTTTATCGAGAAAATTAGTGTCTGTCCGTGAAATTATAAGTTCGTCGAGTATTAGTCTATTTCATCAATGTTTGTTCGTCGCGTCGTTTGTTTGACGTGTCGTTTGTTTGTCGAGTCGTTTGTTCGTCGAGTCATTTGTTCGTCGAGTCATTTGTCCGTCGTTTTATTTGGATCGTCGCGTCGTTTCGACCACGTTAAACACTTGTTTTATAGTGAGTATTGTAGGTATTGTTATTGTATTGGTGCGTACCGTTTGACTTGGAAATCATCATTGTGGAAGCCTTGCAGCCTTGCCGGGCTATTTGTGTCGTCGCGTCGATCGTGTGTCAAGATTTTTGTTAAAGTATGTTATTGACTGCATAATTTAGAAATTTATAATGTGACACATATAAACATATATATAATGTTTGTTGGGTTGTGCGCGTTGGGGTTACTCCATCAGCATAGTGTCATGTTTGTTGGGTCTGCCGCGTCGTGGTTACTCCTTTGACACAATACCTCTCTTGCTGTGGATCATACACTCAGGCTTGGCCGGTGTTTGGATGTTATTCTTGAGTAGATCAGTCTCATTGAAATTGACTAATAATATATAATAATATATACATATATATTTAACCCTTTTGGCACTTGGTATTGAGGTGACTTAGTTTACAACTGCTTGGCCAGTTCATTTCATGTTATTTCTTCTTGATTATTACTGACTTTTGCCTCTAGTTTGCTCGCTGGGTTCCCGTCCACTCGGAGGTTTGTCATGCTGTTTGGTTTCTTTTACCACCACTTGTTACTGAGATGTTCGTCTTTTGAATGCCTCACGTTCAGAGCAGTGGCAGGTTTGATTGGTAGAGTTCATGGTTTTTAAAGCTGTAGCTAGTTGCTATTGCTTGGTTTCCTCCTCAGTTTAGTGAGTTAGTTGTTTCTTTATTTCAGATTAGACTTGTATCTTATGGGTTTGCATCAGTTTGTTGACGCCATAGTGTTAGTTTCTGATGTTTGGCTACTTGCTAGTTTTACTGCTGTTACTTGCTGTTAGTTATGCACTTGCTCTCTGGGAAGGATTTATGTTAGGATGCATGTTAGGTTTTTTTAAATATAAAAAACTGCATTCTAGCGTAGTTACATAACATCTATTTTAACTGGAATTCATTTTATTTTAAGAGCCATAAAAACTATCTTTTTACTTATAGTAAATGTAGAAGTCACATTTCCATTGCAAAATTTACTGAGTCTCAATGCTCATATAAGATAATAAATGAGATAAATTGAGTATTTTCCAATGCACAAACTTATACTTTCTCATTCGTAGACTAATTGATCCACCAGACCGAGGGACACGGTCGATGATGTTGGAAATTATGAAGTGAAAGTGGGTGAATGAAAGGCTTGGACAACCTATCCGCGCGGACTACGCGGAGAGGGTTTTAGGACTGCTAAGTCGGCAGGGATGTTGCAGACGGTTTGCTCTGTGGCGGCCTGGGCGGTCTGTTCGCGCGGACTACGCGGACAGCAGCAGCGGTCTGTCAGGCCGGCGAATATTCAGCAGACAGTTGGATCCCAGGAAGTAACCAGGCGGATAGAAATCCTATCCGTGGAGTCCGGCATGGAGCGGACTGATCAACTGGAGCTCGGCAGACCGGTTTGGCAGTTGCTTTGGTCTTGCTCTAGTGCAGCGGTAAGTGGAAGCCGCGGAGACCGCCGGTCAGTGCGGACAGAAGCTGGAGGTCACCCGGTATGGCAGGCAAGATCCAGTGTCCTCCAGTAAGTGCGGACTGGCCCTTGTGGCCAGTGGACTGGACTTGGTGTGATCTGAACCAAGTCTAGGTGGGCTCAGTCCGGGGAGATCGCGCAGTGGAGCGCGGGCTGCTTTCTCAGTCCGCCAAGCCTAGTAGAAGTGCTGTTGCCTTGATTGCTAGCTTGGGGGTATGCGGACTGGAGGATTGCCTGTGCAAGAGCGTGCGGACTGGAGCTGGAGTCCACTGAGTTCGGTTTAGCCTTGTGATGAGGTTATGAACTCAGGAATGCGGATTGAAGTTTGCTGTCCGCTGAGTCCGGCGGTGCCTTGGAGATAGAGGCAATGGACTCAGGAGGTGCGGACGGAAGCCGGGTGTCCGCTGAGTCCGACAGGTGCCTTGATGACGAGGCTGCGGGCTCGGGTTTTGCGGGCTGATGCCTTGTCCGCAGATTGGCGGACACGGCTGTTGTGGAGTCTGGCTGTGGTGGTCCTGGCTTGGCCTTTGGCGGCAAGGCGGGCTAGATATTGGAGCCCGGCCTTGGAGAAGCTGAGGCGGACTGGCTATCTGCACAGGAGCGGCGAATTGGAGTGTGTCCGCGGGCTGGCGGACACACTTGTTCTTGCTGCGGGATGTGGCGGTGATCCTATCGGCTAGGGCGGTGACCATACTCATCATCGTGCTTATAAATAGGACCCATGTCACATCAGGAGGATGCAACCTGAACCGAAGTAAGTGAACAGTAATTGAGCTCGCGTAAGTTGCTGCGGTCTGGACTTTGGTGTCCGCGCGGTTTGAGAGTTGACCCGGTTGTGCTGTGCAGGTTGTGCGGATAGCACTGGAAAGCCAGGACTTGGCTCTGATTGCAGTCAAGGACAGTGCGGACTCTGCGGTTAAGCAACAGGCGGTAAACAGCAGGTCACGGATAGCGACCAGGCGATCTTCTCTTTGGCAACTTGGTTCGGGGTTCAGGAAGTCGCCTGCTTCAGGCGGACTGTTCCATTCGGTGACGCAGCTTGCCCGGTCTGGCAGCCAGGCGACCTTGCGGTCAGGAGGCCTGCAGATCGGCGGTGAAGAGATAAGCATTGGAATAAGGGGTAGTCCGCGCGGCTTGGGTTGCGGTCTGGCGACCTGTCGGACTGAGCGGACTCCACAGTAGTAGACCGGCGGCTTGTTGATCGAGTCCGCGCGGCTTGTTTTGTTTCTTGTCTTTGTAACTGTCTTTGTTCTCCTGGTTGGTTTGTTTGGTGAAGCATGTCTCACCATGTATGTCTCGCCTTGTAGAGAAGTTTGCTCTTGATCAATAAAGAAGCTTGTGCTGCATGTGTTGCTGGTTGTTACTGCTTTGTTGAGATAACCCCTGCGAACTCCACGATCCGGGAAAACTTTCAACAATATAAGTGGGGTGTTCTCCGCCGGTTTGTTGAGTTTCAACAGGGTATCCGAGGAGGCCTCTGCGGTTTTGTTGAATTTTAACATGGTATCAGAGGGAGGTTGTTGGAGTGGTCAAGCAGTGCTCAATGGAAGTAGTTTCTCTTATGTAGAGGAAACCAGTGGTAGAACCATGACAGTGGAGGATGCAAGTTGTCTTGGTATTGATCTTCTTACAGAGATGAACTTTGAAAGGTGGAAGTCCTGTATGAAGAGCTTTCTTCTTGGAGAGGACCTTTGGGAGGTTGTATGCGGAGCAGGAAGACAAGAGGATACTGCTGGCAATACTGAAGAGATGAGAGCTTGGAAGGAGACAAATGCGAAAGCGGAGTCTATTCTTAAGCAGGTGATCTCATCGGAGCTCTTGGACCACATCAGTGGATGTCGGTCAGCTGCGGAGGTTTGGACTTCCCTTGATGGGTTGTTCAGGAAGGAGGTGAAGGTTGCTGCTGACGATGGTCCCTCTACTTCATATCAGGAAGAAAGGAGTATTTCTCCTAGGCGTGATAGGAAGAGGAAGGAAGGACCAAGGTGCTATAAATGCAAGCAGCATGGTCATCTTCGGAAGGAGTGCAAGGTTGTCTTGCTCTCGGCGAACGTAGCTCATGTAGGGAGGAAGGAGAAGAACCTTGTTGGGTTATCAACAAGTTCTGGATCTGATCGGATGAATGCCAGTGATAGTGCAGCTATCTGGCATGAAAGATTGGGGCATGTAGGGATGGACAAGCTGAAAGCAATGGACTCAAGAGGTGCGGACGGAAGCCGGGTGTCCGCTGAGTCCGGCAGGTGCCTTGATGACGAGGCTGCGGGCTCGGGTTTTGCGGTCTGATGCCTTGTCCGCAGATTGGCGGACACGGTTGTTGTGGAGTCCGGTTGTGGTGGTCCTGGCTTGGCCTTTGGCGGCAAGGCGGGCTGGATATTGGAGCCCGGCCTTGGAGAAGCTGAGGCAGACTGGCTATCTGCACAGGAGCGACGAACTGGAGTGTGTCCGCGGGCTGGCGGACACACTTGTTCTTGTTGCGGGATGTGGCGGTGATCCTATCGGCTAGGGCAGTGACCATACTCATCATCGTGCCTATAAATAGGACCCATGTCACATCAGGAGGATGCAACCTGAACCGAAGTAAGTGAACAGTAATTGAGCTCGCGTAAGTTGCTGCGGTCTGGACTTTGTTGTCAGTGCGGTTTGAGAGTTGACCCGGTTGTGCTGTGCAGGTTGTGCGGATAGCACTGAAAAGCCAGGACTTGGCTCTGATTGCAGTCAGGGACAGTGCAGAATCTGCGGTTAAGCAACAGGCGGTAAACAGCAGGTCGCGGATAGCGACCAGGCGATCTTCTCTTTGGCAACTTGGTTCGGGGTTCAGGAAGTCGCCTGCTTCAGGCGGACTGTTCCATTCGGTGACACAGCTTGCCCGGTCTGGCGGCCAGGCGACCTTGCGGTCAGGAGGCCTGCAGATCGGCGGTGAAGATCTAAGCATTGGAATAAGGGGTAGTCCGCGCGGCTTGGGTTGCGGTCTGGCGACCTGGCGGACTGAGCGGACTCCACAGCAGTAGACCGGCGGCTTGTTGATCGAGTCCGCGCGGCTTGTTTTGTTTCTTATCTTTGTAACTATCTCTGTTCTCCTGGTTGGTTTGTTTGGTGAAGCATGTCTCACCATGTATGTCTCACCTTGTAGAGAAGTTTGCTCTTGATCAATAAAGAAGCTTGTGCTGCATGTGTTGCTGGTTGTTACTGCTTTGTTGAGATAACCCCTGCGAATTCCACGATCCGGGAAAACTTTCAACAATATAAGTGGGGTGTTCTCCGCCGGTTTGTTGAGTTTCAACAGGGTATCCGAGGAGGCCTCTGCGGTTTTGTTGAATTTTAACAGATGATACCTAAAAATACAAAATATGTTTACAACATAATTCATGTGTCTTTTTATTAAATAAGCGAAATTATAGGTTTGTCTGAATGTTTGCAGCTATCCCCTGCACGACGTAACATCACAACCGCATATTTTCTCTCACTCTGATAGTATTTTAATACTGAGAAAATACGGGTTGTGACAGTTGATATCAGAGGGAGGTTGTCCGACAGGTTGGTCAGACGACTAATTCTAATATAATCTTAGTTGTCTAATTTCATTGCATACAGACACCTAAGTGTCAATAGTATGTCTTGGCGAAAGCATGAACACTACACTCATAAGCATGCCAAGAAGTATACGAGGCATATTAGTATGTGATGCATAATATATGGCTGTATATGGATCCTCATAGGAAGCAATATGTGACTGTTATTATACAACCCCGTATCCGGCGAGCAAGGTCGCCAGGAATCAGACAGATCGGGCTGAAGGCAGTGGGCGAGCTCGGCAGTAGAAGAGCCGAGCCCGAGCTCGGCATTCGTCGGCCGGAGATCGGCGATCGTCGATCAGAGATCGGCATTCGTCGACCGGAGATCAGTATTCGCCGACCCCAAGCTCGGCATTTGTCGAGCTAGCCCCAGCTCGCGCCCTCACAACGGAGCTCGGCAATAGCAGGCGAGCAGGACCTGTCGAGGTGACCAAGCTCCCAAGCTCGCCTGGATGAATGAGGTACTTTTTACTATTTTGCCCCCGCTGGTCTGCCTATAGCCCTTCAAAACAGTGGAGTTTGGCTGTTGGCAGACCCATCCAAGGGTTTTCTGGTAATTTCAGGTCAGTTCTTTTGGTTATTGGCAGTTCAGATTCTAAAAACTATAAATAGGACCCAAGGGGTACCCCAGAAGGCATGCTTCCTGTGTCTTCCTGCTCCAGTTTTCAAGTGCTTTCTGAGGGTACCTTAGCTCGGCCTCTGGCTAAGGAGGGGAAGCGCTCTGAGATCTTCCGGGTGTGTGGTGGGACCTCCCCGTCGAGCCCTTGGGTCGGTTTCTCCTTGTTTTCTCCGTTGTTTTGCTTGCAGGAGTGAAGTAGGTGCGAGACCACCCCTTCCCCAAGGGTCGAACTCCACATGAGACCGAATTTCGGTTTCAACATTTTGGTGAGGTGAGCGTGGATCGTGGTCAGTACAGAAAAGCTTCAGCGAGCTCGATGACGGGAGGACAGGGATCTGACAGGCCGAACTCGCCGCCCCCCCCGCCTCTCGCCACGGTGGGGATGTTGGAAGATTTCAGGAATGAGTTGCTGAGCCTCGTCAAGTGCGCACTCGGCACGCGGGCCGAGTGCTCGACTCCAGCAGCCCAGATCGCGGCCGCCCCCTCTTTGTGTGAGGATGCTCCCGGCAGGCGAGCTGGGAAGGAAGTGGCCGAGGAAGGCCGGGGGTGCGAGCTCCCCGGGCGCGAGCTCTTCCCCGGCTCGGCAGGCCGAGGAAGGTTCGGCGAGCTGGGCTCGCGAGACTCGCCAGCTCGCCCAGTGGGGGGAGGGAGCCCCTTCAGTGACTTGGTTTCCTCTGCTCCAGTTCCAGATGGGTTCAGGGAACCCGAGATGTCCTACTACACCGGGAATGGAGACCCGGTCCAGCATGTTCAATGGTTTGAGGACGTAGTCTCCATCTGACAGATGTCGGACGGGTTCAAGTTCCGACTCTTCGCTATCACCCTTAGGGAGAAGGCAAGGGAGTGGTTCCATCAACTACCGGCCAGCTCCATCTACTGCTTTGAGGACCTGCGCCAGGGGTTCATGCTGAGGTTCACTACCTCAAAAAAGAGGAAGAAGAAGTCAGAGTCCCTGTTCCACATCAAGCAGGGGGTGAATGAGACGTTGGGAAGCTATGTGGATCGGTTCCAGGAGGAGGTTACTCAGGTCCAGGAGATGCCGGGCCACAGCTTGATGATGGCCTTCACCCTGGGCCTGCAACAGGGGTTCTTCAGGATGGAGTTGAGGAGAGTTCCCCCTCTCCTACGAGGAACTGATGGAGAGGGCGGCAAGAGAAGTTGACGAGGAGGCATCAAACCCAGAATTTGCGAGGAAGCTGGCCAGGTGGGCCACAAAGGAGAAGGAGTCGAGAGGAGGAAGAGGACAGGAGGAGAGGAGAGGAGAGCCCCGACAGAGGGAGCAGAGGCAGCTCCCGGGGCAGCAACAGCCGAGGTGGGGGCGCCAGGAGCCCGACCGTCGGCTAGGTTGGATACCTGAGTGGCAAGGGCAAGGGACGCAGAGAGGATACTACGGAAGGGATCGCTATCAAGGGGGGCAAGATCGATTCCACCCCCCGGGCTGGAGGCAGGCCCAGAGGCCCCGACTCCCCGATCAAGAGGAGGCTATGGCCATAGCCTTGGGGGCGAGGAGGAGAATAGTAAGGAGGAGAAGGAGAGAAGTCAGGGTGGAGTTACCCTATTGCGACTTCCTCTAGGAGGAGGGGCATGCCACAACAACGTGTCCGGAATTCCTTGAGATGAGAGGGAATAGGGAGCAGCAGCAACAACAGCAGGGGCGACAAGAAGTGAGGATTGAGGAGGTCCTGCCTCGGGAGGAGGAGGATCATTGCGAAGACTGGGTGGACGTTGGAACCCGAGGATGGATCAGAGTGATCCACGGGGGAGTGAGGGTCGAGGCTTCCCATAAGGCGAGCCTCCACACCATGTACCGGCGAAGCGTCGCTTCCACATCCCAGACCCCGCCCCCAGAGGAGAGGATCACCTTCTCAAGAAGCGATATGCCAGATCACGAGGATCCATTCTGTGATGCGCTGGTCATCAAGGCAGCCATCGAGAATTTTACCGTCTCTCGGATCCTCGTGGACAACGTGAGTTCCGTCAACGTCGTCTTCAAAAAGGCATTTGACGCGATGAAGGTGGAGGTAAAGAGAGTGCTGGCCTCGGATGGACCCTTGTTCGGGTTTTCAGGAGAGAGGAAGGAAGTGGAGGGAGGAGTAGGCCTCCATGTTACCCTGGGGGGGGGGGGGGTGGGGGCAGTCCAGGAACTGCAGGTTCGTCATCGTGGACGCCCCCAGCAGTTACAACGCCATCTTCGGGAGGCCCCTTATCAGCGCCTTCTGCTGCGTCCCCTCATCATTCCATCAGTTCTTGAAGTTCAACGCCGAGGGGATTCAGGTCAGGGTCAGGGGGGACCCGAAGGTGGCTCGAGAATGCTATGTCACGGCGGTGAACACCATCTCTTGGCAAGAGGGAGCCAAGGAGATGGGGCGAAGGTTGGAGGAGGCTGAGCAGGGAGTAGGAAGGGAGGAGATGGAAGTGGAGAACCGCGCCGAGGAGGCGGAGGGAAGAGATCAGGAGGATATGGTGGAAGTAATGGCCACGGAGGAAGAGGTGGAGGTGGAGGTTCCCGTTCCCGAGGAATGGGACGCTGAAGGATGGGGGAGCAGTCTAGGCTGGAGACTGCAGAGGAAGTGGTGGAGCTGGAGGTGCTCACCCGTGGGGGAAGGATGGAGAAGATCCGCGTCAGCGGGGGGGCTGACCCCGGAGGACCAAGGCAGGATGCTGGAGTGCATCCAAAAGAATGTGGACATCTTCGCTTGGAACACCGCGGAGATGCCGGGGGTTGACGCGGATGTGGCCTGCCACCGCCTCAACCTGGACCCGAGAACACGCCCCGTTCAATAGAAGAAGAGGTCCACTGCGGACAAGCTGGCAGAGCCCATCAGGGAGGAGGTGGCAAAGCTCCTCAAGGCCGGCTTCGTGTCCGAGATCCAATACCCCGGCTGGGTCTCTAATGTGGTCATGGTCAAAAAGGGAGACGACCGGTGGAGGATGTGTATCGATTTTTCTTTACTTAATAAAGCTTGTCCTAAGGACTGTTATCCTTTGCCTCGGATCGACGCGCTGGTTGACTCAGCTGTTGGTTTTTCTGTAATGAGTTTTCTAGATGCTTTTTCAGGTTATCACCAAATCAGGATGCACCCCCCGGACATCAAGGATGTCTCGTTCATCATAGGGGATGGATGCTATTGTTACAAGATAATGCCCTTCGGGCTGAAGAATGCAGGGGCAACCTACCAGAAAATGATGGATAGGGTCTTCAAGGAGCAAAAGGGGAGGAATTTGGAGGTATATGTGGATGACCTCATGATCAAAAGTCGGGATGTGGACTCCCACCTCCAGGACCTAGAGGAGACCTTTTCCACCCTACGCAAGTACAAAATGCGGTTGAATCCCCTAAAATATGTCTTCGGGGCCAGCAGGGGAAAGTTCTTGGGGCACCTCCTCACCCCTGCGGGGGTCGAGTCGAATCCTGATAAGGTCAAGGCTATCTTGGAGCTGGGGTCGCTGCGGAATGCTAAGGAGGTCCAGCGGCTGACAGGGAAGCTAGCAGGGTTGAGTAGGTTCCTCTCCCAGGCAGGGGAGAAGTGCTCCCCCTTCTTCAAAACACTGAGGGGTGGTCGAAAGTTCGAATGGAGTAAGGAGTGCGAGGAGGCATTCCGGGCCCTCAAGATGCAGTTGACTCAGGCTCCACTGCTCCAAGAGCCGAAGGAGGGGGAGGATCTGTTTCTATATCTCGGGGTCGGGGCAGAGGCCTTGAGCTCCGTCCTAGTTCGTGAAGAGAGGAAGAAGCAGCTCCCTATTTATTACATGAGCCGGGTCCTAAGGAAGGCCGAGCTCCGGTACCCGATTTTGGAGAAGCTAGCCTTCGCCCTAATCATCTCAGCCCGGAGGCTGCGACCTTACTTCCAGGCACACTCAATCCGAGTGGTGACTGACCATCCTCTCCGCAACATCTTTGAGGGGGTGGAGCATTCAGGCAGGCTGGCCAAGTGGTCGGTGGAGTTGAGTGAGTTCGACGTCTCATTCGTTCCGCGGCTCTCGATCAAAGCTCAAGCGATGGTCGACTTCTTGGCTGACTATGTGATCGAGATAGCAGAGGAAGAACTCACCCGTCCGACTCCTTGGAAGGTGAAAGTGGACGGCACCTCGGGGAGGCATTCCCTAGGAGTGGGGGTGATCCTGGAGAGCCCTCAGGGGACTCGAATTGAGCAGACGGTGGTGGTGCACTTCCCCATCACCAACAATCAAGCCGAGTATGAAGCCGTGATAGCAGGGCTACGCCTGGCCAGGGAGCTGGGGGTGTTGGACGTGGAGGTCCTCACCGATTCCATGGTGGTAGCTTCCTAGATCAACGGGGAGTTTGATGCAAGGGAGCCCACCCTGCATTTGTACTTAGCCAAAGTGAAGGGGGTCATAGGCACTTTCCAAACCTTCTCCATCCGACACGTGCCCAGGGAAGAAAACGAACAGGTCGACCAAATAGCAAAGCATGGTCCCCATGTGGGGGGTACCATCACCGACCTATTCCGCCCCTCCATCAAAGAGGGGGAGCTCATGCAGATCGATCAACAGGCTTCATGGATGGACCCAGTTGTGGCTTTCCTTTCCACAGGAGAATATCTGGAGGGGGCAGATAAGAAGTGGCTAAGACATAAGTTGACATACTACCTCCTCCAGGACGGGCAGCTGTACAGGAAGACACTCTCGGGGATGTTGGCCCGTTGCGTGGCCGAGGAGGAGGTACAGAGGATCTTGGAGGAAGTCCACTTCGGAGAGTGTGGGAGCCACTCCGGGATTCGGACCCTGGAAGGAAGAATAGTCAGGCGGGGGTATTTCTGGCCCACCCTAAGCCAAGACGCCACAGAATTCGCAAGAAGATGCCATAAGTGCCAGCTGTTTGCCCCCTCCGGCTACAGCTGGCCCAGCGACTCAAGAGTGTCACGACCCCCTGGCCCTTCGTCATTTGGGGAATGGATTTGGTGGGACCATTCCCCCAGGCCAGTGGGCAGAGGAGGTTCCTCCTAGTAATGATCGACTACTTCTCCAAGTGGTTGGAGGTGAAGGCGCTGACCAAGGTGACTTCCCAGGTAATCAAGAACTTTGTTTGTGGGGAGATCATCTGCCGCCACGGGTTGCCTCAAGCCATTGTCACGGACAACGGGCCCTAGTTCGCCAGCGTCGAATTCACTAGCTTCTGTGAGCAGCTTGGAATCGACCTCAGGTTCTCCTCGGTCCATCACCCCAGGAGCAACGGGCAGGTGGAGGCCGTGAACAAGATCATCGTCAACTGCCTCAAAAAGAAGGTGGAGAATTTGAAGGCGAGCTGGGTGGAGCAGCTTCCCGCGGTTCTTTGGGCCCTAAGAACCACCCCCAACACGGCTACTGGAGAGACCCCCTTCAAGCTCTCTCATGGGTGCGAGGCAGTGCTCCCCGTGGAATTTGAAGTCCAAACACCTCGAGTCGTTGCGGCCAAAGAAGGCCGAGAGGAATGGTAAGTAGAGAACGAGGAGGAGCTGAGGCTCTCCCTTGACATGGTGGAAGAGCAAAGGGACCTTTCCGCTATCCGATAGGAGGAGGTGAAAAGAAGAATGGGCAAGTACTTTAACAAGCATGCCAGGGTCAAACAGTTCGTGGAAGGGGATTTGGTGCTGAAGAAGGTAGATGCAGTAAGGAGGTCAGCATCCGTAGGGAAGCTCAACCCCAGCTGGGAGGGACCGTTCATTGTAAAAGAGGCTTTAAAATCGGGAGGTTATCGACTCCAAAATGTAGAGGACGAGACCCTGAGTCTCACCTGGAGTGGTGACGACTTAAAACGTTTTTTCCCCTAAAACATGTAAGTGATATCTTTATGATAATAAAATTCTTTAACACTTCAAGTACTGTTACAGCTAGCTTGCATGGAGAAATGGAATGTGTTTGGCCTCGAGCAGATCCCGCTGTTAGGCTCTCACCTAGCTGGCAGGTCAGGAAGTCACTCGATGGTATTGATAGTGGACCCCGAGCAGATCCCGCTGCTAGGCTCTCACCTAGCTGGCAGGGCAGGAAGTCACTCAGTGTCATCCTTGGCCTCGAGCAGATCCCGCTGTCAGGCTCTCACCTAGCTGGCATGGCAGGAAGTCACTCGATGGTATTAATAATGGACCCCGAGCAGATCCCGCTGCCAGGCTCTCACCTAGCTGGCAGGGCAGGAAGTCACTCGGTGTCATCCTTGGCCTCAACCAGATCCCGCTGTCAGGCTCTCACCTAGCTGGCAGGGCAGGAAGTCACTCGATGGCATTGATAGTGGACCCCGAGCAGATCCCGCTGCCAGGATCTCACCTAGTTGGCAGGGCAGGAAGTCACTCGTTGTCATCCTTGGCCTCGAGCAGATCCCGCTGTCAGGCTCTCACCTAGCTGGCAGGGCAGGAGGTCACTCGATGGTAATAATAATGGACCCCGAGAAGATCCCACTGTCAGGCTCTCACCTAGCTGGCAGGGCAGGAAGTAACTCGGTGTCATCCTTGGCCTCGAGCAGATCATGCTGTCAGGCTCTCACCTAGCTGGCAGGGCAGGAAGTCACTCGATGGTATTGATAATGGACCCCGAGCAGATCCCGCTGCCAGGCTCTCACCTAGCTGGCAGGGCAGGAAGTCACTCGGTGTCATCCTTGGCCTCGAGTAGATCCCACTGTCAGGCTCCCACCTAGCTGGCAGGGCTGAAAGTCACTCGATGGTATCGGCCTTGAGATTGCCAGGAAGAGATCAAGAAGTTTCAAGTGCCAAGGAGCAAGGGGAAAGTGGTTCTGTATAGGCGAGCTCAGACTCGCCTAACCCAGCTCGGCATCAGCAAGAGGATTCTGCACAGGCGAGTTTGGACTCGCCAACCCCATCTCGGCATCGGCAAAGTGGTGGCAAGCCCGGGTCTCGCTGAAGGAAGGCGAGCCAGGCCGGGGGACTTCACCCCTTTGCCTGTTTTACTTAGAAGATTTTCTCTTCTTTCTGAGTTCAACCTGGATGGCTCCCGGGCGAGTTAAGGTGACGTGACAAGGGCGGAGAGTAGTCCACTCCCGAATCGCCTGGAGCTCGGCAAGCACTCAAAATGTATTTGCTCGCGGACGCAGTATTTGCCTACGCGAGGTCGCCTGGGGAAACACTCACGGATATACAGCACAACAAACAAAGAAAAAAAAAGAGAAGAGAAAGGTGGCACGGGTATGATCAAAAATCTTTCATTCATTAAATAAGTGTTTACAGAATGTTTACAGGGGGCTCGCCTCGACGAGTAAACAAAAAAGAAGAGATGTACAAGTTCAGGTCTCGCCCCCCCTCCCCCGCCGGACTGGTCCCCTTCACCTGACTGATCCTGGAAGCTCTTCTCGAACATCGCATCCAAGCTGTCTTCCTTCTTGCTGGGCGGCGTTGCCGGGAACACGCTCGGCATCAGGTCTCGGGCCGAGATCCCCTCGCATCCCTCCACCAGTACCCCCGAGTCCTTCATCATTTGGAGGGTGCACTTGGCAGCTTGGATGGAGTTGATCCGCAGTCTCTCGGCAAGGTCGGCCTCGCCAAAGATCCACGGGCTCTTGTAGGGGAGGGTAGGGTCGATGTCGTGGGGCGGGAAGAAGATCTCCGCCTAGCGACGGACCTCGCGGAGGAGGTGCTGATTCTCCTCCTTCAGCTTCGTGTTCGCGCCCTCCAGCTCGGCGAGGCGTGCGCGCAGCTAGCTGATCTCCTCCCCCTGGTCGGCATTGCGAGCCTGAAGCTCCCCCGCGGCCTTGGCATCCTGGTAAAGAGAAGGTCCAGTTAGCAGCAGCGCAAAATTTTCTAAGTAAAAAAGAAGTGTAGTGCTTGACACTTACCAGCCCGTCGGCGGCTTGGGCGAGTAGACCCTCCGCGATGCCGAGCTGCCTCGCCTGGTCAGTGACCTTATCTTTGGCGATGTCGTGAACTTGCTCAGCCTTTTGGAGTTGGTTGCTGAGGGAAAAGCTGCGGCGGGCTAGCATGTGGTGGAGCTCCAGGGTCCGGAGATGGGCCTGCAGACCCTCGTGGCCGAGCTGCCGGAGGGTCATGTTCTTGTAGGCCTCGACATCCTCGCGGTCATAAAGGCCGAAGCCAAGGGCGTAGGCATGGCCGGTGGCGGGCTCACGGTCATGCCAGGAGGGGTGCAGGGTGGAGATGGAGACTCGATGGGCGAGCTCATCCCACTGCAGCATGGGATCGCCCGCCGAGTCCTTCCACCGCCTGCCGAAGTTGAAGAGGGGGTGTTGCTTCGGCGGCGCGCGCTCGCGGGCCGCCCTCTTTGCCGATGGAGGAGGGGAGATCGCCACCGTGGAAGAGGGGCCCTCGCCACCTCTCCGGCCCTTGCTGGTAATCTCCTTCAGCGGGCTCTCCGGCGACGCGTCGGGGAGGGGTCTCCGACGAGCTGATGTATTTGGGGCTGGGCTGTTGATGTTGTTGTTGTTGTTGTTACCCCCGTGGAGCCAGCACGGCTCTCCGAATCTTCTTTGGTGGTCGCGGGCGGTGTGGCGGGTTCGATCCCGCATCCTCAGGTGGCCTCTCGCTAGAAGAGGGTTGAGAGAGGGCCGCCTCATCTCGGCAGGCCGCCGCCGCCGCCTTCTCACGAGCGAGATGGTCTGGGTGCGACCCCAGATCCGCAAACGGCGGGTTCGCAGGAATTATCTGCTCCCCTGCAAGGAAAGTACTTGGAAAAGAAATTAGGAAAGATTCAGCAACAATATGGCGAGCTTGGCGACCAGGCGAGCTCGGCAAGATGAGGGGAGAAAAATACCTTCGCCGGGCAGAATGGGGGGGGGGGGGGGGGAACCCGTCGAGGCCCCTTCACAGGAAGACGACCTCAAAGTCCTTGTGGAGAAAGAACTTGTGGAGCTCAGCGTCGTTGCCGGACACGGCAGGGGGGCGATAGACCTCCTCGCCTTTTTGCTGGGGCGAGTAGGGGATGTTGCCGAGATCACCCTTGATGAAGGCGATCTTGGTCATCCAGGTGTGATGTTTGTTCGCGATCTCGCGAACCTTGATCAGCGAGCCGCCGAAGTAGGCGACCCCATCCGGCGTCGCCTTGTAGGAGAAGAGCTTCCTGAACACTGTCAGGTTGAACTCAATCATCTCCCGCTGGAGGTAGCTCGCGAACGCCACCATTATCGCGATGGCGTTGGAATTTAGCTGCGCTGGCATGGCTCCGTAATTCTTCAGGATCTGCCGGATCTCCGGCCAGAGGGGGAGGCGCAACCCCACCTCGAAGTGCGAGATGGGGAAGGCGAGCTCGTCCCCGTAGAAGGTGTTAATGGCCTCGCCCTGCCTCGACCCGCGCACCTCGAAGCCTGGCGGCACATACTCGACCCTGAACTCCCGAGCTCCTCTTCGCTGGTGTGACCCTCGAAGAAGCAATAATCGGTGAAGTGCTGTGCGCACTTGGAGCGGCCATCGGCATCAGGGTTGGTCTTGCCCATGCTCGCGGAGAAGGAGGCAGAATGCGAGCAGAGAAAGGAAAAGCACAGGAAGAGAGGGAAAGAAAGCAATAAAGGCACAGTACGGGGTTGGTGGGGGGGGGGGGGGGGGGGTATTTATTGGAAAAGAAATCTAGGGCAGGCCATCCAATCGGCTCAGCTCGCCACCCCAGCTCGCCAACCCAGCTCGCCACCCCAGCTCGCCGACTTCCGACGCATCCCAACCAAGGCTAAGTCAAACATTGCAGTATATTATTTGAATAACATGTCCAAGAATATTCTAAAAGCTACTTATTACAGAAACAAAGTTCAGGAATGAAAAAGCAGGGCGCGCGAGCAGGGAGAGCATCAGGATACGAGTACCGGTCGGCTCGGCAAAGGAGCCGCTCACTTACCTACCCCGACCTCGCGACCCCCGCTCCCCAGACTGCCACGCGCGGAGCAGCTCGCGGATCCTTCCCGAATTCCTCTGCGCCACCGAGAGACCGTCATCTATCTCATACAGGAGGTGGGAGGGGACATCAGCTCGCCAGCCTCGTCGGCTAGCCACGCGTAGTCACGCTGTAGCGTCTCGTTGACCCCCTGCACCTCGCGCAGCCCGCACACCAGCTTCTTGAGGAGCTTGACCTCCCTCCTCGTCAGCTCGCCTTGATCCACCGCAAGACCCAGGTAAGAGTCCAGTGAGCTTGGGGAAGGGACGGGAGAGTAGTGGGCTGCCCGCGAGGATTCCTCGGCAGCGGATTGGCTGGGAAGAGCTGTGAAGACAAGTGTCAGCAAGAAGAGAAACGTAGAAAAAACTCATGGGGCAAGAAGTCAAGCAAGATTGACCTGACGAGCTCGGCGGCTCAAAGGAGATGCGGGGAGGGATGAACCTGAGATCCTTCCCGCGACCTGGACCGCGAACCCCCAGCGAGAGGAGCTCGAATCCCTGGGTGGGGATGGTTCCCAGACCCGCCCCCGCGACCACGTCAGTTTGCCGAGGAGGGGAGGCATGCACCGGCGAGTTCGGCCTCTGCGAACTCACTGGCAGGATCCCAAAAAGAAGAGGCGGGTCCTGGGGACGGTTATCCGGTGCCATGAGCCGCGAGTCCGCGGGAGTCGTCTCACCTCGTGGTATGGGCTCTTGCAGGGTGGCACCTCCCTGTCGTCAGGATGACCATCCGGGTCGTCGCCGACCACGACGACCTCTCTATCCTTCTCACGAATTGTCCGGGTAGAAGAGCCGGTCTCGCGCTCCAGGGTGGCCCTCAGGTCGTGGTAAAGATGCTCAGCCGCCTGGGGGAACGACTTCAACCTCTTGAAGCCGGGCTCGGCATAATCAATTTGGGGAACTTTAGCAGGAACCGCCGTCAGGGCGGCGACGCGAGCTGCGGAAGCATGGCGAGCCCGGTCTAAGCGCTCTTGGATCTCCTTGGGAAGCGGCATCTTGGCAGGGTTAGAGCAAAGGGAATGACAAGAGTCAGGCTGGTGGGCAGGTGCACATATATATAGCCGCAGGTGGACCCCACCCAAAGATTCCCTCCAACTCGCCAACCCGTGCTCGCCGCACAATTTAGGTTGGATGTTTCTTTCCGAGTTTTGCCAAGCTCAAAAAGAGCGGGGATTATGTACAACCCCGTGTCCGGCGAGCAAGGTCGCCAGGAATGAGACAGATCGGGCTGAAGGGAGTGGGCGAGCTCGGCAGTAGAAGAGCCGAGCCCGAGCTCGGCATTCGTCGGCCGGAGATCGGCGATCGTCGATCAGAGATCGGCATTTGTCGACTGGAGATCAGTATTCGCCGACCCCAAGCTCAGTATTTGCCGAGCTAGCCCCAGCTCGCGCCCTCACAACGGAGCTCGGCAATAGCAAGCGAGCAGGACCTGCCGAGGTGACCAAGCTCCCCAGCTCGCCTGGATGAATGAGGTACTTTTTACTGTTTTGCCCCCGCTGGTCTGCCTATAGCCCTTCAAAACAGCGGAGTTTGGCTGTTGGCAGACCCATCCAAGGGTTTTCTTGTAATTTCAGGTCAGTTCTTTTGGTTATTGGCAGTTCAGATTCTAAAAACTATAAATAGGACCCAAGGGGTACCCCAGAAGGCATGCTTCCTGTGTCTTCCTGCTCCAGTTTTCAAGTGCTTTCTGAGGGGACCTTAGCTCGGCCTCTGGCTAAGGAGGGGAAGCGCTCTGAGATCTTCCAGGTATGTGGTGGGACCTCCCCGCCGAGCCCTTGGGTCGGTTTCTCCTTGTTTTCTCCGTTGTTTTGCTTGCAGGAGTGAAGTAAGTGCGAGACCACCCCTTCCCCAAGGGTCGAACTCCACAAGAGACCGAATTTCAGTTTCAACAGTTATGTAGTATGAGATGCATAATAATCATCACATGAATGCCCATTAGATTTTATTTTTTCGTTACATGCGATATTATGTAGTATGAGATGCATAATATTTCATGTGTACGCCGCTCATAATATGCATTAAGGCCTTTTTAGAATGCATAACACTCATGCATAACATGACATAACATTACCACACGTGCTAAGTTAATATCTACATGATGATACTCGTACACACATGATTTAAAATGAAGATTTAAGCATTCATATTATATGCATAGGAGTCAATGGGATGAAGATATATCATCCCAAGTTGAAAGCATAACATCATTTCATGAGTTCCTAGAGTAGGGTAACAACAAGAATAAGTATTTTCACATCTCTAATCTGATTTGAGCTAGGAAATCTGAGTTTGCTAGCTGAGGTGTCTTAAGCTAGGTAGTGAATAGATGTATGTTTGTCCTGTAGAGATGCTGACAAAGCGTATTGCGACGAGGTAGACTTCCTAGTCAGAGGGTGAGTCGTCAGGTGTGTAGAGCGAGGCCGTAATCGAAGAGTTGCAGCAGAGCAATGAGGCCATGTTAAGGCAAACGATCGAGATGCAATCCCAAATTCAGGCTTGTTGACTGCCGTCTCATGGCAACATCCTAGAGTGTAGGACCCTACAATGGGTCAGACCGTTCTTATTCCTCCCGTTCCTCTGGTGCCCCTAGTGTTGCTGCCACCAGAGATGAACTTCATTTCATATTTCCAGCCCTTAGGACCTACAACCTACGACGGTAGAGCTGACTTCATAGCGTTAGACGACTGGATCATCGCTATCAAGGAAATGTTTTCATATTTTAAGATTTCTGCTGACCAAAGAGTGTTGGTTGCATTGTGCCAGCTGAAGGGTATTGCGAAGAGTTGGTGGTTAAGGGAGAAAGAGAACCTTACAGATGGATGTTCGTGGGCATTGTTCAAGGGGTTGTTGCTCAAAACATTTCTGCCATCGATCGAGCAAAACTGCCTGATGAATAACTTTCTACATCTGAAGCAGAGACAACTCACCATTAGTGAGTATGAAGATGAATTCAACAAATTAAGCAGGTTTGCTGGTAGCCTCTGAGGCGAGCAAAGTGTTTTCTGGATAGTCTTAGGACTGACATCTAGTAGTTGGCCAGCTCATACAGATCTGAGAGTTATGCGGAAGCGGTTGATGCTGCCTTGAAAGTAGAGGCGATAGAGAATGCAATGAATCACGAGTTGCTAGCGAGGAAGGATAAGAGAAAGTCTAATGACGGTGGAAGCTCTAGGGCATCTGGCCCTGCTTCGAAGAAAGGACAAAAGGAAGTGTATAGTTTCTGTGGCCAGCCAAGCCATCCTTTTGAAAGGTGTTTCAAGAGAGTAGACACGCAAAAGCAATCTCAGGTGCATGCGATTCAGGATATACCTAAGGGAGATCTCGTCTGCACCTACTGCGACAAGAAGGGGCACGATGTGACCCATTGCTTCAAGAAGGATGGAGCTTGCTTCCAGTGTGGTCAAAAAGGGCATAAGAAGGTGAAAGTATCTAGTGTCTACCTAAATCACCTAGATGAGGGGGTGTGGGGGGTGGGGGGGGGGGGGGTGAATAGGTGATGTTTGTGTCTTTTCGCGGAATAAAAATTACTTAAAAAATCGAGCACACAAACACCGAGATTTATAGTGGTTCCCCGAGTTGGGTACGTCCACTTTACCTCCTCGCTTATCTACCACAAAGGGCTAGGTTTAGATACTTCACTAATCTCAGATTTCCACGATCTTATACCTCGGACCCGCAACTCCTACAACTCGGAGATGAAGCTCCTACCACTCAGAGAACAACCTCTCCTACAACTCGATCCACAAACGGATCGACGACTCGATCCACAAATGGATCTACCACTTGGAGAATTATCTCCTACAACAATAAATGAATATTACATAAGAATATTACAACCAACTTAAATAAGATTTGAGATCTTCAATTCGTCGTTCTTCGAGAATAATAGATCTTGAAATTGCTTGGAGAACAAGGAACTTGTAGACTTGGAAGATTTTGAATCTTGACTTGAATCTTCAAAGGAGTTGATCTGGAAGAGTATAGATCTTTATAGAGAGAGCAATCCAGTCGTGTATGTCGAAGAAGCTGAATCACACTGTACGTCAGTGGCCGATCGGAGAAATCACGAAATTACTGTGCGTCGGCGGCGGTCACGATCAATTTTTGATTTTGGAAGTTTTTCTAGGTTTGAAATGAGGGTAATAACACGATTAGATGGAAAGGAAATATCCCCTAAGTATTTATAGAGATATCCTTTCCAACGGTTACAAGAAAATTTTCAGAAACAAAATTTAGAATGTACTGTGCTTGGCATACAAAAACCCAAACCAGAGATTTGAAAAATTCGGAAAAATGACCTAAGTCGAATTCTTCAAGTTTTGCCAAGTATTACTTGTATACTCGCCGAATGAGTCTTGATATACGACGAATTAGACTTAGACAAATCAGCACATGCTAGCCATTCACTCAATGCCAAAGCGGAGAATCATACTCGACGAATTCGTCGAGTATCAGCTGGTATACTCGACGAATTCGTCAAGTATAGGCTGAATGACTCAACGCTCTCGATGCCATGACAAGTGATATTCGATGAATGAGACTTAGAAAAATCTAGAGAAGTACGTCGAATGGACTCAACGAATTCGGCGTGTATCGTCTAGTATATTCGACGAGTATCATTGGATACATTAGATGAATTCAGCGAGTATACATGATGATACTAAACGAATTTTACTCGGCGGATTTTCCAATTCTCAGAGAATTTTTCCTAAGTACAAGTGGTGAATTCGGCGAGTGTTGGAAGGGATACATGACGAATTCGACGAATATGAATGAGCGTACTTGACAAATTTGATGAGTATTCCTAACCATACTCGACGAATTTTACTTAGGTAATTTCCTGTCCTTCTGATTCCAAGCCTTGTTCCTTCCTTGATCCTTCTCTTGCACTTAGGATAGAAGTACACCCCAATGAAGATATTACACGTGAGTCAACACCATGACCTACACAATGAAGGATTACATTGTGTAGTCCCGTGTTAACTGACCCACTATAACCTAATATTGGTGTGTACTTAGTAATGTAAACTGCAAGTACATAACTAAAATAGCAGCATCAAATATAGTCACAATTTATCTTAGCTTAACTGGACCCTTCTTCAAATCCGGATTATTGTGGATACAATACCCAACAATCTCCTCATATTTGAAAAAGTCAGAACCCTATAAGCTAAGGTGAATTGTACATAACAAATAATAAAACATAAGACTTGAAAATAAAAGTCTTTATTTTAAAGGTAGCTTACAACCTAGGGGGGATGAATAGGTTGTCTTACTGATATTATTAGCTTTTAATTTTATCTTCCTTAGTACTTAGTGTGTTGGCAGTAATTGGCTTTCAAGTACCTGCACAAAGAAAGCAGCAGAGAAAAGCACACACAAATTTATAGTGGTTCTCCAACTTTTGGGTACATCCACTCTCCTCCCACCTTGCCAACTTCTTGTTAGTCAAGGCACTTCTCCAAACCTCAGCTCCAAAGAGCTTATATCTTAGATCCCTCAGAATCTCTCAGTCTCCTCCAAGACTTACAGCTCATCCATAAGGGTCTACAACTCAGTGATCAGCAGATCACCTACCTTAGGTCAAAGACCCTACACTCAGGCTGGGAGGACAGCTCTGCCTCAAATCCACTAGGGATCCTACCTCTGACCCAAAGATCCTACACTCAATGAGTATTCCTCTCCTACAGCTCAGTGATCAATTGACCACCTACCTCAGATCCAAACTGGATCCTACAGCTCAGGTAAATGCCCTATATCAGGCTCAGAGAGCCCTACAACTCAGATCCAAAAGGATTCTACTGAAGTGTAATATATTTATATCTATCACAGAGAAATTTCTCTATGATAGCCCCTTGAGCTGAGTTATCTCAGCTCAAACTTTCTTCACAACGAAGAGGATCTTGAGCTGGAAGTTACTAGCAGAAAACTACTCTACTTTCTCTTCCTTCCCTGAACAGAGTCAGCCATTTTGTTCTTTCTTCTTCTGAACATTAGAAGTAGATCTTCAGTTTTGAGCTTGCTAAACTAAGAAGCAACTTGATATGTAGAATCTTCTTCTTTGTTTCAGCTTCTCCCTCAAAAAGCAGTCCTTCTAAACTTGCTGGTGTAGACAAAGATGACACTAGATAACTGAACTTTTTGGTTCTTGCAGGAAGACTTCAAGCTCTTTATTGGCGATAATGGCGAAGAATATGAAGTACAACCACAACTTTTGAAATTGATAAAGCCCTAAAAGTTGTTGTCATCTTGGCAACTTTTTTCCTTTTGTAGTTTGCCGATCAATGACTCTATGAAATCAGTGGAGCCCACTTGCAGCATCCAGCTGCACCTTGCTTTAACGGAAGAAGACGCACAGTAGCTTCACAGCAGAGTTTGTCATGTTCTGTAGCTTCTCTGTACTTGATTTGAAATTAGTTGACTTTATCGATTTTATAGATATTCCCAACGTCAGCACCAGTGGACTTAACCAAAATCGAGCATCAGTAGAATAGGCGTTGAGTGAATGAGCTTCACTCAACGCCAAGACACTTAGACAGAATTTTCTCTATCTAGGCGTTGACAGCATTGAGTGAGCAAACCTCCCTAAACGCTTTATGCCTTAGCTTATTCTTCAGCCTTCTCTGCATGCTTGGCGTTGAGAGCATTGAGTGAGCATGCCTCACTCAACGCCTTGTGCCTTAGCCATGCTTTTTGTAATTTAGGCGTTAAGAGTGTTGAGTGAGCATGCCTCACTCAATGCTTTCTGCCTTAACCAATTTTCTGCTTCTTCAGTATCTTAAGCATTGAGAGCATTGAGTGAGCATATATCACTCAATGCTTTTTTGCTTTTGTCAGATTTTCTGAATCATGGCGTTGAGAGCATTGAGTGAGCACGCCTCACTCAACGCTTTATTCCTTAGCTAGATTTTTCTACTCCTTGGCGTTGAGTGAGTAAGCTCTACCCAACACCAAACTACATAACAGACTTTATTCTGTTTAACTGGCGTTGAGTGAGTAAGCTACACTCAACGCATCTAGACTTAGCCAAATATCAGCACATCATTTTTATGGCTTTGACTTATAAGACAATACTCAACAAATATAGAGTAGGGCGTTGAGTGAGTGATACTCACTCAACGCCCGTGGACTTAACCACTTTTCTACTCATTTCTTCTTAGGCTTTTACTGCAGTAGCCTGTCTCACAACCTTTTGTTGTATGACATTGAGTGAGTTGACTTCACTCAATGTCTGTAGACTTATCCTATTTTTCAGCTTTCCACTACTTTGGCTTTGACTGTATAGACTTCACTCAGCCCTATAAGTCATCTGACGTTGAGTGAATGACATTCACTCAACGCCTATGGACTTGGATAGTTTTCTGTCTATCCACACCTTAGTTAAGTGTTTTCCTGACCTAGCCACTTGGGCTACCTGTCCCATCATCATTGCTAGACATCACTGCATGCATGAACTCAGGCACACATCAAATACAACTTTATGTATATCATTGACAAGATTGACTTCCTCAAATCTAGGACATTGTGGGCAATGTACACAATAATCTGCCCCTATTTGAGGAAGTCAACACCCTTAAGCAAATGAAGAAAATGAGTTAATGACATACAGAACAATATACAACAATAAGAATATAAGAATAACAAAGACGTATAACTGGAGAATGATCTCTAGTTACCACTTCTCCTTTCTTGCCGGGTGAACATTACTACACCTGCTCCCCTTGAATTGCTGATACCATTTTTGAGCATTCATCTGATCATCTTTTCCTCCCCCTTTTTGACTTTAGCAAATAGTTAGCAGAGTTCTTATCATCTACTCCCCCTCAAATAGGCAGTAGTGAATTGCTGGAACAGTGCTGTACAACCCCGTATCCGACGAGTGGGGTCGCTAGGAACCAGACCGGCCGGTTCAGATCACCCAGGCCCCAGGCGAGCTCGGCAGAGGAGATCTTAAGCCCGAGCTCGACATTCGCCGACCCCGAGCTCGGCATTCGCCAAGCAAAGTCCGGGTTTCGTCGAGCTGAGCTCGACTAATGGGGGCCGACCGAAGGTCGAGCATGGTGGCCCAGCTCGCACTCGCCCTAAGGAGCTCGACAGACAACAGGCGAGCAGTATATTCAGGGGAGGCCGAGCTCGTCAGCTCGCCCAGGTCCATGAGGTATTTTTTACTATTTTGCCCCCTGGCCTGCCCATAGCCCTTCAGAACAGCGGAGTTACACTGTTGGCAGGCCAACCTGGACTGCACATAGCCGTTCAGAATAGCGGAGTTTGGCTATTTGCTGGCCATTTTCAGAAATCTATAAATAGGACCCAAGGGGTACCTCAGAAAGCATGCTTCATGTGCCCCCTTGCTCCATCTCTCAAGCGCTTTCTGAGGATACCTTAGCTCGGTCTTTGGCTAAGGAGGGGAAGCGCTCTAAGATCTTCCGGGTGTGTGGTGGGTCCTCCCGCCGAGCCCTTGGGTCAGTTCTTCTTTGCTTCCCTTGTTGTTTTGCTTGCAGGAGAGAAGTAGGTGCGCGATCACCCCTTCCCCGAAGGTGAACTCCACAAGAGATAGAATTTTCGGTTTCAACAAGTGCTGGACATGTTTCCCCTCAACTGATGCATCATATATAGACAATCTAGTCTATACCAGTCTGGACAGTAGTTGATCATGATGCCACTAAAGGTATATTACTTGAAGAGTCTTCATTTTTCTGAAGAACAATTCCATCTGCAAAATATAAAATAATTTGCAACAAAATGAGGAGCAACTGAAGCTATATTAGGTTTAACATACCAAACTCAAATTTGAGGGTGTTAAATTTTGCTTCATCTAGTGGCTTAGTGAAGATGCCAGTCACTTGCTTGTTGTTTGGGAAAAACTCAAGGTTGATATCTCCATATTCCACATGCTCCCTAATGAAACGATATCTGATTTCAATGTGCTTATTCCTACTGTGGGAGATAGGATTCTTAGCTTTCGAAATAATACTAGTAGAATCACAAAATATAGGACTTCTCCTTATCTAAGGTTGTAGTCCTGGAGCTGATGCTGGATCCACAACAACTGAGCACAACAGCTGCCTGTTGAAATGTACTCTGACTCTGCAGTTGAAATTGCAACACTAGTTTGCTTCTTGCTGCTCCAGGAAACTAGTCTTTCACCCAAGAATTGACAGGTGCCAGAAGTATTCTTCCTGTCCTCTTTGCAGCCTATAAAGTCTGCATCTGAATAGCCAGTTACTTCAAATTCCCCATTCCTAGGGTACCATAAGACAAGATCTGGTGTGCCCTTAAGATACCTCAGAATTCTCTTTGCAGCAGAGTAATGAGATTCTTTGGGGGCAAGCCTGATACCTAGCACAAACACATGTAGAATACATAATGTCTAGCCTACTAGTAGTTAGATAAAGAAGGGAATTAATTATCTCCCTATACAAAGTCTCATCAACAGGTTTCCCTGCCTCATCTTTGCATATGGGCATACTTGATCCCATGGGAGTTCTCATGGTGGAGAAATGTTCCATACCAAATTTCTTTATTAACTTCCTAGTGAACTTAAACTGAGATATGAACAAGCCATTATCAGTCTGTCTTATTTGGAGACCCAAAAAGAACTTAAGTTCACCCATACTGCTCATCTCAAACTTCCCCTGCATAAGTTTGGCAAACTTCCTGCAGAGGTTGCCATCAGTAGATCCAAAGATGATATTATCTACATAGATCTGAACTATGATAATCTTGCTCTTAGATTCCCTTAGGAATAAGGTCTTGTCTATCTTCCTCCTTGAGAATTTTTTCTCAATGAGAAAGCTAGACAGAGTCTCATACCATGCTCTAGGGGCTTGTTTTAGCCCATATAGAGCTTTCCTAAGTCTATAAATAGAATCAAGTGAGTTATGAAATACACACTTGGAGGCTGCTCAACATAGATTTCCTCTTTTAAGTCACCATTCAGGAAGGCTGACTCCACATCCATCTGGTAGATCTTGAATCCCTTGTGTGCAACATATGCAAGGAACAATCTTACAGCCTCCAACCTTGCTACAAGGGCAAATGTTTGATCAAAATCAATTCCTTCTTTCTGCATGTACCCCTTAGCTACTAATCTTGCTTTATTCTTGATTATAATCCCATTTTCATCAAGTTTATTTCTGTGGATCCACTTGACTCCAATGACATTATGTCCACGAGGTCTGGGAACCATCTTCCAAACTTTACATCTTCTAAACTGGTTCAGTTCCTCTTGCATGCCCACTATCCGGAATTGATCTATGTTGGCATCTTCAAACTTCTTTTGCTCCACTTGTAACAGGAAGCTTACATACATAGCTGTATTCAGATTTCTACTTCTGGTCACTACTCCATGACTTGGTACACCAATGATTTGGTAAGCAGGATGGTCTCTTAAATGCCTAATTGCTGGAGGTAATATTCTTTCAGTAACAGCTTCTGGAATAGGCTCTTGGTGATCATTCTCTGCTTCAAGTGGGTCTGTAGACCATCTAGAGTATCCACTTCATCTTGGATAACTGGTGCAGCTTCCTTGAAGGTCAGATTGTCCATCATCTCTTCTGTGCCTGCAGTACTGGAAGAGGAGCTTGACAGCTTCCTGTTAATCATGCTAGACTCATCAAAGACTACATGCACAAATTCTTCTACAACTTAGCTTTTCAAGTTGTATACCCTATATGCTTTACTATGATTATTGTACCTAACAAAAATTCTATCGAAGGATTTGGCAGTAAACTTAGTCACATGGGACTTTCCATTATGGAACACATATCACTTACTACCAAAGATTTTGAGATAGCCCAGATTTGGTTTTCTACCTTTCAAGATCTCATAGGGAGTCATCTTATGGCTTTTAGTGATAGAGGCCATATTAAGGACATGATATGCAGTATTTACTGCCTCAGCCCAGAAATATTCTAAGAGAGATGTGTCACACAACAAGGTTCATCCAGTCTCTATGAGAGTTCTGTTTTTCTTCTCAACAATCCCATTTTTCTGGGGTGTTCTAGGAGAAGAAAGTTCTTGATGAATCTCTTGCACTTCATAGAACTCTATCATTCCTTCAGACTGGAATTTAGTTCCATGGTCACTTTTAATTTTGACCACAAAACTATTAAACTCATTCTGAACTTGCTAGACAAACTTGATGAAGATATCAAGGGTCTCATTCTTTTTCTTGAGAAAGAATACCCAAGTAAACTTGGAATAGTCATCAACTACCACAAGAGTGTAGACTTTCCTACCAAGGCTATGAACAGGCATAGGACCAAATAGGTCCATATGCAAGAGGTATAAGCACCTCACATAGTCTTTGAAGCTAGTACCCTTGAAGGAAGCTTTGGTCTGCTTACCCTTTTGGCAAGCTGAGCAAATGCTATCCTTGGTGCACTTCACATTTGGACCATTCTTGACTAACTCTTGACTAAAGAGCTTCCCAATAGTCTTATAATTCAAGTGAGCAAGTCTCTTATACCACTGGACACAATATGCGACTTTTTCATTTGCTATAATACAAATAGGAGAATCCGAGTCCAGACATAGCAAATTTAAACAGTAAACATTTCCACTCTTAGTGTGTCAATATGACCTCTTGGTCACTTGATCTTCTAATCAGACACTCATTCTTGTGGAAGACAATAATATATCCAAGATCAGAAAGTTGGCTTATGCTTATGAGATTGTGTTGCAACCCTTCAACATAAGCCACCTTTGTGATAGTGACCATGTCATTAGTAATCTTACCATATCCTCTAGTTACCCATCTATCAAAACTACCAAAGATAACCTTGGGTCTATTTTTCACTGGAGTGAACTCCTTCAAGTTGCTCCTTGTTCCAGTCATGTGCCTGGAACAACCACTGTCCAAGTACCATATTAGGGTATGAACACTTGAACTAACCTGCAATGAGAAATTTACTTTACCTTAGGACACTAATTTTTATTGGGTCCTAGGTGCACATTAGTTTGAAACTAAACATCTCCACCAGTAAATTTTCTGACTGGTGGATTGACTCTAGCTCTGACCACATTAGGATTGTGCCAACAATCAATGGAATAATGGCCTATCTTGCCACAACACCAACAATCATGTATGTTGTATCTTCTTTTCTTTGAAGGCCCAGCAGTTGGTTTGACTACAGTCTTGATAGAATGAAGAGGTGCAACAACCATTTTCTATTTCCTTACAACATGGGTTTGACTGAAGGTTAATCTGCTTACTAACTTGTGTGACCTGTTCTGAATCCCATCAATAACATATTTCTTTTCAGACAGTGTGCTCTTGATAACATCAAAAACAGCCATATCCGACAAGCTAACAAACTGACCCTTGGTCAAATTATGTACTAACAGGTTCTGAAAATTGGCTGCTGCCACATTTTTGAGAGGGGGATGCAGCACCAAAACAAATGGTCCATGATAGGCCGTTTGAATTTACTTATGGGCAACCTTAAAGGCACTTACCCTACTCTCCCTTCCACAATGGCTGAGAACATCTTTTGTTCCACTTATGGAGGCACCATTCATATAGTGACCAAATATGCTTTCCTGGTCATACCTATTTAAAGGGAATATCACCCTCTTGAATGGATAGATGGCCTAGATGCCATATACACAACTGGAACTTTCCATTTTCCTTTGGGATGGGCAGGTCTTGTGTTACCCTTGAAGCCCAACCCCTTCGTATCCTCTGTGAGGAGAAGGAATCTATCAAGTGCAACATTGTATTGGGCTGAGAGAAACTGGACACAATACCTTTCTCCCTGTGGAGCTTTTCTTCAAGATCTTTAATGAGACTATTTTTGCTCTTGATATTCTCCATCTGGATGCCTGACAGGGTTTTCAGTTGATTGAGTTCCCTCATGAAAGATATAGTACCTAAACACCTAGAGGGGGGGGGGGGGTGAATAGGTGACCAATTTCTTTTTAACTTTTTATGGCAGCAAACAGTTTTATCACAGAATCTAATCTACTATTTCACAGCAATCACACAGCATTCACAGTAATTCACAATCACAGCAGACACAGAGTTTTATAGTGGTTCCCCAAGGTTTGGGTACATCCACTTTCCCCCTTCACCTATCTAGCAGTGTACTAGATTCGGCCAAACTTCTCCACTAACTCAGAACCCAAATCAGGTTCCTACACCTCAGGCCCAAGGCCTTACAACTCAGCTTTTCACAAAGCCTACACTCAGCCACAAAGGCCTACACTCAGCCACCCAGGCCTACACTCAGCCACCAAGGCCTACACTCAGAGATTTCAATCTCCTACACTCAGGCTCTCAAGCCCTACACTCAGCCTTTATAATTACAGGCTTACAAAAACTCAGATCCAAAGGATCCTATAAGATAAAAATGAATTTACAAATGATAACTCAGCAACCCAAAGACAAGAGAGGGGAGTTGTGAGTTTCTTGATGAGTTCTTGGAAGAACTCAGCTGGAATCAATTTGACTTAGCTTTCTTCAAAGCTTCTTGAAAGTAGAACTCAATAAGACTGACTCCTTCTGCAGTTGATCCTTGATCTCTGCCACTTAGAATTCAGAATAGATCTGAACCCTTCTTCTCAGCCTAGTTCCAATGGCTGATTTCTTGGATGAAGCTCTCTCTCTCCAACTTCTTAGATCTGCACTTTAATCTTCAAGGAATAGCTAGATCTTCTTTGTTAGATACTTGAACAATGATTTGAACAACTTTCAATCTGTCCAACAACTTATTTCTGTAGACTATATGAGCCTATTTATAGGCCTTCTTCATGGTAACCGGCTGATCCGGTCCATAACTGAATTCTGACATCTCTGACAGGTGCTGTAGACCGGCTGGAACGGCAGCTGTCAAGTCATCCAGTCAGTTCTTGAAAATTCTCTAACTGTCTGATAGTGTCGAGACTTTCTGTCTTTAAGTGTCGACACTTATAGACCAAGTGTCGACACATGTTGTCTAAGTATCGACACTAGTCTACAAGGTGTCGACACAACTCCTTGTGTTGTTGATTCTTTATCTCGACACAGTTTCTTCTTCATGTGTCGACACTGAAATTGAGTGTCGACACAAGTACTTGATCTTCTGTATTTTGCTGAATTCTTCTAAGTGTCGACACAACACCTTTGTGTCGACACATCTTCATGTGTTGTATCTGTCAAGTGTCGACACTGCTTCTTGGTGTCGATACATGTCTTCAGTGTTGATACTTGTTAAGTGTCGACACAGCTCCTTGTGTCGACACATTCTTCTACTTGTTGAGACTTCAGCTGAGTGTCGACACATTCCTATAGTGTCGACACTTGTACTTAGAATAATTTGTTGATCTTGCTGTTCTTCACTAAGTGTCGACACAGCTCCTTGTGTCGACACTTTCTTCAAGTGTTGAGTCTTCAGCTAAGTGTCGACACATTGTTCTGGGTGTCGACACTTACTTCAAGTGTTGACTCTTCTGTTGAGTGTCGACACATTGTTCTGGGTGTCGACACTTGTACTTAGTCTCTGCAAACTTTTGTTGAGTGTCGACACATCTCCAAGTGTCGACACTTTCTGATGTAGACACAGTTCTTCTAGGTGTCGACACTGCTGTTAAGTGTCGACACAGCTTTACTGCACTTTTCTTCACTGAGTGTCGACACAGCTCCTTGTGTCGACACTTTGTGTCTGGTGTCGACTCAGCATCCCTGGTGTCGACACAATGACTCCAAGTGTCGACACTGCTTGCCTGGGTGTCGACACAAGTCTTCTTAAGTGTCGACACTTTCCCTTTGGGTGTCGACACATGGACTTAGAAATTTTTGCTTCAGTCCTGAAAATACTTAACCTGCACAAGTAACTCAAAATACATCAAATACATTTTGATGTATATCATTGAGTTGGGTGAGGCTTCTTCAAATCAGGTACATTTAAACCAATGTACCCAACAATCTCCCCCTATTTGGAGAAGTCATAACCCTTAGTCAATGATATACATCATTCATAATAAAATTACAAAATGATGTAAAGCAGGATTATATACAGCAGGGTAAACATAAACATGTATCAATCACACATGTATTCATATACATCATCTCAGAACAAATATGAAATAGACATAGACATTATCACAGAACAAACATGAAATAGATTAATCATATAACATATTGTTCAAATATCTATCTTATACATTTTCAGAAGTTCACAAAATGTTTTACATCAAGAAAATTACAAAGTAAACTTCAAGAAAATTCTAAATCTATTTCTGTTCTGGCTCCTTAATCACTATGCCCTTTCCAGCTTGAACTTTAGCTTGAACAGGAGCATCAGCAACTTCTGCATCAGCAGACTTCTTGCCTTTCAAGTCTTTCTTCTTAAGCTCTTCTACTTTGATCTTTTGTCTTTCAAAGTAATGGTATGGCTTTGGAAAGTACTTGCTAGGCTCCTGGGCAGTAGGAGGTAGCTTTCCCATCTTTGCCTTCCTTCTATATTGAACTATTGCCTCTTGTCTGGTTTCATGTTTTCTCCATTCAGTTTCAGAAAACCATTTGTTCCTGTCTTGAATGTTATCCTTGGCAGCTTTCCAGGCAGTTAATATAATGTTTCTAGAGGTAGGGCTCCATTGCTCAAAATCTGGTCTTTGTTCAGCTTGTTCCCTAAACCTCTTCTTAGATAATCTGGTTTCCTCTTCAGCTTGCTCCTTCAAGATGGCTTCCTGTAAAGCTTCAGAGACAGGCTGAACAACTTTTTCAATGATAACATTGTCCTTGCCCCCAGGTGGGCTATACATAGACTGGACATCAGCATGTATCATGTCAAAATCTGGAGGAGGGTAGATGACTTGAGCCACTTCAGCTGGCTCCCCTCCTAGATAGGCAGGATGAATTCCAGATTCTGCCACATTATCATCATCACAAAGAGGAGGATAACCCAGGGTAGCTCTGATGGAATTAGATATCCACTTTGCTGGATCAGAGCTTTCCTTGACTAACACTCTCTCCCCCTTTATGACTTCTCTTTCAATATGATCCCTTAAGTCATCTTTTTGAAATCTCACTTGAGCATTGAGATAATTAACTCCATCCCTGTAGAAAGGTCTTAACCTTTGGAGTTTTTCAGAGATGATTTTCTGAGATTCTTGAATGACAGTCTTAACAGCAGTGAGTTATTCCTGGAATACTTTGTCAAATTCTGCCTTTGCTATAGCTGGAGTCTGTCCTGCAGCTAGATTCTTCAGTTCTGTGACTATTGCATTGTGGGATTCAGTAAGGTTGTCATTCATTCTTAGCTGATTTTCAAGAACATAACCTTGCTTCACAGCTATGTCATCCACTTGTGCTTTTATCTTCTCTTGGTGTGTTGCCAAGTACACCACTGCATTTCCACCCTTGTGAAAACAGTCTGTCATCTCTTTCTTGTTAAGATTCATTTCAAATCTTATTGACTTGATATCTTGGGCCAGATCAAATTGCAGTGATTTCTGTCCTTCATCCACATACTTCTCAATTGCTTTCCTATGTTCATCCAATTTGATCTGCATAGCAACCATCAGTGCACTATAATCAACTGATGGTGCTTGCTGAACTATAGGTTGTGGAGCAACAGTTTGTAGAGCCTTCTTGTAACTCTGGCTCCTTCTTTTGAAGACATAAATTTTCTTTTTCCTAGCCCTTGCAGCCTCCTCATCTTCAGATGCTGAGGAGCTGGCTATATCTACCCTCTCCTTAGGGCTTGGAGGCCTCTCAGGCTGCACATCAGGTGCCTTCTCAGTTTCTTGCCTGGCAGGTACTTCATGAATGTGCACTTGCTCCCCCTCAGCAGCAGCATTATCTTTTTCAGCAGCAGCCTTGTCCATGTCAAAATCTTGTTGGTCTAGATTTAAAAATAAATCCTCCATTGTGTACTCTTGTGGTGAAGGAGCTGGAGTAATTCTTGGTTCTTCAACCACTGGATCAGTAACATCTTGAACAACATCAGATGTGTCTTCTATGACAGCATCTGAGACTTGGTTATCCAGCTGAATTTGCTGATTAACATCAGACAAATCAGTATCTTCCATAGAAAATTCTAAAGTGTTTAGTTCAGTGATTACCTCCAGTATGATGGTGGTTGCTTTTTCACTTTCCAGTGTAGTTGGTTCTTCTACAACTGGAAACTCCCCCTGGCTTTGATCCTTGTGGATGGGACTTGCTTGTGGTAGCTCCCCCTGGATCTCAGCATCATCTTGAGGAGCAGGAGTCTTTTCAACAGGTTCTTCTACATTCTCATCAGGTGTGAAGACAACCTGTTCTTCACTTTCAGAGCTACTAGTGGACTCATGTGCCACTGGAGCAGTCTTCCTTTTCTTCTTGAGAGGAATTTCTTTCTCAGGAACTATCTTCTCAGGGGTTGGCATCTCTTTAGACAACACCCTGTCCCATCTAGAAAACAACCTCATATCCATTTTTCTCATGTGATTTATTTTGCTTCCAGCAGCTTGTTGCAGTACTTCAGGTATGGTACCAGCAAGGTAAAGACTTAAGATTCTGCCCAGGTTGGGCTTCTTCAAGCTTTCCTTGATTTTCTCAAATATTATAACAGACCAATCAATTCTTAAAGTGAAGATAATCCTGGTCATAATATTGAACATAGAGGCAGACACTCTGTCATGCCCTCCTGGCTTGCTTAAAATTACTTTGCCAACTATCTCAGACATGAATTTGCCTTGATTGTTCATGCCTTTTCTATTGAAAACAGAACCAATCTTCATCTTAGAGTCTAGTCCACACTAGGTTAGAGCTTCCCTGGTCTTTGTAGCTGTAACCTCATCTTCCTCTTGAGTTCTTGGTAGCTGTAGAATTTTCCTCAAGCTCTTAGGAGATACCTTAACCTTTGCTCCATGAACTCTGGATTTGATTTTGTATCCAGATTCATCCACCTTGGCTCCATTGAGGAATTCTAGTACCTCTTTCTTCCAGATTTTTGTCGGTTCAGAAACCAGATATTCTAACCCTGAATCTGCTACTAGGGTTACGACAGACTTGATTTCTTGATCAGCATCTTCGAAAGCACCGCGCACCAGCTCATATCCTTCGTTGACGTTCTCCTCTAGCTTAGGCGCCATTAGGTTTTGTAGAATTTGTCTTGAGAGAAGAGAGGTGTCGACACAGAAGTTTGGTCTCGAAACTTTAAAAGCGTGTCGATAAACTAAGGCAAAACCCTATTTATACCTTTCTAATTTTGAAGATGAACAGGCGGGACAGCTAACTTAAATTGTGTCGACACTGGCAATAAGTGTCGACACTGACTTATAATGTCTCGACACATATGTGTCGACACAAGTTTAGTCAACAGATTTTATGTGTCGACACTTGTGTATGTGTCGACACAACATAACTCGACACATAGTCGAGTCTTTACTTAGAAAATTCTGAGTAAATACTAAGTGTCGACACCACATTGGATGTGTCGACACCTACATGTCATGTGTCGACACTAATATTCTGAAGTGTCGACATCAACTTCCTAGATGTGTCGACACCTTTTTCCTGAAGTGTCGACACCACTATTCTGTGTCGACACAGAAATCTCTATGTGTCGACACCTTTTTACTTAGCCATTTTCAGTACTATAAACTTACTCTAAGTTCATCATTCCTAGTTCAATCTTAAACCTATTGAACTTAGCTTCTTCTAGGGGCTTAGTATACATATCAGCTAATTATTCATCTGTTTTAACATATTCTAGTAAAATATCTTCTCTTTCTACATGCTCCCTAAGAAAATGATATTTAATTTCAATATGTTTTGTTCTACTATGAGATACAAGATTATTAGCTATTGAAATAGCACTTGTAGAATCACAGAAGAGTGGGGTTCTACTTACCTGAAATCCATAGTCCTCTAGCTGATGTTGTATCCAAAGAAGTTGAGCACAGCAACTTCCTGCAGCCACATACTCTGACTCTGCAGTGGAGATAGCCACACTGGTTTGCTTTTTGCTACTCCATGAAATTAGTCTCCCACCTAGGAATTGACAGGTTCCAGTAGTGCTTTTTCTATCTTCTTTGCATCCTGCAAAGTCTGCATCTGAATAACCTGTTAGATCAAAATCCCCATTCCTAGGGTACCAGAGGCCTAGATAGGGAGTGCCCTTTAGATATCTCAATATTCTTTTGACTGCTGTCAAATGAGACTCTTTAGGGCAGGCTTGATACCTTGCACAGACACATGTAGCATACATGATATCTGGTCTACTAGCAGTCAAGTATAATAGGGAGCCAACTATCCCTCTATACAAGGTTTCATCAACAGGTTTCCCTGCATCATCCTTGCTAAGAGACATATTTGACCCCATAGGAGTCTTCATGGTACTGGATGAATCCATACCATACTTCCTTATTAGTTCTAGGGTGAACTTGGACTGACATATGGATAAACCACTCTCAGTCTGTTTAACTTGGAGACCCAAGAAAAACTTCAGCTCTCCCATACTACTCATCTCAAATTGACCTTGCATAAGTTTTGCAAACTTTTTGCAAAGGCTGCTTTCAGTAAACCCAAATATAATGTCATCTACATATATTTGGACTAGTATAACTTTGCCTCTAGATTCCCTAAGGAATAGAGTCTTATCTATTTTCCCCCTTGAGAACTTGTTCTTAATGAGGAAACTAGATAGGGTTTCATACCAAGCCCTAGGGGCTTGCTTTAACCCATATAAAGCTTTCCTAAGTCTATAGACATGATTAGGTAAAGTAGAATCTACAAAACCTGAGGGTTGTTCCACATAGACTTCTTCTTTAAGATTACCATTTAGAAATGCTGACTTGACATCCATTTGGTAAACCTTGAATCCTTGAAAGGTTGCATAGGCCAAGAACATCCTTATGGCTTCCAGTCTGGCTACTGGAGCAAAGGTTTGATCAAAATCAATACCTTCTTCTTGCCTATATCCTTTAGCAACCAGTCTTGCTTTATTCTTAATGATGACCCCTTGTTCATCCATCTTATTCCTGTAGATCCACTTGGTTCCTATTATATTGTGGTCTTTAGGTTTAGGAACCAGTTCCCAGACCTTGCACCTCTTGAACTGATTGAGTTCTTCTTGCATAGCCTCAATCCACAGAGGGTCTTTGATGGCTTCTTCAAACGTTTTAGGTTCAACTTGGGATAAAAAGCTGGAGTAGACTGCTGCATTCAGGTTTCTGCTCCTTGTTTATACCCCTTGTCTTGGATCTCCAATAATCTGCTCTACTGGATGATCTCTAAGATGCCTATTGGCTGGAGGCATCCTGACTTCTGGTTGAACCTCTTCAGTTTCATCATCATGCTGTACTTCTTCTGCATTTGCCATTGGTACATGTAGTTCTCCCCCTGGACAACAACCACTGTCTTCTACTTGCTCTCTTGCAGTAGATTCTTCTTCTAGAGTGAGCTTGTCCATATTCTTTGTTATACCTGTGGGGCTGCATACACTGCTGACAACTCATTATTAATAAGTTTAGTCTCATCAAATACTACATGTACAGTCTCTTCTACAACTTGAGTTGACAAGTTGTAGACTCTATAAGCCTTACTATTGTTGCTGTACCCAACAAAAATTCCCTCTTGGGACTTGACAGCAAACTTAGTCAAGTAAGTCTTTCCATTGTTAAGTATGAAGCATTTGCAACCAAAGATCCTGAAGTAGGATAGGTTTGGTTTCCTGCCTTTCACAACTTCATAGGGGGTCTTGTTGAGTCCTTTAGTTATGGTAGCCCTATTGATAACATGACATGCAGTATTTACTGCTTCAGCCCAAAAATATTCTGGTAGTGATGTATCACTCAATAGGGTCCTACCAGCCTCTATCAAGGTTCTATTCTTCCTCTCAGCAATGCCATTTTGCTGAGGTGTTCTTGGTGAAGAAAACTCTTGAAATATCCCAAAGTCTTCACAAAGTTTTGTCATGCTATCAGACTGAAACTCAGTACCATTGTCACTTCTAATTTTGACCACTGTACTATTTAGTTCATTCTGAATTTGCTTGACAAAGTTATAGAAGATATTAGGTGTTTCAGATTTCTGTCTTAAGAAGAACACCCAGGAAAACCTTGAGTAGTCATCTACAACTACAAGGGTATAGACCTTCCTACCTAAGCTGTGAACTAGCATTGGACCAAAGAGATCCATATGCAAGAGGTATAAACACCTCACAACATCCTTGTTTTCTATGCTTCTAAAGGTGGATTTAGTCTGCTTGCCCTTTTGACAAGCTGAGCAAATACCATCTTTAACACACTTAACTTGAGGACCATTCCTCACTAACTCTTGGCTAAAGAGTTTGCCAATTGTCTTGTAATTTAGATGAGCTAGCCTCTTATGCCATTTGACACAATGAGAGACTGTCTCATCAGCTACAAGACACACTTGAGAACCATTGGTCTCACACATAATGTCTAGGCAGTAGACATTCCTCTTCCTATAACCTGTCAAAATGATCTCTTGATCACTTGACCTCTTGATATGACAACCATTCTTAACAAATGAGATGTCATACCCTACATCACTTAATTGACTTATACTTATTAGGTTGTGTTTCAACCCTTTAACATAAGCCACTTGAGTAATGGTAACTAAGTTACTAGAGATGTTACCAAATCCTTTGATGATTCCTTTTTCAGAACCACCAAAGGTGACTTTAGGACCATCTTTGATTGGAATGTAGTCCCTTAGTAATCCCTTTGTTCCAGTCATATGTCTGGAACATCCACTATCCAAGTACCATGTTGAGGTATGACCACTTGGACTTACCTGCAAAACAGATTAATGAACCTTAGAATCCAAAGTATTCTTGGGTCCTTGGTATTTGTTAGTTTGCATCTTGACAAAGCTACCTACTGGTTTTCCAATAGGCAGTTTGGTACTCACTTTGGCACTAGCATTGTGCCAACAATCCATTGCAAAATGGCCAACTTTGCCACAACACCAACATTCAAACTTATTGTACCTTTGCTTAGGTACTGTCTTTGCTGTCTTATCTACAACTGACATGTTGAATGTTGGGGCTTTGCCCTTAGACTTGGACTTGGACTGCTCAGTCCTTGCAGGTTTAATAAAACCCAGTCCAGCTTTACCCTTGTGATGAGCAAAATCATCAATTATGGGTAACACTGACTTAGGTTTGGAAAACCTAGCAACAAGCTCTCTCTCCTTCTGAAGATTGATCTCCAGACTCTTGATTTGATCATTCTTATAGGTGATAGTCCCCATCTGAATCACTGTTATGTGTTTCAGTCTGGCTATCTCATTAAGTTTTTGATCAAATAACTTCTCAAACTCAGTTGCAGCAGCTTTAAGATCAGCAATTTCTTTTGCCTGACTTTTGGCTAGGAACTTGCTCTTCTTGTAAGCTTGCAACAATACTTTATATTCATCTATCAGCTGATGAATATCTTCCTCAGACTCAGATACACTCTCATCACTTGATGATGATGAATCTGAATCTGTACTGGCACAAGAAATTGAACTTAGAGATGAACATTGTACCTTACTGGGTCCTGGCTGTTCCAGGATTTTGTCTCATTCTGTCAATGCCATTAGCCCTTGGCATTGACTGTCTTCTTGTTCATAAATAGACTCCAAAATCTGCATGAACTCTTCTTCTTCTTCTTCAGCAAACAACCCTATGTAAGCCTCAGCATCAGACTCAGTTTCTGAAGAAGAAATATCTGACAGGGTTTTCTCCTTTTTGGCAACAAATGACTTTTCTTTCTTGCCTTTGAAATGAGTCTTCTTCCTGTCACCAGACTCCTTTCTCTTTTCTGGACAATCTGCAACAACATGGCCTTGTCTATTGCAGCAATAGCACACTATTTTTGAAAGTGTTGCCTTGCTAGACTTAGTGCTTTTCTTGTCTTTCTTTGAAGTCCTCTTTTTCTGATAAGAGTCTTCCTTTCCCTGTGATGTAGAAGGCCTTGACCTCCACTGTTTCTTTTTCAAGAACTTCTGAAAATGTCTAGTGAAGGCAGCAAAGTCTTCATCACTTTCACTGCTTTCTGACTTTATGTTGAGTGATTCATCTGACTCTGATTCAGCAACCTTTGGAGGTGGAGTTGGTGATTTACCTCTGTACTTTCTGGGAACTTCTGTCTTGAAAGCTACTGTTCTTTCCTTGTGTTCATGTCTTGTTGATTTCTCCTCCTCTTTCCTCACTGTCAACTGCATTTCATATGACAACAATTTGCCAAACAGTGTAGGTGGAGGAATTTCTCCCAACTTAGCCATTTCTCTAATGGCACAGATCTTGGTGTCCCAATCTTTAGTTAGGGACCTTAGGAACTTGTCATTTAGTTCATAATTACTGAACTCTCTTCCATAAGACATGAGTTCATTCACTATCCTATAGAACTTCTTATAGCACTCAGTTATGCTATCACCCTTTCCTTGTCTAAAGCTTTCATACTCTGGATTTAGCAAGGATTTTCTATCTTGCCTAACTTCTTCAGATCCTTCCATATACACAATAAGGGTATCCCACATCTCTTTGGCTGTCTTACAGTGTATAAGATTCTGAAAAGTGGCATCATCTATGGCACTTACAATGATGTTTTGAGCCCTTTTGTCCATGGTGGCTAGGACAATCTCATCCTTAGTCATTTCAGAGAAATCCTTTGGTGTTCTCTGATTAGCATCTAGGACTGACACCTTCATGGGCACATATGGCCCTTCCTTTACTGTGATGTAAATTCTTGGGTCTGAGGCCTCCATAAACAGCCTTACCCTTTCCTTCCAGATCCCAAAGATTTCCTTCCTACATATTGGTAGTTTCATAGATCCCAATTCCTTGTGATTTTCTGTGGAACCCATGGTTCTTGATTTTCTTGAATCTGTAATTTGACTTAGACTGATTCTGCCAATCAGGATCTCCTCAGACTGTTACTCCTTGTTTTGAGGAACCTCCCTCTGATACCACTTGAAAGATATAGTACCTAAACACCTAGAGGGGGGGGGGGGGTGAATAGGTGACCAATTTCTTTTTAACTTTTTATGGCAACAAACAATTTTTATCACAGAATCTAATCTACTATTTCACAGCAATCACACAGTATTCACAGCAATTCACAATCACAGCAGACACATAGTTTTATAGTGGTTCCCCAAGGTTTGGGTACATCCATTTTCCCCCTTCACCTATCTAGTAGTGTACTAGATTCGGCCAAACTTCTCCACTAACTCAGAACCCAAATCAGGTTCCTACACCTCAGGCCCAAGGCCTTACAACTCAGCTTTTCACAAAGCCTACACTCAGCCACAAAGGCCTACACTCAGCCACCCAGGCCTACACTCAGCCACCAAGGCCTACACTCAGAGATTTCAATCTCCTACACTCAGGCTCTCAAGCCCTACACTCAGCCTTTATAATTACAGGCTTACAAAAACTCAGATCCAAAGGATCCTACAAGATAAAAATGAATTTACAAATGATAACTCAGCAACCCAAAGACAAGAGAGGGGAGTTGTGAGTTTCTTGATGAGTTCTTGGAAGAACTCAGCTGGAATCAATCTGACTTAGCTTTCTTCAAAGCTTCTTGAAAGTAGAACTCAATAAGACTGACTCCTTCTACAGTTGATCCTTGATCTCTTCCACTTAGAATTCAGAATAGATCTGAACCCTTCTTCTCAGCCTAGTTCCAATGGCTGATTTCTTGGATGGAGCTCTCTCTCTCCAACTTCTTAGATCTGCACTTTAATCTTCAAGGAATAGCTAGATCTTCTTTGTTAGATACTTGAACAATGATTTGAACAACTTTCAATCTGTCCAACAACTTATTTCTGTAGACTGTATGAGCCTATTTATAGGCCTTCTTCATGGTAACCGGCTGGTCCGGTCCATAACTGAATTCTGACATCTCTGACAGGTGCTGTAGACCGGCTGGAACGGCAGCTGTCAAGTCATCCAGTCAGTTCTTGAAAATTCTCTAACTGTCTAATAGTGTCGAGACTTTCTGTCTTTAAGTGTCGACACTTATAGACCAAGTGTCGACACATGTTGTCTAAGTGTCGACACTAGTCTACAAGGTGTCGACACAACTCCTTGTGTTGTTGATTCTTTATCTCGACACAGTTTCTTCTTCATGTGTCGACACTGAAATTGAGTGTCGACACAAGTACTTGATCTTCTGTATTTTGCTGAATTCTTCAGTGTCGACACAACACCTTTGTGTCGACACATCTTCATGTGTTGTATCTGTCAAGTGTCGACACTGCTTCTTGGTGTCGACACATATCTTCAGTGTTGATACTTGTTAAGTGTCGACACAGCTCCTTGTGTCGACACATTCTTCTACTTGTTGAGACTTCAGCTGAGTGTCGACACATTCCTATAGTGTCGACACTTGTACTTAGAATAATTTGTTGATCTTGCTGTTCTTCACTAAGTGTCGACACAGCTCCTTGTGTCGACACTTTCTTCAAGTGTTGAGTATTCAGCTAAGTGTCGACACATTGTTCTGGGTGTCGACACTTACTTCAAGGTTTGACTCTTCTGTTGAGTGTCGACACATTGTTCTGGGTGTCGACACTTGTACTTAGTCTCTGCAGACTTTTGCTGAGTGTCGACACAGCTCCAAGTGTCGACACTTTCTGATGTAGACACAGTTCTTCTAGGTGTCGACACTGCTGTTAAGTGTCGACACAGCTTTACTGCACTTTTCTTCACTGAGTGTCGACACAGCTCCTTGTGTCGACACTTTGTGTCTGGTGTCGACTCAGCATCCCTGGTGTCGACACAATGACTCCAAGTGTCGACACTGCTTGCCTGGGTGTCGACACAAGTCTTCTTAAGTGTCGACACTTTCCCTTTGGGTTTCGACACATGGACTTAGAAATTTTTGCTTCAGTCCTGAAAATACTTAACCTGCACAAGTAACTCAAAATACATCAAATACATTTTGATGTATATCATTGAGTTGGGTGAGGCTTCTTCAAATCAGGTACATTTAAACCAATGTACCCAACACCTCATTATCTGATTCAGCACAGCAGCTGTTTCAGCAAGCTGAGAAGCAGCAGGTTGAAGAGGCAAAATCTCCTTAGCCTACTTCTTTGTCAACTTCTTGCATTTCTTAAAGGCATCCAAAAGTTCATAATATATGTCAATCAATTGGTTGACATCACCTTCCGAGCTAGAATCATCTTCACCATTAGATGAAAAATGTTCTGCATAGGGACTTGTCTCATGCCTAGACACAGAACTAGATAGAGAATATACCTTAATTTGACCAGGCTAATCCTGGCTGCCCTCTTCATCAGTCATTGCTATCAGCCCATGGCAGCTGCAGGCATCTTCTTCTTTAACATCCACCTCTAAGTCATTGTCTAACAGTATTAGAGGGGCCCTGACTCCTATCCTTACAGCATGATAGTTTTTATCTGCTGAAATAGTTTCCTGTTTAGCAGCAACAACAACTAGCCCAATGTAGGCTTCTTCATCTTCAGACTCGGATGATGATGAGTTTGTCTAACTCTTCTCTTTTCTAGCCACAAGGGACTTTTATTTCTTGCACTTGTGCTTTTAGTGAGATTTCTTCTCACCATCCTCTCTTTTCTTCATAGGGCAATCTGCAATGACATGCCCTTTCTTACTGCACCAGCAACAGATAATGTTAGATGAATTATGTTTACTTGGTTTAGAGCCATACCTGTCCTCCTTGGAGGTTTTCTTCCAGTGATGAGCTGAGGTGGAGGGCCTGTTCTTCCAGTACTTTTTCTTCATCGTCCTATGGAGCTGTCTTGAGAAAACAACAAAGTCCTCATCAGACATGTTGCTGTCTGATGCTTCTGATTCAGAGCAGTATGAATCTGCTAGTCTTCTTGGAGGAGAAGGGGTCTTTCTCCTGCTTTTGCTTGTGGTTTCAACTTTGAAAGCCACTGACTTATCTTTTGCTTGATACTTGCTGTTTGTCTCTTCCTCTTTCCTGATTGTTAGCTGCATCTCATAAGAGAGCAGTTTTCCAAATAGAGTGTGAGGTGGAGTGTCACCCAGCTTAGCCATCTCTCTGATGACACATATTTTTGTGTCCCAGTCTCTGGTGAGAGTCCTGAGGAGCTTATCATTTAGCTCATAATGACTAAATACCCTTCCATAGGTCCTTAGCTCATTTACTATTCTGAAGAATCTTTCATAGTAGGTGGCTATGTTCTCACCCTTGGACTGTCTGAAGGCCTCATACTCTTGGTTGAGCATTAGTTTTCTGTCATCCCTGAACTCCTTTGTCCTTTCCATGTAGATCACCAGAGTGTCCCATGTAACACCCCTAGCATATAGTAGTAGGTCCGGCCGGGGCCCGACGCCATATACCACAGACTGACCGGGTGGTTACTCAATGGAAACCATCCCACTAATAACCAACGTCCTACATAGAGTCATTCTAGCGGAAGCAATTTTAAAAGTTACAAATTAAAGAACCCAGCCACGAGCATGAATTTCCACTACTCAAACCAACAGGAATGAAGGTACAATACACAAGTACAATAGCCTTAAGGCCTTACATTTATTTACATAAATTACATGTTTTTCAAACCTCGGCACACAGGCCGGTCACACATGAATAAAGCGAGTAAACACTCAATAATTGGGCCTTCGAGGGCCAGCTCAGCAACTTGGGCGTTTGCCCGCTATTTACCGCTTGGTCCTGCAGCACCTGCAAGCAACAATCCACCGTAACGGTGGCAAACAAATGCAACAGTCAGCTATGCTGACCAAATTATAACAATCCCGCCCCCAAACTCGGGGCGGCGATGCTCCTTCCCTGCACTTTATTAGCATAACCAAGCATTTTAGAGTAATAACACTACATCACAGGCATAGGCACGCACGGCCACACACCCCGTGCTCTTAGGGCACATTCTCGGTGAACCCGATCAACACCGCGGTCTCACCGCTGCTACTTGGATGACACAACTCGTGAGCATTTGAGTCTTTCAGGCAGAAGTCACGTCACTTGAAAACATCGACAGCCTAAGACCCGACCTCTATGCCCTCGGTAGGCCTCTAACACCGAACTGCATAGAGCAGGAACGGTTCCACTCAACCCGTTGCTCACTTTGCCACGACAATTAAAATCATCGGCACTAGTTAAGTTTCCCCGAAGCCCGTGAATCGAACACACAATATTACATAACCCATTTATGTACAAGTTGGCTCCCAGGCCACCAAGACGGCAGAATTACGTATCTGCCCAGTTTTCCAGGTGCACCTCGAGGCTAGTCCCCAAGGCTCCCTGTTGCAATCTAACGCGTAGAAAACCCGAAAAACAACCAATTGCATGGAGTCTTCTCCAGCCATTAATGCAATGCAACATCACCGATACAGACCAACTTGTCCGGGTAGGCTTCACACATCATGCCTATGTTTGATTCTCGATTACGGACTCTACATGTACACAACGGGGACTATTCATGTCTACCCGAAGGAATGCCTCAACTCACCGCAAACTCGCGAGAGCGGGCTTCCTATGCAAAGGAAAAGAGGACTTCACATGTCCTAGGATGAGAATCGTTACCCTAGTGTTTTCCTTGGTGCCATGGAAATGTATGCAGATGAAAAGCACCGCAATCTCCTTGCCTCCATAGATCCGAAGTCGGCTCATGATTTGGAGCTCTGAAGCTCCGTCGGTGACAAGATCTAGCCTCCTTTCTTCTTCCTTGCTCTCCTCTCTCTCTAAACTTTAGAAAGAGAATAACCCAAGTGGAATGGGGTTTTCAAAGCCCTAAACCCGGGTATATCCAAGCAAGAATAGCCCCCAGCCGTCAGATCCCAAAATAAGGAAACAGACGGCCACGATCCGGAGCTGAAATGCAAAATCTGGGCCGAACATAACCTGTGACACGCCCGTGTGCAGGGCCGTGTTCCACATTCGCTGTCGAAACCAATGCATCCCGAAAAGCACACGGGCACCCGACACGCCCGTGTTTGACCTGACACGCCCGTGTCATCCAGTGCACGCCCGTGTTCCCGGGCGTGTTCCTCCATCGACACAGGACCAACACCAACCCAAGAAGCACACGAGTATTGGACATGCCCATGTCCCATTTGACACGCCCGTGTCCCATTTGACACGCCCGTGTCCCATTTGACACGCCCGTGTCCCATTTGACATGCCCGTATCATACCCGAACACGCCTGGGCTCCAGGCCGTGTTTCGCACCAAACTCAACTCGGCTAACCACCCGAGAAGGACATGGCCTGGGACACGCCCGTGTCTCAGGCCGTGTTCGCTGCTCGACGATCATCGACTATAAAATTCTTCGACCTCTCGGCTAGATCGGTGACCCAAGCACGACACGCCCTGGGACATGCCCATGTCCCAGGACGTGTGCCCCCTGCCAAATTCCAAACTTGGCTCAAAATGCCTCCCGTCGCTTTTTTGAGTTTCGGGGCATTATAAGTCTCTCCCTCTTAAAAGAATTTCGTCCCCGAAATTACATAGATGAAAGATAAACACAACACTTAAACGGTACCTGAGTGGAATAACTCCGGGTACTCCTCAAGCATGGTCTGCTCTCGCTCCCAAGAGAGCTCTTCCCGACCACAATTGTCCTAACGGACCTTGACCATCCTGATCTCTTTGTTGCGTAGCCGCTTGACTTCCGAGTCCTCAATTCGAACGGGCTTGACCTTCGTCGTCAACCCATTATCCACCGGCACTTGATCCACCGCGATCACATGCGAAGGCTCTTGCACCGCCTTCAGTAGCACCGATATATGGAATACATCATGTAGACCACTAAGCTCCACTGATAGCTTCAGCCGATACGCTACTTTGCCAATCCGCTCCAGAACCTCAAACGGTCTAAGGTATCTCGGGCTTAGCTTCTTCAAGCGCCGCACCTGCGAGACACCCTTGAACGACATGATCTTCAAGTACACCCAGTCGCCAACAACGAACTCCACGTTCCTGTGCTTGGAATTATATTACTTAGACTGTAGGTCTTGAGCGAGTAGCAACCTTTCCCAAATGGTTCGCACCAACGAAGTAGCATCTTCCACCTGTTGTCACTTGTATAACTTTGAGTCGCCCATTTCCAACCAAGACAACGGTGTGCGACATCTTCTACCATAAAGGGCCTTGATGGGCACCATTTGAATGCTCGCCTGGTAGCTATTGTTGTAAGTGAATTCCACCAAGTATATATGATCTTCCCACTACTTCCCAAAGTCCAGGACGCACATGCAAAGCATGTCTTCCATTGTCCTATTGACTCTCTCGGTCTGACCATCCATCTGCGGATGAAAGGCCGTACTGAAACTCAGCTTTGTTCCCAACATCTGCTGAACTAATCTCCAATCATTGGACGTGAACCGCCCATCCTGGTCACTCACGTTGCTGCGGGGCACACCATGAAGCCGCACAATATTGTCCACATACAGCTTTGCCAATTTCTCAACCGGATCATCCTTCCTATGCGGAATGAAGCGCGACACCTTCGTTAGACGATCTACGACCACCCAAATGGCATCGTTCCCCTTTTGCGACCTTGGCAACCCGTGCACAAAGTCCATAGTAATGTCATCGAACTTCCACTCCAGAATAGGCAAGGACTTCAAGAATCATCCCAGCTTTTGGCACTCTGCCTTCACTAAGGCGCATGTTTGACACTTCGCCACGTACAGTGCCACATCCTTCTTTAGTCCTGGCCACCAGAACAATTTCTTCACATCGCGGTACATCTTCGTGCTCCCCGGTTGAATCGAGTACTTGGTATGATGCGCCTCTTACAACAATTCCACCCACAAAGTGCCCACATTTGGGACGCACAGACGACCATCTTTCCAAAGCAATCCATCCTCAACAACAAATTGGAAATTTGACCCATCCAGAGCATCAACCATGAGCTGCTTCATGCTGCTATCCACATCCAAAGCCTGTCGAATCCGATCAGCCAGGTCATACTGAACTTCCATCTAGTTCAATAGCGCTTCAACACTCGACTGCTTGTCTATGCAAGAGATCTCCAATGCCTCCAACTCCCAAACCATCCGCTCATCATGGACCGACACCCAGTTGGCTTGAGATGGGGCCCGGTGACTCAACGCATCCGCAACCGCATTACCTTTCCCAAATACATAATGGATCTTGAACGTTTAGTCCCTCAGGAACTCCATCCATCTCCTCTGTCGCATGTTTAGATCTTTTTAATCCAACAAGTATTTCAGGCTCTTATGGTCGGTATAGATATCGACCTTCACTCCATACAAGTAGTGCCTCCACAGCTTCAAGGCAAAAATCACGGCCTCTAATTCCAAGTCATGGACTGGATAATTCCTCTCGTGCACCTTCAGCTGTCTCGAGCCATACGCTATCACACTCCCATGTTGCAGTAGCACGCAACCCAAGCCACTGCCCGAAGCATCGTTATAGATCTCAAAACCTTTGGTCCTACTCGGCGAACTCAGCATAGGCGCCGTGGTCAACCGACATTTCAACTCCTCAAAAGCTCACGCACACTCCGGTGTCCAAACGAACTTCTGCTCTTTCCTCGTCAAAGTCGTGAGGGGTAACGCTATCCGCGAGAAGTTCTCCACGAAGCGCCTGTAAAAGCCGGCAAGCCTCAGAAAACTCCGGACTTCCGCCACCGTAGACAGCACAGGCCACTCTCGTATCGCAACAATCTTCGCCGGATCCACCGCAATGCCCTCTCCACTTACTATATGACCAAGGAACGCCACTGAGGACAACCAAAACTCGCATTTGGAGAACTTGGCGTGCAATTGATTCCTCCTTAGTGTCTCCAGCACCAAATGCAGATGCTTAAAGTGATCCTCCTCACTTTGCGAGTACACCAAAATGTCGTCGATGAAGACGATCACAAAGTGGTCTAGGTACTCCCTGAAAGTCCTATTCATCAAATCTATAAACACCGACGGCCCATTCATCAGCCCAAACGGCATGACCATAAACTTGTAATGCCCGTATATCGTACTAAAAGCTGTTTTGGGGATATCACTCTCCCTTATCCTCAGCTGATAATATCCAGACTTGAGATCCAACTATGAGTACACCGTTGACCTGACTAACTGATCAAACAGATCATCAATCCTCGGGATCGGGTACTTGTTCTTCTCCGTTAGCTTGTTCAGCTCCCGATAATCAATACAAAGTCTCAAGCTTCCGTCCTTCTTCTTAACAAAGAGGACCGGTGTGCTCCAAGGAGACGAACTTGGACGCACATACCCCTGCTCCAACAACTCTTGTAGTTGAACCTTCAGCTCCATTATTTCCTTAGGCGCTAGCCGATGCGGAGAGCATGACACAGGTTTAGTACCTGGCACCAGCTTGATGGTGAAATCAATCTCCCTTGAGGCAGGGCTCCAAGAAGATCGGCAGGGAAGACATCATGGTACTCAGCTACCACTGAAATACTATCCAATGTAGGCTTAGGCTTCGCAACATCCACTAGCGTAAAGAACAGCTCTGCTCCAGCACGAACCGCCTTCACCACCTGAAGAGCAGACATCAAAGTCTTGCTCGACCCTTTCAAGCCCGTAAAAGTCGTCTCACGACCTTTTCACAACTTGACTTCCTTGCGACCGCAATCAATATAGACTTGCTGCTCCGAGAGCCAGTCCATGCCAAATATCATGTCGAACTCCACCAGTGGTAGCAACGACGCTTGCAAGTCGAATTCTTGACTCCCGATACGAATCTTAACGCCACAGACTCTCTCCGCATGCATGGAACACCCATTCAGCAACAACACATCCAGTTTGTCCTTCTCCATCGAAGAAGGTACTTTGATGCGTGATATGAAACCTTCGAACAAAAAGGAGTGCGAAGCTCCCGTATCAAAGAGTCCTCTTGCCGGATTCTCGCAAATCAAAACAAATCCTAAACAAGCAGTGGTAAGGTAACACGTGCATAACAAGTATTTAAAAATTGACTTGCTATAAATTTAAACCATACCTGTCACCACATCCGCTTGCTTAATGGCCTCCTGTTGGCCAAGATTATAAACTCTCGGTTGAGCCGGAGCATAATGGGACGCGGTTGACTCCACCACCTTGCCCTTCTCTTCATAAGTTGCTCTTGGCTTCCTCTCGGACTTGGGACGTCCGCTCCAGCAGTCACGGGCAAAGTGCCCTGGCTTTCCACAAGTAAAGCATGCACCCAAGGTTCGACCTGTAGTCGCCCCAGAAGCACCAGAAGAAGAAGCTGGACCCAAAGTCCTAGCCTTCTTAAAGAACTTACGTTACCCAGACTTTGAGGTAGTCGGCACCTTGAACTCAACCTTCTTATCAACAAAGCTTTTCTTTGCTTGCATAATCTTCAAGTATTTCTCTAAAGACCGGGCCGTATTGACCAGGGTCAAGAAGCCCCGCGTCATCGGCCCCGAGAGTAGTAGCCTCAAGTCATCTCTCAGACCTTTATAGAAACGGTTGGTCTTACGCTCCTCATCCGCAAACGTAGAGCTAGCATACCGACCCAACCGAGTAAACTCATGGAGATACTCATCCACGCTACTCTCTCCTTACACCAATTTCAGGAACTTATTCTCCAAAGCTATCCTCTGTGCCAAAGGGAGGTACCTTGTTAATAACAGTCTCGAGAACTCTTCCATCGAGACATCGGTAAGTTGTCTTCCTCTCAAGAGAAGCATCTCCAAACCCTCCCACCACAATCTAGCATCTCCATCCAACAGGAACGTAGCTATAGTGGTCATCTGCCACTCCTCTGTCTCCGTTGTTGTCAAGACTCTCTTCACTTGGGAGAGCTAATCTTCAGCTTGAGATGAGGTTCCCAACCCCGAGAACACAGGAGGATTAAAGCTTATAATGTGCTTGAGCTGCCTTTCAGTTGCTCACCTCGGCACCAAAATCTCCACAACTACCTGCTGCACTCTTCTCGGTTCATCCCTTTGAAGCGGCACCTGCTCCATCATAGGAGCTGGCTGCTGCATTTGCCTTGAAGGCTGCACATTGATCATGACAAACACTGCTTCGGTCACCAATCATATGGTTTCAGCCGAGGGAGGTGTTGCAGGAGCATCATTTGGTGCACTACGAGTCTCAGAAACTGGACGTTCTGACGGCCCTGCACCGCTTCTGGTCACCTATAGTTGTACAAAACCTTGTTAAGCGATCAAATAAAATTGCAAAACGCAATTATAGGAACACGCAGGTTCCTCAAACACGTGTATTTTCATTCTTAAGTGGACATTCATGGGTTCTTTTGATGTTATAATGATGACGCACATACATGTGCTCACCACCCCTTAAAAAGAATTTGTCCACAAATTCATTTTAAGCCTGACCAAAACCAGTAGTCTGATACCAAATTGTAACACCACCTATTTGTCGCATAGCATATAGCAGTAGGGCTGGCTGGGGCCCGATGCCATATACCATAGACAGACCGGGTGGTTACTCAATGGAAACCATCCCACTAATAACCAACGTCCTACACAAAGTCATTCTAGTGAAAGCAATTTTAAAAGTTGCAAATTAAAGAACCCAGCAACAGACATGAATGTCCACTACTCAAACCAACAGGAATGAAGGTACGATACACAAGTACAATTGTCTTAAGGCCTTACATTTGTTTACTCAAATTACATATTTTTCAAACCTCGGCACGCAGATCGGTCACACATGAATAAAGCGAGTAAACTCTCAATAATTGGGCCTTCGAGGGCCGGCCCAGCAACTTAGCTTTTGCCTGCTATTCACCACTTGGTCTTGCAGCACCTGCAAGCAACAATCCACCATAACGGTGGCAAACAAAGGCAACAGTCAGCTATACTGACCAAATTATAACGATCCCGCCCCCAAACTCGGGGCGGTGATGCTCCTCCCCTGCACTTTATTAGCATAACCAAGCATTTTAGAGTAATAACACTACATCATAGGCGTAGGCACGCACGACCACACACCCCGTGCTCTCAGGGCACATTCTCGGTGAACCCGATAAAAGTCGCGGTCTCACCGCCGCCACTTGGACGACATAACTCGTGAGCATTTGAGTTTTTCAGGTAGAAGTCACATCACTTGAAAACATCGACAGCCTAAGACCCGACCTCTATGCCCTCGGTAGGCCTCTAACACCGAACTGCATAGAGCAGGAACGATTCCACTCAACCCGTTGCTCACTTTGCCACGACAATTAAAATCATCGGCACGGGTTAAGTTTCCCCGAAGCCCGTGAATCGAACACACAATATTACATAACCCAGTTATGTACAAGTTGGCTCCCAGGCCACCAAGATGGCAGAATCACGCATCTGCCCAGTTTTCTGGGTACACCTCGAGGTTAGTCCCTAAGGCTCCCTGTTGCAATCTACCGCGTAGAAAACCCGAAAAACAACCAATTGCACGGAGTCTTCTCCGGCCATTAATGCAATGCAACATCACCGATCCAGACCAACTTGTCCGGGTAGGCTTCACACATCATGCCTATGTCCGATTCTCGATTATGGATTCTACATGCACACAACGGGGACTATTCATGTCTACACGAAGGAATGCCTCAACTCACCGCAAACTCGTGAGAGCAGGCTTCCTATGCAAAAGAAAAGAGGACTTCACATGTCCTAGGATGAGAATCATTACCCTAGCATTTTTCCTTGGCGCCATGGAAATGTATGTGGATGAAAAGCACCGCAATCTCCTTGCCTCTGTAGATCCGAAGTTGGCTTACGATTTGAAGCTCCGAAGCTCTGCCGGTGACCGGATCTAACCTCCTTTCTTCTTCCTTGCTTTCCCCTCTCTATAAACTTTAGAAAGAGAATAACCCAAGTCGAATGGGGTTTTCAAAGCCCTAAACCCGGGTATATCCAAGCAAGAACAACCCCCAGCCGTCGGATCCCAAAATAAGGAAACAGACGGCCACAATCCGGAGCTGAAATGCAAAATCTGGGCCGAGCACGGCTTGTGACACGCCGGTGTACAAGGCTGTGTTCCCCAATTGCCGTCGAAACTGACGCGTCCCGAAAAGCACACGGGTACCCGACACGCCTGTGTCATCCAGTACACGCCCGTGTTCTTGGGCATGTTCCTCCATCGACACAGGACCAACACCAACCCGAGAAGCACACGGGTCTTGGACACGCCCGTGTCCCATTTGACATGCCCATGTCATACCCGAACACACCTGGGCTCCAGGCCGTGTTTCCCACCCAACTCAACTCAGCCAACCACCCGAGAAGGACATGGCCTGGGACACGCCCCTGTCGCAGGCTATGTTCGCTGCTCGACGATCATCGACTCCAAAATTCGTCGACCTCTCGTCCAGATCGTCGACCCGAGCACGACACGCCCTAGGACACGCCCGTGTCTCAGGCCATGTGCCCCCTGCCAAATTCCAAACTTGGCTCAAAATGCCTCCCGTCGCTCTTTTGAGTTTCGGGGCGTTACATCCCACATCCCGTTTGCAGTTTTGTAGTGAATCAGATTCTGAATGGTAGAATCATCAATTGCACTGACAATGAAATTTTGAGCCCCCTTATCCATGGTGGCAAGAATGAATTCATCCTTTATCATCTCTTCATAAGTCTTGGGTGTTTGGATGTTTGCATCCAGGACAGACACTTTCATGGGGATGAAAGGTCCTTCTTTAATAATTATAAAGATTCTAGGGTCGGCTGCTTCTATGAACAACCTGACTCTCTCATTCCAAATGCCAAATCCCTCCTTCTTGCAGATAGAAAGTTTTATGGCACCCAACTCCCTATAATTCACTCCTGAACCCACAAGGATAGTCTGTAGCTACCTTGGAAAATCACTCAGATGGTTAGATCCTTTTTGAGCAACCTCCCTCTGATACCACTTGAAAGTCTTTGTTTTCAAGGTAGCTTACAACCTCGGGGGTGAATATGTTGTCTTATGATATTATTAGCTTTTAATTTTATCTTCCTTAGTACTTAGAGTGTTGGCAGTAATTAGCTTTCATGTACCTGCACAAAGAAAACAGCACAAAAAAGCACACACAGATTTATAGTGGTTCTCCAACTTTTGGATACATCCACTCTCCTCCCACTTTGACAACTTCCTATTAGTCAAGGCACTTCTCCAAACCTCAGCTCCAAAGAGCTTACACCTCAGATCCCTCAGGATCTCTCAGTCTCATCCAAGACTTACAGCTCAGCTACAAGGGCCAACAACTCAGTGATCAGCAGATCACCTACCTCAGGTAAAAGACCCTACACTCAGGATGGGAGAACAACCCTACCTCAGATCCACTAGAGATCCTACCTCTGACCCAAAGGTCCTACACTTATAAAGTATTACTCTCCTACAGCTTAGTGATCAATTGACCACCTACCTCAGATCCAAACTAGATCCTACAGCTCAGTCAAATTTGCCCTACCTCAGGCTCAGAGAGCCCTACAACTCAGATCAAAAATGATCCTACTAGAGTGTAATAGATTTATATCTATCACAGAAAAATTTCTCTGTGATAGCCCCTTGAGCTGAGTTATCTCAGCTCAATCTTTCTTCACAACTACAAGGATCTTGAGCTGGAAGTAACTAGCAGTAAACTGCTCTGCTTTCTCTTCCTTCCCTAGACAGAGTCAGCCATTTTGTTCTTTCTTCTTCTCAGCTTCAAAAGTAATCTTTAGTTTTGAGCTTGCTGAACTAAGAAGCAACTTGATCTATAGAATTTTCTTCTTTGTTCCTGCTTGTCCCTCTGAAGGTAGTCCTTCTAAACTTGCTGGTGCAGGCAAAGATGACACCAGCTAACTAAACTTTTTGGTTCTTGTAGGAAGACTTCAAGCTTTTTCTTGGCAGTAATGGCGAAGAAGATGAAGTCCAGCCACAACTTTTGAAATTGATAATGCCCTAAAAGTTGATGTCGTCTTGGACACTTTCTTCCTTTTGTAGTTTGTTGATCAATGGCTCTAAGAAATCAGTGGGGCCCACTTGCAACATCCAGCTGCACCTTGCTTTAACGGAAGAAGACGTACAGTAGCTTCGCGGTAAAGTTTGTCGAGTTCTGTAGCTTCTCTGTACTTGATTTGAAATTAGTTGTCTTTGCCGATTTTGTAGATATTGCTGACGTCAGCACCTGTGTACTTAACCAAAATCGAGCATCAGCAGAATAGGCATTAAGTGAATGAGCTTCACTTAATGCCAAGACACTTAGACAAAATTCTATCTATCTAGGACTTGACAGCGTTGAGTGAGCAAGCCCCACTCAAGCTTTATGCCTTAGCTTATTCTTCAGAATTTTCTGCATGCTTGACGTTTAGAATGTTGAGTGAGCATGCCTCACTCAACGCCTTATGCCTTAGTCATGCTTTCTGTAATTTAGGCATTGAGAGCGTTGAGTGAGCATGCCTCACTCAACGATTTCTGCCTTAACCAATTTTCTGCTTCTTCAGCATCTTAAGCGTTAAGAGCGTTAAGTGAGCACGCCTCCCTCAATGCTTTTTTACTTTAGCCAGATATTCTGAATCATGATGTTGAGAGCGTTGAGTGAGCACGCCTCACTCAATGCTTTCTTCCTTAGCCAGATTTTTTTTACTCCTTGGCGTTGAGTGAGTAAGCTCTACTCAACGCAAAACTAATTATCAGACTTTATTCTGTCTAACTGGCTTTGAGTGAGTAAGCTACACTCAATGCATTTGAACTTAGCCAAATATCAACACATATTTTCTTTGGCTTTGACTTATAAGGCAATACTCAACGAATATAGAGTATGGCATTGAGTGAGTTATACTCAACGCCCATGGACTTGGCCACTTTTCTACCCATTTTTCTTAGGCTTTTACTACATTAGCCTATCTCACAGCCTTTTGTTGTATGGCGTTGAGTGAGTTGACTTCACTCAATGCATATGGACTTAGCCACTTTTCTCAGTTGCCACTACTTTGGATTTGACTGTATAGGCTTCACTCAGCACTGTAAGTCAACTGACGTTGAGTGAATGACCTTCACTCAATGCCTGTGGACTTGGACAATTCTTTGTCTATCCACACTTTAGGTAAGTGTTTACCTAACCTAGCCACTTGGGCTACCTGTCCCATCATCGTTGCTAGGACATCCCTGCATGCATAAACTCAGGCACACATCAAATACAACTTTATGTATATCATTGACAAAATTGACTTCCTCAAATCTAGGACATTGTGGGCAATGGACCCAACAGAAAAGATAAAAGAAATTTAAATTAACAACACACATTCCCAGTCAACATAAAAATCACACACACATAAACACACACACACACACACACACTATATATATATATATATATATATATATATATATATATATATATATATATATATATCAAAGTGTTCTTTATTTTTTGAGGGGGGCAACCCACAATATTCAAAATAAAACACATAATATATGACTATTGGTTCTGCCTGCTCTGCCTCTTCAACCTCTACCTGTCAGAATAATCCCTTGGCTTCAGAAAGTACTTTGGAGGGGCTGGAGGCATTGGATCAACATTCTGATTGTTCCTAAATGTATCATTCTCTTTGTACAAGCCAGTTTATACTTGTTCCATTCTTCTTGATCGTAGTGGTGCTGATTTTGTCACCACCAAGGTCGACCAAAGAGAATGTATTTAAGATAATTCCGCTAGGTATTCAGCTGCAAACCTCTTCCATCTCTATGTTTGTCTCTTCTCGAACTGGCACTAACCATACTGCAGATGGGCCGTCCCCATATCTTCTTCGCTTGTAAATCGGAGTAGTTGGAATGTCTTCAACATGGTGAACTTCTGGAGCCTCAGCAACACTAGTAGCAGCAACAGCCTGTGTGTCTGCCCAATATTGAGAGTACTCCTCAACAGGATGAACCTCATCATGAGCAGGCACAAAAGGTATTTAAGCTTCCTGGCCCAGCCTACCAAATATCACCTTGTGAAGCCACGAGAGGTTGTCAAAGCTCTAGTCATTTACTCCTTTGAAGTTTGCTAACATCGCTTCATTAAGCGCATTTACCTTTGTGACCACCTTAACTTCCAAGGTATCCTCCCTCTTTCTGACTACTTCAGCCAAAGCATTTGCATAAGCTTGCATGCTATTATCATAATGTGTCATCGAATTCTTGTGAGCTTCAATCATGGTTTTGACATTTGCATCAACATTGTACATAACTTTCTGATTTCTCTTTAATCATTTCATGACAAAATTTACCCCTTTTCACCTTGAGTAAACCAGAAGTCTAGCTTGGCATCTAGCTTGTCAAATCTGACCTTAACCTCTACTAGGCTGTTGTTCAGATCGTTTTCTATTTCTTTCACCTTTTTCAGAACTCTCTGCATGGAGGCATCAAAATACGCTTTCTACTTGGCCAATATTACTACTATGCTCTGCAGAAGTGTATTATTAGTAGTAAAACCTGGGATCTTAGGGATAGGAGTGCTAGGCAGATCCTCACTAAAAGACTCATCTATCAGAGATAAATGAGAATTAGTAGTTGTACCAAGGTCTTCAGCAGCAGTTAGAACTGGAGTCTGCTCCTACGCATCTCCTTCCTCATCAAAAAGAACCACAACCTCCTCTACAACAGCAAAAGGTGCATCAGTATCTTGCCTATCCTTTTCTCAAGGTTACGTATGAGCCTTGCAACCTCAGTAGTTACTGATATAGAAGGCCTAGTCACCTCCACCTCAAAAGATGAAGCATGAATAATTTTGGGGGGAGGTACAATCAGGCTCTTCATTACCATTAGCTCACCAGTATCAACAACATCAGCAGTAGCACCATCATTTTCTAAGTCATCTTCAGCAGTAGCCTCATCAAGATCATCAACAACAACCTCATCCTCAACCTCCTCAGGCACTAACTCTTCAACAACATTCTGAGCCATTTTGGCAACCACTGTCATCAGATCCTCTTTCTCGGCAACTGTAGCATCTAGAGCTGGCACTGACTCGAGAATCACACTCAAGGGCACTATGCTGGTGACCAATCGTGTTTCAACTGACTCCCCCTCGATTCCTACACTTGAGCTCTCAGGAATTTCACTGGGGCGAGGAGTAGGAATTCTGTCTTCAGGAACTTGTTCTACCTCCTCCACATGCAGGTCTAGGGCTCCACTTTGCCTAATGATCCTCCTATCCCACCATGAGAAGATAGTTTAGTCGATCTTATTCAGGTGATGGATAAACATACCTCTGGTCATATCGAACTTGTCACCATCCAGTTGTGTTGGATCCCTAGTTTGATTTGGGCTAGGTTCACTAACTAGGATTATTGACGCACCATGTATAGTCAGGGTCATGACATTGTGTCCTAGAGTTTAGGCTAAGTGTAACACCCCAAGGCCCAATTTGGGTTTCAAGTTGGGTGACACGGCCTGGGACACAGGCATGTCCCAGGGCGTGTCATGCTCGGGTTGAACAGTTGGGTGTGTGGTCAACGAATTTTGGTCGATGATCGTCGAGTGCAGAGTACAGGGCCTGTGACACGGGCGTGTCACAGGGCGTGTCCCTTGCGAGTTTCGGGAGGGACTGCGTGTGCTACTAGACACGGGTGTGTCCTAGGGTACACGACATGGGATACGGGCGTGCCCCATGGCTGCGTCCCGCGCGGGTGAAGTGGAGATTGTGCTGTGTTAAGTACACGACTATTGGATACGGGCGTGTCGGGCATGACATGGGCGTGTAGTGTGTGAAACGACTGTGTCACACAGCCGTGTACTAGTTGGATTTTAGTCAGTTGCCTACCACTTAAGTGACATGGCCTGTGACACGGGCGTGTCACAGGGCGTGTCAGGCTGTGTTTAGCCTATTTTTGGGCAAATCAGAGTCATTTGTTCCTTTATCCTGGAGCCAAGTGTCCTAGCAGTTTCCCTGTGGATATAAGGCCAAGAATGAGGAGTTATTCCCTCATTTTCATTCTTCTTCTTCTTCTTCTTCTTCTCACTTTCCAAGAGAGAGAGAGAGAGGGAGAGCTAGGGAAGGAAATGAGGAAGGAGAAAACCAGCTGCTGGAGGAGCTGCGGAGTGCGGATTCAAGATCCGAGAGCAGATTCATGAAGGCAAAGTCGAGGCGGTGACTTCCATCCGGCTATTTCATGGCGCCAAAGCGATCTTCAAGGGTAACGATCTCCTTCTTGGACATCAAAGTCCTTTCTTTATGCATATGCATGGAATCGTCCACCAAGAGGTGGACATCGTAAGCGATTCCTTGGTTGAGTCTGCATTTAGAGCCGGAAGTGTGGAGTACGACATAGGATTGCTGTGTGAAGCCCATCTGGACGGGTAGTCTGGATTGGTGATGATTATGGGTAAACCAGAGAAGACTCCGTGGATTTGATGATATGAAAGGTTTATGTTTTTTTGGATGGACGTATTGATGTGCTTATGAATGTATGGATGCTTTGAGTAAGCTCCTTGTTGTGATGAGAGATCAATTGGTAGCACGTGAGTGTGAGCTAAACCCGGCCTGCTACACCACTAGGGTGGGTTGATCTAAATAGATGAGGGATCGATTGGTGGCAATGCCTGGGGAGACGAGTTAAACCCGACTTGCTGCACCATAGGGGTGGGTCGATCGAAAATAGGTGACGGGTCGATTGGTGGTGATGTCTAGGGAGCATCGATATGCCCAGCTTGCTACACCACTTGGGTGGGTCGATCTGCTCTGGTTGTTTGTGGATGCTGCGAGGTAGTACCTCTGAGTGGTATGAACGAAATGTCGCCAGCCTGCGGGATTGGTAGACTAGGATGGAACTGGCCAACCAACAAGTGAAGAACCTCTGATCGGCGGTGTACGACTGGAATATCTGGTACACCAATAAGGTGAAATATGGCGTGGGTCCCCTGCCGGACCCACCGTTATATTCCATGCGACGAGTGGAGGCGTTACGCTAAGTACTTATAATCAACCACACTTGGACTAGCCAACAGAATACAACAGAAGACTCAAAGACTTAGAAGGAAATCAAGTTCAGAAAAGTGAGTTTGACGTTCGTCGAACTCAGCTCGACGAAAGGCGTGCTCAGCTCGACGAACTCAGAGTCAAATCTCTGAGTTGAGCTCCACGATATTCGATTTCAGGACGATGAATTCTGGAAGTTCAACTTCAACACTTTTAGTCCAGACTACTTTCTCTGAACTCAGGTCGACGAAGTTATATTATAAGCTCGACGAACTTGGAGCACATAATTAGGAAGTTCTTCATAGAAAGCAGTTAGCTTATCTCAGGTCGGCAAACTTGGTTCTCAGGTCGACGAACAAGGATTCCCAGGTCGATGAACATGATTTATCTGGTCGACGAACTTGGATCTCAAGTCAACGAAATCTATTCTCTGGTCGACGATTGCTATGCAATTCCAGACTTGGAATTTTCCCACATTTTGTCCTTATTCTATAACAGTAATTCCTGAGTAATTAATGATTATATTATCTGAATATAGCCGTTAGTGGCAGCACTGATTATGGTATTCATCAGAAATATTACTTGCCATTTTTAATGGGTCAGTTGGGGAAATCCATTAATGCAATATTCTCTCCAACCGATTTTCATTCTCCAGGCCGTCAACAATTAATGGAATGGAATTCAAAATTCAAAAGGAGAATTCGACTGAAGATATAAAAGAGTTTTTCTTTTCCAAAAGAAGAGATATAGAATATACAGAGAACTGATATAATACAGGAAGATAAATACATAGAGAAGAGATCAACAACAACAATATTCTGAACCTTCTCTATACAAAAAACAAATTGTTTTCTCCTTGACATTACTGAAGAAGAAGAAGAACAATCATCAAAAATCAAGAGTCTTCTTCAACCTTCATTCCAGGAGCTTTCAAGGACAACACATCCATATCAGTCAGAAGTTCCAAGATCTCATTTTCAAGTCAAGGCTGAAGACTGAAGACCTACACCCTGTGCAAGACTCCAAGTGTTATAGAGAGGAGTTCTTGACAATAGCAAAAATCCACTAGTCTTCTCTGTTGAAAAGAGAAAACGAAGACACCATCAATCTCTCTCCCCCTCTGTATAAAGGGTTTATTAACTCCCTTCAAAAGTTTATTTTGGTTTTTGAGCACCTGATCAAAAGCTCGTGGCTGTCACCTGATCAAAACCTGCCAGTGGATTCCTACTAGGGTGGTAGAAGAGTGGATGTACTCAGGTTGGGGAACCACTATAAAAGTTCTTATGCTGTCTGGTTGCCCTTTTCTTTTTGTTCTTGTTGTGGCTGTGATAGATTAGATTATTTGTGCTATGTTAGATTAGATAAACTTAGGTTGCTTTTGCTTTCTGTAAAGCTTGGTATCTTTTATTTCATTACTCTGATATTATTATATAAACAACAAAAAGTTTTCAAGTTACTCTATTCACCCTCCCTCTAGAGTAAATCAGGTCTAACCCTCTCTTTCAATTGGTATCAAAGCAGTTTCCTTTGGTTGTACAAGCTAACCCTTATACCAAAAGATCCTCTGTTAGATCTGATCTTTATTTCTCTTAGGTTTAGTTAGTTCACAGTATGATACAGAATAAGGATTATGCAAGTACCAGACCTCCAGTCTGCAATTTAAATAAATTTGCAATTTGAAAGGCAAGAATCAGATTGTATATGAATTCCATTGATGAGGACATCTACAATTCCATTTTGAAAGGTCCTCCTCAACCAACAGATTCTACATCCACATCAACTTCAAGCACTCATACAGTTCCACCACCTGAGTGGACTGATGCTTAGAAGAAAGCCAAAATAGCTGATGCAAAAGCTATGAATATACTGGCCCAGACCATGTCAGATGACATTTTCCAAAAGGTGGCTGAGTGCACCTCTGCAAAAGTAATCTGGGATTCTCTCAACCAAATAGTTGTTAGATCTGCAGATGAGAGAAAAGATAGAAAATTAACTCTCATCTCATAGCATGAGAACTTCAAGAAAGATGAAGCTGAATCTGTTGGTGACATGTACAACAGATTAAGCTCCATTATTAGTGAGTTGAAGACCTTGGAAAAAGACATCTCTCTCACAGAGGTGAATGACAAGATCCTAATGTGCTTCCCAAGCTCATGGGATTCCAGGATTTGGCCAATCAAGGAGGCCAGAAGCTTGAATGAGATTTCCACTGAATCTCTCCTGGGAAAGCTCAAATCTTATGAGCAGCTGATCAAATCCAGGGAAGCTGCAAAACAAAGGACTCCTCCACCAGCAGGAAAGGAGCAGAATATAGCATTCAAAGCTGCTGGAGAGATTGAAGCTCCAACAATCAATGAAGAACTGATGAGTCTCTTTGCCAAGAGATTCTACAAAATGGCAAGAAAGGACTTCAGGAGAAAGTCATCCAGGAATGATGACAAGCCTAGGTATGATAAAACTCATACTAAAGAAAGAGTATATTTTGGATGCAAGAAACCAGGACACTTCATCTCTGAATGTCTTGAGAATCAGAAGAAGGAGAGAAGAAGAGAAAAGGACTCCAGAAGTAAGCAATACAGCAGGCCTTCCTCCAGCAAGCACAAAAAGAAGGAGAAGGGCTTTGTGGCTTTATTGCTGAAACCTGGAGTGACACAGAAGATGAATCCACATCTTCCAGTCCCAGTGAAGAGGAAGATGGGGTAAAGACAAGGGAAGTCTGCCTCATGGCTATCAATGCATCTTGCATCCCATCAGATGCTGAATAAGAATCTAATAATGAATAAACTTCAGAATCGGAAGCTGATCAGGTACTATTATCATTTGATTATAGTTTTGATAGTTTTAAAATTGAATTTAAAACCATGTGTATAGATTTAATAAATTCTGAAAAAGAAATCAAACTACTTAGAGAAAAACTAACTGATCATGAAATGTGTATCTCTGAAAATGTTAAATTAAAGGATGATTTACTTTTAGCAAATGAACAAATAATTTCACTAAAATCTGAATTAACTGAGGCTAGGAAACTTGAAGAATCCCTAAATGGGAGATGTATCAAGTTGATGGACATCACAAGCACAATCAATGCCAGACTTAATGGCAAGCTGAGCTTAGGTGCATCATCAAGCCAACCCCCACTTATTTATAAAAATATATTAACTACACCCATAAAATTTGTATCAGAAAAGGGAAAGAAAAAGTTTGATAATAATAATGTTAAACAAATTGAATCAAAACCAAAGAATAAGAAAAGAAAACAAAATAAGAAAAATCCAAATAAAAATAATGTTCAGCAGATTTCATCGAACGCAGATCGACGAAATATGTATAGTTCGTCGAACTCTATTCGACGAACTCCGAACTCAGATTTATATAATAATTATTCGTTGAACTACGATCAACGAAACCAATATGGTTCGTCGACCAGAGATCGACGATTTTGGGGCTCAGAAAATGACTTCTATCATTCTCTGAGTGGAGTTCGACTAACTCATCCCAATTCGTCGAACTTAGGTCGATGAACTCACCAGAATTCGTCGAACGCAGATCAGTTTAACAAAAATTTTAATTTCTCTAAAGCTTATAACCAACAAAGAACATTTGATAATAAATTTAATCAATGGATAATTCCACCTAGGAAATATCACCCTTTAAGATATAAAAGCCAACCTGAATATTCATTTATTTCCAGTTTTAGTTATGTAAAGAAAGACCCAAGGTAACCTGGGTCAGGAATGACTAATCTGTTTCATTGCAGGTAAAAGATTGTTCTACCACAAAGCAACAGTGGTATCTGGACAGTGGCTGTTCAAAGCACATGATTGGAAATAAGGCCAACTTAACACATTACAAGGCAAAGCTAAGACCAAAAGTAATATTTGATGACTCCAATTGTGGTCAGACTGAAGGCTATGGATAAGTCAGAATTAGAGCTGTCACCTTCAAGAATGTTGCATATGTAAGTGGACTGAAACATAACTTTATCTCCATAAGTTAATTATGTGATGAAAGGTATCAGGTATCATTTACTAAAACTTCCGGTATTATTACTTCTTTAGCTAATCTTGTAGTATTAACTGATACTAGATTAGGAAACATTTATGTAGTTAACTTTCAGTCAGCTAAATATGAAATTTGCCTATTTAATTCAACTAGTAATAATAATGACCTTTGACATAGGAGATTAGGTCATGTTAACTTGAAAAATATTGTCAAACTATCTAGGGACAACCTTGTTAGAGGATTGTCTTTTTGCCCCTAAAAGAAGGAAAGCCTTTGCATGTCTTGTCAATTAGGCAAGCAAACTAAAAGTAGTTTTAAATCATTAAACAAAAGTGACTCACCTAGAATATTATACTTACTATATATGGACCTTTTTGGCCCTATAGCAGTACAAAGTATAGGGGGAAATCTTATACTTTAGTGATTGTAGATGACTTCTCTAGATTCACTTGAGTTTTCTTTCTGAGATCTATGTCTGATAACTTTAAGGTTCTTACAGATTTTCTCAAGAACATACAGATTGAGTACTCTACTCCAGTTGCATTGATTAGAATTGATCATGGTACTGAGTTTGAGTCTCTTCTTATACAAGAGTTTTGTAGGAAGGAAGGTATCAGACATTGCTTCTCAGCTCCTAGAACACCTCAATAAAATGAGGTTGTTGAAAGGAAGAATAGAATCCTAATTGAATCAACAGGCACATTACTTGCAGATGCTTATTTGCCCCTATCCTTTTGGGCAGAGGCTGTAAGCACAACAATTTATATACTATTGTGTATTGTATCTACACTAACCCAGATTTGATGAAGTCACCCTTGAACTAAGATGAATTAAGTTGTATTTGGTGCTTGGTTTAAGTTATGTGTTTGCAGGAATTCTTATCGGAAGTGTAGACCAATGTCAGTCTACAATGGGTCACCAAACACAGGACCATACAATGTAATCCCTCATTTTATGCTCCAAGGTGTTGACTCATGTGTATTCTCTCTATTGGGATACACTTCATATTCAAGCTCTAGGACTATGTGAATAGACCTGGTGCTGATTTCCCCTAGAAGAAGAAAAATTCTGTCAAGAAAATTTTCCTAAGTAAAGTACTCGAGTAGTTCTTTACTTACTCGAGTAAGTTACTGAGTTCATACTCGAGTAATAATGCTCTTACTCGAGTAGTTAAGATATTACTCGAGTAGTTTCCTTTTACCTCTCGAGTTTACAGAAATTTACTTCTCAAATTTTTCTAAGTTAAATACTCGAGTAATCATCTTATATACTCAAGTAGTTCTATCTTCTGTCTCGAGTAGTTGAATTCTGACTCTCGTGTAGTTCTCACTTACTCGAGTAGTCTAAGTTAAGTACTCGAGTAGTTCGTCTACTACTCGAGTAGTCCAGTGTTTATACTCGAGTAATCCAGAATTCCATTCCAGAAAATTTCTCTAAGTGAATTACTCGAGTAGTCATCTTATATACTCGAGTAGTTCTATTTATCTCGAGTAGTTCAACTTCTATACTCGAGTAGTTCAGTTTTCCTGTTCCAGAAATTTTCTAAGTCTATGACTCGAGTAGTTTCTTATATACTCGAGTAGTTCTTTCTTATATACTCGAGTAGTATTTCTTATACTCGAGTAATCTACTCCATCTCTCGTGTAAGTACTTAAGTACTCGAGTATATTATTCTTGTTACTCGAGTAGCTGATTCCTTGAATTTTTATTTACTCGAGTAGTTGACTCCATGTACTCGAGTAATGATCTCATTCCCCTCGAGTAGTTTTTTCTCATGTACTCGAGTAGTGTTGCATGTACTCGAGTAGTCTGTTATATCTCGAGTAATTTACTTTGACTTTTTTGAAAATTCTTGAAGTCCATACCTAATGGTCTTATTCATAAACTTTGACGTGATTGGTCCACGTGTCTCTCATAATGACTCAATTAAGTCTAATCTTTTCTGATCCTATAAAAGGTCTTGTCTAAACCGACAAACCCTAATTTATCAAAGAAGATTATTTTTTTAAGAAGTTTTTGCAGCCGTACTCTCTGAAGAATTTCTGTCTCCTCTCTCTCTCTCCAAGAAATGAAATTCGCCGCCGCCGCCGTCGCAGATTCCCGACCGGCTAGGGTTTTCATTTTCAGAGGATTCAGATTAAGAAGATTTTATAGATCGAGATTTCCGCTCAACTCTTCATCCTCTATTCGATCGTGTAAAGTCAAGAAGATCCAGATCTGATTTTGCCGAGATTTTCTTCACCTCTCTGATAAAGCCTCAACGCATAGAAGAAGAAGATCCTGACCGACAGTTTGCAGATCAGAAATAGAAGATTACTGTTTGTATTTCTTTACAAATTTATTTCATTATTGTAGGAGAAGTTTTCTTCGAGTGTAGGAGTTTTTCAACTCTGAGATTGTAATAAGTTTCATCTTCCGAGTGTAGATCTGGTTTGTGGATCGAGTTTGTAGGAACGTTGTTCCGAGGGTAGGATTGATTTTCAATCCGAGATAGTGGAGTAGCCGAGTCTAGTGTATTGCTAGATTGGTGAGGGAAAGTGGATGTACTCAAGGTTGGGGAACCACTATAAATCTTGCCTCGTCTTTGTTTGATTGGTAGATAGATCTGTGCTTTGGTTTGTAATTTTTTTTATTCCTCAAAAAGACGCACATCTCACCTATTCACCCCCTCTAGGTGATTTAGGTAGGCAACTATAAACTTTCAATTGGTATCAGAGGGAGGTTAATCGTTAAAAGCTTTACACCTTGATCAGATCATTCAATAGCTATCATTTGAGATCTACCAACAATGGACAAGGCTAAAGATTTTGCCAAGCTTCCTTTATGCACCAAGAATAATTTTCCCATGTGGAAAGAGAGAATCAAGTTCTTTATGGAAGCTGTGGATCCAAGGATCTTCATGATAGTTGAAGAAGGTCTTTATATTCCCATGACCGTCTCCACTATAGATCCAACTAAGAAAGTCCCAAAGAAACTTATGGATCTAGATAAGGATGAGATTGCACTTGTCTCATTAGACAAAAAGGCAAAAAATATCATAGCAAGTGCAGTCGATGATTCAATGCTGCAAAACCTGATTCACTGGCAGTCTGCGAAGGAGATGTGGTAGTCACTAGTTACCTTGATGGAAGGTACAGAAGAAGTGAGGGATGATAGAAGATCCCTTCTTAATCAGAAGTATGAAGCTTTCTGATAAGGAAATAAAGATACCATTGCTGACACCTTTGAGAATTTCTTCAAGATTGTGAATGGGCTAAGGGTCTATGACAGAGTCTTCACTAATGGAGAATTAAATGATAAGTTCTTGAGATCCCTAACTAAGGAATGTGATAACAAGGTCTGTGCCATAAGGGAGTTTGGAAAACTGGCCGAGACAGACACTCAGAATCTCTTCGGGAAGCTTATGTCATATGAGCGTCAACTCAACACGAGAAAGGCTGAAGAAGAGAAGAGCAGGTCTGCATTCAAAGAGAAGTTTGTTGCTTTAAAGACAGACACCTCTAAGAAGACAAAGGTTGTTTCTCCTACTCCAACACCAGAAGTTAGTGAAGAAGAAACCTCAGAGCCAAGCACCTCAGGCTCTGAACTATCAGAAGGAGAGTTCTCACTACTCTCTCGATAGTTCAAGAAATTCTTAAACAATAAGAAGCAATGGAAAGGCAAGGATGCCTCCTATAGAAGATCACGACGTGATAGTGATCGACAAGGAAAAGGCTCAAGTAGCCATGACAGGTATAACTCTAAACAGAACAAACATGTTTCTACTGACATTATTTGTTATTGTTGTAATAAGCCAGGACACGTCATCGCTGACTGCCCTCACAAGAAGGAGGGTTGTAGAAGAGAGGAAAAGAAGTCCTCGTACAACAAGACGAGGACAAAGAAGAGCTTGATAACCAAAAAGGGAAGGACTCTTAGTGACTCTGACTCATCTGAGTCGAGTGAAGAAGAAGAAGCCTATTTTGGACTCATGGCTCAAACTGATGATAAACAAGAGCCCCAGTTCACTGGGAAGGTAAACTCTCACACTCCTCTTTCTGATTCTGAAGTTTATGAACATGATTGTTGTTGATGCGCGAAAAAGGCACCGGGGGCACAGCTAACACGGAGGGGAGCGTGTTCGGTCTCACAAGCTAGGAGAGGGAGAGGATAGGAAGGAAGGAAGCCTCTGAGTGCTCGAGAGTGGAGCAAGCGGCTTGTCAAGGAGGTTGCGGGGATAGAGGAGAGGCTTGATCAACTGAGAAGGTTGACCAAGAGAGAAGGAGGAGGTTGATCAGAAGCTGTCGAGCAGACAGTTACTACGACGATCGACCAGAAGAGAAGCTCAAGGAGCAGCAAGGATCTTTATTAGCAGAGAAAACGGCTTGCTGAGCAGAAGATAAGGCTAGCTGAGCAGAGAGCAAGGCTTGCTGAGCAGAGAGAAAGGCTTGCTGAGCAGAGAGCAGGAGAGGGAGCCGCTAACAGCGGCAACAACAGACTTCGCCCGCCGCGGCTTAAATGCTACACTTGCGACGGGCTTTCCTCTAATCAAGAAAGAAGATTACAGCTTGCTAGTGCACCTTTACATGGAAAAGCATAAAAGAGTACAAAGGGGGAAGCTGGCGGTTTGGGAAGAAGTTGCCAGAGACTAAGGAAAAAAGACTAAGGAAAAGAGGCTGTCTGCAGCTGTGGAGGACTGGAAAACTGAGTCCGCAGAGTCTGCTGGCAAGCTGCAGGTAAGCTGTGGAGGACTGCGCGGACTGGAAAACTGAGTCCGCAGGGTCTGCTGGATCAACTGCTGGAAGACTGCGCGGACTGGAAAACTGAGTCCGCAGAGCTTACTAGATCAACTGCTGGAGGACTGCGCGGACTGGAAAACTGAGTCCACAGAGCTTGCTGGATCAACTGCTGGAGGACTGCGCGGAATGGAAAACTGAGTCCGCAGAGCTTGCTGGATCAACTGCTGGAGGACTACGCGGACTGGAAAACTGAGTCCACAGAGCTTGCTGGATCAACTGCTGGAGGACTGCGCGGACTGAAAAATTGAGTCCGCAGAGTCTGCTGGCAAGCCTTGTCTCCTCTTCTGGTCCCCCAGAATGAGAGGTATCAGGGGCTATTTATAGGCCCGGGGAAGATCTTCTAGAAGCGGGGCCCAGTGACGTCATTATGACGACCTGCGCGGACTCTGCGGACTGGAAAATGGAGTCTGTCAAGTTGGTGGGTGAAGCAAGCGGCAGGAGGCCGGGAGAGAACGGAGACCGCCCCCTTTCGGGCGGCCTGGGCAGAGTCCAGGGGGAGTCCACCCAGCGGGACGGAGGCCGCCCCCTTGCGGGCGGCCTGGGCGGACTCCAAGGGGAGTCCGCACGGCTGGCCGGAGGCCGCCCCCTTGCGGGCGGCCTGGGCGGACTCCAGGGGGAGTCCGCCCGGCTGGCCGGAGGCCGCCCCCTTGCGGGCGGCCTGGGCGGACTCCAGGGGGAGTCTGCCCGGCGGGCCGGAGGCCGCCCCCTTACGGGCGGCCTAGGCGGACTCCAGGGGGAGTCCGCCGGCTGGCCGGAGGACGCCCCCTTGCGGGCAGCCTGGGAGGACTCCAGGGGGAGTCCGCCTGGCTTGCTGGCGGAGCTGAGACCGCCCCTTGCGGGCGGGATCCTGATGGTAGGTTGCCTCCTGCAAGGAAAAGCACTGCACGGTTAGCGGGCCTAACCGCATGGCCTGCGAGGGTGAGCTATGGGAATAGCCCGCCGTCCCGCAGGGCACGCGGTTGATAGGAGACCTAGGCGGACATGGAAAACTGTCCGCCTATACGGGGACTTGTCACGATCAATAGGAGAATCTGAGGATCGCGACTAGCCAGCTGGCTACCTTGGGAAGGATCGCCATTTCTGGGTTAACATAATCCCCACACTTTTTTAAGTTCCGAAGGGAACTTCGAAAACGTTGGAGACCCAATGAAAGTGCAGCTAGATCTGATATACTCTAGAGAGGGGTGAATAGAGTATACGGTGCTTTGAAACTTTTTACAACAGTTGTTGTAATATGTGTGAGCAGGGAAGCAGTAATAAATCTAATCAGAGCACTAAGTTAAACAAAAGCTAATCACAGAGTAATTAAGGACAGAAACAAACATAAAAACAAGCAAAACCAGAAGAAACAAGGAAATATAGTGGTTCCCCTAAACTTGGGTACATCCACTCTTCTACCACCCTAGGTAGGAATCCACTGCAGGATGAGTTGATCAGGTGTCCTGGGCACCAATGAGCTTTTGATAAGGTGCTCAAAAACCAAAGCAGATTTTTTGATCAGGTGTCTTGCCACCAATGATCTTTTGACAAGGTGCTCAAAAACCAAGCTCAAACTTTTGAAGGGAGTTTGAGAAACCCTTTACAGAGAGGGGGTGAGAGAGTGATGGCAGTCTTCTCTTTCTCAAACAGCTGAGAAGACTACGTGGATTGTTGATGTCAAAGCTCCCCCTGAATCCTTGAGATCTTCAGGAAGAAGAGCTTTGATGAGGGTGATAGGCCTTCAAAGATTGAACTCCAGCAATAGATGATTTCAGCAATGACTGAAATGTTGGATGTCTGGAGTCTTGAAAAATGTTGGCCTTGAACACTTTGAAACTAAAGAGATCTGAAGATTTCTGACAAGATTGATCTCCTTGGATGAGTGTTCTTGAGAATTCTTTGAGACAGAAGATTTTGTTGAAGATGATTGATTGTATGTCTGTGTGTCTGTGAATCTCTACTACTGATTCAAAAAAGAATTCTACTCTTTTATTCTCTGATATTGAACAAAACATTCTCTCTGAGAAGAATAGCCGTTGGTCTGCATTAATTGCATCCTTAATTGCAAAATCTCTTCTGGAGGAAAGTCCATAGAAATATTCCTTGAAAAATCCCTTGAAACTTGGTCCAGAAATGAATGAAAACGTCTAGGAAATCTCTGAATTAATTGCAGAATAACTCCTTAACTGATTTGAAATTAAATCTAGAAACATCCTTGAAGTTATCTGAAATCGTCGAACTGAGCTCTGCTATCGTCGAGCTGAGCTCAGCGACCTGGAAATATACAGCAGCAAAATATCGTCGATCTGAGCTCAAAGATCGTCGAACTGAGCTCAGAGATAAAGATCCAAAGCAGAGTCAAAATCGTCGACCTGAGCTCACCGATCGTCGAACGGAGTTCGGCGATATAATGAAGTTGAGCTCAGCGATCGTTGAATGGAGTTCGATGATCTGTCGAAGTTGAGCTAGACGATCGTCGATCGGAGTTCGACGAATCGTCGTGCTGAGCTCGACGATATGACTTAGTCTCAAAACAGAAAATCTTGGTCTTCAAGGCAGCTTCCAAACCTAGACTTCTAACCCTTAGACTCAATTCTAATTGACCTATTGGGCTATACAGGAGGTCAAGCAAAGATTCCTAGAGACATAGTGATCCTGACCCAAATTAGTAATAGGGTGTTCCAACAATCTCCCCCTATTTGGGTTAGGATTACTATTTACAGACTTTGGAAAAATTTAATGACAGCATACAAGCAGCAAAACAGAAAAACAACAGCTACACATAGCAGAACCATAGAAATATATAGCATCCAGATAATCAGAAATCAGAGAATGTCACCTTACAATATCATTTCTTTTCCTTGCCCTTAACAAGTTTAATCTCTCTGTTGGGATTGAGGGCTTCTTTGTTTGATCTGGTATCATCTGCTGCACCCAAATATGTTTGCTTCTTAGGCCTGGGAACTACAGCTTCAGGATGTAATTCCATATACCTGTCAGAATCAAAGAATTTACTTGATGCATATCTCTCTAGCTCTTTCTGTCTCTGTTCAGACATAGTTGAAATGTTGGAAGAATCTTTTCCTTGCTCTCTAGCCTTTTTAATCTGATCCAGTGCAGCTAGTTCTTTTAACCTGGCAGTCCAAGCAGCTGGATTATTCTCAGCATCCTCAAAAGGTACATGTGGCTCATATCTGTTAGAGGGATTATCTTGAGAAGGCCTGGCAGACACAGTTTCTTTCAGCTTATAAGGGAAAGGACCAGATGTTGTATCAGAAGAAATTTGTCCTCCCCTAGAATATGGGTGCTGCCTGGAGTAACCTTTGGAGTAGACTTGAATATCTCTTTGATTTCCTCTGTATCCTCCTCTCCTTGATTGAGATCCCCTGGACTGGCTTCCCCTATTGTAAGATCTGGCATGAGGCTGATAGGGGGCCTGACTTCTGGCTGGGGGTTGAGCTGCAGAGCTTCCACCTGCACCTGCATCAGGAGGAGGTGGTGGAGGAGGATGAGAGTGTTGAAATTGAGAGGAGCCCTTCTCATATTTTTCTCTTCTTCTTCGTTACTTTCAGCTGGTTCTTAGAGTATTGCATCCAGTGTTCAGTAATATGGCAGTCATGTAGAATGTAATATGGGATATCATTGTTATCCTTAACTTTAGCAGGAGGTACCCTCTTCATTGCTTTGCTCCTTGCCTTTCTTTTCCTGGCAATGGTAGCAGAAGAGTCATCAGAGTCTATTCTAAATTCATCACTTTCAGAACTCTGGTCATCATAGAGAGCATCTATTTTCTTCATTAAGTCCTTCTTGAGCTGTACAGAAGCAGATGAGGCAGAGGTTGTAGCAGCAGGTGTTGAAGTAGTAACAGCAGAAATGACAGCAGCAGATGGAGTAGAAGCAGTAACAACAACAGCAGCAACAGTAGGCTCTGGACAGGTGATAGCAGCAACAACTTCACTAACAACAGCAGAAACAGAAGGAATATCATCAAAGACTGCAGAAGGCTCAAATTCAGGTGCCTCTGACATAAGAATTTCCTTGGAAATTGGTTCATCAGTAATGACAGAAACTTCAGCAGCAGTATCAATATTTGCAGCAGCAGCAGTATCAACATTCTCAGAAGCAACAACCATCCTTTCTTCAGAAGAAGCAGCATCATCAACATTTTCAGCAGCAGCAAACACTGAATTGACAAAGGAGGTGATAATGCTTGGGTCACAGCAAGAAAATGGCACAAGTGCCTTGGATAGATCCTCTGGAGGCTGGACAGCATTGACCTCTGGCAGACAGCTGAAGTATGCAGAATCAAAAGTTGAAAGCAAAGACCTGAGGTCTATTGCAAGGATTGCAGCAGGAGGACTTTGTGCTTGAGGCACAGCAATAGCAGTAAGAGGAGGAGCTGAAGAAGCAGTAAAGACAGCAGCAGCAGTAGACAGGCTCACAGAAGCAGTCACAGAAGCAGCAACAGCAACAGCAGCAACATGAAGACTCACTTCATATGGCATCTCCCCCTACCTAGATTCAGACAAGTATGGATCAAGGCACACTACTGTAGGAGCTGCCTGAGGGAAGAGGGAAGAGAGCCTGACAGAGAGAGCTGCCACTGACAGGTGTAGTGGAGCCAAGGAGGTCTCCAACAGTAGAGAGAGCCTGGGGGCAAGCAACTCATACAGCCTGTCAGCAAGGGCTGGGAGGTCTACTTGCTCAAGGGCTGGAGCAGAGGTAGAAGATATAGGAGCAGCTGAGGGTACTGGTAGTGGAGAGCTGGTGAATGGTGGAAGGGATGGCTGAGGTGTTGGTAGGATGGATATGGAGGACAGTGGGATGGAGATGGATGGGGTGAATGTTGGTTGGTCTATGATGTGGTGAAGAAGGTCTTGAAAGGAAGTGGAGGAGGAGGGTAGCTCAGGAGGAGATGATGGGGAATCATCCATAAAGGAATCATCAATTAGGGTGAAGGATGGATGAGAGGGTGATGAAGTGACATCTGGTGGAGGGTAGGAGAATAATGGATGGAAAGGTTCTTCTGGTGGTGGAAGAATAGGTACTGGAGATGGTGTGGATGTTGGAGAGGGGCTGAATATGATGATAGTGGATGGAGCTGGAGTGGTAGAGGGTATGGGAAGGGATGGAATGGGAGGAGGAGGAGGGGAGGCAGCAACATCAGCCAGGTCATCTGCAGGGGCAGAGACCTGTGGAGGAGTGAGTCTTAGAGTCCTTGTGCCTGAAGGAGTACTGGAGGAGGGCCTGCTAGGCTTGCTGATTTGTCTGTCCCACTTTCCAAAGAGGGCACAAGACAGTCTCTTGGAGGCATTTATATGAATTCCAGAGGAGACCAACAAGGCAGGGCACCTGTGCTACAGAAACACTCCAATGATTCTCCCAAAGTTTACAAAGCTTTTGTTGATTTTCTTCTTGATGAGGTCAAAGAAAACTTCTCCCCAATTCAGATTTTTCTTGTCCACAAGAGCTCCCATGAGGCAGAGCTGATACCTTGAAATTGTATCATAGGCAGAGTGCTTAGCCAGTAGCACTTTCCCAACAACATCTGCCATGAATCTATATTCTACAGACAGGTTCCTTTTGAAGAACTTGCTAGGGTTTCCCTCTGGATGACCCATTCTGGCAAGCAGTTCAGAATACTCATCTCCAGATAAGTCAGCAGTGTCTTCTCCATTCCTCAACTCAAAAACTTCTGATAGAATTGTTGGGGTTAAGGGTACCTGGGTTCCAGATATAGACCCAACAATGGTGTTGGTATCTTGATTGTGGGCAGTATAAACCCACTCCTTTATCTCATCAAATGCCAGCTTTATCCTTGTGGTCATTATTGCTGTCAGATTCTGGTCTTTGAACAATCCCAATATGTCTTGAAAAACCTGGTCAGTTGTGCTGAATGATTCCATGTCGATGTCAAAACCAGCATCAAACTTCATAGCAGCAAGAACAGCAACTGACACAGCCATTGGTACCTGCAAAAATTCAACAAACAAAACGACCAAGTGTCGAACTATTTGGAGGGAAAAAAAATTTTTGCAGAGAAATCGAAAGCGCAAGAGAGAACGACGGCGAAAAATGAGTTTTATATTAGGGTTCGACGCAGAATTGGAAAGATCGTTGAACTCAGTTCGACGATCGAGGCTTTTAAAGGAATCTGAAGAGTCTGCAACATCGTCGATCTCCGTTCGACGATATTGGAGAGCGTCGAGCTCCGTTCGACGATCATTCAGAGAACAAAATCATCGAGCGCCGTTCAACGATCGTTGACCGGAAGAGATAGTTCATACTATCTGAGAGACACTGAACTCAGTTCGACGATTTCGGAAATCGTCGATCTCCGTTCGACGATCTTGGGGCAAATTGTCGAGCGCAGTTCAGAGATCAGAAAAATTCTAGACACTAAGAAAAATCAGAATGTTTGCCTAGTCTTGGTCAATTTTTAAGCTTTCAAAATCTTGGATATTATTAAAGACTTCCTCCATCTAGCATTCCTAACTGATTTAGGAAGAAGGTGTGTTTCTTTTCATCCAAAGGCTTGGTGAAAATATCTCCCCTTTGTAAATCAGTTGGAATATATTGTAGTTCAATTTTATTCTTTTCAACATTATCCCTTAAGAAATGATGCCTAATCTCTATGTGTTTTGTCCTACTATGGAGGACTGGATTTTGAGCTATAGAGATAGCACTGGTGTTATCACAAAAAATTTTAGACTTCTCTAAGTTGTAGCCATAGTCTAGGAGTTGGTTTTGAATCCACAAGATTTGTGAACAGCAACTGCCTGCAGCCATATATTCAGCTTCAGCAGTTGAAGTTGACACAGATGTTTGTTTCTTACAAAACCAAGAGACAAGTCTGTCACCAAGGAACTGACAAGTTCCACTGGTGCTTTTCCTGTCAATTCTGCATCCAGCATAATCAGCGTCAGAGAATCCAGTTAAATCAAATGCTGAATCTTTTGGATACCAGAGACCTAGATTTGGACAACTTTTAACATACCTGAGAATCCTCTTTACTAGTGTTAGGTGTGACTCTCTAGGGCTTACTTGGAACCTAGCACATATACATGTAGCAAACATTATATTTGGTCTACTAGCTGTAAGATACAGTAAAGAGTCAATCATTGCTCTATATGTTGTCTGATCAACATGTTTCCCATGTTCATCAGCATCCAATACAGCATTAGTAGGCATGTGTGTTTTCATACAAGATGCTTCAGACATGCCAAATTTCTTAACCAGTTCATTTGCATACTTGGTTTGAGAAATGAAGATGCCTTCAGCATGTTGCTTGACTTGCAATCCTAGGAAGAAGGATAGCTCACCCATGCTACTCATCTGAAATTTAGAATGCATCAAGTTAGAAAACCTTCTGCACAATTTGGAGTCAGTAGAACCAAAAATAATATCATCTACATAAATTTGTACTAGTAGGGTATGAGACTTATGGGTTCTAATGAAAAGAGTTTGGTCTACTCTACCCCTTATAAAACCATTTTCCAAAAGAAAGCATGCTAGGGTCTCATACCATGCTCTAGGAGCTTGCTTGAGACCATATAATGCTTTATTCAATCTAAAAACATAATCAGGAAAAGTTGGAGAGATAAAACCTGGAGGTTGTCTGACATAAACTTCCTCTTTGATGTCTCCATTCAAGAAAGCACTTTTGACATCCATCTGATATACTTTAAAGCCTTTATGTGCTGCATAAGCTAGAAATATTCCGATGGCTTCTAATCTTACAACAGGTGCAAAAGTCTGGTCGTAGTCTATTCCTTCTTCTTGAGAGTATCCCTGAGCAACTAGCCTTGCCTTGTTCCTCATAATTACTCCTTGATCATCCAATTTGTTTCTGAATACCCATTTTGTTCCAACAATGGAATGATCCTTAGGCTTTGGCACTAGTTCTCATACTTTGTTTCTCTCAAATTGATGCAACACCTCTTGCATTGCAATGATCCAGTGTGGATCTTGCTCTGCATCTTGAATGGACTGAGGTTCAATTTGAGATAGGAAGCAGGTGTGCAACAGGTTTTGGTTGACCTGATTTCTGGTTTGCACACCAGCTGAGATTTCTCCAATTATTTGGGAAATTGGATGGTCTCTTGATGTTACTAAATCAATAGGGGGTGTTGATTGTTCACCAACCTGTGTTGTTGTTTCCTCTTATGGTACAACAATTGGCTCTTCAAGTTGTTCTTCAATATGTTGAGCATTTTCTTCATCTCCACCGCTTTCATCCTCTTGAGTAACCTGTAACTTGTTCAAGTCTTCAACTAGAGAATGTTCCTGCAAAGGTTCTATGGTAGAAGAAGTCTTCTCCTTGAAAGACATGTTAGTTTCATCAAAGGATATGTGAACAAATTCCTCAATTTTAAAGATGATTTATTATAGACCCTATAAGCCTTGCTGATCATGGAGTATCCCAGAAACACTCCTTCATCAACTTTGGCTTGAAATTTTGCTTAATATTTCTTGTCATTATTATGAATATAGCAAATACAACCAAAGACTCAAAAATAATCAACTTTAGGTTTCTTCCCTTTGAGTAATTCATAGGGAGTCTTTCCCTTTAGTTTATGCATCAGACTTCTATTCAGCACATAGTTGGAGGTGTTCACTGCCTCTGCCCAAAAGGATAGAGGTAGATGAGCATCTGACAACAATGTAGTCGCAGATTCAATAAGGGTTCTATTTTTCCTTTCAGCTACCCCATTTTGCTGAGGAGTTCTAGGAGCTGAGAAAGTATGTCTGATCCCTTCACTCTGACAGAACTCTTGCATAAGAAGAGAATCAAACTCTGTCCCATGATCACTTCTGATCAGGGCAATGTGAGTATTGAACTCAATCTGTATACATTTGAGAAACTCTGTCAGACACTTAAAGTTATCAGACTTTTTCATTAGAAAGAACACCCAAGTGAATCTAGAGAAGTCATCTACAACTACTAAAGTGTAGGATTTCCCTCCTAGACTTTGTACTGTGATGGGTCCAAAGAGATCCATGTGTAACAGATACAATATCCTAGGTGAATCACTCTTATTAAGTGACTTAAAGCTGTTTTTAGTTTGCTTGCCTAATTGACAAGCCCTGCAGAGTCCTTCCTTCTTGTAGGGGCCAGAAGGTAGTCCTCTAACAAGATTGTCTTTGGATAGCCTAGTAATAGTTCTAAGGTTTAGGTGTCCTAATCTCTTATGCCATAAAATATTTGGTCTATAGACAGAATTGAACAAGCAGATATCTACATCAGTTGAAAGAAAATCTACTAGGTAGATGTTACCTTTTCTTTTACCTGTCAACACAGTTGTGTTGTCCTCTGACTTGATTTTGCATAAGGATTTGCTGAAGGTCACCTGGTAGCCTTCATCACACAGCTGACTGATGCTAATTAGGTTGTGCTTCAGTCCCTCCACATAAGCTACCTTCTTGAAAGTTACTGATCCAATTTGGACTGCACCATATCCTTTAGTCTGTCCAAAGTTTGAATCACCAAAGATAACTTTGGGTCCAAGCTTGGCTCTAAAGGAAGTGAGGTTGTCCTTGTTCCCTGTCATGTGCTTAGAGCACCCACTATCCAAGTACCATTGCTGGTTAGATGTTGGATAGGTCTTCACCTGCACATAAGACAATTCATTTGTTTTTGACCCAGTTTACCTTGGGCCTAGGTTGATAACCTTTAAATTCTGAAATGAAAGACATCCTAGGTTGACTCTTATAACCTTCAGGATGATATCTCCTTGGAGGTATAATCCATTCAGTATAAGGGTTAAAGATTTGGGATGAAGGACCCTTAGGATTCAATTTTGATTTGCCTTTGAAAAATATTCCAGAGCTCTGACCTCTGTTCGACGATCTTGGAGCTGCGTTCGACGATCTTGGGTCAGATCGTCGAGCTCCGTTCGACGGTCGACTATGGGTGAGGTCAGGTATTTGAGATCGTCGACCTGCGTTCGACGACTTTGGCTGAGATCGTCGATCTGCATTCGACGATTTTGCCTGAGATCGTCGAGCTGCGTTCGGCGATCGTCGATCTTCATTCGGCGATCGTCGATCTCCGTTCGACGATTTCTGCTGGGACTTAGTTTTCTGAGGCAGATCAGAATTTTTCCTAGCAACCTCTACAACTCCCTTTCCTTTGTCAGAAATGAATTTGATTGGAGTTGTTAGAACTATAGGTTGGCTGGATGAAGCACCCAAGCCCAGTGTACTGTTAAATCTGGAGTTCACTGTGCTTGTGATGTCCATCAGCTTGATGCTTCTCGCATTAAGGGATTCTTCAAGCTTTTTGGCCTCAGAGAGCTCACTTTTCAGTGAAGCTATCTGTTCCCTACAGCACTCCAACTCCTGAGAGAGTTTGAGGTTTTCTGACTTTAAAGTATTGTGTTCAGATAATTGATTTCTGAGAGAGATAATTTCTTTCTCAGACTTTAGCAGGTCTAAACACAGTGCTTTAAATTCAGATTTAAAATCCTCTGAACTAAAATCAAAAGAACCAATTACCTAATCTTCTTCAGGTTAAGTCTCTGAGTCTGACTCTGACTCCTCTTCTTCTGAATTATGCTGTGAGGCATTGATTGCCATCATGCAGAACTCCTTTTCTTCTGCATCATCCTCATCATCACTGGAGCTGGATGAGGCTTCTGACTCTTCTTCAGTCTCACTCCAGGATTCAGCAACAAACCCTTTTCTTGTATGTTTGTTTTTGCTTGAAGAGGGTTTGCCATTGCCATTCCTCTTGGAGTCTTTCTCCTTTCTTCTTTCTTTCCTGTCTCTTCTGTCCTTGTTCTTGTTCTCTGGACAGTCAGGAACTATGTGCCCTGGTTTCCTCCAACCAAAGCAGATAATGTCTTTATTATTGTTAATGGACTTGTCATACCTTGGCTTATCCTGCTCCTTGTATGATCTCCTTCTGAAATCCTTTCTGGCCATCTTGTAGAATCTTTTGGCCAACAAGCTGAGTAGTTCATCATTGCCTGTGGCTTTGTCTTCAGGCAGATCTTCAGTTGCCTTGAAGGCTATGGTCTTCTCTTTTCTTGTGGCTGGTGAGGCAGCCTTCAGTTCTTCCTCTCTATTTTTGATCAGTAGCTCATAAGATTTGAGCCTACCCAATATAGCTTCAGTAGTGATCTCATTCAGACTTCTGACATCCTTAATTGGCCAGATTCTTAAATCCCAAGTGCTAGGGAAGCACATTAGGATCTTGTCATTGAGTTCAGTTAGAGAGATCTCTTTGTCCAATGTTCTGAGTTCACTGACAATTAGACTTAGCCTGTTGTACATGTCTCCCACTGACTCAGTTTCTCCCTTCTTGAAATTCTCATATTGAGAGATGAGATGGGATCTCCTATCCTTTCTCTCATCAGCTGAGCCTGAGACTATTTCTGAGAGTTTGTCCCAAATTTCCTTTGCTGAATTTCATTCAGCCACCTTTTGAAATATGTCATCTGACATTGTCTGGGCCAAGATATTCATAGCCTTGGCATCAGCTACCTTCCATCTCTTGATATCAGCATCTGTTCCTGATGGAGGTGGAATAGTATTTGTACTAGAATTCTCTGGGGGTCTTGGACACACTGTCAAAACAGAGTTAAAAATGTCTTCGTCAATAGAATTCATGTACAATATAATCCTTGCTTTCCAAAGTGCAAACTTGGATAGATTGCACACTAGAGGTCTGCTGCTAGCATAATCTTTGTTTTGGGCCATGATTTGTGAAAGCAAATCTAACAATAAAATGCAAGAGAAAAATAGATCTAACTTGGGATCTTTGGGTTCAGGTGTTAGCCTGTACAACCAATCAGGTATGGTATGTTTAACCAACCTCCCTCTGATACTAATTAAAAGTGCAACTAGATCTGATATACTCTAGAGGGGGGTGAATAGAGTATATGGTGCTTTGAAACTTTTTACAACAGTTGTTGTAATATGTGTGAGCAGGGAAGCAGTAATAAATCTAATCAGAGCACTAAGTTAAACAAAAGCTAATCACAGAGTAATCAAGGCCAGAAACAAACATAAAAACAAGCAAAACCAGAAGACACAAGGAAATATAGTGGTTCCCCTAAACTTGGGTACATCCACTCTTCTACCACCCTAGGTAGGAATCCACTGCAGGATGAGTTGATCAGGTGTCCTGGGCACCAATGAGCTTTTGATAAGGTGCTCAAAAACCAAAGTAGATTTTTTGATCAGGTGTCTTGCCACCAATGAGCTTTTGACAAGGTGCTCAAAAACCAAGCTCAAACTTTTGAAGGGAGTTTGAGAAACACTTTACAGAGAGGGGGTGAGAGAGTGATGGCAGTCTTCTCTTTCTCAAACAGATGAGAAGACTATGTGGATTATTGATGTCAAAGCTCCCCCTGAATCCTTGAGATCTTCAGGAAGAAGAGCTTTGCTGAGGGTGATAGGCCTTCAAAGATTGAACTCCAGCAATAGATGATTTCAGCAATGACTGAAATGTTGGATGTCTGGAGTCTTGAAAAATGTTGGCCTTGAACACTTTGAAACTAAAGAGATCTGAAGATTTCTAACAAGATTGATCTCCTTGGATGAGTGTTCTTGAGAATTCTTTGAGACAGAAGATTTTGTTGAAGATGATTGATTGTCTGTCTGTGTGTCTGTGAATCTCTACTACTGATTCAAAAAAGAATTCTACTCTTTTATTCTCTAATACTGAACAAAACATTCTCTCTGAGAAGAATAGCCATTGGTCTGCATTAATTGCATCCTTAATTGCAAAATCTCTTCTGGAGGAAAGTCCATAGAAATATTCCTTAAAAAATCCCTTGAAACTTGGTCCAGAAATGAATGAAAACGGCTAAGAAATCTCTGAATTAATTGCAGAATAACTCCTTAAATGATTTGAAATTAAATCTAGAAACATCCTTGAAGTTATCTGAAATCGTCGAACTGAGCTCTGCTATCGTCGAGCTGAGCTCAATGACCTGGAAATATACAGCAGCAAAATATCGTCGATTTGAGCTCAAAGATCGTCGAACTGAGCTCAGAGATAAAGATCCAAAGCAGAGTCAAAATCGTCGACCTGAGCTCACCGATCGTCGAACGGAGTTCGACGATATAATGAAGTTGAGCTCAGCGATCATCGAATGGAGTTCAACGATCTGTCGAAGTTGAGCTAGACGATCGTCGATCGGAGTTCGACGAATCGTCGTGCTGAGCTCGACGATATGACTTAGCCTCCAAACAGAAACTCTTGGTCTTCAGGGCAGCTTCCAAACCTAGACTTCTAACCCTTAGACTCAATTCTAATTGACCTATTGGGCTATACAGGAGGTCAAGCAAAGATTCCTAGAGACATAGTGATCCTGACCCAAATTAGTAATAGGGTGTTCCAACACCCAAGAAAATCGTAATCCACCCCAAAGGAAGAAGAAGGGGGGCGATGAAAGACAGAACCTGAAGCCTCTCCTTAGGAGCTTGGTGCCGCTTGTCTATTTTACTGCAAGAGGAGGGTTAGGGTAGGCATGTGTGGATGGTACATCGAGTGTGTACCAGAGTTTGCCTTTGCAAAATGAAGAAGGTGTGTCTTCCACTAAGTTCTGTAAAATGAAAGTGAGAGGAAAACATAAAGCATAATAACTTGCAAGTACCTGATGGAGGCTTGCAAGCACCTGTTATCCTCTGCAAAAAGGAAGGATAAAGAGTATAAAAGAACGAAGAATGAGCTGCAAGTACCTGGAAGGAACTCGCAAGTCTTTGCTTTCTCTGCAAAAGAAGAGTTAAAGGTATGCACAGTATATGAAAGTAACTTGCAAGTACCTATGAGAAGGCTTGTAAATTTTTGCTAATCTCTGCAAGGAGAAGAGTTAGAAGCAAAGCATGTAAATGAAAGAAGCTTGCAAGTACCTAGGAAAAGGCTTGCAGGTGTCTGCTAATCTCTTTAAGAAAAGGGTTAGGAGCAGACATATATGTAAAAGGAAGAAGCTTGCAAGTACCTGAGAAAAGGCTTGCAAGTGTTTGATGCTCTCTGAAAGAAAAGAGTTAGGATCAAACAAGATATGAAAAATAGCTTGCAAGTACCTGTGAAGAGAAGCTTGCAAGTGTCTGCTATTCACTGCAAAGAGAAAAGAGTGAGCGACATGCATATCATAATGAACTAAACTGCAAGTACCTGAATGAGGCTTGCAGGTGTTAACTGTTGATGAGATAAAGCCGACATGACCAAATAGCAATGAAAATGCCTGGTGAACTCTTTATCATGAAGCCCAGATCAATAAACCGAGTGTTAACTGCTGATATGGCTGGAGAGGGCATGATCAGATTAACAGAGAAGTAACTTGACGAATTATGCCAATCTTAACTAGATTGCAATAACATGACTTGATGATCAAGGAGAGTAAGATTCTTTGATCAATACTTGATACCATTAGATTTGATAAGAGTAGTGAATAGCTCTGCAAATCTTCATCTGATTGCGTTTAAGCAGTAGTGAATAGAAGATGAAAGTAATAGAGCTTGTTCGAGTAAAGAGCTTGTAAGTCATCATCCGATGGAGCTTGAGCAAGCGATGCATATAAGATGAGCATAAGTGAATGCAAGAAATCCTTTTGGAAGGTCGGATGAACCTGTTCACCTGTGAAAGAAGGCAGAAAAGGACCACTAGCTATGCTCCCTTGACAGATCACAAAAGGGAGACATGCGCAAAAAATCCTAAGAAGGAAGCGATAGATGCACTGCTCTCTTACCTCAGGTACAATCATCACTGATCAATGAGACTAGTTGCGCAAAGTGGCCTATTGCTTGTCTATGGAATGATCAGTGGAGTTGTGGGAACCCGCGAAGGCACAGATCGAGAGTACCATAGAGTGTTCGGCCATCACAGCTGTGAGATGATCAAAGAGACAAGGCTACGCTTGATCTCCATTGCTTATCAAGCAAAGATCACCGTAACTGTAATGTATCCTTTGCGAAGCACAGCAGAGCTAACACATGGGGCTCCCCTAGCACACACTCTGTGTCAGATGCCGGCTAGGATCCAAAGTCCCGTATTCCTCCGCATGAGAGTTGGATAGAACCCACTACACATATGCGAACACTATCCGCGATATGTGGTCATTGTGGCCTTACGCCGGAATCCAATCTCAAGGGGGCCTATAGCAAGACTTGGCGATATCTCTTTGGCAAAGAGAAAAATAGAGGAAGGAGCATCACAAGAGGGGAACTGTGTCAGTACGAGATCCCTGATAAAAGCTTTATTAAAAAACAAGAATGCACACTGAGAAGTGTTTGGTAAAATGAAAATGTTTGAAAGGATAAGAGCAAGAGTTGAGATAACCCATCAAGGTTGTGAGGGAGCTTTGAGGACTCATGAATGTGATAGGTCACCCTTCTGGAGCAGATGTTGAATTCTACCCTCCTTCAGCATTTCCTGCACTAATCGCCGAAAAGCTCTGCAATCCTCTGTTGCATGACCCTTTTATTTGTGATATCCACAGTATTGGTCAGAGTTTTTGCCCTTCCGATCAGCAGGCTGAGGGCCCATACTGCCTGTTTTGCTCTAGATGTTGTGAGTTGGCCCACCCCATGTATAATCAACTTTTGATCCTTTGCGTTGGAAGAGACGTTGACGACTTCGGAAGCATCCCCCTTTCTTTGCTTGCGATTGAAGACACTTTGGGGGAGAGTTTGGAGATTGTTCGGTAGGGAGCAAAAACTCCGGGCCTCTGTTCCTCCCAGTGGGAAGTTCTGGTGACTTCATTGGGTGATTGGAGGCGTACACGTTTGTTTGAGGGCTGAGTTTGCAGACACTTTCTGTTCGCTCGGTAACTGGAAACTGCACAGGGACTGTGGTCTGGCTAGATGGACAACTTGCCAGATAAGCATAAGGGCCAACTGATAGAAGAGTCGGCATATTAAAATGTGAATTCCCCACTTCCTGGTTGACTGTAGCAACTGGTGCTACCGCAGGTAGAGAGTCTAGTCGTTGAACTATAATGGCTAGGGTGTCATTGATCGCTGCTATCTGCTGGGAAGTTTCCCGACGTAACAGCAAGAGGGCTTCCCAAAGAGCGTCTTCGCTGGTAGGAGGAATGTTCTGAGAGGGTTGGCGGTCTTACATGGCTAACCGTCAGTTTTCACTGTCTGTTCGGATCTGAAGGCCGCGTGTTAACTGTTGATGCGCGGAAACGGCATCGGGGGCACAGCTAACATGGAGGGGAGCGTGTTCGGTCTCACAAGCTAGGAGAGGGAGAGGATAGGAAGGAAGGAAGCCTCTGAGTGCTCGAGAGTGGAGCAAGCGGCTTGTCAAGGAGGTTACGGGGATAGAGGAGAGGCTTGATCAACTGAGAAGGTTGACCAAGAGAGAAGGAGGAGGTTGATCAGGAGCTGTCGAGCAGACAGTTACTATGACGATCGACCAGCAGAGAAGATCAAGGAGCAGCAAGGAACTTGATTAACAGAGAAAACAGCTTGCTGAGCATAAGACAAGGCTGGCTGAGCAGAGAGCAAGGCTTGTTGAGCAGAGAGCAAGGCTTGCTGAGCAGAGAGCAGGAGAGGGAGCCGCTAGCAGCGGCAACAACGGACTTCGCCCGCTGCGGCTTAAATGCCACTCTTGCGACGGGCTTTCCTCTAATTAAGAAAGAAGATTACAGCTTGTTAGTGCACCTTTACATGGAAAAGCATAAAAGGGTACAAAGGGGGAAGATGGCAGTTTGGGAAGAAGTTGCCAGAGACTAAGGAAAAAAGACTAAGGAAAAGAGGCTGCCTGCAGCTGTGGAGGACTGGAAAACTGAGTCCGCAGAGTCTGCTGGCAAGCTGCAGGTAAGCTGTGGAGGACTGCGCGGACTGGAAAACTGAGTCCGCAGGGTCTGCTGGATCAACTGATGGAGGACTGCGCGGACTGGAAAACTGAGTCCGTAGAGCTTGCTGGATCAACTGCTGGAGGACTGCGCGGACTGGAAAACTGAGTCCGCAAAGCTTGTTGGATCAATTGCTGGAGGACTGCGCGGACTAGAAAACTGAGTACGCAGAGCTTGCTGGATCAACTGTTGGAGGACTGCGCAGACTGGAAAATTGAGTCCGCCGAGTCTGCTGGCAAGCCTTGTCTCCTCTTCTGGTCCCCCAGAATGAGAGGTATCATGGGCTATTTATAGGCCCGGGGAAGATCTTCTAGAAGCTGGGCCTAGTGACATCATTATGACGACCTGCGCGGACTCCGCAGACTGGAAAATGGAGTTCGTCAAGCTGGCGGGCGAAGCAAGGGACAGGAGGCCGGGAGAGAACAGAGACCGCCCCCTTTCGGGCGGCCTGGGAGGACTCCAGGGGGAGTACGCCCAGCGGGCCGGAGGCCGCACCCTTGCGGGCGGCCTGGGCGGACTCCAGGGGGAGTCCGCCCGGCTGTCTAGAGGCCGCCCCCGTGCGGGCGGCCTGGGCGGACTCCAGGGGGAGTCCGCCCGGCGGGCCGGAGGCCGCCCCATTGTGGGTGGCCTGGGAGGACTCCAGGGGGAGTCCGCCCAGCTGGCCGGAGGCCGCCCCCTTGCGGGCGGCCTGGGCGGACTCTAGTGGGAGTCCGCTCGGCTGGCCGGAGGCCGCCCCCTTGCGGGCGGCCTGGGCGGACTCCAGGGGGAGTCCGCCTGGCTTGCTGGCGGAGCTGAGACCGCCCCTTGTGGGCGGGATCCTGATGGTAGGTTGCCTCCTGCAAGGAAAAGCACTGCACGGTTAGCGGGCATAACCGCATGGCCTGCGAGGGTGAGCTATGGGAATAGCCCGCCGTCCCACAGGGCACGCGGTTGCTAGGAGACCTAGGCGGACAGGGAAAACTGTCCGCCTACACGGGGACTTGTCGCGATCAATAGGGAGAATCTGAGTATCACGACTAGCCAACTGGCTACCTTGGGAAGGATCGCCGATTTCTGGGTTAACAATTGTGAGGATAGCTCTTTTGACGATGAGTCTGAACTCATGGCCCAATATAAGGAGTTAATCATGGCTTACGACAAATATCGCCGAGTCGTGAAAACTCAGGCTAAAGAGATAAAGTCTCTCAAAGCTGAAGAGATCATCTTGAGAGAGAAAGTCGCAAAGACTGACTCGCTCGAAGAGAACTTCAATAATACTATTGAAGAATATAATAAAGCTCTTGAGCACTTTGACCTCAAAGAGAAAATCATCAAGGAATTGGAAGCACAACTTGCCGCTGAAAAGAAACTCTTTGAAAGTTTCTCTAAGCCTAAGACCGTTCTTCCATTCGTTGCTGAATTCTCAACCAAGGCTAAGGGTGCTGGACTAGGCCATGAAGAACCTCCTAGTAAGTCTTATAGGATAAATAAGGCTCAACGAAAGATTAAGGCTGCCAAAAAGGCCTTAGCCAAAGAGAAGGGGAAAGCCCCTCAAGATCAGACCTCGTTCAAAAAGGTTATATTTCCTTCAAATGAGTTTGATCTTGACTCATCTTACTGACACTTTGCTAGGCCTACCTATGTAGAGCCAAAGTCTTGTTATCAAGGATGGACTCGACCCAACAACTTTAGTGAAAGTGTCTTTAATGCACCTTATGAAGAAGTCATTCTTCAAAGTTATGGCCCTTTCAATCATGGCCATAAGTTCAAGAAGGCACCAAAGGCAAAGCCTATTATAGAAAAGCTTGTAAAGGAGAAGAAGACATGTGATTGCCATCATCATGAAGCTTCTTCCTCTAAGAATGCTGCCCCTGCTAGACCACAATTCCAAAAGGTCAAGCAGGAGAACATAAGGCAAAGATATAACAGATTTGACTGTTGGTATTATGGCAGAATTGGTCACTTTGCCATTGATTGCTGGTTTAATCCCAGAAATACTGCAACCCCACATGTTGGCAATATGAGGAAGACCACTCATAATGCTAATATTCGTAGGGGTAGTGTTCTAACCCGAGACCAAGGACCCAAACGTATTTGGGTTCCTAAGGCAAACTGATTGTGATTGCAGGTATGTCCAAAGACCACCAAAATGCCAATCTGGTATTTGGACAGTGGATGCTCTCGGCATATGACCGGGACAAGAAGCCTAATCCAGAACTTTACTCCAGTCGTGAATGGACCGAAGGTCATCTTTGGAGGTTCAGACCGTGGAATCACTAAAGGCTATGGTATGATTACGAACGGTAATGTATCCTTCTCAGATGTGGCTTACGTTGAAGGTTTGGAACATAACCTTATAAACATAAGCCAACTCTGTGATAAATGATACATAGTTGAGTTTCACGCTGATAAGTGCTTGATAAAATCTGTTGACAATATGGAAACGATTCTATCCGACACTAGAAGCAGAAACATATTTTTGCTTGAATTTCATTTGTATAGATTCTTCGACACTAGTGTGCTTTTTAGCAAAAGATAATGCATCTCTTGGTGACCAATGACATAAGAGACTAGCACATATTAATTACAAAACTATTAATAAATTATTTTCAATGAACTTAGTACGTGATGCCCCAAATGTCAAGTACGTCAAAGATAGACCTTGTCATGCATGTGTAAAAGGCAAGCAAACAAGGGCTACCTTTAGAAGCATTATTGGCAAGGATTCTAATAGATGCCTTCATCTACTGCATATGGACTTGTTTGGTCCACTGCAAATTAGAAGTTTGGTAGGAAAGGATTATACGTTGGTAATTTTTGATGATTACTCGCTCTTTGCGTGGGTGTTTTTTCTGAAACACGTGTCAGATACCTTCGACATCTTGACTAATTTTGTCAGGCAAGTTCAGAATGAGTACAACTTCTCCATAGTCAAAATCAGAAGTGACAATGGAACAGAATTCAAGGCTGGGGACATGACAGAATTTTGTGAAAGCTTAGGTATCTTTCATGAGTTTTCCTCTCCTCGCACTCCACAACAAAATGGGGTCGCTGAGAGAAGGAATAGAACGTTCATAGAGGCCTGCAGACCATGTTGAGTGATGCTTCACTTCCGGAATACTTTTGGGCTGAAGCCATCAACACTGCATGCCACGTGCAAAATCGAGCCCTCATAAACAAAAACCACGATAAGACACCTTACGAACTTCTGAAGGGCAGGAAACCAACAGTCTCATATTTTAGAAATTTTGGCTGTAAATGCTTCGTGCTAAATAATGGCAAGTATCATACTACTAAGTTTAGCGAAAAGAGTTTTGAATGTATTTTTGTAGGTTATAGTAGCCATAGTAAGGCATACAAGATCTTTAATAGAAAAACCCTGGTCATGGAAGAATCGATACATGTTGTATTTAATGAGACGAGTTTGCTGCAAAAGAACTCTTTTAGTGTGCTCATTGAAGATGCAGGTACAAAGCTGAAAGAAATTAGCTTGGATGAACCATCCAAAGACAAAGGTGAAAAGTTCATCAAGATCACCACTCCAACCCCTATTGGAGAAGCTAATGATCAAGATGAAGAAGTCATCCAAGATGAAGAAGTCACTCCGGTGATAGAAGATAATCCAGATGCAAGGACTCTAGAGCTCAGACATCTGAAGGATCACCCCATGGACCAGATCATAGGAGATCCCCGGGATGGTGTCAGAACTCGTAGAAGTACAATTAATGATAATTTATATTTAAGTTTTCTCTCTCAGGTTGAACCAAAGAAGTTTGAGGAAGCAAACTCAGACGTATCGTGGATAATGGCGATGGAAGAAGAACTAAACCACTTCAAGCGCTGCAAAGTATGGAAGCTTGTTCTAAGACCCAAAGGTAAGAACGTCATTGGGACAAAATGGGTCTATAAGAACAAGATGGATGAGGATGGAATGATAGTAAAGAACAAGGCCAGACTTGTCGCAAAAAGCTATCGTCAAGAAAAAGGAATCGACTTTGACCAGACATACTCTCCAGTGGCAAGGCTGGAGGCAATAAGGTTATTCCTAGCATATGATGCACTCAAAGGCTTCATTGTCTACCAGATGGACGTGAAGTCTGCCTTCCTTAATGGTGACATAAAAGAAGAGGTGTATGTGGAACAACCTCCAGGTTTCGTTGATTCTAACTTTCCTGATTATGTTTACTTACTACATAAAGCGTAATATGGTCTGAAACAAGCTCCCCGAGCTTGGTATGAGACGCTGTCTAGCTTTCTACTTGAGAACAAGTTCACAAAGGGAAAGATAGACAAGACATTATTTCTTAGGGAAATTAAAGACAAGATTTTGCTAGTGCAAATCTATGTCAACGACATTATTTTTGGCTCTACTGATGACAACCTCTGCAAGAAGTTTTCAAAACTTATGCAAGGGAAGTTTGAAAGGAGCAGTATGGGCGAGCTGAAGTATTTCTTAGGGCTTCAAGTGAAACAGTCTGAGGATGGAATTTTCATCTCACAATCCAAGTTCACCAAAGAGCTAATTAAGAAATTCGGAATGGAGAACGCAACCTCGATGAGGACTCCAATGGGTTCAACTATGTCTCTGGACAAGGATGAAAAAGGGAAACCTTTTGATGAAACTACGTACAGAAGCATTATTGGATCATTGCTCTACCTTACTGCAAGTAGACCTGACATAATGTTCTTAACATATGTCTGTGCTAGATTTCAGGTGAACTCTAAGGAATCTCACTACGCTGCTGCAAAGCGGATTTTGAGATACCTTAAAGGTACACCAAATCTTGGCTTATGGTACCCAAGAAGTAATGACAGCAAACTAATAGGTTTTTTAGATGCAGATTTTGCAGGGAGCAAAGACGACAGGAAAAGCACTTCCGGGACATGTCAATTCTTTGGAAGTAGACTTATCTCATGGAGTGGCAAGAAGCAAAACTGTGTGGCAATTTCAACGGCTGAGTCAGACTACATCTCTGCAGGCAGTTGTTGTGCACAGTTGCTTTGGATAAAGAATCAGTTTGAGGACTACAACATGAAGTTTCAAAACATTCCTTTATTTTGCGACTCTTCTAGCGCAATTGCAATAGCCAACAACCCAGTCTCGCACAGCCGGACAATGCATATAGAGCTATGGTATCACTTCATCCGGGAGTATGTGGAGCATGGGGACATAGACCTTTAATATGTCTCTATAGATAAGCAAATTGCAGACATTTTTACGAAGCCGCTGGACGAGACCAAGTTCTCGTTCTTCAAAATAGAACTTGGGATGCTCAACAAAGAAGACTAGAGAAGATGGATTTTCAAGAAGGCGCAAGGCTCAAAGGTTAGTCAAATACTGAAATTTTTCAAAATTATAACTCTTTGACTCGAGTAAGACACAACCTACTCGAGTAAGCATATGACCTACTCGAGTAGTAGAATGACCTACTCGTGTAGTCGACTTGACCTACTCGAGTAGTGGAATGATATACTCGTGTAGTCGACTTGACCTACTCGAGTAGCGGAATGATATACTCGTGTAGTCGACTTGACCTACTCGAGTAGCAAACTGACATACTCGAGTAGTCAACTTCACATACTCGAGTACCTCACTGACCTACTCGAGTACTTCAGTTCATCTACTCGAGTACTTCTGTATACTTACCCGAGTAATTCCAGAGTTATCTACTCGAGTCAATTTTCCTCACTCGTGTATATGCTTAGTCGTTTGTTTTTCAAATTTTTCTTATACGCAAACCAAGGCTAATGCCGCCTTTTCTATGGTTTAATTCTTCCTTGTCGTATAATTAGACCTAAAACTAGGGTTATATAAATAAGAAAATCTGGAAATTTCCCTACACGAAATCATTTCCGCTCTTTCGAGTACCCGACTGCCTCTTCGCCTTCCTCAATCAGTTGCAGAGCCGAGCGATTTCCTTCACCTTATTGAACCTATCTAGGGTTTCTGCATCTCCAAGACTTCTGAATCATGGTCGCCGCCTCTAAAATCGGTGTGGGTTTGGAGTTAGTCGCCACCGGGATTGTAGAACTCTCCGATGACTTCCATAAACTAATGATTTTGCTCGACACCGCTGGATTAACCTTCGTTCTTCAAGAACCATGTCGAATTCTTTTTCCCGAAGTTGCAGAGTTTTTCAGGAAACTCAAGGTGAAGCACCATGGGACAGTTTTGAAGTCTACAGTTAAAGGTATCAACATCAAACTTACTCCAACCTCTGTTTCTCGACTTCTTCGACTGCCAGTTCCAGATGCAGATGATTTTCTGGGTGATGAAGAGTATGCCATAACTTGCTTATTCTGTGGAATTTCTGCTGATGCAAAATACATCAATAGGTATGATATGAATGCTGAAGGAAAATTCCTGGTTGATGTCATTGGAAAAATTCTTCTATGTAAAATAAACTCCATCAAAGCCATACCCCTTTACTTCTTTGAATTGATGCAAGCAATTGTATGTCGAAAAGCCTTTCAGTTTGGCTTGTTGATTCTGAACAAAATTAAAGACAGCATTAAATCTCACAACTATGCCAGAATCATTTCCCTGCTTCTCTATGAGATAAATCCAGAGGTATTCAGTTTCTCCAAGGGGAGTATTATTCACCACATGAGGAAAGTCTCCATTTCCTCCATACAGAGATGGGAGTTAAAGTTGCAAAATCCTTCTCAAGATGCTAAGGGTACTGAAGTTATAGACACAGAGGACAGGACTTCATCTCCCTCTCCATCTCAGGTCCCCAGCTCCTCTGGTGCACCTATTGAGGGGGAGCCTGCTCCTTCTATTTCAGCCAGGATGCCAAATCCTCCAGCACCTACTCCTCCACCAGTTACCCCAGAATATATCCCTACAGATCAACAACTTCAAGAAATTCTCCTATCCACTGATGCTGCCATCAATGAGATGATAGAGGAATTAACTGCAGTTGAATCCCCTCCTCCTCTGTCTCCAAAATCACCATCCACTGAAATTCCTAAGGACCCCACTCCTGAACTGTCTCCAAAAAAATCTCCAGCAAAGTCTCCAGAAATCTCTCCAGTAAGAACTCCAGCTCAATCTCACCAAGAACAGCCAGAAACAATCTTCATTTCTGATGAGCTCTCACCTAAGCCAGCTGAAGCTCCTCTCAGGAATTTGGATTTCTCTCTCCCTCAGATAATGGAAGAAGGAGGTGTCCTCTTACATACTACAAGAGCTAAGTGTAACAACCCAATTTTATTAGCAGGCAAAATTTTGGCTGACACGGCCTGGGACACGGGCGTGTCCCAGGGCGTGTACTGCTCGGGTACGGAGTCATGCCGAGATCGATGAAAGTCGTTCGACGGAAAGTGTTTTGGGTGGTCACGCCCTGGATCACGGGCATGACAGAGGGCGTGCTCCGCTCGGGTTTGGCAGCAGGTCGACGAAATTCTGGGTTCGACGATTTGAGCTTGACGATTTAGCAAAGGCTTCGTGGGCTGGCGGAATCGTCGAACGGAGATCGACGAACGATAGGAAAATCGTCGAACGCTGGCCAACTCGACGAGCACGGGAAAATCGTCGAACGCAGAATCGTCAAACGAAAATCGTCGAACGCGCGATTTGCCGATCGCTGGTGCGCTCGACGATCGCTGGTGAGCTCGACGATCGCTGCTGACTTGTCGAATGGAAATCGTCGAACGTGGGTTCGACGATCGGGCCATGGGCTCGACAATCGGGCCATGGGCTCAATAATCGGGTTATGGGCTCGACGATCGGGCCTTGGGTTCGACGATTTGGCCCGAGTCTGGTTTCGACGATTTGGCAGAGATAAGGCGGGTTGAGCACCGCTTTGAGGACACGGCCTGTGACACGGGCGTGTCACAGGGCGTGTCGGACGCGAAAATCAAATTGTCCGATTTTTCGTAGCCGTCCATTTTTCCTTCAGCTGGGATCCAAGGGCTGAATTTCTTTCCAGCTTCCTTAAGGCCGAAAATAGAGAACGGGTTCTCATTTTGTTCTTGCCTTCATCTTTCTACGAGTATAGAGAGAAAGGGAAAGGAAGACGGTGGAAGGAGAAGAAGGGCTACTTGCTGCTGGAGCTTGTGAGTGTCAAGCAGTGTTCCGAGGCCATCTTTGTGGAGGAATCACTGTTGCGAGTCTTTCAAGTTACCTTGGCGCTTATGGCACCGAAGCGGTCTGCAAGGGTAATAACTTTTCTTCCTAGCCATGTGAAGGCTTCTTTTTGGCATATGTATGTGATTTCCCCACCAAGAGGTGGCTGATTTTGGGAATCTTTGGGTGATTCATGAAATCCCCTTTATTGGCATATAGATCCGAAATTGGAGTACGGAATAGGCATGTTGTGTGAAGCCCATCTGGACAGGTTGGTCTGGATTGGTGATGTTGCATATGAATCGGAGAAGACTCCGTGATAAACGTGTAGTTTAAGGAGTCAACGGGTTATGCCTGTGAAGGGCAGTAGCAGGAAGTACTGGAGTGGTAGTCCATAAAAATATCTGTGTTATGCTTGTGCGATTGGGTCGTACCTGTGAATGAGTAACATGAAGTACTGGTGTGACCAGGAAGGGCCCTTTGTGCTGCTTGTACCTGTGAAGAGAGTAACAGGAAGTACTGGTGTGCCCAGAAAAGACCCCTGACATTTGTGATATTGCGGTGTCGTACCTGTGATCGAGTAACAGGAAGTACTGGTGTGCCCAGGAAAGACCCGCTGATTTTGTGAGATGAATGAGTGTAATAGAAATACCCAAGATGAATGCCAAGAACAGGATTGGTGAGACCGACCCGTGCCTTTGATTAAGCCGAGAGTATGCCGTACTCGGTGAAGGCAAGGCAATTTGAGCAACGGGGGGTGGAGGATCCGACCTGCGTTATGTCCGTCCGACGTGGACCAGAAGGTGCGTTCTGTTGGAGCGCATAGCGAGAGTCTTAGGCCTGTATGCCATGACACAATGGGGGACTTCGGGCCATCCCGGTGTTGTAAGACTAGAACTACGACTGCACGCCATGGAGTAAATGCTCAAGAGAGTTGCCGTTGGGTTGTGGCCCTGATACGCTGGTGGGCAAATGATTTGCCAGTACACCAAGAATGTGCCCTGAGTGCACGGACCGCTAGGCCGGGTGGCGAACGATTGTGATGGCATGTGTGCGTGAAAGCACATTATATGAGAAATATTGACATGCTTGTGATATGATATGCCTGTAGGGAAGATTACCACTACCCCGAAAAAGGGGTATGGTTGTTATAATTTGTTCAGCTGAACGCTGATCGTTGCTTCTATTTGCCACCGTTGGGTGGATTGCCCTGTACAGGTGCTGGAGAGCCAAGTGGGACGCATAAAGGTTGATGTCCCTACTGTTGTTGTTGTTGCTAGCCCTCAAAGGCTTTTTGGATGAATGTGGTGTTTTCTTTTATTGTGGCCGGCCTGCGCGCCAATGTTTAGGCCACTGTGTGAAAGCCATGTAAGGCCATAAGGCCAACTTTTGTACTGTTGTAAGACATTCCTATTATATATAGATATAATGTGGAGTTGTTTTATATGTTGGACATTCACTTGTGGAGTTCACGTATTAGTATAGGCTTCCGCTAGAATGCAATGTGTTAAGATGCATTGCGCTACTCTGGTATCATCCTATACCTTCACTGCCTATTTTGTGAGATATGCTGTGGGGCCCCGGCCGGACCTTCTACTATATACCATATGAACAGATGAGGTTGTTATATTTTTGGTATTAGCTGTCTCGGTCTTTTCCTCTCGAAGTCGTGGTCGACTTCTTTTGTGGGGTGGCGAGCACGTGTTTGTGCAAACCAAGTTATACAATTGAACTCCTGAATGTCCATGGTAGGAATGTAAATTTATGTGTTTGAGGAACCCGCGTGTTCCTATTTTGTGTTGTTTGCTTGTGTAAGGCCGCTAATGTGTGTGTCTTGTCCACCTTTAGGTGACACGAAGCGGAGCTGGGCAGTCAGAGCCCCAACATTCTGAGGAAAGTACGGCACCAGCCACGGTGCCTACACCTCCACCGTCTGCGGAACATGTGCGTTTAGTTGTTGAGGCTTTATTTTCCATGATCCAAGGTCGGCCACTTGGTCAAGAACAACCGGCTGTGAGGCCAGAACAGGTGGCGGCAAGGCTTGAGCCTGTAGTGGATTTGGCTCCTTGAGCGTCTGAGAAGTAGTTGACGCGGTTTATGAGTTTCCATCCGCCTACGTTTTCTGGAGAGGGAACTCCTACGCAGACTGAGGATTGGCTATCGCGTGTCAAGCGAATCATGACGGCGATTGGGTCGGAGGAGCATCAGAAAGTCACCTTAGCTACCTTCCTGCTTGAAGGAGAAGATAGATTGTGGTGGGATGAGATGGAGTTGCATCACTTGGCGGGTCGTCCCTTAACACAAGTATCGATGGAAGAATTCTCCCGACTCTTCCTAGCGAAGCACCTTCCTGCGGCGCAACGGATTTCCATGGAGAATGAATTCCAAAGGCTGACGCAAGGTGATGGCAGTGTTGACGCGTACCTGCATGAGTTTACACGCTTGGGGCAGTATGCGGGTTCGATATTTGCGGACGAGCAAAGGAAGACGAATAGGTTCTATGAAGGACTGCGGGACGAGCTGAGGTTCCTGGTTTCTAGTTCTGTGAACCAAGGATTCCAGGCATTGGTCGACACTGCGAGCGCGCTGGAAAAGGATATGAAGAGGGTGCAGGGGAAGAGGGCTTTGGCTGTGAAGCAACCGGAGTGGAAGGTGCCCCGACCTAGGAAACCATTTTATAAGAAGAAATGGGGCAAGAAGTCCAAGACAAGTGGACAAGCACTTTCATCAGTTGCATCGGGAGCAACGTCGGGGGCTACCTCCAAGCCGGATACTCGTACATGCTTCAGTTGTGGCCGGGTGGGGCATATAGCTCGAGATTGTCGGGTGCCACCAAAGAGTGAAAAGAAGGCGGGAGCATTGTATGCGGAGAAGGGCAAGGCAGTAGTGGACTCCTCTGCCTCGCAGGGGCAGACCCGGGTCTACAATCTTGGCCTACAGGAGGCCATCAAGCAGAGTGACGTCGTCACAGGTATGAGTTTAGTTTTGCGTATGCTATTGTTTGTATGCTTTGCTTAGTGCATATATGTTTGCGGTTTGTTTGTGTGATATGATTGTCACAAGCTTTGTGATGATTCGGGACATGCTGGCGCGAGCACTGTTTGATACGGGTGCGTCGCATTATTTTCTGTCTAGCGAGTTCATAGAGAGGCTTGGGATACCTCGTCGTGCAAAGACAAATAGCGTCAGAGTGGTGTTTCCAAATAGCTGTTGGATGCTTGCGGATCAAGCTTGCGATGTGGCGGTCCAAATAGGAAGTCGAGATTTTAGTTCGACTGCATCTGTATTGCTGATATCAGAATTCAATGTGATTTTTGGTATGGATTGGCTTGCGGAGTATCATGCCATGATTGATTGTCAGTCCAAAGAAATCACGTTGGCCCAGAATACCAAACAGGAGACAAAGTTCGCGGGTATGCGAGGAGTGAGCGGGACATTGCAGTCTGCACTCCAAGTAATCAAGGCTGTTCAGAAGGGTGCTGAGTGTTACTTCGTACTGATTCAGGCTGTTGAGCCTAAGGCCAGTGTGTGCGAGGTTTTGATTGTGGCAGAATTTACAGATGTGTTTCCCAAGGATCTCCCTGGGCTACCACCTCAGCGAGAGATTAACTTCACGATCGAGTTGGTGCCATGTGCGAAACCTGTGGCCCGCTCGCCATATCGCGTCGCGCCAAAGGAGATGGCTGAGTTGAAGGTCCAACTACAAGAATTGCTGGAGCAAGGTTATATACGCCCAAGCATGTCACCTTGGAGCGCGCCTGTGCTTTTTGTAAAAAAGAAAGATGGTGGGTTGCGGTTATGTATTGACTACCGTGAACTAAATAAGTTGACCGAGAAGAATAAATATCCGATACCCCGGATTGATGAGTTATTCGATCAGCTGGTGGACTCGACCGTCTATTCGAAGTTGGACCTGAAGTCTGGTTATTACCAGTTGAGAATTCGGGAAAGTGACATTCCCAAAACTGCATTTGGAACGCGTTACGGGCACTATGAGTTCACAGTCATGCCATTTGGACTGTGCAATGTGCCATCGGTGTTTATGGATTTGATGCACTGCACGTTCCGAGAGTACCTGGATTTGTTTGTGATCGTGTTTATTGATGACATCCTGGTGTACTCGAAGTCAAAAGCTGAACATGATACTCACTTGCGGTTGGTGTTGAATACGTTGAGGCAAAATCAGCTCTATGCCAAGTTCTCGAAGTGCGAGTTTTGGTTATCATCGGTGGATTTTCTAGGCCATGTGGTGAGTGGAGCGGGCATTGCAGTGGATCCAGCGAAGATAAGAGCCATACAAGAGTGGCCAATGTTGTCTTCCGTGGCCGAGGTCAGGAGTTTCCTTGGACTTGCAGGCTACTATCGAAGATTTGTTGAGAATTTCTCGCGGATTGCTTTGTCGCTAACCATGCTGACGAAAAAAGATCATAAGTTCGTTTGGACGCCAGAGTGCGCGCGAGCTTTTGAAGAGCTGAAGGTTCGGTTGACCACGACGCCGTTGTTGTCTTCGCCAAGTGGAACCGATGGATTTGTTATTTATAGTGATGCCTCAGGAAGCGGCTTAGGCTGCGTTCTTCTACAAAATGGAAAGGGAATTGCTTATGGCTCATGCCAGCTGAAGGTGCATGAACAAAATTATCCCGTCCATGACTTAGAGTTGGCGGTGGTGATTTTTACACTCAAGTTGTGGCGACACTATCTTTATGGAGTGAAGGTGGAGATCTATACAGATCACAAGAGCCTTAAATACATGTTGGAGCAGAAGGACTTGAACATGCGACAACGAAGGTGGTTGGAGTTCCTTGGGGACTACACTTTCGAGATCCACTATACTCCCGGGAAGTGAAACATCGTCGCGGATGCCTTGAGTCGGAGAGCTCCGACTAGAGCGAGTTGGTTACAAAGGCATAATGAACGTCTCATCCAGGAGCTAGAAGCATTAGAGATTTATCGTGTTGACAAGAATTCTACCGCCAATGCATGTCTGAACTGGACGGAGGTGCAATGTGACCTTGCAGACCGGATTCGACGAGCAACAGGGTTAGATGAAGATCTCTTACGCTATGTTAACGAGGGGCTAGAGGGCAAATTCTCCTGGAATGACGGTCTTTTGCGAAAAGAGTGCCATTTGTGCATCCCGAATGTGGGTAAATTGAGGGAAGAACTGATGTATGAAGCACATTATACAAAGTATTCCATTCATCTCGGGAGCATAAAGATGTTCAATGATATGAAAAAGCTATTCTGGTGGCCAGGGCTAAAGAGAGATGTTGCCCTCTATGTGGCCAAATGCCAAACATGTGCGATGGTGAAGGCGGAATGCCAAAAGCCGAGTGGTTATTTGAAATCGCTGCCGATCCCAGAGTGGAAATTTGATGATATTTCCATGGATTTTGTGCATGGGTTGCCAAGATCTCAGCGAGGGAATGATTCCATTTGGGTGATTGTTGACCGGCTAACTAAAGTGGCACATTTTCTCCCGAACAGGCGGGATGATTCGGTCGAAAGTTTGGCAAAATTATATGTTGACCAGATTGTACAGCTTCACGGTGTTCCTCGGAGCATCGTAAGTGATCGAGACGGGCGATTCATGTCAAATGACTGGAGGCTAGTTCACCGACTGTTGGGCACGAAGTTGACTTTCAGTACGGCCTTTCATCCCCAAACAGATGGCCAAACTGAACGTACCAACAGAACCATGGAGGACATGCTCCGAATGTGCGCCCTCGACTTCGGAAAGAGATGGGAAGATCATCTCTATATGGTGGAGTTTGCCTATAATAACAGCTACCAGACGAGCATTGGGATGACATTGTATGAAGCGCTACATGGACGGAAGTGCCGTACTCCCTTGGCTCGGGTAGAAGCGGGCGAAGCTCGAGTTTATAAACCTAATGAGGTTGATGAAGCAAACTCAACCATACGGACTATTCGAGAAAAGCTACTCATTGCTCAAGATCGTCAAGTAAAGTACTACAACGCCAAGCACCGGAACGTGGAATTTACGGTTGGCGATTGGGTCTACTTGAAGATCAAGCCCTTCAAAGGTGTCTCCAGGATTCGACGTTTGAAAAAGTTGAGTCTAAGATATTTGGGTCCATTTGAAGTGGTTGAGTGCGTCGGAGAAGCTGCATATCAGCTAGCTCTGTCGGCAGACTTGGGTGGATTACATGATGTGTTTCACATCTCGGTGCTTCGGAAGGCCGTTAAAGATCCAGCTCAAGTGATCGCAGATAATCGTGTGCCAGTGGAGTATGGGCTAACAACGAGAGTTAGACAAATTCAGATCGAGGATCGAGCCGAGAAATAGTTACGGAACAAGACGGTCAGAATGGATAAAGTCTGGTGGGACAACTGCGGCCGTGAGGAACTTACATGGGAGCAAGAGCAAACCATGCGAGAGGAGTTTCCCGAGCTGTTTCTGTAATAAGTGGAGAGAATGTTGTTGTAACATGAGAATTTTAATGTTATAACTATTTTGTTGCTGGTTGCTGGTTGCCTTCCTGTGTACTCATTTCGAGGATGAAATTTCTTGTAGGAGGGGAGGGTTGTAACACCCCAATTTTATCAGCAGGCAAAATTTTGGGTCACACGGCTTCGGACACGGGCGTGTCCCAGGGCGTGTCCTGCTCGGGTGCGGAGTCGTGTCGAGATCGACAAAAGTCATTCGACGGAAAGTGTTTTGGGTGGTCATGCCCTAGATCACGGGCGTGACAGAAGGCGTGTTCCGCTCGGGTTCGGCATCAGGTTGACGAAATTCTGGGTTCGACGATTTGAGCTCGACGATTTAGCAAAGGCTTCGTGGGCTGGCGGAATCGTCGAACGGAGATCGACGAACGATAGAAAAATCGTCGAACGCTTGCCAACTCGACGAGCGCGGGAAAATCGTCGAACGCAGGATCGTCAAACGGAATCATCGAACGCGCAATTTGCCGATCGCTGGCGCTCTCGACGATCGCTGGCGAGCTTGACGATCGCTGCTGACTCGTCGAACGGAAATCGTTGAACGTGGGTTCGACGATCGGGCCGTGGGCTCGACAATCGGGCCATGGACTCGACGATCGGGTTGTGGGCTCGACGATCGGGCCTTGGGTTCGACGATTTGGCCCGAGTCTGGGTTTGACGCTCTGGCAGAGATAAGGCGGGTTGAGCACCGCTTTGAGGACACGGCCTGTGACACGGGCGTATCACAGGGCGTGTCGGACGCGAAAATCAAATTGTCCGATTTTTCGTAGCCGTCCATTTTTCCTTCAGCTGGGATCCAAGGGCTGAATTTCTTTCCTGCTTCCTTAAGGCCGAAAATAGAGAATGGATTCTCATTTTGTTCTTGCCTTCATCTTTCTACGAGTCTAGAGAGAGAAAGGGAAAGGAAGACGGTGGAAGAAGAAGAAGGGCTGCTTGCTGCTGGAGCTTGTGAGTGTCAAGTAGTGTTCCGAGGCCATATTTGTGGAGGAAACGCTGTTGCGAGTCTTTCAAGTTACCTTGGCGCTTATGGCACCGAAGCGGTCTGCAAGGGTAACGACTTTTCTTCCTAGCCATGTGAAGGCTTCTTTTTGGCATATGCATGTGATTTCCCCACCAAGAGGTGGCTGATTTTGGGAATCTTTGGGTGATTCATGAAATCCCCTTTGTTGACATATAGATCCGGAATTGGAGTACGGAATAGGCATGCTGTGTGAAGCCCATCTGGACAGGTTGGTCTGGATTGGTGATGTTGCATACGAATCAGAGAAGATTCCGTGATAAACGTGTAGTTTAAGGAGTCAACAGGTTATGCTTGTGAAGGATAGTAGCAGGAAGTACTGGAGTGGTAGTCCAGGAAAATATCCGTGTTATGCTTGTGCGATTGGGTCATACCTGTGAATAAGTAACAGGAAGTACTGGTGTGACCAGGAAAGTCTCTTTGTGCTACTTGTACCTGTAAAGAGAGTAATAGGAAGTACTGGTGTGCCCAGGAAAGACCCCTGACATTTGTGATATTACGGTGTCGTACCTGTGATCGAGTAATAGGAAGTACTGGCGTGCCTAGGAAAGACCCGCTGATTTTGTGAGATGAATGTGTGTAATAGAAATACACAGGCTGAACGCCAAGAACAGGATTGGTAAGATCGACCCGTGCCTTTAATTAAGCCGTGAGTACGCCGTACTCGGTGAAGGCAAGGCGATTTGAGCAACAGGGGGTAGTAGCAGGAAGTACTGGAGTGGTAGTCCAGGAAAATATCCGTGTTATGCTTGTGCGATTGGGTCGTACCTGTGAATGAGTAACAGGAATTACTGGTGTGACCAGGAAAGGCCCTTTGTGCTGCTTGTGCCTATAAAGAGAGTAACAGGAAGTACTGGTGTGCCCAGGAAAGACCCCTAAAATTTGTGATATTGCGGTGTCGTACCTGTGATCGAGTAACAGGAAGTACTGGTGTGCCCAGGAAAGACCCGTTGATTTTGTGAGATGAATGAGTGTAATAGAAATACCCAGGCTGAATGCCAAGAACAGGATTGGTGAGACCGACCTGTGCCTTTGATTAAGCCGTGAGTACGCCGTACTCGGTGAAGGCAAGGCGATTTGAGCAACGGGGGTGTGCCCAGGAAGTACTGGTGTGCTTAGGAAAGACCCCTGACAGGTTGATCTGGAAGTATTGAAAGTGCATGTTAGATCTGAAATACTCTAGAGGGGGGGGGGGGAGGGTGGATAGAGTATTGTGCTCACTACAAATGCTTTACAACTTTTGTTGTAGCTCCTAAGTGAACAAATTAGCAAATAAGAAAATAAGCACAGCAACCTAATAAATTACAGAACAACACAACCAAACAAAAAAGGGGCAACCAGACGACACAAGAAATTTATAGTGGTTCCCCAACCTGGGTACATCCACTCTTCTACCACCATGGTAGGAATCCACTCAGGTTTTTTATCAGGTGGCTGACACCAATGAGCTTTTATTCAGGTGCTCAAAAACCAAAACCCCAAGTCTTTTGGTAGGAGACTTGCAACCAGGAATAATTTTGAAGGGAATTAAAACCCTGTACAGAGAATGAAAAAGAAGGTGATGGTGTCTTCTCTTTCTCAATAACAATTGATAAGACTGTGGATTGATGTTAGCAGATTGCTCCCCCTGAGATCTTGAATGAATCAGGAAAACTGGAGCACTGCTTCAGGGTGGTAGGTCTTCAAAGCTTGAGTGCCTGGACCGGAGATTGCTTCAGGAACTCCTTTGACAAATAGAGAATTATTGTCCTTCTGAAGTTATCCTGGAGGATTGAATGAAGAAGACTCTTGATAGAGATTGTTTGTTCTTCTTCTTCTTGAAGATGTCCTCTGGCCAAGGCTGATTGTAGAAAAGAACTTTTGATTTCTGTAAGACTATTCTTCTATGCAATCTGTCTGTCTGTGTTGTAGTACTGGTTGATGTTTTCTTTTCTGACTACTGACTAACTAACTAAGGAACATTCGAAATTTGAATGTTAAGCAGTAATTGTAGTCGGTCTGGGAAGGAAGCGGCAATCAATGATTTCCCTAACTATCCCAGGGAAAAATGGCATGAAATAATCCATGATCAATGCTCGTTCCAACGTTAACATTCCGAGAAGATTGAGCATTAATTACTCAGGATTCATCGCCAAGAAAAGGGACGGAAAACTGGAGAAGACCTAATCTAGAATCGTCGAACGAAGGACATGAATCGTCGAGCTGAGTTCACAGTTTGTCAAGCTGAGCTGATGAGTTCGTCGACCAGATAATCTTTATTTGTCGAACAGACAGTCTTCATTCGTCGAGCTGAGATTCAAAATCGTCGAGCTGAGAATGATTGTGGACTTAGAATCTGAAAAGTCTCTGACTGAGAAGAGTACAGATCGTCGACCAGAATTCGTCGAGTAGAGTACTAAATTTGTCGACCTGAGAAGTTGTGAACTTGAGGTCCAAGTTCGTCGAGCTCAGAATCCCGTTCGTCGACCAAAGACTGAAGTTGGACTTAGAAAAATCTTGAGCTGTCCTGACTTTAGCTTGTTGAAGTATCTCAGTCTTCGTCGAACAGAGAACTAAGATAGTCGAGCTTTGCACAGAGAAATGTCTCAAGATCGTCGAGCTCAGAACCCCTTTCGTCGAGCTGCGTTCGACGAACGTCGAACTCATTTTACTTAGTCTTGAAATCTTCTAAGTCTTGAGATCTCTGATTGTCTTGTTCATAGCTGGTCCATCTGAAGTTGACTCTAAGGACTGAGCCTAGACTCTAGGACACAAATATGACCCTGGCTATACATGTTGGGTCACATCCTAAGTTAGTGAACCTAGCCCAAATCAACTAGGGATCCAACAATCTCCCCCTATTTGGGTGAGGTCACTAAGAGACTCAAAACAGAAACAAACAGATAAACAAAGCAAGAAAAGAAATATATCTGGCAGAAAATTACTAATACATGCAGCATATATATATATATATATATATATATATATATATATATATATATATATATATATATATACAGGCTTTGTTTAAGACAAATATCATAGTTTGAAAACAAATGCAGAAAGAAATTGAAACAAAATAAAGATTACTTCTTCTTCTTTTTCTGCAAGGACTTGTCTTCTGTTGTCTTCTCTCCTGGCTTTTTGAAGATAATTTCTCTGTTTGGATCTAGAGCCTGTGCTTGAGTCATAGTCATGTCAGCTGCCCCAATGATCTTCAGTGATGTAGCTCTGGGGACAACTTCTTCAGGATGGAGCTTCATATAATCATCAACATTGAAGAGCTTATTGCCTTTGTCAAATCTCTTTAATTCTTCCTTCCTGTACTCAGACATGGTTAAGAGACCTGAAATGTCTTTACCTTCAGCTTTGGCTTTATTAATCAATGACAGACCAATAAGTTCCTGGAATCTGGCCATTCTTGCAGTGTTGGTAGTTTCAGGATCTTCAAATGGAATAGGAGGAGAGTATGGCCTTTTAGGACTGTCAGCTTTCTGTTCTTCAGATGTATGTTGTTGTTGCTGCCGTTGTTGATGTTGATTTCCTGAGGATGGTTGCCTCTGCTGGCTGCTTCTAGAGGATCTCCCTGAATGTCTCTGATAGGTTTGCATGGGGGCAGATCTCTGAGAGCTAGAGCCAGTGGCACCAGCTGTTGGAGGAGGAGGAGGTGGATCCTTTCTATATCTATGGATTGGAGGAGGAGAATATCTCCTACTTCTTTTCCTTTCCTTCTGCTGGTTCTTGGATAACCACATCCATGCAGGCATTCCCTTATAAGGTGCAACCTTATGCAAAATGTAGTAGGGAGTGTAAGCAGTTGGATTAGGCTTAGGTGCTGGAGGAGGAGGAGCCTTCCTTTTCTTTGACAACATTTTATTTTTCTTCTTGGAAGCTTCTTCATCTGAATCATCATCATCTTCAGTATCAGAACCCTGAGGGTTATCATATAAAGCATCCAATGCTTTCAGAGCTTTGTCATCAATAACAGCCTTTGCTGTAGCAGGGGCAGAAGTTGAAGTTGCAACAACTGGAGTTTCAAAAGTAGTTGGAGAAGAAACTATACATGGATCAGAAGCAATTGGGACAGAGCTTTCATCTGCTGCCTTATTTTCCTCTTCAATATCAGCCAAAATTAACTCATCCAGATCAGGCATTGGTGAGTCATCCATAACAAAAGTTGGTGCTGAGATGGCTTCTAGTGTAACTGTAGATGTTGAAGCTAAAGCTGTAATAGCAAAAATGTCACAGAGTTGCTTGGCAACTACTGGACTTATTGGAGATATATAGGGCACAATAGCCAACTGTGGCTTAGTAAGGTCTTCTAGAAGAGACTGCTTATATACAGTATCAAAATTTCTCAACAAAACAGTCAAATTAACTGTGAGATTTAAATGGAAATCACCAACAGTTTTTATTTGCTCTGGAACTGACTCATCTAAGTCAATGTCAGTATCCATAAAATGAATCAATTCAATCAAATTAGAATCAACGTCTAACAAAATTTCAGCTGCTGTGTCTGCTGCTGTATCTGCATTTGCTGCTGGAGGAACTGCTGCTGTATCTGCTGCTGCATCTGCATCTGATGTTGTTTCATCACAGAGCATCTCCCCCTGCCTGGGTTCAGGAGAACCTGGAGCCAGGCCCCTGAATGAAGAGGGGGCAGCAGAGAGAAGAGACACTTGGGCAGATAAATAATTTATAGAATTCACAAGAGGTGTAATGGCCTCTGTGATTAGGGATTTAATGAGGGGAGTGAGCAGGGATATGATTGCAGATACAGTGGAGGATTCCAAGGATGGAGAGGTAGATGGTGAAGGTAGAGAGGTAGATGAAGGGAGGGGAACAGATGGAGGGGATAGAGGTGGAATTGCATCTGTTATGATGATGTCTGAGGGTAGGGTGTAAGATGGAATGGAGGATAAATGTGGGGGAAGTGGAGACTCTGGAGGTGTAAGAATAGATGTGTCATGAGGTGAAACAGGGGGTGTTAGAATGTTAGTGATATCGAGTGGTGGAGATGGAGGTGGAGTAGGCACAAAAGTGTGCTGTGGAGATTGAAGTGTTGAAGATTGAATGGGAGAGGAAGGGAGTTGTTTTGCTGAAAGGGGTGCTGGAAGAGAGGGTGGAGTTGGAATGACCTTTTCTGCAGGGAGGGGAGTGTCCTTCACAGCCCTGATGCTCTCAGAAGCAGGGATGGAAGAGGAGGAAGCCTTGGATGGCTTGGAGATTGTCCTCTCTCATCTGCCAAACAAACCGCATATGAGGCGCTTGCTGACATTGATGAAGATGGCCGGGGAGACCATAAATTCACCAGCCTTTTCTTGAAGGAAGATCCCCAAGATTCTTCCAAAGCAGACTTCCTTCTTGATGTTCTTCTTCTTTATCAAATCAAAGAAAATCATACCCCAATCGACATGTCTCTTGTTGACCACTGCGCACATAACAAGGAATTGGTGTCTGGTTATGTAATCATGTGCAGAGTGCTTGCCCATCAGCACTTTGCCAACAATATCCGCCAAGAACTGGTAGGCGGCAGAGAGTTATTTCTTTAACAACTTGTTAGGGTCACTTCCAGTAAACCCCATCAACTTCAGCATCGAACTATATTCTTCAGAATCCATATCTATATCATCTTCTCCATTTACCAACCCAAAAAATTCAGAAAGAATGGCGGGAGATAAAGAAACAGCATTGCTCCCGATATTTCCTGTCAATGTATTATCCTCAGTAGCAGAAGAAGTGTATACCCATTCTTTAATCTCAGTTGAATGCAGTTTGATTCTTCGGGTCATAAAGTCTTTGAGACCAAGTTCCTCTAGTAGTTCTAGAATGTAGAGAAATATTGGGTCAGAATACTAGAATGAATCAAAATACATGTCAAAACTGGTGTCGAATTTCATGGCAGCCAAGGTGCTCGCTGGAATCGCCATTGATGACCTGCAAGAGAGACAGAGAAAACGGCGATCAAGTGCAAGAGAACAAAAAGCGCGGGATGGAGGTCAAAGAAAAACTAGATATAAGGTTTCCAGAATATGAATCGACAATCTCCGTTCCACGAAAAAGAAACAGTTCTTCGAACTGAGGTCGACGAAATAAATTATAGACAAATAATTCGTCGATCTCATCAGAAGAAACGAAAATAGTTCGTCGAACTCCATTTGACGAAATATCTTCTGAAGCAAAGTTCGTCGATCTCCAATCGACGAAAGTTGTTTCCACACAGAGAATTCGTCGATCTCCGTTCGACGAGCATCTCTCAACTTTCCCTAATTCGTCGAACTCCGTTCAACGAACTCTGGAAAATTCGTCGAATGCAGACAGAAACTAATTTAAATCTTCTCCATTGATCATTCCCAGTGGATTTATAAAGAACAGATGATTTTTCTCATCCAAGGGTTTGGTGAAAATGTCTGCTCTCTGTAAATTAGTAGGAATATGGATTAAGTTAATTTTCTTTTTGTCTACACTATCTCTAATGAAATGATGTCTTATATCAATATGCTTAGTCCTACTATGGTGAGCTGGATTCTGTGCTATAGCAATAACACTAGTATTATCACAAAATAATGTTGAATTATTTAAGTTGACACCATAGTCTAGTAGTTGGTTTTGTATCCATAACATTTGTGAACAGCAGCAGCCAACAGCCATGTATTCTGCTTCTGCAGTTGATGTAGACACATATGTTTGCTTTTTACAAAACCAAGAGACAATTCTCATACCCAGGAACTGGCAAGTTCCAGAGGTACTCTTCCTATCCACTCTACATCCAGCATAGTCAGCATCTGAGTATCCAGTTAACTCAAACTCTGACTCTACAGGATACCAGAGTCCTAGATTAGGACAACTCTTAATGTATCTCAAAATTCTTTTTAAGAAAATAAGGTGAGATTCTTTAGGGTTCACTTGGAACCTAGCACAAATGCATGTGGCAAACATGATATCAAGTCTGCTAGCTGTTAGGTATAATAGAGATCCAACAATTGCCCTGTAATGTTTCTGATCTACCGGTTTTCCTGCTGCATCAGAATCCACAACAGCATTTGTAGCCATAGGTGTTTTCAATCCTGAGGCATCACCCATCCCAAACTTCTTAATAAGTTCTTTAGCATACTTAGCTTGGGAGAGGAAGATACCATCAGGGAGCTCCTTAACTTGGAGACCAAGGAAGTAGTAAAGCTCACCCATACTACTCATCTCGAATTTGGAATGCATGAGGTCAGCAAATCTCTTGCATAATTTGGGATCAGTAGACCCAAAAATGATGTCATCCACATATATTTGTACTAACAAAATTTGGTCCTTATGATGTCTATTGAAAAGAGTTTTATCTATGGTTGCTCTTGTAAATTTATGCTCTAAAAGAAAGCTTGCTAAGGTCTCATACCAAGCTCTTGGAGCTTGCTTTAAACCATAGAGAGCTTTATGCAATTTAAATACAAAAGAGGGTTGAGTTAGAGAGATACAACCTGGAGGTTGTTCCATTTTCTTCTTGAAGCACTCCATTCAAGAATGCACTCTTGACATCCATTTGGAACACTTTGAATCTCCTGTGAGCTGCATAGGCAAGGAATATTCTTATGGCCTCTAACCTTGCAACAAGGGCAAAGGTTTGGTCATAATCAATTCCTTCCTCTTGTCTGTAGCCCTGAGCAACAAGCCTAGCCTTGTTTCTCACAATGTTCCCTTGAGCATCTAGCTTGTTTCTGTAGACCCATTTGGTTCCAATAACTGGGTAGTTATGGAGTCTTGGAACCAAATCCCAAACTCTACATCTCTCAAACTGATTTATTTCCTCTTGCATTGCAATGATCTAGTGGGGATCTTGCTCAGCTTCATGGATGGAGAGAGGTTCAATCTGAGAGAGAAAACAGACATGCATCAAGTCTTGGTTGAGTTGATGCCTTGTCTATACACCTGCTGAAATGTCTCCAATCACTTGAGATCTGGGGTGATCTCTAAGTGTGATAAGATCAGTTGGTGGAGTTTGTTTAGCAACAGCTTCTGTAATTAATTCCTCTTGAGGAATATTATTAGCTGTTGAGGGAAGTTCAACCACTTCCACTTGAATTTCTTCTTTACTGTCTTCAGCAACCTGTGGAGAAGGATGGGTTGACACCTCTTGGGTAAGGTTTAGTCCATCCATAGACTCACACAGTGGTGGAACCTGCAAAGAGCTTATGGTAGAAATCTCTTTCTCCTTATAAGACATGTTAGCTTCATCAAAAGATACATGGACTGACTCTTCAATTTTAAGAGTGGATTTATTAAATACCCTATAGGCCTTGCTTACTTGGGAGTATCCTAGAAAAATCTCTTCTTCAGCCTTAGCCTCAAACTTTTTAATGTATCTTTTATTGTTTGTGTGAATATAGCATATGCAACCAAAAACTTTAAAATATGTGATTTTAGGTTTCTTCCCTTTAAGTAATTCATAGGGGGTCTTATTTTTCAGCTTATGTATAAGGCTTCTATTCAGGACATAGTTAGCAGTGTTTACAACTTCTGCCCAAAAGGATAGAGGCATGTAAGCATCTGCCAATAATGTACCTGCAGATTCAATGAGTGTCCTATTTTTCCTTTCAGCTACCCCATTTTGTTGGGGAGTTCTAGGAGCTGAGAAGCACTGCCTGATACCTTCCTTCTCACAGAACTCATGCATAAGAAGAGACTCAAACTCTATGCCATGATCACTTCTGATCAATGCAACATGAGTAGAGAACTCAATCTGTATGGTCCTGAGAAAATATGTAAGAACCTTGAATGTATCTGACTTAGTTCTCAGAAAGGCCACCCAACTGAATCTGGAGAAGTCATCAACAATCACTAAAGTATAAGACTTCCCTCCTAGGCTTTGTACAACAATGGGTCCAAATAGATCTACACGAAGCAAATACAAAATCCTAGGTGAATCACTTTTATTAATGGATTTGAAACTAGTTTTAGTTTGCTTGCCTAATTGACAAGCCCTGCATAGGTTTTCCTTCTTGTAGGAGCCAGAAGGTAAACCTCTAACAAGGTTGTCTTTAGATAACCTAGCTATATTCTTAAGGTTTACATGACCTAATATTTTATGCTATAACTCATTTTGGTTACTAGTGATATTGAGTAAACAAACATCAGTTTTGGCAGAAATAAAGTCTACTAGATATATGTTACCTTGTCTAATTCCAATTAAAACAGTTTTGTTTTCATTATCAAGAATGGAACAAGAGGTAGAGTTAAAGTGTACCTGATAACCTTCATCACATAATTGACTTATGGATATTAGGTTATGTTTGAGTCCTCTTACATATGTTACTTTCTTGAAAGTAACTGTCCCAATATTTACTGCTCCATATCCTTCAGACTGGCCACTGTTTGAATCACCAAAGATCCCCTTTGGTCCTAGCTTGAACTTGTAATTGGATAGATTTGCCTTGTTGCCTGTCATATGCTTGGAGCAACCACTGTCCAAGTACCAGGTCTGACTCACCCTTGGACAGCTCTTCACCTGTACCTGTAATGAAAAACAAAACTCAATTGTTCTTGACCCAGGTTACCTTGGGTCCTTTATTTGGTTGAAAAGAAAAGCTGGATATAACATACAAAGTAGGTTGAGATTTATAACCTAAGGGGTGATATCTCCTAGGTGGAATAACCCAATCAGCTACTGGTTTAAATGGTTTATTAACTGGCTTAGAATTTCTACAGGAGAAATGATTTAAGTTTGGTCCTTCTGGGTTCGACAAATTCTTGTAAGTTCGTCGACCAAAGTTCGACAAATAGGGCTGAGATCGTCGATCTCTGCTCAGAGAATGACAATAGTCATTTTATGCACCACATGTTCGTCGACCTCTGCTCGACGAACCATACAAAGTTCGTCGATCGTAGTTAGATGAATTGTTATAACTGAAGTTTGCGTTCAGCGTTCGTCGATCTGGGTTCGACGAACTGGCCACATTTCGTCGATCTGAGTTCGACGAATGCTGCTGAACCTTATTTTTATTAACTGTTTTTTGATTTTTATTTCTCTTGTCTATGGGTTTTGGGTTGTTTTCTGACATTGGTTTGTTTGTTATCTTTTCCTTTCCTTTAGCAGAAACAAATATAATGGGTGTGGTAAGAATATTTTTCCTAATTATGGGGGGCAAACCTGATGAAGCACCCAAGCCCAGCTTGCCATTTAATCTGGCATTTACTGTGCTTGTTATGTCCATCAGCTTGAGACTTCTTTCATTGAGAGATTGCTCAAGTTGTTTGGCCTCACATAAATCATATTTTAATTTAATTATTTGTTCATTTGCTAGAGTTAGTTGATCTTTTAGCTTAATATTTTCTGAGTTAACAGATTCAAGATTTCCTAGTCTTTCTCTAAGTGTTTTTGTTTCCTTCTCTGAATTAATTAGATCTAAACACATAGTTTTGAATTCAATTTTAAATAAATCAGAATTAAAATCAAAGCTTGAAAGAACCTGATCTGCCTCTGAGTCTGAGGCTGCTTCATCTTCAGATTCTCCTTCTGATCCTGAACAGCTCCTGGAGGCATCAATTGCCATAAGGCAAACCTCTTTGGATCTTGCTTCTTCCTCTTCTTCACTTGAACTGGAAGAGGATGATTCTTCTTCAGTGCCACTCCAAGTTTCAACAACAAATCCCTTATCTTTCCTTTTGTACTTGCTTGAGGAGGGTCTGCTACTGTGTTTTCTCCTTTAGTCCTTTTCTCTGCTTTTCTCCTTCTTCTGGTTTTCTGGACATTCAGAGATATAATGTCCAGACTTTCTGCATCCAAAGCACACAACCTCCTTGGTTGGTGTCTTGTCAAATCTGGGCTTATCATCCTGCCTGGATGATTTTCTTCTGAAATCCTTTCTAGCCATCTTATAGAATCTTTTTGCAAAGAGGCTCATGAGTTCTTCATTAGATGTTGAGGTATCACTTTCCTCTGATGCTTTGAAGGCTATACTGTGATCCTTTCTCACTGGAGTTGTTGCTTTCTGTTCTGCTGCTTCTCTTGTCTTAATCAACTGCTCATAGGATTTTAATTTGCCTAGCAGAGATTCAGTTGATATCTCATTAAGGCTTCTAGCTTCTTTGATAGGCCAGATTCTTGAGTCCCAAGAGCTAGGGAAGCACATCAAAATTTTATCATTCACCTCTGTCAGGGTGATGTCCTTATCCAAGGTTTTAAGCTCATTGATGTTTGAGCTCAACATGTTGTACATTTCAGCCACTGATTCAGCCTCATACTTCTTGAAATTCTCATACAGGGATATGAGATTTGATCTCCTGTCTTTCCTTTCATCTGCTGAACCAGCTACCATTTGGTTGAGGGAATCCCAAATGACCTTGGCTGAGGTGCACTCAGCCACCTTCTGAAATATGTCATTTGACATTGTCTGGGCCAAGATGTTCATTACTTTTGCATCTGTAATTTTGGCTTTCTTGTATGCATCATTATTCTCTGGAGGAGGTACTGCAGTCATGTTGGTGGATGTGCTTGTAGAAGCTGCAGGTGCTGGAGGTACTCCTGTTAAAATAGAAGCAAAAATATCCTCATCAATAGAATTCATGTATAATTTGATTCTTGCCTTCCAAATGGAAAATCTGTTAAGATTGCATACTGGAGGTCTGATGCTTGCATAATCTTTGTTTTGAGCCATGTCTGTGAAGAAATAAATCTAATATCATAAACAAAACAATCAGATCTAACTAGAGGGTTCTTTATGGTTCATGTGTTAGCCTGTACAACCAGTTAACCTCTTGAGGTGTGGTATTTTAACCAACCTCGCTTTGATACCAATTGAAAGTGCATGTTAGATCTGAAATACTCTAGAGGGGGGGGGGGTGAATAGAGTATTGTGCTCACTACAAACTTTTGCTATAGATCCTAAGTGAACAAATTAGCAAATAAGAAAATAAGCACATCAACCTATTAAATCACAGAACAACACAGCCAAAACAAAATAATGGGCAACCAGACGACACAAGGAATTTATAGTGGTTCCCCAACCTGGGTACATCCACTCTTCTACCACCCTGGTAGGAATCCACTCAGGTTTTTTATCAGGTGCCTGACACCAATGAGCTTTTGTTCAGGTGCTCAAAAACCAAAACCTCAAGTCTTTTGGTAGGAGACTTGCAACCAGGAATAATTTTGAAGGGAATTAAAACCCTATACAGAGAATGAAAAAGAAGGTGATGGTGTCTTCTCTTTCTCAATAACAACTGAGAAGACTGTGGATTGATGTTAACAGATTGATCCCCCAGAGATCTTGAATGAATCAGGAAAACTGGAGCACTGCTTCAGGGTGATAGGTCTTAGAAGCTTGAGTGCCTGGACCAGAGATTGCTTCAGGAACTCGTTTGACAGATAGAGAATTGTTGTCCTTCTGAAGTTGTCCTGGAGGATTGAATGAAGAAGACTCTTGATAGAGATTGTTTGTTCTTCTTCTTCTTGAAGATGTCCTCTGGCCAAGGCTGATTGAAAAAAAGAACTTTTGATTTCTGTAAGACTGTTCTTCGATGCAATCTGTCTGTCTGTGTTGTAGTAATGGTTTATGTTTTATTTTCTGACTACTGACTGACTAAGGAACATTCGAAATTTGAATCTTGAGCAGTAATTACAGTCGGCCTGAGAAGGAAGAGACAATCAATGATTTCCCTAACTGTCCCATCGAAAAATGGCATGAAATAATCCATGATCAATGCTCGTTCCAACGGTAACATTCCGAGAAGATTGAGCATTAATTACTCAGGATTCATCGCCAAGAAATGGGATGGAAAACTGGAGAAGACCTAGTCTGGAATCATCAAACGAAGGACAGGAATCGTCGAGCTGAGTTCACAGTTCGTCGAGCTGAGCTGATGAGTTCGTCGACCAGACAATCTTCATTTGTCGAACAGACAGTCTTCATTCGTCAAGCTGAGATCAAAAATCGTCGAGCTGAGAATGATTGTGGATTTAGAATCTGAAAAGTCTCTGACTGAGAAGAGTACAGATTGTCGACCAGAATTCGTCGAGTAGAGTACTGAATTTGTCGACCTGAGAAGTTGTGAACTTGAGGTACAAGTTCGTCAAGCTCAGAATCCTGTTCGTCGACCAAAGCCTGAAGTTGGACTTAGAAAAATCTGGAGTTGTCCTGACTTTAGCTTGTTGAAGTATCTCAGTCTTCGTCGAATAGAGAACTAAGATCATCGAGCTCAGCACAGAGAAATGTCTCAAGATCGTCGAGCTCAGAACCCCTTTCGTCGAGCTGAGTTCGACGAACGTCGAACTCATTTTACTTAGTCTTGAAATCTTCTAAGTCTTGAGATCTCTGATATTCTTGTTGATAGCTGGTCTATCTGAAGTTGACTCTAAGGACTGAGCCTAGACTCTAGGACACAAATATGCCCCTGGCTATACATGTTGGGTCACATCCTAAGTTAGTGAACCTAGCCCAAATCAACTAGGGATCCAACATCGCAGGAAGTACTGGAGTGGTAGTCCAGGAAAATATCCGTGTTATGCTTGTGCGATTGGGTCGTACCTGTGAATGAGTAACATGAAGTACTGATGTGACCAGGAAAGGCCCTTTGTGCTGCTTGTACCTGTAAAGAGAGTAACAAGAAGTACTGGTCTGCCCAGGAAAGACCCCTGACATTTCTGATATTGCGGTGTCGTACCTGTGATCGAGTAACAGGAAGTACTGATGTGCCCAGGAAAGACCCGCTGATTTTGTGAGATGAATGAGTGTAATAGAAATAACCAGGCTGAATGCCAAGAACAGGATTGGTGAGACTGACCCGTGCCTTTGATTAAGCCGCGAGTACGCCGTACTCGGTGAAGGCAAGACGATTTAAGCAACGGGGGGTTGAGGATCCGACCTGCGTTATGTCCGTCCGACGTGGACCAGAAGGTGCAGTCTGTTGGAGCGCATAGCGAGAGTCTTAGGCCTGCGTGCCATGACACAATGCGGGGCTACGGGCCATCCCGGTGTTGTAAGACTTGAACTCCGGCTGCACGCCATGGAGTAAATGCTCAAGAGAGTTGTCGTTGGGTTGTGGCCCTGATACGGTGGTGGGCAAATGATTTGCCAGTACACCAAGAATGTGCCCTGAGTGCACGGACCGTTGGGCCGGGTGGCGAACGGTTGTGATGGCATGTGTGTGTGAAAGCACATTATATGAGATATATTGCCATGCTTGTGATATGATATGCCTGCAGGGAAGATTATCGCTGCCCAGAAAAAGGGGTAGGGTTGTTATAATTTGGTCAGCTGAATCCTGACCGTTGCTTCTGTTTGCCACCGTTGGGTGGATTGTCCCTGTACAGGTGCTGGAGAGCCAAGTGGGATGCATAAAGGTTGATGTCCCTACTATTGATGTTGTTGCTTCTAGCCCTTGAAGGCTTTTTGGATGAATGTGGTGTTTTCTTTTATTGTGGCCAGCCTGCGCGCCAATGTTTAGGCCACTGTTTGAAAGCCATGTAAGGCCATAAGGCCAACTTTTGTACTATTGTAAGACATTCCTATTATATATAGATACAATGTGGAGTTGTTTTATATGTTGTACATTCACTTGTGGAGTTCACGTATTAGTATAGGCTTCAGCTAGAATGCAATGTGTTAAGGTGCGTTGCGCTACTCTGGTATCATCCCGTACCTTCACCGCCTGTTTTGTGAGATATGCTGTGGGGACCCGGCCAGACCTTCTAGTATATACCATATGAACGGATGAGGTTGTTACACTAAGAGCTTTGTTACCCTCACAAAAATAGCTCCATGGGTAGCTCCTCCTATTCCTTCTGCTCCATCTGCTTCTGCTCCTCCTGCTGCTACAGCTCCTGCCTCCTCAGATTTGATGACTCAGATTGTACTTCTCCTTCAAGAACAGAAATCTTACTTTAATACTTGTATCAAGACTGTCACTGATAAGGTAACTGCTCTAGAAACTGAGATGAGCAGAGGATTTGCTGAGATCCAGCATAATACTGATCAGCTCAAATATCTGTTCCAAATTGGTGGCAAAGCCTTAGACCACACATCACTAGTGTTGGTCAAGTGATGGAACAAGGTCTAACTCTTGCTAATATTCAGATGGAATTGGACAAAAGAGCTGAAGCTACTAAGATGAAAATCTATGAAGAAGTTGGCACTTTCAAAGATGATGCCATCTCTCAGCTATTTATTAAAGTCAGAAAGGGGGAGAAGTTGGTGAAAGAATATTTAGAAAAATCAGATGCTGCCATGCAAGAGCTTTGGAAAGCAAAAGTGAAAGAGATCCATGATGATGTCCTAGCTCAAATTCAGAGTGTCAAATTTCACACCTATGGCACTGCTGTCTGGATGCACAACCAAATCCTTCCTGAATTTGCTGCTGATCCAAACATTATCCCTCATCATTTGAACCCACTAGCTGCTGATGTTCCTGCTCAAGCTCCTCAACCCACATTCTCTCTAAGGCCTGGTGATTCTGTTGCTCCTCCTGATTCCTATACTCAGGGTTGGGATGAAGATCCTGCAGATATTTTCTTCAAAGCTCCTCCTGAAATTCAGACTTACAAGAAGAAAAGAAAGTATGGTGAAGGTCCTTCTGCCAGCAAGTCCATTCCTACTCCAGCTCCTGAACATGCTGAGGTTTGGTCTCCCACTTCCAAGTACCTCATTTTGGACACTCTCAAATTAGTTATGGACTACCATGAGAGCAGAAATATTCACTACAGTTCCCAGGAATGAGAGTTGTATGAGAAATCTATGACCAAAAGAAGGATATATGACAAAGAATATGAAAGAAATAATCCTGCTGCTCCTCTAAGACCCCCCAAGTATTATCCAAAGCCTTACAACTATCAAAGGAGGCAACATGAGAAACAGGACAGACAACATCATCAGAATTAGCCAAAAGGACTCATGAGTTGTGGAAATGATTTTTGTTGTTAATGATATTTTTGGATATTCACACTTATATAATTCTAAGTTTTTGATCTTATTATCCTTTTCATAGTCTTTTGCTTGCTTACACTGCTTTATATACTTAGCATTCTTTTTATGTCCATAATTCACCTTAGTGTAAAGGGTTCTGACTTCTACAAATAGGGGGAGATTGTTGGGTATTGTATACACACTAACCCAGATTTGATGAAGTCACCCTTGAACTAAGATGAATTAAGTTATATTTGATGCTTGGTTTGAGTTATGTGTTTGCAGGAATTCTTATGGGAAGTGTGGACCAATGTCAGTCTATAATGGGTCACCAAACACAGGACCATACAATGTAATCCCTTATTATGTGCTCCAAGGTGTTGACGCATGTGTAGCCTCTCTATTGGGATACACTTCATATTCAAGCTCTAGGACTATGTGAAAAGACCTGATGCTGATTTCCCCTAGAAGAAGAAAAATTCTGTTAAGAAAATTTTCCTAAGTAAAGTACTCGAGTAGTTCTTTACTTACTCGAGTAAATTATTGAGTTCATACTCGAGTAATAATACTCTTACTCGAGTAGTTAAGATATTACTCGAGTAGTTTCCTTTTACCTCTCGAGTTTACAGAAATTTACTTCTCAAATTTTTCTAAGTTAAATACTCTAGTAGTCATCTTATATACTCGAGTAGTTCTATCTTCTGTCTCGAGTAGTTGAATTCTGACTGTCGTGTAGTTCTCACTTACTCGAGTAGTCTAAGTCATGTACTCCAGTAGTTGTCTACTACTCGAGTGGCCCCGTGTTTATACTCGAGTAATCCAGAATTCCATTCCAGAAAATTTGTCTAAGTGAATTACTCGAGTAGTCATCTTATATACTCGAGTAGTTCTATTTGTCTCGAGTAGTTCAACTTCTATACTCGATAGTTCAGTTTTCCTGTTACAGAAATTTTTTAAGTCTATGACTCGAGTAGTTTCTTATATACTCGAGTAGTTCTTTCTTATATACTCGAGTAGTATTTCTTATACTCGAGTAATCTACTCCACCTCTCGTGTAAGTACTTAAGTACTCGAGTATATTGTTCTTGTTACTTGATTAGCTGATTTCTTGAATTTTATTTACTCGAGTAGTTGACTCCATATACTCGAATAATGATCTCATTCCCTCTCGAGTAGTTTTTCTCATGTACTCGAGTAGTCATCTTCTACCTACTCGAGTAGTGCTGTATGTACTCGAGTAGTCTGTTATATCTCGAGTAATTTACTTTGACTTTTCCGAAAATTCTTTAAGTCCAGACCTAACTGTCTTATTCATAAACTTTGACGTGATTGGTCCACGTGTCTCTCATAATGACTCAATTAAGTCTTATCTTTTCTGATCCTATAAAAGGTCTTATCTAAACCAACAAACCCTAATTTATCAAAGAAGATTATTTTTTAAGAAGTTTTTGCAGCCGTACTCTCTGAAGAATTTCCGTCTCCTCTCTCTCTCCAAGAAACGAAATCCGCCGCCACCGCCATCGTAGAGTCCCGACCGGCTAGGGTTTTCATTTTCAGAGGATTCAGATTAAGAAGATTTTACAGATCGAGATTTCCGCTCAACTCTTCATCCTCTATTCGATCGTGTAAAGTCAAGAAGATCCAGATCTGATTTTGTCGAGATTTTCTTCACCTCTCTGATAAAGCCTCAACGCCTAGAAGAAGAAGATCCTAGCCGACAGTTTGCAGATCTGAAATAGAAGATTACTGTTTGTATTTCTTTACAAATTTATTTCATTATTGTAGGAGAAGTTTTCTCCGAGTGTAGGAGTTTTTCAACTCTGAGATTGTAGGAAGTTTCGTCTTCCGAGTGTAGATCCGGTTTGTGTATCGAGTTTGTAGGAACATTGTTCCGAGGGTAGGATTGATTTTCAATCCGAGATAGTGGAGTAGCCGAGTCTAGTGTATTGCTAGATCGATGAGGGAAAGTGGATGTACCCAAGGTTGGGGAACCAATATAAATCTTGCCTCGTCTGTGTTTTATTGGTAGATAGATCTGTGTTTTGGTTTGTAATTTTTTTTATTCCGCAAAAAGACGCACATCTCACCTATTCACCCCCCTCTAGGTGATTTAGGTAGGCAACTATAAACTTTCATGTACTGAATAGAAGTCTTATATATAAGCTTAAGAATAAGACTCCTTATGATCTACTAAAAGGGAAGAAACCTAAAGTTGACTACTTTAAAATTTTTGGATGTTTATGTTATATACACAACAACAATAAAAACACATTAGAAAGTTTGAAGCCAAGGCTGAAATGGGAATATTTCTTAGATATTCCCAAGTAAGCATGGCTTATAGGGTGTATAACAAATCTACCTTAAAAATTGAAGAATTTATCCCTATTTAATTTGATGATACTAACATGTTTTTCAAGGAGAAGACTTCTTCTACCAATGAATCTTTGCAGGAACTTAATTTGTGTGAGAAGCTTGATGAACTGACCCTCATCAATGAGGCAGTTAGCCATCCTTCTCCACAAGGTGCTGAAGAAAGTGAAGAAGAAGACACTGTAATCAGTAATGAACCAACAACATCAAACCTAATTTCACAAGAGAAATTTATTCCCCAAGCTGTTGAACAACGAACTCCACCCACTGAATTTGTCACACTTAGAGATCACCCCATATCTCAAGTGATTGGAGACATGTCAGTTGGTGTACAGACAAGGCATCAACTCAACCAAGATTTGATGCATGCCTGCTTCATATGTCAAATTAAGCCCCAATCCATCAAAGATGCAGAGCAAGATCCATACTGGATTATTACAATGCAAGAGGAGCTCAATCAATTTGAGGGATGTAGAGTTTTGGACTTAGTTCCAAGACCCAAAGACTATCCAGTCATTGGAACTAAGTGGGTATATAAAAACAAGCTGTATGCCCAAGGTGCCATCATAAGGAATAAATCTAGGTTGATTGATCAAGGTTATAGGCAAGAGGAAGGGATTGACTATGACCAGACTTTTGCACCTGTTGAAAGGCTGGAAGCAATCAAGATTTTCCTTGCTTATGCTGCCTACAAGAAATTCAAAGTTTTTCAAATGGATGTCAAAAGTGCCTTTCTAAATGGAGAACTTAAAGAAGAGGTTTATGTTGAACAACCTCCAGGTTTCATCTCTCCAACTCATCCCTCATATATCTTTAGATTGTATAAAGCTCTCTATGGCTTAAAGCATGCTCCAAGAGATTGGTGTGAGACCTTAGCTAGCTTCTTGATAGAGCATAAATTTTCTAGAGGCATTATAGATGGGAGATTATTTACTAGACACCATAAGAATCAAATTTTGTTGGTACAAATTTATGTAGATGATATTATATTTGGGTCTACAGATTCCAAACTATGCAAGAGGTTTTTTGACCTCATGCATTCAAAGTTTGAAATGAGTAGTATGTGTGAGCTCTCCTAGTTCCTTGGTATCCAAGTGAAGCAACTACCTGATGGCATCTTCATATCCCAGGCTAAGTATGCTAAGGAGCTTATCAAAAAGTTTGGGATGGCAGATGCCTCAACAAAAAAACACATATGGCTACAAATGCTGTAATAGATTCTGATGAGCATGGGAAACCTGTTGATCAGAAATTATATAGGGGCATTATTGGGTCCCTACTATACCTTACAGCAAGCAGACCTAACATAATGTTTGACACATGTCTTTGTGCTAGGTTCCAGGTGAACCCTTAAGAATCTCACCTAATTTTCTTAAAAAGGATTTTAAGATATATAAAGAGTTGTCCTAGTCTAGGACTTTGGTATCCCACTGAGTCAGAGTTTGAGTTAACTGGATTCTCAGATGCTGACTTTGCTGGATGCAGAGTAGAAAAAAAAGTACCTCTGGAACATGCCAGTTCCTTAGTGCTAGATTAGTTTCCTAGTTTTGCAAGAAATAGTCATCTGTGTCTACATCAAATGCTGAAGCAGAATACATAGCAGCTGGCAGTTGCTGTTCTGAGATGCTATGGATTCAGAACCAACTACTAGACTATGGGTTCAACTTAAATAATTCAACTCTACTATGTGACAACACAAGTGCTATATACATAACACAAAATCCAGTCCATCACAGTAGGACTAAGCATATAGACATTAGACACCATTTCATTAGAGAGTGTGTAGACAAAAATAAAATTAATCTTGTCTATATCTACACTGATTTATAAAGAGCAGATATCTTTACCAAACCTTTGGACGAGAAGAACCATCTGTTCTTCATAAATCAGCTTTGTATGATAAATGAAGAAACTTTAATTTGATTTCTGTCTCTGGTCGACGATTTTTCAAAGTTCATCGAACGGAGATCGACGAATAGAGAAAAGTTCTAGAGAAATTCGTCGAACGGAGATCGACAAATTCTCTGTGAGTGAAGTTATTTTCGTCGACCGGAGATCGACGAATTTTCTTCAGAAAACTTTCGTCGAACGGAGCTCGATGAAATGTTTTCACATCTTCTAACAGAGATCGACAAATTATTTTTACTATAAAATATTTCGTCGACCTCAGGTCGAAGAATTTCTATTTTTTCGTCGAACGGAGTCTGCCGGTTCATATTATGAAAACCTTATATCTAGGTTTTCTTCGACCTCCGTCCCATGCTTTTAGTTCCTTTGCACTTGATCTTTGTTTCTCTCTTGCAGGTGCATCCATGGCGATTCCAGTGAGCGCTCTTTCCACCATGAAATTCGATATGGATTTCGATATTGATTTTGACTCATTCCAGTTCTCTGACCCAATCTTTATAGAAATTTTGAAGCTATTTGAAGATCAACATCTGAAGCAGTTCATGACACTTAGAATAAAGATCGTAATGACAGAAATTAAGGAATGGGTCTTTACTTCATCAAACTCTGAAGATAACATGATGGGAACTATCTCTGGTAATCAAGTTTCCCTTTCCCCGAATTTACTAACCAAAATCTCCGGTCTATTGAATTATGTTGATGACATAGAAATGGACTCTGAGGAGTATAACAGTATGTTAATAAGATGGGTCATTCTGGAGATAACCCTAACAAGCTGCTGAAAAAGAACTTGTCTGCTAAATACAAGTTCTTAGCTGATATAGTCGGGAAGGTGCTGTTAGGCAAGCATACAACACATGACTACATCACTAGACACCCATTCTTGGTTATGGGTGCCCTGGTTGATAAGAAAAGTATTAACTGGGGAAAGTTATTGTTTGATCTGATTAAGAAGAAGAACAATAAGAAAGAAGTCTGCTTTGGACGGGTTCTGGGGATTTTTCTGTAGGAGAAGGCATCTGACCATCTGGTTTCCACACCAGTGTTCATAAATGCCTCCAAGAGGCTAACCTCTACCCTGTTTGGCAGATGGAAGAGGAGGATCAAAAAGCCCTCCTAGGCTTCCTCCTCCTCCAGGACTTCTAAGAGAACAAGGGCCGTCATAGCCGCTCCTCCACCCCCAGAATAAGTTCCTTCCACCTCCACCATTCATTCTCTACCTCAACCTCAACCACAACAACAACAACAAGTTCACATTCCAATTCCATCTCCTGAACATTCTCCACCACCACCATCTCCACCTCCATTTTCTCCCCAGATACATATCTTTGACATACCATCTTGCTCCATTCAACCTCCTGTCATCACCACATAAATCACGACAATCATCCTCACATCAATCTCCTTTACAATATCCACATCAGTCTCCACTTCCACCTCATTTAACTGCCACAAACCCTGACACATTTATCTCCTCCCACACCTTCAATTTATTATTTCCTCCACCATCTCCACATTAGGAACCCATCTCCTCCCCCACAACATCAGTTCCCCTTTCTATAACTGCAACTCCCTCTATCCCCTTCCCTCTACTCATCCAAACTGACCTTCCATCTATTATACCTGACTACACACACACAGATATGTCCAATGCATTTTCTGTCTGTTCAAATTATGGTCATCACAATCCCTACTCCTCCACTACTCCAGAATCTCTCTATCTTAACTTCTCTGACATTGCTAAATATTTGCTAGTATTCATCTCTCCCACACTTAATAAACTTCTAGCTGATGCTCTAGTACCTCTCACTACCTCCATCAATACTCTATCTACTCAAGTTGCTGCTCTATCCCCTGTCCCTTCTTTTGGGGGACTGGCTCCGCCTGCAGCCAGTAAGGGGGAGATGCTCCATGATGAAGAAGCTCCAGTGGTGACAAAAGCAACAGCAACACTAGCAACACCAACAGTAGAAATAACAGAAGCAGCAACAGATGAAATAATGTCTGATGATTCTTCAAAGAAAACAACCACTCCTACTCCCACTAAAATAGTAAATTTAATTGATTCAGATACAGAAATGGATGAGCCAGTTATGGCTGAAATTGATACTGCTGGTGATTTTATTCTAAATCACACAGTTAATTTAAATTCTTTATTAGAGTTATTCAATTTTATGCACAAAGATAATCTTCCTAGCTCCTCTTATCAACATTCTTTGTCCATTGTACCATACACTGCACCTATAAGCCCCACAGTTGCCAAGCAACTTAAGGTTATTTTTGCAGCAACAAAGCTACCAACTGTATAATCCCCCTCCAAGGAAAATTCTTCTCCAGAAGCCATCTCAGCTCCAACATATAAGATGGATGACAGTCCACTGTCAGATTTGGATGAAATCATCATGGCAGATATATAAGCTGAGAATTTGTTAATTCTTGGAAATAAAACAGTTGCTGAATAGCCTCAGGCTCCAGAACCTCAAGCAGTTGCTCCAGCTCCAGCTCCAGTACCTCAAGCACAGCCTCAGGCTGACAAGCAAATTAACAAAGATCTTCTTGAAAGCTCTGGATGATTTATATGATAATACTCAGGGATCCTCCTCTGAAAAAGATGATACTGATGATACCGATGATTCTGATGATAGCCCTTCTGCCAAGAAGAAAGTGTCTAAGAAAAGAAAGGCTCCTCCAGTTGCTGCTCCTAATCCAAATCCAACTCATGATACTCCTTATTATATTCTGCAAAAAATCACTCCTTACCCTGGGATGCCAGCTTGGATGTGGCTGTCAAAGAATCATCAAAAGGAAAGAAAGAAAAGCAGAAGATATTCTCCTCCACCTCAAAGACACAGGAAAGGTCCTCCTCCTCCTCCTCCACCTACTGCTAGTGCTTCAGGTAGCACTTCTCAGAGGTCTACCTCATATGCTCAAACACACCATAGACAACATGGTAGATCCTCATCATCTCAAGGAAGCAGTCAGTAGAGGTACTCTTCCAGCAGGAAACAACATCAACAACAGCTACAACAACAACATCATCAGCAACAACAACAACAAGCTCTTGAACCACAAAAGGCTGACAGTCCCAAAAGGCCAGAGTCTCCTCCCATTCCCTTTGTGGATCTAAATACAGAGACAACTGCTAGAATAGCTAGGTTCCAGGAACTTGTTGGACTTTCAATGATAAACAAAGCTACAGCTGAAGGAAATGATCCATCACAGTATTCTACAATGTCTAAATACAGGAAAAAAGAATTAAATAAGTATGAGAAAACTAACAAATTCTTTAATGTTGATGCTTATATGAATCTACACCCAGGGGCTGTTGTGCCTAGAGCCACATATCTCAATATCATTGGAGCTGCTGATATGACAATGTCCAAGAATCAAGCATCTAATCCAACAGAGAGATCAAGGTTACACAACCTGCTGACAAAGAAAAAGAGGACAAGCAAAAGGAGAAACTGAAGAAAAAGAAATGATATACATTCTGTTTAAGTTTTTTGTTTTTCTGAAATCTTTATTTATGTACTATCACAAAGCTACTGTAAATATCTGCTGCATATTTCTATTTTTCTGCCAGATATATTTTCCCTGCTTTGTGATTGTTTTTATTTCATGTTTATTAGTGACCTCACTCAAATAGGGGGATATTGTTGGATCCCTAGTTTGATTTGGGCTAGGTTCACTAACTAGGATAATTGACCACCATGTATAGTCAGGGTCATGTAATTGTGTCCTAGAGTTTAGGCTAAGTACTTAGAATCAACTACACTTGGACCAGCCAACAGAAGACAGTAGAAGACTCAAAGACTTAGAAGGAAATCAAGTTCAGAAAAGTGAGTTCAATATTTGTCGAACTCAGCTCGACGAAAGACGTACTCAGCTCGACGAACTCAGAGTCAATTCTTTGAGTTGAGCTCGACGATATTCGAGCTCAGGTCGATGAATTCTAGAAGTTCAGCTTCAACACTTTTAGTCCAGACTACTTTCTCTGAACTCAGGTCGACGAAGTTATAATATCTGTTCGACGAACTTGGAGCACAGAATTGGGAAGTTCTTCACAGAAAGCAGTTAGCTGATCTCAGGTCAACGAACTTGGTTTTCAGGTCGACAAACAAGGATTCCCAGGTCGACGAACATGATTTCTCTGGTTGACAAACTTGGATCTCAGGTCGACGAAATATGTTCTCTGGTCGACGATTGCTGTGCAGTTCTAGAATTGGAATTTTCCCTCATTTTGTTCTTATTCTATAGCAGTAATTCCTGAGTAATTAATGCTTATATTCTCTGAATATATCCGTTAGTGACAATATTGATTATAGTATTCATCAGGAATATTACTTGCCATTTTTAATGGGACAGTTGGGGAAATCCATTAATGCAATATTCTCTCCAGCCGATTTTCATTCTCCAGGCCATCAGCAATTAATGGAATGGAATTCAAAATTCAAAAGGAGAATTCGAATGAAGATATAAAAGAGTTTTTCTTTTCCAGAAGAAGATATATAGAATATACAGAGAACTGATAGAATACAGGAAGATAGATACACAGAGAAGAGATCAACAACAACAATACTCTGAACCTTCTGTGTACAGAAAACAAATTGTTTTCTCCTTGACATTACCGAAGAAGAAGAACAATCATCAAAAATCAAGAGTCTTCTTCAACCTTCATTCCAGGAGCTTTCAAGGACAACACATCTATATCAGTCAGAAGTTCTTGGATCTCATTTTCAAGTCAAGGCTAAAGACTGAAGACCTACACCCTATGCAAGACTCCAAGTTTTATAGAGAGGAGTTCTTAACAACAGCAAAAATCCACTAGTCTTCTCTGTTGAAAAGAGAAAGAGAAGACACAATCAATCTCCCCCCCCCTCTGTATAAAGGGTTTATTAACTCCATTCAAAAGTTTATTTTGGTTTTTGAGCACCTAATCAAAACCTCATTGGTGGCAGTCACCTGATCAAAACCTGCTAGTGAATTCCTACCTGGGTGGTAGAAGAGTGGATGTACCCAGGTTAGGGAACCACTATAAAAGTTCATGTGTTGTCTGGTTGCCCTTTTCTTTTTGCTCTTGATGACTGTATCTTCATGATGGAGCTTGGAATTATGGAAGAATTCAAGAACTTCCTTGTCTAGAACCTTGCTTTGATGTTCTAGGACAAAGGAGAGTCCATCGGTCTCCAGTATGAGGATAATATTGCGGAATTCATTGGAGGCTAAGGAAAGCCCTGTGCGAACCAACTCTCCACCTCCCAGCAATCAACTAGTACTCTGAGGAGCCATGGAGAATCAAGAAAACTGTAATCTGGATTACTATGTTGTTGTAGCTTTTCGGAATCGACGAGAACCGAGCCTCGGGATCACACCACTGGAATAATTCTCGGGAGAAGTTTTGCCTTACTGTCGGCTAGGGCTGCAAGGCTTCCACAGACCTAATCAAAGAAGACAGAGTGTAGAACGCTGGATTCACTGGAGGATGATGAGTTCGATTTTGCGGGAGCCAAAGGGTTACGAGTCTGTTTCGGCGAGACGGCTTGTATTTCGACGAAATGTGAAGTGTGGTTGCCCTCTTTAAATGTATCATGTATATATATATACAATTTTTAAACTTGACCTAGAAGGCACGTACCTGGAATCTGCGGCTCTTCGGATCCAATATAGAAATGTAGAATTTTGCCCTAAGTGAAATTCAGTGAGTTTCACTGGAGTTCGAGTCAGATTCGGCGATTATCACATGAATATCCGACGAATCAATGACTTGGGCTCCGATACTCAACGAATTTGCCTTGGGACAATTTTCTTCCTTTGTGTAGCATTTCCCGAGGGAGTTCCAGCTTGCTTGTCCTTCTTCATGAGTCTATCTTCAGCATGCCTAGTTCTGTTTTGAAGAATGAGAACTTGACCTCATCCAACGGCTTCGTAAAAATATCCACGATCTTCTTATCTGTCGGGAAATAGTTGAGAGCTATATTCTTGTTCTCCACATAGTCCCAGATGAAGTGATATCACACCTCGATATGCTTTGTCCGGCCGTGAGAGACTGGATTATTCGTGATCACTATTTTGCTGGATGAGTCACAATACATTGGAATCTCTTTAAAATTCAAATTGTAGTCTTCAAGTTGATTCCGGATCCATAGAAGCTGTGCGCAACAACTACCCACAGAGATATACTCTGAATCAGCCGTAGAAGTTACCACATAATTCTGCTTCTTACTGCTCCATGAAATAAGCCGTCTTTCAAGGAATTGGCATGTCCCGAAAGTGCTTTTCCTGTCATCCCTACTGCCTGCAAAATCGGCATCTAAAAAACCAATTAGCTTGACATCATTATTTCTCGGGTACCATAAGCCAAGATTGGGTGTACCCTTAAGGTATCATAAAATTCTCTTTGCAGCGACGTATTGAGATTCCTTTGAGTTCACCTGAAATCTAGCACAGACGCATGTTGACAACATTATATCTGGTCTACTAGCAGTGAGGTAGAGCAAAGATACAATTATGCTTCTGTACTTAGTTTCATCAAAAGGTTTCCCTTTCTCATCCTTGTTCAGACACATAGTTGAACCCATTGGAGTCCTTATAGAGACATAATTGATAGCAATTGAAAGTATCTAGCGTCTACCTAAATCACCTAGAGGGGGTGATTATGTGATGTTTGTGTCTTTTTATATTTGTACCTGTCCTCTTAGTTATAGCTTTTCCTGGAACGATCACCATCATGATGGAATTTCCAGAAGTCAGATGACGATGAATGATTCTTCATCTATCTCCTCTTGCTGAGCAGTTTCTTGAACTGCTTAGATATGAGAGAAAACTCTCCATCCGATAGCTCAGAGCTAGATGTGCTAAGCTCGGAGTCTTCTGGGGTGTCAGGAGCACGAGTTCTTACTGGTGAAACAGCTGTGGACGAGTTTGGTGGTGGTGCACCATGGCCGACGGTGGAGCTTTCGGTGCTCTGCAACTGTACAGCTAAACATCTCGATTTCTTCAGGTGAATGGGGGAAACGACTCCTCTAACTCGTGGAAGCTTTTAAAACAATCAAAAGGGGGAGGGGAGTGGTCATGGCATCAAAGCCATTAATGGCCTTAAGAGAGAGGTTTGCGGCCATGGTGAATTCAGTGAATACAGCCACTGAATGGGCCTGGAAAGCCCATTGATCTTCTCATAACTGATGAGGGAGATGAATCAAGTCTTTAGAGATGAAGAGAGGTGGCCCCTTGGCCTTCATTGGCCATGAATGGTCCTCTTTCTCTCTCTTTCCATTAAAGGCCAACTAGAATTTCTCTCTCCCAGTCAGCATTTCCAGAAAATGGATGACTAATTATGTAATTATCAGTCTCCTAAGCTAGTGGGCCACTCAAATTGTGCTTAGCCCAAGTGGGTTGGGCTAGGTTAGGTCAAAATAGACTAGTTTGACCTAAAATTGAGGTGGAGTTGACTTTGGTCAATTTGAACTTTTGGGTTGATCACAATGGGTCCTTGATGACCCATTGGCCTCCCCTAAGGTCTATGGAGACTTGGACGAGGTTGGTTTGACACCTTGGTGGCCACTTGACCCTTAATTAGGGAACTTTGACCACTTTAGGGTTTAGGTTGACTTTGGTCAACTTGACCACTTGGGTTTACCCAAATGGGTCCTTAGTGACCCAATAGACCTCTTAAAGGGTTAGGGAGGTTAAGGTGGGGTCAAATTGGCTAAGGGAAGGTCCTCTGGCCCTAGATAGGGCACTTTGACCATTTTAGGGTTAGGGTTGACATTGGTCAACTTGACCTTTTTAGTTGACCCCAATGGGTCCTTGTTGACCAAATGAACCTTCTAAAGGGCTAGGAATGTTATGGTGGGGTCAGAGAGTCAAGGTGAGGCCCTAAAGTCAAACCCTAGGTAAGATAATTGGAAAGTGTTATTTGCTGATCATGGTGATCTCACCTTCATTCCTAGGTTTACTTGGTGTTTTTGAGTTTCCTAGGGTTTTGTCATGACCTAGTCATGACAAAACCACTCCAAGGGGTCTAGTTGTTTGAGGGATGTTACAAATCCCAATAAGCAAAAAAAATAATAATTTCGTCCCCGAAATTCAGTTTAGGGCGACGAGGTTTCTATTGAGAGTTACTGAATGTAACATCCCCCAAGAATTTACGTTATTCCTGACGCAAGAGATCTGGGTACTTCTGCTGCATAAGATCTAGTGGCTACCAGGTATGCTCCTCTTGTCCATGATTTGTCCATATGATGTTGATCTCCGGAACCTTCTCGCACCGCAAGACTCACACTGCTATATCATTTATCATGACCGACTCTAAGCGGACCGATCGATCAGAAGCTACCGATGTACAACCCCATATTCGCTGAGTCAGACCAGGAGGCACAATGGTCACCATTGGGCTAGCCGAAGGAGTTCCCGCCCTAAAGAAGGTCCCGCCCAAGCGGGCGGAAACGATCGTGCCAGATCATCGATCCAAGATCGGCGAGCGCGACCGAATCGTCAAATGGAGAACATCGGGCCAAGATCGTCGAGCGCGGCCAGTGCAGGAACGCTTGCGCTTGCGCCTGGCCCCAATCTCAAAGGGCTCTCGCCAGTAAGCAGGCGAGAGCGTTCGCGCCAGGCTCTGGACAGGAGGTCCTCGGCTCCGCTCTCGCCGAGGGGGCCCAGGGCCTTGGGTAGAATGTCCTAATTGCCCTCAGGAGAAATTACTTCAGTACCCTCAGAAAAACAGCAGGATTCGGCTATTGGCAGAACAACTAGGGGCTTTTAAGTAATTTCAGGTCAGCAAGATGCTATAAATAGACCCATAAGTGCTCCTTAGAAAGCAAGCTATCATTATCTCTCAAATTCCAGTGCTTTCTGAGGAGCTCCTAGCCCAGCTTTGGCTTTGGAGGGGAAGCTCTCAGAGAACTTCCGGGTGTGAGGTGGGACCTCCCTGCGGAGGCTATTGGGTCAGTCTTAGGTCCTTTGAATCCAATCGAGGGGTGAGACTTGAGAGGAGTAGGTTTTGGCTGCACCCCTTTTTCTTCGAATTCTCGTTGAGGTTATATTTGGCTTCAACAGTTCTGGTGCAGTGAGCGTGGAAGGCAGCCGATTCAAGAAAGCCTTAAGTTTTGTCCCATGGCTGGAGGTGAAGGTGAAGGGTCAGGTTCTGGAGGCTCCCCCACCCAGGGAGAGGAAGCGACGAAGAGGATGCTGGATGAATTCAGGCGAGAGGTCCTGCAGACGATCAGTTTGGCATTCTCGGCCAGAGGCGAGTGGGCCACCCCTCAGGTACCGATAAAAGAGGTCCCGCTCTTGGGCAAGAACGCCCCGGGGCAACGCCCGGGAAAGGAGGTCTTGGGGGAGGCTGGCGAGAGAGATGAGGCGGTGCGGGAACTCTTCCCAGGCCAGAGCCAGCGCCCGGGCAAGGAGGCGCTGACGGATCTAGGCGAGAAGGAAGCGACAATGCGGGAGCTCTTTCCGGGGCACGGTCTCGCGGATCGGGCAAGTCAACCGAGGCTGCGGGACATACCCTCTCGCCAGGAAGGAGGCGAGAGCCCATTTAGCGAGCTCATCATCTCGGCTCCGGTACTGGAGGGGTTCCGGGAGCCTGACATGTCCTACTACTCGGGGAAGGATGACCCTGTACAGCACGTATAGTGGTTTGAGGACGTTGTACCGATAAGGCAGATGACGGATGCCTTCAAGTGCCGGCTATTTGCCATCACGTTGAAGGAGAAGGCTCGGGACTGGTTCCACCAGTTGCCAGCAAGATCAATCTACTGTTTTGAGGATCTGCGGAGAAGTTTCCTGTTGAGGTTCTCAACCTCGAAGAAGCAGAAGAAGGAAGTGGAGTGCCTGTTTGTGGTGAGGCAGAAGCCGGATGAGACGCTGGGTCACTATGTCGATCGGTTTTAGGAAGAGATCCTCCTGGTCCAAGAGGTCCCAGGGTACGCACTGATGCTGGCCTTCACCCTGGGGCTGAGACCGAGATTCTTTAGCATGGAATTGAAGAGAGTGCCTCCCCTCTCCTTTGAGGAGCTCATGGAGAGGGCGGCAAAGGAGATTGACTTCGAGAGAGCAAACCCAGCATTCGCCAGGAAGTTGGCCAGGCTGGCGGAGGACGACGTGAAGGAACCAGCAGCAGGAAGACAGAAGGAGCCGAGGGAACAGAGGGAGCAAAGGGAAGAAAGGAGAAGGGAAGAGCCCCGAAGGTTTGGGCAGCAGCAGGGTTGAGGGGCCCGGGAGCCGAACAACCGGTTAGGTTGGAGGCCCCGTGAGGGTCTCCCCCAGGGCCTAGGAGAAGGCTACCAGGGGAGAGATAACCTACGGGAACCCCGGAGGTTCGACCGACCGGCATGGAGGCTGGAGCCGAGGGGTCGTCCCCCACCACCGCAAGAGGCCATGGAGGTAGGAAGAGGAAGAGGAGCTGGGAGAGGAGCTCGAGGAGGAGGAAGAAGAGGGAGAGGAGATGGAAGAAGGGGCAGGGGGGCGTTGCTTTTTTGTGACTTCCACCATGAGGAAGGTCACGCAACGGCCACCTGCCCGGAGTTCTTAGAGTTAAGAGAAGCAAGAGGATCAGGGAGGCAAGATCCTCCGGTGAGGATAGTAGAGGTACAGTAGGGCGAGGTGGAATATAGGTGCGAAGATCGGGTAGATGTGGGGACCCGGGGAGGAATCAGGGTGATTCACGAAGGAGTAGGGATTGAGGCAACCCGCAAGGGGAGCCTGCAAACCATGTACCGAAGAGGGGTCGCCTCTACCTCCCAGGTTCCCCCACCAGAAGAAAAAATCACTTTCTCGTCAGCAGACATGCCAGACTATGAGGATCCATTCTGTGACGCCCTAGTGATCCAGACGATAGTAGAAAATTATACGGTCTCGAGGATACTAGTGGATAATGAGAGCTCAGTGAATGTCGTCTTCAAGAAAGCCTTTGACGAGATGAGGGTTGAAGAGAAGAGGATCCTGGCCTCGGATGGGCCGTTGTTTGGATTCTCCGGAGAGAGGAAGTGGAAGGGGGAGTAGGGCTGCACGTGAAGTTGGGGGGCGTGTCACGGAACTGCAGGTTCGTGATCGTGGACGCCCCAAGCATCTATAATGCCATCTTTGGGCGCCCCCTCATCAGCGCCTTTCGCTGCGTCCCCTCTTCGTTCCATCAATGCCTCAAGTTCAACAATGGGGGGGGGGGGGGGTGCAGGTCAGGGTAAGAGGGGACCCGAAGGTAGCAAGATAATTCTACGTTACAGCAGTCAACACCGTGTCGTGGATGGCAGAGGCAGAGGAGTTGGAGATTGAGATGGCAGCACTTGAGGAGGTCGTTGAGGAAGAGGGAATGGGCCTAGAGGAAGCAATAGAGATAGTTGGAGAGGAAGTGGGAGAAGGGGAGACTGAGAAGCAACAAGGAGATGTGCAGGTGGTCCGGGGGGACGAGGAGTAGGAGAGCCCAGGAGGGGTGATGGAAGTGGGAGAACAAGAGGCAGGGGTTGAGGGAGAGGCCCCGAGGGGGGTGGGAGTCGAGCAGCAGTAGGAGGGGCTAGTAGAAGCGATGGAGATTGAGGAGGAGTTAGAAAGGGGAGAGCTGGAGCTGGAGGAAGAGGCAAGGGCCGGCTGGGAGCAGTCGCGGCTGGAGCCGGCCGAAGAAGTGGTGGAGATGGAGGTCTTCACCAGCGCAGGGCAAGTGCAAAGGGTACGAGTCAGCGGGGGCTTGAGTCCCGATGCCCGAGAGCAAGTGCGGGCTTGCATTCAAGACAACATTGACATCTTTGCCTGGAGCGTGGCGGACATGCCAGGCATCGACGCAGACATGGCCTACCATCGCCTGAACTTGGACCCCCGCACTCGCCCCATGCGCCAGAAGATGAGAGCCATCACCACCAAGCTGGAGGAGCCCATTTGCGAAGAGGTCAGGAAGCTCCTGGAGGCTAGCTTCATCTCGGAGATCCAGTATCCGGGCTGGATTTCAAATGTGGTAATGGTTAAAAAAGGAGGTGGTAAATGGAGAATGTGTATTGACTTTTCATTGTTAAATAAATCATGCCCTAAGGATTTCTACCCCCTGCCTCGGATCGACGCGCTGGTTGATTCAGCCGTCAGTTTTTCTGTCATGAGCTTTTTAGATGCTTTTTCATGTTATCACCATATCCGGATGCACCCTCCTGATACCAAGGATGTTTCCTTCATCACGAGGGAGGGATGCTTCAGTTACAAAATGATGCCCTTTGGGTTAAAGAACGCATGGGCTACCTATCAGCGCATGATGGATCGAGTCTTCCGGGATCAGAGGGGGAGGAACTTGGAGGTCTATGTCGACGACCTAATGATCAAAAGCAAGTGCATGGTTTCACACCTACAAGATCTGGAGGAGACATTCGCCACCTTAAGAAGGTTCAAGATGAGGCTGAACCCCTTGAAGTGTGTCTTCGGGGCCAGCCGCGGGAAGTTCCTCGGGCATCTTCTGACTCCGGCAGGGGTGGAGCCCAACCCGGACAAGGTAAAGACCATCCTGGATTTGAAGTCACCTCGCGACGCCAAGGAGGTCCAGCGCTTGACAGGCAAGCTGGCTGGGCTGAGCAGGTTCCTCTCCAGGGCAGGAGACAAGTGTTCTTCATTCTTTAAGGTGCTAAGGGGGAATCAAAGGTTTGAGTGGACAACCGAGTGCGAAGAGGCCTTCCAAGGGCTGAAAAGACAACTCTCTCAGGCTCCTCTGCTTCAGAGACCAAAAGAAGGGGAGGACCTGACCTTGTACCTCGGAGTAGGAGCGGAGGCGGTGAGCTCCATCCTAGTGAGGGAAGAAGGAAAGAAGCAGCTGCCCATCTATTACGTCAGCCGGATATTGAGGAAAGCAGAGCTCCGCTACCCCATCCTTGAAAAGCTCGCTTACGCCTTGGTCATCTCGGCAAGGAAACTCCGGTCATACTTTCAAGCACATTCGATTAGGGTGGTGACCGACCACCCTCTTCGCAAGATCTTCGAAGGAGTGGAGCACTCGGGGAGACTGGCTAAGTGGTCCATTGAGCTAAGTGAGTTCGACATCTCTTTTATCCCAAGACTCTCCATCAAGGTACAGGCAGTGGCGGACTTCCTAGCAGACTACATCATTGAAGTCGAGGGGGGAGAGCAGCAACCTCGAGAAGAATGGAAGTTGATGGTGGATGGGGCCTCGGGAAGGCACTCCCTCGGGGCAGGGGTGGTATTGACAAGTCCTCGGGGGGTAGCCATAGAGCAAGCGGTCATTTTACATTTCCCCGTAACCAACAATCGAGCAGAGTATGAGGCCGTGATCGCCGGCCTTCTCTTGGCAAAGGAACTGGAGATCCAGGATGTGGAAGCTCTCACGGATTCCAAGGTAGTAGCGTCACAGATCTGGGGAGAGTTTGAAGCTCGGGAGCCTACCCTCATCAAATACCTCTCCAAGGTAAGGGCGATCATCGGAGGGTTCCGGTCATTCTCAATTCAACACGTTCCAAGGGAAGAAAGCGTAGCCGCCGATCGATTAGCCAAGTTCAGACCTCGGGGAGGAGGGACCTTTACAGAGCTATTTCGACCGGCTATCGAGGAAGGAGAATTGATGGTGGAAGATCGGCAACCCTCGTGGGTGGATCCATTTGTGACCTTCCTAACCACCGGTGAACTTCCTGAGGGGACCAAGGTCGGGAGAAGCTTCAAGCGCAAAGCAGCTCACTACCTAATGGTGGAGGGGGGCCTACATCGTAAGATGTTATCATGGCTCCTAGCTAGATGTGCGACCGAAGAAGAGATCCCGACGATATTGAGGGAGGTGCACTCGGGCGAGTGTGGCAGTCACTCTGGAGGAAGGACGCTGGAGGCAAGGGTGGTCAGGCAGGGGTACTTCTAGCCCACCCTAAGGAAGGACGCCACGGAGTTTGCGAAGAGGTGTCAAAAATGTCAGCTCTACGCCCTCCTTCAGCTCTTGGCAGCTCAGAGGCTCCGAAGTATCACGACACCGTGGCCGTTCGCCATCTGGGGAATGGACTTATTTGGGCCCTTTCCTCCGGCTAGTGGGCAGAGGAGATTCCTTTTGGTCATGGTCGATTATTTCTCGAAGTGGCTGGAGGTTAAAGCCTTAGCCAAGGTCACCTCCCAGGTCATAAAGAACTTCGTCTGGGGGGAGATCATTTGCAGACATGGGTTGCCCCAAGCAATAGTGACAGATAACGGCCCCCCAGTTTGCCAGCGAGGAGTTCATCAGCTTCTGCGCCCAACTAGGGATAGATCTCCGATTTGCCTCCGTCCACCACCCCCGGAGTAACGGCCAGGTGGAAGCGGCAAACAAGATCATTGTGAACCTACTAAAGAAGAAGGTGGAGAACTTAAAGGGGAATTGGGTGGAGCAGCTCCCCTCGGTCCTGTGGGCCCTGCGAATGACCCCGAACACGGCCACCGGTGTGACCCCCTTCAAGCTCTCTCATGGGTGTGAGGCCGTCCTACCAGTGGAGTTCGAGGTCCGGTCCCAACGAGTCACAGCCGCGGGCGAAGGAGACGAGACTTGGAGGTTGGAGAATGAGGAGGGGCAACACCTCTCGTTGGATATGGTGGAAGAGTTGCGAGACGTGGCGGCTATCAGGAAAGAAGAGATCAAGCGGCGAATGGCCAAGCATTTTGATAAGCATGTCAGGGTCAAGTAGTTTACTGAAGGGGATCTGGTGCTGAGAAAGGTTGATGCAGCAGGAAGATCGGCTCCCATGGGCAAGCTCCACCCGAACTGGGAAGGTCCATACATAGTGAAAGAAGTCCTCGGAACAGGAGGATACTACCTCCAGGACGTGGAAGGGAGGGCCCTAAGCCACACCTGGAGCGGTGATGACCTAAAACGCTTCTACCCATGAATGGGGAAGGATGTAACCATGTATCTCAAAAACAACAAACTTATTATACTACATCGATTGATTTTCCCTTAACTATTGACAACGTTTTCATAATATAACGTGATTATGTGTTTTGTAATACCCCGAGCTCGGCTCGGCCCCAGGTAGACCCACTGCGCAGGCTCTCATCTAGCTAGCAGGTCCGAAGGCTCGCCTGTGGGGGATAGGTTTGGTTGGTTTGAGATCTTCATCGGCACCCCGAGCTCGGCTCGGCCCCAGGTAGACCCGCTGCGCAGGCTCTCATCTAGCTGGCAGGTCCGTAGGCTCGCCTATGTGGGATAGGTTTGGTTGGTTTGAGATCTTCATCGGCACCCCGAGCTCGGCTCGGCCCCAGGTAGACCCGCTGCGCAGGCTCTCATCTAGCTGGCAGGTCCGAAGGCTCGTCTGTGGGGGATAGGTTTGGTTGGTTTGAGATCTTCATCGGCACTCCGAGCTCGGCTCGACCCCAGGTAGACCCGCTGCGCAGGCTCTCATCTAGCTGGCAGGTCCGAAGGCTCGCCTGTGGGGGATAGGTTTGGTTGGTTTGAGATCTTCATCGGCACCCCGAGCTCGGCTCGACCCCAGGTAGACCCGCTGCGCAGGCTCTCATCTAGCTGGCAGGTCCGTAGGCTCGCCTATGGGGGATAGGTTTGGTTGGTTTGAGATCGTCATCGGTACCCCGAGCTCGGCTCGGCCCCAGGTAGACCCGCTGCGCAGGCTCTCATCTAGCTGGCAGGTCCGAAGGCTCGCCTGTGGGGGATAGGTTTGGTTGGTTTGAGATCATCATCGGCACCCCGAGCTCGGCTCGGCCCCAGGTAGACCCGCTGCGCAGGCTCTCATCTAGCTGGCAGGTCCGTAGGCTCGCCTGTGGGGGATAGGTTTGGTTGTGGCATCGTCGTCGGCACCCTGAGCTCAGCTCGGCCCCAGGTAGACCAGCTGCGCAGGCTCTCATCTAGCTGGCAGGTCCGAAGGCTCGCCTGTGGGGGATAGGTTTGGTTGGTTTGAGATCATCATCGGCACCTCGAGCTCGGCTCGGCCCTAGGTAGACCCGCTGCGCAGGCTCTCATCTAGCTGGCAGGTCCGTAGGCTCGCCTGTGGGGGATAAGTTTGGCTTGTGGGAGAGAGGTTAGGACAGGTTAGGTCTGGTTTGGTTTGGACAAGACAGGAAGTGCACCTGGGACATGGAATGGAAAGAGGTAAAGGTAAGGAAGGTCTCGACCGGAATAGATCTCGACAGGGAAATCCCTGTCAAGGAGGTCTCGCTGAAGAAGGGCTTTCGCCGAGAAGGCTCCTTTTTATATTCTCGAGCAGACATGCGGAACCGATTAGGCGACGGGCCTGAATGGATTCGCGCAGACTAAGGGGGGACGGTCTCGTCTTAAGGGACTCGCAAGACACACTTCCGACTGACAGTTTGCAGCAGGTTCCCGCCGATTCGTCACTAAGACTATCCTAGGGGGGCCAAGGGCCTAGGCGGAAGCATACGAAGGAAGCATTCAGCCACAACAGTTACATTAAGCACATTCACAATAACAGGACAAGGCATTTACAATGAAAACGTTCGCAATAAATATATTATATAAATACAAGCTTAGAGCGTCTCGCGCTTTACATTGAGGCGGAAAGAAAAGAAAAAGGGGGCCCCTTAAGGAGACAAGCTGTACCCCTCAGAGCTCCCGCTTGAGCTCCCGCGGGAGCTTTCGCCGGAACTCTCCCCGGAGGTCTCGCCACCCGCTGCAGGGGATTTCAGGACATCCGAGGGTGGGGTATGAGGGGCGCCCGGGTGCTTTGGAATGGGCTCGAAGAGCCAGGGGGCAAGCTGTTGGGCAGTGATGTCTTTGCCCCTCCCATCCCAGCAATTGACGTCTCGCAGCGTCTCCAGCGTCAACCTGACTATAGCCTGCGCGTTGGCCTGGAGCAGCTTGTCAATATCATAGACCGAGTAGTACCGACTCTTTAGTCTCTCGTCCAGCGGGGGGGGGGGGGGGCACTCGCCTCCAGGCGCGGAATCTGCTCCCTCAGAAGGATGTTGTCGTATCGAGCTTGGGATAGTTCCTCGCGAAGCGTGGCTTGGGCGGAATCCTGAATAGCGAAAGGTTAGCATAAAAGAGAAGAGTTAAGGTAGCGAGAGCAAGCACTGTAAAAGATCTTGCTTACCCCTTCCGCCTGGCGCGAAGTTAGCAGCTGCTGGGCCTCGGCCAGCTCCTTGGCCAGAGTAGCCGCCTGAGCCACCACATCATCCCTAGCCTTGAACATGTCTTGAAAATTGCGGTCTATTGTGATGCTCCGGCGAGCACACATGTGCGCAAGCTCCAGCCCGCGCATCAGGGCGCGAGTAAAAGCGTAAGCCAACAGCCGGGTCGACATCCTGTCGTAGACGCTGGCGTCCTCCCGGCTGTAGAGGCAGTAACCTAAGGTGAAAGCCTCGCTGGTCACCTCGTCTCGCTCTGCCCAGCTTGGCAAGAGGGACGAGATCGAGACCTTGTTGGCGTCGGGATCCCACTGAAGCAGCAGCTTGTTCTCCGCGTCCAGGCACCTCATGCTGAGACCAAAATTGCGATGGCCCCGCGGCACCTCTCCAGACAGGGGCTGGCCGGAGGTCCCGACGGTGGCACCCTCTCTCTCTGTGGCACCAGGGGCCTGAGGGTTCTCGGCAGGGCCCTCAGGGTCGCCCCTGGTGGCCGCAATCTCGCTGACAGCCTGCAAGACCTCCTCAAAGGAGCGGCCTGCAGGGAGAGATTGGGCGGGCGGCACCACGACGACCTTGCCCTTCTCGGTATCGGTGGTCTTGGGTCTCTTGATTGGTTGAGGTGCAGGGGCACCGGGCTTTCACTTCACGACACCACTTGAAGGAGGAGGGGCCGACTCTTTCCGGCAAGCTTGCGCAGCGGCCTTCGCAAGAGCCAGCGGGTCTTTTGGAGGTTGACTCCCTCCAGCGCGAGACTCGACAAAGGGCTGGCGTAGGGGGATCTCGTGCTCTCCTGCGAAAACGATAATACTAAGTTCCAACCTTGAAGAGGGCAATAGGAACAGCAAGATTGAAGGAGGGACCTTACCTTCTCCTGGAAGCACAGGGAGGAGTAAATCGACGTCTCGCCGAAGGTAAAGGACGTCGAAGTCCTTGGTTCCAAAGAACTCAAGGAGGGCGCTCTCGCGCGAGCCCAAGGATGGGGTCTTGTAGGCGGCATCCTCGTTTTGGATGGGTGCGAGAGGCACATTCCCGAAGTCGCCGGAAACAAAGATGAACCTCTCGCCCCAGTGATGGTGCTTGTTGGCGAGACCGATCGTCTTGAGCAGTTGGCCAGAGAAGAAGACCACCCCTCCTTTGGCGCGAAAAGTGAATAGCTTGCGGAAGATGGGCAGGCTGAACTCGATCCTCTCGGATCGCATGTAACATATGAAAGCCACGAGAATCGCAACTGAATTGGGGTTCAGCTGCGCGGAAACCACCCCGTAATACCGGAGGGCCTGCCGCATCTCGGGCCACAGCGGGAGGCGGAAGCCCACCTCGAAGTGCTCGATGGGGATGGCGAGCTTCCCCTCCCCTGCGGTGTTTACCTTGTCATGATTGCCCGGGTTCCGCGCGGTGAAGCTGGCGGGAACGTATTGAGTCTTGATTAGGTTAAACTCATCCACGGTGAGAGTGCAGGAAGGAAAAAGATGCTTCTGAAAAGCTTCCGCGCAGTTGGAACGTCCCTCGCCTCCGACCGGCATCGCGATGAAGTTTGAAGGCGAGAACTTCGATAAGAAGGCGAGAGCGAGAACAGTACGAGAACGGAAGGGGAAGGCGGAGACAAGCGAGAGCTTTGGAGAGACCGCGAAAGCAACAGAAGAGGAGAGAGACTGGGATCAGAGAAATGAATGTGGTAGGTGAGCTTCCCTATTTATAGAAAACCGTGATGATGATGGCTGTTTTTAGAAAGGCGGCGGGGGTACAGCCGGCGCGTCCTAGGTCAACGACGCTTCGTTTTTCCCGCCCGAGTTTGATAGTGACCAATTGACTAAATGACTAGCGCAAACGTTGTGAGATGACATGCGACAGGCAAGATAGGCGGAAGCAAGGTAGCTCTCGCCAACCAAGAGCCCAGGAAAATAACATATATATGCATACAATAATAAAAAGTAATAAGTGCCGAGTTATTGCTCTCGCTGAGCGAGAACGGGATAAAAAAGTAAGCGATAAGTGCAGAATTATTAGTTACAGTTCTAAGTGAATAAATAAGGGTACATCTAAGAAGGGGAAGGCCTGGGGAAGAGAAGGGGAGGTCTCGCGGTTCAATAAGGCTCCCAGCGCCATTTCCCTTACTCCCACCGCCATTTCCCTCGCTCCCGCAGCTTGGTCCGGGGTGGCGCCTGTGGGTTGAAGTAGGACGACAGAACACTGCATCCCAGGTCAACCCGGCGAGACAGATCCCGGATTCGCTCGATGCACCTCTCAGGTGAGGATCCGGCGGTAGCTCCCCCCGACCGGTCCATCTCGCTGATAAGATAATCCCGCTCCAGAGTCTCTAGACTCTTTTCCACTGACTGGCGAAACTCTTTTGCCGCACGGTCGCGGACCCGTTCTCGCCGGATGAGCTTCGATAGGATGGCGGCGACCTTCTTCCCCCGTCTTTTAGCGCTCCAGGCACCGGTCAAGATCTCCTCCATCTCGTCAGACGAAGGGAAGGGGGAGCTCTCGCCATCTTCCCCCTCTCTTTCTTCTTCTTCTTCTTCTTCCTCTGCCTCATCTCCAAGCCGCGATCCCATGTCCCCTGGCAAAAGAGTTCCTGTTATAGCGAGAGCTAGAGGACTGCTATGATAAAATTTCCATATACCTGTAGCATGACGAGGCCCCCCGATCGACGGCAGGCGAGAAGGCCCAGCCCCCCCCCCCCCTCAGCTCCAAAGAGTAGGTGAATTGGCTTTCCTTTTCCGGGAGGGTAAACTTTGCGAATGGAGATCCCGGCTTGGTCAGGAGCGGGGGAGCGGGTCTCCTCTCCCGCAGGATGGCTGGCGTCTAGCGAAGGCGCGGAGGATTCAGCAGTATTTCCTCCCGCCAGTAGGGAGGAATCAACCGCGAGGGCAGGCTGATTCGCAGCTCTCGCCCCGCTCTCCTGGATGGCGAGGCCCGGCGGTGCGAAAACTGGCGCTGCTAGAAAACAGTTCAGCATTCAAAGATTTGAGTTAAGAGCGAGAGGGGAACAGTTACCTGCGGTGTTCGGGTCAGATGGAGGAGCCACCTCCGGAACCCGCGGTTGATCCTCGAGATGGCTAGAGGATGGATCCAGGGGTTCTCGCGGGGACGCGGCAGCATCGGGAACCGTCTCCTGCGAGAGATATCGTGTCAACTACTGAGCAGCTGGTGTTTTCAATAATTGGAAAATCGAACATACCTTCCGCGGCGAGGGGCCATCCGCGCGGCTAGGGGTTGGGGTAGGCAGGCTCCTGTTCTCGTGGGGCAGGTCCCGCTGAACCACCTTCGCCCTCTTCTTTTTCTTCTTGGGCAGAGAAGGCTCAGCGGCCGACGAATGCCTCACTAGCCATGGGGCAACCAGGGCGCTGTTAGCCCTGGCTCGCACCTGTGCCGCATTGATGCGGTCTTGCAGATCTTACAGAAGCGGTTTGTCGGCGCGCTTGGAAGGCATCCCGCGAGAAGGCGAGAGCTCGGGCTAAGAATGATGACGCGAGGGAAGTGTTATGGCAGTCTATCGGCACACATATTTATAGACACCGTACGGCCCACCGAAAGATTCCCTGATGTTGACACGTGCTCAGCGAATATTTTTGGGTTGGACATGTCTTTTCGAGCGCAGAGCTAGCTCAAAAAGAGCGGGGATTGTGTACAACCCCATATTCGCTGAGTCAGACCAGGAGGCGCAATGGTCACTATTGGGCTAGCCGAAGGAGTTCCCACCCTAAAGAAGGTCCCGCCCAAGTGGGCGGAAACGATCGCGCCAGATCGTCGATCCATGATCGGCGAGCGCGACCGAATAGTCGAACGGAGAACAGCGGGTCAAGATCGTCGAGCGCGGCCAGCGCGGGAACGCTTGCGCTTGCGCCTGGCCCCAATCTCAAAGGGCTCTCGCCGGTAAGCAGGCGAGAGCATTCGCGCCAGGCTCTGGACAGGAGGTCCTCGGTTCCGCTCTCGCCGAGGGGGGCCCAGGGCCTTGGGTAGAATGTCCTAATTGCCCTCAGGAGAAATTACTTCAGTACCCTCAGAAAAACAGCGGGATTCGGCTATTGGCAGACCAACTAGGGGCTTTTCAGTAATTTCAGGTCAGCAAGATGCTATAAATAGACCCATAAGGGCTCCTTAGAAAGCAAGCTATCATTATCTCTCAAATTCCAGTGCTTTCTGAGGAGCTCCTAGCCCAGCTTTGGCTTTGGAGGGGAAGCTCTCATAGATCTTCCGGGTGTGAGGTGGGACCTCCTTGCTGAGGCTATTGGGTCAGTCTTAGGTCCTTTGAATCCAGTCGAGGGGTGAGACTTGAGAGGAGTAGGTTTTGGCTGCACCCCTTTTTCTTCGAACTCTCGTTGAGGTGATATTTGGCTTCAACAACCGAGCCATCTATACTTGTAACCTGTTGCTCTGGCCGCAGTAGAGCCTTCCTAAGAGAGGAGATGTGGAATTCGTCGTGCAAACCCACTAACTCCTGTGGTAGTTCCGGTCTGTAAGCCAATGGGCTGATCCGCTCTAGGATCCTTTAGGCCCCCATATTCCTCAGACAGAGCTTCTTCCGCTCGCGTATCCATGAGACTCCATGCATTAGATATATCATCAGGAACCCCCTATCTCTATCCCGGAACTCTACTTGACAATGTCGTGCATCGTAATACTTCGCCGGTCTTCTTTGGGCCTCCAGTATCCTATCTCGACTCAATCACACCTGCGTATCTGGGTTCTCCCCAAATTCCGAACCGAGTGCCTTTGGATCCTCATCCTAAATCCAATATAATGGAGTCCTGCAACTCTGTCCGTATAATGTCTCATGAGGGTCATGCCTATACTGGACAGATGACTGTGGTTAAAGAGAGCTTGATTAGCGGCAAAAGTCTCTCTCATGGCTCTACGTGGTTCAGAATGTATAAGCATAAAAGATCCTTCGTTGATAGGGTGGTACGCTTCATCTACCCATCCGTTTGAGGGTGGAGAGTTGTGCTGAATATCTACCAAGAGCCCAGATAAGCCTGGGTTGATCTTCTCTCCTTGGACATAAACCGTCCATATTGATCGGACACGATCATCTTGAGCACACCATGGTAACTAACAACTACTCACAAATCTCATAAAACACCAACGGGAGCTTTCTTCTAGATCCGGGTGACCCCAACTACCTCGGTCAATCTAACCTCGATGTTTCAATTATAATTGTGCCCGAAGTGGGGATGTGGTAACCTGTGTATGAAATCCCTAATTATATCCTGGAACTTCCACTCTAACTCGGGCAATGACTGTACTTGTTGGAACCCCGCCTGTTTTAGGGTTGATTTGGGCTAGGTTCACTATTAGGATTGCTTAGATTGACCCATATTGTATAGTCTAGGGTCATAGGTTTTTGTCAGAGTCTAAGTCAAGACATCAAAACCTAGAATGATTAGTTTTCACCTCCAGAAGACTTAGAAGACAGAAGACCCCCAGAGAAAGAAGTTTTCTAAAGGCAAAAAAAGTCATTCAGAGAATGTTGAACTAAGCTCGACTCTCGTCGATCGGAGTTCGACGAACTCAGTTATTTCTCTGAGCTGAGTTCGATGAAATCCTAGCTTAGCTCGACGAACTCAACTTCTTCTTTGAGCTGAGTTCGATGAAATCTTAGCTGAGATCGATGAATTCTGATTTATTCCCAGTAGCTCAGCACGACGAAAAGACTATCTCAATTCGACGATCTTGGAGCTCAGATTGGCAATGAATTTTCTGTTCAGAGATCTTGGAGCTCAGCTCGATGAAGGAGAGGTTTTTAGTTCGACGAAATTGGATATTTGGTCGACGAAATAGATTCAGTTCAACTGCATTCTCACAGGTTCTGTTCGACTAATTTCCCTGCAGTTTTCCAGTATTGACTAAAGCAGTTTGATTTCAAAATTTATTATTATATGCCTATAAATGCACTGATAATTAATGCTTCATATTCTCAAGAATATGGTCATTTCAAGGTAGCATTAATTATGGTATTCACAGTGTAATTATTTGGCTAATTTGCTGGGACAGTTGAGGAAACAAATTAAAGACAATTACTAGCCGTTCAACTCCCAGATTTTCTGCAGTCAATCAAGGATAAAATTCAAAATTCAAATGCTAATTTCTGCAAGGAATATAAGAAGACAGTTTTCAGAAGATTTAAAAATAGAAAGAAATACATACATACAGACACACAGATATACAGAGACATACATAGATTCTTCACCATCAGCTTCAGAGCTTTTCAAAGGACAACTATTTAATATTAGTCCAGAAAGCTTCTGAAGATTTTCTACAATTTGAAGGCCTACACCCTGTGCAAAGCTCTCATCTTCCTGAACCATTCTACATCTCAGGGGGAGCTTTGACAACATCAAATTCACTAGTCTTCTCTTAAACTATTGACAGAGAAGAACATCATCACTTTTCTTTTTCCAACTGTGTACATAGTTATAACTCCCTTCAAAAGTTAACCCCTTTGGTTGTCAAGTCTCCTGATCAAAAGACTTGGTTTGGTTTTTGGGCACATGATCAAAAGCTCAAATCATTGTGAGATCTCCCTTAAAAAAGATCTTGTGGTGACAGGGCACCTGAGCAAAAACCTATGGTGGTGGGGCACCTGATCAAAAACCTATAGTGGATTCCTACCAGGGTGGTAGAAGAGTGGATGTACCCAGTTTTGGGGAACCACTATAAAATCTTTGTGTCGTCTGGATTGCTCTATTTTTTATTTATTGTGTTGTGATTGTTTTTGTTTTTATTTTCTCTTTATACATATAACTATCACTTATTTTAATTCTGCAATAAAAACTAATCAAGTTTTTAAAATACTTTATTCACCCCCCTCTAAAGTTAAGACAGATCTATTCCTCACTTTCAATTGGTATGAGAGGGAGGTTATTTGGTTTCACAGGCTAACACCTGAACCAAAAGATCTTTGATAGATCTTATTATCTCTAGTGTCTTTTTTATATCATGGCACAGAATAAAGAATACTCAAGCACCAGATCTCCAGTGTGAAACCTTAACAAGTTTGCTCTCTAGAAGGCAAGGATCAGACTATATATGAATTTAATTGATGAAGACATCTATAATTCAATCTTGACAAGTCCCCCTACTCCTTCTACAACAACATCATCAAGTACCTCAGCAGTTCCACCACCTGAGTGGACAGAAGCTCAGAAGAAGTTGAAGATCTCAGATGCTAAAGCCACGAACATCCTAGCTTAGACTATATCTAATGATATCTTTCAAAAAGTTACTGAATGCTCTTCAGCCAAAGAGATCTGGGATTCCCTAAATAAAATGGTTGTTGGCTCTGTTGATGAAAAAAAAGATAGAAGATCTCATCTCATTTCCTAATATGAGAACTTCAGGAAAGAAGAATCAGAGTCTGTTGCTGATATGTACAACAGGCTCAGCTTGATCATCAATGAGCTGAAGAACCTGGATAAAAATATCTCACTAACTGAGATAAATGACAAGATTCTCATGTGCTTTCCCAGCACATGAGACTCCAGGATTTGGCCAATCAAGTAGGCCAGAAGCCTGAATGAAATATCCACTGAGTCTCTACTAGGCAAGCTCAAGTCCTATGAACAGCTTATAAAGACAAGAGAAGCAGCTGAGCAGAAGTCCTCCTCATCAAGAATGAAAGAGCAAAATATTGCTTTCAAGGCATATGAAGAATCAGAAGCTCCACCAGCAAATGAAGAACTCCTAAGCTTGCTGGCCAAAAGATTTTACAAGATGACCGAAAAAGATTTCAGAAGGAAGTCATCCATACAAGATGGCAGACCAAGATTTGACAAAACTCCTACCAAGGAGATTGTCTGCTTTGGTTGCAGAAAATCTAGACACATTCTTCCTGAGTGTCAAGAGAATCAAAAGAAGGAGAAAAGAAGAGACAAGGACTCCAGAAAGCAGTACAACAAGCCCTCCTCAAACATGCATAAAAGGAAGGAGAAAGGCTTTGTTGCAAAAACTTGGAGTGAGATAGAAGAAGAATCTTCATCTTCCAGCTCCAGTGAAGAAGAAGAAGAAGCTAAAGCAAAAGAAATTTGTTTGATGGCTATCAATGCATCAAGCAATCCATCAAAAGCTGAAGATTCTGAATCAAAAGAGGATCAGGTAATATCCTCATTTGATTTTAATTCAAACCATTTTAAAACAGAATTTAAATTATTATGTAATGATCTAATCAAATCTGAGAAGAAAATCAAACTTCTCAGAGATAAGCTAACTGAATACGATAACTTGTTTTCTGAAAACATTAAATTAAAAGATGAACTAGATGTAGCTTCTGCACAAATCATCTCATTAAAAACTGAACTAAAAGAGGCTAAAAAATTTGAAGAATCCCTTAATGGGAGAAGTATAAAATTAATGGACATCACTAGCACAGTCAATGCTAGGCTCAATGGTAAACTGGGTTTAAGAGCATCATCTAGTCAGTCACCTATTCTCAAGAACAATATATTATCTACCCCATCAAATTTATTTCTGCTAAGGGTAAAGAGAAAATTGTAGAAGTTAACAATAAACCAACAATAACTTCTTAGAAAAATCAATCAAAGAAAGAGAAAAATAAAAATTCACATAAAACTACTGTTCAACAAAATTCATCGAACTCAGATCGATGAAATTAGTATTTTGCGTCGAACAGCAATCGACGAACTCTGAACCCAGGATTTGAGTATGATTACTCAAGACAGGGTGCTCGATGAAATCAATATGTTTCGTCGAACAGAGATCGACGATCGTGGAATGCAGAAAATGAGTATTATCATTCTCTGAACGGAGATCGACAGGCCGACGGAGTTAGAAACCTAACTCATCACATATAACCATCACAAGGGGTTAGAAATTGTACCTCTAGAGAACAAGATCTCTAGGCAGAAGAGGTAACACGTTGGAGAAGATGTTGGCGATTCCACCACAACGATGAGGCTGACGCCTCGCCTCTTGGTTCACCTTGAACCCTAATAGTCAAAGCAATCAGCTCTGTTGGTGAGGGGAGTGGAAGGAGAAGCTTAAACACACTTCAACAGGCCGACGGAGACGCCAAGGGGATCGAACTGGACTGGCTCGGTTCAGGGACAAGGGATCGGGATGCCAAGCTCGAGCAGGATGCCGGAGCGAGGCCGAACTCTGAACCCAAGAAGCCCTGCACCAAATGTCGGGCAGCTCCAGGAAATCAGGGAGAAGCCGAAGGGATCGCTTCACAAACTGTAATCTAGCTACCGTCGGGATGAATCTCCAGCAAGCTGAAGAAACCGAGAGCTAACCTCGAGAAACCCTACTCCAGGAAGGGAGGAAGAAGCCGACGAGGCTGCACCAGGAAAAATGGCGATCTCCAGCCGTCGGGACCAAAGCTTCAGGAAGAAAAACTGAGCCACTCCCCCAAAACCCTATCACACTTTTAACCCTTTTATGATGGGTTCTTATACCCCACCTCAAAAGGAGGTTGTAATTACCCTTGATTTGGCTCGTAATATAACCACAATACGCTAAAGGTCATATTAGTTTAAATGAGATAGAGTTGTGCTGCCTAACTTATCAAAAATCCGTGATGAACTAATTCATCACATCATTTAATAGTTGCACAACCCTTGTACTCAGCATAGTCTAAGCATGTCGAGAAATGACGTTCCAAAACGCACTTACTGTTCTATCTTGATTGCATGTCGTATGAAATCAAATGCACATGTAAGTCAAACAAAAACTGTTCCCGTTCATTTGGTGTGACCTTATATTATAGTCGCCACGACAACATGGTAGAAGGTAACAAGACATTATGACATGTGTCTACCTTTGTCACGTGATATTATGAATATAGTGCAAAATAGGACCGTGTCATTTCTGCACCACATTTGTCATTCTCGGTATCATAAGTGAGTTGTATATATAACTGCTTTAGTTATTTGCATGCATTACAACCTTGCTTTACCAAGGGGCCCGACCATATCACTTCCCAAATAAATTTGGGGACAAACAATATTTCGATATACAAATTTCTTACGCGCAAGTATGACCAATGAATGACAATATATATCACCATCAAAAGATGGCCTTCAATTATAATCACATTGTTCACATCGACGCGCTAAATCTACACATCTCATATCTTCAATTCACTAGACACGTTGTAAACATTAATGACACTAAACACATTCCATATAATGTTACAACATAAAATAGGTCAACCTTAATATGCATGAAATCAGACGCATACATACTCACATGATTAAACGTTAACCATTTATCAATATTTATAGAACGCCAATGTACTTTAACCAATGTGACAATCTTAACCCGATAATCAGAGTTCCCTTTGACTACCACGAAAGAGAGGATAACATGAGACTACATGACATAATAAAACTCACGGTTCTATGGTTCAAGAACAAGAGCATCTTCTTGAAACTTGCATGAGGTATGTCATATAATCATGGAACAAAATGTATCTACATTATTTGGATCATGAATGCTTAGTAAATAAGAAAATAAAGTAACTTTCAAAACACCACTTCCTTCAATCTCCCACTTATTTTTCGAAGTTTCTTAGTCCAAAAGAAAATTCCAAACAAAAAGAGCAACCTACAAAATCACTCATTAAGCCACTCTCCATGGTCACGTAACTCGATGGATTCGAAATGAATTTCGCACTTGGCTTGAGATAGAGGTTTAGTGAAGGGATCAGCTGTGTTACTATTAGTGTCTATCCATAAAAGTGCAATTTTGTCTTCCTCAATGAAGTCTCGCGTAACAAAATACTTTCTATCCATGTATTTTGTTTTGTGATGTGACTTTGGCTCCTTTATTTGCGAAATGGAGGCATTATTGTCGCAAAACTGCTTTAATGGACCTTCACTTGATGGAACAACTCATAGTTCCTCAAGGAACTTCTTTATCCATACTCCTTTACTGGATTCAGCAGCTTCCATGACTTCTGCTGCGGTGGTTGAGTCAGCAGTCATTGATTGCTTCCAACTGCGCTAACTCACGGCCCCACCATTCAGAAGAAAAACAAACACAGATTGTGATCTCTTGTCATCCGGATCTGTCTTGAAGCTAACATCCGTGTAGCCTTCTACAGCTAGCTCCTTGTGCCCACCAAAAACAAGAAACTTATTCTTGGCCCTTTTTAGATACCTAAGAATATTTTTGACAGTGGTCCAATGATTAGGACCTGGAGAAGCTTGATTCCGGCTCGTTATGCTCAGAGCATATGCAACATCTGGTCTTGTACAGGTCATGGCATACATGATGGAACCTATAGCGGAAGCATAGGGAACATTCTTCATGCATTCAATGCCTTTATGCGTAGAGGCGCAATGAGACTTGCTAAGCTGTAAAGACGCCTTCATTGGTACATTTCTTTTCATAGAGTTTTCCATATGAAACCTTTCTAAGATTTTGTCAATGTAAATACTTTGACTTAAGCCAATGAGTCTTCGCGACCTATCCCTGTATATCTTAATTCCTAAGATATATTGGGCTTGTCCCATGTCCTTCATTGAAAAGATAGTTTTCAATGAGTCTCTTGTTTGTTCCATTAAAGGTAAATGATTTCCCATTAATAATATATTATCGACGTACAAAACTAAAAATATGATGTGACTCCCACTAACCTTTTTGTATACACAAGGTTCTTCCTTACTGTGATTAAATCTGAAAGTTTTAATCTCTTCGTCAAAGCATTTATTCCAACTCCTTGATGCTTGCTTCAAGCCATAAATGGCCCTCAGAAGCCTACATACTTTCTCGATATTTTTCCGATCTTCAAAGCCTTGAGGTTGTATCATGTATACCTCCTCAACTTGTTTTCCATTCAGGAAAGCTGTTTTGATGTCCAATTGCCATATTTCATAATCATAGAAAGCTGCAATAGCCAACATGATTCGAATTGTTTTGAACATTACAACCGGTGAAAAAGTATCATCGTAGTCAATTCCTTGAACTTGACTAAAACCTTTTGCCATGAGTCTTGCCTTGTAAGTTGTCATGTTGCCATTCATGTCCATCTTCCTCTTGAAGATCCATTTATTGGGAATGGATTTCTTTCCCACATGAAGGTCAACCAAGTCCCATACTTGATTGTCATACATGGATTGCATTTCTGATCTCATGGCTTCTTGCCAGGCATCAGAATCTATCCTTCCTAATGCTTCTTCATAGGTCAGGGGGTCTTCTGTTTCAATTATCAAGACTTCCTGAAGACCCATATAAAGGTCAGGTTTTCTCTTCACCCTTGTAGACCTTCTTAGTTATGTTTGCTCATTTGGCTCACCTTGAGGCTCATGAATTTCCTCCACTATCTCTTGTGGAAATAATTCATGTTTAATGCGAGTCAAGCAATCATTTGATTGCTCATTGTGAACCTCCTCAACATGAAATTGTGGAGGTGGATTGCCCACACTCCCACTGAGCAAAGGAACTATATGTGATATCTCGTGATCATCTTGAATGTCAAAATTCATCTTATGATCACAACTTGGTAGGTCCTCTTGAGTTTCCTCAAGTGTTATCCTACGCTCACATCCTTTGATTCTTTCAAGAAATTCTTTCTCTAAGAATGTAGAACCCTTCTTTACGAATATTATATTCGTCGTCTTATGCCAAAAGCTATACCCTTTCGTTTCTCTTAGGTATCCTATGAAGAAACATTTATCAGCTTTAGTTTCTAATTTAGTTGATTGCATATGTTTTACATATGCCTCGCAACCCCAAATTTTAAGAAAAGATAAAATGGGCAGTTTCCCGAACCATATATCAAACAGAGTATTATCAACAGACTTTATTGGAACAATGTTTAAAGTGAGAGTTGCAGAAAGAAGCGCATGACCCCAAAAATATAAAGGTAAATCGGTCTGACAAATCTTTGAACGAACCATGTCAAGCAGGGTTTGGTTTCTCCTCTCGGAGACACCATTCCATTGCGGGGTGCTAGGAGGAGTAAGTTGTGGTACAATACCACATTCCTTTAGGTAAGTGACGAACAAGTTGCTCATGTACTCACCTCCTTGCTCAGGACTCAAAATTTTAATTCTCTTGTCAAGTTGGTTCCCTACTTCATTTTTGTATTCCTTGAATTTCTCAAGGGATTCACTTTTATGCTTCATGAGATAAACATAGCCGTAATGACTATGATCATCCGTGAATGTGATGAAGTACCTATAACCATCTCTTGCACTAGAACTCATTGGACCACATACATCAGAGTATATTAATTCCAATAAGTTGTTCGTTCTTACACCTTTCTTGCTGAAAGGTGTCTTGGTCATCTTTCCTGCTAAACATGATTCACATGTCCCAATTGCATCAAAATCAAATGAGTCCAAAATATTAGCTTGATGAAATTTTCTTATGCGTTTTTCATTTATGTGACCAAGGCGATGGTGCCAAAAGAGTGTCTCATTAACATGAGATATTTTGAGTCTTTTGTTATTGATATTTAAAACATGTTTATCTTCAAATATATTAAACAAATACAAACCATTTGAAATGAAAGCATTTGCATAAAATAAACCATCCTTCTTAATAGTCATTTGTGAATTATTTATCACAAGACAAAAACCTTCTGCATACATACATGACACAAAAATAATGTTTCTTAAAACAGAAGGGACATGATAAACATCTTTCAAAACAAAACATAAACCACTAGATAAATGAAGATCAAGGGTGCTCACAATAACCACAGAGATTCTTGCACCATTTCCAACCTTCAACACAACCTCCCCTTTGGAGAGTGTTCTCCTATCCCTTAGTCACTGCACATTAGAAACTAAGTGAGAACATGATCCGGTATCCATTACCCAATCAAGGATAGTTGTGGTCAAGTTTAGATTTAATTCAATAACAAATATACCTTTGGGATGTTTGCGTTCAATCTTGCCTTCATCCAAGTCACGCTTATACTTAGGGCAATTCATCTTGTAGTGTCCTTTCGCATGACAATGGAAGCACTCAGTGACAGCAGATGGAGAGTTCTTCACTTTGCTTCCCTTGGAGGTGCTCACATGAGCTCCTCCCTTATTGCCTTTGAATGAGGAGTTTCTACTAGCAGTCTTGTTTGCGACGTTGCCTTTATTCTTAAAGGGCTTCTTGCTACTTGGCGCAACGGCTAAGACAGAATTCACCTTTGTCTTGCCCATAAACATCAGCTGTTTTGAGGGCATTATGGAGCTCATTCATGGTCATCTTCCTTTAACGCATATGATAGCACATTATGAAATCCTTATAGGAGTAAGAAAGTGACTCCAGTATGATATCCTCAGCAATGTCATCAGGAATTTGAGAATTCAATTTCTCCAATTTCTCCAGATAGCCCCGCACTTTAAGGAAGTGCACCGAGACAGATTCACCCTCCACCATCTTACACCTTGTGAGTGCTATGGTGGTCTTATAGTGCTCTTTTCGAGCACTATTGGTGAACATCTTTTCTAATTGTGCTATTATTTCCTTAGCGGGAGTATCAAGAAATTTCCTTTGCAACTGATCGCCAATACTGGCCAAGATCAGTGTCTGCACAACACGCTGTTGTTCATTCCATTTCTTTTGTTCCTCCTTTTCCACATCAGTTGGTTTACCTTTCTCCTTCTCTTCTGGGCAATGACCATCCAGAATTTGTTGGAGATTTTCCAAACACAACAAAATGTTCAACTTGTGGATCCAATCCGAATAGTTTGAACCGTCATTAGCAAGAGGACTCTTATCAATCATGGAACGCAGAAAATTTGGTAGGGTAGACATGATTCTAAAAATTGAAATTGAAAAAGAATAAATGATTACTCAGAGTTCATGATAAAAAATTGCTATTGCTATATCAAAATAATAATATAGACTCGCACAAGATCCTTTCCAAGACAAGTGGACTCATTCATTTGCTTGTCCATGTAGGTACAAAACACCAATCATAACCTTTTACGCGATGCTTAATCCTTATGACTCTTGAACCATATTATTGCATGATGGAACGAAAATGAAATAATAAGAAAATTGTTTCCCAAAAGATTCAAGCCTAGATATTGAAAATCTTGTTTAAGAAAACTCATTTTATTGGACAACAAATGTGAACGTAGTATTTCAACGAGAAAAATAAAATGTGCCTCACACAAAATTTAATCTCTTGTGGCCTAATACCAAGCTTACACAGGTTCCACCATGTCTAGTGATTGGAATCACACTCATGATCATCCAAGAATACCAGCTTAAGTGGATAAAATGAGGAGGAAAACCAATCTTAAATCTTTCTCTACTCATTCCTCTAATGAACGGAGGAATAACAAAAACAACCTAACTCACGACATTCTAAATATTACATGCATCCCAAACAAAATACATTCCATAGATGACAGAAAAAAATGCCAAAGCAAGCAACATTAGCCTACCCTTGCAATGGATAGGTTAATGTACACCACCCAACGAGATTCAACCAAATCATTTTAAATCCAGGAAAAATAATCTCCACATAATCCAAATGCCGATGAATTACCTAATCTTGAATCAAGGGTTGGGACACAACCAATCCAAACCACTAGGCACAAAAAGAGGCTCATTGTAATGAGATGTCCAACCTGGCTCTGATAACACTGTGGGATTTAAAAGTGTTGAGGTAGGGCGAATTAAAAAAAATTGCAAGCACCAATGACACATAAGGATCGTACATCCGATGACAATGTCCAAACAAGGCTAAGCAATAAAGTAAAACCTAACTCATCACATCTAACCATCACAAGGGGTTAGAAATTGTACGTCTAGAGAACAAGATCTCTAGGAGGAAGAGGTAACACGTTGGAAAAGATGTTGGTGATTCCACCACAATGATGAGGCCGACGCCTCGCCTCTTGGTTCACCTTGAACCCTAACAGTCAAAGCAATCTGATTCGTTGATGAGAGGAGTGGAAGGAGAAGCTTAGACACACTTCAACAGGCCGACGGAGACTCTCAGGGGATCGAACTGGACTGGCTCGGTTCAGGGACAAGGGATCGGGATGCCAAGCTCGAGCAAGATGTCGGAGAGAGGATGAACTCTGAACCCGAGAAGCCCTGCACTAAATGCCGGGTAGCTTCAGGAAATCGGGGAGAAGCCAACGTGATCGCTTCACGAACTACGATCTAGCTTCCATCGGGATGAATCTCCAGCAAGCCGAAGAAATCGAGAGCTAACCTCGAGAAGCCCTACTCTAGGAAGGGAGGAAGAAGCCGACGAGACTGCACCAGGAAAAATGGCGATCTCCAGCCGTTGGGACCAAAGCTTCAGGAAGAAAAACCGAGCCTCTCCCCCAAAACCCTATCACACTTTTAACCCTTTTATGAGGGGTTCTTATACCCCACTTAAAAAGGAGGTTGTGATTACCCTTGATTTGGCTCATAATATAACCCCAATACGCTAAAGGTCATATTAGTTGAAACAAGATAAAGTTGTGCCGCCTAACTTATCAAACACCCGCGATGAACTAATTCATCGCATCGTTTAATAGTTGCACAACCCTTGTACTCATCATAGTCTAAGCATGTCGAGAAACGACATTCCAAAACTCACTTACTGTTATATCTTGATTGCATGCCGTATGAAATCAAGCGCACATGTAAGTCAAACAGAGACTATTCTCGTTCATTTGGTATGACCTTATAGAGGAACCATGTCATCACAGTTATAATATAACAACTTATATTATCGACTACAAGAGGCTATATCAAGGCATTACAGTCGCCACAACAACACGGTAGAAGGTAATAAGACATTATGACCTGTGTCTACCTTTGTCACGTGATATTATGAATATAGTGCAAAATAGGACCGTGTCATTTCTGCACCATATTTGTCATTATCGGTCTCATACGTGAGTTGTACATATAACTGCTTTAGTTATTTGCATGCATTACAACCTCGCTTTACCAAGGGCCCGATCATATCACTTCCCAAATAAATTTGGGGACAAACGATATTTCGATATGCAAATTTCTTACGCACAAGTGTGACCAACGAATCATAATATATATCACCATCAAAAGATGGCCTTCAATTATAATCACATTGTTCACATCAACGCGCTAAATCTACACATCTCATATCTTCAATTCACTAGACACATTGTAAACATTAATGACACTAAACACATTCCATATAATATTACAACATAAAATATGTCAACCTCAATATGTATGAAATCATACGCATACATACTCACATGATTAAACGATAACCATTTATCAACATTTATAGAACGCCAATGTACTTTAACCAATATGACAATCTTAACCCGGTAATCAAAGTTCCATTTGACTACCATGAAAGAGAGGATAACATGAGACTACATGACATAATAAAACTCACGGTTCTATGGTTCAAGACCAAGAGCATCTTTTTAAAACTTGCATGAGGAATGCCATATAATCATGGAACAAAATGTAACTACAACATTTGGATCATGAACGCTTAGTAAATAAGAAAATAAAGTAACTTTCAAAACACCACTTCCTTCAAGTTTCCTATGTGAGTGGTCTAAAACATAACATGATATCCATAAGCCAGTTATGTGATGAAGGATATCAGGTATCTTTTAACCAATCTTCTTGTATTATTGCTTCTATAGATAACAAAACTGTTTTAACTGGACTTAGACAAGGAAATATCTACTTAGTTAATTTTAAGTCAGCTAGTTCAGAAATCTGCTTGTTCAATCAGATTAGTAATAATAATGAATTATGACATAAAAGGATAGGACATGTTAATCTTAGAAATATTGCTAAATTATCAAGGGACAAGCTTGTTAGTGGATTGCCTTCTGGCCCCTACAAGAAGGAAGGCCTCTGCAGGGCTTGTCAATTAGGCAAGCAAACTAAAAATAGCTTTAAATCTATTAATAAGAGTGATTCACCCAGGATTTTGTACTTACTACACATGGATCTATTTGGACCCATTGCTGTATAAAGCTTGGGAGGGAAATTCTATACTTTAGTTGTTGTAGATGACTTCTCTAGACTCTCTTGGGTGTTCTTGCTGAGAAACAAATATGATAACTTTAAAGTTCTTACAGATTTTCTTAAGAGCATACAGATTGAGTATTCTACTCTGGTTGCATTAATCAGAAGTGATCATGACACCGAGTTTGAATCTCTTCTCATGCAAGAATTCTATGAGAAGGAAGGTATCAGGCACTATTTTTCTGCTCCTAGAACTCCTCAACAAAATGAGGTAGCAGAAAGGAAAAATAGAACCCCGATTGAATCTGCAGGGACATTATATGCAGATGCTTTCTTGCCCCTATCCTTTTGGGCAGAGGCAGTTAGCACAATAAACTATGTCCTGAATATGAGTTTAATACATAAACTTAAGGGCAAGAATCCCTATGAATTACTCAAAGGGAAGCAACCTAAAGTTAACTATTTTAAAGTATTTGGCTATAAATATTATATACACAATAATAATAAGAAACATCTTAGAAAGTTTGAAACCAAAGCTGTAGAGGAAACTTTTCTTGGATATTCCCAAGTCAACAAGGCTTATAGGGTTTTCAATAAATCAACTTTAAAAATGGAAGAATCTGTACATGTAACATTTGATGAAGCTAACATGTTTTACAAGGAGAAGGATTCTTCTATCAGAGATTTATTGCAGGTACCCCAACTGTGTGAGAAATTGGATGACTTAAATCTCACCCAAGAGGTTATATCACATCCTTCTCATCAAGTTGATGAAGATAGTGAAGAAGATAGTATTGAAATAATTACTGAACCTACAACAACTCACATAATTCCATAAGAGGAATGAATTCCCAATACTGTTGCTGAACCAACTCCTCCTACTGATCTTGTCACACTTAGAAATCACCCTATATCTCAAGTAATTGGAGACATATCAGTTGTTATACAGACAAGGCATCAACTCAACCAAGACTTGATGCATGATTGCTTCATATCTCAACTTGAGCCCCAATCCATAAAAGATGCAGAGCAAGATCCACACTGGATTATTGCAATACAAGAGGAGCTCAATCAATTTGAGAGATGTAGAGTTTGGAATTTAGTTCCAATACCCAAATACTAACCATTCATTGAAACTAAATGGGTATTCAGAAACAAATTGGATGCACAAGGAGCTATCATCAGGAATAAAGCAAGGCTGGTAGCACAAGGATATAGACAGGAAGAAGGAATTGACTATGATCAGACCTTTACCCCTATTGCAAGACTGGAAGCAATTAGAATTTTTCTTACATATGCAGCCTATAATAAGTTCAAGGTCTACCAGATGGATGTCAAGAGTGCCTTCTTAAATGGTGAACTCAAAGAGGAAGTATATGTGGAACAACCACCATGTTTTATCTCTCTAACTCATCCCTATTTTATTTTCAAATTGCATAAAGCTCTCTATGGTTTAAAGCAAGCTTCGTGAGCTTGGTATGAGACCCTAGCTAGCTTTCTTTTAGAGCATAAGTTCACTAGTGGCATTGTAGATAGAATCATGTTCATTAGGCATCATAAAGATCAAATATTATTAATACAAATATATGCAGATGATATCATTTTTGGCTCTACTGATTCCAAACTATGTAAAAGGTTTTCTGACCTGATGCATTCCAAGTTTGAAATGAGTAGCATGGGTGAGCTTTCTTACTTCCTTGGTCTCCAAGTGAAGCAATCCTCTGATGACATTTTCATCTCCCAATCTAAATTTGCTAAGGAGCTAGTTAAGAGATATGGGATGTCTGATGCCTCTGCTATGAAAACACCCATGGCTTCCAATGTTGTGATTGATTCTGATGAACATGGCATGCCAGTTGATCAAAAAACATATAGGGCTATTGTTGGGTCCTTGCCATATCTCACAGCTAGTAGGCCAGATATTATGTTTGCTACATGCCTTTGTGCTAGGTTCCAGGTAAACCCTAAAGAATCTCACCTTATTTTCCTTAAAAGAATTTTGATATATATAAAGGGTTGTCCTAATCTAGGACTTTGGTATCCAACAGAGTCAGAATTTGACTTAACTGGATTCTCAAATTCTGATTATGCTGGATGCAGAGTGGACAAAAAATCACATCAGGAATATGCCTGTTCCTTGGTGATAGGCTTGTGTCCTGGTTTTGTAAGAAACAAACATTCGTGTCAACTTCAACGGTAGAAGCTGAATACATTGCAGCTGGAAGTTGTTGTTCACAAATATTGTGGATTCAAAACCAACTCCTGGATTATGGTCTCAACTTAAATAATTCAACTATATTTTGTGACAATACCAGGACAATTTCTATTGCACAAAATCCAGTACTGCAAAGTAGAACTAAGCATATAGAGATTAGACATCATTTCATTAGAGATTGTGTGGACAAAAAGAAAGTTAATCTTGTCTTTATCTCTACTAATTTGCAAAGTGCAGACATCTTCACTAAATCTTTAGATGAGAAGAAACATCTATTCTTTCTGAATCAGCTAGGTATGATTAATGGAGAAGTTTAATTTGATTTTTGTCCAAGGTCGAAGAATTGATCATATTTCATCGAACGGAGATCGACGATCTGAGAACTGTTCTTGAGAAATTTCGTCGAATGGAGATCGACGAACTCTCTGCGTGAAGTCATTTTCGTCGAACGGAGATCAACGATCTTGCTTCAGAAAATATTTCGTCGAACGGACATCGACGATCTATTTTCCCCCGCTTCAAACTGAGATCGACGATATCATTTCTTCATGAAAGTTTTTCATCGACCTGAGCTCGAAGCTTTTCTTTTTCGTAGGATGGAGTTCATTATTTCGCCTTCTGAAAACTTTTAATAGGGTTTTCATCGAACTCCATCTCGCGCTTTCTAGTTCTCTTGCACTTGATCTTTTGTTTCTTTTTGCAGAGAAATGACGATTTCTCCAGCCCTTCTCTCCAGCATGAAATTTGACGTCGGTTTCGATATCGACCTCGAATCTTTCAGTCACTCAGATCAGATATTCAAGGATATTCTTCAGTTACTTGAACCTCATAATCTGTAATACTTCATGACAATCAGAATCAAACTCCCAATTTCAGAAATAAAGGGATGGATGTTTTCTGCAAAACTTCAGGATACCCCAGCCATTATTGGCACCATTTCTGGAAATCAAGATATTTTAACTCCACATGTTTTGACTGAGGTTTTTTGTTTTGTTAATGGGGAAGATGAAATAGAGTTATCTAGCAGTGAGTTTACTGATATGCTAGAAAGGTAGGTCATACTATAGGAAACCCTAACCACCTTCTTAAGAAAAACTTATCTATAGAATATAGATTTCTGGCAGATGTTATAAGCAAAGTTCTGTTAGCAAAAAATTCTGCACATGATCATATTACCAGGCACCAGTTTAATCTGATGTGTGCGCTGGTTAATAATAAATCTATAAACTGGGGAAAGATTATTTTTGATTTGATTAAGAAAAAAATCGGTAAGAAGGATGTCAGCTTTCAGAGGATTCTAGGAATCTTCCTTCAGGCAAAGGCTCCAGAGTTAATGGTCTCCCAGAACATTTTTTTTAAATGCCTCAAAAAGGCTTACCTCTACCTTATTTGGCAGATGGGAGAGAACTATCCCAAAGCTCTCCAAGGCCTCCTCTTCCAGGATTACTTCTGAGAGCACCATGGCTGATACAGCCACTTCCCCATCTCTTGAATAAGCTCCTGCTCCTCCTCCCTCTCCTTCCATCATTCAACATCAATCCATTGTTCTTGAAGAACTCCCTTCCACTTCCACCATTCTAGACAATCAACAACCCTCAACAATCAATACTGAAACCCCATCTATCTCCATTCCTCTAGTCTCTCCAACACCACCACCATCTCCACCATAATCACCCATTCATATTCACGTGGATACACCATCTCCACCTCCTCCATCTCCAATTCCACAACATCATGATGACATTCCATCCACCTCTACCCAGCCAAACTTCAATCTTCTATCATTTCCAACTTTTGATCTTTTACCATCTCCATCACCATTTCCTCAACATCAACAATCTACATCTCAGGATGAAGTCATGCCAGATTTCGTTCCTCCCTCTTCCTCCATCCATCCATCTGTATCTACTCAGGCACCACCTGAGTTTATGTAACTGGATTTTTCCCCCATTTCCACTATCTTGGAGCTTATCTCTCCAACTTTCAGGCACCTCATAAATGAGGGTATTGCACCTCTTACTGCCACCATCTCTCATCTATCTACTCAATTTGCCTCCATCACTGCTATCCCTTCTTCAAGGGGCCTGGCTTCAGGACTCTCTGAACCCAAGTAGGGGGAGATGTTCTATGAAGAAGATGCAGCAGCAGCATCAGATGTTCTAGATATAGAGTCTATTAAAATAATTGATGATGATACATAGATATTTTGTTTAGCAGAAGAGCCAGTCTTTACTGCAAAAATAAATACCGTTGGTATTTTCAACATAAATCCCTCAGTTGACATTCTTTCAATACTTCATTCTTTTGATAGACTTCATAACAGTTCTTTACCAGTTGCTGATTCATATTTGTCTAAAGCCATAGTATGTTACTCAACTCCAATAAGTCCTGAAGTTTTGGAACAACTTAGGATAAGTTTTGCAGTTTTTGATAGTATTATAGAGCCAATAACTATTTCAGAGCCACAGGCATTCTCACTCACAACATTTGGCTGGTGTGAATCCCCAATGCTAGATCTTGATGATATTATGTTTGCTGATATGGAACCAGAGGTCACTAGCTCTCAGGTTCAAGAAATTCTAGTATCAGAAGCTCTAACTGAACAGCCTCAAGCTGAAGACTTACAACCAAAGGCTCATCCACTTCTTTCTGATGAAATGCTGAAACAAATAAATATTCTTTATGATAATCCATAAAATTCTTCTTCTGATGATGATGTTAAATTTGATGACTCTGAAGATACAAGTTCTAAGAAAAGAAAAGCAAAGAAGAAGGCTGCTCCTCCAAAGGCTGCTCCAAATCCTAATCCATCTACTGATACTCCATATTATATCCTGCACAATATAACTCTCACTCCAGACACCTCTAATTATATGAGATACTCTAAAAATGAATTGAAAGCTAGGAAGAAGAGCAGGAGATACTCTCCACCTCCTCAATTCAGGAGAGCTCCTCCTCCTCCTCCTACAGTAGGATCATCAGGAAGTGTTGCTCAAGCTCAAAAGTCTACATCCTCTCATCATTTCAAACCTTCCTACAGCAGACAGCAACATAGTTCCAGCAGTAGCAGACAACAGCAATATCAGAAGCAAAGCAGGTAGCAGAAGACATCTGAAGATAATCAGCAAGATAAAGCAAGTCTAGAAAGACCTCTATCTCCAGCTTGTGATCCAGAAATGGACCCTATCTCTAAAATGGCCAGATTCCAAGAACTAATAGCTCTCTCTCAAATCAGGAAAGCTAAGGAAGAAGTACACGACACTTCTCAGTATACTACTATGTCTTCCAACAGAAAGAAAGAGCTGGACAAATATCAGGTACACAATCATTTTAATGCTGATACATATATATCCTTACATCCTGAAGCAGTTGTACCAAGAGCTGCTTCTGTGATAATTCTTGTAGCAAGTGATATGAAGATGACAAAGCAACAAGCTGTTGATCCTAAAAGAGAAATCATTTTCACCAAACCAGCTTTAGATGAAAATAAAAAAGATTCAAAGAAAGCCTGACAATTTTCTTTCTATATTTGATTTGAACTATTATTTATTATAATTCTTCACAAGGCATTGTTGCTGTATATCTGCTGAACAATTATAATTTTGCCAGATATCTCTTTATGCTTTGTGATTTTTCTCTTTTTGTTGTTCATAGTGACCTCACCCAAATAGGGGGAGATTGTTGGAACCCCGCCTATTTTAGGGTTGATTTGGGCTAGGTTCACTATTAGGATTTCTTAGATTGACCCACTTTGTATAGTCTAGGGTCATAGGTTTTTGTCAGAGTCTAAGTCAAGACATAAAAACCTAGAATGATTGGTTTTCACCTTCAGAAGACTTAGAAGACAGAAGACCCCCAGAGAAAGCAGTTTTTTAAAAGCAGAAAAAGTAGTTCGGAGAATGCTGAACTAAGCTCGACTTTTGTCGATTGGAGTTCGGCGAACTCAGTTATTTCTCTGAGATGAGTTCGATGAAGTCCTTGCTTAGCTCGACGAATTCAACTTCTTCTTTGAGCTTATTTCGACGAAATCTTACCTGATATCGACGAATTCCAATTTCTTCCCAGAAGCTCAGCACGACGAAAAGACTATCTCAGTTCGACGATATTGGAGCTCAGATTGGCAATGAATTTTCTATTCAGAGATCTTGGAGCTCACCTCAACAAAAGAGAGGTTTTTAGTTCGATGAAATTGGATCTTTGGTCGACGAAACAAATTCAGTTCAACTACATTCTCACAGGTTCTGTTCGACTAATTTCCCTGCAGTTTTCCAGTATTGACTAAGGCAGTTTGATTTCAAAACTTATTATTATATGCCTATAAATGCACTGATAATTAATGCTTCATATTCTCAAGAATATGGTCGTTTCAAGGTAACATTAATTATGGTATTCATAGTGTAATTATTTGACTAATTTGTTGGGACAGTTGAGGAAACAAATTAAAGACAATTACTAGCCGTTCAACTCCCAGATTTTCTGTAGTCAATCGAGGATAGAATTCAAAATTCAAATGCTAATTTCTGCAAGGAATATAAGAAGACAGTTTTCAGAAGATTTAAAAATAGACATAAATACATACATACAAACACATAAATATGCATAAATATACAGAGATTCTTCACCATCAGCTTCAGAGCTTTTCAAGGGACAACTATTCAATATCAGTCCAGAAAGCTTCTAAAGATTTTCTATAATCTGAAGGCCTACACCCTGTGCAAAGCTCTCATCTTCCTAAACCATTCTACATCTCCGGGGGAGCTTTGACAACATCAAATCCACTAGTCTTCTCTTAAACTGTTGACAGAGAAGAACATCATCACTTTTCTTTTTTCCAACTGTGTATAGGGTTATAACTCCATTCAAAAGTTAACCCCTTTGGTCATCAAGTCTCCTGATCAAAAGACTTGGTTTGCTTTTTGGTCACCTGGTCAAAAGCTCAAAGGGTTGTGAAATCACCCTTGAAATAGATCTTGTGGTGGCAGGGAACCTATCAAAAACCTGTAGTGGATTCCTATCAGGGTGGTAGAAGAGTGGATGTACCCAGTTTTGGGGAACCACTATAAAATCTTTGTGTCGTCTGGATTGCTCTATTTTTTATTTGTTGTGCTGTGATTGTTTTTGTTTTTATTTTCTCTCTATACATATAACTATCACTTATTTTAATTCCGCAATAAAAACTAATCAAGTTTTTAAAATACTCTATTCACCCCTCCTCTAGAGTTAAGACAGATCTATCCCTCACTTTCAGCAGTAGTTCCCCAAAAACCCTTGCACTAACTTTCACCAGCCGGCAAACCTCACTGTGCGTCACAAAATCCATGACGTCTTTCTTATTCCAGGGAAATACAAGTTCTGATAAACACAATTCCCTTCCGTTAATTTGAGTTCTTGTTTGTGAGTGTATACAATGACTAAATACACTCCCTTTACACGATCAAGTTCTAATTCCTTCGAGTACGCACGAGTAATGTTGAATAAGACCAACTTCAACATCACTATGTTTGGGAGAACACTTCTTCTAAATTAGGTCTAAGGGAACCCAAGTCAGTACTAATTTACCCAATAAACAAAAGATAAGCCCCAATAAATACAAGATAAGCCCCTACCTATCTTGGGCTAAGTATCTTCAATATCACCATGTCATATTCATCCTAGAAATGCACACAATCCTTAGGGAATGCAACCTTAGACTTGAAGTTCCATCCTGAAACTTGTTGATATACTCCACACCTTTAAATTCTCCAAGTTAATATTTACTACCACTTTCTTAAGGTCAACATGTGACCCAGTCCCAAATGGGTCGATTTTGAACCTAAATTCTAATCCGACCCTTGATATTTGGTATGATGGTTGTCTCAACCTAATCGTGTTATCGGTACGAGGGTTGAGTCAACGAGTCCCCTAATAATCCGTTAATGGATTGTAGGCATCAATTCTCCTTAAGTTGGTCCTATTAGTTTAGGTAACAGGTGATAGTACTACTTGATGAGTAAAGTAGGGACATCAGAGTTTAAGCCTTAAGTACCTTCTTTCGCGTTAGAATCTTCCTCTAGGCGCTTCGGGTATCCTCGTACCTTAACTAAATTATACCTAAAGTCAATTTGACCAAGATGAACTAAGAATCATCTTGGTGAACCAAGTTTCCTAGTTGGGTTTGTCTAACTCATTGATTTATGGACTATATATTATGATTTTTACACATGGGCATGCCACAACTTCTGCTGCTTATTTTGTCACCAAACTAATACTCGTACGGGGTGACCCAGTGTTTTGTGGACTTCTTATCTTTGGATCGAGGTTTCCTTTGATACTAATATGTAAGACCCTATTTTTTCGCTACCAGGTATTACACCCAGAACAGCCATTTTGCGGTGACAAAGACACTGGGGAGGGTTGCCACTACAAAATGCCGATTCTTCCAGCATTGACGATCATCGAAGAAGTATAAGTATATCCAAGTCCACAGAAAATCACATATATATAAAAGAGCAATAGTCCACAATGAGTACAAAATATGAAAGAGAGTAGAAAAGAAATATGGGCTTAAGCCCGGTACATGTCTAATACAAATGATCTCTCTCACAACTCACATCTAAGCGGAAGCAAACTGAAATCCATCTTCGACCTGTCACCGTGTAGTAGTGGTAGTGCGCAACAACTGCTCCTCATGTCCTGCCTCCTTATCCTGCAGGTGCTGGTGCTCCTGCTGCTCGATCCCCTAAAATAATGTGGTCCACCAACCGTTAGTCAAAAGACTAAGCCACTATCGTCCTCGTCTCACCCTCGTGACTCCTAGGCACCATGCGGGGAGAATGAAAGCGGAGGACAACAAAGCAAAGTGGAACAAGCAAGTGACAACTCCCCTAGCAGGTGTATGTACAAAAGAACTATAAAAGGAAAAAAACAAGCTAGCAATTCTATAATAAGGAAGCAGTATTGTAAACAAGTAGAGTTGAGTAGTAAGTGTATGAAAAGTAAATTAAGGAATAAGTAATCTTAAATTATATGAATGTCCATACAAACTTATAAGTTAATGGGTCTTTTGCAAGACTCCCATAGTATAAAAAGTCTCATACCAATTTATAAGACGGGGTGTCAGGTTTAATGCAAGTATGAGTGTAGTGATATGTTATGCCATGATTCATGCAAATTCAACACACACACACGACTCTATGCACACAGACCTTTAGTTACCCCTATTTGGAAGCTAGTATCACTCCCAGGAGCCTCTGTCATGACAAACGAAGATAGTGGGTCGGGCCACCCCACTCCTAGGCACGTATCCGCACTACCAGGCCTAGCCCTTATGTGCGCCCCTGAAGGACACACCAGGGTCTCCGCGTACCATGTTGACCCACAGCTAGTCTTTCTCATGGCTAAGTGTCCACCACACCCGCTGAGTCAACATATCGACATAGGTGCGAACGACCGTCTAATACCGAAGAATCACCACCTTATGCACATGCAATTATGAGTTTCTGAGCCATCGGCTCCTCGGACAAACCTGTTTGTTACAACTACCTTCCGAGCCTTCGGCTCACCGAGCTAACTTGCCTATTTTTACAACCACTAAGCATACCGCTCAGATGCATAAACCAAATTGACCTCCCGAGTTACCGGGGTGAGTGAAAGTGAAGCCCTAGTATTTAATAATTGATCTTTACAATTTATTCTTACGGTTTAGGTTAACCTTGGACTGCCCAGGGCATTCCCTGTGAAGGCTCTCGGGGGCACTAAGAACTACGATGGGCTGAAGCCCAAAGCTCCCTTTTGCAAGGTACTTATAATTGTTGGTATCTACCCATAGCCAATCCCATTTAATGTCATACTAAATCTAACCCTAGTGTATTTTGACTCTCTCTCTCCACAGGGAAGATGATCTTTCGTCGATCCCGAGCACCACTTAACACTAGTCAACCCAACACCCTCCCCATCATGACTCCTAATAATGAACTCATTTTCAACCTAACAAATCAGTATACTATTAACCCCGACTCCCTATGTTCATCCCACATGCTATCACAATTCTGCGGTTTTACTATGTGCAGACCAACCTAAGCTATATGTTAAGCATAAGTGATGACCCCTTCCAATATTCATCCAAATGACATAGAATTATTACTGGGGATCTATCATGACATATTTAGGCTAAATCCAGAAACTTGTAATTTTCCTAATTAATTTGGCATTTATTAAAGTTTCCCCAAAATTAGACCATGAGTAGTTTTGAACATGAAATACTAGAATTACTCAAGTTATGTCCACCCAAGAATTATGAACAGTATACGATGCCAAAATATTAGAGAATACCAAGTTTCATAAATTTTCATATAGGTATAGGCCCTTAATTAATTTATTTAAGATAATTGCAGTAATTAAAGATAAAGAAGGAAGTACCACCAAACATTATCAAAAAATTACACAAAAATTACCAGAGCTTTAATATAATCATAAAACATTACTTACTAAGTTTCATACAATTCCAAAGTAGTAAGCTATATAGAAAAATACTTCAAATGTATCCCTAATAGGGCACTTTGTGAGTAAACATACTAATAATCTCTTCCAAACAATATGAAATAATTTTCCAAGCTTTAATATGCCCTAAAAGGTTCTCTGGCCAAGTTTTAATGAATTTAAAATGAATAAAAATCTCATAATAGTTTTTTAAGTGATTAGGGCAACTATTAGGTTTGTGAAGGAAGTACCATAAATACTAACCCAAAATTTTCACTAAAATTTCCAAAGCTTGTTAGCAATAATATATGATCAGAGCCTAACTTTCAAGATCATTCATGGTCAAATGATCAGGTAATAAAATCATGATCAAAAGCAAACTAATTGGTCCTAAGTAATTTCCAATTGATTAAAGCTGTGTGCATGTGTCTAAATTCTAAATGTCACCAAATTTCTTTCTAGGGCTATTGCCCACCCTAAGATCACATGGAAAATGTTTTCAAAAAATTATAGAAAAATATTTCCCAAATTTTTACAAAAACTATAGAAAAATATTTTCCAAATTCCCAATTTTGGATATGTCAAAGGTATAGGTAAGAGTGACCTCCATTCCAAATTTCAAGTCATTTGGATTGCTGGATTGATGGGGGCACTCAATTTAGTCTCTGACTAGCCCTATGTATAGACTGCACCATTTTGAGTGTTGTGGTCAGATCACTGACCCAAATGGGTTGAAATTAATTTTAAAATAAAGTATACTTTAAGGGCTACAATTTTAATGTTGGCCACTTTTCAAGGTTCATCACCTAAGGGCCTCACTGTTGTGTTTCAAAAAGTCTAATTCCAAGGGATAAATAATACACTTTAACAAATAATAAAAATTCCAAAATTTGAACGACATCCGTTCATCTTATCCAATCAGCCAAGGTTCTCGATTGGCCGAACCTGGAAGCTTTTAAAACCTCATTTCCCAGTGATCCAGTCCCCTCCCTGGCAGACCACCACCACCACCTCCGTTGAGGTGGTGGCTATCGCCAGAAGGCGGCACGGCCGCCGGAGGGGCGGTTTCTGGCGAACTCACAAAGAATAAAAACCATGAAAATTCATGGAATATGAAATTGGAAATCAGCCCAATTGGCTCGATTTCAAATCCTTTTGATCTAGGATACTAGCACAAGGGGAGAGGAGGAGAAGTAGACCTTCAATCGGGCTTGCCGATGAGTTTGGTGGTGGTGCACCATGACTGACGGTGGAGCTTTCAGTGCTCTGCAATTGTACAACCAAACATCTCGGTTTCTTCAGGTGAATGGGGGAACGAATCCTCTAACCTTGGGGAAGCATTTAAAACAATCAAAAGGGGAATGGGAGTGGCCATGACATCAAAACCATTAATGGACATAAAAGAGAGGTTTGGGGCCATGGAGAATTCAGTGAATCCAGCCACTGAATTGGCCTGGAAATCCCCTTGATCTTCTCATAACTGATGGGGTGGATGAATTAAGCCTTTGGAGATGAAGTGAGGAGGCCCCTTGGCCATGACTGACCCTCTTTCTCTCTCTTTCCATTAAAGGACAACTTGACTTTCTCTCTCCTAGTCACCATTTCCAGAAAATGGATGGCTAATTATGTAATTATCAGCCTCCTAAGCTAGTGGGCCACTCAAATTGGGCTTAGCCCAAGTGGGTTAGGCTAGGTTAGGTCAAAATAAGCTAATTTGACCCAAAATTGAGGTGGCGTTGACTTTGGTCAATTTGACCTTTTGGGTTGACTCCAATTGGTCCTTGGTGACCCATTGGCCTCCCCTAAGGTCTAGGGAGACTTGGATGGGGTTGGTTTGACACCTTGGTGACCACTTTACCCTTAATTAGAGCACTTTGACCACTTTAGGGTTTAGGTTGACTTTAGTCAACTTGACCACTTGGGTTGACCCAAATGGATCCTTAGTGACCCAATGGACCTCTTAAAGGGTTAGGGAGGTTTAGGTGGGGTTAAATTGGCTAAGGGAAGGTCCTCTGGCCCTAGATGAGGCACTTTGACCATTTTAGGGTTTGGGTTGACATTGGTCAACTTGATCTTTTTAGTTGACCCCAATGGGTCCTTGGTGACCAAATGAACCTTCTAAAGGGCTAGAGATGTTATGGTGGGGTCAAAGAGTCAAGGTGAGGCCATAAAGTCAAACCCTAGGTTAGATAATTACAAAGTGTTATTTGCATACCATGGTGATCTCAACTTCATTCCTAGGTTCACTTGGTCTTTTTGGGCTTTCTAGGGTTTTGTCATGACCTAATCCTGACAAAACCACTCCTAGGGGTCTAGGTGTTTGAGGGATATTACAATGAGCACCTTGGACAACAATCACTGAGTGGAACTCTTGCTTTGGGAGACAGTGTGGTCATAGATCACAAATTTTTGATCAACAAACATTGATTGGCCATATCCTTGATCTGAGGTCAGTGGCCGATGATCACTGAGTAATTTTTGTTATCGCTAATCAATGATCATTAATTATTTGGCTGGTTTATTCAGATCTTCAAGATTTGAGTGATTCGATTACCAATCTATGGATAGTGGTTAGTGATCATAAATTATTGAGCTTGCTTCTTCATACTTTGAACAAGAAGCTTCCTGATCAACAAATATCAGTCTGTGGTCAATGATCATTGATCATTGAGATTTCCTTAAGATCAAAATTGTTGAACGCCTTTATCACCAATTATTGATTATTAGTTAATAATTATCGAATGCAAGGCTTTGTTTGAGGGAATTTCTCCTTAGATTTTATTGTCTTCAAGGAAGTCATTTAGCTAGAGTTAATGTATATCTTCACATAACATTTTGAGGAGTTCTATATCGTTAAATTTCTAACTTTATTATATAGCTCTATTTAATTAAACCCATAGGGATTTTTTCCCCAATGAGGGGGTCTTATTGCACACCACCACCAACTGGTAATAGTGGAGTGACTAGCGGAGGAGCAGAGGTATGACCATATCACCTATCCCACACCATCCACTGCAAATGTTAAAATCAACAGTTGTGTTTAATGAATAACCATCACTTCACAATTAGCTTGTGTAATAACTATACTAAACAAAAGTATAGTTAAATTATATAGTAGAAGTTGTTGGGTACATTTCCCCCAATATATCAGATTAGAAGAAGTCCTCCAAATAATGATAAGTACAGTTTGTATTTGATGAAAGTATGTTGTGAATAGTGTAGGACCTATTTAATATATGTTCAGTCAACTCCAGCAAAGCAGTAGAATAATTAAGACCAAATTAGACCTCTAGATTGGTCTAAGTATTATACAGTCAGGTTCTGTACTATACCATCTTGATGGGTAAAGATGACTCAATGATATCGTTGTGTCATGAAGGACTCGCATAACATTATTGTTGTATAAGCTGAGTAAGATATAGAATTCTAGCGTAATGTGTTATACCATTTTGTGAGATGTTCTCACCAAACGGTAGACTTGACACTTAAAGTATAGCGTTGCCATGCCCAGAATGGTGGGTTTTCAAATTAGTGGAAGTACAAAAATCTAATGTCACATCAACATCATTGTAAAGAACTTTGGCCCGATGTGTCCGATGTTTCGAACGTTTGAGAAGTCAGAGGTATAAAAGAACAAGAGAGGGACATGTAGCCCTAACAAAGAACAAGGAGCATAATGGCTGCAAAAATCCAAGTCATCGAAAAAGCTATGCTGAGTGCTTAAAGCAATACAATAGTGCAGCTATCTTTTCTGAACAAATAGAAGCAGCAAGAGCTCAACAAGATAACAGAGAAGATATATGTACACTTTGCAAGTGCTGCAAACTAGCTCCAAAGAATCAACATGAAGCTCATCTTCTTGCTGAAAAAGAAGAAGAAATCTGCCCACTTCTTCTCTCAAGCAAGAACACCACTAGACCAAAATTCAAGTTAACATTCTTTGTTCTGGTGATGATTCAGAAAATATCTTTACTTAAGAAATCTAAGAAGACTTAAGATTAAAGTTAATTTTCTCCGAGTCATTTATGTAATCTCTTTATTTATTATTGCTGAGTAGGAACTCTGTGAGTTATGAGTATAAGGCTTTGAGTTAAGCATGAGGTCAGATCCTGTATAGACTTGAGGTAGGAGACCAGCTGGGTCTTTGGGGTGTAAGAGTATTTATACTCTGAGGTAGGGATGTAGATAACCTGAGTTAATACTTTGGAGAAGTCTGAGGTAGGATCTTATCGAATAACTGAGGTAAGATTCTTAGGAATCTGAGTTGTAAGGTCTTGGATCTTAGTAGTGGGAGGTGTTTGCCGAGTTTAGCATACTACTAGATAGGTGGTGAGAGACAATGAATGTACCCATACTCTAGGGAACCACTATAAATTCTCTGTACTGATTGTGTGGTGCATTTTGAGGTTGGATTCTATGATAGATTAATTTAAAACTTTCAAAAGCCCAAAATAGCTAAACACCTATTCACCCCCACTCAAGGTGTATAAATTACTCTCATATTTATTCAAGTGGTATCATCGAGAGGTTGGTTGTAGAGGACTTAACAGTCTGACCAAGTTATTAGGGGGTAATTAGTCCATACACCATAGCTTCAAGTGAAGGTTATAATGAGTTGAGTTCCATGAAGTTCAAATTTGTAGAAAAGAGAATTTTGGGATTTGGAAGCAAAGAGTCAAATTATTCATGGAAGCTACAGATCCAAAGATATATATCACTATTGAGGAGGGACCATTCATCCCCATGATGGCCGCCTCTATTAACCCAAATCATCATGTACCTAGCTGTTTCCTCAAATGACAATTATTCTGGCCACTATGAACAAAAGGTCTAAGAACATAATAGTAAGTGCCATTGACGACTCCACCTTCCAGAATTTAATACACTGCCAAACTACTAAGGAAATGTGAGAGATACTGATAGTCTACATGGAAGGTACTGGGGAGGTTAGGGGTGATAGGACATCCCTTCTGAACTAGGAGTATGATGCATTCAGGTAAGGGAAGATGGATTCTATTACTGAGTGCTATGACAAATTCTTCAAAATTGTCAATGAGCTAAAAATATATGGTAGAGTCTTCACAGACTATGAAATGAATGATAAATTCCTAAGGTCCCTAACCAGAGAATGAGATAATAAAATATGTGTCATAAGGGAGATGGGGAATTTGTCCAACCTTCCTCCCCATACTATATTTGGAAAGTTGTCCTATGAAATGCATCTTAACACAAGGAAAGAGGAGGAGGAGGAAGCTAATAAGATACACTATAATGAAAAATCTATGGCTTTCATGGCTAAAAGAATTAGGAGAAGCAAGGAGAAAATTACTTCTCCTCATTGTAGGGATGCTGACTCAGAGAATTCCGAGCACATCACTAGTTAAGCTGAGCTAACTGATGGAGAATTTATAACATTCTCCAAAGTTAAGAAGATGTTGAATAGGAGAAAGCAATGGAAGAACAAACCACTTTCTTCCTCCAGATCTAGGCAACAATACTCCATCTCAGATGGTTTCAGGAATAATCCCAAAGGGGACATGTTTGACTCTACATAGAACAAAAAATTTAAAAAATAACATTATTTGTCATTATATTAACAGGGTTGGGCATGTTATTGTTGACTGCGCAATCAAGAGAAAAAAAAAGCAGCATGTAATAAGAAGTACCACAAGGGGAAGAGGCTTGAAAAAAGCTTCTTAGCAAAGAAAAAGAAAAGCTGGAGTGACAGTGAATCTGACTCATCAGAGTCTAAGGAAAAAGTATCCCATGTTGGGTGTATAGCTTTATCCAAAGAGATTGAACATCCTGCTTCCAGAGGGTGCATTATGGCTCCTCTTTCTCTCTCTGACAGTGACAATGATGAAGAGGACTTAATGAACTATCCTCCTGCTAAAGTGGGCATCAAGGCTCCACGTATATTGTCAGATAGTGATTCAGATGATGAAGATAACCATGGGCTCATAGCTTGGGATGATGAGAAAAACTTGAATGACTACCATCCTGATAAGGGAAATATTAGACCTCCTTCAATGTTGATAGATTTTGACTTTAAATCAATTGCTGAAGAATTAATTAGAAAATATGGTGCCAGCTTGGAAGCTCTAAAAAGAGTAAAAAGCTTGCTATAAAGCAGACTGAAGAGATTTATCCCCTCAACCTGAAAAAATCTCAGCTTGATGAGAAGTCAAAGGAGGTCCTTCTCATAAACTCTAAGTTAATTGAGCTCAAGAAAATAATTAAGGGTCATGCAAACCTTTTAGTTCAACATAAAAGAACCATCAAAGCTCAAGATAGGCAGCTCCTCAAGATGAGGAAGACTGAGTACTCCTCTAGTGGTGTCCAAAAGGAACTACCCTGGAAAGGATAGAAGGATGTTAGACCTAGTACATATAAGTCTCCCCAGGAATAAATGCAAATTTGGAGTTATAAACCATTTGTATTTAAAATCCCATCTCCAACTCTTAAAGGCAAGAAAAAGGTCATTGTTCAAGAGCCTGTTACTAAGAGGAATGAGATGAATGAAAATGCCTACCATTCTGAACACAAGCTTACACATCCCAAACCTGAGAGTGTTCAAAAAAGATGGTCTAATAAATATGAGTGTGGGTGTTGTAGTAAGGTGGGCCATTTTTCCTTGGACAATTGGTACAATCCAACAATGCCACATGCAAGGAAAATTAAAGCAGCAAATCATTCTTTCACTCAGATTTCTGCATTCAAAGCTAACAGGAACTAAGGCCCAAATTCAATTGAGCTCCTAAGATAAAGTAACTTGTCTTTGCAGGAATTCTAAAGGCGAATCAAACATTAAACATGGTATTGGACATAAGTATATCTGGGATAAGGAGTAAAAGCAGGTACTGAGACTCTAACTATGGATGCAGGTGGCAAGCCAGAGGGATGGAAATGGAAGAAAGCCAAATGAATTGTAACATTTTGATCTTCTGAGGAGATATCATGTTTATCGTCTTAATCATCTTGAAGGAACTAAATAATATATTTTTGACGGGCTGCTTAAGTACAAAATTCTCTCAATATTAAATCACAGCCATTGGATCAAAATTTTGATCACTTGTCCAAGTACACAGCTCTTCACCTTCTAAATTTTCTAAACATCTATATATATATTCCTTTTTGTTTGGTATTGCATCCACAATAACCTAGATTTGTATGAAGTCACCCTTAAACTAAGATGAATTAAGTTTGTATTTGATGTTATTTTTAGTTGAATGTTTGCAGGATACAATTGCCAAGTGTAGACCAATATCAGTCTACAATGAGTCACCAAACATAGGACCATACAATGTAATCCCTCATTGTGTGGTCCATGGTATTGACTCATGTATAGCCTCTCTATTGGGACACACTTTATTTTCAGACACTCAAGGCGTAGGAGAAAAGTTGGCAGTTGTATATCTTAAAGAAATCAAGTTTACTGTTTTTTTTTAGAAAAACTCTCTAAGTATTTTTCTCGAGTAGGATAGTTTGTACTCGAGAAGAACTTAAGTCTATTCTCGAGTAAGACTTAACATGTACTCGAGTTGCAGAAGCAGTTTTCGAGAAAGCTTAGTGTTGTTCTCGAGAAAGCCATTTATTCTCGAGTACTACATGACTTTCCTTCTCGAGTTACTTCAGTTCCAGTCATGATATTTTTCTAAGTTTTTTTCTCAAGAAGCAATCTACTTTTCTCGAGAAGCAAATTATTTTTCTTGAGAAGCCATATGTCATTTCTCGAGAAGCTCAATATTACTTCTCGAGAATTAGAAGTCATTTCTCGAGGAACAGATTCTTTTCTCGAGTAACAGAATGTTTTCTCGAGAATAGAAGTTCATTTTTCTCGAGTTACTTCTTTTCCAGACAGAATATTTTTCTAAGTTCTTTTCTCGAGATGCCAAGGATTTTTCTCGAGGAGACAATGTTTAGTTCTCGAGAAGTAGAAAATATTTCTCGAGACCTAGTATGTTTTCTCGAGAGCCAGATATTTGTTCTCGAGATACTTCTTTGTTCTCGAGTACCAGAATACTTCTTCTCCAGAACAAAAAAAATTCTTCTCGAGTACTTTTCTTCTTTCTTGAGTTTGTTGATTTCCACCTCCACATTTTTGACTAAGTATTTTTCTTGAGATCATCATCATTCTTCTCAAGAATCAGAAGACCTTTTCTCGAGTACTATCATTCTTCTTGAGAAATGTTATACTATTTTTCTGAAATTCTTCTAAGTTTTGACAGACGTGATTTCAAAAGTAATTAGTGCATGATTGGTCCACGTGCCATGCATTTATTATGATTATGACCATTAAGTAAGTCATATAAAAGGTCTTATCATAATCGACCAACCCTAAGAAGAATTCCTAAGTATTCTGAATTGCGTTTTTCTTTTTCCAAAATCGGAAGCCGCTACTCATAGTCTTCATCACCGATCTGCTTTCGATCTAGAGATTTAGAGCAAGTGATTCAACAGATCAAGATCTTCTACATCGACGGACTCTTTTCTTGATCATGCTGAGTCCAAAATTTTCAGATCCAGAGATTTGGCCATGTCTTCTTCAACTATTTCTGACAGAGCTTCAAAGTTCAAGGAAGAAGAAGGGCTGAAGTTTTCAGATCTGAGATCAATACTGTTTGTATTTCTTTATATTTCATTTTACTCTTGTAGGAGATTATTCTCCAAGTGTAGGAGCTTTGTTCTCCGAGTTATTTGTCGGAAGTTTCACTTCTGAGTGTAGACCCTATTTTGAGGGATCGAGTTGTAGGAACTTTGTTCTGAGTGGTAGGACTGTTTTCAATCCGAGAATAATGGAGTAGCCGAGTCTAGTGTATTGCTAGATCGGTGAGGTGGAAAGTTGATGTACCCAAGGCTGGGGAACCATTATAACTGTTGGTGTCATCTGTGAATGCTTGCTTATTTTTCTGTGCATCGCTCGTTCAATTTTTATTCCGCAAAAAGATGCAGAACTCACCTATTCACCCCCCTCTAGGTGATTTAGGTAGACAACTTAAACATTTTTCACTTTTTAGGCCAACAGTTTTAGGTTGAAACATAAGCTAATTTGCCCTAAATCCCGTCTTGTGCTCTCCGTCTCCAGTGACCACTTCAAACGACAAATATCATATTGGAATGGCACCCAAGGTAGAGAATAATCTATATGAAGGCAGTGAGGTAGTCAGGCATGAATATAAGGACGCACCAGAGGAGGTTAAATTGGTAGTGAGGCAACTTGGCGTAGTTAGTTTGGAGTTTATACTATCTGAACCTTCTGTAATTATGAAGAAAGAAGTGTTGCAGTTTTACTCAAACGCTACAGTCAAACCTTCTGGTAAATTAATCATGACAAAAATTGGAGATAAGAAGGCGAAGGTCTCAGGAAAGAAGTTTGCCAAAGCTCTCCATTTACCTTTTGCTGATGAGAAAAGAAATCAAGAAATCACCAAACAATACATTGTTGATGCACTAGATTTGTGTGAATATTATGGAGAGAGGTATAAGTCCCCGGAAAGGAAACATTTCAATCAGAAAGGGAAGTGTTGGCTGATATTATCGAAAAAGCACTATTGTGCAAAGTTGGCTAGCATGATAGAATCTCAAAATTCATGTTTGAGTTAATGACCAAGAACATTATTGTGAAGAAAATAGATTGGGCACAAGTTGTGTTTCAAAGAATTCTGGAAAGCACTCAAGTCCCTAATCTGGGTAGAAGTCTTTCGTTATATCTGCTGACTTCCTACCCTAACAGCTTCAGCAAGAAGCAAGGTATAAAGATCCATGATATGAGGAGGATGAACATAAAAATTCTTGAAAGGTACATGATAAAGTACTATCTAAAGAACCTAAAGAGAAGAAAAGTCTTGGTCCTAAGAAGGGAAAGGGGACTACTAAAGTAGCTAGCAATAAGGAAAGCTCCCCTATAAAAGATGATGCTACATTCATTCGATCCAACTACTCGGGTTCCTGGTGAGAAGGAAGATGGATAAGGCAATAGCAGTGAATACATCCATAACCCAAATCTAACATCCTTAAATGAAGAATAAGTTGAATGCCTTGATTTATGTGTTCAAGTTGATGTTGGCAGTGCTAATCAGGGAGGGGAGGGAGTGCCTTAACTAAGGGGGAGGCTAAAGTAAATCCTGTAAAACAAATTCCTATAGAAATACAGCCAGCTGACAAAGAGGATATGGGCACACTAGACCAATTCGTAGATGCTGATTCTGATAAAATTGTGGGAGATGGTGGTAATGTTGAGTGGGAGACTCACACTGAGCTCCCGTTTCTAGGTAAATTTATAATTGTGATTCAAGAGGCTGAGGATGCAACTCACGCCGAGTTGGCAATCCAAGAGGACCTGAGTAAGGTGTAGAACTAGTCGTAACCATCCATTGAAGGGGCACAACTACCCTCAGGACCTTCAACATCGACAAACCCTGTTGTTACATCTAGAACCACACTTTCTGCATTAAAAGTTATTTTGGCCGAGCAAACCATAATGGTAAAAGGTATGTTAGCTGAGCAGTCTATCTCTATGAAGGCTTATATAAATGAATCTATATATGCAGTTAAAGATGAATTAATGGGGGGAAATAAAGGTTATTAAAGAAGATATTGCACATATCAATCCTGAGATTACAAGATGGTTTGACAAAGCGGCAAGTGTTGTACACCACATTGACAAGATAATGAAAACAATTGATGATAATATACTGCAATGTACTTGGGACATTAATGGAATCAGACAATTATTATGTCTGTAGAACATATGAGACTATTGAGAGAGTAGTAAATCATATAAAGAACTATGTATATGCTACCCAAGCTGAAGTTATGAAACCAGGATTGATATTCTTGAGGATAATGAGAATGCCTACTAGATTCTTTCAGGAAAAGTTGTAGCTTCCACAATAGAACTTGGGTATCTAATATTTGAAGAAGCCAAAAAGGGGGAGAGAGTCAATGATGATCAAGCCCTATGGACCCTTAAAGGCACAAGACTGACTCTGAATCTTCCCTTACTAGATGTCAATCAACCTAATGATTTTGACTTTGCTATAAAAGAAAGGGATGCTTGGGATGTACATGGATAAAAGGAGAGAAAGAGAAGGGATAATACACCCAGTGGAGTACATGATAATGAAAAGGAAAGAACAGGCAAGGGATCCTGACAATGAATACTGGAGTGGTGTGTCAAGAATAAGCAGCATGAATGCATTGATACGGCATGGCCAGATTAAAGATGATATTGGAAACATCTATCGCTATGAGGAATGGAGTAAACATATAGAGAGAAAGACTCTTAGAGATAGGGTCATCAAAGAAAATATGGGCAGACAGAACCCTATCAGAGTTCCCTCAAGATATATTCCCAATCCATATAAATACTTAGAGAGGCAAAGATTAAAAGAGAAGAAATCTGGAAAGCATCTTGCTGGGTGAATGTGACAAAAGTTGGTTCTAGTGTGAAAATATTACTTATGCTTAGTATCAAGCATCTTGATGCCTGATACATTCCATATCACAGAATTCTTGCATGGGAAGAGACTCAAACTCAGTACCATGATCACTTCTGATCAATGCAACTGGAGTAGAATACTCAATCCTTATGTTCTTAAGAAAGTCTATAAGAACTTTAAAGTTATCAGACTTGTTCCTCAAGAAGAACACCCAAGTGAACCTTGAGAAGCCATCTACAATCACTAAGGTGTAAGATTTCCCTCCGAGGCTCAGTACAGTAATGGGTCCAAAAAGATCCATGTGGAGCAAATACAGAATCCTAGGTGAATCACTCTTATTAATGGCTTTAAAGCTGTTTTTTGTTTATTTGCCTAATTGGCAAGCCCTGCACAAGCTTTCCTTCTTGTAGGGGTAAGAAGGCAATCCTCTTACAAGGTTGTCCCTAGATAATTTAGCAATGTTCTTTAAGTTAACATGTCCTAATCAATTATACCACAGTTCATTATTATTACTAACCTGGTTGAATAGGCATATCTCAGACCTAACAATCTTAAAATTTACTATGTAAATATTTCCTATTCTAGCTCTAGTTAAAACTACTTTATTTTCTGCAGAAGTGATAAAGTAGGCAGAGTTATTAAATAATAGCTGAAACCATTCATCACATAATTGATTTATGGAGATTAGGTTGTGCTTCAGTCCACTTACATAAGCCACCTTTTTGAAAGTTACAGCTCCAATATTTACTTTCCCGTAGCCTTTAGTCTGGCTACAGTTGGAGTCACCAAAGATAAATTTTGGACCTAGCTTGGACTTATAGTTGGTTAGATTTTCCTTGCTGCCAGTCATGTGCCTTGAGCAGCCACTATCCAAGTACCACTGTTCCTCTATGGTAGGATAGTCTTTCACTTGCATTTAAACAGATTAGATGTTCTTGACCTAGGTTACCTTGGGTCCTTAATTCTTTTCATAGTTAAAACTGGAAATATAAGAATATTCAGGTTGGTTTTTATACCCTAGGGGGTGATATATTCTTGGTGGTATTATCCACTGGGTGAATGGATTGAGATATTACCTAGGTTGATTAAAGGTTCTGAAAGGATTAAGATTTCTATTATCTTGAACTGGGTTCGACGAATTCTGGTGAGTTCGTCGATCTGAGGTCGACGAATGGGGATAAGATCGTCAAACTCCGCTCAGTGAATGAAAATATACATTCTCTATGCCCTAATATCGTCTATCTCGGCTCGAAGAACCATACTGGTTTCGTTGATCGCAGTTCAAAGAATAATTATAATAAAAATATGTGTCCAGAGTTCGTTGACCCGAGTTTGATGAACTGTACACATTTCGTCAATCTGAGTTCGACGAAATCTGGTGAACATTGTTATAGTTAGAATTTTTCTTGTTCTTTTTCTTTTTCTTTTTTTTTTTGTTTTTATTCTATTTGCTTAGTACTATGATCATCTACCTTTTCTTTGCCTTTTTCAGAAACAAATTTGATTGGAGTTGACAGTATGTTTTTCTGAATTAATGGGGGTTGGCTTGATGAAGCACCTAAGCCCAGCTTGCCATTAAGTATGGCATTTACTATGCTTGTGATGTTCATCAACTTGATGCTTCCCCCATTTATGGATTCTTCGAGTTGCCTTGCCTCAGCTAATTCAGTTTTTAGAGAGATGATTAGTTCATTAGATAAAGTTAATTCATCTTTCAATTTGTTATTTTCAGAAATGATATTATCTTGTTCAGTTAGGTTTTCTCTAAGGAGTTTGATTTTCTTCTCAGAGTTTATTAAATTAATACATAGTGATTTAAATTTAGTTCTAAAACCATTTGAATTGAAATCAAAAGAGGACAGCACCTGATCTTCTTCAGATTGAGGTTCTTCACTGTCTGACTACTCAGCTACTGAGAGGCTGCCTGATGCATCAGTAGCCATCAAGCAAACCTCCTTTGCTTTAGTATCTTCTTCATCTTCACTGGAGCTTGAAGATGAAGATTCATCTTCAGTTTCACTCCAGGTTTCATCAACAAATCCTTTCTCCTTCATCTTATGCTTGTTGGAGGAGGGATTACTGTAGTGCTGCTTCCTGGGCTCCTTTTCTCTTCTTCTCTCCTTCTTTTGATTCTCTGGACACTTTGATATGAAGTGTCCAGGCTTCCTGCAACCAAAGTAGACAATTTCTTTAGTTGGGGTTTTATCATACCTTGGCTTGTCATCTTGTCTAGATGACTTCCTTCTGAAATCCTTCTTGCCCATTTTGTAGAATCGCTTGGCTAGGAGACTCAGAAATTCTTCACCAGCTGAAGGAGATTCTGTTTCTTTAGATGCTTTGAATGTTATGTTTTGTTCCTTTCTAGCTGATGTTTTGCTCCTTTCTAGCTGATGAGGGAGTCTTCTGCTCAGCAGCTTCTCTAGTCTTTATTAATTGCTCATATGATTTGAGCTTTCCTAGTAGAGATTTAGTGAAAATCTCATTCAGACTTCTGACCTCTTTGATTGGCCAGATTCTAGAATCCCATGAGCTGTGGAAGCACATGAGAATCTTATCATTGACCTCAGTAAGGGTTATGTCCTTATCCAGAGTTTTCAGCTCATTGATGATTGAGCTGAGTCTATTGTACATATCACTCACTGACTTTGACTCTTCTTTCTTGAAATTCTCATATTGGGAGATGAGATTTGATCTCCTATCTTTTCTCTCATCTACAGATCCAGCAACCATCTGGTTTAGGGAATCCCATATGGCTTTAGCTGAGGTGCACTCTGCCACTTTCTGGAAAATATCATCTGACATTGTCTGAGCACAGAATGTTCATTGCCTTGGCATCAGCTATCTTGGCCTTCTTCTGTGCATCTGTCCACTCAGGTGGTGGAATAGCATGAGTGCTGGAAGTTGCAGTAGATGTAGCCACTAGAGCTGGTGGACCTGTAATGATAGAATTAAAAATATCTTCATCAATAGAGTTCATATATAATTTAATTCTCGCCTTCCAGATAGCAAACTTGTTAAAGTTGCAAACTAGAGGTTTGATGCTTGCATAGTCCTTATTCTGTGCCATGGTATAAGTAATGTGCTAGAGAAATTTAGATCTTAAAAGGATCTGTTGGTTCAAGTGTTACCTTGTACAACCAAAACTTGCTCTGATACCAATTGAAAGAAATGGTAAACCTCTAATACCAATTGAAAGTGACTTAGGTAATTGATAATCCTTTGATACCAATTGAAAGTCAAGGGGATAGATCTAATTAGCTCTAGGGGGTGAATAGAGCTTTAAAAACGTTTTACAGGTTTATATGATTTAACTGTAAAATAGGTGATAGCAAATATTATGTAAAAAGATTAAAGCTAAACTATCACAGCACAGTACAAAAAGAAAAGAGGCAACTAGACAACACAAGAAATTTTATAGTGGTTCCCCAAACTGGGTACATTCACTCTTCTACCACACTGAAAGTGATATATCTTAACTTAAGCTGATTAGAGTTATAAATATCACAGCACAAAGACAAAACTAAAAATAAGCAATGCAGAAAGAAATCAAGCCACACAGAAGAGACACAAGGATTTTATAGTGGTTCCCCAAATCTGGATAGTCCACTCTTCTACCACCCTGGTAGGAATCCACTCAGGTTTTTGATCAGGTGTCTGACACCAATGAGCTTTTGATCAGGTGCTCAAAAACCAAACCTCAAGTCTTTTGGAAGGAGACTTGCAACCAGGAATCACTTTTGAAGGGAGATGACAACCCTTTATATAGGAGGGGGAAAAGAGAGATGGAAGTCTTCTCTTTCTCAAAGTAGCTGAGAAGACTATGTGGATATTGATGTTAGCAAACAGCTCCCCCTGAGATATTGAATGGTTCAGGAGAGATCTGAAGCTTTGCTTCAGGGTGATAGGTCTTCTAGGTGATGATGTCTCCAGCAAGCTTATCAGACTTATATTGAATGGTTATCTCTTGAAGCCTGGAGCCAATGAAGAACACTGATGATTGTTCTGATTGATGCAGAGTTCTTCCTTCTCTGTAGAAAACCTTTTCTGTCGTTCTCTTCACTGTTTCTTATTTTTCTCTACAGTGATCTATCTCCTCTCTCTATCCGTTGTATTTGAATTCCTTAATCTTGATGGCGGAAGGAACATTTCCGAGAGTGAAGATGCTTTGGAAATTGATCCTCACTTAATTACTCTGTAACTGTCCGTTTGAACGGCTATTTTCACTGGGAATGTTGACTGTAATTAATCCCCAATTAATTCTGCCAACTATTACCGATTCCACAGAAATCGTCGACCTGAGCATTCGTCGAGTTCATCAATCATCGACCTGAGTTCGACATTCGTCGAACTCAGCTAGATTCGTCGAGCTGAATATCTTGTCTGCGTTCATCGACCGGAGCTTGCAATTCGTCAAGCTGAATATCTTGTCTGCATTCGTCGACCGGAGCTTGCAATTCGTCGAGCTCAGTTTCTGTGTTCGTCGAGCTGAGAGAACTGTTGAATGTCGACACAATTGCTGTGATGGTGTCGACACAATCTTGCTTGAGTCTTGAGATCGTCGACCTGAGTTCAGAGAAGCAACTCAGAATTCGTCGACAGGAGATCGCCGTTCGTCGAACTGCGTTCAACGATCGTCGATCTAATTCTCTGACTTTATCTTAACTGCATTTCTTGGACTTCTTTCAGCAATTCTGGAGAAATCTTCTGAATGACCTATCCTGGAAAAAGGTCTTATGACCAATGACTATATATGTTGGGTCAATCTAAGCAACCCTAATAGTGTTCCTTGCCCAAATCCTAACTGGGGTTCCAACACACCCTGTAGGAATCCACTTGCAGGTTTTGATCAGGTGACTGCCACCATAAGTTTTTGCTCAGGTGCCCTGTCACCACAAGATCTATTTGCAGGGAGATCTCACAACCCTTTAGGCTTTTGATCAGGTGCCCAAAAACCAACAATAAACTTTTGAAGGGAGTTAATAAACCCTTTATACAGTGAAAGAAAAGTTGATGATGTCTTCTCTTTTTCTCTAAACAATAGAGAAGACAAAAGTGGATCTTTGTTGTCAAAGCTCCCCCTGAGATGTAGAGTAGTTCAGGAAAGAAGGAAGCTTTGCTTCAGGGTGTAGGTCTTCAGATTGATGTTGATCTCCAGCAAGCATTTTAGACTAATTGTATTCGATGTCTCTTGAAAGCTTGGAGAAGATTTGCTGATGATGGAGATAGAATGAATTTTCAGACTCCAAAAACTTTTTGTGTCTACCCGTATGACTTAGTAGATTCTCTAACTTTTCATTTTCTCTCTTGTGTCATTGATAACAGATAATTCTTCTCTGTATCTCTTCTGAATTTAAATTTTACTCCTTAATTGACTACTGAATTCTTGGAACTTGGACAAATGGCTAGAAGGGCATTAATTTGATTCCTCAACTGTCCATGTTCTTAAGCCGAATTTTTACTCTGTGAAATCCAGTAATTAATGCTGCCAATGAACGACTATATTCATAAGAATATATGCATTTAATTACTCAGATCAATATAGGCAATAATATATTAAATCAGCCCTGGTCAATCTGGAAATGAACTGCAAAGAGGAAATACTGAACTGACAGATTTCGTCGAACTCAGAACAGATTTTATCGACCTGAACTCAAAGTTCGTCGAGCTGAGAAATCGTCTTCGTCAACCTGAGCTCAGGGAACATTAATCTGGAAATATCTTGCTAATTCTGAGCTCCAAGTTCATCGATCAGAGAATCTACCTTGAGGGAAGAAATCGTCGACCTGAGCTCGAATATCGTCGAGCTCAACTCAGAGAAAGAACTCTGAGTTTATCGATCGGAGATCGACGATCGTCGAGCTGAGTTTGAAGAACTTCGAACTAATAATCTGAACTCTGAATTCTTCTAAGTCTGAGTCTCCTGAATTCCACTGTAGGCTGGTCCATAATGCTTGATTCTAAAGACTATCCTAAACTCTAGGACTGATAAACTTGGCCCTGGCTATACCAGGTGGGTCAAAACATCCTAATAGTGAACCTTAGACCAAATCCAAACTAGGGAACCAACACAGTCGCCCATCGCAAACTCCACGTTCTGATGCTTGGCATTGCATGTAACATCCCATGTTACTTCTGGACCCCTCAACTTAGATTGGGTTAAGCATGAGGTGAGACCTAAGAGGATCAACTAGGTTTGACCCTAGATAGTGGGTGGTGGCCATGTGGAGCCCACTATAGGACCAAGTCAAACTAGGTCAAACTAGCCTAATTAAGGACCCTAGCCACACCATGACCCCACCACATTGCCCTAACCCTAAAAACAATCTAAGTGGACCCTAGGGTATGTCACTGGGTCAACATTTTGACCCCAGTTGACCAAGGTCAACCTTGGGCTTAATCTGGTCAAACCCACACTCATAGGCCTAATTAACCTAAGTGGGGCACCCCCTTGACCCAAACCAAGTTGGGTGGTGCCACTAGACCCATTTCCACCAAGTGGGGTCAGTCCACCCACCATAGTTGACCAGTCAACCCTAAAAGTCAATTTGGTCAACAAATTGACCTAAAGAGTGAAATGAAGGCCAAGTCAAGTTCCCTTGGACCAAGCCCACTAAACTTGGCCCAAAGTCAGCCCAAGTGAACAAGACCAACCCTACCCCTCTAAATCAGGAGAGAGAATGCATGCAAGGGGGTAAATTTGGAAATTTTAGGAGAAGTGGAGAGAGAAAGAGGATGAAGAGGAATGGTGGCCACATGGCCACCCCATCAGCTGGTTTTGGCTGCCCAAAACCAGGTGGCTGACTTCCCCTCTTCATTTCCAGCAGAATTACAGAGCTGAGAGCCACATGGCACCCATGGTGACACAACCAAAGCTCAAACCGAGCTCACATTGGGCTTATCTCCCCATATACCCTCTATCAGCCCCAAATAACCCCTCCATTAGCTTCAGAAGGTCCAGAGGAGTGGAATTCGACTACTTACACATGGAGAACGGTGGAGAATGCAACTTTCGGGGAGGAGCTCGCCGGCGCACCACCACCACGGCAAACCGCCGCCTGACCCGCAGCCAAGCCCCGATTATGGTGCGTTTCACCTCACCTCTTCCCGTACTAACTTTCTAGATCGACCTAGGGAGATATCGGGCTCAATCGAGCCCGATGCCATGTGAGGAAATGGAGAAATTCGAGCTTTTCATTTCTTGCTCGGGTTCGCCGGAGGAGCCAAATCCGGCGGCCCCACCGCCGGGAAACGCTAGCCCCCACCTTAACGAAGGTGGTGGCGATATCCGCCGGCGGTGGTGGTGGCTCAGCTGGCCGGAAAAGGCCGGCCATCATCGTCCAGGTAAAATGAATCGTGGTCGTTAACTCATCGGGGACGATGACCAGATCCCGTAGGTTTTGCTTCAAGATTCGTGCAAACAGTAAATTGAATTAAATTAATTAATATATGAATAGTGTCATTTTCTGTCACATTTAATCAGTACCCTTGCATGTCAAATTTAGGCCTCTTAGAGACATTTCCAGAGCTTAGACCCTTAATGAAAATTGTAGCCTAGGGTCGTACCTTTAAAATGCCACCCTAAACATACATTTTGGTGTAGGGTACAGCCCTGTAGGACCTTTCTCCTAGGACTGGTCCTAGACTAGGTCAAAAATTATATTGGATGCCCTAGTCTCAATATTAGTCACCATGATCCCAAATTTTGGTCACATGCATTATTAGGGCTTACTTACCTCCTGCCAAAATTTAGGAATTTTTAGAAAACATTTTCCTATAGTTTTTGGAAAAATATCAAAATTTAAATTAATGGCATATATGGAGTTCTACTCCTCCCCATGGCCCCAAATTTTGGTGGTGGGTCAGTGGGGTCACCCTTGGTGCATGATAAAATTTTCAGCACCTTGGGATCACTGCATGTGGGAGAATCCACTTGCATGTGCTAGCCTATGTTAAGGCTTGGTGTGCAAATAGCAAAAATGCAAATTTGTGTATTTAGCCCAATGGTGACATGCAAGTGTCATGAAATTATTTCCAGTGGTTCATTAGGGTAAATTTCACCCTCAAATTAATGATGGAATTTTTGGAATCAAAATTCCATTTATTGGAATTTACTTTAAAAATAGCTATTTTGGAATTAAAATTGGAAAATAGAATTTATTCAAGAACAAATCCAAACAACATTACCAAGGCATAGATTACATCACACTTGACCTAGGAAAATTATGATTTCCCTGTTTTGAAGAACCTTGGAGTAGATACCCTAAATTTCCCATTTTACCCTTATCATGATAATTCTTGAAATGATATATACATACCTCTGAAAAATTTGGGATTTATTCTACTGTCATAAAATATTGTTATTAGTTTATCATGAATTTCTCAGAATTTATTGGATACATTACTTGTGTTAAACTAGTACAATGGCATTTTGGTAAATACCTTAAAATGGAACCCCATAGGCCATCTTACATTCAATTTTGATGAATCTCTGCCAATAGCCATAATTTAGTGTCTTAAAGGCTCTGTAAATTTTCTGGAATTTTTGAATATGTAATGCTTATACTTCATGTGTAAAATGGAATTTATGTGGGATTGTTATTAAATAGAAAATGACAATAAATAATTTAAGGAAAATTATGAAATTTTGAAGGCAGCAATATCTGGTCAATATACATCTCAGGAAAAATTCCCTAAGTCAGTGGATGCTTAATTAAATCACTTCATGTGTAAAGTGGCCGAGCGACTAAATTAAGAGAATTAATTAAATGACCATTTGGCCAGGAAAAATTATGAGAATCTTTAGGGTAGTTCCCTTAGTCCATAATACCCTAGGATAAATATTTAGAGGCAAGATGCCTTAAGTTTTGGAAGATCACATTTCTAGGGTAAGCATAGGTCATGGTCTGCATATAACACAAATAGGTCTTGCCTTAGGGAATTACCAGGGGATTGATTATCGGCAGAAATAAGAGAGAGTTCAACACGAGTAACCCTGGTGGGTAGAGTTGTCTTAGTGAGGGATCAAAAGTGCAAGTCTTGGTCATCAACTGGAGTGGGGGATCGGCGGAAGACCGTCGGTACCCGGTAACACCTTAAGTCACTAGGGTTATACTTAAGCAATAAGGAGAGCTGGGGGATACATGGGTAGTCATCAACTAAAATAAGTATCCTTGCGAAAGGGAACGCTGGGCGTAATCCCAACACAGTTCCTAGTGCCCCTTGAGAGCCCTTCACAGGGAATACCGGGGGCAGTCCTGGGATTAACCTTAAATCTCTAAGTATAATAAACCGTAGACAAGAGTAGCTTAATAGGTTAGGACATGGTTGTACCTTCTCGCCCGTGTTTGGGTTGGAGAGTTTCATGATATATGCTCACCCGTTTAGGGTTGGAGGGAATTGACATAAAGGCACTAATGTGCGTTCTCACCCGGGTTTGGGTTTGAGGGATTCAGGACGGGTTTTGGTCCTGCGAGCGGAAGGCTCGGTGTGAATTACTTGCATGTGCATAAATATCGTGGCGGGGCATGCGGTACTGGCCGTTCGTCACACCGATGGCAGTACGGTGCACCAGGCGGTTGTGGGAGTTAGAGGGGCCAGTGGGTTGTTTTACACTGCGGTCTGGAGGACGACCCCCGATAACACACATCCGACCCAACAAGACTGACGGGTTTGTCAGCAAAGTACGTACGCGAGACTCTAGAGTGCACCTTGGACGTGTACAGAGGCGTATGAGAGGGGTCTAAGGCTTGGTAGTGTGCATACCGGTCTAGAAGCGGAGACGCCCGCTCCGCTGCTGCCGTAGCCACAGCGGTGGTACCCGAGAGTGATGCTAGCTCTCAAAAAGTGGGAACTAAAGGTCTGTGATCACAGAGTCGTTGTGTGTGAGTTGCACTTGCATGCGCATAAAATTGCATCATATCATTCATTCATATTAGGTCATACGCTTCATGGATCCTTATCATATAAATTAGTATGGGCTCTTTTATATGATAAGTTAAATTTCCTGGAAATCCTAACTTATATATTTGTATGGGCATTTATATAAGTTAGGGTACGTTTGTGATGATAGCTTAGTGGTAGCTTAGCTTATTTTGTACATACTGCTGTTGCTCTACTTTCCTTTACTGCACCGTACTTACTTACTTACAACTTGTACTGTACTTAGCAATGCTAGAGTAGAATTTCATTACTTAGTACCACTTTAGATAGATATTGTCACCTGCTTCCATTTTGCTACCCCTTGTTGTCCTCCGCTTCGTCCTCCCGCTCGGTGCCTAGGAGCTGCGGGGCGAGGTGTGGAGGAAACGACTTAGTCTTTTTGACTAATGGTCGGTGACCAACTATTTTTAGGAGCCCGTGGAGATGGAGCACCAGCACGTCGAGGAGGCAGGACATGAGGAGCAGATACCGCTTCAGCAGGCTACCACTACTACTGTGCGTCCTCAGGTGGGACGAGTCTTGATGTTCTAGTATAGCTTCCGCATTTACTATTTTGTGAGAGAGAGAGATTTGATGTATTGGGCATAAGCCCTTTTTACTCTTTCTTCTGTACTATTCTGTGGGCTATTGTACTATTCATTTCTTCTATATATGATTGTACTGTGACTTGTGGACTGATGGCATTTTATACACAGTTTTACTTCTTATTTCTCATATTGGCCTACAGGTTTATGATCGTACTAGCCGGCAGAATCGGCGTGTTGCGGTGTCGACTAACCCGTGAGTTAGTGCCACCGTAAGACGGCGGTTCTGGGCATAAGATCCGGTAGCCCTCCTTGGTAAGGGGGAGGGGGTCTTACAAACTGGTATCACTTGAACAACGATCATATGAGAAAGAAGTCCACAACATGGGACCACCCCCGCCCCAGCATTAGTTTGCGGACAAACTATGCAGCGGAAGCAGTGGTGTGCCCATGTACAAAAGTCACAGAAATGGTCCACAAAGTACAATTTGATAGGCCAATTTTGCTTTAACCTTACCTTTATGCAACCTCCACAGGTCGCAGCGCCGCAAAATGTGGCTCCTCCCCCTCCAGCTGCCACTCCATTCCTACATACGGAGATGGGGCAGACCCTGACGGCGATTTTGGATGCCTTTAGAGCCCAGCAAGTCCCGGCTCCACAGCCAAATCCGGGGTCGAGCTGGCTGAGTGCATTCAAGAGCCTGTCCCCACCGACATACCGTGGGACAGAGGATGCAGTGAAGACGGAGGAATGGCTGGAGGCCATACACGAGATCTTAGCGGGCATCAGCTGCCCAGTTGGCCAGGCAGTACCTCTAGCCACCTCTGTGCTGGAGGCTCATGCAAAGAGATGGTGGAAATCAGTCCGGGAGACTACCTATGCGGACTTTGAGCTGTCAGAGATTTCTTGGGAGGAGTTTGGCGATGTGTTCCTGGAACACTTCGTCTCTGCTACGGACAGGGATGCTTTGGAGGAGAGGTTTTTGAACCTCAAGCAGGGGACCAGATCAGTGATAGAGTACCAGAGGGAGTTCTCCCACTTGGCCAGGTTCGCGGGGATTCAGGACACCGACGACAGGAGGTATGCGAAGAGGTTCTACCGGGGCCTTAGGGATGATCTGAGGCAGGCTCTGTTATTCATTTCACATGGCACATCCAGACAGATCATTGAGATGGCGAAGAAGCTGGAGGCTGACCAGCTGATGGTACGAGCCGGAGGGAAGAGACCATTTGATGGATCGACATCTGGTGAGAGCAGTAGGGGCTCTCAGAGAGGCAGGACCATCGGATACAGGAGGGGTGGGGGACGTCGTCGTCCCAACTTCAGGCAGGAGCAGGGGCCTCCTCCAGCTTTGGCTCCCCCACCTCTACAGATGCACGATCCGAGGAGACAGGATGACCGAGGCCACCGACAAGTGGTTTGTTATGGATGCCGCCAGCCAGGGCACATCAGGTCGGAGTGCCCACATCGATTCCATCCCCCTCCTCCTCCTCCACCTCCAGTGGCCCCCGTACAGCAGGGCCGAGGACGAGGCCGAGGACGAGGCCGAGGCCGGGGATATCATGGCAGGAGGCGCGAGCAGGAGCAGATATACGCCTTGGACCTCACAGAGCCGAGAAATCCCGAGGAGGTCATTACAGGTACTTGAAGTTAATTTTGAGTTTCCTTAAATTTTCCAATGATATATATATAGTACTTGGAACCATAGGATAACCATTAACCTTCACATAAACAAACCTCAGGCATAGTCATGATCAGCGGCAAGCCCGCTCATACTCTTTTCGACACGGGTGCTTCGCACTCGTTCGTATCCGAGGCCTTCATCGACGGACTTGAAGGCGTGGAGAGGTTCCCTGGACTGGAGATGAGGGTACGCCTACCCGATGGGTCGGAGCTGCGGACTACTGCACATTGTGACATGGAGGCCGAGATTGGCGGCAAGGCTTTTGAGGCGCCGGCGACTATCCTGAAGCTGCAAGACTTCGACTTGATCTTGGGCATGGCCTGGTTGCATCGGAACCATGCCCAGATAGATTGTCCGTCCAGGAGGATCACGCTGAGACATGGCGACTCCCATGTTATCGTTGAAGGTATCCAGCCTGTCTGCCACCTACTATTATCTTCTATACAGGCTGTGAAGGCCCATGAGCAGGGTGAAGAAGTCTATATTGTCTGCTTCGAGATGGTGGGGACAGAGGCGACTATCTCAGATATTCCGGTGGTTCGGGATTTCTCCGACGTATTCCCGGAGAAATTGCCCGGGCTACCGCCTGCTAGAGACTTGGATTTCAGGATTCAGCTAGTGCCGGGAGCGAAGCCGGTGTCCCGAGCACCCTACAGGATGGCTCCTAGAGAGTTAGCAGAGTTCAGAACTCAACTGCAAGAGCTAGTCGAGTCAGGATTTGTACGGCCTAGTTCATCGCCATGGGGAGCACCAGTTCTATTTGTGAAAAAGAAGGATGGATCACTGCGATTGTGCATAGATTACCGGGAGCTGAACCGGTTGACAGTCCGAAACACCTATCCTCTGCCTCGGATAGATGAGCTATTTGACCAGCTACAGGGAGCATTCTGGTTCTCCAAGTTAGATTTGCGTTCCGGCTATTATCAGCTCCGTATCAGGGAAGAGGACATACCAAAGACGGCTTTCAGTTCGCGCTATGGATTATACGAATTCACGGTGATGCCTTTTGGGCTCACGAATGCTCCTGCTGCATTCATGAGTCTAATGAACCGTGTTTTCGAGCCTTTCTTGGATCGCTTCGTGATAGTATTCATCGACGACATCCTTATTTATTCTCGGACTCGGGAGGAGCATACTGAGCACTTGGCACAGGTCCTGCAGAGGTTGAGGGAGGCACAGATGTACGCAAAATTTTCGAAGTGCCAGTTCTGGTTGCAGGAGGTGGCTTTCCTGGGGCACACGATCAGTGGGGCTGGGTTAGCTGTGGACCCGGCCAAGATAGAGACAGTGAGGGATTGGCCGCGGCCGAAGACCGCATCTGACATCCGCAGTTTCTTGGGACTAGCAGGCTATTATCGCAAGTTCGTGGAGGGGTTCTCAAGGATAGCACTCCCCCTCACGTCCTTGACGAAGAAGGATGCTGATTTTGTTTGGTCAGAGCGGTGTGAGACGGCTTTTCAGGAGCTGAAGGACCGGCTCATCTCATCCCCTATTCTTGCGCTTCCATCCGGGAGCGAAGGATTCCAGATTTACACGGACGCCTCTTATCAGGGGATGGGTGCAGTCTTGATGCAGCACGGACACGTTATCGCTTATGCTTCGCGACAGTTGAAGAAGCATGAGCATAACTATCCAGTACATGATCTAGAGCTCGGGGCTGTGGTTTTCGCCCTAAAGATATGGAGACATTACCTATACGGGATTCATTGTGACATCTTTTCAGATCACAAGAATCTCAAGTATATTGATACGCAGAAGGACTTAAATCTGAGACAGAGGAGGTGGCTGGAGTTCCTCTGTGATTATGACTACAAGATCCACTATCACCCGGGGAAAGCGAACACGGTTGCGGATGCCTTGAGCAGGAGGGCCGGCACTTCTGGACCGGAGCCCCGATTGATGTCCATAGAGCTGCTTCAGATGATGGAGGACATGCACATTACCGTGGTGTCCGAGACCGAGCCAGTGGTATATAGAGAGTATTTGAGCTCAGTGATCAGCTGCGATGATATACAGGAGCGCATCCGAGCACATCAGAGGCTGGATGCCGCGTTACAGCCGATTTTCAGTGCCCTAGCGAGGGGCAAGGTCGAGGACTACACACTACAGGATGATCTTCTTCGGTTCCGGGGGCGCATCTACATACCAGCAGGGGGCAGTATTCGAGATGACATACTCCGAGAGGCACATTGCTCGAGATATTCAGTGCACCCCGGCATCACCAAGATGTGGGCAGATTTGCGGAGATCTATGTATTGGCCCGGGATGAAGAGGGAGATCACGGATTTTGTGACCCATTGCGAGACCTGCCAGCGTGTGAAGGCGGAATGCAAGAGCCCGGGAGGTTTATTACAGCCACTGCCAGTTCCAGAGTGGAAGTTCGAGGACATTGCTATGGACTTTGTACACGGATTGCCTCGCTCCCACTCCGGACATGATTCTATATGGGTTATAGTGGACAGATTGACCAAGGTCGCACGGTTTATCCCAGTTCGGAAGGATGCCCCAGTCGCAGTTCTGGTGAGACTATTTGTGGAGCAGTACATCAGGTATCATGGTATCCCCAGGACTATTGTCTCGGACCGTGATGGTCGGTTCACTTCGAGCGAGTGGAGGGCCGTGCATGCTCACTTGGGATCTCGGCTTACCTTTAGTACCGCCTTCCACCCGCAGACCGACGGACAGACCGAGCGGACCATCCGGACCATGGAGGACCTGCTCAGATTATGCATATTGGATACGGGGAGGCCTTGGGAGAGGCTGTTACCATTGATCGAATTCTCGTATAATAACAGCCACCAGGCTAGCATCAGGATGGCTCCGTACGAGGCGCTTTATGGGAGGAGATGCCGGACTCCGCTATCATGGGTACAGGATGTGGATACCAGGGCTTTGGGATCTGATTATATAGAGGACACTGAGGCTCAGATTCGATTGATCAGGATCGGCTACTGGAGGCCCAGAGCAGGCAGGCAAAGTATTATGATGCTCGGCACCGGAAGGTGGAGTTCCAGGTTGGAGACAGGGTATTCTTGAAGATACGTCCAGTACACGGTGTTTCTCGAGTGCGGAGGCACAAGAAGCTCAGTCCACGATACATGGGGCCATACCTGATCCTGGAGCGGATCGGCCCCTTGGCTTACCGACTGCAGCTGCCACCGGAGTTGGGTGCATTACATGACGTCTTTCATGTCTCTTCCTTACGGAGGGCTCTTCTTCGGCCGGAGCAGCACATTACCACTACAGCCGGACCGGTAGAGCCTGACAGGTCAGTGAGATTGGAGCCGATCCGGATTGACGATACAGCCATCCGAGTGTTGCGGAAGAAGAAGGTTCCCCTTGTGAAGGTGTTGTGGTCCAACCATGGACGGGAGGAGCACACTTGGGAGCCGAGAGATCTGATGCTGGAGCAACACCCGGAGCTATTCGCATCAGGTACATTTAAGTTATGCTTTTAAGATTCTTGATAATTATTGCAAATAGAACCCCGTAGACCCGAACTTAAATTTCGGGGACGAAATTATTTTCTTGTTTATTGGAATTTGTAACATCCCATGTTACTTCTGGACCCCTCAACTTAGATTGGGTTAAGCATGAGGTGAGACCTAAGAGGATCAACTAGGTTTGACCCTAGATAGTGGGTGGTGGCCATGTGGAGCCCACTATAGGACCAAGTCAAACTAGGTCAAACTAGCCTAATTAAGGACCCTAGCCACACCATGACCCCACCACATTGCCCTAACCCTAAAAACAATCTAAGTGGACCCTAGGGTATGTCACTGGGTCAACATTTTGACCCCAGTTGACCAAGGTCAACCTTGGGCTTAATCTGGTCAAACCCACACTCATAGGCCTAATTAACCTAAGTGGGGCACCCCCTTGACCCAAACCAAGTTGGGTGGTGCCACTAGACCCATTTCCACCAAGTGGGGTTAGTCCACCCACCATAGTTGACCAGTCAACCCTAAAAGTCAATTTGGTCAACAAATTGACCTAAAGAGTGAAATGAAGGCCAAGTCAAGTTCCCTTGGACCAAGCCCACTAAACTTGGCCCAAAGTCAGCCCAAGTGAACAAGACCAACCCTACCCCTCTAAATCAGGAGAGAGAATGCATGCAAGGGGGTAAATTTGGAAATTTTAGGAGAAGTGGAGAGAGAAAGAGGATGAAGAGGAATGGTGGCCACATGGCCACCCCATCAGCTGGTTTTGGCTGCCCAAAACCAGGTGGCTGACTTCCCCTCTTCATTTCCAGCAGAATTACAGAGCTGAGAGCCACATGGCACCCATGGTGACACAACCAAAGCTCAAACCGAGCTCACATTGGGCTTATCTCCCCATATACCCTCTATCAGCCCCAAATAACCCCTCCATTAGCTTCAGAAGGTCCAGAGGAGTGGAATTCGACTACTTACACATGGAGAACGGTGGAGAATGCAACTTTCGGGGAGGAGCTCGCCGGCGCACCACCACCACGGCAAACCGCCGCCTGACCCGCAGCCAAGCCCCGATTATGGTGCGTTTCACCTCACCTCTTCCCGTACTAACTTTCTAGATCGACCTAGGGAGATATCGGGCTCAATCGAGCCCGATGCCATGTGAGGAAATGGAGAAATTCGAGCTTTTCATTTCTTGCTCGGGTTCGCCGGAGGAGCCAAATCCGGCGGCCCCACCGCCGGGAAACGCTAGCCCCCACCTTAACGAAGGTGGTGGCGATATCCGCCGGCGGTGGTGGTGGCTCAGCTGGCCGGAAAAGGCCGGCCATCATCGTCCAGGTAAAATGAATCGTGGTCGTTAACTCATCGGGGACGATGACCAGATCCCGTAGGTTTTGCTTCAAGATTCGTGCAAACAGTAAATTGAATTAAATTAATTAATATATGAATAGTGTCATTTTCTGTCACATTTAATCAGTACCCTTGCATGTCAAATTTAGGCCTCTTAGAGACATTTCCAGAGCTTAGACCCTTAATGAAAATTGTAGCCTAGGGTCTTACCTTTAAAATGCCACCCTAAACATACATTTTGGTGTAGGGTACAGCCCTGTAGGACCTTTCTCCTAGGACTGGTCCTAGACTAGGTCAAAAATTATATTGGATGCCCTAGTCTCAATATTAGTCACCATGATCCCAAATTTTGGTCACATGCATTATTAGGGCTTACTTACCTCCTGCCAAAATTTAGGAATTTTTAGAAAACATTTTCCTATAGTTTTTGGAAAAATATCAAAATTTAAATTAATGGCATATATGGAGTTCTACTCCTCCCCATGGCCCCAAATTTTGGTGGTGGGTCAGTGGGGTCACCCTTGGTGCATGATAAAATTTTCAGCACCTTGGGATCACTGCATGTGGGAGAATCCACTTGCATGTGCTAGCCTATGTTAAGGCTTGGTGTGCAAATAGCAAAAATGCAAATTTGTGTATTTAGCCCAATGGTGACATGCAAGTGTCATGAAATTATTTCCAGTGGTTCATTAGGGTAAATTTCACCCCTCAAATTAATGATGGAATTTTTGGAATCAAAATTCCATTTATTGGAATTTACTTTAAAAATAGCTATTTTGGAATTAAAATTGGAAAATAGAATTTATTCAAGAACAAATCCAAACAACATTACCAAGGCATAGATTACATCACACTTGACCTAGAAAAATTATGATTTCCCTGTTTTGAAGAACCTTGGAGTAGATACCCTAAATTTCCCATTTTACCCTTATCATGATAATTCTTGAAATGATATATACATACCTCTGAAAAATTTGGGATTTATTCTACTGTCATAAAATATTGTTATTAGTTTATCATGAATTTCTCAGAATTTATTGGATACATTACTTGTGTTAAACTAGTACAATGGCATTTTGGTAAATACCTTAAAATGGAACCCCATAGGCCATCTTACATTCAATTTTGATGAATCTCTGCCAATAGCCATAATTTAGTGTCTTAAAGGCTCTGTAAATTTTCTGGAATTTTTGAATATGTAATGCTTATACTTCATGTGTAAAATGGAATTTATGTGGGATTGTTATTAAATAGAAAATGACAATAAATAATTTAAGGAAAATTATGAAATTTTGAAGGCAGCAATATCTGGTCAATATACATCTCAGGAAAAATTCCCTAAGTCAGTGGATGCTTAATTAAATCACTTCATGTGTAAAGTGGCCGAGCGACTAAATTAAGAGAATTAATTAAATGACCATTTGGCCAGGAAAAATTATGAGAATCTTTAGGGTAGTTCCCTTAGTCCATAATACCCTAGGATAAATATTTAGAGGCAAGATGCCTTAAGTTTTGGAAGATCACATTTCTAGGGTAAGCATAGGTCATGGTCTGCATATAACACAAATAGGTCTTGCCTTAGGGAATTACCAGGGGATTGATTATCGGCAGAAATAAGAGAGAGTTCAACACGAGTAACCCTGGTGGGTAGAGTTGTCTTAGTGAGGGATCAAAAGTGCAAGTCTTGGTCATCAACTGGAGTGGGGGATCGGCGGAAGACCGTCGGTACCCGGTAACACCTTAAGTCACTAGGGTTATACTTAAGCAATAAGGAGAGCTGGGGGATACATGGGTAGTCATCAACTAAAATAAGTATCCTTGCGAAAGGGAACGCTGGGCGTAATCCCAACACAGTTCCTAGTGCCCCTTGAGAGCCCTTCACAGGGAATACCGGGGGCAGTCCTGGGATTAACCTTAAATCTCTAAGTATAATAAACCGTAGACAAGAGTAGCTTAATAGGTTAGGACATGGTTGTACCTTCTCGCCCGTGTTTGGGTTGGAGAGTTTCATGATATATGCTCACCCGTTTAGGGTTGGAGGGAATTGACATAAAGGCACTAATGTGCGTTCTCACCCGGGTTTGGGTTTGAGGGATTCAGGACGGGTTTTGGTCCTGCGAGCGGAAGGCTCGGTGTGAATTACTTGCATGTGCATAAATATCATGGCGGGGCATGCGGTACTGGCCGTTCGTCACACCGATGGCAGTACAGTGCACCAGGCGGTTGTGGGAGTTAGAGGGGCCAGTGGGTTGTTTTACACTGCGGTCTGGAGGACGACCCCCGATAACACACATCCGACCCAACAAGACTGACGGGTTTGTCAGCAAAGTACGTACGCGAGACTCTAGAGTGCACCTTGGACGTGTACAGAGGCGTATGAGAGGGGTCTAAGGCTTGGTAGTGTGCATACCGGTCTAGAAGCGGAGACGCCCGCTCCGCTGCTGCCGTAGCCACAGCGGTGGTACCCGAGAGTGATGCTAGCTCTCAAAAAGTGGGAACTAAAGGTCTGTGATCACAGAGTCATTGTGTGTGAGTTGCACTTGCATGCGCATAAAATTGCATCATATCATTCATTCATATTAGGTCATACGCTTCATGGATCCTTATCATATAAATTAGTATGGGCTCTTTTATATGATAAGTTAAATTTCCTGGAAATCCTAACTTATATATTTGTATGGGCATTTATATAAGTTAGGGTACGTTTGTGATGATAGCTTAGTGGTAGCTTAGCTTATTTTGTACATACTGCTGTTGCTCTACTTTCCTTTACTGCACCGTACTTACTTACTTACAACTTGTACTGTACTTAGCAATGCTAGAGTAGAATTTCATTACTTAGTACCACTTTAGATAGATATTGTCACCTGCTTCCATTTTGCTACCCCTTGTTGTCCTCCGCTTCGTCCTCCCGCTCGGTGCCTAGGAGCTGCGGGGCGAGGTGTGGAGGAAACGACTTAGTCTTTTTGACTAATGGTCGGTGACCAACTATTTTTAGGAGCCCGTGGAGATGGAGCACCAGCACGTCGAGGAGGCAGGACATGAGGAGCAGATACCGCTTCAGCAGGCTACCACTACTACTGTGCGTCCTCAGGTGGGACGAGTCTTGATGTTCTAGTATAGCTTCCGCATTTACTATTTTGTGAGAGAGAGAGATTTGATGTATTGGGCATAAGCCCTTTTTACTCTTTCTTCTGTACTATTCTGTGGGCTATTGTACTATTCATTTCTTCTATATATGATTGTACTGTGACTTGTGGACTGATGGCATTTTATACACAGTTTTACTTCTTATTTCTCATATTGGCCTACAGGTTTATGATCGTACTAGCCGGCAGAATCGGCGTGTTGCGGTGTCGACTAACCCGTGAGTTAGTGCCACCGTAAGACGGCGGTTCTGGGCATAAGATCCGGTAGCCCTCCTTGGTAAGGGGGAGGGAGGTCTTACATTGCATAACTTAGCATGTCTATCTTGAGCAATCAGTAGCCATTCCCGAATCAACTGAATAGTCAACGTAGCATATTCAACCTCTCTTCGCTTATAAAGCTTCGATTCTCCTATTTCTACCCAAGCCAAGGTGTACGACACCTCCTTCCATATAGAGCCTCAAAAGCGGCCATCTGAATACTGGTTCGGCAGTTGTTATTGTATGCAAACTCAATTATGTAAAGATGGTCATCTCACCTTTTACCAAAATCCAATGCATATATACAAAGCATGTATTCCATCGTCCCGTTCACCCTTTAAGTTTGACCATCTGTCTGCAGGTGAAAAGTTGTGCTGAAGTTCAGCTTGGTACCCAACAAGTGATGAATGAGCATCAATCATTAGATGTGAACTGACCATCACGGTCACTAACGATGCTCCGTGGTACACCATGCAATCAGACTATATTATCCACATAAAGCTTCGCCAGCTTCTCCACAGAATCATCCTTCCTATTTGGTATAAAATGTGACACCTTCATTAAACGATCAACAATCACCCAAATGGCGCCATTCCCCTTGTGCAATCTCGGCAAAACGTGCATGAAATCCATAGAGATATCATCAAACTTCCACTCTGATATGGGCAAGGACTTTAGAAATCCACCTGGCTTCTGGCATTCGGCCTTCACTAAGGCACAAGTCTGACACTTCACCACGTATAGTGCTATGTCTTTCTTCATACCTAGTCACCAGAACAACCTCTTCATGACTTTGAACATCTTTGTGCTCCCATGGTGAATTGAGTACTTGGTAAAATGCGCCTTGTACATCAATTCTTCTCATAATTTCCCAACATTAGGGACACACAACAGACCACCTTTCCATACAAGGCCGTCGTCAACATAAAACTAGTCATTTGGCCCATCCACGGACTCTGCCATACGACGTTTCAAGCTTACGTCCAACTCCAAGGCCTGGCAAATCCTGTCTTCGAGGTCGTATTAAACCTCTGTCCAACTCAAACATGCATTAGCACTAGATCCCTTATCAACACACGAGATATCCAAAGCCTCCAAATCATCAATGAGTAGCTCGTCATGCATATGCAACCAGTTGGCCTGTGCAGGAGTTCTACGGCTCAGAGCATCTGCCACAACATTCCCCTTCTCGGGAATATAATAAATCTTGTAGGTGTAGTCCCCAAGGAACTCCATCTACCTGTGCTAGCGCATGTTAAGGTCCTTCTGATCAATCAGATACTTCAGACTCTTATGATCCGAATAAATTTCAACCTTTACTCCATACAGGTAATGCCGCCAAAGCTTGAGAGCAAATACCATGGCCGCCAACTCCAAGTCTTGGACTGGGTAATTCCTCTCATGCACTTTTAACTGACGTGATCCATAGGCTATCCCTGACCCGTGCTGAAGCATAACACAGGCTAACCCCCTCCCAGAGGCATCAGTGAGAACCTCAAAGCCTTCAGAACCACATGGCAAACATAATACCGGTGCCGTGGTAAAACGACACTTTAGTTATTCGAAAGCTCGTGCGCATACAGGCGACCAAACGAACTTCTAATCCTTCCTTGTCAGAGTAGTGAGGGGCAATGCTATCTGTGAGAAGTTCTCCACGAAGCGCCTGTAATGGCAGGCAAGCCCATGAAAACTCCGGACTTCCGCCACCGTAGATAACACAGGCCACTCCCGTATAGTAACTATCTTTGCTGGATCTACCGCAATACCTACTCCACTAACCATGTGACCAAGGAATGGTATCGAGGACAACCAAAATTTGCATTTGGAGAACTTGGCATACAGTTGGTTCCTCCTCAATGTCTCCAACACCATATGAAGGTGCTTGAAATGATCCTCCTCATACTGTGAGTACACCAGTATATCGTCAATAAAGACTATCACGAACTAGTCCAAGTATTCTTTGAACGTTCTATTCATCAAATCCATAAAAACGGAGGGCACATTCGTTAGCCCAAATAGCATGACAGTGAACTCATAATGCCCATAACGTGTGCTGAAAGCCGCCTTGGGAATGTCACATTCCCTTATCCGCAGTTGATAGTATCCGGATTTCAGATCCAACTTTGAGTACATAGTTGACCCCACCAGCTGGTCGAACAGATCATCAATCCTTGGGATCGGATACTTATTCTTTTCTGTTAGCTTATTCAACTCACGGTAATCAATACAAAGTCGTAAGTTTTTGTCCTTCTTAAAAAAGAGGACTGATGCGCTCTAAGGCGATGAACTTGGACGCATATAACCTTGCTCTATCAATTCCTGAAGTTATGTGTTCAACTTTTCCATATAAGCACGCTACTCTGAGAGTTAGTCCATGCCACGGATTATGTCAAACTCCACTAGGCAGAATAGACGCTTCCACGTCAAAGGCTTGACTTCCTATTCGCACTCTTAAGCAACAAACTCTTTTCGCGCACATCGAACACCCATTCGGTAACAACGCATCCAACTTATCTTTCGCCACTGAAGTAGGTACTCCGTTTTGAGACACGAAGATCTCAGATTGGAAGGAGTGTGAAACCCCTGTATTGAATAGCTCTCGAGCCGGAACGTCCAAAATCATAATGACCCGTAAAACATAGCAATCATACAACCAAAGCATAAGACGTAAGGTATGGAAAACACTAATGCTAAACTCTAGTGCATACCTGACACCATGTATCCTTGCTTGATGGCCTCTTGCTGGCCAAGGTTATAGACTCTCGGTTGGGCTGGAGCTCGATAGCATGCGGTTGACTCTACCGTCTTTCCATTTTTAGCATAAGTTTCCCCTGACTTCCGCTCTGATTTGCCGCTCTAACAGTCTCGAGCCATATGACCCAGCTTATCGCAAGTATAACATCTAATTGGGTCTCGCCGAACTGATGCTCCAGAAACTACCCCCTTTGCCACCGGAGTATCACTCCAACAATCTGTAGTAATATGGCGTATCTTGCCACATGTATAGCAAGTAAGTGGAAGTCGCCCTGCAATGGCTCCCAACTTAGCTTTCTTTGTCTTTGGGGCATCACCACGACAATCTCGGGCTAAGTATCCTAACTAGCTACAAGTATAGCAAGTATATGGAGCTCGACTAGTAGATGTTTTAGATCTCTTATTCCTCTTCCTGCGGTGTTCAAACTTTGTTGAACCTGTAGAGTATGGTACCCTGAACTCTGACGTCTGGTTGACTTTTACCAACTCTTCTTCCAAACATCTAGCCGACTCCACCAACGCTCGGAATCCAAGTAGCTTTGGTCCTACCAACAACAGTCGTAAATCATCACGCAGACCGTTGTAAAATCTATTAACCATGGTCTATTCGTTCTCCATCTCAAACCCTGAGTATCTCCTTATCAATACAAACACATGCAAATACTCATCCACTGAGTACGTTCCCTGAGTCAAAAGCATATTCAACTGCTGCTCTAATGTTCTACTGCATGCACTTTGCTCTAGCGTGCCAATTGGTACTGCAGCCATCCCAAGGATAGGGGGCTGCACATGCCATCCATGCTGGGCTTTGAACATAGAGAACACCGCTTAAACCACCATTCGAATGGTTTCTGAAGAAGGAGGGGTCGCAAGCACGTCGTTAGGTGCACTACTCTCCGTGAAATGTTGTTGTTGCGATTGCCGCACACCGCTCCTAGTCACTTATAGTCGTACAACACACCATTAAGTGACCAAACAAAATTGCAAAAAGCAATTATAGGAACACGCAGGTTCCTCAAACATGTGTATTTTCATTCCTAAGTGGACATTCGTGGGTTCTTTTCATGTTATAATGATGACACACATACCTGTGCTCACCAACCCTTAAAAGAATTCATCTACGAATTCAAATAAGCAAGACTGATGCCTTAATTTGATACCAAATTGTAACACCCCCATCCATCACATGTAATATAACAGAAGGTCCGGCCGAGGCCCCACGCCATATGCCACGAACAGTCAGCGGAGTTACGTATTAATACCAAGATAACAACATAGGAATACCCATCCTAACTCAGAGTACTCTAGCGTAAGCTTTTAAAATAGTTATAAAAACCCAAATGCGAAAGCATGAATGTCCACAAAACCTAATGTAGGAATGACAGAAAAATACACCAAAGTCTTGGCCTTAGGGCCTTACAAGTGTTTACTTTAACAGTATATGTTTTTCATACTTCGACACGCAGGCCGGCCACACATGAACATAATAAAGAAAACATTTTGCTCTGTCCTTCAAGGGCCATCACATCATCATGGGCTTCAGCCTGCTACTTGCCATTAGGCTCAGCTGGTCATGCATAAGAACAATACACCGCTCGGTGGCAAAACAAAGCAACGGTCAGCTAAAACTGACCAAATTATAATGACCCCGCCCCTTAATCGGGGCGGCGGTGCTCCTTCCCAACATTTCATTAGTATAATCAAACATGATAGTGAAAGTACAATTTAAGCACACTTCACCACAGGCGTAGGCACACACGACCACACACCCTGTGCTCGCATGCCACATTCTCGGTGAACCCGGTCCACCACCGTCCCCAGGACGGCAACATCGTGAGCATTTTAGTCTTTCTGGCTGAAGCCTAAGACTCGCCATCTATGTCAACGGTAAGTGTCACGTGCCTTAGGTCTCTTTAACCGAACCACACAGAGCGGGTACGGTTCCACTCAACCCGTTGCTCACACCGCCACGTCAATTTAAGTTGTAGGCGCGGGTCAAGTTTCCCCGAGTCCCAAATCAATCATATAACAGTACATAACCTGGTTATGCAAAAGGTTGGCTCGCAGACCAAATGAACTGGGCTCCCAGAGCACACAACCTCACAACACTGGCCCCCATGTCTCAAAGAGACATGCCTCACAACAATAGAGCTACCGCCGGTGGTATTTCTAATGTTGCGCGGTGCCTGGAAGAAAGATGTTTCTGCCCAGATTTTCGGGTGCTCCTTGGGGTTAGTCCCCAAGGCTCCCTGCTGTAATCTACCGCGTAGAAACCTGAAAAACAAAACAGCACAGAGTCTTCTCCGGCAATACATGCATAATGAAAACATCATCGATCTAGACCAACTTATCCGAATAGGCTTCACATACCATACCTACGTCCGTACTTCGAGTTCGGACTCTATATGCAGAACTATGGGGATAAACCATATCTACCCGAAGGAATACCACACACTCATAACACACTCGCGGGAGAGAGTTTCCTATGCAAAAAGGAAGAGGACTTCACATGTACAAGTAGAGAATCATTACCCTAGAGGTTCGCTTCGGCGCCAAGGAAAACTAGCCAGATGAAAATCACCGCAACGAACTCGCCTCCACAGATCTGGACTCGGCTCGCGATTCGGAGCTTCGAAGCTCCAACAATGGCCGGAATCCTCCTTCTACTTCTCCCTTGCTCTCCCCCTATCTCTAACTCTTAGAAAGAGAAATGGCCAGATGGAATGAGGCCTAAACCCTCATTTCCCTGCCATATACCAATAGGAGTGATTCTGGGCCGTCGTATCCCTCTAAAATGAAACAAACATCCTAGTTTGACCTTTAAAATCATCTACCTGGGGCCGCACATGGTGTGTGACACGCCCGTGTCACAGGCCGTGTCTCACTTTTGTACAAGAATTCGTCGATCTATGAATCATGACATGGCTTCTGATACGCTCGTGCCAACCCTGGATATGCTCGTGTCAAACCTGGACACGACCGTGTCACAGGCCGTGTACCTCAATCAACACAAAAACCATCACGACTGAACAGGACATGGCTTTGGACACGCCCGTGTCCGACCTTGACATGCCCGTGTCCGACCTGGACACACCTGTGTCCTAGGGCGTGTTGCTCACTCGACATAGCCCGACAAACACAGTGCAGGACACGGCCTTGGACATGCACGTATCCGCCCTGGACATGCCCGGGTGCCAGGCCATGTTCAACACTCGATAAAACTCAGCCAATTCCAGAAAAGGACATGGCTCTGGACACAACTGTATCATAGGTCGTGTGAAACCATAATGGCTCCAAAGCTCTCAAAAATAATACTCATACATATACGAGTTTTGGGGGCATTACAGTATGAGCCTATCAGGGTCGCACATAAGAATGTTTGGAGAATTTGGAAGATTGGATTATGTTGGTCTTGTTCATGTGATGAGAGAATGACAAAGCACTGGCGTTGAGTGCGTTAAGACCACTCATATCTTTTGTCTAGTTAAGTGTTGATTTGTCGAGTTAGCGTTGAGAGTGTTGAGACCGCTCGACGATTCATCGAGTCAATCTTTGATTCATCGAATGATGGCATTGAGTGTATCAAGTCTACTCAGCTAGGCTTTGAGTGCGTCGAGACCACTCAACACTTTTTCGAGTCAAATATTGACTTGTTGATTAGGTGTTGATAGCATTCAGACCACTTGATGCCTTCGTAGAGTCAAATGTTAACTGTCGAATTAGGAGCTAAGAGCGTCGAGGTTATTCGACGCTTTCGTCAAGTTAAAGGTTGACTCGTCGAATGATGGCATTGAGTGCGTTGAGTTCATTCAACGATTTGTTCTGTCAAGTGTTGATTCGATGAGTCTGGCGTTGAGGCGTTGAGTGCACTCAATGATTTGTCGAGTCAAGTGTTGATTCGTCGAATATCGACGTGTATACTCAATGATTCATCGAGTCAAGTGTTGACTCGTAGAATATCGGCATGATACTCGACAAATTCTGTTTCGTCCAGTTTATTATCGATAAGTCCGGTTTGGCGCGGTCTACTGGTATGGGTTGGCTCGATACTTAGTATATAAACGTTATATACAGTAAATAGAGCAAGTGAGTTATGCGAAGAGCAAATCCCGAGTCGGCTCTTTTCCCTTCCCGATGGAACTATTTCGCCAAGAACGACTATGCCTATCTCACTGCTGACTGTCTGTCGTCCTTGTACTTCGCCGGAAAGTTTTTCCAGGGTGTTAGTACTCGTCCCCACCGCCTCTTCTAGAGCATACCTGGCAGTCTGTGAAGACACAGAGTTATTTATTCCGACCTAGATCTTGTGCGACAAGAGTCTAATGGGTTGTGTGGATCACCTGTAGAGGTGTGGACATTATTCTACGCTCAGAACTCAAGCCGTTGTTGTTTGTTGGAATCAATCGGTGCACCTTGGTTGAGTATTGTCTCAATCCCTCAAAGGTAAAATTTTGTTTACTGCAATTTACTTCTTGATTAATGTTCATCGCTAGATCCAAACTATTTTAGGTTTTTCTTGTTCCATTTTTGCTGCGCACAAGTGTTGTGACGTATAACAAAACCCAATAGACAATTAACTGGAGTCGAGCTCAATTGGAGATGGAGAGAATGTTGATAGCTAACAAGAGTCGAGCTCAACTAGAGGTAGAGAGAAGGAAGACAGCTCATAGGTGCCGAGCTCAACTAGAGGTGCAGAGAAGTACGACAGCTCATAGTAGCTGAGCTCATCTGGAGGTGGAGAGAAGGTCGACAGCTCACAAGAGCTGAGCTTAAGTAGAGGTGGAGATAAGGTTGACAGCTCATAGGAGTCGAGCTCAACTAAAGGTGGAGAAGAGTTGACACCTCACAGAAGCCGAAATCAATAAGAGGTAGAGAGAAGGTCGACAACTCACAAGAGCTGAACTTAACTAGAGGTGGAGAGAAGGTCCACAGCTCACAGAAGCTAAGCTTAACTGGAGGTGGAGAAGAGTTGGCACCTCAGAGGAGTTGAGCTCAACTAGGTTGGAGAAGAGGTCGACACCTCACAGGATCCAAGCTCAACTAGGGTGGAGAAGAGGTCATACTAGGGGGCAAGTAGCTGGTATGCAGGAGAGGAGCTCGAACAAAGGCCTGTACTATGACAACAACATGCTTGAGGACTTACACTCACTCGAGGGGGAAAGTAGCTGATATGCTGAGAGGAGCTCATGCAGGGACACAGACTACGACAACAACACACTCAAGGACTTGAACTCACTCGAGGGGGAAAGTAGCTAGTATGGAAGAGAGAAGCTCATGTAGGGATCCAGACTATAACAAAAACACACTGAAGGATTTGAACTCACTCGAGGGGGAAAGTAGCTGGTATGCGGGAAAGGAGATCGTGCAGAGACCCGAACTATGATAACATCACACTGGAGGACTTCAACTCACTCGAGGGAGAAAGTAACCAGTATGCAGGAGAGAAGCTTATGCAGGGACCCGGACTATGACCAACAAACTCGAGGACTTTAACTCACTCGGGAGGGGGGAGTAGCCGGTATGTGGGAGAGGAGCTTGTGTAGGGACCCAAACTACAAAAACATCGCACTCGAGGGGGAAAATGGCCAATATGCGGGCGAGGAGCTCGTGCAGGGACCCGGACTATGACAACATCACACTCGAGGACTTTAACTCACTTGAGGGGGAAAGTTGCCAATATACAGGAGAGGAGCTTGCACAGGGAATAAAACTACAATAACAACATACACGAGGTGTAACGTCCCGAATCGTTCTAGGCCCCTAGTGTGTGTTTTTGAGTCAGGAGGGTTGACTCGAGTCCTGAGAAGTGCAGGGAATTGGACTGCACTTGTGGAGAAGTGGAGAAATCAGTGCAGAGAGACACGGGTAGTGACACGGGTAGTGACACGGGTAGTGACACGGGTAGTGACACGGGTAGTGACACGGGTAGTGACACGGGTAGTGACACGGGTAGTGACACGGGTAGCGACACGGGCGTGTCCCTACCCGTGTGTGTCGAGTTACACTCGACACGCCGTGTCGAGTCTGACGAGATGTGTCGACATCATGTGACACGGGTAGCGACACGGCCGTGTCCCTACCCGTGTGTGTCGAGTCGCACTCGACATGCCGTGTCGAGTCTGACGAGCTGTGTCGACATCATGTGACACGGGTAGCGACACGGCCGTGTCCCTACCCGTGTGTGTCGAGACGCACTCGACACGCCGTGTCGAGTCTGACGAGTTGCATCATGTGACACGGGTAGCGACACGGCCGTGTCCCTACCCGTGTGTGCCGAGTCGACAATTTTTGATAGATCGTCGAGATGCAACCCGAGAAGGACACGGCCATGGACACGGCCAGGAACACGGCCGTGTCAAATATTGAACCGACATGGAAACTGTCGTTGCCGCTTCGCCAGGAAGGACACGGGTAAGGACACGGCCGTGTCCCTACCCGTGTCACCTTTTATATATAAGGGGGACAGAAAACCCTAGCCGTTTTCTTGCTCATTTCATCCCCAAATTCCTGTGAGAACTCCTGGTGAGAAAAAAAACTGCTGGAGCAAGTTCTACCGGAGGAGATCCGCCATCGCCGTGAAAGAGAAGATGCCGCCAAGGAGAACTACGAGATCCATGGCCGAAAATGGTGGTACCCCTGGAACCAATGTGAGTTTCCTACCCTCTCCCTTGGTGCTAGATCTATAGTTATTTTCCTAGGCGAGACATCGACTCAAGAGAGTCTTGATGGTGAGGAGGAGTTTTCTAGGAAAGGTCATGCTAAGACTTGTGTCTTAGGTTTTAGATCTCTTCAACCACGTCCTTCTTCAATGTGATGATAAGGGATGGGTTCATGAAGGGTTTTGGCCTCTTGAGGGTGAATAAGGGAGGAGGTTTTCTGGAATGATTTGGGAAGAATCGCCTTGAGGAGGAAGATGAACCGATGCCGTTCATTCCGCCTTAAGATGCGTGCAGAATCTGTATTCTGCGCGCAGCGAACTTCGTGGCCATGTTTATGTATGCTATGGCCAGATCTGGGCTTTCGGCTTAACACGAAAGTTGAATCCCTTGCAAATACCTTTCCAACGAATGGTTGCACGACTTCTGGCGAAGTCTGTAGCCACGGGAAAGTCTAAACGAAAATGGTGTTCAATAAATCTTGTATGCAAAAACTATGTTCTGTACGCAGCAGACTTCAAGTCCGATTTCAAATAGGATAATGTCAAATCTGGGTTGAGGTCTGAATACGAGAGTTGTAGACCTCGGAAAGACCTTTCCATCGTGGGGTTACACGTCTTCACCGAATTCCTGTAGCTTCGGGAATCTCCGATCAAATTTGCTATCCAGATTCAGCCTGCACCTAAATTCTGGGCTTAATGGAAAAATGGATTTTGATTCGGTGGAATTAATAATGCAAGACACTTGGCTTGGTTGAATGATTAATCATTTGTTGCAGATTTCATATTATCAAATTGAGAAACAATATTATTTAAACGAACTGAATTGGTAGGAATTGAAAGATTGATAATTGTGCACTTCATGTTTATATTATGACATTATCAAATGAAAAGTGAGATAGATCTTTATATGCGCATCATGTTTATATTACATTGTCATCATTTGGAAAGTCATATAGATGAATAGATTATGATCATGAACATGTTTGATTAATGAAATGAGTCTTGTAGTCCAATACTTAGAGAGTCGTCTCCCTACGGGTAGTATTGTGAAGGGATGTAAGTGCGGTGTTGACCGTCACTTGTTTTGGTTGTGTTGAGATAAGTGTGGATGGATGGTTGGGCTGTGTACTCGTGTTTACTTTCGAGGCCCCTTTCATGATATGTTGCTGTGGTATTTGTATGTGGTGTGAGTCGACACGCGGTGTCGTAATCCTGGGTTAAGGATAGTGTGGCAGGTCTACGGGCTCGCCAGTCGTCACACCGACGGGAGTTGGCAGTTAGACTTGGTCGGTTTGGGCTGTGTCCTCGGTGTTCACGTCCCGAGGCCCCTCCGGCCATGTGAACGGTTGGGCTGTGTCCTCGTGCTTTCTTCCAAGGCCCCTTTCGGGTCACACAAGGCCAGTTCGGGCTGTGTTCTTGGTGCACATCTACCCAAGACCCCGCTGGGCCATAGTACGCATGGGCTCCGCTGTTGTGTTCTTAGCGTTGAGGCGTACGGAGGCCTAGGTGAAGTAGTGTGATACCCGCCTAGTAGTAGAAGTGCTCGTTCTACTATCACCGCCTGGCCACGGCGGCTGATGCCTGAGAGGTTAGCTACCTGCTCGAAAAGTGGGAACTATAGTCTGTGTCGACATAGCAATTGCATGGGTGTGCATGGGTGAGTCATTGCATAGCATACATAGCATTTCATAACATTGCACAACAAGATCCTCATCGCATAAGTTTGTATGGGCACTCCTATACGATGAGTTACTTTATGTAACCCGATCCTTAACTTATAAGTTTGTATGGGCATTCTTATAAGTTAAGTTACTTTCCTGCTGTAGATTTCCTTACACCTGTTGTTATATGATGATAGCTTGTAGAACTGCTAGATTATACATTATATTCATATACCTTGCCACCTGCTTATACTCCTTTACTTGCATACATGTTATATACTATACTCTTGTTCCTTTTCTCCGCCCGGTGCCGAGGAGTCGCCGGGGGAGCGGATGTGAAACCACTTAGTCGTTTCGACTAACGGTTGCTACGTCTTCCTTTTTAGGAGGTCACGCCGCAGGTAGAGCGGCCGCAGACTACGCAGCAGGACAGCCAGGCCAGGACGACAGGGCCTGATGTGACGGTGTCGTCGATACCGTCGGTTACTGATGTTAGTATTTTGATTACTCTGATGTAGCCTGTTTGGGCAATGATTAGTTGTACTCTGATATTTTGTAGAAGCATGTTTAGCTTCTCATTATTTCATGTTTTTGGACATTATATACTTAGTGTGTATTTTGACTTCTCTTGCTTATTTATTTGGTTGGGTTGGCATTTATATTAATATGGTTGTAGCCGGCGGAATAGGCGTCTTGTGGTACAGGTTAGCCCGTGTGCTAATGCTACCGCAAGGCGGCTGTTCCGGGCATAAGACTCCCCCTTCGTGCCGTGTTTTGGGATCCGGGGAGGAGGGGTCTTACACGAGGAATTCAATTCACTACGAAGAAACCTGGATAGGGACATGACACTCAGGAGGTCCTGTGGGACACACATGCACAAAACCTCCATCATATCCCTTTACTGACGATGCCTTTGTACAACGTTTTGTATCTTTATTAAGTCGACCTTTCTTCATGTTTGGGAGGTTGACATCCAGACCTGTTCCTGATAGTTCTTCCAATAAGATGCAAAGTATGATTAGGAGGTAGCTAGGCGAACATACTCGACGGGATCTGATCTCGATGGTCAATGTAGGGGCTTGGTCTTACAAGAATGCATTAAAAACTGACACACTCTCCCATCACACGCTTTGTGTTTTTAGAGAATTAGGACTGAGGTAAGTTTCACATACCGATTGAGAGGACTTCCTTTACATCTCTACAAAATCTCGCTCTATTACATGGATACAAAGACTAAGGTATCTGCTATGGGAAATGTCTCTCAGGAGGTCCAATAGGATGCACACTATCGAGGCCTCTATCCTACCCCTTGCCTACTCCACTCAGGGAGGTTCCCTACCCTGCCATCCACGTCGAGCTTTTGGCTCTTTGCAGCTCAATGACACCTTTAATGGAGAAGGATCCTTCCGCAAGGCACAACGACATTTTATTTGTCGAGTTAGGATGTTGTCATCCAGACCTATTCCTGATAATTCCTCTAGTCGGATGAGAAGTGTGATTGAGAGGTAGCTAGGCCAACGTACAATAGGGGAGATGATCCTAACCATCAATACTGAGGCTTAGACCTACAAGAATGCCTTAAATCCCGACACACCATCCCATCATCTACTCTGGGCTGTTTAGTAGATTCAAGTTTGAGGCTCATTTCCCAACTTGATCATGGAGATCGCTTCCTGCCTAGTACACCTACGTGAGATACTTTTAAGAAAATAAGCTTAAGCCCATTATTTTATGGTGTATGAGAAATATCATTGTTGTATACATGTAAGCGAGTGAACTTTTCCCTCCTAGGGTAAAACCTTTTTAGGTCATTATAGCTCCAAGTGTTTGAAGAAATGTGATGAATAACATAGTAGTCTGGTTACTAAAGAGATAGCCTCACAAGCATAAACTAGCAGAATTTGAAGCGAAGACCATAGTTACTGAAGCGGTGATCTCACGAGTATGGAAATCACAGAATTTGAAGGAGAGCACCACAACTATTGAAGAGATGACCTCGCGAGTATGGAATTCAAAGATTTGAAGGAGAGCACACTAGGTGTTGAAGAGATCACCTTGCGAATATGGAAATCATAGATTTGAAGTAGAGCACCATAGCTGTTGAAGAGATCACCTCACAAGTATGGAACTCACAAATTTAAAGGAGAGCACCATAGCTGTTGAAGAGATCACCTCATGAGTATGGAACTCGCATATTTGAAGGAGAGTAGCATAACTATTGAAGCAATGATCTTGCGAGTATGAACCTCACAGAATTCTAGCATGAGGTCGTCATGAGTAAGCACTCCTGTGAAAAGTAGGTTGTCGAAGGAGATTGTTGGGTACATTAACCACAATGTCCCAAATTTGAAGAAGCTCGTAAGTCAATAATATACACAAATGTGTATTTGATATATGTTTGAGTTCATATGTGTAGGGTATCTATAATTATGTGATTAGACAGGTTAAGAGTGTTAGAAGTTTGGCTGTAGAGAAGTCAACATGATCAAGGAAGTTAAGAAAATGGCTAAGTCCGTTGGGTCCATTGATCACAATGTTCTAGATTTGAATAATGCTCATAAGTCAATAGTATACACACATTTGTATTTGATATATGTTCAAGTTCAATATATACTGGTTGTCTACTAATTCCATGATTAGACAGACTTATTCACTCAAAACTTTGGTTGGAATTAAGACATGACACAATTGAGAGGCAGAAATTTGCCTAAGTCCACAAGCGTTGAGTGAGTACACTTCAGTCAACACAAGAGGCCAAGAAGCGTTGACAAAAGCTCAAACATTCAGAGCCTCAGTGGTGCTGGACTCAAATATAGCTAAGTCCAGAAGCGTTGAGTGAAGACCATTCACTCAACGCCTACTGAAAGGAAATCTATCCAAGTACAGAAGTGTTGAGTGAAGAAGGCACACTCAACGCCTTATCATAAATTCAACAAAGTCCAGATACGTTGAGTATAGAATATTCACTCAACTCCTTTATCCAGAAATTCTACATAAGGCCAGAAGCATTGAGTGTAGAAGGTTCACTCAACGCCTTCAGTCAGGATAACTGCCAAGTCCAGGGGCGTTGAGTGAATGAGGTTCACTCAACGTTTTCTACAAGAAGAATACGATTAAGTCCCGATGCGTTGAGTCTCAAGACAGCACTCAACGCATCTATGTGCTAAGTCACAAGAATTCACTCAAAGCCTGTGCAGATTGTTTGTAAAATTTGCTAAGTCTACAAGACCTGAGTCATGCTGACGTCATCCAAATTCAAATGTAGCAGAATTTGCGCACTAGAAGCCAAATGGCGTCGTATACTTTCTGTAGAGCATTTAAAGCTAAACGTAACTTTACAGCTGCCTATTCGGCATGCCCATATGACACAGATAGCCGTTGAACTATGGGATATAAAATTTCCTTGCAAAGAAATTAAAAAAAGAGGGTTATGCAAACAGATCATCGATTATTACTGGAAACGTTTTTGAAAATGAAAAACTTTAAGGAGTCTTCAGCAAGAACTAAAACCCTAATCTTCTAAAAGGGTTAGTTAACAGAGCACTCAAGAAAGTATTGTTCTTCTTCAAGGTTGTTGCTTTTCAACTCAGAACATATTCAAGCTTGAAAGAATAGAGCTTTGCAACAGATCTTTTCAGCACAAGCAGAACAAACTTGAAAATCCACATTATTATTGCTATGAAGAGTTAGGGATGGTTATACGTAATCCAGGAAGCTGGCTCAGAAGCATACCTCTTTGTAGTTAATCTCAACAAAACATTATTCGACTATAGGATCATTAAGTGATCTGAGCTGTAAGCTTATGCTATAAAGGCTGAGTTGTAGGATCCAGGAGTGGATCTGAGTGGGTAGGATCCTACGGTAGATCTGAGGTAGGATCCTGAGGGATCTAATGTAGGAGATTGGGTTAATCTTTTAGGTAGGGCTGCTGAGCCTGAGGTAGGACTATCTTTAGTCTGAGCTGTAGGAGTGAGTCTCACTCTGAGGTGTAAGATCCTGAGGGATCTGAGGTGTAAGCTCAAGGAGCTGAGAAAATAGGAGAATTTATGTAACTTCCCATTTCGAGCTAGACCTATCATATGTGTTGCGATGTCACTATGGTGAGTTGAGTCGGCAGTTAGACCAGGCCTGGAGTGAATTCATCATGAAGACTCATGGAATAATCGAGAAGACTTGTAAATTCATCGAGAGGTCTGGAGTGTATTCATCGAGATGACTCAAGAAATAGTCGAGAAGACTCATGAATTCGTCGAGAGGACTCAATTAATTCATCGAGTGAACTCGAGTGGACTTGTGGAATCTGTTGAGATGATTCATCGAAAGGACTCGAGAATTCATCGAGAGGACTCAACAAATTTGTCGAGTGAACTCGAGTGGAGTTGTGAAATATGAAGAGATGATTCATCGAAAGGACTCGTGAATTCATCAAGAGGACTCAACGAATTCATCGAGTGAGCTCGAGTGGACTTGTGAAATCTCTCAGGATATTTGGAGAAAGGACTCGTGAATTCATAGAGAGGACTCGACGAATTCGTTGAGTGAACTCGAGTGGACTTGTGAAATTCATCGAGAGATTCATCGAGTGGACTCATGCATTCGTTGATATGACTTGTGTAACGTACTAAATGCACTCTACGATTCGTCGAGTGATTTTGATGTTTCGTCGATGAAAGTATCTAGTGGTCAACCTAAATCACCTAGAGAGGGGTGAATAAGTGAGTTTTGCGTCTTTTATGGAATAAAAATAATTGAAAAATAAACACATAGAAACATAAATATTTATAGTGGCTCCACGAGTTGGGTACGTCCACTATCACGCCTCGCCTATATACCACGAAGGGCTAGATTCAACTACTTCACTTAGTTCACGGGACATTTCTTCAAATTAGGGTCATTGTGGATACAGTACCCAATGATCCCCCCTATTTGAAGAAGTCAGAACCCTACGAAGTAAGGTGAATTGTACACACAATAATCTTAAATCAAGAAAAGGAAAGGACGTATAAAATTAAGAAATAAGCGCATGAAAATTTAGAAACAATAAATTGTAGTCAAAATAATAACATATATAAATATGAGTTCTATCGGGGGCAAATAACTTTACACATACATCAAGAAAATTAAGAACATTCGAGCTTGTTTCCCCTGGCTCTTCTAGAGTTGTCTGTCAAAATATGCCTTTGCCTTTGATGGTATCTTGGCGGAGCTGGAGGAGCATCTGGATCATCATATATGTATTTCCTGAAATGTAATCTTCTTTTAGCACAAACTATCTCATGCTTTTGCCATTCTTCCCTTCCTTAATGTTCCCATCTGATCTCATCGACTAAGTCGACTAGATTGAAAGTGTCTAGAATGATGCTTTTGGAAGTAAGACTCCACACTTCACCAATTTCTCTGTTTGGCTCAGACCTAACAACATACGAGACTTCACCATATCTTCTTCTTTTATGAGCTGGTGGAGGTAAGTCTTCAATTATCTGAATCTTTGGTTCAACAGCAGTAGCAGATTGATCTTGAGATTCTTGTCCAATATTGAGTATACTCCTGAGCAGGCTGAACAAAGTCATATACAAAATATGGTATCAACTGTTTTGGCATTCTAACTTCAACAGACCCTGGAAATAACTCTCTATGCATCCAATAGAAGTTATCATAGCAGTAGGTGTTTGTATCCTTAAACTGATCTTTCATTGAAGCTTCAAGCGCAATAACCTTAGTTTGCAGTTGCACCTCCCCCTTTCTGACTTCTTTAAGTACCTCTGAAGTAATAACATTGCCATAGTAGACCATCTGAGCATCAAAATCATCCATCCCTGCATTTTGAGCATTGATAACGGATGCAGCCAATGGTTCCGATGGGATAAATACTACGCTTTCTTTGGTTCGGACAATTAAACAGGATATGTAGTGTGCAATATCTCTCTAAATATGCTACCGTTGAACTCAACCAATTAGTGGAACAGACTTAAACAACGAACAACGCAAATGGTCGCTACCCCTTTTAGAGATTAAATAAGGGATATATGCCAATGTTCGCTCAAGTGAATAGGACCTACAAGATCCGAACAATTAGGTAATCAAATTAATAATATCCACAAGCATTCACAATCCCAACAAGAGAAGATCCGGACTAAAATGGCCATTTCAACAAAGACCTAAATCAATCCCAAATTATTTAATACGAGGTAGGACAAATCTCTTGAACTCAAGGATGAATCTAGGGTAATGAACCCGATCTCTACTAGCGTTCACGAAATCTATCCGATCCAAGTTATACAAAAATATCCAAAAAACTAAATGCTTGCAATTCTGATTTTATTAGCGCCCAAATTTCTATATAAATCCGGACTAAACACTAGCCTTCTAATCCACGAAATCTCACAATAATACGGAAGAATCTCACAAGAGGTGGTTTAGAATTCGTTACCCAATCCCGAGAAATCCATCCACAAAGATGAGTGGAGGAGGCGCACACCGATTGTGGTTTGATCTACTTCCACGCGAATCCACAGAACTGCACCGGATGATGAAAACGCGAGCCGCTTTCCTTTTGAAAAACCCTAGGAGAGGGTGAAACCTTGATGGCCGGATATATTCAAGGAGGAAAGAGGAAAGGTGGTGGTCGAACATTATTAAGGGGTGGCTGGCCGAATTCTTCCAAGGTGGAAGAATAGGGGCGGCGGCTATAAGTTGGCCGAACTCTTCAAGAGAGGTAGAGGGAAGCCTACGGTTTTGAGGGTGGCAAATTTCTTTAGGGAAGAGGGAGGGCTGGTGGTGGAGATCTTGAGGAGGGAGGAGGAGGCGGAGAGGAGGCCGAAATTATTGAGAGGGGGAAGAGGGAGGGCGGCGGCCAAGAGGGAGCTCAAGAGGAAAGGAGGATCTCAAATTAGGTTTTCAATTTTATTTTCATTCATTCTTGCTTAATCCTTCAATATCATGGCATTTTATAGGCTACACCACTCAATCTCCACCATTCAATAATAAACACAACATGAGATGGTTATAAGCACCCATCAGAACATGAAATAAAAATATAATAGTACTACATACAAATAAAATGCTTAAAATTAAATTCCTTAAAATAAAAATGCTTATATATATATAATATAATTATAAATAGTTAATTTATAATCATATATTTTATATGAGGTTAACAACGACGGCGGATGGCATGCAAAACATGAAGCGGGGTGCGGCATTGGCGATGAATGTCGCGGTAGAATCTCATCTTCAAGCTTGCGGCAACGATCATCCCAATCAACAAACTCTTTATGTCGGGGATCAACAGCCGCATCAGCAACATCATCATGAACCAGTGGTGGGACAACATCACCATCAATAACTGTCTTTTCATTTTCATCCATATTTTTGAGAACGTCCAAGTTACTTTTCAGACCAGCCATAGTTAGATATATTGCTTGTCCACCTTTAACAAACCAGCTGTCCAAGTATGATTCCATCTTATCAAAACGCACCTTGACTTCTGCAAGGCCGTTGTTCATATCTTGTTCTGTATATTTAATTCTCTTCAAAACTGTCTTCTGAACTTTCTTCAGAGATCTATCAAAGTGAGCTTGTTGCTTTGCCATTATGGCTTCAATAGATTTCATAATGGAACTATCTAAACTTGTACTTGGAAGATATGCATCAGGAACATAGGGAGAAGATGGAATGTCTATACTGGCCTCAGGGTCACTGGATGACTCTAACACTGGGGAAATGTGAGCTTTTGACATCAGTCATGTATTTGGAGCCTCTAGGACAGGTAGATGCACATATGCATCTCCTTCCTCATCAAAAATGTTTACAATCTCTTCCTCTTTAATTGGAGGTCCACCAGGAATTTTTGCAATCCTTTTCTGAAGGTTATGGATAAACATGTCAACTTACTCAGAAACCGAGATCAAAGACAGAGTCGACTCCACCTCAGACACAGCAGGAAGAATCTATGGGAGACTTACAATCAGATTTTCTGAAGAAACAATCTCAGTAGAATCAAATACATCATCAATAGCTGTAAGATCATCATCAGCATCAACATCATAGTCAACAACATCTAACTTAATATCAGCATCATCATCAAGATCAAGATCAGTAGCATACAAAACATCATCAACAACTATCTCATCCTCAGCCTCATCTGGCTCAATCTCAGCAGTACAGCTCGACTAATATCTACAACCTAAGTAAGTAGATCATATATCTCTTCAACTGAAATATTTGTAACTGGAACTCGTACCTCTGGCTCAGAACTGATAGGAACAACTAACACCGCAGTAGAGGGAACACTCAAGGGCATTATAACCTCAGTAACCACTTGTGTTTCAACATACTCCCACTCAATTCCTACACTCGAGCTCTCAGTAATCTCATGGGGGTAGGAGAAGTAATCCTATCCACTGGAACACCCTCCTCCTCCTTCTCAACATCAGGCAGCACTTTGACTCCACCTGGTCTTGGGATCCACCTATCCCACTTGGAGAAGATTGACGAGTCAATTTTCTTCAAGTGATGGATCAGTACACCTTTGGTCATGTCAAAAATGTCGCGGTTCAGTTGATTCAAATATAAACTGAGGATTCTACAAAAGTTCGATGCACGGAGACTATCCTTAATCCTGGCAAAGAGCACTGCTCCCCAATCAATTTTCTTCCGGCATATGAAGGCTACCAGAATTTTGAACATGTCTAAGGACAAGTAGTCATTGGATCCAGTCTTGCAAAACAGAACTTTTCTAATAATGTCTGATAGAAATTTTCCTACCTCGTTCATTCATTTCCTCTTAATTTCTTCTGTTCCTCTTGGAAAACCACAAAATAACAGAGCCCTTAGGAAGTCATCCTCTTCAAGCTGATCGACCTCTTCATATTCCGGAAGCCGCAAATACCTCGTGAGGAGGGAAGATTTCACCTTAACTCTAACCTATCTGACTTTGCTTTTGATAACAGTATCTTCACTGCGTAGCTTTACATTTTGGAAGAACTCAAGAACATCTTTGTCCAAAAATTTGCATGGGTGCTCAAGAATAAAGGCAAGCCTTACCGATTCCAACATAAGGATGACATTTCTGAAATTGTCAGTGGACGACACAAACCTGGTTCGCACAAGTTCTCCTCCTACAAGCAAGCCACTTATACCTCAAGGAGCCATGAAGCAGAGCGGAAAATTGAAGAACGAATCACACAGGTTCAGGAAGAGCTACTGTTACGGAAACTCTGATGCAATGAGGAATACGAATCAGTCAGAGCAAGCTACCAGAAAACTTTGACAAATCCGTCGCGTAATTCGAATCGATGGAGAATAAGATGGTTATTGTCGCGGAATTCGACTCAGTGGAGAAGAACACGGTAGAATCATGGACTTCGCTTCGGCGAAATGTCCCGCATTTTACACTGATAGCCCTATTTATATATATTTAAAGTTTTGAGGAGAGAGAAATAGGCGCGTACCTTTAAACCGAGTGACTCTTTGGATCCAATAAAAATGTTCCAAGTATAGTTCGTCAAAACCCCATGGAATCCAAGTCAAATTTGTCGAATATCACTGAGATTCGTTGAGAAGAAATGATGAATTTGTCAAATATAACTATGTTGTCTTGACGAATTCGTAGAGTTTATGAAAGAAAAGGGAGAGTAATCTCCGGTTAACTCTAAAGGGGGGGGGGGTGGTGGGTGAATAGAGTTAGTTAAAAATTCCTTTACAACTTTTTACAGTTATAAAATAGGTGATATAATAATAGCTAAAAGAGGTTAACAAAAGCAAAGAAAAATAGCACTAAGCTACCACAACACAAGCGAAAAAGGAAAACAGCAAACACACAGACAACACAAGAATTTTATAGTGGTTCCCCAACTGCGTACATCCACTCTTCTACCACCCTGGAAGGAATCCACTACAGGTTTTGATCAGGTGACTGCCACCACAATATCTATTTGAAGGGAGATATTGCAACCCTTTGAACTTTTGATCAGGTGCCCAAAAACCAAACTCAAGTCTTTTGGAAGGTGACTTGTGAACCAGGTTAACTTTTGAAGGGAGTTAAAATCCTGTACAGTGGGGTGAGGAGTAAAGTGATGTTAGTCTTCTCTTTTCTCAAAAGCACTTTGAGAAGACTTTGTGTGGATTCAAGATCTTGTCAAAGCTCCCCCTGAGATGTAGAGTTGTTCAGGATTGAGAAGCTTTGTCCAAGAGTGAGTAGGTCTTCTACTTGTGAAAAATAGATCCAGGAACTTTAGACAATTGAATCTATATTATCTCAGCAAAATCCTGGAAGGAGGAGATATAGAAGACTCTTGATCAATTTGTGTTGTTCTTCTTCTGTCTTCTTGAGAGCAAAGTAAGAGATGTCGATTTCGAGCTGTTGTGTAGTTTTTTGCTCTTGCTAAGAATATCTCTCTGCAATTTTTGCTCTGAAAGAATTATGTTCTTGTTCTTAGTCTCTGTATCCTTTTCTTGAAAATATTATTCTCTATATATTCTCTGAGACAACCAATCTTCTTTCGAAATTTGAATCACTACAATTAATGCCTTGCTGGAAAACTGGGAAGGAAAACGGCTAGCATGATTATCATTATTTGTTTCCCTAACTATCACGAGAAATATGTCAAATAAATACTCTGATGAATACCATAATCAATGCTGTCAGGAACGGCTATATTCATAGGGATTATAAGCATTGATTACTCAGGGAATTTATGACTTAAAATAATAGTAGAGAGGGAACGGATAAAAAAGAACAAAGAACAGACAGCTTACAAAATTCGTCGACCAAATAACAGCTTTCATCGACCTGCACTTAGAGAACGTCGACCTGAGAAATCCTATTCGTCGACCTGCACTCAGAGAACGTCGACCTGAGAAATCCTGTTCATCGATCTGAGCTCTGCGAAGCAAACACTGAATATAAACAATTGATTTTGTGCTCCACGAATGTCGACCTGAGAATCTGTTCTACACTCAAAGATCGTCGACCACAGAACTTGAACAAACAGAATTAGTTGAACTGAGAACCAGTCTGGAAGAAAATGTCGACCACAGAACACATCCTTCTAATGAATATCGTCAACATGAGCTCTAAGTTCGTCGGGCTGAGTTCGACGAACGTCGAACTAATTTCCAGACAACTGAAATACTTCTAAGTCTTGAATCTGAAGTCCACATCAGGCAGGTCCATGAAATTGACACTTGGGGGACTGGCCTAAAACTTAGAAAGAGAAACTAGTGACCCTAACTATGTAACATAGGTCAACACAACCTAAGAATTGAACCTAGCCCAAATCAAAATAGGGGTTCCAACAATATCTCCCTATTTGAGTGAGGTCACTAATACAAACAAAAAGTATTCACAAAGCAAAAGAAAAGTATATCTGGCAGAAAAATTTAAAACATACAGCAGATATATATACAATGTAGTTTTGTGTCTGTGAATAAACATTTTAAGACATACAGAAAACTGAGTAGCTTATACTCATTTCTTCTTCTTCATTGTCTCCTTTTGCTTATCCTCCTTTTCTTTGACACTAGGCTGGGTAAATTTGATCTCCCTGTTAGGATTAGCTGCTTGACTCTTTGTCATAGTCATATCAGCAGCTCCAATGATGTTGAGAGATGTGGCCTTGGCACAACAGCCTCTAGATGTAACTGCATATAATCATCTACATTAAAGAACATATTTGCTTTTCCATACCTGTTTAATTCCTCTTTCCTGTACTTGGGCATTGTTGAATACTGTGAGGGATCCTTTCCTTTAGCTTTAGTCTTGTTTATCATAGATAATCCAAACAGTTCTTGGAACCTGGCCATTCTGGCAGCAGTAGGTGTTTCAGGATCCTCAAATGGAACAGGAGGAGATTCATGCCTCTTTGGACTATCGGCTTTCTAAGATTCAGGAGCTTGTTGTAGATGTTACTGAGGTTGTTGATGTTGCCTGCTAGAGGAGTACCTGTGCTGGCTGCTTCCAGAATGAGAAGAGGATCTACCCTGTTTTCTTTGATAAGTTTGATATTGGGTAGATCTTTGAGAAGAAGTGCCTGAAGCACCAGCAGCAGGTGGAGGAGGAGGAGGTCTGTTCCATTGTCTTTGAGGAGGAGGAGAATATTTTCTGCTTTTCTTTCTGTCCTTCTGTTGATTTTTGGACAGACACATCCAAGCTGGCATGCCCTTGTAGGGAGTGATATTTTGAACAATGTAGTATGGGGTATCATGAGTGGGATTAGGTTTTGGTGCAGCTTGAGGAATAGCCTTTCTTTTCTTGGAAATTTTCTTCTTAGACTTTGGCTCATCATCAGAATCATCTTCCTCATCTTCATCATCAGAAGTTCCCTGAGGATTATCATATAAGGCATTGATTTCCTTTAGAGCTTCTGCAGATATGAACAACTTTTCAGCTTGAGGAGGAGCTGGAGGTAGAACAACTGATTCTGTATCTTTTTCAGCAACTAATAGGTTCTCTTATTCTATGTCTGCCATCATGATTTCATCCAGATCTGACATGGGGCTGTCATCCATCTTGAATGTTTGAGGAGAGATGGCTTTGAGAGGGGATGAAACAATGAGAGAATCTGCTCTTGAAGGAGATGGAATAACTGGAGCCTCTAAACTTGCAAAACTAGCCTTGAGTTGCATGACAACTTTGCGGCTTATTGGAGAGGTGTAAGAAACTATAGCCATAGAAGGCTTTAGGCTGTTTTCTGGGAGAGAGTTCAAATGATCTGTATCATAAATATTTAACAAACTCAAAATATCTACTGTGGGATTGATAATGTAATCACCAATAGTGTTTATTTTATCTACAACTGTCTTATCCATATCCATATCAGATTCAATAAAATCAATCAAATCATCAGGAATAGCTGTGTCTGCTGCTGCTGCTTGTGCTTCTGCTGCTGATGGAGCTACTTCTTCATAGAGTATCTCCCCCTGCCTGGTTTCAGTAGGCACTGGAGCCAAGCCCCTAACTGAAGAAGGAGGGATGGAGAGGGCAGAAATTTGAGCAGCAAGGGATGATATAGAAGAAGCAAGAGGTGAAATAGCCTCTACTATGAGGTTTCTGATGAGAGGAGTGAGAATAGCCAGAAGAGGTGGAATGAAAGAGGGGTCCAATTACATGAATTCAAGAGGTGTCTCAGTGGATACAGAAGGGTGGATGGAAGATGATGGTGGGGGTGGAGGTAGAGAATTTGGCATTTGCTCATCTGGTGAAGATGGGGTATGAATGGGGGATGACAGTAGATTGAATGATGGTATTGAGAGAGGGTTGGAAATGGGAATGTTAGCTAGATGTGGTGGTAGAGGAGATGAGGGTGGTGAACCAAGTTGTGATGGAGTTGGTGTAGGAGAGTGAATATGAGTTTGTGGATGATGCACTTGAAATGATGGAGGTGTAGGAGTATGGATTGTGGTATGAACTGGTGAAGAGAGATGATTTGGGGAATCTGTAGGTGGTGGAGGTGGAGGTGGAACATCTTCAGCAGGGTGGGGAGTGGCTGGATTAACCCTTGTACCCTCAGAAGTTCTGGAAGAGGAACCCTGGATGGCTTAGGAATGTTCCTCTCCCACCTGTCAAACAAGGCGCAGGTAAGACTCTTGGAGGCATTTATGAATATGGTCGGGGAGACCAGGGATTTAGCAGCCTTGTCTTGAAGGAAGATTCCCAAAATCCTTCCAAAGCACACCTCTTTATTTGAGTTTTTCTTCTTAATTAATTCACACATAATTTTGGCCAAGTTTACAGCCTTCTTGTTTGCCACTGCATTCATCACAAGAAACTGTTGTCTAGTTATGTAATCATGGGCAGTGTGTTTGCCCAAAAAAACTTTTCCCATAACATCTGCAAGAAACTTATAATCTGCAGATAGATGTTTCTTCAACAATTTGTTAGGGTTATCACCAGAATAACCCATTCGATTCAACATTTCATCAAACTCAGCAGAATCGATTTCTAAGTCCTCTTCTCCATTTGATAAACCAAAAATTTCATTTAAAACATCAGGGGTAAGTGAAATGACATCACCCAAGATTGTTTCAATCAGTGTATCATCATCTGGAGCCGATAGAGTGTAAACCCATTCTCGAATTTCAGTCGTTGCAATCTTTATCCTGGTAGTCATCAGATTCTTTAACTGTAGATCTTCAAATAGCTTTAGAATATCTAGAAAGATTTGATCTGAGAATTGAAATGACTCGAAGTCGATGTCAAAACCCATGTTGAATTTCATTGCTGTGAGAGCGCTTGCTGGAATTTCCATGATCACCTGCAACAAAGAAAGAGAGAGATCAAGTGCAAGAGAACTGAAAGCACGGGATTGAGCTCGAAGAAAACCTGGTTATAAGGTTTTTCAAAATGTGAAACGACAAGCTTCGTCCTGCGAAAAGAAAGTTCTTCGATCTCAGGTCGACGAAAAATTTCATGAAGAGATAAATTCGTCGATCTCAGACTGAAGATATGGAGATATTTCGTCGTCGTCAGAAATATTTCCTGAAACAGGATCGTCGATCTCTGGTCGACGAAACTGACTTCACACAGAGATTTCGTCGATCTCTGGTCGACAAACTCCCAACGATAAGTTTTCAAATCGTCGATCTCAGGTCGACGAATTGTTTCCAGATCGTTTACACCAAGGACAGATTTAAAATTAAGCCTTTTCATCTATCATTCCTAACTGATTCAGAAAGAACAAATGTTTAGATTCATCCAAGGGCTTGGTGAAAATATCTGCCCTTTGCAAATCAGTGGAGATAAATTCAAGGATAATTTTCTATTTGTCCACACAGTCTCTTATGAAATGATGTCTTATATCTATATGTTTTATCCTACTATGATACACTGGATTATGTGCGATAGAAATTGCACTAGTACTATCACAAAATATGATTGAATTATTTAAGTTGTATCCATAATCCAGTAGTTGGTTTTCTATCCACAAAATTTGTGAACAACAACTGCCAGTTGTAATGTATTCGGCCTCTGCAGTTGAAGTGGACACTGATGTTTGTTTTTTACAAAACCAAGACACAAGCCTATCACCTAGGAACTGGCATGTTCCTGATGTGCTTTTCCTGTCTACTCTTCATCCAGCATAGTCAACATCAGAAAATCCAGTAAGCGCAAATGCTGACTCTGTTGGATACCAGAGTCCTAGATTAGGGCAACCCTTTATATATCTCAAAATCCTTTTAATAAAAATAAGATGAGATTCCTTAGGGTTCACTTGGAACCTAGCACAAAGGCATGTAGCAAACATGATATCTGGTCTACTTGCTGTGAGATAGAGTAGGGATCCAACAATGGCCCTATACTTGGTCTGATCAACTGGTTTTCCATGTTCATCAGAGTCAATCACAACATTAGTAGCCATGAGAGTTTTCATAGAGGAGACATCAGCCATCCCAAATTTCTTAATAAGCTCATTTACATATTTAGATTGGGATATGAATATGCCATCAGGGGATTGCTTCACTTGTAGGCCAAGGAAGTATGATAGCTCTCCCATGCTACTCATCTCAAACTTTGAATGCATTAGATCAGAGAATCTCTTCCATAGTTTGGGATCTGTAGAGTCAAAAATGATGTCATCTACATATATTTGTACTACCAAAATTTTATCATGTTGCATCTTAGGATAAAGCATAAGTTCTCTACCATACCTCTAGAGAACTTGTGCTTTATCAAGAAGCTAGCTAAGGTCTCATACCAAGCTCTTGGAGCTTGCTTTAAACCATAGAGAGATTTATGCAATTTAAAAATATATGATGGATGAGTAGAATAGATAAAACCTGGGGGTTGTTCAACATAAACTTCTTCCTTTAGCTATCCATTCAGGAAAGCACTCTTGACATCCATCTGGGAGACTTTAAACTTCTTAAAGGCAGCATAAGCAAGAAAAATCCTGATTGCTTCTAGACTTGCAACAGGAGAAAAGGTTTGATCATAGTCAATGCCTTCCTCTTACCTATAGCCTTGAGCAACAATCCTAGCCTTGTTTCTCACAATTACACCTTGGGTATCAAGTTTGTTTCTGAATATCCACTTGATTCCAATTACTGGATATCCTTTGGGCCTTGGAAACAAGTCCCAAACTCTGCATCTCTCAAATTGATTGAGTTTCTTTTGCATTGCAATAATCTATTGGGGATCATGCTCTGCATCATTTATGGATTGAGGCTCAACTTGAGAGAGGAAATAGGCATGCATCACATCTTGGTTGAGTTGATGCCTTGTCTGTACACCTACTGACATGTCCCCAATCACTTGAGGTCTAGGGTGATCCCGTAGTGTGAAAAGGTCAGTGGGTGGAGTTGGTTCAGTAACAACATTTGAGGTTAATTCCTCTTGTGGAATAATGTCTGTTGTTGAAGGAGGTTCAACCTCTTCCAAAAATTCTTCTTCACTTTCTTCATCAGCTTGTGGAGGAGGATGTGATATGATCTTTTGTGTAAGGTTTAACTCACCCAATGTCTCACACAGGTGGGGTACCTGCAAAAGATCTGAGGTAGAAGAATCCTTCTCCTTATAATACATGTTAGCTTCATCAAAAGAAATATGTACAGATTCTTCCATTATTAGGGATGATTTATTGAAAACTCTATAAGCCTTGCTAACTTGGGAATATCCAAGAAAAATTTCCTTTGTAGCTTTAGCTTCAAATTTTCTAATGTGTTTCTTATTATTGTTATGAATGAAACATCTACACCCAAAAAATCTAAAGTAATCAATTTTAGGTTTCTTCCCTTTGAGTAATTCATAGGGGGTCTTACCCTTAAGTTTGTGTATCAAACTTCTATTCAGTACATAGTTTATTGTGCTCACAGCCTCTGCCCAAAAGGATAGGGGAATGTGTGCATCTGCAAGCAATGTTCTTGCAGATTCAATGAGGGTTCTATTTTTCCTTTCTGCTACCCCATTTTGTTGAGTAGTTCTAGGAGCAGAGAAACAATTCATGATACCTTCCTCCTCACAGAATCTTTGCATGGGAAGAGATTCAAACTCAGTATCATGATCACTTATGATCAATGCAACTGGAGTAGAATACTCAATCTTTATGCTCTTAAGAAAGTCTGTAAGGACTTTAAAGTTATCTGACTTGTTTCTCAAGAAGAACACCCAAGAGAATCTAGAGAAGTCATCTACAATAACTAGAGTGTAAGACTTCCCTTCTAAGATTTGTATAACAATGGGTCCAAAAAGGTCCATATGTGGTAAGTACAGAATCTTAGGTGAGTCACTCTTATTAATTGACTTAAAGCTATTTTTAGTTTGATTGCCTTCTTGACAAGCCTTGCATAGGCTTTCCTTCTTGTAGGGGCCAGAAGGCAATCCTCTGGCAAGGTTGTCCCTAGATAGCTTAGAGATGTTCTTAAGGTTAACATGACCTAGTCTTGTATGCCAAAGAATATTGTTATTACTAACTTGATTGAATAAATATAGTTCTGAACTAGCAGAGTTAAAGTTTACTAGGTATATATTCTCTTGTCTACAACCTGTTAAAATAATTTGGTTATTTGAAGAAATAATACATTTGGAATTTGTAAAGCAAACCTGATAATCTGCATCACATAATTGACTTATGGATGTTAGGTTATGTTTGAGACCATTTACATATAACACTTTTCTGAAAGTGACTACTCCACTGTTGAAGTCTCCATAGCCTTCAGTTTGTCCAAAACTGGAATCTCCAAAGATCACTCTTGGACCCAGCTTTGCCTTGAAATTGATTAGGATGTCCTTGCATCTAGTCATGTGCTTTGAGCACCCACTATCCAGATACCACTTATTTTGAGTGATAGGATAGTTCTGCACCTGCAAGGAAATAAATTAGGTATTCTTGACCCAAGTCACCTTGGGTCCTTGTTTCTTTTCATAAGAAAAACTGGAAATGTAAGAACACTCAGGTTAGCTTTTATACCCTAAGGGGTGAAATCTTCTGGGAGGAATTATCCATTTGGTGAATGGGTTAATATTCTCCCTAGGTTGATTAAGGTGGTTATTATACTTTCTGTTGGAGTTGAAGTTTCTGTAAGGTTGATCTGGGATCGACGAACTCTGGTATGTTCGTCGACCTGAGTTCGACGAATTGGGATAAGATCTTCGATCTCTGCTCGAAGAATGAAAGTATTCATTCTCATGGCACCAATATCGTCAATCTATGGTCGACGAACCCGACTGGTTTCGTCTATCGTGGATCGAATAATAACTATTATTAAAGTTGGCGTTCGAAGTTCGTCGTTCTGAGGTCGACGAACTGTACATATTTCGTCGATCGGAGTTCGACGAAATCTGTTGAACATTATTATAGTTTTTTGTCTTCTTGTTCTTAGATTTTTGTTTAAGTTCCATTTGTTTTAAGACTTTATTTACTTTGTTTGCTTGTTTAGTATTCTTCTTACCCTTATCTGAAATGAAATTTACAGGTTTAGATAAATGATTCTTCTGGATTATTAGTGGTTCCCTAGATGATGCACCTAGTCCTAGTTTACTGTTATTTGCCCTATTACTTAAAGTACTAGTTATGTCTAACAGTTTTAAACTTCTACCATTAAGTGATTCTTTAAATTTCTTAGCTTTGCTTAATTCAGTTTTTAAGAAAGCAATTTGTTCATTTGTTGAGTTGAGTTCAATTGTTAGTTTAGTATTTTTAGCAATGTACTTATCTTGTTCAGTTAATCTTTCTCTAAGAAATTTGATTTCCTTCTCAGAGCCTATTAGATCTAAGCATAGATTTTTAAATTCAGTTTTAAATTCTTCTGATTCAAAATCATAGGATGTTATTACCTGATCCTCTGCAGATAGATATCTTTCATCTTCTGAAGCTTCATCCTCTGACTGACTGCTGGAATTATTTATTGCCATTAGGTAAACTTCCTTTGCCTTCTCTTCTTCTTCATCATCACTGGAGCTGGAGGATGATGTCTCTTCCTCAGTATCACTCCAAGTTTCTGCAACAAACCCTTTCTCCTTCCTCTTGTGTTTTCTAGAGGAGGGCTTGCTATGATGTGTTCTTCTGGAATCCTTTTCTCTTCTCCGGTCCTTCTTCTGAGTTTCTGGACATTCTGAGATAAAGTGTCCAGGTTTCCTGCATCCAAAACAGACAATTTCCTTAGATGGAGTCTTGTCATACATTGGCTTATCATCTTGCCTTGATGACTTTCTTCTGAAATCTTTCTTTGCCATCTTGAAGAATCTTTTGGCAAAGAGCATCATTATCTCTTCATTGACTGGAGTCCCTTCAGACTCATCGGCATCCTTGAATGCAATGTTGTGCTCCTTCCTGATAGGTGTTAGAGTCTTTTGTTCAGCTGCTGCTTCTCTGGTCTTCATTAATTGCTCATAGGATTTGAGCTTTCTAAGAAGTGATTCAGTAGAGATTTCTGTCATGCTTCTGGCTTCTCTGATTGGCCAGATTCTTGAATCCCATGTGCTAGGGAACCACATAAGGATTTTATCATTGACTTCTGTCAGAGTGATGTCCTTGTCCAAGGTCTTTAGCTCATTGATGATTGAGCTAAGCCTGTTGTACATATCACTCACTGACTCAGCTCCATCCTTCTTAAAGTTCTCATATTGAGAGATGACATTGGATCTCCTATCCTTTCTCTTATCAGCAGATCCAGCCACCATCTGATTTAGAGACTCCCAGATTGCTTTGGCTGAAGTGCACTCGGCCACCTTTTGAAAAATATCATCAGACATAGTCTGAGCTAGGATATTCATGGCTTTGGCATCTGCAATCTTGGCTTTCCTCTATGCATCTGTCCAATCTGGGGGTGGGACTGTACTCAGATTTGTTGAAGTTGAAGGAGTGGAGGCCACTGGAGTTGGAGGCCCTATCAAGATTGAATTAAAAATATCTTCATCAATAGAGTTCATGTATAATTTTATTCTTGCCTTCCAGATGGAAAACTTAGATAAGTTGCAAACTGGAGGTATGGTGCTAGCATAATCCTTGTTTTGTGCCATGATATAAAGTGTGAAAGCAACAAGATTTAATCAGAGATTATCTTAGAATCTTGGTTAGTCCAGGTGTTAGCCTGTTAAAATAAAAATGACCAACCTGGCTCTAATACCAATTGAAAGAAAAGGGAGAGTAATCTTTGGTTAACTCTAAAGGGGGGGGGGGTGAATAGAGTTAGTTAAAAATTCCTTTACAACTTTTTACAGTTATAAAATAGGTGATATAATAATAGCTAAGAGAGGTTAACAAAAGCAAAGAAAAATAGCACTAGGCTACCATAGCACAAGACAAAAAGGAAAACAACAAACACACAGACAATGCAAGAATTTTATAGTGGTTCCCCAACGGGGTACATCCACTCTTCTACCACCATGGTAGGAATCCACTATAGGTTTTGATCAGGTGACTGCCACCACAATATCTATTTGAAGGGAGATATTGCAACCCTTTGAGCTTTTGATCAGGTGCCCAAAAACCAAACCCAAGTCTTTTGGAAGCTGACTTGTGAACCAGGTTAACTTTTGAAGGGAGTAAAAACCCTGTACAGTGGGGTGAGGAGTAAAGTGATGTTAGTCTTCTCTTTTCTCAAAAGCACTTTGAGAAGACTTTATGTGAATTCCAGAGCTTATCAAAGCTCCCCCTGAGATGTAGAGTTGTTCAGGATTGAGAAGCTTTGTCCAGGAATGAGTAGGTCTTCAGCTTATGAAAAATAGATCCAGGAACTTTAGACAAATGAATCTATATTGTCTCAGCAAAAATCCCGGAAGGAGGAGATGAAGAAGACTCTTTATCAATTTGTGTTGTTCTTCTTCTATCTTCTTGAGAGCAAAGTAAGAGATGTTGATTTTGAGCTGCTGTGTAGTTTTTTGCTCTTGCTAAGAATATCTCTCTGTAATTTTTGCTCTGAAAGAATTATGTTCCTGTTCTCAGTCTCTGTATCCTTTTCTTAAAAATATTATTCTCTATATATTCTCTGAGACAACCATTCTTCTTTTGAAATTTGAATCACTGCAATTAATGTCTTGCTGGAAAACTGGGAAGGAAAACGACTAGCATGACTATCATTATTCATTTCCCTAACTGTCCCAAGAAATATGTCAAATAAATCCTCTGATGAATACCATAATCAATGCTGTCAAGAACGACTATATTCATAGGGAATATAAGCATTGATTACTCAGGGAATTTATGACTTAAAATAATAATAGAGAGGGAACAGATAAGAAAAGAACAAAGGACAGACAGCTTACAGAATTTGTCGACAAGATAACAGTTTTCGTCGACCTGCACTCAGAGAACGTCTACCTAAGAAATTCTGCTCGTCGACCTGCACTCAGAGAACGTCGACCTAAGAAATCATGTTCGTCGACCTGAGCTCTGCGAAGCAAACACTGAATATAAATAGCTGATTCTGTGCTTCAAGAACGTTGACCTGAGAATCTGTTCCGCACTCAAAGATCATCGACCACAGAACTTGAACAAACAGAATTAGTTTAACTGAGAATCAGTGTGGAAGAAAACATCGACCACAAAACATATCCTTATGATGAATATTGTCGACCTGAGCTCTAAGTTCGTCGGGCTGAGTTCGACGAACGTCGAACTAATTTCCAGACAACTGAAAAACTTCTAAGTCTTGAACCTGAAGTCCACATCAGGTAGGTCCATGAAATTGACACTTGGGGGACTGGCCTAAAACTTAGAAAGAGAAACTAGTGACCCTAACTATACAACATGGGTCAACACAACCTAAGAAGTGAACCTAGCCCAAATTAAAACAAGGGTTCCAACAGTTTCCATGAGTGATTCTCGACGAATTTACCTTAGACAATTTGGCTTCTTTGAGATGTACATCACCGAGAGAAATTTTGATTCCTTAGCCGTCTTCTTGAATCCTTGTTGAGCATGCCCAATTCCATTTTGAAGAATGAAAATTTGGCCTCGTCAAGTGGCTTCGTGAATATGTTCGCGACTTGCTTATCCGTCGGGACATAGCTGAGAGTTATGTCCTTGTTCTCCACGTGCTACCAGATGAAATGATACCTAATTTCAATGTGTTTTGTCCGGCTATAAGAGACTGGATTATTTTCAATCCCTATGACACTGGTGGAGTCGCAAACATAGGAATATCCTTGAATTTCAAATTATAGTCTTCAAGTTGATTCCTGATCCAGGGAAGCTGTGAGCAACAACTACCATTGGAGGTTGCGACACAATTTTGCTTCTTGCTGCTCCATAAAATAAGCCTTCTTTTGAGGAATTGGAAATTAACGAAAGTGTTTTTCTTGTCATCCCTACTACCTGTAAAATCTACATCTAAAAATCCAATTAGCTTGACATCAATACTTCTTGGGTACCATAAGCTAAGATTTGGTGCACCCTTAAGGTATCTCAAGATCCTCGTTGTAGCGACGTAATGAGATTCCTTAGAGTTCACCTGAAATCTAGTGCACACATATGTTGAGAATAATATGTTGGGTCTACTGGCAGTAAGGTAGAGCAAGGACCCAATTATGCTTCTGTACTTGGTTTCATAAAAAGGTTTCCCTTCCCCATCCTTATTCAGAGACATAGTTGAACCAATTAGAGTCCTCATCGAGGTTGCGTTCTCCATTCCGAATTTCTTAAGTAACTCTTTAGTGAACTTCATCTGAGAGATGAAAATTCCATCTTCAGATTGTTTCACTTGAAGACCTAAGAAATACTTCAGCTCTTCCATACTGCTCATTTCAAACTTCTCATGCAAACGTTTAGAAAACTTTTTGAAAAGGCAGTCCTCCGTAGAACCAAAAATAATGTCATTGACATGGATTTTCACTAGTAAAATCTGGCATTTTACTTCCCTAAGAAATAATGTTGTGTCTATCTTTCCTCTTGTGAACTTGTTCTCAAGAAGAAAACTAGACAATGTCTCATACCAAACTCGGGGAGCTTGCTTCAAGCCATATAGAGCTTTATTAAGAAAATATACATAATTAGGGAAAGTTGAGTTGACAAAACCTTGGGTTTGTACTACGTATACTTCCTATTTCAGATCTCGGTTGAGGAATGCTGACTTCACATCATTTTGATAGACCTTGAAGCCTTTGTGAGAAGCATATGCAAGAAACAATCGGATCGCTTCGAGTTTGTCCACTGGAGAAAATGTCTGATCGAAGTCGATCCCTTCATCTTTTTTGTACCATTGAGCTACAAGCTTGGCTTTATTCTTTATAATCACTCCATTTTTGTCCAGCTTATTTCTAAATATCTATTTGGTACTGATCACGTTCTGTCCTTTGGGCCTGGGCACCAACTCACAAACCTTAGACCTTTCAAATTGATTGAGCTCCTCTTGCATAGCCATAATCTCAGAGGCATCCTTGTTTGCTTCTTCAAATTTCTTTGGCTTAACCTGATACTGAAAGATAAGATGTAGAACTTCATTAGTAGTACCTCTTCCATTTCTTTTACCATCGCTAGGATCTTCAATGATCAGATCAACTGGGTGATCTCTTGGGTATCTAAACACTAGATTTCTTCCTCTCCCACAGGCATGTTCTGCCACATCTATTGCATCTCATGTTGGTTGAAGTAGTTCTTCATCTACTAGTACTTAATCCACCGCACTTAGATCGACGACCATGACTGAGCTTGGAGCATCTTCCTTGACCGCTTCTTCCAAGCTTAGTTCCTTTAACCTAGTACCTGCACCTGCACCAACAACACTAGACGAGCTACTATGGAGCATGTTTGTCTCATAAAATACAACATTTATAGACTCTTCTACAACCAGGGTTTTCTTGTTAAAAATCCTATATGCCTTACTATGGCTACTATAACCTACAAAAATACCTTCAAAACCCTTTTCACTAAACTTCATGTGATAATACTTCCCATTGTTAAGTACAAAGCATTTGCTTCCAAAGATCCTAAAGTAGGATACAGTCGGTTTTTTGCCTTTTAATAGTTCGTAGGGAGTCTTACGATGGCTTTTGTTGATTAATGCTCTGTTTTGCACATGGAAAGCTGTGTTGACTGCTTTGGCCCAGAAGTACTCTGGTAGTGAAGCATCATTCAACATAGTTGCATATGCCTCAATGAGGGTTCTATTCCTTCTCTCAGTAACTCCATTTTGTTGTGGAGTATGCGGAGAGGAAAACTCTTAAAAGATACCGTGAATTCTATAGAATTCTATCATGACATCAGACTCAAATTCTGTTTTGTGATTATTTTGACCACTGAGCAGTTTAATTCACTCTAAATTTGTCGGACAAAATTAGTGAAATCCTCAAAGGTCTCTTACTTGTGTTTCAGAAAGAACACCCTAAGTAAAACGAGAGTAATCATCAACAATGACTAACATATAGACTTTACCTCCTAAACTGTGAATATACATAGGATTGAATAAGTCCATATGAAGTAAGTACAAACTTCTAGAGGAATCTTTTTCAGCAATACCCTTAAAAGTGTCCCTTATCTGCTTACCCATTTGGCATACGTGACATGGACTCTCTTTAAGGCACTTAATGCTGGGGGCATCCCACATTAAGTTGTGAGGAAATAACATATTTATAGTTTTGAAATTAATATGAGCTAATCTCTTGTGTCATTAGTCACAGAGAGACGAACTATCTTTTGCCAAAAAGCATATTGGTGTAGAATTGTCTAAACATAGAAAATTTAAGCAGAAAATATTTCTACACCGAGTGCCTGTTAAGACTATCTCAAAATTGGCAGACGATTTTATCAGACACTTGTCCTTGTAGAACTCAACGATATAGACTTTATCATATAATTGACTTATGCTGATTAGATTATGTTGTAATCCTCTAACATATGACACTTCTGTGAAGGAAACTATATCGTTGGTAATAGTACCGTAGACTTTAGTGATTCCCCTGTCAGACCCTCCAAAGATGACTTTTGGACCATCTTCGACTGGGGTAAATTCTTGTAATAGGCTTTTAGTCTTGGCATGTGTCAAGAGTATCCACTATCCAAATACCAGATTGGAGTTTTGTTGGCATTTGGACATATCTACAATCATAGTTCATTTTCCCTTAGGAACCCAAACAGATTTGGGTCATTGGTTCATTATTAGTTTAACACCACTAGGAGCATTAATATTGCGAGTGGTCGGTCCCGCACTATTAACTCGTTGAGTTTCAGTTTTTACAGGGTGAAACCAACAATCTATGACAACGTGACCAATCTTGCCACATCACAAACAGTCAAACCTATTGTACCTTCTTTTGTACTCCTGCTTTACCTTTTGAATGGCAGGTCTAGTAGGGGCAACCGACTTGGAGGTGAAAAGCTCATAATTACAACAGACATAAGGCTTCTTTATTTCCTTAGCCTTGGAAGCAACAGTTTTTTGCTTTGGCTGCCTTCTTAAAATTTGGTCCACGAACGTAGGGACCATACTCTTTGAGAGTTATTTCTTCATAAGGTGCCTTTAAAGCACTAACACCAAAGTCTCGGGGATGGGTCCGTCCTTGGTAGCTCTTTTTAGGATCCACATAAGTTGGCCTTACAAAGTCACCATTGGACGTCTCAAAGTCATATTTATTTGTGGGGAAGATTCCATTCTTAAAAGAGGGCTGACTTTGAGTTATCTTCCCTTTGCCTTTGGTATCAGCTTTCTTAGTAGATTTACCTTTATCAGTTATATGGACAAGACCACTACCCTTCTTGGGAGCGGAGAATTCATTGATGAGAGGAAGAATGGTCTTAGGCTTAGAGTAACATTCCACAAGTTTCCTTTCCACCAAGAGCATTTCTTCTAACTCACTTAAGTATTTCTCCTTCTGACTTAATAGTTCAACAGATCATGTTAATTCCTCTTTTATGAAGTGAACTTCATCTCTGAAAGGAGTTCATTCAACAATTTTCTCCTTCAGTCGTGATTTCACTGCCTTGAGAGAAGTGATCTCTTTTGATTACTTTTTGACTACCTTATGACATTTATTAAATGTTCCTAAAAGTTCCTGATGCTAAGCCATCAAGTAAGAATCGTCTTCCTTAGAATAATAGCCTTCATGACCATTAGAAGAGGTTTTAGACTCAGATATCATATTATGAGAGTTAACCTTCCCGTTGAATTGGGAGTCGCCAACTTCCTCATCTGAATGGGTAATGATCCCGAAGTAAGCTTCTTCATTTTCAGAGTTGGACTCACTTGAGTCACTGTCACTAAGAGTCTTTGACTTCTTTGAAACAAAGTTCTTCTCTTCCTTCCTCTTACCTTTGAAAGATCTCTTCTTTTTTTCTTAGATCCTTCCTTCTTTTTGCACGGACACTCTGTGAAAGTGCAAGCTAGATCTAATATACTCTAGAGGGGGGGGGGGGGTGAATTGAGTATAGTGCTTGGTAAAAACTTTTTACAACAGTTGTTGTAATCCTAAGTGAATAGGGAAGCAAATAATATAAAGTTAATCTAAACTCAGAATAATCACAAAGCAATCACAAAGCACAGCCAGAAAACAAAAGAAAAATATGCAACCAGATGACACAAGGAGCTATAGTGGTTCCCCAATCAACCTAGGTACATCCACTCTTCTACCACCCTAGGTAGGAATCCACTACAGGATGAGTTGATCAGGTGTCCTGGGCACCAATGAGCTTTTGATAAGGTGCTCAAAAACCAAACCAGATTTTTTGATCAGGTGTCTTGCCACCAATGAGCTTTTAATAAGGTGCTCAAAAACCAAACACAAACTTTTGAAGGGAGTTTGAAAAACCCTTTACAGTAGAGAGAGAGAGAGAGAGGGATGATAAGATCTTCTCTGTCAACAGTCAGAGAGAAGATTGTGGATGTTGTCAAAGCTCCCCCTGAGATCTTGAGTTGTTCAGGAAGTGAAGCTTTGCAGTAGGGTGATAGGCCTTCAGAAGATTGATCTCCAGCAAATGATGATTTCAGCAACAACTGAAATGTGAGGTGTCTGGAGTCTTGAATGATGATGGCCTTTGAACACTTGAAACAAAAGAGATCTGAAGATTTCAGTTTGTTGATCTCCTTTTGGTGTTGGTGTTCTGTATGAATTCTTGAGACAGAGAATGTCTGCAACTCTCTTTATTTCTCTTGTGTAATAGTTGTTGTAAGAGTTGTTGTTGCAGAGAATATTTTTCTTTTTAACTTCTTGTTCTTCTTTTTTCTGGAATTGAAAAATCTGATCTTTTATTCATTTTCTCTGAATAGAAATGATCCTCTGTCCAAGATAGTCGTTGGTCTATCATTAAATGACTTCCTTAATTGCAATTGTCTTCTGGAGGAAAGTCCAATAAACATTCCTTGAAAATCCCTTGAAACTTGCTCCAGAATAAATGAAAATGGCTACAAGATCTCTGAATTAATTGCTGATAATAATTCCATATCTGTCCAAATTTGAATCTTGAAAATCATTGAAATCTTCAGAAAAACGTCGAACTGAGCTCCACTATCGTCGAACTGAGCTCAGAGATTTGGACTTAGACAGAAACAGAGATCGTCGATCTGAGCTCAACTATCGTCGAACTGAGCTCAGAGATAGAGGATCAAACTAGACTCAAGATCGTCGAACTGAGCTCAAAGATCGTCGAATGGAGTTCGACGACTTGATGAAGTTGAGCTCAGAGATCGTTGAATGGAGTTCGACGACTCGTCGAAGTGAGCTCAACGATCGTCGATTGGAGCTCGACGATTCGTCGTACTGAGCTCGACGAAATTACTTAGTCTCCAAACTGAAAAACCTGGTCTTGAGGGCAGCTTCCAAACCTAACTACTAACCCTTAGACTCAATTTTAATTGACCTTTAGATCTATACAGTGAGGTCAAAACAGGTTTCCTAAGAGACATAGTTATCCTGACCCAAATCAGTAATAGGGTGTTCCAACAATCTCCCCCTATTTGGGTTAGGATTAATATTTACAGAAATTGGAAAATTACAAACATACAGAACAACAATATAACAACAAAACATTGCAGAAACACAGATATTATCTCAGACAAATCATAAAACAGCATATATTGTCACCTTACAAAATTACTCCTTTTCCTTGCTCTTTATAAGTACTATTTCCCTGTTTGGATTAAGAGCTTCCTTCTTAGATCTTCTATCATCAGCTGCACCTAGAGATGTTTGTTGTTTTGGCCTTGGTACTACAGCTTCAGGGTGCAGCTTCATGTAGCTTTCAGAATCAAAGAACTTGCTGGAGGAGTATCTTTCCATTTCCTTTTTCCTTTATTCTGACAAAGTAGTAATACTGGAGGTGTCTTTTCCTTGCTCTCTAGCTTTCTTAATCTGATCCAAAGCAGCTATTTCCTTCATCCTAGTTGTCCAGGAAGTTGGATTGTTCTCTGGATCCTCATATGGCACTGGAGGCTCATACCTATTAGAGGGATTATCTGGAGGAGCTCTGGAGGAGACTAATTCTTTCAGCTTATAAGTAAAGGGACCTGAGGTTGTATCAGATGGACCTTGTCCTTCCCTTGAATATGGGTGTTGCCTGGAGTAACCTTTGGAATAAACTTGAAGTTCTCTTTGGTTGCCTCTGTAGTTTCCTCTCCTTGATTGATAGCCTCTGGATTGGCTTCCCCTATGTTGAGATCTTCCTTGAGGCTGATAAGGGGTTTGGCTTCTGGCAGAGGGTTGAACAGCAGAGCTTCCACCTGCACCTGCATCAGGTGAGGGAGGAGGTGGAGGAGGATGATGGAACTGAGAGGAACCTTTCTCATACTTTCTCTTCTTCTTCATAGCCTTTAGTTGATTCTTGGAGTATTGTATCCAATGTTCTATGATGGGGCAGTCATGCAATATGTAGTAAGGAATATCATTAGTATCTTTGACTTTAGCTGGAGGAACCCTTTTCATTGCCTTGCTTCTGGCCTTTCTTTTCCTTGCTATAGTAGTAGAAGAATCATCTGAATCAGTTCTGAACTGATCACTTTCTGAGCTTTGTTCATCATACAGTGCATCAATCCTTTTGAGATAGTCTTTCTGTTGTTGTGATTGAGCAGGAGAAATAGTAGTGACAGCAACAGTAGCAGCAACAACAGAAAGAGTAGTAGAAATAACACTGGCAGAAGTTGTAGCAGCAGCAGTAGATATAGCAGTAGCTGGGGCAGCAGATTCAGATATAACACTTTCAGATACAACAGTTTCAGCATCAGCAATAACATCAGCAATAACAGTAGGCTCAAAATCAAATGCCTTTGTATGTATATCCTCAGAAACTAAAACATAATACACATCAGAACTAACAGAAACAGCAACATTTGCAGCAGTGGGAGCAGCATCAGTACTTTAAACAGAGACTGAAGGAGCAGCAGCAACAGAAACAGCAGGGGCAGCAACAAAAAGGGACTTTATAAAAGAATTAATGAGACTGGTGTCATAGCTTGAAAAGGGCACAATGGCCTTGGATAGATCTTCAGATGGCTGGACTGCAGTGCTCTCTGGAAGACAGCTGAAATAAACTGAATCAAAATCTGATAATAATGATCTGAGGTCCATTGAGAAAACTGCAACTTGTGGTGTTGAGGCTTGAGCTTGAACTGAGGTAACAGCAGCAGCAGGCAATCTAACCACTTCATGAGGCATCTCCCCCTGCCTAGATTCAGTCAAGACTGGATCAAGGCACCCAGATGAAGGGATTACCTGAGGAGGAATAAGAGAGGAGAGCCTGGCAGACAGGTCTACAACTGACTGTAGAAGTGGAGCCAAGGAGGTCTCCAACAAGAGTGATAGCCTGGGAGCTATCAGCTCATACAGTCTGTCTGCTAAGGCTGGAAGATCTACATGCTCAATAGGGATTTGAGCAGAGGTAGGGACTGAAGGTGGAGCAGCTGGAGATGTGGGTGGAGAGCTGGTGGATGGTGGAAATGAAGGTTGAGATAAGGGGATTGTTGAAATGGAAGATAGTGGAATGGAAATAGAAGGTGTGAAGGAGGGTTGAGCAATGATATCTTGAAGCAATTATTGATATGATGTGGATGAAGAGGGTAGATCAGGAGGGGATGAAGGGGAATCATCCATAAAGGAATCATCCAGAAGTGTGAAAGATGGAAGTTGAGATGATGAATCAATTTCCTGATATGGGTAGTGATGTAAAGGATGGAAGAGTTCTTCTGTTAGTGGAAGAGTTGGAGAATGGATAGAAGTTGGAGATGGGGTTGAAATTATGATGGTGGAGGAAACTATAATGGTGGATATGACTGGTGGAGATGAAATAAGAGGTGGAGGAGGAGAAGAAGATCTAGGCAAGTCTTTTGTAGGGGCAGAGACTGGAGGGGAAGAGATTGCAATAGCCCTTGTGCCTGAAGTGGTAGATGCAGAGGGACTGCTGGGCTTCACTATCTGCCTGTCCCATTTGCCAAAGAGGGCACAAGTGAGCCTCTTAGAGGCATTGATGTGCATCCCGGTTGAGACTAGCAGGGCAGGGCATCTGTTTTGAAGAAACAGCCCTAATATCCTTCCAGAATTCACAAAATTCTTGTTGATTTTCTTCTTAATCAGATCAAAGAAAACTTCTCCTCAATTCAATTGTTTCTTATCCACTAGAGCACCCATCAAGCATAGCTGATACCTGGAGATGGTATCATGGGCTGAGTGCTTGGCCAATAGAACTTTTCCTACAACATCAGCCAAAAATCTGTACTCAACAGATAAATTCTTCTTCAGCAGCTTGCTAGGGTTTACATCTGTATGTCCCATTCTCTCAAGCATAGTAGAAAATTCTTCTCCAGACATTTCAGCAGAGTCCTCTCCAGAATTTAATCCAAAAATCTCTGTCAGAATAGTAGGTGTCAGAGGTACCTGGGTTCCAGAAATTGATCCAATCACTGTATTCTGGTCCTGGTTGTGGGCAGTATATACTCATTCCTTGATTTCATCAGCAGCCAATTTGATTCTGGTAGACATTATAGTAACTAGCTTTTGCTCCTAGAAAAGTTCTAGAATTTCTTGGAAAATCTGATCACTGGTATTGAAAGAGTCCATATCTATATCAAATCCTGCATCAAATTTCATGGCAGCTAGGACTGCAACTGAGACGGCCATTGTTTCCTGCAAAAATCAACAAACAAACGACCAAGTGTAGAGAATTTTGGAGGGAAAGAGAATTTTTGTAGAAAGTATGAAAGCGCAAGGGAGAACGACGACCGAAAAAAGAGTTTTATATTAGGGTTCGACGCAGAAAAGGAAAGATCGTTGAACTCATTTCGACGATCGGGGCTTCTAAAGGAAACTGAAAGGTCTTCAATATCGCCGATCTCCGTTCGACGATATCAGAGAGCGTCGAGCTCCGTTCGACGATCGTTCAGAAAACAATATCGTCGAGCTTCGTTCGACGATCGCTGACCTGGAGAGATAGTTGAGCACTATCTGAGAAGCGCTGAACTCTGGTCGACGATTTCGGAAAGCGTCGATCTCCGTTCGATGATCTGGGGGAAAATCGTCGAGCGCATTTCAGAGACCAGAAACACTCTATATACTAGAAAGATTAAATTGTTTGCCTAGTCTTGGTCAATTTTTAGAGTTTCAAAGTCTTGGAACTTATTTTAGACTTCCTCCATCTAACATTCCTAACTGATTCAGGAAGAAGGTGTGTTTCTTTTCATCCAAGGGTTTGGTGAAAATATCTCCCCTTTGTAAATCAGTTGGGATATATTGAAGTTCAATTTTTTTTCTCAACATTATCCCTTAGAAAGTGATGCCTAATTTCTATGTGTTTTGTCCTACTATGGAGGACTGGATTTTGAGCTATAGAAATAGCACTGGTATTATCACAAAAGATTTTAGACTTCTCTAAGTTGTAGCCATAGTCTAGGAGTTGGTTTTGAATCCACAATATTTGTGAACAACAACTACCTGCAGCCATATATTCAGCTTCAGCAGTTGAAGTTGACACAGATGTTTGTTTCTTACAAAACCAAGAGACAAGTCTGTCACCAAGAAACTGACAAGTTCCACTGGTGCTTTTCCTATTAATTCTGCATCCAGCATAATCAGCATCAGAAAATCCAGTTAAGTCAAATGCTGAATCTTTTGGATACCAGAGACCTAGATTTGGACAACTTTTAACATACCTGAGAATCCTTTTTACTAATGTTAGGTGTGACTCTGTAGGGTTCACTTGGAATCTAGCACATATGCATGTAGCAAACATTATGTCAGGTCTACTAGCTGTAAGGTACAATAAAGAGCCAATCATTGCTCTATATGTGGTCTGATCAACAGGTTTCCCATGTTCATCAGCATCTAATACAACATTAGTAGGCATAGGTGTTTTCATGCATGATGCTTCAAACATACCAAATTTCTTAACCAATTCTTTTGCATACTTGGTTTGAGAAATAAAGATGCCCTCAGCATGTTGCTTGATTTGCAATCCTAGAAAGAAGGATAGCTTACCCATGCTACTCATTTCAAATTTAGAATGCATTAGATTGGAAAACCTTCTGCATAAATTTGAATTAGTAGAACCAAAGATAATATCATCTATATAGATTTGTACTAGTAGGGTATGGGACTTATGGGTTCTAATAAAAAGAGTTTGGTCTACTCTACCCCTTATAAACTCATTTTTCAGAAGGAAGCATGCTAAGGTCTCATACCATGCTCTAGGAGCTTGCTTGAGACCATATAATGCTTTATTCAATTTAAAAACATAATCAGGATGAGTTGGAGAGATAAAACCTGGAGGTTGTCTGACATAGACTTCTTCTTTGATATCTCTATTTAGAAAAGCACTCTTTACATCCATCTGGTATACTTTGAAACCTTTGTGTGTTGCATATGCTAAGAAGATTCTAATAGCCTCCAACCTTACAACTGGTGCAAAAGTCTGGTCATAATCTATGCCTTCTTCTTGAGAGTACCCTTGAGCAACTAGCCTTGCCTTGTTCCTTACAATGACTCCTTGATCATCCAATTTGTTTCTGAACACCCACTTTGTTCTAACAATGGAGTGATCCTTAGGCCTTGGTACTAGTTCCCAAACTTTGTTCCTTTCAAATTGATGCAACTCTTCTTGCATTGCAATGATCCAGTGTGGATCTTGCTCAGCATCTTGAATGGATTGAGGTTCAATTTGAGAAAGGAAGCAAGTGTGCATCAGGTTTTGGTTGACCTGATTTCTGGTTTGCACACCAGCTGAAATGTCTCCAATTACTTGGGAAATTGGATGGTCTCTTGATGTTACTAAATCAATAGGAGGTGTTGATTGTTCACCAACCTGTGTGGTTGTTTCCTCTTGTGGTACAACAACTGGCTCTTCAAGAAGTTTCTCTTCAGGATGTTGAATGTCTTCTTCATCTTCACTGCTTTCCTCTTCTTGAATGATTTGTAATCTGTTCAAGTCTTCAACAAGAGAATGTACATGCAAAGGTTCTATGGTAGAAGTGTTCTTCTCCTTGAAAGACATGTTAGATTCATCAAAAGATATGTGAACAGATTCTTCAATTTTAAGAGTTGATTTATTATATACCCTATAAGCCTTACTGATCATGGAGTATCCCAGAAACACTCCTTCATCAGCTTTAGGGTGAAATTTTGCTAAATATTTCTTGTCATTATTATGAATATAACAAATACAACCAAAAATTCTAAAATAATCTACTTTAGGTTTCTTCCCTTTGAGTAATTCATAGGGAGTCTTGCCCTTCAGTTTATGTATTAAACTTCTATTCAGCACATAGTTGGAGGTGTTCACTGCCTCTACCCAAAAAGATAGAGGAAGGTGAACATCTGACAATAATGTAGTGGCAGATTCAATAAGGGTTCTATTTTTCCTTTCACCTACCCCATTTTGTTGAGGAGTTCTAGGAGCTGAGAAAGTATGTCTGATCCCTTCACTCTGACAGAACTCTTGCATAAGAAGAGAATCAAACTCTGTCCCATGATCACTTCTGATCAGGGCAATGTGAGTATTGAACTCAGTCTGTATGCATTTGAGAAACTCTGTCATACACTTAAAGTTATCAGACTTCTTCCTCAGAAAGAACACCCATGTGAATCTAGAGAAGTCATCTACAACTACTAAAGTGTAAGATTTCCCTCTTAAGCTTTATACTGTAATGGGTCCAAAAAGATCCATGTGTAACAGATAAAAAATCCTAGGTGAATCACTCTTATTAAGTGACTTGAAACTATTTTTGGTTTGCTTGCCTAATTGACAAGCCCTGCAGAGTCTTTCCTTCTTGTAGGGGAAAGAAGGTAGTCCTCTAACAAGGTTGTCCTTGGATAGCCTAGCAATGGTTCTAAGGTTTATATGCCCTAGTCTCTTATGCCATAAAACATTAGGTCTACTAACAGAATTAAACAGACAAATATCTACTTCAGTTGAAAGAAAGTCTACTAAATAGATGTTACCTTTCCTTTTACCTGTCAACACAGTTGTGTTGTCCTCTGATTGGATCCTGCATAAGGATTTGCTGAAAGTCACTTGGTAGCCTTCATCACATAGCTGACTGATGCTGATCAAGTTGTGCTTCAGTCCTTCCACATAGGCTACTTTCTTGAATGTGACTGTCCTAATTTGGATTGCTCCATATTCTTTTGTTAATCCAAAGTTTGAATCACCAGATATGACTTTGGGTCCAAGCTTGGCTTCAAAGGATGTGAGATTGTCCTTGCTTCCTGTCATGTGCTTTGAGCATCCACTATCCAAATACCATTGTTGGTTTGATGTTGGATAGGTCTTCACCTGCACATAAAATAATTTACTTGTTTTTGACCCAGTTTACCTTGGGCCTAGGTTGATAACCTTTAAATTCAGAAATAAATGACATCCCTGGTTGAATCTTATAACCTTCAGGATGATATCTCCTTGGAGGAATTATCCATTCAATATAAGGGTTAAGTCTGGATGAAGGACCCCTAGGATTGGAATTTGATTTACCCTTGAAGAAGTTTTCAAATCTCTGATCTCTGCTCGACGATCGTTGAGCTACGTTCAACGATCTTGGGTCAGATCATCGAGCTCCGTTCGATGATCGACTGTAGCAGGGTTCAGGGATTAGAGATCATCGACCTGAGTTCGACGATTTTGCCTGAGATCGTCCATCTGCATTCGACGATCGTCTAGCTCCATTTGACGATCTTTGTTGAACACTTGATTTCTTGGGTAAGTCAGAATTCTTCCTAGCTACCTCTACAACTCCCTTCCCTTTATCAGAAATAAACTTAATTGGGGTTGTTAGAACTATAGGTTGGCTGGATGAAGCACCCAAGCCCAGTGTACTATTGAATCTAGAGTTCACTGTGCTTGTGATGTCCATTAGCTTGATGTTCTCCCATTGAGGGATTCTTCAAGCTTCTTGGCCTCTGACAGCTCACTTTTCAGTGAAGCTATCTGCTCCCTACAACACTCCAACTCCTCAGAGAGTTTGAGGTTTTCTGATTTTAAGGTACTGTGCTCAGATAATTGATTTCTGAGAGAAATGATTTCCTTCTCAGATTTTAATAGGTCTAAACATAGTGCTTTAAATTCATACTTAAAGTCCTCAGAATTGAAATCAAAAGAACTTATCATCTGGTCCTCTTCAAGTTGAGTCTCTGAGTCTGACTCTGAATCTTCTGCATCAGAATTATATTGTGAGGCATTGATAGCCATCATGCAGAATTCCTTCTCTTCAGCATCATCCTCATCATCACTTGAGCTGGAAGAAGTTTCTGATTCTTCTTCTATCTCACTCCAAGATTCAGCAACAAATCGCTTCCTTGTGTGTTTGTTCTTGCTTGAGGAGGGTTTTCCATTGCAATTCTTCTTGAAGTCCTTGTCCTTTCTTCTTTCTTTCTTGTCCTTTCTGTCCTTGTTTTTGTTCTCTAGATAGTCAGGCACAATGTGGCCTGGTTTCCTGCAACCAAAGCAAATAATTTCTTTATTATTTGATTTATCATACCTTGGCTTGTCATGTTCTTTGTATGATCTCTTCCTGAAGTCCTTTCTGGCCATTTTGTAAAATCTTTTGGCCAGTAGACTAAGCAGCTCATCATTACCTGGGATTTTGTCTTCAGGCTGATCTTCAGTAGCTTTGAAAGCTATTGACGTTTCCTTTCTTGTGGCTGGTGAGGCAGCCTTCTGCTCTTCTTCTCTATTTTTGATGAGCAGCTCATAATACTTGAGCTTGCCCAATAGAGCTTCTGTTGTGATCTCATTGAGACTTCTAGTATCCTTGATTGGCCAGATCCTTGAGTCCCAAGTGCTTGGGAAGCACATTAGGATTTTATCATTTAGCTCAGTCAATGATATCTCCTTATCCAAAGTTTTCAGCTCATTGACTATAAGACTGAGTCTGTTATACATATCTCCTACTGACTCAGCTTCTCCTTTCTTGAAGTTCTCATATTGGGTTATTAGGTGAGATCTTCTGTCCTTTCTTTCATCAGCAGATCCTGAGACTATTTCAGATAGCTTGTTCCAGATCTCCTTTGCTGAGTTGCATTCAGCTACCTTTTGTAAAATGTCATCAGACATAGTCTGGGCTAAGATATTCATAGCCTTTGCATCTGCTACTTTCCACTTCTTGATGTCAGCATCTGTTCCTGATGGAGGTGGAACAACACTTGTACTTGTGTTCTCTGGAGGTCTTGGACACACTGTCAAAACAGAATTGAAGATGTCCTCATCAATAGAATTCATGTAGAGTCTAATCCTTGCCTTCCAAAGTGCAAACTTGGATAGATTGCACACTGGAGGTCTGGTGCTAACATAATCTTTGTTTTGGGCCATGTTTTGTGAGGAAATAATTCTAATAACAAAATCTACAACAAGCAGATCTAACTATAGGAATCTTTGGGTTCAGGTGTTAGCCTGTGCAACCACTGAGATGTGGTATTTTTAACCAACCTCCCTCTGATACCAATTGAAAGTGCAAGCTAGATCTGATATACTCTAGAGGGGGGGGGGGTGAATAGAGTATAGTGCTTGGTAAAAACTTTTTACAACAGTTGTTGTAATCCTAAGTGAACAGGGAAGCAAATAATAAAAAGTTAATCTAAACTCAGAATAATCACAAAGCAATCACAAAGCACAGCCAAAAAACAAAAGAAAAATATGCAACCAGATGACACAAGGAGCTATAGTGGTTCCCCAATCAACCTGGGTACATCCACTCTTCTACCACCCTAGGTAGGAATCCACTGCAGGATGAGTTGATCAGGTGTCCTGGGCACCAATGAGCTTTTGATAAGGTGCTCAAAAACCAAACCAGATTTTTTGATCAGGTGTCTTGCCACCAATGAGCTTTTGATAAGGTACTCAAAAACCAAACACAAACTTTTGAAGCGAGTTTGAAAAACCCTTTACAGCAGAGAGAGAGAGAGGGATGATAAGATCTTCTCTGTCAACAGTCAGAGAGAAGATTGTGGATGTTGTCAAAGCTCCCCCTGAGATCTTGAGTTGTTCAGGAAGTGAAGCTTTGCAGTAGGGTGATAGGCCTTCAGAAGATTGATCTCCAGCAAATGATGATTTCAGCAACAACTGAAATGTGAGGTGTCTGGAGTCTTGAATGATGATGACCTTTGAACACTTGAAACAAAAGAGATCTGAAGATTTTAGTTTGTTGATCTCCTTTTGGTGTTGGTGTTCTGTATGAATTCTTGAGACAGAGAATGTCTGCAACTCTCTTTCTTTCTCTTGTGTAATAGTTGTTGTAAGAGTTGTTGTTGCAGAGAATATTTTTCTTTTTAACTTCTTGTTCTTCTTTTTTCTGGAATTGAAAAATCTGATCTTTTATTCCATTTCTCTGAATAGAAATGATCCTCTGTCCAAGATAGTCGTTGGCCTGTCATTAAATGACTTCCTTAATTGCAATTGTCTTCTAGAGGAAAGTCCAATAAAACATTCCTTGAAAATCCCTTGAAACTTGCTCCAGAATAAATGAAAACGTCTACAAGATCTCTGAATTAATTGCTGACAATAATTCCACAGCTGTCCAAATTTGAATCTTGAAAATCGTTGAACTCTTCAGAAAAACGTCGAACTGAGCTCCACTATCGTCGAACTGAGCTCAGAGATTTGCACTTAGACAGAAACAGAGATCGTCAATCTGAGCTCAACTATCGTCGAACTAAGCTCAGAGATAGAGGATCAAACTAGAGTCAAGATCGTTGAACTGAGCTCAAAGATCGTCGAATGGAGTTCGACGACTTGATGAAGTTGAGCTCAGAGATCATCGAATGGAGTTCGACGACTCGTCGAAGTGAGCTCAACGATCGTCGATTGGAGCTCGACGATTCGTCGTACTGAGCTTGACGAAATGACTTAGTCTCTAAACTGAAAAACCTGGTCTTGAGGGCAGCTTCCAAACCTAACTACTAACCCTTAGACTCAATTCTAATTGACCTTTAGATCTATACAGTGAGGTCAAAACAGGTTTCCTAAGAGACATAGTGATCCTGACCCAAATCAGTAATAGGGTGTTCCAACACTCTGCAATCACGTGTCTTGACTTATTACAACAATAACAAAGTATGTCAGAAGAATAATGTTTGTTTGGTTTAGACTTAACCTGTCATCTCGATTGTAGCTTTTCTTAGACCGATCACCATCACAATGTGATCTTCTGAAATCTGAGGAGGACTTATTTTTCTTTTGCCTCCTCTTACTGAGCATTCTTCTAAGTTATTTGGAGATTAGCGAGAATTCTCCATCAGACAACTCAGAGCCTATTGTGCTTAGCTCGGAATCTTCTTGGGCATCAGAAGCTCGTGTACTTACTGGTGACACAACTTTAGATTTTCTTGTCTCTTCGGCCTTCAACTCTACTGACTTATCTTTGCTCGAGGTCTTACTACTTTGCTCCTCTTTCTTTCAAGTATTCATTTGCAATTCATATGTGAGGAGCTTTCTGAACAAATTCTGGGGATCAATCTCTGACAACTTTTCGAATTCCCAAATGGCCATAACTTTAGTGCCCATTCTTTTGTCAGGGATCTTAGGAATTTATCGTTGAGCTCCCCATTAGTAAATGTATGACCATAGTTTCTGAGGTCGTTGACGATCTTAAAGAATTTTTTGAAGCTGTCAGTAATTGTATCATTGTCCCTTGCTTGAATGTCTCATATTCTTGATTAAGTATATATCTCTGATCATCTCTAACTTCTTCAATTCCTTCCATGTGAACTACAAGACAGTCCCACATCTCTTTGGCAGATTTGCAGTGGAATAAATTTTGCAGCATTGAATCATCCACTGCACTGGCTATGATATTCTTTTCCTTTTTATCCAAGGAGACCAGAGTAATTTCATCCTTAGTCAAGTCCATCATTTTCTTCGGAATCATAACAGTAGGATTCAGAGCAGATGGATGTGTGGGAATGTGAGGTCCGTCTTTAACAATCTGAAAGATACATGGATTAGCAGCTTCCATGTAGAATCTGACTATTTCCTTCCCCATGTGGAAGTTCTCCTTAGTGCACACAAGCAACTTCATCGAAGTTATATCCTTGCTTCTATCCATTGCAACTGAGCGGTATCTCTTGACAACTAGATTGGAGATATTGTTCAAGGTGTTAACCTTATATCGAATAACACTCCTATGATATCAATTAAATGTATCTAAAGGTCAACTTAAATCACCTAGAGGGGGTGAATAGGTGAGTTCTGCATCTTTTTACGGAATAAAAATAACAGAAAAATAAACACACAGAAACACAAAGATTTATAGTGGTTCCCCGAGTTGGGTACGTCCACTGTCCCACCACGCCTATCTACCACGAAGGGCTAGATTCGGCTACTTCACCTTTATCTTAGATTCTTCAAATCTTACACCTCAGAGACTCAACTCCTACAACTCGGAGACAATGCTCCTACAACTTGGAGAACAACGCTCCTATAACTCGGAGAACAACGCTCCTACAACTCAGAAACAATCTCTCATACAACTCGATCCTCTAAACAAGGATCTACAACTCGATCCCAAAAATAAGGATCTACAACTCGGAGGCAAAACCTTCTACAATATCTTAAAATGATTTACAATAATAGAATAAAACTAATCTTCTACAGATCTGAAATATTTGATCTTCCTTTCCTCCGAAAAGTGAAACTTGAAAATCTTGAGGAGAAAGGAAATCTGAAATCGTTGAAGGATTGATCTGAACAAAGGATCCATTAGATCTGAATAGAATTTGAACCTTATGAGAAAAGAGTCCTAGTCGACACTTCTTAAAGAAGAACAAATCGAGCGTCGCGTTGATGTCGGCCGAGAGAATCACGAAGATCGTGAACGATAGCCGACAGGTTCTTTCTTGGAATGTTTCGATTTGAGTGTATATGCACGATTAGGGTTAAGAATAAAATACCCCATGTATTTATAGAAATTCTTCTTCTTCAACGGCTAGAAATCCCTTCCAAATAAAGAAATCGCGGAACACTGTATATGGCGGTCGAGATTGAGCCGTGGCGGAATTTGAAAACAAAATTCAAAAATCTAAGTCATATTCATCGAGTATCGTCGAGTATGTACAGGTATACTCGTCAAATAGCTTAGATATTCGACGAAAAAGACTTAATAGATAACAATGCTTTCCTAAAGAGAAACTCGACGAATTCGACGAGTATCGGCTAGTTCGCTCAACGAATTTGACGAGTATCAACTAGCTAACTCGATGCATTCGATGCCTAGGATAAGTGATATTCGATGAATATCACTTAGAGAAATCCAGATAAGTAAATTCGAGACGTCCCGACGAATTCGTCGTGTATCGACAATATATTCGACGAGTATCGATAGATACCCTCGATGAATTCGACGAGTATACATGAGGATACTCGGCGATTTTTCTTGACTTATTTCCAAAAGTTCAAAGATTATTCCCCAAGTAAATGTGATGGATTCGACGAGTGCTAGTAAGAATACACGACGAATTCAACGATTATCCATCTGTATACTGGACGAATTAAATAAGTATTCACTACTATACTCGATGAATTTTACTTAGAGAAAATTTGTTCTCCTGAAAGCAGCAACTAGTCCTTCCTAGTTTCTTTTAATGTACTTGAAGTAGAAGTACATCTCAATAGAGAGATTACACATGAGTCAACACATTGACCTACATAATGAAGGATTACATTGTATAGTCATGTGTTTCATGATTCGCTGTAACCTGATATTGAGTTATACTTAGCAATATAGTCCTGCAAGTACATAACTAAATAAATAGCATCAAATATAATCTCAATTCATCTTAGTTCAAGGGACACTTCTATAAACATGGGTCATTGTGGATATAATACCCAACAGTCGAGTATACTCGATGAATGGACTTAGCTTTTCTGTATGTGGTGTCTAGTTACAGCCTGGGAGAATTTACGGTACATTAGGACTTGTACAGAATGACGATTTAATGTCTTGTCTATTCAGAAAACTTCATTTATGTTATAAGAAGGGTGGTCCAATGAGAGAATTACACATGAGAGGAAGACTTTCAACCCTAAAAACACCGACCACTTCTTTATAAGGATAACCCGAACCCTAGAAGGCTTCTCCATTGGTCGACTTTTTCCCTCTTCCTAAAGAACAATGAACTAAACACGATACCGCCGAAAAATTGAGCACGACATGCCGCAAAGGAGAAGGACATGATCCATGGACATGAATTAGGTGAGCTTCCTATCTTTTCCCTTGGTGCTAGATCTTTAGATTCAAAGTGTAGGAGAGACATCGACTCAAGAAAGCTTGATTTGTGAGTTTAATGGAGATTTCCTAGGAAGGAACCACACTAGAACTTCCGTTCTAGGACGCCGATAGCCGCATGAATATTTTCAATCATCTCCTCGCTTCATAACGAACATGGAGGACTTGATCTCATTAAGAATCGTGGTCTAATGAGGGAGAAAGGGAAGAGAGAAGTTGGATGTGTTTTGTGTGATGGCTAGAGGAAGGAGATGAACCGATGTCATTCATACATCTTTACAATGCGTGCAAAAGTGTTGTATAGAAATCTATTTTTCTGTGTGCAGCAAACTTCAAGGCCGATTTCAGGTATGATCCATTTTGATTTAGGTTTCGAGCTCCACATGAAAGTTGTTGCCTCAAAAAGACCTTTCCAACGGATGGTTACAAGTTTTCAGAAAAGTTGTGTATCCCCGTGAAAGTGCAGCCAAAATTGCTGCACTGTAATAATTTAAGTGCAGGTTGGTTCTGTCTAAGTGCACACGGCTAGATTGAAACCCGATTTCAGGTGTGATGGATTTGGATTTGGACCCCAGGCTAAACATGGAACTTATAGCCCTTGAAAATAACTTCATGATTTGGGGTTCCTTGTAATTTTTGGTTGATGTAGCTTCCTGAATGCCAGTTTTGGTAAACTTTGGTGCGTAGCCATGATGTATTAATATTTGGATGATTTCCTTGTTCTCCGAATTGATTACTCGGGAGATCGGTTGGTAAATAGTTGATGATAATGTGATCACCCCTTGCATGATTAATTTTTTTGGAAAGAGTACTTATTGCGAGTACTTGGGGGTTTTTAAAACAAAGTTCGGTAGAGATGATTGAATAATTATGATGCATATGTATGTGATAAATGCTAGAAAGGCCTGGATGAGGTATACCCCCATGGCCAAATGATGAGCTTAACCTTGATCTCAAGTATTGAACGAATGACTGGTATAATCCACTGCTTAGAGTACAATAAGTCCCTACAGGTAGCAGTGAGTGATTGGTGTAGCAATTAGGATGGATTGCCATCCTATGTTAAATGTGGACCCTTGTGTGCTTTGGATGATGGTGTTAGCTATAATATGAAGGGACTCGGTTAGAGCTTTTGAATGCATTATAGTTTGCTAAATGTGAATTGCATGGGTTGGGTGTGTGTTGATATATGGTATATGATCTTGCATTGATAATTTGGTGGCAGGTCTACGGGCTCGCCAGTCGTCATACCGACGGGAGCTGGCAGTTAGACCTTGGGCGGTTGGGCTTGGTACTTTGGTGTTCACTCCTAAAGGCACGTTCCGTGCTAGTGGGTGGTTGGGCTTGGTTCTTTGGTGATTCACTCCTGAAGACTCCTTCCATGCCATTTACAGGCGAGTTGGGATGGGCTCTTGGTGCACATCTACCTAAGACCCATTCTGAGTCGTAGTATGCAGGGACTCCATTACTATGTTCTTAGCGTTGAGGCGTATGGAGTTCTAGGCTTGGTAGTTTGTATGCCTGCATTTGATTGGAGATGCCTACATTATTGTCACCATTTGACCACGATGGTTGATGTCTGAGAGGTTAGCTATCCACTTGAAAAGGGGGAACTAAAGGTCTATATCGATATAGCAAGTGTGTGTGTGTGCATGGGTGAGTCATCATACTGCATTCATTTCATATCATTGCATTACACCACATAAGATCCTCATTATATAAATTTGTATGGACACTTTTATATGACGAGTTACTTTGATGTACTTGATCCTTAACTTATAAATCTATATGCTTATTTTCTAATTTAAGTTAAATTTCTGTACTTATGATTGATATGATGTTAGAGTAGATATTCTTGGTACATGTTGATATTTACTTCTATCACCTGTTTATTATGAATGGTCTAATATATACATGAACTGCTAGAACGTAGACACTCTCATGTCATCTGCTTATTATTATATTACTATTATATTGTGTCCCTCATTCTTTTCCTCCTCCCGGTGCCTAGGAATCGTCGGGGTGAGCAGATGTGATAATCACTCAGTCTTTATGACTAATGGTTGCTATGTCTACCATTTTAGGAGGATACTCCGCAGGTGGGGCAGCAACAACACCTTGTGCAGGAGGATAGCCAGCCATGGGTACATGGCCTGATACGATGATACTCTCACTTCCTTCTATGACTAATGTGAGTTGTGATAGTTATGATGTAGCCTTCAGGCAATTTTATTATACTCTGATACTATAGGAGCCGATGTTGCTTCTTATAATGATGTAATATTTTGGACATTTTACTTATGTGAATCATGACTTCTGTGTTCTTTTACTTTTTGGGTTGGCATTTGTGATATCGAAAATTAGCTGGCAGAATAGGCGACTTGTGTTACAGATTAGCACGTGTGCTGATGCTACCACAAGACGGATGTTCTGAGCATAAAACTCTCCTCGGCCGTGTCTTGTGTTCCGAGAGGGGGTTTTTAGAATTGGTATCAGCTTGCACCGATCCTACGACAAAGAAGTCATTGAACGTGGTGCTACCCCCGCTCGATTATTCAATTTGCGGAAAAACTGAATTTGTGAAAGCAGTGGTTTGCCCATTTGTGATTGACACTAAGTATGTCCACCTATTACCCTACGTTTAGCCAACCTAACCCTAAATTCATACTATATGTGTAGATTCTGGTATATACAGAGCCAACGATAGCCATTCTTATTCCTCCGATCCCTAGTCCATTCCAACAGTCAGAGCTGGGGCAGACCCTAACTGCAATCTTATATGCCTTCAGGTCTCAGCAGTCCCCAGTGCAACAATAGGCCCCAGTCTCCAATTAGCTGAGTACCTTCCGAGCTCTTTCTCTACCCTCTTATCACGGGATAGAGTCAGTTGTTCGCACAGAGGAGTAGTTGGATTCTATGCAGGATTTGATGGTCAAAATCCGATGTCCAGCCAATATGGATGTCACCATAATAGTATCCATCCTAGAATTGTATGCTAAGAGGTGGTGAAAATCCCTTCTGTGCTCCACTTTTCAAGTACGAGCATACACTGACATCATTTGGAATGGGTTCAAAGACACTTTCTTACAACATTTTGTTCCCTCTACTGCTCAAGATGAACTCGAGGAAAGGTTCTTGTAGTTAAAATAAGGATCTAAATTGGTTGTGGAGTATCAACGGGAGTTTCAGCACCTTGCTAGGTTTGTTGACTCCTATGATTTGGATGATCACGGCTAAACAAAGCGCTTCTACAAAGGTTTACGAGACCCTCTAAGGTAGGTTCTTTTGTTTATAGCTGACTCGAGCCTGGCTCAGATAATTGACATGGAAACAAGTCACTCAGAGAGTATGCCTCCTAGATGTCTCCGAGATGACATCGTCTACCAAGTGTGACTTGGAAATATTGTTGGGTCCATTGCCCACAATGTCCTAGATTTGAGGAAGTCAATCTTGTCAATGATATACATATAATTGTAGTTGACAGTGATGGGACAGATAGCCTAAGTGGCTAAGTCAGGTAAGTTCTTACCTAAGTGATGGAAAGACAAAAAATTGTCTAACTCCACAGGCATTGAGTGAAGACCATTCACTCAACTCCAGATGACGTATAGCATTGAGTGAAGCTTATTTAGTCAAATCCATGAAGTGTCAAGCTTCGAATGTGGCCAAGTCCACAGACATTGAGTGAAGTCAACTAACTCAATGCTATATAACAAAAGGTTGTGAGTCAGGCTAATACAGTCAACTAACTCAACGCCTGTGGCCAAGTCCACAGGCGTTGAGTGTATCTCACGCACTCAATGCCTTAGCTTCATAATTGTTGAATAGTTGAGTTAATAGTTCGTCGAACTAAGCCCTGAGTTCGTCGATCTAAACTTTCACTTATTCGTCAAGCTGAACTCTAAATTCATCGAACTGAGTTTTTACTTATTCGTCGAGCTGAGCTCAGAGTTCGTCGAATTGTGTTCTGAGTTCGTCGAACTTAAAATGAATTCTAAAATAGAAAATCTGGCTAAGGCAGAAAGCGTTGAGTGAGGCGTGCTCACTCAATGCTCTCAACGCCATGATAAAGATTTAGTAAAAGCAAAAAAGCGTTGAGTGAGGCATGCTCACTCAACGCTCTTAATGCTTAAGATGCTGAAGAAGCAGAAATGACTAAGGCAGAAAGCGTTGAGTGAGGCATGTTTACTCAAAGCTCTCAATTCCTAAATTACAGAATATGGTTAAGGCATAAAGCATTGAGTGAAGTATGTTCACTCAACGCTCTCAACAACATGCATGCAGAAGAGGCTGCAGAAAGGATCAAGGCAAAAAGCATTGAGTATGCATTATCCACTCAACGCTGTCAATGCCTAGATAGATAGATTTGTCTAAATACTTTGGCATTGAGTGAAGCTCATTCACTCAACGCTTATTCTACTGATGCTTGATTTTGGTTAAGTCCACAGGTGCTGATGTCAGCAAAATCGACAAAGTCAACCATATTCAAATTGTGAGCGGCAAAGCCACAGTACATGACAAAAGGAGCTGCAAGCCTACTGTACGACAGATAGGTGTTAAAGCATGGCACTTTCGGAAGCTACAGGTGGAACCCACTGATCTCTAAGAGTCATTGATCAGTGAACTACAAAAGGATGAGATGGGCCAAGACACAAGATAATTTTTAGGGCATCATCAACTTTAAAATTTAGCAGCCAACTTAATCTTGTTCGCCATTGCTGCATGTAAAAAGATTGAAGCTCTCCTGCAAGAAAAAGTTCAAATAGTTATGCAGTCTCCATCAGCCATAGCAGAATCAGAAATAGTTCTGAAGAAAGAAGAACATTCAGCCTTCGGCAGGTTCAGTTAGCTGCCTGAAGACTCAAAATCAACAGATCTTTAACCTTCTTCAACAAGTTCAGGAGTCAGCTTCTGAGTTCCTCCAGCAAAAGTTTTCTTTGTTGTGAGGAGAGTTAAGTAAAAATTTCTCTGCTCTAGTTATTAACACTGAGAAATTTCTCTGTGTCAAAGTTAATTAAAATATTTCTTATTGTAGGATCCTTCTAGATCAGAGCTGTAGGGCTTTAAGCCTGTGTTTGGGCAAATTTGCCTGAGCAGTAGGAGAGGGCTCCTCTCTGAGTGTAGGATCCTATTGGGATCTGTGGTAGGTGAGTTTTACTCACTAAGAAGTAGGACAATATTGCCTAAGCTGTAGGAGAGTGAATCTCTCTGATTTGTAGGAGCAAGTTTGTTGTAAGATAGGGCAATCCTCCATAGCTTGAGTGGTAGGGTTTAATTGCCTGAGATAGGTGATACTTGTATCACTTAGTGTAGGCCTTTGTGGCTGAGGTGTAAGTCTTGGAGGAGACTGAGAGATCTTAAGGGATCTGAGATGTAAGCTCCTTGGAGCATTGTTTTGGATAAGTGCCTTGACTAACTGGAAGTTAATAAGGTGGGAGGAGAGTTGATGTACCCATAAATTTGGGGAACCACTATAAAACTACTTGTGTGCTTTTCTGTGATTGTTTTCTGGCTGCAAGTTCATAAAAAGATTTCATCTATCATAAAGTAACTCAAGAAGAAACAAAAGAAACTTAAAAGACCTAGACAAACCTATTTACCCCCCCCCCCCCCCCTCTAGGTTGCTAGCTACCTTGAAAATAAGAACTTTCAAGTGGTATCCGAGGGAGGTTGCTGAAAAAGGGATTTAACAATCTGAGTAATCTCCAAAGGTAGCTGCAGTTAAGTGAACATGGGCTCTAGAGAGAGCCAGAGAGAGCTGAGTTCCATAAAACTCCCCATCTGTAGGAAGGAGAATTTTGGAATATGGAAAGAGAGGGTGAGGCTATTTATGGAAGCCTATGATCCTTGGATCTTTGCAACAGTTAGGGAGGGAACTGTCATTCCTATGAAGGTCTCTATTCTGGATGCCAACATCAAGACACCTAAAACATACTCTGAAATGACAAAAGATGAGTTCATCTTAGCTGGCTTGGACAGTAGAGCACATAACATCATTGCTAGTGCAGTAGATGACTCAACTTTTCAGAACTTTGGATCACTTCCAGACCTCCAAAGAGATGTGGGACACTCTTATGATCTACATGGAGGGTACTGAAGAGGTAAAGGATGACAGGAAGTCTCTACTCAACTAGGAGTATGAGGCTTTCAGGCAAAATCTCACTACTAGAAAAATGACCTTTAGCCATGGTTTTTTTTGCCACGGGGGAAACCATGGATAATAATGAAATATTAGCCACGGTACCTATTTCATTTCTAATAAGTTAGTATTAGCCACGGATGACTAATTTGTGGTAAATAAAAAATTTTTTGCCACGGTTTGCCTATTTTGTGGCTAATAAACTAGTATTAGCCACGGAAGCCTAATTCGTGGCAAAAAAGTGTATTTTTAGTCCCACACCACCAATTAAAACATCAATTTCGAGTTTATATTGCCCATTCCGCAATAAATGTTTGAATTAAGCTGGGCTCGCGGGCGAGCTCGCGGGCTGCGGCGCCGGCAGGCGGCGGGGAGCGGCGGCGGGCGGTGGCAGCGGGCGGCGGGAGGCACTAGCGGAATCATTTTTATGTGAGGAATTATTGTTTGTTACAGGCCCTTTAGCCACGACAATTTAACCGTGGCAAAGAAGGAGCTTTTAGCCACGACAATTGAACTGTGGCTAATAATTGCTGAAAACAAGCCCTTTAGCCATGATTTTAATTCGTGGCTAAAATTCATGGCTAAAACATATTTGTCACGGATTCAGCATGGTTAATATTATTAGCCACGCTCGCATTGCCCACGCCCATTTGTCGTGGGTAGGCCGTGGCTAAAAGATTTTAGCCACGGTTTTGGACTTTTAGCCACAACAATCTACCGTGGCTAAAAGTTTATTTTCTTGTAGTATCTGAAAGAGAACATAGCTGCCTGCTATGAAAGATTTTTCAGGATCATAAATGAGTTGAAGACCTATGGGAGGGTCTTCAATAATTATGAAATAAATGGCAAGTTTCTCATATCTCTCACTAGAAACTGGGATACTAAGATTTGTGTCATAAGAGAGGTGGTCAAGCTTGCTGAAACTCCTCCCCAAACATTGTTTGGAAAGCTGCTCTCCTACAAGATGCAGCTAGCTGCCAGGAAAGAGTAGGAGGTCACCAGCAAATCCCAAGCCATGGAAAAGTCCTTGGCCTTCAGAGCAGAATGCACAATGAAGGGAAAGGAGAGGATTCCCTCTCCTCCAAGAATATTAGTTGATTCAGATAGCTCAGAAATAGAAGCATCAGATAGTACTATGTCTGATGAGGATTTTGCAGCCTTCTCTAGGAAACTCTAGAGGCTGATCAAGAAGAAGAAGCATTGGAAGAAGAGCTCTTCCAATTCCACTCATCACAGGAAGAATCAGTCCAAGACTGACAGGTATGGTTCCAAACCTAATAAATATAACTCTTCTAAAGTAGTTTATTATTGTTGCAGCAAGCCTGAGCATATGATAGCTGACTGCCCAGAGAAGAGGAAGGAGGCTGAGGAGAAGAAGCAGCATTAATATAATGGGAAGAAGGAGAAGTCCTTCATTATTAAGAAGGAAACGAGTTAGACAGACTCATCTATTGGGTCTACTGATCCCAATATCCCAGATTTGTAAGAAGTCAAATGGGTCAATGACATACACACATATGTGTTTGATGTGTTCTTTAGTTCATGCATGTAGGTAGTCTATGATTGGACAAGTAATGAAAAATGAGTTGGGCAGTAAACTCAAATTTTGTCGAACTCAGCTCAGAGTTAATCGAAATCAGCTTGTTGATCATCGAGCTCAACACAACATAAGCTTAAGAAATCAGGATACAAAATTCGTCGAACTTAGCTCGAAATTTGTCGAGCTTAGGTTACAATTCATTGAGCTCAGCCAAACGCTTATCAAGCTGAAGCAAGAGAAAAATTGACTAAGGCAAAAAGCGCTGAGAGTGTTGAGAAGATCAAAGTTCATCGAGCTCAGTTTGCGGTTCGTAGAGCTCAGCTCAAAGCTTGTCAAGCTAAAGCCAGAAAATATGTCTAAGACATAAGCGTTGAGACCGCTGAGAAGAAGGCATTGAGACCACTGAGATAGCTGAGAAGATGGCATTGAGACAACTGAGACAGCTGAGAAGATGGTGTTGAGATAGCTGAGACAACAGAAATAAAGTTAGCTGGAATTTTTCTAAGTCCAGAAGCGTTGAGTGAAGCAGGTTCACTCAATGCTTTTAATGAAGAGGAAAGAGATGAAACAAAGAATTGTCTCAGCTGATACATGAAAAACCGTTAAGACCGCTGAGACAGTTAAAAGTACAAAAACCACTAAGACAACAGATAAAGGAAAGCGCTGAGACAAAGGCTTGTCTCAGCTAATAATGGAAAACCTCTAAGACCGTTGAGACCACTGAGACAAAGCCAGGGAATGTTCTAAGTCCAGAAGCGCTGAGAGCCAAGACTGATGGCATTGAGTGTCTCAACATCACTCAATGCTTGATGAGATTCTGAAATATTTTCTAAGTCCAGATGTTGATGACCACTACTGACGTCATCAAAGTCAAAATTGCAGGAAGCCGTTGTTGCAAAGATGTTACAGCGGCGAAAGATGTTTTGTCCCTTTCTGATGGAGTTAGCACTCACCAATCCTTGGTGGGCCCACATACTATGGCGTCATTGATTCAAATCAATGCATATAAAAGGGGAAACAGTAACGGGATTAGGGTTAACAAATCAAACGAATGGAAAGAGAAATTGATAGAGGCGGCTGAACATTTATTTCCGATCAAGCTTGAAAGCTGAAGTCCAACTAAGATAGCCTGAAGGTAAAGAAGGATAGTTGAAGCTCTTCAAGCTCAGCTAGGTTGTTCTCTACAAAATAGTATAGCTTATTAATCTCTCAACAAGGTGGAAGATGCTCATCAGTGCAACAGTAATAAGTGATAGTTGTAGAAGAAGGTTGATTCCTTCTACAGCAGGTGAGCTAGACTGAAATCTGCTCAGTCCAGCAAAGTTAACTCAGAGTTATTTCTCTGAGTCAGTTATATTATTTTCTTCAACTCTGTATTTATTTCCTATAGGATTCAGGTTTTCTGAATCTGAGTGTAGGGCACTTTGTGCCTGAGGTAAGTGACAACTTTGTCACTGAGGTAGGTGCCTAAAGGGGCACTGAGGTAGGATCCAAGTGAGGATCAGAGCTGTAGGGCTTAAGTGCCTGAGGTAGGAGAGTACTGCTCTCTAAGTGTAGAGACTTTGTGCCTGAGGTAGGTGACAAGCTTGTCACTGAGCTGTAGGTGCCTGGAGGGGCACTGAGGTAGGTACTTGGATGGGTACTGAGTTGTAGGAGTATTGCAGTACTCAGAGAGTAGGGCCTTATGCCTGAAGTTGTAGGGCTGAAAAGCCTGAGCTGTAGGCCTTAGAGATAAGGCTAGGGTAGGTGGCTTGTGAGTCACTGAGTGTAGGAGCACTGTAGAGCTCTTAGGTAGGATCTTTTAGGATTTGTGGTAGGGTTGTCCTCCAAGCCTGAGTGTAGGGCTTAACAGCATGAGGTAGGTGGTCTGCTGACCACTGAGTGTAGGCCCTTGTGCTGAGAATTGAATCTTGGAGGATACTTGAAGATCCTACATGATCTGAGGTGTAAGCTTGTAGGAGCAATTTGGAGGAGTTTGTGCTGAGTCCATCAAATAAGCTTGGATAGGTGGAGAGGGAAAGTGGATGTACCCAACTGGGGAACCACTATAAATTTTATTATTTGCTGTGTGTGCTTGTTTGTCTTTGTGAGTGCAAGATTTAAGGATGAGCCCTATATATAACAAGCTGGAAACAACAAAAGATTTATTAAAATCTCAAAGACCTATTCACCCCCCCCCCCCTAGGTGATTAGCTAACCTAAAGTAAATAACTTTCAAGTGGTATCAGAGGGAGGTTACTCAAAAAGGATTTAACAATCTGAGTATACCTCCAAGGTTAGCTAAAAGATAAGAAATGAGGTCTGGTGTAAACTACAAGGAATTAGGAGCCATGAAGTTGCCAATCTACAGAAAGGAAGGGTTTGGGCTTTGGAAGGAAAGGGTCAGGATGTTCATGGAAGCTGCTGACCCTAGTATCTTCATCACAGTCAAAGAGGGACCCTTCATCCCCATGAAGATCTCAGTTCTGGATGCCAACATCCAGACTCCTAAATCATATGAAGAAATGAACAAGCATGAGCTCCTCCTTGCCTCCATGGATAAGAGAGCTGAAAATATCATTGCTAGTGCAGTAGATGATCCTACATTCTAGAATTTGGTGCACTGCAAGACCTCCAAGGAGATGTGGGACACCCTAGTGGTGTTCATGGAGGGCTCAGAAGATGTGAGGGATGACAGGAAATCCATGCTCAACCAGGAGTATGAAGCCTTTAGACAAGGAAATTCTGAGGGCATTGCTGAACGTTTTGAAAGATTTTTTAGAACTGTTAATGAACTGAGAACTTATGGAAGGGTCTTCAGCACCTATGAGCCGAATGACAAATTTCTCAGGTCCCTCACCAAGGATTGTGACACAAAGATTTGTGTCATCAGGTAGATGGGCAGACTAGCAGACACACCACCTCCAACCCTATTTGAAAAGCTACTGCCCTATGAGATGCAGCTTGCTACAAGGAAGGAAGAATAAGAGAAGACCAGCAAGTCACAGAGTAAGGAGAAATCTGTGGCTTTCAAAGTTGATGCTTCAACCAGGAGCAGAAGAAAGATCTCTCTAGTGAGGAGAACTGCTGTGTCAGAATCTGAGAGCTCCAGGTCCAGCTCATCTGACAGCCATACATCTGATGAGGACCTTACTGCGTTCTGCAGGCAGTTTCAGAAATTCATAAAGAAGGGGCATTGGAAGAACAGAAGGCCTTCTTCCTCCTCTCAGCACAGAAGGAAATCCTCTAAGGAGGACAGGTATGCTCCTAACTCTAATAAACAATGTTCCTCTAACATTATTTGTTTTGCTGTAGCAAACTTGGGCATGTAATTGTTGACTTCCCAGTAAAGAGGAAAGAAGAAAGTGTGAAGAAGCACCACAAGGGAAAGAAGAAAGAGAAGTCCCTAGTGGCCAAGAAAGAGAATACCTGGTCTGACTCTTCCTCTGAATCAGACAGTGAAGAAGATGAAGCCTACATTGGACTTATTGTTGTTGCTGAAGAAGAGTTCCCTGCTGCTAGAATAGGGATCAGGGCCCCTCTATCACACCCAGATAGTGACTCAGAGGTGGATGAAGATGAGGAAGGAGATGCTCAGTGTTATGGATTGATGTCAATGACAGATGAAGAAAGCAGCCAGGATCTGCCTGGTCAGTCTCAGGTACATACTAAACCACATTCTTTTACTTCTAGTCATGAGGCTGACTCAGTCTATGAAGCTCAATCATCAAGAGATGAAGTGGATTCAGACTCTGAGGATGATGTAAACTCCATAATTGCCAAGTATGGAGAACTTCTTGAGGATTTCAAGAAATGCAAGCTACTTGCAAAGAGGCAGGCAAAAGAGCTTCTTAGTCTTAAAAGCAAGTGTGAAGACCAAGAAAAAGCCCTCACTGACATGGCTGCATATGCAGGACAGCTCAAGGAAATCATTGACAGTGAGTCTGTGGTAAGAGTCTCAAATGAGAAACTTATCCAGAAACTTGAAAATGATCTCTTAAATGAGAAATTGCTAGTGACAAAATTTTCTAAGCTAAGCACTATGCTACCCTTAATTCCACCTTACCCAAGATGGTAAGAAAGGGTTGGGATTTAAGGGACCTGCTAGACCTTCCAATCCAAGAGGAAAGGGAAAAGGGAAGGCACCAGTAGTGCCTCTAGCCTCACTGCCTCAAATTCCTTTTCAGAGAGTGTTGTTGCCTTCTAACAGGTATAACCATGAAAGTTGTTATAGTCACTAGGAGAACGACAGATCCACTAGTATGGACCAATAGGGCTCCAGCCATGGTGGAAGGTATAGCCATGTCAAAGCCTTTAAGGCTGCCCATGAGGAAATCCAAATGGCCCATCCTGGGCCATTTGTTTTTGGTGGCCCAGCCCCAAAATTCAAAGATATTGATGCTACTAAAAATCTAAATCATCCAGCAAAAGTTATGACTCAGGGTGAGTCTTTTAGAAGGGCTGGAATGGCCATCTCAGATGCTATCGGATGCATGTTAGCTGAAAAGAGACATGCAACTGGTGGTTCTCAGAGAAGACCAACACAGCCAGCTGAAAGACTGTCCTTCAGTCAAATTGCTGCTGAAAGAAGGCAAAAGTGTAGTGCAACACATATCCCCACTGTTCAGGAAGCAGTACAGTCAAATGCTAGTCCCAAACAGAAAAGGAGATGTAACATCTATGAGTGCTGGTGTTGTGGCAAAGTGGGCCACTGATGGGTTAAAATTTGCGGCGCCCCGCGGGTTTTATTTAGTAGAGGGGTTTATATATTTTATTTGGGAAGGACGGGGCGCACGGATTTATTAATTATAAAAAAGTTGAAACTGAGTTTTAACGAAAGGAGGCAAGTGTACCTATCGCGTGTAGTATAGGATATTCCGGTGTGGAATATTGAGGTCGTATTGTTCTCGGGTCGGGTTGATTATTTCTACTCTTCCCTGGAGGGGACTATTATTTTACCGATATTTTATCTTGTCAGGATATTTTTTATATATATAAAAGGCAGAAAATAAAAGCTTTTAAAAAGATGGAGCCAATGAATAACTTAGCGTACTGGTATCGAATCGAATTTGAACCAAAAAAACTTTTAATAAAAAGAGATCCTAAGTTTCAAATTAATTAAGGCAGAGACTTGTCCGTGGAGGTTCCACAAAAATGAGCTCACTTATCTCTAGGACTATCGCTCACCTGAACATTAAGACTATTTGATCGGGCTCTCGTCCGATGAAGGATTCCTCTTAATGTCTGCATTAAGCTAAGAACCTCGCTATTGGGTGGGGAACCCAATCCGATAGAGTTTGCATGCCTCCTCTCTCGAGGGTTAGTGTGGAACTCCATTTACCAAGGGGTGATCGGTCCATACGCACGGCCTCTCGGCTAGCTAGCGTATGGACTACGGAAATAGAGCCCACACATCGATTATGTGGTTCTACGCTTCATAAAACCGGGGCAAATCTTAAGTAATTTAATTAATTAGAAAAACATGACCTTTAATTATTTAAAGCTATTTTATCTGTCTCAATGCTCTTTGATACTGAGGGCTAAGAGTGGTTAGCCACTCATCGAAATGGGGAAGGCTTGTGAGAAAAAGCTATAAAATGAAAGCGGTAAAATGAAAGCAGGAAATAATGCAATAAATAAAGCAGTAAATTGTGAGCCCTACTCGAACGAGTAGGCGGTAAATAAAAGCAGTAAATGACAAGTCCCACTTAAACAAGTAGAACTAAAAATGAAACCGAGTCCTACTCAGATGAGTAGGAGAAAATAAATGCACGCACGCACTCGAGAGTAAATGAAAACACACTCACTCTGCAAAAATTAAAACACACGCACCCACACACTCGACATGAAATAAAATACTCACACACTCTACTGAAAATAAAAACACACGAACTCAACTGAAATTAAGCCCACACACGCACTCTACAGAAAGAAAAAGAAAGCTATAAATGCTAACTCGTACACGCACATACTCTACTGAAATAAAAGTATGATATAAATACTAACTCATTCACGCACGCACACATACGAAAAAAATGCGAAAATGAAGTTATTGAAAAATTAAAACAACTACATTTCTACCGCTAGAATGTGGTAGAAATGTGTAAAAAGTGAAAATTAAAATTAACCGAGCAAAAGTTTTTGAAAATAAAGGGGAAATCCAAATGCTCGAAAAATTAAAACGAATACATTTCTACCGCTAGAATGCGGTAGAAATGCATAAAAAGAGATCAGAAAAATTAAAACGACTATATATTCATTATTATAATTCCATACAAGTGCTAAGAAAGTGGAAATAAAGGAAAAAGAACGAAAAGTTTTACGACCTAAACGAGAAAATCTAACTTAGAGAAAAACAAAAACCACTTTGAATACATTTTTACGGATATATAGGAATGAATAAAAAGCTATAAAATCCTAAATCTAAACAAATCTACGTAAAAATAATGAAAACATAAAAATATAAACCTATACTCACACACACACACACACAAACATTTTAAAGACGAGAAAAAATAAAGGTAAAACAAAGATAAATAAGATTGCATAAGGAAGAGGGCATATAGATGAAATCCAAATCCATATAAAGGGAGAAAATCTATAATTTTATTAATCTAAAAGGAGATTACAAAGCTAAAACAAAAAAAAAGAGGGGGAGAAATTCTCTTACATAGCCTTTGGAATCATCTATGCAGCTTAACATCTTATGCAAAATCTTCCAAAAAGAGAACAGGACTCCAAACAGAAAGCTTCTATTTATAGGAAAAAAAATTTCAAGTATACGCCCTCGGCCACAGGCGTGTACATGGGGCGTGTAACTACTGTACATGAGGTGACCAACGACTTGACGACTTGTTTGACTTCGCGGTTGTACACGTGGATGTCACGCCCTAGGTCACGAGCGTATCAGTGGGCATGTCGGGAAGGTCGATCTGTGGATGGAGTCGCGTCAATAAGTCGTCGATGCTGTCTTGTCGGGTCGGGTGGGGAAGTACACGCCCGTGTCGCATCTTGACACGGGCGTGTTTGGTCGGCTCGATGATAGTCGAGCGCGAATTCGTCGGTGGCGTAAAAAGGGCCTAGGTCACAGGGCGTGTTATTTGACACAGGCATGTCGTAGGGCGTATCATGCTTTTTTTTCTTCAATTGAGGCTGGTTTCACGGGATTGAAGTATCACGCCTAGGTCACGGGCGTGCCCCAAAGTACATGGGCGTGTACTTGCCTTTTTGACAATTTTCCTGAAAATTTCAGGAAACAAATTTAATGTTAAGTTAGTACAATATTTATAAAAAAGAATAATTTATTAAAGAAAAATAACTAAAAATGACAAAAATAAACTAAAACGACTTATTTATTCTACGTAAAAGTACGTATATTTACAACTCATCAAATACCCTCATACTTAAGCTTTTGTTATTGCAGAGCAAAGTTGGAGATATACTTATAATGAATTAAATAAATCCTAAGTTTAGCTATCGCTTGAATTAATTGAAAGAAAAATCAAAATGAATATCTGGGGTATAAGAATTAAGTCCTAAATTATGACAAAAATTTAAATAAAGGAAGAGTTTCAGCTAAAAATTTTTGATATAATTGAATTGATAGTTAAAAATTTTATTTGTAAGGTTAACAAAAATAAATTGGATTATGAAAACTTTAGCTTGTAAGAATTAAAGGAAATAATTCAAATTAAGAATTATGCTATCAAAAAGATTTTAAAATTAAATCTAGAATCAATTGAAATTGGCGGAGGGGAATGTTGAGGTTTATGAAGAGGGCTTTGGTTTTTAGAGGCGAGGGTATATTTTTTCGCTCGAACCTCTAATAGAATTTTTTTGAATTGAATGTTGATGTTTAGGAAAATAAAATCTTATTTTCCATAACATATAATATTTTTTAATAACTTCATAATAACGCAATGTATATGTATAGGAGCAATGAATTTTATCCTCTTACTCTGTAACATATAATCTTTTCAAATATTGGATGTCTATGTTTACGGAACGAAATCTTATTCTCATTGACATAAGATCTTTTAATGATCAAAATCATGCCAAGTATGACATGAACAAAAGGTGATAGGTTTTTCAAAAATAAAACTAGATATAATAAAAAACTTTTGAGAGCAATGTTTATAAAATAAACGTTCCTATATTTCAAAAAAAAAGTTTGAAGTAAACATAATATGAAATCTAAGCATGTTATTTTTTAACAAAATAAATATGTAACTATTTAAAAAGTTTAAAGTGGTGCTGAAAACAGGTACCTTATCTAAATAAAAAAAATAAAACATAAAAAATTCTTTAAAACTTAACCCCTGATATCTAAATCTATCGATCTTCAATTAAAAAAACGAATAGTAAACATAGAATAAATAAAATTCGCTTATAAATAAACTCACAACTAAATTTTTGGAGAGCGAAAAGGGATTAAGAATGAGACATTCGATTTATTCATTACATAATAAATATTTTTTGGGGATTTTAGGGTTTTTATCTTTTTTTTTATTTATTATCTTTTTTGGGGATTTTTAGAGTTATTTTCTTTTTTTATTTTGGATTTTCTAAACTTTTTTGATGATTTTTTTTAACATTTTTATCAATTTATTTACAAGAAAGGGAGAAAAAGAAGTGTTATTTACAAATAAGAGAGGGGGGAAAGTGAACGATATTTTTTTTTACAAAAAATTTACAAAGTCAAAACAACATTTTGTTTGAATTTTTTGTGTATCAGTTTTTTTAAAAAATTTTATGTTTTATGATTTTTTTTATTTTTGTTTAAAAATCATTGAATTATTTTTTTAAGATTTTAATTTTTGAAATTTTTATGTTTTATGATTTTTTTTTATTTTTGTTTAAAAAACAAGGAAACGTTTTTTTGAGGTTTTAATTTTTATGCATTTTTTTATTATTTTTGCTAAGTGCAGAATCTAAAAAGTGCAGAATAAGAAAACACCCCCATACTTAAATCCAACATTATCCCCAATGTTGCAATTTAAGTATGCGGAACAATAATAGACAACATAAAATATGTACAAAAATAAAAAAGAATGGTAAAAGCTTCTCTAAGACGAGGTCGGGGAGGCCCATTTGGAACCTTGCATTATTAATAATAAAGGAAAGAAAAATAATAGAAAAATAAAAAAGATAAATTCGGCCAAAAGTTTGCGGGCGGTAGGGGGACAAGTTTGTGTGTGACTCGAAGCTAACGTCTTAGCTTATGAGCGTGTACAGAAATGCGATCCCCTAGCGCTCACAAGAGCATGAAGCGCGCCGAAGTGAAATGAAAGACATATAATTTTTAATAATAGAAAAGTTATTTATTTCCAGTGTTTAGTTTTGTTCTTTTCGGAAAAAAATTTTGGGCTTTTCGAAAATAAAAGAAATTAAAACAAAACAGATATACACGAATTTGTCTTGTGGTTTATAGGAGGAGATTTTTTTTGTGCGATAGATTTTTAATGACAAATTTTTATATTTATTATTTTTTAAGTAGGTTTTTGTATTTTTATTTTTTTGTTTTGTTTTAGGTAGGTTTTTTAGTTTTCTTGTGTTTTGAAGTTTTTTAAATTTTTTTGGTTTTTTAGTGGTTAGATTTATTTTGGTTTTTAGTTTTTTAGATTTTTTTAAAGTTTTTAGATTTTTTAGAGTTTTTAGTTTTTCGGCTTTTGTGGTTTTTTGAGTTTTTTTGTTTTGAGGATTTTTAGTTTTTAGTTTTTTTGTAGTTTTTTTGGTTTTTTAGTGTTTAGTTTTGATAGTTTTTTAGAGAAATATAATAAAAAAATGTTTAAGTTATTTTTAGTTTTTTTATATATTTTTTTAGTTTTTTAGTTTTTAGGTTTTTTAAAAGTTTTATAGGTTTTAAATTTTTAGGTTTAAGTTCTTTTTCTTAGTTTTTTTTTTAAAACATTTATTATTATTTTTAAAGTAATTTTATTATTAGTATTATTATTATTAAACTTTTTTGGTGGTCATTATATATATATATATATATATATATATATATAGGTAAAAGTAATAGTTCTCCAGAGTTCAAAATAATGACACAAAAATATCCCCGACAACGGAGCCAAAAGCTTGATGGTTAAAACTCGCGGCGCCCCGCTGGTTTTATTTAGTAGAGCGGTTTATATATTTTATTTTGGAAGGACGGGGCGTGCGGATTTATTAATTATAAAAAATTTGAAATCTAGTTTTAACGAAAGGAGACAAGTTTTTTTTAAATAAATTTTTTTGTATTATTTTTAAAGTAATTTTATTATTAGTATTATTATTAATTTTTTTGGTGGTCATTTTGTCTATATATAGGTAAAAGTAATAGTTCTTCAGAGTTCAAAATAACGACCCGAAAATTTCTCCGGCAACGACGCCAAAAATTTGATGGTTAAAACTCGCGGCGCCCCGCGGTTTTATTTAGTAGAGCGGTTTATATATTTTATTTTGGAAGGAAGGGGCGTGCAGATTTAATAATTATAAAAAAAGTTGAAAACGAGTTTTAATGAAAGGAGGCAAGTACAACTATCGTGTGTAGTACAGGATATTCTGGTGTGGAATATCGAGGTCGTATAGTTCTCGTGATCGGGTTGATTATTTCTACTCTTCCCTGGAGGGGACTATTAGTTTACCGATATTTTATCTTGTTAGGATATTTTTTATATATGAAAAAGGCAGAAAATAAAAGCTTTTAAAAAGATGGAGTCAATGAATAACTTAGCGCACTGGTATCGAATCGAATTTGAATCAAAATAAACTTTTAATAAAAAAAGATCATAAGTTTCAAATAAATTAAGGCGGAGACTTGGCCGTGGAGGTTCCACAAAAATAAGCTCACCTATCTCCAGGACTATCGCTCACCTGAACATTAAGACTATTCGACCGGGATCTCATCCGACGAAGGATTCCTCTTAATGCCTGCATTACGCTAGGAACCCCTCTATTGGGTGGGGAACCCAATCCGATAGAGTTTGCGCACCTCCTCTCTCGAGGGTTATTACGGAACTCCATTTACCAAGGGGTGATCGGTCCATACGCACGGCCTCTTGGCTAGCTAGCGTATGGACTACGAAAAGAGAGCCCATACATCGATTATGTGGTTCTACGCTACGAAACTCAGGGCAAACCTAAAGTAATTTAATTAATTAGAAAAACAGGACCTTTAATTATTTAAAGCTATTTTATATGTCTCAATTCTCTTCGATAATGATGGCTAAGAGCGGTTAGCCACTCATCGGAATGGGGACGGCTTGCGAGAAAAAGAGATAAAATGAAAGCGGTAAAATGAAAGCAGGAAATAAAGCAGTAAAGAAAGCAGTAAATTGCGAGCCCTACTCGAACGAGTAGGTGGTAAATGAAAGCAGTAAATGACAAGTCCCACTCAAACGAGTTGGACTGAAAATGAAAGCGAGTTCTACTCAAATGAATAGGAGAAAATAAATACACTCACGTACTCGATAGTAAATTAAACCACACTCACTCTGCAGAAATTAAAACACACGCACCCACACACTCGACATGAAATGAAATACTCACACACTCTACTGAAAATAAAAACACGCACTCAACTGAAATTAAGCCCACACTCGCACTCTACAGAAAGTAAAAGCAAGCAATAAATACTAACTCATACACGCACACACTCTACTGAAATAAAAGTAAGCTATAAATACTAACTCAATCACACACGCACACATACGAAAAAAATGAAAAATGAAGTTATTGAAAAATTAAAACAACTACATTTCTACCGCTAGAATATGGTAGAAATGCGTAAAAAGTGAAAATTAAAATTAACCGAGCAAAGGTTTTTGAAAATAAAGGGGAAATCAAAATGCTCAAAAAATTAAAACGAATACGTTTCTACCGCTAGAATGCGGTAGAAATGCATAAAAAGAGGACAGAAAAATTAAACGAGCAAAAGTTTAAAACGAAAATCAAAATGCTCGAAAAACTAAAACGACTATATATGCATTCTTATAATTCCGTAAAAGTGCTAAGAAAGTGGAAATAAAGTAAAACAAACGAAAATTTTTACGACCTAAACGAGAAAATCTAACTTAGAGAAAAACAAAAACCACTTTGAATACATTTTTACAGATCTATAGGAATGAATAAAAAGCTATAAAATCCTAAATCTAAACAAATCTAAGTAAAAATAACGAAAAGATAAAAATATAAATTATACTCATACACACACACACACACACGCATTTTAAAACGAGAAAAAATAAAGGTAAAACAAAGATAAATAAGATTGCATAAGGAAGAGGGCACATAGATGAAATCCAAATCCATATAGAGGGAGAAAATCTACAATTTTATTAATCTAAATAGGAGATTACAAAGCTAAAACAAAAATAAAGGAGAGGGGAAGAAATTCCCTTACATAGCATTTGGAATCATCTAAGCAGCCTAATATCTTATGTAAAATGGTCCAAAAAGAGAACAGGACTCCAAACAGAAAGCTTCTATTTATAGGAAAAAAATTTCAAGTACACGTCCTCGGTCACGGGCGTGTACATGGGGCGTGTAACTACTGTACATGAGGTGACCCAGCGACTTGACAACTTATTTGACTTCGCAGCTGTACACGTTGATGTCACACCCTAGGTTACGGGCGTGTCGATGGGCGTGTCGGAAGGTCGATCTGGGGACGGCGTCACGTCAACAAATCACCGGTGATGTCTTGTCGGGCCGCGTGGGGAAGTACACGCCCATGTCGCATCTTGACACGGACGTGTTCGGTCGGCTCGACGATCGTCGAGCGTGAATTTGTCGATGGCGTGACATGGGCCTAGGTCACGGGGCGTGTAATTTGACACGAGCGTGTTGTAGGGCGTGTTACGCTTTTTTTCCTTCAATTACGGCTGGTTTCACAGGATTGAAGTATCACGTCTAGGTCACGGGCATGTCCCAAAGTACATGGGCGTGTATTTGTCTTTTTTGATAATTTTTCTGAAAATTTCAGGAAACGAATTTAAAGTTAAGTTAGTACAATATTTACAAAAAGGAATAATTTATTAAAGAAAAATAACAAAAAAGTGACAAAAATAAACTAAAACGACTTATTTATTGTACGTAAATACGTATATTTACAACTCATCAAATACCCCTATACTTAAGCTTTTGCTATTTCAGAGCAAAAGTTGGAGATATACTTATAATGAATTAAATAAATCCTAAGTTTAGCTATCGCTTGAATTAATTGAAAGAAAGATCAAAATGAATATCTAGGGTATAGGAATTAGGTCCTAAATTATGACAAACGTTTAAATAAAGGAAGAGTTTCAGCTAAAAACTTATGATGTAATCAAATTGAAAGCAAAATATTTTATTTGTTATGTTAACAAAAATAGATTGGATTATGAAAACTTTAGCTTGTAAGAATTATAGGAAATAATTCAATTTAAGAATTATGTTCTCAAAAAGATTTTAAAATTAAACCTAGAATCAATTGAAATTGGCGGAGAGGAATGTTGAGGTTTATGAAGAGGGCTTTGGTTTTTAGAGCCGAGGGTATATTTTTTCGCTCAAACCTCTAATAGAATTTTTTTGATTTGAATGTGGATGTTTAGGAAAATAAAATATTATTTTCCATAACATATAATATTTTTTAACAACTTTATAATAACCCAATGTATATGTATAGGAGCAATGAATTTTATCCTCTTACTCCGTAATATATAATCTTTTCAAATATTGGATGTCTATGTTTACGGAATGAAATCTTATTCCCATTGACATAGGATCTTTTAAGGATCAAAATCATGCCAAGTATGACATGAAAAAAAAAAGATAGATTTTTCAGAAAGAAAACTAGATATAGTTTAAAAAATTTGAGAATAACCTTTATAAATTAAACTTTCCTATATTTCAAAAGAAAACTTGGAGTAAACATAATATGAAATCTAAGGTTGTTATTTTCTAACAAAATAAATATGCAACTATTTAGAAAAGTTAGAAGTGGTGCTGAAAACAGATACCCCTGATATCTAAATCTATCGATCTCCAATTAATAAATGAATAGTAAACAAAGAATAAATAAAATTTTCTTATAAATAAACTCGCAACTAAATTTTTGGAGAGCGAAAAAGAGTTAAGAATGAGACATTCGATTTATTCGTTACATAATAAATATTTTTTTGGGATTTTAGGGTTTTTATCTTTTTTTTTATTTTTGATTTATTATCTTTTTTTATATTTTTAGAGTTATTTTCTTTTTTTGGGGATTTTGGATTTTCTAAACTTTTTTGATTATTTTTTTAAACATTTTTATCAATTTTTTTATAAGAAAGTGGAGAGAAAGAAGTGTTATTTACATAGAAGAGTGGGGGGAAAGAGAACAATATTTTTTTTACAAAAACTTTACAAAGTCAAAACAACATTTTGTTTGAATTTTTTGTGTATATGTTTTTTTTTTTGAAATTTTTATGTTTTATGATTTTTTAAAATTTTTTGTTTAAAAAAAAGGAATTTTTTTTGAGGTTTTAATTTTTGAAATTTTTATGTTTTATGATTTTTTAAAAAAATTTTGCTTAAAAAAATAAGGAAATTTTTTTTTGAGGTTTTAATTTTTATGCATTTTTTTTAGTTTTGCTAAGTGCAGAATCTAAAAAAGTGCAGAATAAAAAAATAGTTGAAATCGAGTTTTAACGAAATGAGGCAAGTGCACCTACGCGCGGATTTATTATTTGGATATAAAATTGTTCAAATCGAGTTTTAACGAAAGGAGGTAAGTGCTCCTATCGTGTGTAGTACAGGATATTCCGGTGTGGAATATTGAGATCGTATTGTTCTCGGGGTCGGGTTGATTATTTCTAATCTTCCCTGGAGGGGACTATTATTTTACCGATATTTTATCTTGTCAGGATATTTTTTATATGTAAAAAAGGTAGAAAATAAAAGCTTTTAAAAAGATGGAGCCGATGAATAACTTAGCGCACTGGTATCGAATCGAATTTGAACCAAAATAAACTTTTAATAAAAAGAGATCCTAAGTTTCAAATTAATTAAGGCGGAGACTTGGCCGTGGAGGTTCCACAAAAATGAGCTCACCTATCTCTAGGACAATCGCTCACCTGAACATTAAGACTGTTGGATCCTTAGTTGATTTGGGCTAGGTTCACTGACTTAGGATGTGACCCAACATGTATAGCCAGGGTCAAGTTGTGTCCTAGAGTCTAGTTCAAGTCCTTAGGTTCAACTTCAGAAGGACCAGCTATCATCAAGACCATCAAAGACTTCAAACTTAGAGGATTTCAAGTCTAAGTAAAGTGAGTTCGACGTTCGTCGAACTCAGCTCGACAAAAGGAGTTCTGCGCTCGACGATCATGAGACAATTCTTAGTGCTGAGCTCGACGATCTGTGTTCTCTATTCGACGAAGACTCAGTTCTACATCAAGATAAAGTCAGGAGAACTTAAAAAATTTTTTAAGTCCAGCTTCAAGCTTCGGTCGATGAATTATATTCTGAGCTCGACGAACTTGGACCTCAAGTTGTTAATTTCTCAGGTCGATGAAGTCAGCCTCTCAGGTCGACGAATGCTGTACTCTACTCGACAAATTTGATTCTCAGCTCGACGAATGAAGACTGTCTGTTTGATGAATGAAGATTGTCTGGTCGACGAACTCTCTCAAGCTCAGCTCGACGAACTCAAGCTCAGCTCGACGAACACAAGTGCAGCTCGACGAATTGTGTTCTTCGTTCGACGAATCCAGACTAGGTTTTCTTCAAGTTTCCTGTCCCGTTTCTTGGCGATGAATCCGGAGTTATTAATGCCAGATCTTCTCGGAATGTTACCGTTGGAACGCGCATTGACTATGGACGATTACATGCCGTTTTTCCATGGGACAGTTAGGAAAGTCATTGATTGCTGATTCTTTCCAAGGCCGACTGCAATTACTGCTCGACATTCAAAAATTTTGAATGTTCCTCAGTCAGACAGAGATATACACAGAGAGAAAAACAATCAAGAGGAACAGATTGTCAGTACAGCAAGCAACACAGACAGACACTTAGATTGCACAGAAGAACAATCATTCAAAAGTAAAAAGTTCTTGACTACAATCAACCTCAACCAGAGAACATTTTCGAGAAGAAGAAGAACACCACATCACTATCAAGAGTCTTCTTCATCTGCTAACTCTCAGGACAACTTCAAAGGACAACAAAACTTTATCTGTCAGAAGAAGTTCCTGAAGCATCTCTGGTCCTGGCATTCTAGGTCATTGAAGACCTATCACCCTGAAGCAGTGCTCCAGCTTTCCTGATTAATTCAAGATCTCAGGGGGAGCAAGATCTGCTACAATCAATCCACAAGTCTTCTCTCTGATTATTGACAGAGAAGACACTATCACCTTCTTTCCAATTCCTGTAAAGGGTTTTAAATCCCTTCAAAATTATTCTGGTTGCAAGTCTCCTTCCAAAAGACTTGAGGTTTGGTTTTTGAGCACCTGAACAAAAGCTCATTGGTGCCAGGCACCTAATCAAAAACCTGAGTGGATTCCTACCAGGGTGGTAGAAGAGTGGATGTACCCAGGTTGGGGAACCACTATAAAATTCTTGTGTCGTCTGGTTGCTCTTTTCTTTTGTTTTCTGGCTGTGCTCTGTGATTGCTCTGTGAGTAGATAAGTGTTGGGCTTACTTTATTTTATTTGCTTCCCTGTTCACTTAGGTATACAACAAAAGTTGTAAAAAGTTTTTAGTGAACATCATACTCTATTCACCTCCCCTCTAGAGTATATCAGATCTAACCTGTACTTTCAATTGGTATCAGAGGGAGGTTGGTTAAAATATCATACCTTATTGGTTGCACAGGCTAACACCTGAACCCAAAGATCCCTCTAGTTAGATCTGTTTGTTTTGGTTGTGTTATTAGACTTATTTCTTCATAGACATGGCCCAAAACAAAGACTATACAAGCATCAGACCTCCAGTGTGCAATCTTAACAAGTTTGCCCTCTGGAAGGCAAGAATTAGGTTATACATGAACTCTATTGATGAGGATATTTTTTTCTGTTATCTTGACAGGTGTACCTCAAGCACCTGCAGCTTCTACCAGCACTTCAACCAACATGACTGAAGTTCCTCCTCTAGAGAACAATGATGCCTAACAGAAAGCCAAGATGGCTAATGCTAAGGTAATGAATATCTTAGCCCAGACTATGTCAGATGACATATTCCAGAAGGTGGCTGAGTACATCTCAGCTAAAGCCATTTGGGACTCCCTTAACCAAATGGTAGCTGGCTCTACAGATGAAAGAAAGGACAGAAGATCCAATCTCATATCCTTATATGAGAACTTTAAAAAGGATGAGACTGAATTAGTGGCAGAAATGTACAACAGATTGAGCACCATCATCAATGAGCTCAAAACATTGGACAAGGACACCACCTTGACAGAGGTGAATGATAAGATTCTGATGTGTTTCCCTAGCTCTTGGGATTCCAGAATTTGGCCAATCAAAGAAGCCAGAAGCCTCAATGAGATCTCAACTGAGTCTCTCTTAGGCAAATTGAAATCCTATGAGCAGCTGATCAAATCAAGAGAAGCAGCAGAACAGAAGGCAACAACTCCAATTAGAAAGGAGCACAGCATAGCCTTCAAAGCATCAGAAGAAAATGAGACATCAATCTCAAATGAAGAACTCATGAGACTCTTTGCCAAAAGGTTCTACAAGATGGCAAGGAAGGATTTTAGAAGGAAATCATCCATACAGGATGATAAGCCCAAGTATGACAAGACACCAACCAAGGAGGTTGTGTGCTTTGGGTGAAGAAAGCCTGGACACTACATTTCAGAATGTCCAGAAAATCAAAAGAAGGGCAAGAACAAAGAAAGATCCTCCAGAAGAAAGCACAGCAGCAGAACCTCTTCCAGCAAATATAAGAAGAAAGATAAGGGCTTTGTTGCTAGGACTTGGAGTGACACTGAAGAAGAAACATCTTCCTCCAGCTCAAGTGAAGCAGAGGAAGAAGCTAGATCCAAGGAGGTGTGCCTTATGGCAATTGATGCCTCCAGGAGCAATTCTGGATCAGAAGAAGGTTCTGAAGATGAAGCTGCCTCAGACTCAGAGGAAGATCAAGTTATCTCTAGCTTTGAATTTAGTTCTGAGTTATTTAAAGTTGAATTCAAATCTATGTGCTTAGACTTAATCAATTCAAAAAAAGAAATAAAAACTCTTAGAGAAAGACTAGGAAGTCTTGAATCAGTTAATTCAGAAAACATAAAGCTAACAGACCAATTAACCTTAGCTAATGAACAAATAATTAAATTAAAATCTGAATTATGTGAGGATAAACAACTTGATCAATCTCTCAATGGGAGAAGCCTCAAGCTGATGGACATCACAAGCACAGTGAATGCCAGATTAAATGACAAGCTGGGCTTGGGTGCTTCATCAAGTTTACCCCCCATAATAAAGAAAAATATTCTTTCAACCCCCATCAAATTTATCTCTACTAAGGGAAAAGAAAAGATTATGAACAAACCATTGTCTGAAAACAATCCTAAACCTATAGACAAGAGAAACAAAAATCTGAAAACAGCAAATAAAAATAAGTTCACCAACATTCGTCGAACTCAGATCGACAAAATGTAGCCAGTTCGTCGAACCCAGATCGACGAACACTGAACGCAAACTTCAGATATAACAATTCTTCTAATTGCGATCGACGAACTGTGTATGGTTCGTCGAGCAGAGGTCGACGAACTTGGGGCACAGAAAATGACTACTGTCATTCTCTGAGCAGAGATCGACGATCTCATCCCTATTTGTCGAACTCTGGTCGACGAACTTACAACAATTCATCGAACCCAGAAAGACCAAACCTAAACTACTACCCTTACAGAAACCTTAAACCAACTAAGAAGACATTTAATCTAGTAGCTGATTGGGTAATTCCACCTAGGAGATACCATCCCTTAGGGTATAAATCACAACCTGCTTTATCAGTTATTTCCAGCTTTAATTTTCAACAAAATAAAGGACCCAAGGTAACCTGGGTCAAGAACAATTGAATTTTGTTCTTCTTTGCAGGTACAGGTGAAGAGCTGTCCAAGGGTAAGTCAGACATAGTACTTGGATAGTGGTTGATATAAACACATGACAGGAAACAAGGGCAATCTATCCAACTACAAGCCCAAGCTAGGACCAAAGGTGATTTTGGGAGATTCCAACAGTGGTCAATCAAAAGGATATGGGACAGTGAAGCTTGGAGCAGTAACTTTCAAAAAAGTAACTTATGTAAGAGGACTCAAACATAACTTTATATCCATAAGTCAATTATGTGATGAAGGTTATCAGGTACATTTTAACTCTACTTCCTGTTCTATCATTGATAATAAAAACAAAACAGTTTTAATTGGACTTACACAAGGTAACATATATTTAGTAGATTTTATTTCTGCCCAAACTGATGTTTGTTTACTTAATATCATTAGTAATCAAAATGAGTTATGCAATAAAATACTAGGACATGTAAATCTTAAGAACATATCTAGGCTATCTAAAGACAACTTTGTTAGAGGCTTACCTTCTGGCCCCTACAAGAAGAAAAGCCTATGCAGGGCTTGTCAATTAGGCAAGCAAACCAAAACTAGCTTTAAATCCATTAATAAAAGTGATTCACCTAAGATATTGTATTTGCTTCATGTGGATCTATTGTGTTGGAACCCAAGGTTGGATTTGGGTAAGGATCACTATTAGGGTTTATTAGATTGACCCAAAATGTATAGTCATGGGTCATAGGATTATTTCCAGGTTTGGTCATTCAGAAAAATTCCAGAGAAGTTCAGATTTGAAGTTCAGAAAATTGCTGGAATAAAATCTCTGAACTCAGTTCAACTATCTCTGAGCGGAGATCAACTATCTCTGAACCCAGTTTGAAGAAACTTTAAAATTAAGATGCAGTTCAAAATCTCTGAACTCAGTTCAACTATCTCTGAGCGTAGATCAACTATCTCTGAACCCAGTTTGAAGAAGCTTTAAAATTAAGATGCAGTTCAAAATCTCTGAACTCAGTTCAACTATCTCTGAGCGGAGATCAACTATCTCTGAACCCAGTTTGAAGAAGCTTTAAAATCCATATGCAGTTCAAAATCTCTGAACTCAGCTCAACGATCTCCGAGCTGAGATCAACTATCTCCGAACCCAGTTTGAAGAAGCTTTAAAATTTAGTTTGGCGATTTCCTATGCCGTTTTTCAGACCTTCTTATTTACAGCTGGCAGATTTAATTAAGGCTTAACTGCAGGCATTTATAGCTCTCAGATTTAATGCTATCAAATATAGTCGTTTGAATGACAGTATAAAATATGGCTTATTACAGAGATTAAATGCCAATTGATTTCTCAAGACATATTCCATTCTCGGGAATTGATTTAGCCATTCCAAGATAGAAAGAATTCAGATGCTTGAATTCTTCAGGCATTAAATATACAGATATTATATCTTACAGACAAAATAAGAAGAGTAATACAACACTCGACAGAATAGAAGAGATAGATAGAGAATATTCAAGAAGGTCTTTTTCTCTCAGCAAAGAAGAACTTAGCTACAAGTTTTCTTACAGCAAATCAACATCATCTTCTTCATCTGCTTCAGGCTTTCAAGAGACAATCAATTCATATCAGTCTAAAAGCTTGTTGTAGAGCAACATCAACTTGAAGGCCTACACCCTGAAGCAAAGCTTCCACTCCTGAACTATTCTACATCTCAGGGGGAGCTTTGACAACATCACTGAATCCACATAGTCTTCTCATTGTGATTGAGAAAGAAAAGACTTTCATCACTCTCTCACCCCCACCTCTGTACAGGGTTATTACTCCCTTCAAAAGTGAACTCCTTGGTGATAGGGCACCTGATCAAAAACCTATTGGTTTTTAGGCACCTGATCAAAAGCCTAAAGGGTTTCTAGATCTACCTGAAGCAGATCATGTGGTGATAGGGCACCTGATCAAAAACCTAAGTGGATTCCTACCAGGGTGGTAGAAGAGTGGACTACCCAGATTTGGGGAACCACTATAAATTTCCTTGTGTCGTCTGGATTGCTTGCTTTCTTTCTTTTTATTTGTGCTATGACTTTTTATCTCTTAATTCTAATTTAGAATAAATTAAGATCTATCACCTCACTTTCATATTGGACCAATTGCAGTACAAAGCCTAGGAGGGAAGTCCTATACTTTGGTGATTGTTGATGACTTCTCTAGATTTAATTGGGTAGCCTTTCTGAGAGCTAAGTCAGATACATTCAAGGTTCTTACAGATTTTCTCAGGACCATACAGATTGAGTTCTCTACTCATGTTGCATTAATCAGAAGTGATCATGGCACAGAGTTTGAGTCTCTTCTTATGCATGAGTTCTGTGAGGAGGAAGGTATCAGGCAGTGCTTCTCAGCTCCTAGAACTCCCCAGCAAAATGGGGTTGCTGAAAGAAAAAATAGGACACTCATTGAATCTGCAGGCACATTATTGGCAGATGCTTACATGTCTCTATCCTTTTGGGCAGAAGCTATAAACACTGCTAATTATGGCATGAATAGAAGCCTTATACATAAACTAAAGAACAAGACCCCCTATGAATTACTTAAAGGGAAGAAACCTAAAATCACATATTTTAAAGTTTTTGGTTATATTTGTTACATTCACACAAATAACAAGAGATGCATTAGAAAGTTTGAGGCCAAGGCTGAAGAAGGGATTTTTCTAGGATATTCCCAAGTAAGCAAGGCCTATAGGGTTTTTAATAAATCTACCCTTAAAATTGAAGAATCTATTCATGTATCTTTTGATGAAGCTAACATGTCATACAAAGAGAAAGAGATTTCTACCAATAGCATCTTGCAGGTTCCACAACTGTGTGAGTCTATGGATGGACTAAACCTTACCCAAGAGGTATCAAACCATCCTACTCCACAGGTTGCTGAAGAAAGTGAAGAAGAAATTCAAGAGGAAGTGGTTGAACTTCCTTCAAGATCTGGTACTATTCCCTAAGAGGAATTAAATACAGAAGCTATTGCTCAACCAACTCCACCAACTGATCTTGTCACACTTAGAGATCACCCCAGATCTCAAGTGATTGGAGACATCTCAGTAGGTGTACAAACAAGGCATCAACTCAACCAAGACTTGATGCATGCCTGTTTTCTCTCTCAAATTGAACCTCTCACCATTCATGAAGTAGAGCAAGATCCCCACTGGATCATTGTAATGCAAGAGGAACTAAATCAGTTTGAGAGATGTAAATTTTGGGATTTGGTTCCAAGACCCCATAACTACCCAGTTATTGGAACCAAATGGGTCTACAGGAACAAGTTGGATACTCAAGGAAACATAGTGAGGAACAAGGCTAGGCTTGTTGCTCAAGGCTACAGACAAGAGGAAGGAATAGACTATGACCAAACCTTTGCCCCTGTTGCAAGGTTAGAGGCCATTAGGATTTTCCTTGCCTATGCAGCCCACAAGAGATTCAAGGTCTACCAAATGGATGTCAAAAGTGCATTTCTGAATGGAGTACTTCAAGAAGAGGTTTATGTAGAACAACCTCCAGGTTTTATCTCTCCAACTCAACCCTCTTTTGTTTATAAATTGCATAAAGCTCTCTATGGTTTAAAGCAAGCTCCAAGAGCTTGGTATGATACCCTAGCAAGCTTTCGTTTAGAGCATAAATTTACAAGAGGAACCATAGATAAAACACTCTTCACTAGACATCATAAGGACCAAATCTTGTTAGTGTAAATATATGTAGATGACATTATTTTTGGGTCTACTGATCCCAAATTGTGCAAGAGGTTTGCTGACCTCATGCATTCTAAATTTGAGATGAGTAGCATGAGTGAGATTTCCTACTTCCTTGGTCTCCAAGTGAAGCAGCTCCCAGATGGTATCTTCCTCTCCCAAGCTAAGCATGCTAAAGAGCTTATCAAAAAGTTTGGGATGGGTGATGCTTCAGGGATGAAAACCCCTATGGGTACAAATGTTGTTGTGGATTCTGATGCAGCAGGGAAACCTGTAGATCAGAAAAATTATAGGGCAATTGTTGGATCCCTATTATACCTAACAGCTAGCAGACCTGACATAATGTTTGCCACATGCATTTGTGCTAGGTTCCAAGTGAACCCTAAAGTATCTCACCTTATTTTCGTAAAAAGAATTTTGAGATATATAAAGAGTTGTCATAATCTAGGACTCTAGTATCCAGCAGAGTCAGAGTTTGAGTTAACTGGATACTCAGATGCTGACTATGCTGGATGTAGAGTGGACAGGAAGAGTACCTCTAGAACATGCCAGTTCCTAGGTATGAGACTTGTCTCCTGGTTTTGTAAAAAGCAGACATCTGTGTCCACATCAACTATAGAAGCAGAATACATGGCTGCTGGCAGCTGCTGTTCACAAATGCTATGGATACAAAATCAACTCCTAGACTATGGTGTCAACTTAAATAATTCAACATTATTTGGTGATAATACTAGTGCTATTGCTATAGCACAGAATCCAGTTCACCATTCTAGGACTAAACATATTGAAATAAGACATCATTTCATTAGAGATAATGTAGACAAAAAGAAAATTAACTTGATCCATATTCCTACTAATTTACAGAGAGCAGACATTTTCACCAAGCCCTTGGATGAGAAAACCCATCTGTTCTTCATAAATCAACTGGGAATGATTAATGGAGAAGAGTTAAATTAGTTTATGTCTGCATTCGATGAATTTTCCAGAGTTCGCCGAATGGAGTTCGATGAATTAGGGAAAGTTTGAGAGATTCTCGTCGAACGGAGATCGACGAATTCTCTGTGTGGAAATAATTTTCGTCGACCGGAGATCGACGAACTTTGCTTCAGAAGACTCTTCGTCGAACGGAGTTCGACGAACAGTTTTTGATTCTTCTGGACGAGATCGACGAATTATTTATCTCTAATTTATTTCGTCGAGCTCAGTTCGAAGAATTTTTCTCTTTTCATGGAACGGAGTTTGTCGATTCATATTCTGAAAATCTTATATCTAGGTTTTCTTCGACCTCCGTCCCGCGCTTTCAGTTCTTTTGCTCTTGATCGCCGTTTTTCTCTGTGTTTCTTGCAGGTTCATCAATGGCGATTCCAGCAGGAGCCCTAGTAGCAATGAAGTTTGATACGGGATTCGACATGGATTTTGAGTCTTTCCAGCATTCTGACCTATTTTCCTCTATATTTTGGAACTGCTGGAAGAACTCAATCTCAAAGATTTCATGACAAGAAGGATCAAACTACATGGAACGAAAATTCGAGAATGGGTTTATACATCTACAGTTTCTGAAGAAGATGTTCTGACAGGCAATATCGGGACTACTACTGTTTTCCTCTCTCCCGTAATTCTTTCTGAGATATTTGGACTAGTAAATGGAGAAGATAACATGGAAATGGATTCTGAGGAATACAATGATATGTTGAAGCTAATGGGTTTTTTTGGTAACAACCCTAATAAGTCGTTAAAGAAACAATTGTCCGCCGCCTACCAGTTTCTGGTGGACATTGCAGGAAAAATACTGATGGCCAAGCACTCTGCTCATGACTATATTACCCGTCATCAATTTTTAATCATGTGTGCAGTGGTGAACAAGCGCTCTGTAAATTGGAGTAAAGTTTTCTTTGAGTTGATCAAGAAAAGGAATAGCAAGAAAGAGGTCTGCTTCAGCAGAATTTTGGGAATCTTCCTCCAGGAGAAGGCTGCTGAATGTATGGTCTCCCCGACCATCTTCATAAACGCCAGCAAGCGCCTCACATGCGCTCTGTTTGGCAGGTGGGAGAGGACTATATCCAAACCCTCCAAGGGTTCCTCCTCTTCCATCCAAACTTCTGAGAGCACAAGGGCTGTGAAGGCCGCTCCCCTCCCTGCTGAAGAGATACATCCCCCTCCATCATATCTTCCTTCTCTTCCAGCCAAACAACTCCCCTCCTCTTCCATTCCTGCTACCACACCTCAATCTCCACCACATACTCATCTGCCTACTCCTCCTCCATCTCCACCACTTGACATTACCAACATTCCAACACCTCCAGATTCCCCTCAGGACATTCCTATTCCTACACCTCCTCAGTCTCCTCTTCCCCCACATTTGTCATCTATTCCATCTTTCAACATACCCACAGACACAATCTTGCCAGATGTTCTTCCTCCTCTATCCCCTCCATCTATTCCCCTTCCTTCATCCACTTCTCTACCTTCAACCACCATCTCTCCTTCATTGGAAACCCCCTATGTATCCACCATCATATCCTTGCTCACTCCCCTCATCAAATCTTTGATCCAAGAGGCCATTATACCTCTTGTGACCTCCATCAATTCTTTATCTGCCCAGATCTCTTCCCTATCTACTGTCCCCTCTTCATTTAGGGGTCTGGCTCCAGGTATTCCTGAACCCAGGCAGGGGGAGATGCTTAGTGATGAAGTTGCAGCAGATGTAGATACAACAACAGCAGTAGTCACAGCAGAAGTTCCCTCTCCAGCAGATGCAGATTTTGATATAGATGCAGCAATTTTGCAAGATTTTGATTCTGATATGATTGAGTTGATTCAATTTATGGACACTGACATTGATTTGGATGAGTCGGTGCAACAAATAACATCTGTTGGTAATTTCTATTTAAATCCCACAGTTAATTTTTCTGATTTGTTGAGTAATTTTGATACTGTATATATGCAATCTCTTCCAACTGATTTTACTAAGCCAAGTTTGGCTCTTATACCTTATACCTCTCCAGCTAGTCCAGCAGTTGCTAAGCAACTCTGTGACAATTTTTCTCTCTCAACTTCAGCCTCCATCTCAGCTTCTAGCCCAGAGGTCATTCCAGAAGATACTTCAGTTCCATTTTCAGCACCAGACTTTGTTATGGATGACTCTCCCCTGCCAGATTTGGATGAGCTTATTCATGCTGACATTGAAGAAGAAAATAGGACAGCAGCTGAAAGCCCTGTCCCTATTGTTTTTGTTTCCTGTGCAGCTCCCTCCTCTCCTATTGCTGATATTCCAGCTCCTGAACCTTCTGCCCCTCCTCCAGAAAAGGCAGTTATTTCTGATAAAGCTTTAAAAGCTTTGGATGCCTTGTATGATAACCCTCAAGGTTCAGACAGTGAAGAAGATGATGATGATGATGATTTTGATGAAGATACAGTCAGTAAGAAAAAGAGATTGTTGTCAAAGAAGATAAAGGCTCCTCCTCCTCCAGCTCCTAAGTCAAATCCCACTGCAGACACTCCCTACTATATTCTGCACAATGTTACTCCATACAAATGGATGCCTGCATGGATGTGGCTATCCAAGAAACAACAAAAAGAAAGGAAGAGAAGTAGGAGATATTCCCCTCCTCCAGTGCACAGATTCAGGAAGGATCCTCCTCCTCCTCCTCCTCCAGCAGCTGGTGTCAGTGGTTCTAGCTCCCAGAGATCTGCCCCAATGCAAACATATCAGAGACAGTCAGGGAGATCTTCTGGAAGCAGCCAGCATAGACAGCCATCCTCAGGTAGTCATCAACAGCATCAGCAGCAGCAACAAAGTTCTGAAATTCAAAAAGCTGAAAGCCCAAAGAGACATTACTCTCCTCCAACTCCTTTTGAAGATACTGAAACTGCAAATACAGCAAGAATGGCTAGATATCAGGAATTGATTGGACTATCATTGATCAATAAAGTCAAAGCAGAAGGAAAAGATATTTCTGGATACACAACAATGTCAAAGTACAGAAAAGAAGAGCTGAAAAGGTTTGACAAAGGTAATAAATTGTTTAATGTTGATGATTATATGAAACTTCATCCAGAAGTAGTTGTCCCCAGGGCTACATCATTGAATATAATTGGGGCAGCTAATATGATTATGACAAAAGCTCAAGCACAAGATCCTAAGAAAGAAATCATCTTTAAGAAGCCAGGAGAGTAGACATCTGAAGACAAATCCAAGCAGAAGAAGCAAAAGAAGTAATCTTCATGTTATTTCATTTTCTGTCTGTTTTTGTTTTTCAAACTGTGCTTTCTGTTTAAACAAAACTGTGTAGATATATATATCTGTTGCATGTATTGGTAATTCTCTGCCAGATATATTCCTTTTTCCTGCTTTATTTTTCTGTTTTAAGTCTCTGTTAGCGACCTCACCCAAATAGGGGGAGATTGTTGGATCCCTAGTTGATTTGGGCTAGGTTCACTGACTTAGGATGTGACCCAACATGTATAGCCAGGGTCAAGTTGTGTCCTAGAGTCTAGGTCAAGTCCTTAGGTTCAACTTCAGAAGGACCAGCTACCATCAAGACCATCAGAGACTTCAAACTTAGAGGATTTCAAGTCTAAGTAAAGTGAGTTCGACGTTCGTCAAACTCAGCTCGACGAAAGGAGTTCTACGCTCGACGATCGTGAGACAATTCTTAGTGCTGAGCTCGACGATCTGTGTTCTCTGTTCGACGAAGACTCAGTTTCTACATCAAGACAAAGTCAGGAGAACTTCAAAATTTTTCTAAGTCCAGCTTCAAGCTTCGGTCGACGAATTATATTCTGAGCTCGACGAACTTGGACCTCAAGTTGTCAATTTCTCAGGTCGACGAAGTCAGCCTCTTAGGTCGACGAATGTTGTACTCTACTCGACGAATTTGATTCTCAGCTCGACGAATGAAGACTGTCTGTTTGACGAATGAAGATTGTCTGGTCGACAAACTCTCTCAAGCTCAGCTCGACGAACTCAAGCTCAGCTCGACGAACACAAGTGCAGCTCGACGAATTGTGTTCTTCGTTTGACGAATCCAGACTAGGTTTTCTTCAAGTTTCCCGTCGCGTTTCTTGGCGATGAATCCGGAGTTATTAATGCCAGATCTTCTCGAAATGTTACCGTTGGAACGCACATTGACTATGGACGATTACATGCCATTTTTCCATGGGATAGTTAGGAAAGTCATTGATTGCTGATTCTTTCCAAGGCCGACTGCAATTACTGCTCGACAATCAAAAATTTTGAATGTTCCTCAGTCAGACAGAGACATACACAGAGAGAAAAACAATCAAGAGGAACGGATTGTCAGTACAGCAAGCAACACAGACAGACACTTAGATTGCACAGAAGAATAATCATTCAAAAGTAAAAAGTTCTTGACTGCAATCAGCCTCAACCAGAGAACATTTTCGAGAAGAAGAAGAACACCACATCACTATCAAGAGTCTTCTTCATCTGCTAACTCTCAGGATAACTTCAAAGGACAGCAAAACTTTATCTGTCAGAAGAAGTTCCTGAAGCATCTCTGGTCCAGGCATTCTAGGTCATTGAAGACCTATCACCCTGAAGCAGTGCTCCAGCTTTCCTGATTAATTCAAGATCTCAGGGGGAGCAAGATCTGCTACAATCAATCCACAAGTCTTCTCTCTGATTGTTGACAGAGAAGACACTATCACCTTCTTTCCAATTCCTGTATAGGGTTTTAAATCCCTTCAAAATTATTCTGGTTGCAAGTCTCCTTCCAAAATACTTGAGGTTTGGTTTTTGAGCACCTGAATAAAAGCTCATTGGTGTCAGGCACCTGATCAAAAACCTGAGTGGATTCCTACCAGGGTGGTAGAAGAGTGGATGTACCCAGGTTGGGGAACCACTATAAAATTCTTGTGTCGTCTGGTTGCTCTTTTCATTTGTTTTCTGGCTGTGCTCTGTGATTTCTCTGTGAGTAGATAAGTGATGTGCTTACTTTATTTTTTTTGCTTCCCTGTTCACTTAGGTATACAACAAAAGTTGTAAAAAGTTTTTAGTGAGCACCATACTCTATTCACCCCCTCCCCCCCCCCCCCTCTAGAGTATATCAGATCTAACCTGCACTTTCAAAGACTATTTGACTGTGCTCTCATCCGACGAAGGATTCCTCTTAATGCTCGCATTATGCTAAGAACCCCTCTATTCGGTGGGGAACCCAATCTGGTAGATTATGCGCCCCTCCTCTCTCGAGGGTTAGTGCAGAACTTCATTTACCAAGGGGTGATCGGTCCATACGTACGGCCTCTCAGCTAGCTAGCATATGGACTACGGAAATAGAGCCCACACATCGATTATGTGGCTCTACGCTTCGTAAACCCGGAGCAAGCATTAAGTAATTTAATTAATTAGAAAAACAGGACCTTTAATTATTTAAAGCTATTTTATCTGTCCCAATGCACTTCGATACTGACGGCTAAGAGTGCTTAGCCACTCATCGGAATGGGGACGGCTTGCGGGAAAAAGCGATAAAATGAAAGCAGGAAATAAAGCAGTAAAGAAAGCAGTAAATTGTGAGACCTACTAGAACGAGTATGCGGTAAATGAAAGCGGTAAATGACAAGTCCCACTCAAATGAGTAGGACTGAAAATGAGAGCGAGTCCTACTCAAACGAGTAGGAGAAAATAAATGCACACACACACGCACTCGATAGTAAATTAAAACACACTCACTCTGTAGAAATTAAAACACACGTACCCACACACTCGACATAAAATGAAATACTCACACACTCTGCAGAAAATAAAAACACACGCACTCAACTGAAATTAAGCCCACACACGCACTCTACAGAAAGTAAAAGAAAGCGATAAATACTAACTCATACACGCACACACTCTACTAAAATAAAAGTGAGCTATAAATACTAGCTCATTCACGCACGGACACATACAAAAAAAAGCAAAAAATGAAGTTACTGAAAAATTAAAACAACCACATTTCTACCGCTAGAAAGTGATAGAAATGCGTAAAAAGTGAAAATTAAAATTAACCGAGCAAAAGTTTTTGAAAATAAAGGGGAAATCAAAATGCTCGAAAAATTAAAATGAATACATTTCTACCGCTAGAATGCGGTAGAAATGCATAAAAAGAGGACATAAAAATTAAACGAGCAAAAGTTTTAAACAAAAATCAAAGTGCTTGAAAAATTAAAATGACTATATATTCATTCTTATAACTCTGTAAAAGTGCTAAGAAAGTGGAAATAAAGTAAAAAGAACGAAAAATTTTACGACCTAAATAAGAAAATCTAACTTAGAGAAAAACAAAAACCACTTTGAATACATTTTTACGGATCTATAGGAATGAATAAAAGGCTATAAAATCCTAAATCTAAACAAATCTAAGTAAAAATAACAAAAACATAAAAATATAAACCTATACTCATACACACACGCGCACATTTTAAAGAAGAGAAAAAATAAAGGTAAAACAAAGATAAATATGATTGCATAAGGAAGTGGGCACATAGATGAAATCCAAATCCATATAAAGAGAGAAAATCTACAATTTTATTAATCTAAAAAGAAGATTACAAAGCTGAAACAAAAATAAAGGAGAGGGGGAGAAATTCCCTTACATAGCCTTTGGAATCATCTAAGCAGCCTAACATCTTATGCAAAATGGTCCAAAAAGAGAACAGGACTCCAAACAGAAAGCTTCTATTTATAGGAACAAATTTTCCAAGTACACGCCCTCGGTCATGGGTGTGTACATGGGGCGTGTAACTACTGTACATGAGGTGACCCAGCGACTTGACGTCTTGTTTGACTTCGCGGCTGTACATGTGGATGTCACGCCCTAGGTCACGGGCGTGTCGGTGGGCGTGTCGGGAAGGTCGATCTGGGGACGACATCGCTTCAATAAGTCGTTGCTGTCTTGTCGGGCCAAGTGGAAAAGTACACACCCGTGTCGCATCTTGACACGGGCGTGTTCGGTCGGCTTGACGATCGTCGAGCGCGAATTCATCGATGGCGTGACACGGGCCTAGGTCACGGGGTGTGTTATTTGACACGGGCGTGTCAGAGGGTATGTCATGTTTTTTTTCTTCAATTGTGGTTGGTTTCACGAGATTGAAGTACCACGCCTAGGTCACGGGCGTGACCCAAAGTACACAGGCGTGTACTTGCCTTTTTTGATAATTTTCCTGAAAATTTCTGGAAACAAATTTAAAGTTAAGTTAGTATAATATTTACAAAAAGGAACAATTTATTAAAGAAAAATAACTAAAAAAAAACGAAAATGACTTATTTATTGTACGTAAAAATACGTATATTTACAACTCATCAGCCACTATGTTGTAGATTGCTGGCACAATCCCTCAGTGTCCAGAGGTTGCCAACCTGTCAGGAATTCTGCAGTAAGGCAGGGTTATTTCAAGGCTAATGTGAACCTAGGACCCAACAGAAATTGGGGTCCTAAGGTAAGGTGACTTGCATTCTTTTCAGGTTAGTTCAAGTACCAAATCCCCTAAATGGTACTTGGACAATGGATGTTCCAGGCACATGACTGGACCAAAGGAGCTATTGAAGAAGTACAGTCTAATAAAGAATGGACTCAAGGTCATTTTTGGAGGCTCAAACAAGGCGATAACCAAAGGCTATGGTAATATCTCAAATGGCATAATCACCATCACAAAGGTGGCTTATGTGGAGGGGTTGCAACACAACCTCATAAGTATAAGCTAACTATGTGATCTTGGTTATGACATTTCCTTCCATAAGGATAAGTGCCACATTAAGAGGTTAAGTGACCAAAGTGTCATCTTAACAGGCACTAGGAGTGGTAATATTTATTGCTTGAATATTTCTTGCTTAGAAAATAGTTCCCATATATGCCTAGTTGTAGATGAGAAAGTCTCATATTGTGTCCAGTGACACAAGAGACTGGCTCATCTAAATTATAAGACCATTGGTCAGCTCTTCAGTGATGAGCTTATTAGGAATGGTCCCAAAATAAAATGCTCCAAGGAGGGTATCTGTGCTGCTTGCCAATAGGGTAAGCAGACTAAGACCTCTTTTAAGAGCATTGGGGCCAAGGACTCTGTGAGATGCTTGTATCTCCTGTATATGGACTTGTTTGGTCCTATGCCTGTTCATATTCTAGGTAGGAAGGTCTATACCCTTGTGGTGGTTGATTACTATTCCAAGTTTACTTTGGTGTTCTTCCTTAGAAGAAAGGATGAAACCCTTGAAGTTTTCACAAATTCTATTAGGCAAATTGAGAATGAGCTTGCATGCTCTGTGGTCAGAATGAGAAGTGACCATGGAACTGAGTTACAGTCTGCTACTATGACAATATTCTGTGAAGAACAAGGGATTCATCAAGAGTTCTCCTCTCCAAGAACAACCCAGCAAAATGGGTTAGCTGAGAGGAAAAATAGGACTCTCATAGAAGCTGTGAGAACACTATTGAGTGACACTTCTCTCCCTGAATATTTCTGGGCTGAGGCAGTTAACACCGCATATCATGTGCTCAATAGGGCTTCTATCACCAAAGGCTACAAGAAGACTCCCTATGAGATCTTGAAGGACAGAAAACCAAACATTTCCTACTTCAGGATCTTTGGTTGCAAGTGTTTCATCCTGGACAATGGTAAGTCAAAATGATTAAGTTTGCTGCCAAATCCCATCAGGGGATATTTGTTGGGTACAACAACAATAGTAGGACATATAGAGTCTATAACTTGACAAATCAATTTGTAGAAAAGTCTGTCCATGTAGTGTTTGATGAGTCATGCATGATTGACAGTGAGCTGTCAAGCTCTTTTCCTAGCTCTACAGGAATAGAAGTCATGATGGAAAAGCTCTCCATCAAAGATAAAGACCCAGCTTTGCAAGAATATTATTATGAGGGATGTTGTCCAGAGGAAGTACAGGGTAGTTAAGCTGGAAATGAAGACCAACCTGCTGCAGAAAATAATAATCAGCAGGAAGCAGTCAGACTACCCCCATCAGTCAAATATTGTAGAGATCATCCTCCAGAGCAGATAATAGGTGAGGCTAGCTAAGGTGTATAGACCAGAAGCAGGAGTCTCAACACAGCACTCTATTCCAGCTTCCTGTCACAAGAAGAGCCCAAGAAATTTGAAGATGCAAATCAAGACCCATTCTAGATTGGAGCAATGCAGGAAAAAACTGAACCAGTTCAAAAGATACAAGGTCTGGAAGCTGGTTCCCAGACCAAATAGACTCAATGTTATTGGAGTCAAGTGGATTTTCAGAAATAAACTTGATGAAAATGACACTGTAATCAAGAATAAAGCCAGACTGGTGGCCAAAGGGTATAGACAGGAAGAAGGGATTGATTATGATCTAACCTTTGTCCCAGTTGCAAGGTTGGAAGCAATCAGACTATTCCTTACATTTGCAGCCTTTCAGGGATTCAATGTATTCCAGATGGATGTCAAGTCAGCCTTCCTGAATGGAGACTTGAAGGAAGAGGTTTATGTAGTGCAGCCTCCAGGTTTTATTGTCTCTAACTCTCCTACTACTGTATATAGACTTAGGAAAGCTCTTTATAGGCTTAAGCAAGCCCTAAGAGCATGGTATGAGACATTGTCTACCTTCCTCATTGAGAACAAATTCTCAAGGGTTAAGATAGACAAGACCCTATTCCTAAGAGAATCTAAGGGCAAGATCATCCTAGTCCAGATTTATGTTGATGATATAATATTTGGCTCTACTGATGACAACCTCTGCAGGAAGTTTACAAAACTTATGCAGGAGAAGTTTGAGATGAGTAGTATGGGTGAATTGAAGTTTTTCTTGGGACTCCAAGTAAAACAGACTGATGATGTTCTATCCATATCCCAGTCAAAATTCATCAGGGAGATAATCAAGAAATATGGCATGGAGAATGCTTCCACCATAAGAACTCCCATGAGCTCAAGTATGACTATAGACAAAGATGATCCAGGGAAGCCTGTTGATCAAACTCTGTATAGAGGTATAGTTGGCTCCTTTCTCTACCTCACAGCAAGTAGGTCTGACATTATGTATGCAACATGTGTTAGTGCTAGGTATCAAGCCTGCCCTAAAGAGTCTTAAAATACTGCTGTGAAAAGAATCTTAAGATATCTTAAGGGTACCCCAGATCTTGGCCTATGGTACCACAGGAATGGAGAATTTGAACTAACTGGCTATTCAGATGCATATTTTACAGGCTGTAAGGAGGATAGGAAGAGCACTTCAGGCTCCTATCAATTTTTAGGTGGAAGACTTGTCTCTTGGAGTAGCAAGAAACAGACAAGTGCAGCAATCTCAACAGCAGAGTCAGAGTATATTTCATCTAGAAGCTGCTGTGCTAGTTACTATGGATTCAGCATCAACTTCAAGACTATAATGTTCAGATAAGTAGAACTCCACTCTTTTGTGATTCTACTAGTGTAATTTCTATAGCTAGGAATTCTGTCTCCCATAGCAGGACTGAGCATATAGAAATTAGGTATCATTTCATTAGATAACATGTGGAAAGGGAAGACATCTCCCTTGAGTTTGTCTCCACAGACAAGCAAGTGGCTGATATCTTCGCTAAGCCACTAGATGAAGCTAAGTTCAACACCTTCAAATTTGAATTGGGCATGTTGAATCTTGTGTAGCTTCAATTCTCTCTTCTATCATATGCTGCATTGCTTATTTTACAGGCAGAACAAGCTCTTCCTCCAGATACTGAAGATGGTGTGTAACTGTTAAGGGGGAGCTAGCCCAACAGCTGATATAGATAGGGGGAGAACAACCTATCAGTATGCTCCCTATTGCAGAACTCAAAAAGGGGGGAAAGAAGTCAAGGGCTGAGAAGCACAGCCAAGTGGAACTATAAGGATGATAGAATACCAGGGGGAGTAAGTAATTCTGCACAGGCTGTAGAAATGGTAACACTTCTACTGTTAAATTTTGTTATGATGAAATGTTGTGTTGTCAATGACTGTATTGTTTTGACTTCTTCAAATAGGGGGAGATTGTTTGGTCTATTGATCCCAATATTCCAGATTTGTAAGAAGTTAAACGGGTCAATGACATACACACATAAGTTATTTGATGTGTGCTTTAGTTCATGAATGCAGGTAGTCCATGATTGGACAAGTAAAGAAAAATGAGCTGGGTAGTAAACCCAAATTTCGTCGAACTCAGCTCACAGTTCGTCGAAATCAGCTTACTGATCATCGAGCTCAACTCAGCATAAGTTTAAGAAATCAGGATACAAAATTCGTTGAACTTAGCTCGAAGTTCGTCGAGCTTAGGTTACAGTTCGTCGAGCTCAACCCAATGCTTGTCAAGCTGAAGCAAGAGAAAAATTGACTAAGGTAAAAAGCGCTGAGAGTGCTGAGAAGATCAAAGTTCGTCGAGCACAGTTTGCGATTCGTCGAGCTCAGCTCAAAGCTTGTCAAGCTAAAGCTAGAAAATTTGTCTAAGGCATAAGCGTTGAGACTGCTGAGAAGAAGGCATTGAGACCACTGAGACAGCTGAGAAGATGACGTTGAGATAGCTGAGATAACTGAGACGATTGCATTGAGATAGCTGAGCCAGCAGAAACAAAGTTAGCTGGAATTTTTCAAATTCCAGAAGCGTTGAGTGAAGTAGGTTCACTCAACGCTTCTAATGAAGAGGAAAGCGCTGAAACAAAGAATTGTCTCAGCTGATAAATGAAAAACCGTTGAGACCGTTGAGACAAAACCGCTGAGACATTTAAAAGTGCAAAAACCGCTGATATAACAGATAAGAGGAAAGCGCTGAGACAAAGGCTTATCTCAGCTAATAATGGAAAACCATTATGACCGCTGAGACTGCTGAGTCAAAACCACTGAGACAAAGTCAGGGAATAATCTAAGTCTAGAAGCGCTGAGAGCCAAGGCTGATAGCATTGAGTATCTCAACATCACTCAATGCTTGATGGGATTCTGGAATATTTTCTAAGTCCAGATGTTGATGACCACTGCTGATGTCATCAAAGTCAAAATTGCAGGAAGTCGTTGCTGGAAAGTTGCTACAGCGCCGAAAGATGTTTTGTCCCTTTCTGATTGAGTTGGTTCTCATCAATCCTTGGTGGTCCCACATACTATAGTGTCGTTGATTCAAATCAACGCATATAATAGGGGAAATAATAATGGGATTATGTTAACAAATCAAACGAACAAAAGGAGAAATTGATAGAGGCAGATGGACATTTATTTCCGATTAAGCTTGAAAGCTGAAGTCCAGCCAAGATAGCCTGAAGGCAAAGAAGGATAGTTGAAGCTCTTCAAGCTCAGCAAGGTTTTTCTCCACAAAACAGTGTAGCTGATTCATCTCTCAGTAAGGTGGAAGTTGTTCATTAGTGCAGCAGTAATAAGTGATAGCTGTAGAAGAAGGCTAATTCCTTCTACAGTAGGTGAGCTGTACAGAAATCTGCTCAGTCCAGCAAAGTTGACTCAGAGTTATTTCTCTGAGTCAGTTATTTTATTTTCTTCAACTCTGTATTTATTTCTTGTAGGATTCAGGTTTCCTGAATCTGAGTGTAGAGCACTTTGTGCCTGAGATAGTTGACAAATTTATCACTGAGGTAGGTGTCTGGAGGGGCACTGAGGTAGGATCCAAGTGAGGATCTGAGCTGTAGGGCTTAAGTTCCTAAGGTAGAAGAGTGTTGCTCTCTGTATGTAAGGCCTTTGTGCCTAAGGTAGGTGACAAGCTTGTCATAGAGGTGTAGGTGCCTAGAGGGGCACTGAGGTAGGTACCTGGAGGGGTACTGAGTTGTAGGAGTACTATAGCACTCTGAGAGTAGGGCCTTGTGCCTGAAGTTGTAGGGCTAAAAAGCCTGAGTTGTAGGCCTTAGAGATAAGGCTAAGGTAGGTGGCGTGTGGATCACTGAGTGTAGGAGCACTGCAGAGCTCTGAGGTAGGATCCTTTGGGATCTGAGGTAGGTTTGTCCTCCCAGCCTAAGTTTAGGGCTTAACAGCCTGAGGTAGGTGGTCTGCTGACCACTGAGTGTAGTCCCTTGTGGCTGAGAAGTGAGTCTTGGAGGAGACTTAAAGATCCTGCGGGATCTAAGTTGTAAGCTCTTAGGAGTAGTTTGGAGGAGTTTGTGCCGAGTCTAACAAATAAGCTTGGATAGGTGGAGAGGGAAAGTGGATGTACCCAATTGGGGAACCACTATAAATTATATTGTTTGCTGTGTGTGCTTGTTTGTCTTTGTGATTGCAGGATTTAAGTACAAGCTCTAGATAGAACAAGCTGAAAACAGTAAAAGATTTATTAAAAGCTCAAAGACCAATTCACCCCCCCCCCCCTCTAGGTTATTAGCTAACTTAAAGTAAATAACTTTCATCATTATCTGAGTCTGAAGAAGAGGAACCCTGCATTAGTTTGGTTGTTGCTGCTGTTAAAGATAGATCAATTACAGCAGGATAAGTCAATCCTCCAGTGAGGATAGGGATCAGGGCCCCTCTGACACTGTCAAACAGTGACTCGGAGGAGGATGAAGATGCCCATAGCTATAGAGGGATAATGACAATGATAGATGAAGAGGGTAACCAAGGTCAGCCTGGTCAAAGCAAGGTACAACCTTTATCCAATTCTGCCTCTATGTATGGGTATGAGACTTATCCTTGCTCAGAAACCTCTTCACCCAGTGGTGAAGAAGATTATGGATCTGAAGGAGATGTCAATCAACTGATTGACAAGTATTGAGAACTTCTGAATTCCTTTAAGAAGGTAAACAAGTTGTCTAAGAAGTAAGCTAAAGAGATTTCATCTCTTAAGCTTGCAGTTGCCCAGCAGACTGTAACAACTAATCTGCTGGATCAAAAATCTAGGGAAATAAGCCAACTGAAGTCCCTCTTGGACATCCAGATAGCCTCCATCAAGCATAATAAGTCTCTCATCAGGGAGCTTGAAGATAGGCTTGAGAAGGAGAAAAGAATAGTGGCCAGCTATTCTAAGCCAAGTACAGTACTACCCTTGATAGACACTTTCTCCCCTCAAAAGAGTAAGAAAGGGTTAGGATTCAAGGGAAGTACAAGTGCTGCTCCTTCCAAAAGGAAGGGGAAAGCTCCATCTCCAGCTCAGCCTATTGCTTCCAAGCCTCCCATTCTCTTTAAAAAAGATATGTCATCTTTTAACAGGTATGACCAGGAAAGCTCCTGTGGTCATTGGGAGAATGGTTGTTCCTTATGGGTGAACAAAGATGTTCATTGCTCTGGTGAAAGCTCTAGCCATGTGAGTGCCTTTATGGTTGCCCATGTGAAAACTTAAATGGCCCAAACTTGACCATTTGTTTTTGGTGCTTCAGCTCCAACACTCAAAGATGTTGTAGTAGCCAAAGCTCTGAATCTGACAACTAAGGGTCAGACTAAGGGCAAGTCTAACAGTCAAGCTGATTCGGGCATTTCTGATGCCATCAAAATCATGCTCTCTGAAAAGAAGCTTGCTTTTGATAGCACTCAGAGCGGATCAAACAAGCCAGCTAGAAGACTTGCTTCAGTCAAATTCTAGCTGAAAGAAATCAAAAAAAGGGCAGCAACACATCCTCCTTCTGTTAAGGGTGCTGCTAACCAAGTTGCATGGCCTACACAGAAGAGAAGATATAACATACATGACTGTTGGTGTTACGGTAAGATAGGGCATTTTGTCATTGACTGCTGGCAAAATCCTAATGTGGCCAGAGCTATGGTCAGTCCACCAGTCAGAAATTCTGTTGGTGGACATATTCAGTTTCATATTAATGTGCACCTAGGACCCAATAGATATTAGGGTCCTAAGGTAAAGTAAATTGTATATTGCAGGTTACTCCAAGTGGCAATACCCCCATATGGTACTTGGACAGTGGATGTTTCAGGCACATAACTGGGACAAGGAGCAATTTGAAAGAATACACTCCAGTAAAAGATGGACAAAAAGTAATCTTTGGTGGTTCAGATAGAGGGGTAACAAAGGGCTATGGTAAGATCACCAATGGCATAGTCACCATCTCTAAGGTGGCTTATGTTGAAGGGTTACAACATAACCTTATAAGCATAAGCCAGCTCTCTGATCTTGGCTATGTTGTTGTCTTCCACAAGAATGAGTGTCTAATTAGGAGGTCAAGTGACTAAGAGGTCATCTTAACAGGCACTAGGAGTGAAATGTTTATTGCCTAAACTTTCTATGTTTAGATACAGACTCTCCTATCTGTCTAGTGGCAAATGAGAAAGCCTCCCACTGTGTATTATGACACAAGTGGCTAGCCTATATAAATTACAAGACTATTGGTAAGCTCTCTAGTCAAGAGCTAGTTAGGAATGGTCTCAATGTGAAGTGCTCAAAAGAGGGCATTTGTTCTGCTTGCCAAAAGGGTAAGCAGACAAAAGCCTCCTTCAAGAGAATTGGGACCAAAGATTCTATGATGTGTCTATACCTCCTGCATATAGACTTGTTTGGTCAGATGTCAGTTCATAGTCTTGGTAAGAAGGTCTACACCCTTGTGGTGGTTGATGACTTTTCCAGGTTTGCTTGGGTATTCTTCCTAAAGAGAAAGAATGAAACCCTTGATATTTTCATTAAGTTTGTCAAGCAAATTCAGAATGAGTTAAACAGCTCTGTGGTCAAAATCAAAAGTGACCATGAGAATGAATTCCAATCTGATAGCACGACAAGATTCTTTGAAGAACATGAGATTCATCAAGAATTCTCTTCACCTAGGACACCCCAGCAAAATGGGATTATTGAGAGGAAAATTAGAACTCTCATAGAGGCTGGAAGGACCCTAATGAATGACACATCTCTCTCGGAATATTTTTGGGCTGAGGCAGTCAACACAGCATGTCATGTCCTCAATAGAGCCTCTATCACCAAGAACATCACAAAAACTCCCTATGAGATCTTGAAAGGCAGAAAACCAAACCTGAGCTATCTCAGAATCTTTGGTAGTAAGTGTTATGTAATTCATAATGGAAAGTCCTATGTGACTAAATTTGCTGTCAAATACTTTGATGGAGTTTTTATTGGGTACAACAATCATAGCAAAGCCTATAGGATCTACAACTTGAAAAGCCAAGTTGTAGAAGAATCAGTTCATGTATTCTTTGATGAGTTTACTATGATTAACATGGAGCTGCCAAACTCCTCTTATAGTACTGTAGGTACAGAACAAATGATGGACAAACTGACCATCAAGGAAGCATCACCAGTTATACAAGATGAAGTAGATACTCCAGAAAATATACCAGGTATACTGGGAGTGGATGAAGATCAACAAGAGGCTGTAGCTGAAGCTGAACCTATTGCTGAAAGAAGACTGCCACCAGCAGTCAGACACATAAGAGATCATCCAGTACACCAGATCATTGGTGAGGCAAGACATGGAGTAATAACACAGAGCGGAAATTAGAACACAACCATGTACTCAAGCTTTCTATCACAAGTAGAGCCCAAGAAGTTTGAGGAGGCCAACACAGATCAGCATTGAATCTTTGAGAATCTTCGAGTGCTTGTTGTACTTCGTCCCCTCTTTTCTTGGATTTACTTTAAACTAATCTTGTGCTAGTATGCTTGAGGTTTATTAACCATGTTTTGTTCAAGGTCTTGTTACGGTTTTGTATGGTGATTTCTTGTTCATGATGTATGTTGATGAGTTTCCTCCTTGTTAGAGAAAGTCGTGTTTGAGCCGTTCTAGCGACTGCTAGAAGCGCGCGTTGCGAAGAGGTGTTTACGACCCTCGATAGTTTGTTCGTCTCCGCTACTACTCTTTGGAGTAATTCACCCTAGCGACGCGGTGACCACGACCCACACTAGTTTGATGCTGCTTAGTGTAGGAAAACCAAAATCAAACCCCTCGATTTTACTTAGCACTTTCATTCATTTCTCTGAAAGCGAAATCCATGTTCCCTACTTGCACTCCGCGTGAGATCGATACTTGGGGAAGCTACTCCTCCATTCTATTACTTGGCCGTGAACGGTAATCCTACTGCCATTGCATAAAGTTTTTGACGTCGTTGCCGGGGAGTGCAACTATTGCGTGGATTTTGTTTCTTTTGGGAAAAGTTTATGAGTGTTTTGGTGTTTTTAGTGTTTTCTATTTGTGAGTGTTGCATGTATTTTTAGAAATATGGATACTGTTTGATGATTCTATCCTTTTCTGTACTCATATTGTTCAGTTCAATTTTTTCCATAGGCTAATTCAAAATGCAGGACATTATGTTAGCCTCTAACCACAAGGCGGATAACTTTGAGCTGTCCGTGGATCTGATCAAGTTTGTCTCGCAGTATTATTTATTTCATGGGTTCCAAAGAGAGAATGTCAGGGCTCATATCGATAGCTTTTTGGAGCTTTGTGGTACTTTTTGCTATGTTGGGAAAATGCAGGGTGTGGCTATGATTAGACTTTTCATGTTTTCTCTTGCGGGGAAAGCTAGACAATGGTATAGGGATATCTTCCCGAGTGCGCTGACTGAGTGGAAGTATGTTGAAGTTCAATTCCTCGGAAAGTTCTGTTCGCGTACGTTGTTGACACAGGTGAATTTAGATTTGGTCTCGTTCGTGCAGGCTCCCGGTGAGTCTCTCTGTGAAGCTTGGGAAAGATTTCAGCTGTTGCGATCGAGGTGCTCTGGGCTGGACACGTCTGGAGTGCCATTTTTGCAAGCATTTTATTTCGGTATTCATGAGAGGTTTCGATACCTGTTCGACATAGCTGCTGGTGGTGCCCTACTTAACAGGACTACGGATGATGCTTGGTGGATCATGGCTGATGTGGTGTGTTCGAGTAGTTTGTGGAAGATGCTTCCTGTGACTGAAGTGGACGGCAGCTCTGGCTTCAGAGCTGACAATACGGGGGAGAGCGAACGTCTTTTCTGTGGTTTTCTGGAATGGTTTGAAAGGTGGTGGTTGTCCCAAGCCGTAATATTGCGATAGCTGCAGGACATCATCGTCATTGTTGGTAAGATGTTGAATTTGTGGGTATGTTGTCCTGCTGAAACTGTTAATGCTATGAACCTCAGAAGTGGTAGGTTGGTGGAGAATCCTGCATTTCAGGAGGACCTACATTCTAAACGTCAGGTTGAGCGATGTACCAATGTGCCTTCCATGGAACCGTTAGTGAGTTTTACACCTGAAGTTCAAACTCAGCCAGCGCAACCCCCATTTCCGCATAGGTTGTAGAATATCAAAAAGGAGAGGTAGCAACAAAAGTTTCAGGATATTTTGAAGGGGATTCAGGTTAACATTCCCATGGTGGATTTGCTGACTCAGGTGCCTCGCTATGCGAAGTGCTTGAAAGATCTTTTGGCCAAACATCGGGCCTTTAAGTTATGCGGCAGTATTTCGAGCCGGGAGGATTGCCCCACTACGGCAGTACGACATTGGCCTCTGAAACAAAAAAGATAAAGGGAGCTTTATGATTTCTTGCACCATTGGGCAATCCGTAATTAGACTGGCTTTATGTGATTCGGGAGTGTCTATCAACCTCATACCGCTATCCGTCTTTCGTGAGCTGGACTCTGGGGTTCTCAGGCCCACTAATGTCATTCTACAGTTGGCTGATCGATCAAAGAAGAAACCTGTGGGAGTGGTTGAAGATCTCACAGTTGCTATTAATGGGTTGGCCTTTCCGGCGGACTTTGTTATACTTGACATTGAGAATACGTCTGACGCTCCCATTATTCTGGGGTGGCCATTCTTTGCCACTGCCAGGGTCATCCTTGATGCAGAGAAGGGTTTGTTGACATTGCGCCTTGGATCAGAGGAAACGGTTTTAGATATGTATAAGGCGTCAAGGGAGGTTGACCGAGCTGAGTTGGGTGTAATGGGGTTTCAGGAGGATGAAGTTGAGTTACGAGGTCCCAATATGGACATTCTGGAAAGGCCTCATGAGGCGCGGGATGGATGTAACGCCCCCGATTTTTTCGATGATTTTATTTGTTTGGGCTATGTCAGATTTATGACGTCATGGCGTTACTTTTAATGTCGAGTGTTAGATTTGAGTAGTTTTGGACGTGCTCGTCCAGTTTCATCGCAACCCGATCGTTTTTGGAGTCTAGGCGCGCGATCGAAGTTTTGGATTTTGTTTATGTTCGCCGCATATTTTGGCGGTTAATATCTCGGGAATGGCTCGTAAGATTTTGGTCTTGACTTCGTCGTTGTGTCCGTAGCAGCAGTTTTCGCCTACGGCGTGAGTTTCGTTTAATTCGGCGCGTTTGAGCCTTTGTTTTGATCTCATAGTTCCTTGTTCAACTATCTAAACACCTTAATTGCTATAGTATTGACTGCTTGATTTGATTCTCTGGAAGCACTCCTAAAGGTGTGCGATTTCGTCGAACCAACCTTTTTGTTTTTCATTTTTCTGGGCGCTGGGCCGGGTTCGATGATCATAGAGCGGAGCTCGACGATTGTTTTCCTTTTTCTGGGCGCTATGTCAGGTTCGACGATCGTCGAGCAGAGCTCGACGATTGTCATTTTTTCTGGGCGCTGTGTCGGGTTCGACGATCGTCGAGCGGAGCTCGACGATTATCATTTTTTCTGGGCGCTGTGTTGGGTTCGACGATCGTCGAGCGGAGCTCGACAATTGTTTTCCTTTTTCTGGGCGCGGTGTCGAGCTCGACGATCGTCGAGCAGAGCTCGACGACTATCATATTTTTCTGGGCGTTGTGTTGAGGTCGACGATCGTCGAGCAGAGCTCGACGATTGTCATTTTTTGGGCGTTGTCTAGAGGTCGACGATCGTCGAGCCGACGATTGTCATTTTTCTGGGCTCGACGAATTTGTCGAGCGGAGCTTGTTGGAGGTCTAGCGGATCTCCGTGTTGAGTTCAATGATTTTCGAATTGGGTTCGACGATCGGGCCTTGCGTTCGACAATTTTCGAGCAGATTTCATCGAGTGGATCCTCCCTTGTCCTCGAGTAAGTCCCTTGGACTCGAGTAGTTTTCCTGTGCAGTACTCGAGTAAGTCCTTAATACTCGAGTAATTCCCTTGCTGTACTCGAGTAAGTGCCTTAGTGCTCGAGTAATCCCTGTGATGTACTCGTGTAATTCCCTTAGTACTCGAGTAATCCTTCCCTCCTGTCTCGGGAAATCTGGTTCAGTCGAACACAGTTTATTTTTTCTATTTTTTTCATGTTATCACCCTTAGTATAATACCTTCTTCATCTTCTCTGATTCTTCTTTTTCCTCCCAAAATAGAGCAGCGTGCGCGAGAAAGAGGTTGTACATCCTTATTTCTTCTGGTGGCCGTCGACGGTGCTCCGGTGCTCGGAATTTCAAACCAATCGTAGATCTGTAAAGCTCTCGTCGAGAGCTTCTCCCTCGTTTTAATTTCTTCCTCGTTTCTTGAGATTTCTCGTTAGGGTTTTTCGGCCCTAATCCCCTTTTCGACCCCTTTTTGTCTAGATTTCAACTCCTCCCGCAGTCTTTTGTCCCGATCCACGACGTGGAGCGATTCAGAGGACTTTTCCGGTAAAACCAAGGCAAGTGGTGGTTTCCCCTCGTTTCTCTTTATCCGATCTGATGGTAACGACTATACTTTCTTGTTCTTTAAATTTTCTGCGCTTATTCTTCCAAGTCATTGTGATGATTAATCGTTTCAACGTTCCTTTGTTGTTGTACAGTGTTGTCTTGGAAAGCCCGATTTTGTCTGGTTTTGGTTAATTATTCCTGGTGTGTCTTAATGATAGCTATGCATGTTTTAGCTTTCGTTATTTAGCGCGTTAGAATTTATCTAGGACTGTAATTGCTCCTAGAGGTTGATCAACCGCGTCTTGAGTTCGGTAATGTCAAGTAGAATCTGTCGAGCCAAATCTCGAGATATTTGTGTTGTGGTTTCTTTGGGTTTCTTGATTGCGGGAGTTAGTGGACGATTCCACCTCCGCAGTGTTTGTTACCTTCATTAGTGCCCAGTGGAAGTCTACCTGGTTTTTTGATGTCTGCGGTGTGTGGTGGAGAGTATGAGACTCCCTCGTAGTTAGACGGATTATATATCTGTTTTGTTTTGGGGTGGTGTGTCCAAGAGTGACCACCTCGCCCGTTGTTGTTTTTGGGTGGTGTGTCCAAGAGTGACCACTTTGCCCGTATTTTTGGGTAGAGTCGACCATAGGTGCCTAGTAAAGGTTTTGTATTATTTCTTTCTGGTGAAATATTCATGTAGTCACCTTATAACCTTGTGTGTCTGGTGTACCCTTGTGGAACGTGATAAATCACGTAGGAGTTCTTTTCCCGTTGATGCCCTGTTTTCTTTTGTACTTTACTTCAGTGCTTTTGGTCTTGGGTTGGTAGCCCTGTTGACCTTTGTTTATTTTGGCTTATTACTTTTCCTGCCACTATTTGTACCTTCTTGCTGAGGTGTTCTGTCTTTGGAATGCTTCAAGTTCAGAGCAGTAGCAGTTAGCAGTGCTGGTTTTGGAGTTTTCTGGACGGCAGTGTTGACCGTGGTTGTTGCCTCGTCTTAGCGAGGTAGTTTGTTGTTTGTTTAGTTTTACTAGTTCAGACATACTTTTGTTTGTGGGTTCGTGTCAGTTTGTTGGCTCCCACTGATTTGTGAGTTGTTTGATACTTGATAGCTACTCATTTCTTTAAATTTGGATGTGGACTACTTGTTCTCTAGGAGTATTTATGTTAGGAATGCATGTTAGGTATTTTCAACTATAAAATCTACTACTATTACTTCATGCATTGCATAATTTGAAACTCTAACTTGTTATTTTTAGCGACTGTAAAAGCTATCTTTCCTACTATAATAAATTTAGAGTCTTGCATAGCATGAGTTGACCCTTTTGGGACGTTTTGCTCATGTAGGATGTTTGAGTTAATCTAATCAAGTATTTTTCCGCAGCGTATAATATATTTTGATTCGTGGACTAGATGAGCCACTAAGCTGAGGGATACGGCTAACTACTGTACTTAACTGATTTTCCTTAAAATAACTTAAAAAGAGTCTTTTTTTTGGGTTAGGTTGGTGTCTGCCTGAGCGTCCGCAGTTATCCCCTGCTGATGTGTCATCATGACGCGCATTTTCCCTTACTCTAATAAGCTTTTTATGCGGTGGAAAATGTGGGTTGTGACCGTTGGTATCAGAGGGAGGTGGCTTGACAATTTGTCAGGCAACCTTTCCTTGTTGGTATTAGGTGTTTAGCATCATATCATGCACACACAAATATGTCATCAGCACGTCTTGGATAAAGCACGAACACTACACTCATAGAATAACATGAAGTATACGGGGCATATAATGTAGTATGGGATGCATAATATGTGTATGTATATGGATCCGCCATATGGGCAACATGTGAGGGTTATGTAGTATGGGATGTATAACCTCACCACATGAATGCGACTAGCACATTTCTTTTTTGTTGCATGAGAATGTTATGTAGTATGGGATGCATAACATTTTCATGCGTACGCCGCTCATAACATACATTAGGGCCTTTTTTTAGAATGCATAGCACAATCATGCAAAGCATAACATTGCATAAGCACAACGTGCCAAGCTAAAGATTTGCGGGATGATATATGTACACACATGGTTTTAAATCAGAAAATGAATATAAATACATGCATTCATGTCATAGGCACAAGAGTCAATAGGATGAGAGGATATCATCCTAAATAGGACATAGCATCGTTATAAAATCCCAGAGAAAGTTGCAGCATAAGCAAGTGTCATTTAAGTATGGTCTAAACTAGTCGTGTGGCTTTGTTTTAAGCTAGGATTTTGATGAGTTGTTCGTTTGCTTTTAGAAATTCCGCCAAAGCATCCTGCGACGAGATCGACTCCCCAGTCGGAGGGTGAGTCATCAGGTGCGCAAAGTGACGCGATTATCGAGAGTCTGCGTCAGAGAAATGAGGCTCTGTCGAGACAATTGGTTGCGATGCAATCGCAAATTAAGTCTTTATTGTCTGTCGCTCCTGCGCAACAACCTTCAGCGCAAGAGCCTGCCTCGGGCCAAGCCGTGCCTGATACCTCTGCTCCTTTGGTGCCCCCGATGGCGATACCACCAGAAATGAATTTCATATCGCACTTCCAGCGGTTGGGGCCTCCCACCTTCGACGGGAGTGCTGACTTTGTGATTATAGATGATTGGATCATCTCCATTGAGGAGATATTTTTGTATTATGGAATTCTAGAAGCCCATAAGGTGATGATTGCAGCCTATCAGTTAAATGGTCTGGCGAAGAGTTGGTGGATTCGGGAAAGAGAGGGTCTGAAGGAAGGCTGTTCTTGGGAATCTTTTAAGAAGATGCTGTTGAAGAAGTTTCTACCCTCGGTCGAGCAAGACCGCCTGATGAATAACTTCCTGCATCTAAAGAAGAGATAGCTCACCGTGAGCGAGTACCAGATTGAGTTTAGCAAACTGAGCAGGTTTGCTCATGATTTGGTAGCTTCTGAAGAGGGTAGAGTGAAACGTTTCTTGGGAGGATTAAGAAGCGATGTCCAGCAGTTGGCATGCGCTTACCAAGCTGAAAGTTATGTTGAAGCAGTGGAAGTCGCTTTAAAAGTTGAGGCGATTGAAAACGCCAAGAACCGCGGTGCTGCGGCAAGGAAGGAGAAAAGAAAAGGCGTTGAGGATGGTAACTCCAGGGCATTTGGCCCTTCTTCGAAGAAGAAAAGTAAGGAAATGTGTAGCTTCTGTGGTCGTCCTGGCCACCCCTACGAAAGGTGCTTTAAGAGGACTGCCACCCTGAAGCAGCAGCAGGTGCACGCCATCCAAGGTGCACCCAAGGGAGAGCTTGTGTACTCGTTCTGTGCAAGGAAGGGTCATGACGTGACTCGCTGTTGGATGAAAGAAAGGATTTGCTTCTAGTGTAGGTAGAAGGGACACCAGAAGTCTTCGTGCCCCCGGGCTCAGTCCCCATTGCATCCTGCCCCACTTCGAGCTCTGCCACCGCCACCAAACCTGGATAAAGGAAAAGGAAAGCTGAACATGATGACCAGCGAGGAAGCTCAAATCTCTACGCAAGTGATATCAGGTTAGCCTCGGTTTAATTTATCCTTGTTAGTTATCATTGTTGCCCTAGTTATAGTTCGTTTAGTTATGTTTGTTACGGTTTTAGGGGAGTTCAAGGTGCGGAATAGGTGGGCACGCGTTCTTTTCGATTCGGGTGCCACCCATTCCTTTATGGCCGGGAGATTTGTTGATAAACATCGCCTGAGTGTGGACCATTTGGGAGGCTCCTTCAATGTCAAACCCCCTTTCCGGTGATTCTGTGATATCTAACCAAGGAGTTCTGAGATGCCCTATTTATCTTGGCAATTTTCTGGCCTTTGCGGATCTGATGATTTTGGATCTGTCTGATTTTGACATGATTCTGGGCATGGACTGGCTGTCCAAGTATAATGCGGTCATCCAGTGCAAGGCAAAGCGATTGGATTTCAGAATGGACGACAGACAACATATGAGCGTCTATGGATTTCAGGACAGAGTTTCTCCTATCATTTCTGCGGTACGTGCTTGTCGTGCTATAGAGTCTGGTTGCGAGGCATTTTTGGTTTCTATTTCTGCTCTGGAGACATCTTTTGTTACGCCACGTCTTGAGGATGTCTCGGTGGTGCGAGAGTTTCCAGATGTCTTTCCTGATAGTCTTCCAGGACTTCCTCCAGAAAGGGAGATAGAGTTTGTGATAGTCCTCGAGCCAGGTACTCGTCCTATTGCTAAAGCACCGTACCGTATGGCTCTGCGGGAGTTGGACAAGTTGCGTACTCAGGTCGATGAGTTGCTCAGTTGTGGTTTTATTAGACCAAGTACTTATCCATGGGGTGCTCCTATTTTGTTCGATAAGAAGAAAAATGGATCGATGAGACTTTGCATCGATTATAGGGAATTGAACAAGGTAACCATTAAGAATAGATATCCCCTGCCAAGGATTGATGACTTGTTCGACCAATTACGTGGTAGCTCGGTATTTTCAAAGATCGATCTTCGCTCAGGCTACCACCAGTTGAGGATTCGAGAGGCAGATATTCCCCGAACCGCTTTCCGTTCTCGGCAGGGACATTATGAGTTTTTGGTAATGTCTTTTGGTTTAACCAATGCACCCTCTGCTTTCATGGATTTGATGAATCGGGTGTTTAAAGATTTCCTAGACCGATTCGTGATTGTGTTCATAGATGATGTCTTGGTGTATTCCCGCAATGTTGAGGAGCATACTCAGCATTTGCGTCTGGTTTTGTCGACCCTGAGGGAGCATAACTTATATGCGAAGCTGAGCAAGTGTGAGTTTTGGCTACCTCAAGTGTCCTTTCTGGGTCATGTTGTAAGCAAGGACGGTATTTCTGTAGACCCGACCAAGATTTCTGCTGTAATGGAATGGGAGAGACCTTCTACACCCAAGGAGATTAGGAGTTTCTTGGGCCTGGCCGGCTATTATAGAAGATTCGTGGAGGAGTTTTCGGTATTGTCTGCTCCTCTAACTAGACTTACGCAGAAGAATATTGCTTTTATTTGGAGTGATAAGTGCGAAGAGTCTTTCCAAGAGCTGGAGAAGAGATTATGTACTGCTCCGATTTTAACCTTACCTACAGAAGGAGTTGAGTATGCTGTGTATGTTGACGCGTCACACGTCGGACTTGGTTGTGTTTTAATGCAAGATGGTAAGGTGATTGCGTATGGATCGAGACAACTAAAGATCCACGAGAGAAACTATCCTACGTATGATTTGGAGTTTGCTGACGTAATTTATGCGCTGAAGCTTTGGAGACACTTATTATATGGCGCGTTGTGCAAGATCTATACGGACCATAAGAGTTTGAAATACGTCTTCACTCAGAAAGAACTAAATCTGCGCCAGCGTCGGTGGTTAGAATATGTGACGGATTACGAAGTGGAAATTCTTTATCATCCAGGAAAGGCTAACGTAGTAGCCGATGCCTTGAGTAGAAAGACCGCTAAGATTTTTAATTTGTCAGTGCAGTCCTTGATAGAAGAATTTTTGTTAATGGATATTGAGGTTGGGAGTAGTACTGTGCCTGCTAGTCTAGAAGCAGAAGAACCCTGTTGGATTTCCCTTACTCGAGCACATCAGAAGGATGATCCTGATTTGTTGCACCTCCGGAATAGAACTGTGAAGGGAGAGCTACCTGATTTCTCTGTGGATGAGTTGGACACCTTGAAGTATCAGGGTAGATTTTGTGTCCCCGCCTTTGGCGATATTCGAGCTAAGATCTGTGCTGAAGCTCATGGTTCCAGTGTAGCCTACCACCCTGGTTCCACTAAGATGTATAAAGATCTAAAGCAAATTGTTTGGTGGTCAGGGATGAAGAATGACATCGCAAAGTTTGTATCAGAATGTTATACTTGTCAGCGTGTTAAAGTGGATCACAGAAGGCCTGGTGGTAAATTGACACCGCTTGATATTCTAAGTTGGAAATGGGAGAGTATTTCAATGGATTTCATCACCGGACTGCCAGAATCTCCCTGTGGTCACGACTCTGTTTGGGTGATAGTCGACAGACAGACAAATTGTGCTCACTTTATTCCATTTAAGATTGGGTACTCGATGAAGAAGATAGCTGAGTTATATCTTGAAAAGGTCATCAGGTTACATGGTGTGCCTGTTAGCATCGTATCAGATCGGGACTCTAGATTTGCGTCTCGCTTTTGGAAGAGTTTACAGGAGGGGTTGGGTACCGATTTAAGGTATTCCACTGCCTATTATCCGTAGACTAATGGTCAGACGGAAAGGGTAAATCAGATCGTAGAGGATATGATCAGGTGTTTTGTTTTGGATCATGGTGGTGCTTGGGATGAGCGACTCAGACTCATGGAGTTTGCATACAATAATAGTTATCAAGAGAGTCTGCAGATGGCTCCGTTTGAGGCTTTGTATGGGAGGCGTTGTAGAACTCCATTGTTTGGGCTGAAGTTGGTGAGAGACCGTTGTTAGGTCCGGAAGCCCTTGAAGAGATGAATTATGCCGTGACTCATATTCAGGAAAAGCTTCGTATGGCTCAAGAGCACTATGAGAAGTATGCTAATCTACGAAGGGTCGATCTGGAATTTGTCGTTGGGGACTTGGTTTTTCTGAAAGTTTCCCCGATGTCTGGCGTTAAAAGGTTTAGAATGAACCTGTTGGATCCCTAGTTGATTTGTACTAGGTTCACTAACTTAGGATGTGACCCAACATGTATAGCCAGGGTCAAATTTGTGTCCTAGAGTCTAGGCCAAGTCCTTAGAGTCAACATCAGATGGATCAGTTATCAATAAGACCATCAGAGACTCAAGACTTAGAGGATTTCAAGACTAAGTAAAATGAGTTCGACGTTCGTCGAACTCAGGTCGACGAAAGGCGTTCTCAGCTCGACGATTTTGAGATATTTCTCTGAGTTGAGCTCGACGATCTTCATTCTCTGGTCGACGAAAATTGGGATACTTCAACAAACTAAAGTCAGGGTAACTCCAGATTATTCTAAGACCCACTTCAGGCTTTGGTCGACGAACAAGATTCTAAGCTCGACGAATTTGGACCTCGAGTTCTCAGCAATCTTCTGTTAGAAGATCTCAGGTCGACGAAGTCAACTTCTCAGGCCGACGAATCCTCAGGTCGACGAACTGTGTTCTTTGGTCGACGAATTTTGGAACCAGAAGATTTGTGTCGACACTTAGGGCATGTGTCGACACCAACTAAGTCGACCCCAGAAAACTTATGTTGACACCAGAAAACTTGTGTCGACACCAAGATTAATCTATCGACACCAACTTATGTCGACACCAGAAAACTTATGTCGACACCAGAAATTTCATGTCGACATACAGAATATCAGTCAATACAAAATATTTGACTAAGTCCAGAATTGTTGCTGAACTCCAGTCGACGAATCAAATTGTCAGCTCGACGAACTTCAGACAAAAAAGGCAAAGGTTATGAAGCATTCAAGTTCTGTTATCAGCTCGATGAACTTGGAACTCAGCTCGACGAACAGAAGCTGTCTGGTCGACGAATACAAAATCTCAGTTCGACAAACTAGTAACCCAACTCGACGAATTCTATTATTCGTTCGACGATTCCAGACTTAGCCATTTCCGGCTTTCAATCCTCACTCAAATGCAATAATTCCTGACAGATTAATGACTCAAACATTCTCTGAATGTAGCCGTTAGAGGAAGCATTAATTACAGTCTTCTCAGGAATATTACTTGCTGATTTTCCACTGGACAATTGAGGAAATGATTAAATGTCGATTATTCTCAAGGCGTCAGCATTAATTACAGAGGATTCAAATTTTTGAATAGATATAGAAGAAAACAAGATCGACAATCAGAAAACTACAACATGAGAAGAACAAGAACATACTCAGTCAGAAAAAGAGAGACATTGATATAGACTGACTGCAAGAATTCAAAAAGCACCAGAAAATCTTCACACAAAACGCATACTGAAGCTCACAGTGACAGGCAGTGATCCTTATTCAGGAGAAGAAGAACAATCATACTATATCAAGAGTCTTCTTCTTCAACATTCTCTCCAGGACTTCCAAGGACAACAAATATCAAATCAGTCAAGAAGATCCTGCATCACGGCTTGTCCAGAACTCTGATTGAAGACCTATCACCCTGTAGCAAAGCTCCAGATCTTCCCTGAATCATTCTACATCTCAGGGGGAGCTGTTTGCTACCATCATTCCACACAAGTCTTCTCAGTTTATTGAGAAAGAGAAGACAAAATCACTCTCTCAACCCCTCCTATACAAAGGGTTGTCATCTCCCTTCAAAAGTGATTTCTGGTTGCAAGTCTCCTTACCAAAAGACTTGAGTTAGTTTTTGGGGACCTGATCAAAACCCATTGGTGTCAGACACCTGATCAAAAATCTGAGTGGATTCCTATCAAGGGTGGTAGAAGAGTGGATGTACCCATTTGAGGGGGAACCACTATAAATTTCTTGTGTTGTCTAGTTGCCTATCTTTTATTTTTGTTTCTTGCTGTGTGGATGTGATTAGGTTTAATCTTATCTGTGTTTCAGTTTTCTATTACTACACCTCTCAGTTTACAGCAAACGCTGTAACAGCACTTTTTGTTTTGGGACCTAACAAATTTTAAATATACTCTATTCACCCCCCCCCCTCTAGAGTATTGTAGATCTAACCCTCACTTTCAGAACCACAAGTTAGACGCCCGGTATGTGAGACCTTTCCAGATTCTTGAGCGCATTAGAGTGTCAGCTTATAGGCTGGATTTGCCTGCGACCTTCCCTGGTGTCCATGATGTGTTCCATGTGATCCAGTTACGAAAGTGTGTTCGTAGTGATCGTCAAGTCCTTGACTCGATACCACAGATTCAGCCCAACCTTACATATGTGGAAGAACCTGTGCGTATCCTGGATTCTCAAGAGCGTGTGTTGAGGAGAAAGACCATCCCTATGGTCAAGATTCTTTGGAGGAATTAAGACGTCGAGAGCACGACGTGGGAATTGGAATCGTCGATGAGGGAATCTCATCCGTACCTCTTCTCTTAGTTTTGGGTATGTTGTTATGCTTTCAGTTATGCTTGGTTTTATCAATTTTGGTTTGGTTTTGGAGTTGTGCTCAGTTTCGGGACGAAACTTCTTTTTAGGGGGAGTGACTGTAACGCCCCCGATTTTTTCGATGATTTTATTTGTTTGGGCTACGTCAGATTTATGACGTCGTGGCGTTACTTTTAACGTCGAGTGTTGGATTTGAGTAGTTTTAGACGTGATCGTCCAGTTTCGTCGCAACCCGAGCGTTTTAGGAGTCTCGGCGCGCGATCGAAGTTTTGGGTTTTGTTTATGTTCGCCGCATATTTTGGCGGTTAATATCTCGGGAATGGCTTTTGGTCTTGACTTTGTCGTTGTGTCCGTAGCAGCAGTTTTCGCCTACGGCGTGAGTTTCGTTTAATTCGACGCGTTTGAGCCTTTGTTTTGATCTCATAGTTCCTTGTTTAACTATCTGAACACCTTAATTGCTATATTATTGACTACTTGATTTGATTCTCGGGAAGCCCTCCTAAAGGTGTGGGATTTCGTCGAACCAACCTTTTTGTTTTTCATTTTTCTGGGCACTGGGTCGGGTTCGACGATCGTTGAGCGGAGCTCGACGATTGTTTTACTTTTTCTGGGTGCTGTGTCGGGTTCAATGATCGTCGAGCGAAGCTCGACGATTGTCATTTTTTCTGGGCGCTGTGTCGGGTTCGACGATCGTAGAGCGGAGCTCGACGATTGTCATTTTTTCTGGGCGCTGTGTCGGGTTCGACGATCATCGAGCGGAGCTCGACGATTGTTTTCCTTTTTCTGGGCGCTGTGTCGGGTTCGACGATCATCGAGCGGAGCTCGACGATTGTTTTCCTTTTTCTGGGCGTGGTGTCGAGCTCGACGATCATCGAGCGGAGCTCGATGATTATCATGTTTTTCTGGGCGCTGTGTTGAGGTCGACGATCGTCGAGCGGAGCTCGACGATTGTCATTTTTTTGGGCGCTGTCTGGAGGTCGACGATCGTCGATTGTCATTTTTCTAGGCTCGACGAATTCGTCGAGTGGAGCTTGCTGTAGGTCTAGCGGATCTCCGTGTTGAGTTCGACGATTTTCGAATTGGGTTCGACGATCAGGCCTTGCGTTTGACGATTTTCGAGCAGATTTCGTCGAGTGGATCCTCCCTTGTACTCGAGTAAGTCCCTTGGACTCGAGTAGTTTTCCCGTTCAGTACTCGAGTAAGTCCTTAGTACTCGAGTAATTCCCTTGTTGTACTCGAGTAAGTGCCTTAATGCTCAAATAATCCTTGTGTTGTACTCGTGTAATTCCCTTAGTACTCGAGTAATCCTTCCCTCCTGTCTCGGGAAATCTGGTTCAGCCGAACCCGGTTTATTTTTGCTGTTTTTTTTCCTGTTATCACCCTTAGTATAATACCTTCTTCATCTTCTCTGATTCTTCTTTTTCCTCCCGAACCAGAGCGGCATGAGCGAGAAAGAGGTTGTCCATCCTTCTTTCTTCCGGTGGCCATCGACGGTGCTCCGGTGCTCGGAATTTCAAACCAATCATAGATTTGGAAAGCTCTCATCGAGAGATTCGCCCTCATGGTAATTAATTCCCCGTTTCTTGAGATTTCTTGTTAGGGTTTTTCGGCCCTAATCCCCTTTTCGACCCTTTTTGTCTAGATTTCAACTCCTCCCGCAGTCTTTTGCCCCGATCCATGACGTGGAGCGATTCAGAGGACTTTTCCGGTAAAACCAAGGCAAGTGGTGGTTTCCCCTCATTTCTCTTTGTCCGATCTGATGGTAACGACTATACTTTCTTGTTCTTTAAATTTTCTGCGTTTATTCTTCCAAGTCATTGTGATGATTAATCGTTTCAACGTTCCTTTGTTGTTGTACAGTGTTGTCTTGGAAAGCTCGATTTTGTCTAGTTTTGGTTAATTGTTCCTTGTGTGTCTTAATGATAGCTATGCATGTTTTAGCTTTCGTTATTTAGCGCGTTAGAATTTATCTAGGATTGTAATTGCTCCTAGAGGTTGATCAACCGCATCTTGAGTTCGGTAATGTCAAGCAGAATCTGTCGAGCCAAATCTCGAGATATTTGTGTTGTGGCTTCTTTGGGTTTCTTGAAAGCGGGAGTTAGTGGACGATTTCACCTCCATAGTGTTTGTTACCTTCATTAGTTCCCGGTGGAAGACTACCTGGTTTTTGGATGTCTGCGGTATATGGTGGAGAGTATGAGACTCCCTCGCAGTTAGACGGATTATATATCCGTTTTGTTTTTGAGTGGTGTGTCCAAGAGTGACCACCTCGCCCGTTGTTGTTTTTGGGTGGTGTGTCCAAGAGTGACCACCTCGCCCATTGTTGTTTTTGGGGGGTGTGTCCAAGAGTGACCACTTCGCCCGTATTTTTGGGTAGAGCCGACCACAGGTGCCTAGTAAAGGTTTTGTATTGTTTCTTTCTGATGAAATATTCATGTGGTCACCTTATAGCCTTGTGCATCTGGTGTACCCTTGTGGAACGTGATAAATCACGTAGAAGTTCTTTTCCCGTTGATGCCCTGTTTTCTTTTGTAATTTACTTCAGTGCTTTTGGTCTTGGGTTGGTACCCCTGTTGACCTTTGTTTATTTTGGCTTATTAATTTTCCTGCCACTATTTATACCTTCTTGCTGAGGTGTTTTGTCTTTGGAATGCCTCAGGTTCAGAGCAGTAGCAGTTAGCAGTGCTGGTTTTGGAGTTTTCTGGGCGGCAGTGTTGGTCGTGGTTGTTGCCTCGTCTTAGCGAGGTAGTTTGTTGTTTGTTTAGTTTTACTAGTTCAGACATACTTTTGTTCGTGGGTTCGTGTCAGTTTGTTGGTGCCCACTGATTTGTGAGTTGTTTAATACTTGCTAGCTGCTCATTTCTTTAAATGTGGATGTGGAGTACTTGTTCTCTGGGAGGATTTATGTTAGGAATGCATGTTAGGTATTTTCAACTATAAAATCTACTACTATTACTTCATGCATTGCATAATTTGAAACTCTAACTTATTATTTTTAGCGACCGTAAACGCTATCTTTCCTACTATAATAAATTTAGAGTCTTGCATAGCATGAGTTGACCCTTTTGGGACGTTTTGCTCATGTAGGATGTTTGAGTTAATCTAATAAAGTATTTTTCTGCAGCGTATAATATATTTTGATTCGTGGACTAGATGAGTCACTAAGCTGAGGGATACGGCTAACTACTGCACTTAACTGATTTTCCTTAAAATAACTTAAAAAGAGTCCTTTTTTGGGTTAGGTTGGTGTCTGCCTGAGCGTCCGTAGTTATCCCCTGCTGACGTGGCATCATGACGCACATTTTCCCTTACTCTGATAAGCTTTATACAGTGAAAAATGCGGGTTGTGACAATGGAGGCCACGAGCGTGTGGCCATTCCCCCGTTTGATTCTGAAGACTCTCGCGAGCTCAAGCAGCTTCCTGACACTCTGAAGTATGCCTTTCTAGGGGAGAAAGACACTCACCCCGTCATTATTTCAGCATACCTCACAGCTGATTATGAATGTCATCTCGTTGATTTGCTAAAGCTACATAGGAAAGCATTTGGGTGGAAAATTTTGGATGTTCAAGGGATCAGTCCCGCTGTTTGCATGCATAAGATTTTACTGGAGGATAACTTCAAGCCATCTGCCTAACCGCAACGCCGATTAAATCCTATGTTGCATGAGGTGGTAAAAAAAGAGGTTATCAAACTTTTGGATGTTGGGATTATTTACCCCATAAGCGATAGTGAATGGGTGAGTTCGGTTCAGCTGGTCCCCAAAAAAGGAGGTGTTACTGTCATCCGTAATGAGATTGGCGAACCGCTTACTACTAGGCCTGTTATTGGGTGGAGAGTTTGCATTGATTATCGAAAGTTAAATGCGGCGAGCAGAAAAGACCACTTCCCACTGCCATTCATGGATCAAATGCTGGAACGGCTGGCCGGGCATGGGTACTACTATCTCTTGGATGGGTATTCGGGATATTATCAACTGGCTATTGCCCCTGAGGACCAAGAAAAGATGACGTTTACATGTCAGTCGGGGTCTTTTGCTTTCCGGCGACTTCCTTTTGGGTTGTGCAACAGTGTAGCCACTTTTCAGCTTTGCATGACTGCAATTTTTCGTAAAATGGTTGGAGATTTCTTAGAAGTGTTCACGGATGACTTTTCCCTATTTGGTGATAGCTTCGATGGAGCATTACGCAACCTCTCGTTGGTCTTGCAGCACTACGAGGCTACCAATTTAGTGCTCAATTGGGAGAAGTGTCATTTCATGGTGCGTGAGGGGATTGTTCTGGGGCATAAAGTCTCTCAGCTGGGGCTAGAAGTGGATCCTGCAAAGGTTGAGGTGATTAAAAACCTTCCCCCTCCTTCGTCACTTCATGGCATTCGCAGTTTTTTGGGGCATGCTGGGTTCTATCGGCGCTTCATTCGGGATTTCTCGGCTATAGCTAAGCCCTTATCTAATCTTTTGGTGAAGGATGCTAAGTTTGAGTTTAATGATGACTGTCATCGGTCGTTTAACTGCTTGAAAGATCGCTTGGTTACTGCCCCGATTCTCTTAACCCCTGATTGGACATCGCCTTTTAAGTTAATGTGTGATGCTAGTGACGTGGCAGTGGGGGCTGTGTTGGGGCAGCATAAAAATAAAATCTTTCATATGATTGCTTACGCGAGTCGGACATTGAGCGATGCGCAGCAAAATTACTGTAACATCCCTCATACAACTAGACCCCTAGGAGTGGTTTTGTCATGACTAGGTCATGACAAAACCCTAGGAAGCCCAAGAAGGCCAAGTAGACCTCGGGATGTAGGTGGGACCACTATGGTCTGCAAATAGTAGATTTATGAACCCTGGTTAAGCTGATCATGGAGCTTCACCAAGACTTTAAGACCCCACCATGGCCTCACCAATCCATTGTAAAGTTCATTTGAACCTTAAGGGTCCATTGGAGTCGACTCAGGGTGGCCAAGTTGACCTAGGACCACTCTAGGCCTAAATTGGGCAAGGTGTCCTAATAAAGGGCAGTGTGCCCTAGTTAAGCCCAACAAACCCTACCAGGGTCTTCCTAGACCTAAAATGGGGTCAAGGGGTCACTAAGGACCCTTAAAGGACAGCCAAACAGAACTATATTGGGTTAATTGACCATCCCCTAGCCAGGTGGACCCCATTTATACTCCCTAACCCTAAGGTGAGGTTCATGGGTCATGAAGGACCCATTGGGGTCAGCCCTAGTGGCTAAATTTACCAAAGTCAACCATAACCTTAATTTGGTCAAAGTACCCTTCCTAAGGGCAGGTGACCTCCAAAGTGCCAAGTCAGCCCTCCCCAGCCCTACCTAGGCCCTAGGGGAGCCCAATAGGTCACCAAAGACCCAATGATGGTAACAGAAAAGGTCAACTTTGTAACGCCCCGAAACTCAAAGGAGCGAAGGGGGACGTTTTGGGCCAGTTTTGGGTTCTGGCTGCAGGCACACAGCCTGGGACACGGGCGTGTCCCAGGGCGTGTCAAGCGTGTGTCGACACTTAGCCGCGAAGTCGTCGAGATTTACTCGACGATTCGTTGAGACATGGCACACGGCCTGCGACACGGGCGTGTCGCAGGGCATGTCGACCCGTGTCGACACTTAGCCGCGGAGTCGTCGAGATTTACTCGACGATTCGTCGAGACTGGGCACACGGCCCGCGACACGGGTGTGTCGCAGGGCGTGTCGACCCGTGTCGACGATCGTCCCAGGGAGTCGTCGAGATTCGCTCGACGATCGTCGAGACAAGGCACACGGCCTAGGACACGGGCGTGTCCAAGGCCGTGTCATCAGATCAACGATCTTCGCTCGACGAAATGTCGAGACCGTGTACACGGCCTGGGGTCCAGGCGTGTCAAAGTGACACGGGCAAGGACACGGGCGTGTCCTAGAACCCGTGCAGTGCTCGGGTTGATTTTGGGGGAAAATCATGGGGTACACGGCCGGCCTCACGGCCGTGTCAGGTGGAACACGAGCGTGTCAGCTCGAACACGGGCGTGTTCGATACCCGTGTGAGGTTCCAGGTGATTCGATTTTAACGGCGAATGAGGCACATGGCCCTGGACACGGGCGTGTGCCAGGCCGTGTTCGGTCCAGATTGGGCATTTCAGCCCCGAATCGAAGCCGTTCATTTCTTTAACTGAAGATCCAACGGCTGGGGGTTATTCCTGAAGGGATATACCCGTGAGTGGACTTGGAAAACCCTTACTTTTCATACCTTATCATCTTTCTAAATCCTTGGAGAGAGAGGAGAGCCAAGGGAGGAAGAAGGAGCTAGATCCGCCATTGGAGGAGCTTCGGAGCTCCGAATCGCGAGCCGACTCCGGATCCATGGAGGCAACGCTAGTGCGGTAGTTTTCATCCGATTACTTTTCCATGGCGCCAAAGAGGAACGCAAGGGTAACGATCCTCATCTTGAGCATGAGTAGCTCTCTTTCTTTGCATAGGAAGCCCGCTCTCGCGAGTTTGCGGAGAGTTGGAGGCGTTCCTTCGGGTAGATATGTGAAGTCCCCGTTGTTTAGAGTCTGTAAGCGAGAACGGACATAGGCATGATGTGTGAAGCCTACCCGGACATGTTGGTCTGGATCGGTGATGTTGCATTGCATAATGCCGGAGAAGACTCCGTGCTATTGGTTGTTTTTCGGGTTTTCTACGCGGTAGATTGCAGCAGGGAGCCTTGGGGACTAACCCAAAGGTGCACCCGGAAAACTGGGCGGATACGAGATCTTGCCAACTTGGTGGCTTGAGAGCCAACTTGAACATAACCGGGTTATGTGACTTGTGATGGAAATGGGACTCGGTGGAAGTTTGACCCGCGCAAATGGCTTAAATTGTCGTTGCGATGTGAGCACGGGTTAGATGGAGCCGTACCCGTTCTATGTCGTTCGGTTAAAGAGACCTAAAGGCACGTGGCACTTACCGTTGGCATAGAGTAGGGTATTCGGCGGTCAATGGCTTAAATTGTCGTGACCCAGGCCAGGAAGACAAATTGCTCATAGGTTTGGCCGTCCAAGTGGCGGTGGTGAGTCCGTAATGTCTATGGCTTTAATTGACGTGACATCGACCGGTTCACCGAGAATGTGCCCTGAGAGCACGGGGCGTGTGGCCGTGCGAGCCAACGTCTGTGATGTATTGGCCATTGATATAAATTGCTCGCTTATGCTAATGAAATGCAGGGAAGGAGCATCGCCGCCCCGAGTTGGGGGCGGGATCGTTATAATTTGGTCAGCATTGCTGACTGTTACCTTGTTTTCGCCACCATGCGGTGGTTTGTTGCTTGCAGGTGCAGCTGGACCAAGCGGTCAATAGCGGGCTAAAGCCCTTTTTGCGAAGCCGGCCCTCGAAGGCCCAAATGGAAGTGTTTACTGTTTTATTCATGTATGACCGGCCTGCGTGCCGTGGTTTATAAAACATGTAATATTCAAGTGAAACATTTTGTAAGGCCTTAAGGCTTGTTTTGGGTATTTTGTATAACATTCCTATTTTGTATTAGTGGACATTCGTGCTTTGATGCTGGGTTCTTGTTTACAACTTTTATAAACTGCTTCCGTTAGAATGCTCTGTGTAGGACGTTGAGATTGGTTGGATGGTTTCCATAAGTAACCACCCAGTCTGTCTGTGGCATACGGCGTCGGGCCCCGGCCGGACCTACTGCTTTATGCTATGTGACGGATAGGGGGTGTTACAATTTGGTATCAGACTACTGGTTTTGGTTGGGCTTAAACTGAATTCGTGGGCGAATTCTTTTTAAGGGGTGGTGAGCACATTGTGTGCGTCATCGTTATAATGGTAAAAGAACCCATGAATGTCCACTTAGGAATGAAAATACTCGTGTTTGAGGAACCTGCGTGTTCCTATAATTGTTGTTTGCAATTTATGTGGTCGCTTAACGGTGTTTTGTACCACTATAGGTGACCCGAAGTGGTGTTGGGCCGTCAGAACGCCGAGTTTCTGAGGCTAGTAGTGCACCGGATGTTGCTCCTACAACACCTCTGTCGGCTGAAAATATACGATTGGTGGCTGAAGCGGTGTTGGCCGTGATAAATGCGCAGCCTGCAAGGCAAACGCAGCAGCCCGCTCCTGCGTTGGAGCAAGAACCTCTTCGAGAGGCTGAGCCGAGGAGAGTGGAGCAAGTGGTTGTAGAACCGGTGGTGCCTAGGAGGGCAACTGAGAGGCAACTGAAGCATGTAATGAGCTTTAACCCTCCGTTATTCTCGGGGTTGGGAACCCCATCTCAGGCTGAAGACTGGCTCTCCAGGGTGAATAGAGTCATGACAGCAACGGAGACGGAGGAGTGGCAAATGACCACCATCGCTACGTTCATTCTGGACGGTGAAGCGAGAATGTGGTGGGAAGGATTGGAGCTGCATCATTTGAGAGGTAGACAACTTATAGACATTCTGATGGAAGAGTTCTCGGGATTGTTCTTGGCAAGATACCTCCCTTCGACGCAGAAGATAGCGTTGGAGAATGAGTTCCTGAAGTTGGTGCAGGGTGAGAGGAGCGTGGATGAATATCTCCACGAGTTTACTCGTTTGAGTCGTTATGCTAGCTCCACCATCATGGATGAGGAGCGCAAGACTAATCGCTTCTATGAAGGATTGAGAGATGAGTTGAGACTACTACTTTCGGGGCCGATGACGCAGGGTTTCTTAACCTTGGTCAATACTGCCCGGTCCTTGGAGAAGGACATGAAGAACGTACAAGCAAAGAAAAGCTTGGGTGAGAAGAAATCTGAGTTTAAAGTGCCGACTACTTCAAAGTTCGGCTATCGGAGGGCTTTCAAGAAGCATAGGACTTCGGGTCCAGCTCCTTCTGGTGCTTCTGGGGCGACCACGAGTCGGACTCCAGGCGCGTGTTTTATATGTGGAAAGACGGGGCATTTCGCCCGTGATTGTTGGAGCGGACGTCCTAAGTCCGAGAGGAAGCCGGGAGCTACCTATGAAGAGAAGGGAAAGGCGGTGGAGTCGACCGCATCCCATTATGCTCCGGCCCAACCAAGGGTCTACAATCTTGGCCAATAGGAGGCCATTAAACAAGCTGATGTGGTGACAGGTACGGTTTAATTTATAGCAAGTCAATTTCTTTAAATACTTGTTATGCACATGTTACCTTACCACTACTTGTTTAGGATTTGTATTGATTTGTGAAAATCCGGCACGAGAACTCTTCGATACGGGAGCTTCACACTCCTTCTTGTCCAAAGGATTTATATCACGCATCAGAGTCCCTTCTTCGATGGCAAAGGATAAGTTGGATGTGTTGTTGCCCAATGGGTGTTCGATGCGAACGGATAGGATCTGCGATGTTAAGATTCGTATTGGGGAGCAGGAGTTCGACCTGCGGGCGTCTTTACTTCCGTTAGTGGAGTTCGACGTCATATTTGGCATGGACTGGCTCTCGGAGCAGCAGGCCCATATAGATTGCGGTAGCAAGGAAGTCAAGCTGGGAGCAAGTCGTGAAACGACTTTTACGGGCTTAAAGGGGTCGAGCAAGACATTGATGTCTGCTCTTCAGGTGGTGAAGGCGGTTCGTGCTGGTGCAGAACTGTTCTTTACACTAGTGGAGGTTGCAAAGCCGAAGCCCGCGTTGGATTGTATTTCAGTGGTATCGGAATACCCTGATGTGTTCCCCTCGGATCTTCCTGGAGCCCCGCCTCAGCGGGAGATAGATTTTACGATCGAGCTAGTGCCAGGTGCAAAGCCTGTGTCACGATCTCCGTATCGGCTAGTGCCTAAGGAAATGGCAGATCTGAAGGTTCAACTGCAAGAGTTGTTGGAGCAGGGGTATGTGCGCCCGAGTTCTTCGCCTTGGAGCGCACCGGTCCTCTTTGTTAAGAAGAAGGACGGAAGCTTGAGGCTATGTATTGATTATCGGGAGCTAAACAAGCTGACGGAGAAGAACAAGTACCCGATCCCCCGGATTGATGATCTCTTTGATCAGTTAGTCGGGTCGACGGTGTACTCGAAGTTGGATCTCAAGGCTGGGTACTATCAGCTGCGAATAAGGGAGAGTGATATCCCGAAGACAGCGTTTAGTACGAGATACGGGCATTATGAGTTTACGGTCATGCCGTTTGGGCTGACTAATGCGCCATTAGTGTTCATGGATTTGATGAACAGGACTTTCAGGGAGTACTTGGACCATTTCGTGATCGTCTTCATCGACGATATTTTGGTGTACTCGCAAAGTGAGGAAGATCACTTCAAGCATCTTCATTTGGTGTTGGAGATGCTAAGGAGAAATCAGTTGTATGCCAAGTTCTCGAAGTGCGAGTTTTGGCTATCCTCAGTGGCGTTCCTTAGTCATATAGTGAGTGGAGAGGGTATTGCTGTGGATCCGACGAAGATTGTTGCGATACGGGAGTGGCCTGAGCTTGCTACGGTAGCAGAAGTCCAGAGCTTTTTGGGGCTTGCCGGCTATTATAGGCGCTTCGTAGAGAACTTCTCGCGGTTAGCGTTACCTCTCACTACTTTGACGAGGAAGGAGCATAAGTTCGTTTGGACGCCGAAGTGCGCGCGAGCTTTTGAGGAATTGAAGTGTCGGTTGACCACGGCGCCTGTGCTGAGTTCGCCATGTGGAACCGAAGGCTATGAGATATATAGCGATGCTTCGGGCAGCGGTTTAGGTTGCGTGCTACTGCAACACGGAAGTGTAATAGCTTATGGCTCGAGACAGCTAAAAGTGCACGAGAGGAATTATCCGGTCCATGACTTGGAGTTAGCGGCCGTGATTTTTGCCTTGAAGCTGTGGAGACACTACTTGTACGGTGTGAAGATTGATATCTACACCGATCACAAGAGCCTGAAGTACCTTATAGATCAGAAAGATCTGAATATGCGGTAGCGTAGATGGATGGAGTTCCTGGGGGACTATACATTCAAGATCCACTACGTGCCTGGCAAAGGGAATGCGGTTGCGGACGCATTGAGTCGCCGAGCCCCAGCTCAAGCCAATTGGCTATCGGTGCATGATGAGCGGTTGGTGCGGGAGTTGGAGGCGTTGGAGATTGTTTGCGTGGATAGACAATCAAGTGCTGAAGCAGTTCTGAATTGGACTGAAGTCCAATATGACCTGGCTGATCGTATTCGACAGGCTTTGGATATGGATGCTCATATGAAGTAGTTCATGGTAGAGGCTCTGGATGGGTCAAATTCCCAATTCGTCGTGGAGGACGGATTGCTTTGGAGAGACGGTCGTTTGTGCGTCCCAAGTGTGGGCAATTTACGGGTGGAGTTGTTGTATGAGGCACACTATACCAAGTACTCGATTCACCCGGGGAGCACGAAGATGTACCGTGATGTGAAGAAACTGTTTTGGTGGCCGGGTTTGAAAAAGGATGTGGCGCTATACGTAGCGAAGTGTCAAACCTGCGCCTTGGTAAAGGCGGAGTGCCAGAAGCTAGGAGGATTTCTTAAGTCCTTGCCTATTCCGGAGTGGAAATTTGACGACATCTCTATGGACTTTGTGCACGGTTTGCCAAGGTCGCAAAAGGGGAACGACTCCATTTGTGTGGTTGTTGATCGTTTAACGAAGGTGTCGCATTTTATTCCGCATAGGAAGGATGATCCGGTGGAGAAACTGGCAAAGCTTTATGTGGATAACATAGTACGGCTTCATGGTGTGCCCCGCAGCATCGTGAGTGACCGAGATGGGCGGTTCACGTCCAATGATTGGAGGCTTGTGCAGCAAATGTTGGGAACAAAGCTGAAATTCAGCACAGCCTTCCATCCGCAAACGGATGGGCAGACCGAGAGGGTCAATAGAACCATGGAAGACATGCTTCGCATGTGTGTCTTGGATTTTGGAAAGCAATGGGAAGACCACCTATATTTGGTGGAGTTCGCATACAACAATAGCTACCAAGCAAGTATTCAGATGGCGCCTTTCGAGGCCCTATATGGTAGAAGATGTCGCACGCCGTTGTCTTGGTTAGAAACGGGTGAGTCAAAGTTGTATAAGCGATCGGAAGTGGATGATGCTACTTCTTTGGTGAGAACCATTCGGGAGAGGTTGCTTATCGATCAGGACCGACAAGCAAAGTACTATAATGCCAAGCACAGGAACGTGGAGTTCGCTGTGGGCGATTATGTATACTTAAAAATCAAGCCGTTCAAGGGTGTCTCGCGGGTGCGGCGATTGAAAAAGCTAAGCCCAAGATACCTTGGACCATTTGAGGTTCTGGAGCGAGTTGGTGAAGCGGCCTATAGGTTGAAGCTTTCAGTGGAGCTTAGTGGTTTACATGATGTATTCCATATTTCGGTACTCCGGAAGGCGGTACAAGAGCCTACGCAAGTGATCGCGGTCGATCAAGTGTCGGTGGATAGTGGGCTAACGACAAAGGTCAAGCCCGTGCGGATTGAGGACTCGGAGGTCAAGCGGCTACGCAATAAAGAGATCAGGATGGTCAAGGTCCGGTGGGACAATTGCGGTCGTGAGGAGCTCTCTTGGGAGCGAGAGCAGACTATGCTTGACGAGTATCCGGAGTTGTTCCGCTCAGGTACAAATTTTGGTTTTGTACATGTCTTTCCTTTATATAATTTCGTGGACAAAATTCTTTTAAGAGGGGGAGAGTTGTAATGCCCCGAAACTCAAAGGAGCGAAGGGGGACGTTTTGCGCCAGTTTTGGGTTCTGGCTGCAGGCACACGGCCTGGGACACGGGCGTGCCCCAGGACGTGTCAAGCGTGTGTCGACACTTAGCCGCGAAGTCGTCGAGATTTACTCGACGATTCGATGAGACATGGCACACGGCCTGCGACACGGGCGTGTCGCAGGGCATGTCGACCCGTGTCGACACTTAACCGCGGAGTCGTCGAGATTTACTCGACGATTCGTCGAGACTGGGCACACGGCCCGCGACACGGGCGTGTCGCAGGGCGTGTCGACCCGTGTCGACGATCGTCCCAGGGAGTCGTCGAGATTCGCTCGACGATCGTCGAGACAAGGCACACGGCCTAGGACACGGGCGTGTCCAAGGCCGTGTCATCAGATCAACGATCTTCGCTCGACGAAATGTCGAGACCGTGTACACGGCCTGGGGTCCAGGCGTGTCAAAGTGACACGGGCAAGGACACGGGCGTGTCCTAGAACCCGTTCAGTGCTCGGGTTGATTTTGGGGGAAAATCATGGGGTACACGGCCGGCCTCACGGCCGTGTCAGGTGGAACACGGGCGTGTCAGCTCGACCACGGGCGTGTTCGATACCCGTGTGAGGTTCCAGGTTATTTGATTTTGACGGTGAATGAGGCACACGGCCCTGGACACGGGCGTGTGCCAGGCCGTGTTCGGTCCAGATTGGGCATTTCAGCCCCGAATCGAAGCCGTTCATTTCTTTAACTGAAGATCCAACGGCTGGGAGTTGTTCCTGAAGGGATATACCCGTGAGTGGACTTGGAAAACCCTTACTTTTCATAACTTATCATCTTTCTAAATCCTTGGAGAGAGAGGAGAGCCAAGGGAGGAAGAAGGAGCTAGATCCGCCATTGGAGGAGCTTCGGAGCTCCGAATCGCGAGCCGACTCCGGATCCACGGAGGCAACGCTAGTGCGGTAGTTTTCATCCGATTACTTTTCCATGGCGCCAAAGAGGAACGCAAGGGTAACGATCCTCATCTTGAGCATGAGTAGCTCTCTTTCTTTGCATAGGAAGCCCGCTCTCGCGAGTTTGCGGAGAGTTGGAGGCGTTCCTTCGGGTAGATATGTGAATTCCCCGTTGTTTAGAGTCCGTAAGCGAGAACGGACATAGGCATGATGTGTGAAGCCTACCCGGACATGTTGGTCTGGATCGGTGATGTTGCATTGCATAATGCCGGAGAAGACTCTGTGCTATTGGTTGTTTTTCGGGTTTTCTACGCGGTAGATTGCAGCAGGGAGCCTTGGGGACTAACCCAAAGGTGCACCCGAAAAACTGGGCGGATACGAGATCTTGCCAACTTGGTGGCTTGAGAGCCAACTTGAACATAACCGGGTTATGTGACTTGTGATGGAAATGGGACTCGGTGGAAGTTTGACCCGCACAAATGGCTTAAATTGTCGTTGTGATGTGAGCACGGGTTAGATGGAGCCGTACCCGTTCTATGTCGTTCGGTTAAAGAGACCTAAAGGCACGTGGCACTTACCGTTGGCATAGAGTAGGGTCTTCGACGGTCAATAGCTTAAATTGTCGTGACCCAGGCCAGGAAGACAAATTGCTCATAGGTTTGGCCGTCCAAGTGGCGGTGGTGAGTCCAGAATGTCTATGGCTTTAATTGATGTGATATCGACCGGTTCACCGAGAATGTGCCCTGAGAGCACGGGGCGTATGGCCGTGCGAGCCAACGTCTGTGATGTATTGGCCATTGATATAAATTGCTCGCTTATGCTAATGAAATGCAAGGAAGGAGCATCGCCGCCCCGAGTTGGGGGCGGGATCATTATAATTTGGTCAGCATTGCTGACCGTTGCCTTGTTTTCGCCACCGTGCGGTGGTTTGTTGCTTGCAGGTGCAGCTGGACCAAGCGGTCAATAGTGGGCTAAAGCCCTTTTTGCGAAGCCGGCCCTCGAAGGCCCAAATGGAAGTGTTTACTGTTTTATTCATGTATGACCTGCCTGCGTGCCGTGGTTTGTAAAACATGTAATATTCAAGTGAAACATTTTGTAAGGCCTTAAGGCTTGTTTTGGGTATTTTGTATAACATTCCTATTTTGTATTAGTGGACATTCGTGCTTTGATGCTGGGTTCTTGTTTACAACTTTTATAAACTGCTTCTGTTAGAATGCTCTGTGTAGGACGTTGAGATTGGTTGGATGGTTTCCATAAGTAACCACCCGGTCTGTCTGTGGCATACGGCGTCGGGCCCCGGCCGTACCTACTGCTTTATGCTATGTGACGGATAGGGGGTGTTACAAACTTGACCTAGGTCAACCCTAGTCAAGATTAAGTCAAACCTAGCTCAAATGGGCTAACCCAAGCTCAAGCCCTCCTTCCTTCTTGGGCTAGCCTTAATATCATGAAATTATGAATGAGTGTGCTGCAAATAGCTCTCCTAATTGACCAAGTCAACTTGGTGACTAGGAGAGAGGGTGAGCTCCATTTCCATGTTAATGGAGGAGAGAGAAATGATGGAGGGGGAATGAAAGGGGCTCGGCCAAGGGGAGGCCAAAGGCCACCCTTAATGGTTGGATTCAACTGCCCTGAGGAAGGGGAGAAGTTTCCAGCCGTTTCCATGGACACCAAGGGTCTGGTTCAACCCCCTCCACCATGGCCGAGCCTAGCCTTTAATGGACTTAATGGTCATTGATGATCCAGCCCCTCCTCTCCCCATCTGAGGCTTTAAACACCATCAGTGGGTCGAGAGAAGGCTTTCCCAATCCTTACCTGAAGAAACTGAGCCCCCCCCCCCCCCCCCCCCCCGCCACTGTGCAGTTGCAAAAACCGAGCGGCGCCACCTTCAGACAAGGCTTTCCGGCGATCTTCTCGACTTCAGGCCGCCGGCAAGGTCCTACTCTTCTCCTTACCTCATAGCTAGATCATAGCAATGTTTAGGTCCAAGGTTCGGGCTCAATTGAGCCCAAACCAATTCCTGGTTTTCATGGTTTCAGGCCGAGAATTTTCTTGGTAGAACTGCCGGAATAAGCCCCTCCGGCGGCCAAGCCGCCGCCTGGCAACAGCCACCACCTCAACGGAGGTGGTGGTGGCGGTGGCCGGCCGGGGAGGTGGCCGGATGGCCGGCGGCAGTGGCTAGAAGATGCTCTAGGAATATGCAATACAGCACGTCGGCTGGAGGTGGAAGAAGACCAGATGCCGTCCAAATTGAGTCAAGATTCGTTCCATAATGATTTTCAAACTATAGGATTAAATAATGCATCTTGATGATTTCTATCACACTATTTGTAATTAATGGTTTTAATTTTAAAAACTACTTAGGCCCCTCTACTGAAAAAGTCACCAACATAAACTTTGTAGCCCTAGGTGTCTACTTTAATTCCAAATTGATTTGAACCAATTTGGACCTCTGGTTGAACTAGGGAACCCATTTTGGTGGGACCTATACCTAGGGCTATCCTGAGATTTAAAAGGGTGCCCACTCTTCATCCCTTGTCCAAATGACCTGAAATTTGGGCAAGGGGTCACCCTTAGCTATATCTAGGGCCTGTCCAAAAATGGGAATTTTTGGAGATACTTTGTCTATGGTTTTATCATTTATTATATAATAGTAGTGTAATTTAATTAGGTGGTCTAATTACTTCCAAACCCTGATAAATTTTGGTGAGTGGTCCCTGTCCTCATGATATGTCTCTGTATAAATTTTCACCTCATTTGGATGTGTTTTGGATAGAGAATGAACTAACCCTAATTTTACCTTAATGAGGGGTTCTTAAGTGAAAAGTGCACCTTGAGGTTGAGTGGTCAAATCACCTCAACAGAGGCTGAGATTTTGACCACTTACTTGAAATGACCTTTAACACCCTCAAAGGGATTATGGGGTGGTCTAGGGTAGCTTTGCCCTAGGATCCAAACTCAAACCCTAAGGAGCGGCTTTTGAGTGTTGTGAAGGGCATGGGGTCAAATTCCCTTGTGTGATCTTGCAACTTGGTAGAAATGGTGCTAGGGTATCGAAAGCCCTCTGGTATGAATTCTAGGGATTTGGAGATGGATAGACCTCTCAAATCCCTAACCCTAGTTTAGGGCACAAACACTTTTTGTGTAGAATAAGCTACCAAAACTTACTAAAAAGGTGTGAAACTTAGGTAGCATGGATTTTAAGTTAGTTAGGACCTCTGGTGAATTTATTGGAATTTTATGAGAAATATTACTAGCACCCCCTTTGTTATGCATGATGTGGCCCTAAATAGTATTTTATTTATTATGATCACACTATTCATTCTAGACTCAGGAAACTTGGGCAGGAGATGTTTTAGGTCAAAATGGTTGTTCCTGAATTTTGTTATAAATTTTAGTTGAAAAACTTTAGTATCTCCTTCACAAGTCTTAAAAAGGGTAATTATAGTCAATAAATTATTTAGAGCTATTTACTTGTTGCAAAATTATGAAATTGGGGCTCTGATAATTTTTAGGTCAATATCCACTTGGATAAATTAACTCATGATTTTTAGATGATTATTTGCAATATATACTTTAAAAACCCATAATTTTGGGGATTTGATGTTTATTTTATTCAGAGCTTATTTCCTGCTGGAAATTTGGAAGACACCGGATTTTTAGTTGAATAGTCATTTTGAATTTATCATAAATTTTGTAGAGCATTTGCTTGAATTAAATGGGTACTTCATGTTCAAACTTGGATTTTTGGATTACTAGAATAAATAAATAAATTATCTGATAATTTAGGAAAATTATGTATTTCTGGGTTTATGCTATAAATGTCATTATAGTCCTCCAATAATTATTATAGGGGTGTTGGGTGATTATTTTGTGTACCTCACTTTATACACTTCATTAGCTAGGGTTGGTCTGCATTTAGTAAAATCGCAGAAATTATGTTGAAGTAAGAATTTGGGGCTCACGAGTTGGGGTTGGATGTTGTTGATTTGGATGAATGAAAAAGAGTTCGTTGTTGGAAGTTGGATTGAGTAAGGGGTTGGAATGGTTAGTGTTTGGTGGTGCTCGGGATCGGCGAAAGTTCGTCCTTCCCGTAGGGAGGAAGTGTCTAATGCACTGGGGTTAGATCCAGCAAATTAATTAAGGGTTGGGAATATGATAGCATCCAATAATAGTAAGTTCCTTGCAAAAGGGAGCTTTGGGCGTAATCCCATCGTAGTTCCTAGTGCCTTCGAGAGCCCTTCAAAGGGTATACCTTGGGCAGTCCTGGGCTAACCTAAATAGTAGGTAAAACTGAAATACAAGAGTAAGTAGAAATAATCTAGGGCTGCACTCACACTCCCCGGGGTTGTGGGAGTTAGGTTAAGTCACTCGGGCTGTAGGCTCGGTGGGTTTGGATATGGGTAAGTTGGCCCGATGAGCTTGGGCTCGGTTGATGTTTGTGATGGGCAGGTTAGCCCGACGAGCTTTGGATCGGTTGCAGTTGGTGACGAATGGGTTGGTCTGGCGAGCTTTGGCTCGGTGGTTATACATCAAGGTTGCATGTGCATAAAGTAAAGGTGGTGGGTCTTCGGTATTGGAGATTCGATGCACCGATGCCGATACGTTGACTCGGCAAGTGTGGTTTAGCACTTGGCCAAGTAAAGTCTGGTGCGCCAGCCGGCAAGAGTACGCAGGAGATCCGCTTAGTGCACCAGCATTGAGGCGTGCGATAGGTCTGACTGGTAGTGCAATTACCGGTTTAGAGGTGGGCGAGGCCCAACCCACCGCTTCCGTTTGCCACTACGGAGGTATCCTGGGAGGTTCGGCTCCAGAAAAGGGGAACTTGTTGGGTACATTGGAAAATGTGTACCAGATTTGAAGAAGCCTCACCCTACTCAATGATATACATCAAGGTGTATTTGATGTGCTTTGAGTTTATATGTGCAGGTTAAGTAATTGCAGGAAAAGCAGAAAAGTTTCTAAGTCCATGTGTCGACACCTAGAGGTGAAGTGTCGACACTTATGAAGGCTTGTGTCGACACCTAGAGAAGCTGTGTCGACACTTGGAGTAATTGTGTCGACACCAAGAAAGGCAGAGTCGACACCAGAAGAAAAGTGTCGACACATACAGGCAGTGTCGACACACCGTGAAGAATTGTTAATATAATCTGTGTCGACACTTAGAGGCAGTGTCGACACCCAGAGAAACTTTGTCGACATCAAATGTGTCGACATCAGGAGGCTGTGTCGACACTCAGCAAGCTTCAACAAAGTTAAAGTACTTGTGTCGACACAAAGGAGATATGTCGACACTCAGCAAAGTTTCAACACAAGAAGGCATGTGTCGACACAAAGGAGTTGTGTCGACACACAGCAGAATTCAACTAAGTATTAAAGAAGAAGTACTTGTGTCGACACACAGAATCAGTGTCGACACATTCTGAAGAAGCAGTGTCGAGAAGCTGTTACAACAACACAAGGAGTTGTGTCGACACCATCAAGGCTAGTGTCGACACTTAGTCTACTTGTGTCGACACTTAGTCTATTTGTGTCGACACATAATGACTATCTGTCTCGACACTTTCAGACAGTGATAGTGATTTCAAGAAGTGACTGGATGACTTGACACCTGTCATTTCAACCGGTCAACTGCAACTGTCAAAGCTGTCAGGAGGTTGTTAGAAACAGGATCAGCCGGTCACCATGGAGAAAGTTTATATAAAGGCCTTTTCTTTCAACAGGGTAAAAAAAGAACAGTAACAATCAATCAACAGATTATTCATTGAAGATCAATAACAGATTGAAGATCTACACAGAGATCTAACAACACAAAAAGAAGAAGACCTTCGATAGAAGATCTAAGAAGTTGGAGAGAGAGAGCTCCTTCTAAGAAGAGCAGCTGCTGAACCAGGCTGCAAAGTAAGATTCAGATTGAGATCTGAATCTTAAGACAGAAGTTGATTGAAGATCATCTTCACAGGAGATTCAACCCTACTGAGTTCTAATTCAAGAAGCTTTGAAGAAAGCTAAGGGAGGTTGATCTCTGCCAAGTTCTTCCAAGAACTCATCAAGAAGCCAGTCAACTCATCTCTCTCTGTCAGAGTTGTGGTTTATTACTTTGTATAATCAAATTCCTGTAGGATCTTGTATAGATCTGAGCTGTAAACCTATTTTATAAAGGCTGAGTGTAGGAGAATCAATTCTCTGAGTGTAGGCCTTGTTGAAGGCTGAGGTAGGGCTGTTTAGCCTGAGTGTAGGTCATGTTGAAGACTGAGTGGTAGGGCTTTGTGCCTGAGTTATAAGAGTGGGGACACTCTTAGTTGTAGGAACCTGTTTGGGGTTCTGAGCTGTAAGATCTAAGGATCTGAGGAGAAGTGCTGAAGTTAGGCCGAATCTAGTACACTACTAGATAGGCGAAGGGGGAAAGTGGATGTACCCAGACCTTGGGGAACCACTATAAATACTGTGTACACTCTGTATATGTTTGTTTCTATGGTTGCTGTGTTGTGATAGTTGTAGAATTGCATTTGCTGTACAGAATTTCTGCCTTAAATTTAAAAAAATAAAGTTCACCTATTCACCCCCCCCCCCTCTAGGTGGTTAGGCACTATTTCTTTCAAGTGGTATCAGAGCCAGGTTGCTCAAAAAGGGACTTGACAGTCTGAGTAAGATCATGTAGGCAGATTCAGAACAAACAAGAATCAAGAAAATGGGTTCTAGTGAGAATCACAAAGAGTTGGGGTCCATGAAATTGCCAATATGTAGAAAAGAGATATTTGGCATATGGAAAGAGAGGGGTAGACTCTTTGTGGAAGCTTCTGACCCAAGAATATATATTACAGTTAAAGAAGGCTCATATGTGCCAATGAAGATATCCATTCTGGATGCAAATCAGAAAACTCCCAAGGATTTCTCTGAAATGACTAAAGATGAAATCATTCTGGCCACTATGGACAAGAGAGCCCAGAACATAATTGTTAGTGTCATTGATGATGCAACATTTCAGAACTTAATTCATTGTAAAACCTCTAAAGAAATGTGGGACACATTAATAGTCTATATGGAGGGCTCAGAGGAAGTAAGACAAGATAGGAAGTCCTTGTTAAATCAGGAATATGAAAGCTTCAGACAAGGAAAGTCTAATAGCATTACAGAATGTTACAAGAAGTTCTATAGGATAGTCAATGAATTGATGTCTTATGGAAGAGAATTCAACAACTATGAGCTGAATGACAAGTTCTTAAGATCCCTGACTAACGACTGAGACACCAATATTTGTGCCATTAGGGAAGTGGCCAAACTAGCTGACATACCTCCTCCAACTTTGTTTGGAAAACTGTTATCTTATGAGATGCAGTTATTGGCTAGAAAGGAGGAAGAGAAGACTACTAGAGTGGAGCACAAGGAAAGATCTATGGCCTTCAAGACTGAAGCCACTAGGAAGTATAGAAGCAAGTCTCCATCTCCACCTTAAATAGTTGCTGAGGCTGTGACAGATAATTCAGAAAGCAAGAATTCAGATAGCAGTGAAAGTGATGAAGACTTTGCTGCTTTTACTAGGCATTTTCAAAAGTTTCTGAAGAAGAAGCAGTGGAGGTCTATGCCTACCACTTCTCAGCCAAAAGATGATTACTATCAGAAAAGGAAGTCATCAAGGAATGACAGAAGCAGGTCCAAGACAAGCAAAGCTACATCATCAAAGATTGTGTGTTATTGCTGCAATAGGCAGGGACATATAGTGGTTGACTGTCCTGAAAAGAGGAAGGAGTGGCTGACAAAAAGAAGTCTCAGTTTAAGGGCAAAAAGGAAAAGTCCTTTGTTGCTAAGAAAGACAAGAGTCTGACTGATCAGTCATCTTCAGAAACAGAATCAGAAGCTGAAGCCTATATTGGATTATTTACTGAAGAGGAAGAAGATGAGTTCATGCGGCTAATGAACTCAATTTATGAGCATAAGGTCCATCAGTGCAAGGGACTGATGGCTTTATCTGAAGGAGACAAAATCCAGGATCAGCCTGGACCAAGTAAGGTACAAAGTTGTTCTTCTAGTTCAATTTATAGTACTGAGTCAGAATCAGATACATCTGCATCAAGTGATGTGGGTGGGTCTGAATCTGAAGGAGATATTCATCAGTTAATTATGAATATAGGGACTTGTTGCAGGCCTTGAAGAAAAGCAAAACCTTGGCCAAAACTCAGGCAAAGGAGATTGCTAGTCTTAAATTGGCTGCTGCTGATTCAGACAAGTTGTTAGATCAGAAACTAAATGAAATAGCCAGACTGAAGAACATTACTGTTATTCAGATAAGTACTATTACATTTAAGAATGATCAGATCAGAAATCTGGAGATTAGACTTCAGAAAGAGAGAAAGATAGTTGCAAGTTTTTCTAAACCTAAATCTGTTTTACCCTTGATAGATGAGTTTGTACCACAAAAGGGTAAGACGGGATTGGTGTTTAAAAAACCTGTCTAGACTGCTTGGTCCAAATCTAAGGGCAAAGCCCCAACACAAAACATAAAGCCTGTTGTAGATACTTCAGCCAGGGTAGTAGCTAAACAAAGGTACAACAGGTTTGAGTGTTGGTGTTGTGGCAAGATAGGCCACTTTGCCTTAGATTGTTGGCACAATTCAAGTATTAAGGAGAGTAGCAAACTGCCTGCTAGAAGAGCTACATGTAGTTTTGTTAAAAGTCAGACTAACCTGCACCAAGGACCCAAGAGTTATTTGGGTTCTAAGGTTAAGTAATCTGTTTTGCAAGTGAGTCCAAGTGGCCATGCCCTTATATGGTACTTGGACAGTGGATGTTCCAGGCACATGATTGGAACTAGGGGGTTGCTGAAGGACTATACACCTATCAAGGATGGCCCTAAAGTTACCTTTGGTGGTTCAGAAAAAGGAATCATCAAAGGCTTTGGTAATATTTCTAGTAACCAAATTACAATTACTCGAGTGGCCTATGTAAAGGGTTTGAAACATAACCTCATTAGCATAAGTCAGTTGAGTGATTTAGGATATGACATCTCATTTGTCAAGAATGGTTGTCATATCAAAAGGTCAAGTGATCAAAAGATCATTCTGACAGGATATAGGAAGAAAAATGTCTATTGTCTTGACTTTGTATGTGAGAACAATGTTTCTCCTATTTATCTTGTAGCTGATGAGAAAGTCTCACATTATGTTAAATGGCACAAGAGGCTGGCTCATCTTAACTATAAGACAATTGGCCAACTCTTTAGCAAAGAGTTAGTGAGGAATGGTCCTTAGGTTAAGTGTATAAAGGATGGGATATGCTCAGCTTGTCAAAAAGACAAGCAGACCAAATCCACCTTTAATAGCCTTGAGAACAAGGATTCTGTGAGGTGTCTATACCTCTTGCATATGGATCTTTTTGGTCCTATGCCAGTTCACAGCCTAGGTAGGAAGGTCTACACATTTGTGGTAGTTGATGACTATTCAAGATATTCCTGGGTGTTCTTCATAAGACAAAAATCTGAAACCCCAAGTATTTTAAATAGTTTTGTTAAACAAATTCAGAATGAATTGGACAGTACAGTGGTCAAAATCAGAAGTGACCATGGTACTGAATTTCAGTCTGAAAGTATGACAAAACTGTGTGAAGAGTTTGGGATTTTTCAGGAATTTTCTTCACCAAGAACACCTCAGCAAAATGGTATTGCTGAAAGGAAGAATAGAACATTGATAGAGGCTAGTAGAACCCTTTTGAGTGACACTTCTCTCTCAGAATATTTCTGGGCTGAGGCAGTAAATACTGCTTGTCATGTGATCAATAGGGCTACTATTACCAAGAGCCACAAGAAGACCCCTTATGAGATTGTGAAGGGCAGAAAACCAAATTTATCCTATTTCAGGATCTTTGGTTGCAAGTGCTATATACTTAACAATGGAAAGTGTTATCTAACCAAGTTTGTTGGCAAATCCCGAGAGGGGATCTTTGTTGGGTACAACAATAATAGTAAGACTTATAGGGTCTACAACTTGATTAATCAAGTTGTAGAAGAGTCTGTTCATGTAGTTTTTGATGAAGCAAGACTCATTAACTATGAATTGCCAAGAAGTGTTTGCAGCTCTACATGTGTAACTGAGAAGATGGACAAGCTTACCATTGCAGAAGGTTCTACTGCAAGTCAGCAAGTGGAAGATGGTGGCTGCTGTCCAGGGGGAGTACATGATACTCCTGATGCTGAAGAAGACCAAGAGGTGCAGCTAAATGAAGAGACTGAAGGTGTACAACCTGAAGACAGGCTACCTCTAGCAAATAGACACTTAAAGGATCATCCAGCCAATCAAATAATTGGAGATCCCAGACAAGGAGTGCAAACAAGGAGCAGGAATCTAAGTACAGTTATTTACTCCAGCTTCCTATCCCAAGTGGAACCAAAGAAGTTTGAAGAAGCAATTCTAGACCCTCATTGGATTGAGGCCATGCAAGAGGAGCTGAACCAGTTCAAAAGATGCAAGGTCTGGAAGCTAGTTCCAAAACCCAAGGACCACAACATTATTGGAACTAAGTGGATCTTTAGGAACAAGTTGGATGAGAATGGAATCATCATAAAAAACAAAGCTAGACTTGTTGCAAAGGGATATAGGCAGGAAGAAGGTATTGATTTTGATCAAACCTTTGCTCCAGTAGCAAGACTGGAAGCAATCAAGATGTTCCTTGCCTATGCAACATATTAAGGGTTTAAGGTATATCAAATAGATGTAAAGTCAGCTTTTCTGAATGGAAATCTGAAGGAAGAAGTCTATGTAGAGCAGCCATCAGGTTTTGTTGATTCTATTAAACCTGATTATGTTTATCGACTTCGGAAGGCTTTGTATGGGTTAAAACAAGCCCCAAGGGCTTGGTATGAAACTCTGTCTAGTTTTCTCATTGAGAACAAATTCTCAAGGGGGAAAATAGACAAGACTCCATTCCTTAGGGAATCTAAAGGCATGATTATCTTAGTCCAAATATATGTAGATGACATAATATTTGGGTCTACAGAAAGTAGTCTTTGCGGACAATTTGAAATGAGCAGTATGGGGGAACTTAAGTTCTTCTTGGGTCTCCAAGTTAGACAGACTGAAGATGGCTTGTCCATATTCCAATCTAAGTTCACCCTAGAGTTGACAAAGAAGTATGGTATGGAATCATCCACTACCATGAAAACTCCTATGGGGTCAAGCATGTCTCTAAGCAAAGATGATGCAGGGAAACCTGTAGATGAAACTTTGTATAGAGGGATAGTTGGCTCCCTACTGTATTTGACTGCTAGTAGACCAGATATCATGTATGCTACATATGTCTATGCTAGGTACCAAGCATGCCCTAAAGAATCTCATCTGACTGCAGTCAAAAGGATTTTGAGATATCTTAAGGGCACACCTTATCTAGTCCTTTGGTACCCTAGGAATGGACATTTTGTTCTGACAGGTTATTCAGATGCTGATTTTGCAGGCTGCAAGAAAGATAGGAAGAGTACTACAGGAACCTGTCAATTTCTAGGTGGAAAGCTGGTGTCATGGAGCAGTAAGAAGCAGACCAGTGTGGCTATCTCCACAGCTGAGTCAGAATATGTGGCAGCAGGAAGTTGTTGTGCACAACTTTTGTGGATTCAACAACAGCTAGAAGACTATGGTATTCAAGTAAGTAGAATACCTTTATTTTGTGATTCTACAAGTGTCATTTCTATTGCAAATAATCCTGTCTCCCATAGTAGGACTAAGCACATAGAAATCAAATACCATTTTCTTAGAGAACATGTAGAAAAAGGAGACATTTCACTAGAATATGTTAAGACAGATAGTTAGATAGCTGATATGGTTACTAAGCCCTAGATGAAACCAAATTCAATAATTTTAAAATTGAATTAGGAATGTTAAACTTAGAATAGTTTAAAAAAATTGGCTAAGTAAAATAGTGTCGACACACAGAGTTGTCTGTGTCGACACATAGAAGTGGTGTCGACATTTCAGAGAAATGGTGTCGACACATCTAGACAGTCTGTGTCGACACTTCAGATAATTAATGTCGACACATGCAGAGTAGGTGTCGACACATCCAGGGTGTTGTCGACACATAGGATTTACACAGAATTCGTCGAGTAGAGTTTCGACTAATCGTCGAGCTGAGATGTATAAGTGTCGACACATATATTCTGTTGACTATATTTGTGTCGACACATAGTTGTAGAGATATTAGAAGTAAGTGTCGACATTTTTCAACAATGTCGACACATTTCAAGTTTTTTGACGCGCCTTTTCACCTTCGATCTTAGAAAGGTATAAATAGGTCTTCACCATTGTTTGTCGACACGCTCACCATAGTTTCGATACCAAACTTGTGTGTCGACATTTCTCTTCTCTAAATTCAAAATTTCTTCAAACACTAATGGCGCCCAAGCTAGAAGAGAACATCAATGAAGATTATGAGCTTGTGTGGCATGCCTTTGATGACGCGGAACCAGAAATCCAAGGTGTTGTAACCCTAGTTGCAGAGACTGAGTTAGAGTATCTTATTTCAGAACCAATCAAGATTTGGAAGAATGAGGTCCTTGAATTCTTTAGTGTAGCTACACTTGATGAAACTGGACTCAAAATTAAGTCCAAAGTCCATGGGGCAAAAGTCAAGATCACCCAGAAAACTCTAAGAAAAGTTCTACATCTCCCTAGAACTAAAGAAGAGGAAGATGTACCTGCATCAAAGACAAGGGAGGCACTGCAATGGTGTGGTTTTGATTCAAGCATGAAGATTGGATCAGTCTTTAATAGGAAAGGCATGAACATGCAGGGCAAGTTCTTGTCTGAAATAGTTGGCAAGGTAATTCTGAGCAAGCCAGGTGGGCATGATAGAATATCATCTCACATGTTCAGTTTAATGACAAGGATAATTTTCCAACTTAAAACTGATTGGTCAGCAGTAATGTTTGATAAGATAAAGAAAAGTCTGAAGAAGCCCAATCTGGGTAGGATTATGAGTTTATACTTTACTGAAAGTATTCCAGAAGTGATGAACCAAGCTGCAGGTTCTAAGATAAACCATATGAGGAGAATGGATGTAAGAATTATCTCAAGGTGGGATAGAGTGTTGACAAAGGAAATGCCTACTCCTGAAAAGGAAGTTTCTCATCAGAAGAAGAAGAAGAAGAAAGCCATTGTGGCTCCTGAATCCTCAAGTAGCTCAGAAGAGCAGGTAGTTTTTAGTTCTGATGATGGAGAGAGTGGAAATGTTGGACAGTCACCAACAAGAAATGAAGATGCCCAGAGGCAGGGGGAGCTACCATCTGCTAGCCCTATTCACCTGGATCCACTCTAGGGGGAGCCTCAACATGTGGATGAGCCAACTCACTTAGATAGTGAAAGGGCAACCCAAATAATTCTTGAGGTAATAAATGAAGTTAATCAATCTATTTTCAATATTGAGGATGAAGTATTGACTGAATCATTACTTGATGTTGATCAGCCAACTTAGATACATAGTCAACCACAAGATGATGTCATGGAGGACACATCAGTTGCTGCTAATGCTACTGAGATCAGAGATTCTCCAGTCCCTACTCAACAGGAATTTACTCTAGAAGAGCTGTTCCCTGATCTACTACAGACTAATTTTGAGGGAGAGAGAGCAGCTGTTGAGGGGGAGTCAGCTAACCTTGAGGGGGAGCACGTCAGGTCACAGGAGGAGACTGCTAGAAAAGAAACTGAAGAGCAAAGGAGTGCTGAGGAGCTACTAAGAGCAGAAAAGGAATTGCCACCTACTCCACAGGATAGAGTAGACATTGCTAGTACATCTGACTCTGAAGATGAAGAGGCTGCTAGAGCCAAGAAAAGAAAGCTACAGGTTTTCAAAAGGAGAAGCCAGACCTACAAGAAAACACTGCAAACCATTGTTCCACAACAAGGCCCAACTACTGATTATAGTTTATTGATGGTGGCTTTGCAGATCAAGCTAGATGAGCAAAGGAAGGCTCTCCAAACTTATATGGATGAAGGACATAAATCCCTTCAATTTGATCTGGCTCAAGATATAAAATCTATTAGATTTGAAGTAAATAAAAATAAGAAGGAAATGACTGACTGTTTTCATAAAGGAGGCAATGCAGTGGTATATCTGGCTACACATCAAGAGCAGATAAAGAAACAAGTTGATGATATGACAGTAAAACAAGGATATGTTCTGGAAAACCAGATTAGAATGAATGACAATTTAATTGAATCACATAATGTGATTGTAACTGAAATGCAGAATCTTGCAGCTGCTCAACTGCAGCAAGGACTACTGTCAGGGCTGAGTTTGATAAGCAACTATAAGAGAGCCTAAATGTTGTTAAACCTGCCATTGAAGATTCTCAAAAGACTATTACTGATAAGCTTCAAAGGTTAAAACCTTTTTATAAAGATGGAGTTAACTATTTGAATGCTCAAATCAGATTTCAGAAGGATGATCTTAGGGATCATATAGAAAGAGAAGTCATAAAGGGGGAGAGGGTATTAGTCAAAGCAGGCTCTGACTATGCTAAATGGATTTCAAACAGCATCAGAGCTACCCTTGAATATCCACCTTTGTGTGATGATGATAATATAGCAGAATCTGGGATAAATCCTGCATATTTTGGAGGAGAACAAGCTGAAGTAGCTCAGGTGATCTACCCTCCTGCAGATTTTGACATGATACATCAGGAGGTACAATCTATGTATAGCCCTCCTGAGGGTAATTAGAATATTATTTTTGAGAAAGTAGTACAGCATGTACCAGAGGCAATATTAAAAGAGCAAGAGGCATTATTAAAAGAGCAGGAAGCCCAATTATCTAAGAAGAGGTTCAAAGAACAGGCTGAATTAAGGCCAGATTTTGAACAGTGGAGCCCAACTTCCAGAAATATTATTCTGACTGCTTGGAAGGCTGCAAAGGATAATATCCTAGAAAGGGGCAAATGGTATTCTGAGCAGGAGTGGAGAAAACATGAAGCTAGGCAAGAGGTCATTGTACAGTACAGAAGGAAGGCTAAATTAGAGAAGCTACCTCCTATTGCACAGGAGCCTAGCAAGTATTTCCCTAAGCCTTATCATTATTTTGAGAGACAGAAGATAAGGGCTGAAGAATATAAGAAGAAAGATCTTAAGGGAAAGAAGCCTGCTGATGACAATGATGCTCCAGTTAAAGCCAAGATTCAATCTGGGAAGGGCATTATTATCAAGGAGCCAGAGCAGCCATAGGATAGAATTTTCTTAAGTTTACAACTTTGTAATCATTTGCATTAAACTCCATGTAAACGTTTGATTAATAAAACTTTTGGAAGTTGTAAAAACAATGTTTAATGTTCAATCTATTACATTGTTATTCTGAGATAATTGTTTATACATGTTTTGTTTATACATATTTTAATATTTACCATGTCATATAATACTGTTATACATCATATTGAGTATTTGTTATGTATGGTGTATATCATTGACTAAGGGTTATGACTTCTCCAAATAGGGGGAGATTGTTGGGTACATTGGAAAATGTGTATCAGATTTGAAGAAGCCTCACCCTACTCAATGATATACATCAAGGTGTATTTGATGTGCTTTGAGTTTATATGTGCAGGTTAAGTAATTGCAGGAAAAGCAGAAAAATTTCTAAGTCCATGTGTCGACACCTAGAGGTGAAGTGTCGACACTTATGAAGGCTTGTGTCGACACCTAGAAAAGTTGTGTCGACACTTGGAGTAATTGTGTCGACACCAGGAAAGGCAGAGTCGACACCAGAAGAAAAGTGTCGACACATATAGGCAGTGTCGACACACCGTGAAGAATTGTCAACATAATCTGTGTCGACACTTAGAGGGAGTGTCGACACCCAGAGAAACTTTGTCGACATCAAATGTGTCGACATCAGGAGGCTGTGTCGACACTAAGCAAGCTTCAACAAAGTTAAAGTACTTGTGTCGACACAAAGGAGATATGTTGACACTCAACAAAGTTTCAACACAAGAAGGCATGTGTCGACACAAAGGAGTTGTGTCGACACATAGTAGAATTCAACTAAGTATTAAAGAAGAAGTACTTGTGTCGACACACAGAATCAGTGTCGACACATTCTGAAGAAGCAGTGTCGAGAAGCTGTTACAACAACACAAGGAGTTGTGTCGACACCATCAAGGCTAGTGTCGATACTTAGTCTACTTGTGTCAACACTTAGTCTATTTGTGTGGACACATAATGACTATCTGTCTCGACACTTTCAGACAGTGACAGTGATTTCAAGAAGTGACTGGATGACTTGACAGCTGTCATTTCAACCGGTCAACTGCAACTGTCAGATCTGTCAGGAGGTTGTTAGAAACCGGATCAGCCGGTCACCATGGAGAAAGTTTATATAAAGGCTTTTTCTTTCAACAGGGTAAAAAAAGAACAGTAACAATCAATCAACAGATTATTCATTGAAGATGTTGGAACACCCTATTACTGATTTGGGCAAGGATCACTATGTCTCTTAGGAAACCTGTTTTGACCTTATTGTATAGATCTAAAGGTCAATTAGAATTGAGTCTAAGGGTTAGTACTTAGGTTTGAAAGATGCCCTCAAGACCAGGTTTTTCAGTTTTGGAGACCAAGTCTTTTCGTCGAGCTCAGCACGACGAGTCATCGAACTCCATTCGACGATCGTTGAGCTCACTTCGACGGATCATCGAACTCCATTCGACGATCTCTGAGCTCAACTTCAACAAGTCGTCGAACTCCATTCGACGATCTTCGAGCTCAGATTGACGATCTTGACTCCAGTTTGATTCTCTATCTTTGAGCTCAGTTCGATGATAGTTGAGCTCAGATCGACGATCTCTGTTTCTGTCTAAGTCCAAGTCTCTGAGCTCAGTTCAACGATAGTGGAGCTCAGTTCGACGTTTTTCTGAAGAGTTAGATGTTTTTCAAAATTCAAATCCAGACAGTTGTGGAATTATTGTCAGTATTTAATTCAGGATCTTGTAGCCGTTTTTCAATTAATCTGGAGCAAGTTTCAAGGAATTTTCAAGGAATGTTTTGTTGGACTTTCCTCCAGAAGACAAATGCAATTAAGGAAGTAATTAATGACAGGCTAACGGCTATCTTGGACAAAGGATCATTTCTATTCAGACAAAAGGAATAAAAGATCAGATTTTTCATTCATGCTGTAGAAGAAAAAGAAGTCAGACACATATTCTCTGCAACAACAACTCTTACAACACAACAATCACACAAGAGAAAGAAAGAGAGTTGCAGACATTCTCAGTCTCAAATTCATACAAGAACACACATCACAAAAGTAGATCAACCAACTGAAATTTTCAGATCTCTTTTGATTCAAGTGTTCAAAGGCCATCATCATTCAAGACTCCAGACACCACACATTTCAGTTGTTGCTGAAATCATCTATTGCTGGAGATCAAATCATCTGAAGGCCTATCACCCTACTGCAAAGCTTCACTTCCTGAACAACTCAAGATCTCAGGGGGAGCTTTGACAACATCCACTATCTTCTCTCTGACTGTTGACAAAGAAGATCTTCTAATCCCTCTCTCTCTCTCTCTGCTGTAAAGGGTTTTTCAAACTCCCTTCAAAAGTTTGTGTTTGGTTTCTGAGACCTTATCAACACTCAGTGGTGGCAAGACACCTGATCAAAAAATCTGGTTTGGTTTTTGAGCACCTTATCAAAAGCTCATTGGTGCCCAGGACACCTAATCAACTCATCCTGCAGTGGATTCCTACCTAGGGTGGTAGAAGAGTGGATGTACCCAGGTTGATTGGGGAACCACTATAGCTCCTTGTGTCATCTGGTTGCTTGTCTTTCTTTTTGTTTCTGGCTGTGGTTTGTGATTAGATTGCTTTGTAGATTGTGATTGCTCTGTGATTATTCTGTGTTTAGATTTATTGTTTATTATTAGCTTCCCTGTTCACTTAGGAATACAACAACAGTTGTAAAAAGTTTTTAGCAAGCAACATACTCTATTCACCCCCCCCCCCCTCTAGAGTATATCAGATGTAACTTGCACTTTCAATTGGTATCAGAGGGAGGTTGGTTGAAAATACCACCTTAGTGGTTGCACAGGCTAACACCTGAACCCAAAAATTCCTATAGTTAGATTTGCTTGTTTTGATTTTGTTATTAGAATTATTTCTTCACAAAACATGGCCCAAAACAAAGATTATGCTAGCACCAGACCTCCAGTGTGCAATCTATCCAAGTTTGCACTTTGGAAGGCAAAGATTAGACTCTACATGAATTATATTGATGAGGACATTTTCAATTCTGTGTTGACAGTGTGTCCAAGACCTCTAGAGAATACAAGTACAAATACTGTTCCACCTCCCTCAGGAACAGATGCTGACATCAAGAAATAGAAAGTTGCAGATGCAAAGGCTATGAACATTCTAGCCCATATTATGTCTGATGAGATTTTCCAAAAGGTAGCTGAATGCAACTCAGCAAAGGAGATCTGGGATAAGCTATTTGAAATAGTCTCAGGATCTGCTGATGAAAGAAAGGATAGAAGATCTCACCTCATAACCCAATATGAGAATTTCAAGAAAGGAGAAGCTGAGTCAGTAGCAGACATGTATAATAGACTCAGCCTGATAGTCAATGAACTGAAGACTTTGGACAAAGAGATCTCATTGACTGAGCTAAATGATAAAATCCTAATGTGCTTCCCAAGCACTTGGGACTCAAGGATCTGGCCAATCAAGGATGCCAGAAGTCTCAATGAGATCACAACAGAAGCTCTCTTGGGCAAGCTCAAATCTTATGAGCTGCTCATCAAGAATAGAGAAGAAGAGCAGAAGGCTGCCTCACCAGCCACAAGAAAAGAGAAGTTGATAGCTTTCAAAGCCACTGAAGATCAGCCTGAAGACAAGGTCACAGGAAATGATGAGCTGCTTAGTCTGCTGGCCAAACGATTTTACAAAATGACCAGAAAGGACTTCAGGAAGAGATCATACAAAGAACATGACAAGCCAAGGTATGATAAATCAAATAATAAAGAAATTATTTGCTTTGATTGCAGGAAACCAGGCCACATTGTGCCTGACTGTCCAGAGAACAAAAACAAGGACAGAAAGGACAAGAGATAAAGAAGAAAAGACAAGGACTTCAAGAAGAATAGCAATGGCAAACCCTCCTCCAGCAAGAACAAACACATAGGGAAGGGATTTGCAGAAGAGGAATCTGAAGCTTCATCCAGCTCAAGTGATGATGAGGATGATGCTGAAGAAAAGGAAATTTGCATGATGGCAATCAATGCCTCACAACACAATTCTGATGCAGAAGAGTCAGAGTCAGACTCAGAGACTCAACCTGAAGAAGACCAGGTAATAGACTCATTTGATTTCAATTCTGAGGACTTTAAGCATGAATTTAAAGCACTATGTTTAGACTTATTAAAATCTGAGAAGGAAATCATTTCTCTCAGAAATCAATTATCTGAACATAGTAGCTTAAAATTAGAAAACCTCAAACTCTCTGAGGAGTTGGAGTGCTGTAGGCAGCAGATAGCTTCACTGAAAAGTGAGCTATCAGAGGCCAAAAAGCTTGAAGAATCCCTTAATGGGAGAAGCATCAAGCTAATGGACATCACAAGCACAGTGAACTCTAGATTCAATAGTACACTGGGCTTGGGTGCTTCATCCAGCCAACCTATAGTTCTAACAATCCCAATTAAATTTATCTCTGATAAAGGGAAGGGAGTTGTAGAGGTAGCTAGGAAAAATTCTGACTTGCCCAAGAAAACAAGAGTTCAACAGAAATCGTCGAACGGAGCTAGACGATCGTCGAATGCAGATCGATGATCTGAGGCAAAATTGTCGAACTCAGGTCGACGATCTCTAAACCCTGAACTCTGCCACAGTCGATCGTCGAACGGAGCTCGACGATCTGACCCAAGATCGTCGAACTCAGCTCCACGATCATCAAGCAGAGATCAGAGTTTTGAAAACTTCTTCAAGGGTAAATTAAATTCCAATCCTTGGGGTCCTTCATTCAGATTTAACCCTTATACTGAATGGATAATACCTCCAAGGAGATATCATCCTGAAGGTTATAAGAGTCAACCAGGGATGTCATTTATTTCTGAATTTAAAGGTTATCAACCTAGGCCCAAGGTAAACTGGGTCAAAAACAAGTAAATTGCTTTATGTGCATGTGAAGACCTATCGAACATCAAACCAGTAATGGTATTTGGATAGTGGGTGCTCCAAGCACATGATAGGGAGCAAGGACAACTTCATATCCTTTAAAACCAAGCTTGGACCCAAAGTCATATTTGGTGATTCAAACTTTGGACTGACAAAAGGATATGGTGCAGTTCAGATTGGGACAGTCACATTCAAGAAAGTAGCCTATGTGGAGGGATTGAAGCACAACCTAATAAGCATCAGTCAACTATGTGATGAAGGCTACCAAGTGACTTTCAGCAAATCCTTATGCAAGATCAAGTTAGAGGACAACACAACTGTGTTGACAGGTAAAAGGAAAGGTAACATCTATATTGTAGATTTCCTTTCAACCAATGTAGATATTTGCCTGTTCAATTCTATCAGTAGACCCAATATATTATGGCATAAGAGACTAGGGCATATAAACCTTAGAACCATTGCTAGGCTATCCAAGGACAACCTTGTTAGAGGACTACCATCTAGCCCCTACAAGAAGGAAGGACTCTACAGGGCTTGTTAATTAGGCAAGCAAACCAAAAACAGTTTCAAGTCACTTAATAAGAGTGATTCACGTAGGATTTTGTATCTGTTGCACATGGATCTTTTTGGACCCATTACAGTACAAAGCTTAGGAGGGAAATCTTATACTTTAGTGATTGTAGATGACTTCTCTAGATTCACATGGGTGTTCTTTCTGAGGAAGAAGTCTGATAACTTTAAGTGTTTGACAAAGTTTCTCAAATGCATACAGACTGAGTTCAATACTCACATTGCCCTGATCAGAAGTGATCATGGGACAGAGTTTGATTCTCTTCTTATGCAAGAGTTCTGTCAGAGTGAAGGGATCACGCACACTTTCTCAGCTCCTAGAACTCCTCAATAAAATGGGGTAGCTGAAAGGAAAAATAGAACCCTTATTGAATCTGCCACTACATTGTTGTCAGATGCTCACCTTCCTCTATTTTTTTGGGCAGAGGCAGTGATCACCTCCAACTATGTGTTGAACAGAAGTTTAATACATAAACTGAAGGGCAAGACTCCCTATGAATTACTCAAAGGGAAGAAACCTAAAGTAGATTATTTTAGAATTTTTGGTTGTATCTGTTATATTCACAATAATGACAAGAAATATTTAGCAAAATTTCAAGCTAAAGCTGATGAAGGAGTGTTTCTGGGATACTCCATGATCAGTAATGCTTATAGGGTATATACTAAATCAACTCTCAAAATTGAAAAATCTGTTCATATATCTTTTGATGAAACTAACATGTCTTTCAAGAAGAAGAATACTTCTACCATAGAACCTTTGCAGGTACACTCTCTTGCAGAAGACTTGAACATGTTACAAATCATTCAAAAAGAGGAAAGCAGTGAAGATGAAGAAGACCTTCAACATCTTGAAGAGAAACTTCTTGAAGAGCCAGTTGTTGTACCACCAGAGGAAATAACAACACGGGTTGGTGAACAATCAACACCCCCTGTTGATTTAGTAACATCAAGATACCATACAATTTCCCAAGTGATTGGAGACATCTCAGCTGGTGTGCAAACCAGAAATCAGGTCAACCAAAACCTGATGCACACTTGCTTCCTTTCTCAAATTGAACCTCAATCCATTCAAGATGCAGAGCAAGATCCACATTGGATCATTGCAATGCAAGAATAGTTGCATCAATTTGAAAGGAACAAAGTTTGGGAACTAGTACCAAGGCCTAAGGATCACTCCATTGTTGGAACAAAGTGGGTGTTCAGAAACAAATTGGATGATCAAGGAGTCATTGTAAGGAATAAGGCAAGGCTAGTTGCTCAAGGGTACTCTCAAGAAGAAGGAATAGATTATGACCAGACTTTTGCACCAGTTGCAAGGTTGGAGGCCATAAGAATCTTCTTAACATATGCAGCACACAAAGTTTTCAAAGTATACCAGATGGATGTAAAGAGTGCTTTTCTAAATGGAGATATCAAAGAAGAAGTCTATGTCAGACAACCTCCAGGTTTTATCTCTCCAACTCATCCTGATTATGTTTTCAAATTACACAAAGCACTATATGGTCTCAAGCAAGCTCCTAGAGCATGGTATGAGACCCTAGCATGCTTTCTTCTGAAAAATGAATTTATAAGGGGTAGAGTAGACCAAACTATTTTCATTAGAACCCATAAGTCCCATACCCTACTAGTACAAATCTATGTAGATGATATTATTTTTGGTTCTACTGATTCAAATTTGTGCAGAAGGTTCTCCAATCTAATGTATTCTAAATTTGAAATGAGTAGCATGGTTGAGCTATCCTTCTTTCTAGGATTACAAATCAATCAACATGCTGAAGGCATATTTATTTCTCAAACCAAGTATGCAAAAGAATTGGTTAAGGAATTTGGTATGTCTGAAGCATCATGCATGAAAACACCTATGCCTACTAATGCTGTATTAGATGCTGATGAACATGGGAAACCTGTTGATCAGACAACATATAGAGCAATGATTGGCTCTTTATTGTACCTTACAGCTAGTAGACCTGACATAATGTTTGCTACATGCATATGTGCTAGATTCCAAGAGAGCCCTAGAGAGTCACACCTAACCTTAGTAAAAAGGATTCTTAGGTATGTAAAAAGTTGTCCAAATCTAGGTCTATGGTATCCAAACGATTCAGCATTTGACTTAACTGGATTTTCTGATGCTGATTATGCTGGATGCAGAATAGACAGGAAAAGCACCAGTGGAACTTGTCAGTTTCTTGGTGACAGACTTGTCTCCTGGTTTTGCAAGAAACAAACATCTGTGTCAACTTCAACTGCTGAAGCTGAATATATGGTTGCAGGTAGTTGTTGTTCACAAATCGTGTGGATTCAAAACCAACTCCTAGACTATGGCTACAACTTAGAGAAGTCAAAAATATTTTGTGATAATACCAGTGCTATTTCTATAGCTCAAAATACAGTCTTCCATAGTAGGACAAAACACATAGAAATTAGACATCACTTTCTAAGGGATAATGTTGAGAAAAATAAAATTGAACTTCAATATATCCCGATTGATTTGCAAAGGGGAGATATTTTCACCAAACCCTTGGATGAAAAGAAACACACCTTCTTCCTGAATCAGTTGGGAATGTTAGATGGAGGAAGTCTAAAATAAGTTCCAAGATTTTAAAAACTCTAAAAATTGACCAAGACCAGGCAAACATCTTAATTTTTCTAGTGACTAGAGTGTTTCTGATCTTTGAACTGCGCTCGATGATTTTCCCCCAGATCATCGAACGGAGATCGACGCTTTCTGAAATCATCGACCAGAGTTCAGCGCTTCTCAGATAGTCTAAACTATCTCTCCAGGTCAGCGATCGTCGAACGGCGCTCGATGGTTTTGTTTTCTGAACTATCGTCGAACGGAGCTCGACGCTTTCCAATATCGTCGAACGGAGATCGACGCTATTGATGACCTTTCAGGTTCCTTTAGAAGCCCAGATCGTCGAACAGAGTTCAATGATCTTTCCTTTTCTGCGCCGAACCCTAATATAAAATTCATTTTTCGGTCGTCGTTCTCCCTTTGCGCTTTCATTCTCTCTGCAAATTTTCTCTTTCCCTCCAAACTTCTCGACACTTGGTCGTTTGGTTGTTTATTTTTTTTGCAGGAATCAATGGCTGTCTCAGTTGCAATCCTGGCCGCGATGAAATTTGATGCAGGTTTTGACATAGACATGGACTCATTCAATAACAGAGATCAAATTTTCCAGGACATTCTGAATCTTTTCAAGGAACAACAGCTAGTTACAATAATGACTACCAGGATAAAATTAGCTGCAGATGAGATTAAAGAATGGGTTTATACTGCCCATAATCATGATCAAAATACAGTGATTGGAACAATTTCAGGAACACAGGTATCCCTAACACCGGCTGCTTTGACAGAGATTTTTCAATTGAAATCTGGAGAAGAGTCTGTTGAACTTTCTGGAGAGGAATTTTCTGCGATGCTTGAACGGATGGGTCATTCAGATGCAAACCCTAGCAAGCTGCTGAAGAAAAATCTATCTGTGGAGTACAGATTCTTAGCTGATGTGGTTGGAAAGGTACTGTTGGCCAAACACTCAGCCCATGATACCATATCCAGGTATCAGCTCTGCTTGATGGGTGCTCTTGTGGATAAGAAACAACTGAATTGGGGAGAAATAATCTTTGACTTGATTAAGAAGAAAATCAACAAAAATTTTGTTAATTATGGGAGAATATTAGGGCTGTTTCTTCAAAACAGATGCTCTGCCCTGCTAGTTTCAAATAGGATGCACATCAATGCCTCCAAGAGGCTCACTTGTGCCTTGTTTGGCCTATGGGATAGGCAAATAGTGAAGCCCAGCAGGCCCTCTGCATCTACTACTTCAGGCACAAGGACTGCTGCAGTCACTTCCCCTCAAGTCTCTGCCCCTGCAGAAGACTTGCCTGTTTCTTCTCCTCCTCCTCCACCCCTTGTTTCATCTACACTAGTCACATCCACAATCACCATTTCCACCCCATCTCCAACTTCAATCCATTCTCTAACACCACAATTCACAGAAGAAACTTTCCATCCTCTACATCAATACCCCCACCTAGACATTGAATCATCCTCTCATATACCATCTTTCACACTGCTAGATGATTCCTTTATGGATGATTCTCCCTCATCCCCATCTGATCCACCATCTTCATCCACATCATATCAACAACTACTGCAAGATATTATTGCACAACCATCCTTCACACCTTCTATTTCAATTCCATTATCTTCCATTTCAACAATCCCCATATCTCAACCCTCATTTCCACCATCCACCAGCTCTCCACCAACATCTCCAGCTACTCCACCTTCAATTTCTACCCCTGCTCAAGTCCCTCTTGAGCATGTAGATCTTCCAGTTCTAACAGACAGACTCTATGAGCTGCTAGCTCCCAGGCTATCACTCTTGATGGAGACCTCCTTGGCTCCTCTTCTAAAAACAGTCCAAGAACTGTCTGCCAGGCTCTCCTCTCTTCTTCCTTCTCAAGCAATCCCTTCTAATGGGTGCCTTGATCCAGTTGCCACTAAATCTAGGCAAGGGGAGATGCCTCATGAAGTATGCCTCATGAAGTGGAAAGATTGCATGCTGCTGCTGTATCTTCAGCCCAAGCTCAAGCCTCAACACCTCCAATTGCAGTTATCACAGTGGACCTCAGGTCACTGTTATCACTTTTTGATTCTATTTATTTCAACTACCTGCTAGACCAGCTATCTGAAGATCTGTCTAAGGCCATTGTGCCCATCTCCAGCTGTGATACCAGCTTAATAAGCTCCTATATAAATTCCCTATATACTGCTGAGCCTTCTGTTTCTGTTGATCTTACTGCTGCTGCTCCTACTGCTGACATTGATGTTTTTGATAGTTCTGTTGTAGCTGCTATTTTAGTTTCTGAGGATATGCAGACAGAGGCATTTGATTTTGAGCCTGCTGTTATTGCTGATGTTATTTCTGTTGCTGAAACTGTGGTATCTGAATCTGTTGTGGTATCTGAATTTGCTGCTGCTTCTATTTCTCTTTTTGCTGTTGCTGTTACTACTATTGTTTTCACTGCTATTACATCTGCTCAATCACAACAACAGATAGACTATCTCAAAAGGATTGATGCACTATATGATGATCAAAGCTCAGAAAGTGATCAGTTCAGAACTGATTCAGATGACTCCTCTGCTACTATTACAAGGAAAATAAAGGCCAGAAGCAAAGAAATGAAAAGAGTTCTCCCAGTAAAAGTCAAAGATACCAATGACATACCTTATTACATTCTGCATAACTATCCTATCACAGAACATTGGATGCAATACTACAAAAATCAACTGAAGGCTATGAAGAAGAAGAGGAAATATGACAAAGGATCAACCCAGTTCAATCATCCTCCTCCTCCTCCTTCACCAGGTGTAGGTGCAAGTGGAAGCTCTGCATCTCAACCTTCTGCCAGAATCCAATCCTCCTATCAACCTCAGGGTAGATCTCAATACAGAGGAAGTCAATCTAGAGGCTATCAGTCAAGGAGAGGAAATTACAGAGGAAATCAAATAGAATTTCAAGTTTATTCCAAAGGCTATTCCAGGCAACATCCATACTCAAGGGAAGGACAAGGTCCATCTGATACAACCTATGGTCCCTTTCCTTACAAACTGAAAGAACTAGTCTCCTCCAGAGCTCCTCCATACAATCCCTCCAATGGATATGAGCCTCCAGTTCCTTTTAAGGATCCAGAAAACAATCCTACTTCATGGACAGCTAGAATGAAGGAATTAGCTGCTCTGGACCAGATCAAGAGAGCCAGAGAACAAGGCAAAGATACTTCCAATATAACTACCTTATCAGATCAAAGGAAAAAGTAACTTAAAAGATATTCATCCAGCAAGATTTTTGATTCAGAAAGCTACATGAAGCTGCACCCTGAAGCTGTAGTGCCCAGGCCAAAGCAACAAACTTCTTTAGGTGCAGCTGATGACAGGAGATCTAAGAAAGAAGCTCTCAATCCAAACAAAGAAATAGTACTTATAAAGAGCAAGGAAAAAGAGTAATTCTGTAAGGTGACAGTTATTTTGATTTCTGAACTATCTGTGACAATGTCTGTGATTCTGTAATGTCTTGTTTGTTATATTGTTGTTTTGTATATGTTTTTAATTTTCAAATGTCTGTAAATAGTAATCCTAACCCAAATAGGGGGAGATTGTTGGAACACCCTATTACTGATTTGGGCAAGGATCACTATGTCTCTTAGGAAACCTGTTTTGACCTTATTGTATAGATCTAAAGGTCAATTAGAATTGAGTCTAAGGGTTAGTACTTAGGTTTGAAAGCTGCCCTCAAGACCAGGTTTTTCAGTTTTGGAGACCAAGTCATTTCGTCGAGCTCAGCACGACGAGTCGTCGAACTCCATTCGACGATCGTTGAGCTCACTTCGACGGATCGTCGAACTCCATTCGACGATCTCTGAGCTCAACTTCAACAAGTCGTCGAACTCCATTCGACGATCTTCGATCTCAGATCGACGATCTTGACTCCAGTTTGATTCTCTATCTCCGAGCTCAGTTCGATGATAGTTGAGCTCAGATCGACGATCTCTGTTTCTGTCTAAGTCCAAGTCTCTGAGCTCAGTTCAACGATAGTGGAGCTCAGTTCGACGTTTTTCTGAAGAGTTAGATGTTTTTCAAGATTCAAATCCAGACAGTTGTGGAATTATTGTCAGCATTTAATTCAGGATCTTGTAGCCGTTTTTCAATTAATCTGGAGCAAGTTTCAAGGAATTTTCAAGGAATGTTTTGTTGGACTTTCCTCCAGAAGACAAATGCAATTAAGGAAGTAATTAATGACAGGCTAACGGCTATCTTGGACAAAGGATCATTTCTATTCAGACAAAAGGAATAAAAGATCAGATTTTTCATTCATGCTGTAGAAGAAAAAGAAGTCAGACACATATTCTCTGCAACAACAACTCTTACAACACAACAATCACACAAGAGAAAGAAAGAGAGTTGCAGACATTCTCAGTCTCAAATTCATACAAGAACACACATCACAAAAGTAGATCAACCAACTGAAATTTTCAGATCTCTTTTGATTCAAGTGTTCAAAGGCCATCATCATTCAAGACTCCAGACACCACACATTTCAGTTGTTGCTGAAATCATCTATTGCTGGAGATCAAATCATCTGAAGGCCTATCACCCTACTGCAAAGCTTCACTTCCTGAACAACTCAAGATCTCAGGGGGAGCTTTGACAACATCCACTATCTTCTCTCTGACTGTTGACAAAGAAGATCTTCTAATCCCTCTCTCTCTCTCTCTCTCTGCTGTAAAGGGTTTTTCAAACTCCCTTCAAAAGTTTGTGTTTGGTTTCTGAGACCTTATCAACACTCAGTGGTGGCAAGACACCTGATCAAAAAATCTGGTTTGGTTTTTGAGCACCTTATCAAAAGCTCATTGGTGCCCAGGACACCTAATCAACTCATCCTGCAGTGGATTCCTACCTAGGGTGGTAGAAGAGTGGATGTACCCAGGTTGATTGGGGAACCACTATAGCTCCTTGTGTCATCTGGTTGCTTGTCTTTCTTTTTATTTTGGCTGTGGTTTGTGATTAGATTGCTTTGCAGATTGTGATTGCTCTGTGATTATTCTGTGTTTAGATTTACTGTTTTTATTAGCTTCCCTGTTCACTTAGGAATACAACAATAGTTGTAAAAAGTTTTTAGCAAGCAACATACTCTATTCATCCCCCCCCCCCCTCTAGAGTATATCATATCCAACTTGCACTTTCAGAAGATCAATAATAGATTGAAGATCTACACAGAGATCTAACAACACAAAAATAAGAAGACCTTCGACAGAAGATCTAAGAAGTTGGAGAGAGAGAGCTCCTTCTAAGAAGAGCAGCTGCTGAACCAGGCTGCAAAGTAAGATTCAGATTGAGATCTGAATCTCAAGACAGAAGTTGATTGACGATCATCTTCACAGGAGATTCAACCCTACTGAGTTCTAATTCAAGAAGCTTTGAAGAAAGCTATGGGAGGTTAATCTCTGCCAAGTTCTTCCAAGAACTCATCAAGAAGCCAGTCAACTCATCTCTCTCTGTCATAGTTGTGGTTTATTACTTTGTATAATCAAATTCCTATAGGATCTTGTATAGATCTGAGCTGTAAGCCTATTTTATAAAGGCTGAGTGTAGGAGAATCAATTCTCTGAGTGTAGGCCTTGTTGAAGGCTGAGGTAGGGTTGTTTAGCCTGAGTGTAGGTCTTGTTGAAGACTGAGTGGTAGGGATTTGTGCCTGAGTTGTAGGAGTGGGGACACTCTGAGTTGTAGGAACCTGTTTAGGGTTCTGAGATGTAAGATCTGAGGATCTGAGGAGAAGTGCTGAAGTTAGGCCGAATCTAGTACACTACTAGATAGGCGAAGGGGAAAAGTGGATGTACCCAGACCTTGGGGAACCACTATAAATACTGTGTGCACTCTGTGTATGTTTGTTTCTATGGTTGCTGTGTTGTGATAGTTAAAGAATTGAATTTGTTGTACAGAATTTCTGCCTTAAATTTAAAAAGATAAAGTTCACCTATTCACCCCCCCCCCCCCCCCGTCTAGGTGATTAGGTACTATTTCTTTCAGAACTAAAGGCCTGTGTATATAGAGCCGAGTGGGTGTGTTGCACTTGCATGTTCACGGCATGTCATATTTATATTTCATAGCATAACCATTGCATTCAACCCTGACACCTATTGTATAAAGTGGTATGGGACGCTTTATAAAATAGGCCTTGCAAAACGACCCATTGGTTTATAAGCTCATGCGAGCGTGCTTATAAGTTAAGGTTTATTTCAGAAATCTTATATGTATGCTTTGTAGAAAACCGACACCCTATCGTATAAACAGGCATGGGACTCTTTATACGATAGAAGCCCTGCAAAAGATCCCTCGGCTTATGTGTTTTTGCATAAGTTAAGGTTATTTTTCCTGCATAATTTCTCATGCTTTTATTACTGCCTTATATACCATTAGACTGCTAGTTTAGTTCCGCCGCCATCTGATCATTTGCTATTCTCCACCTTCTTGTCCTCTCCTTTCCTCCTCCCCGCTCGGTGCCTAGGTATCATGGGGGAAGGGGCGGGGGATGATAGGACTTAGTCGTTTATACCAACGGTTTTTGAACCACATCATTTTAGGGAACCGTGGAGCCCAACATGGAGGAGCAACCCTGGAGGTCGACGTGCTTGGAGATGGGGCAGTCCAGTACCGGTGTTCAGATGGCATGGACTGTGAGTCCTGGCCCCTACTAGTTATATTAGTTGTGCTTCCGCGATGAGAGATTTGTAGTGAGGACATTGATGTACTGGGCATGAGCCCGAGATTCTTAGTATTTCTGATTATATCTGTGGACACTCCCTTCATGGAGATTATATTTACTTTATATGTGATTTCCTGTGGATTTGTCTTTTAATTCTTTGCTACTGTTGAGATTGATTTAGCCGGCAGGATCGGCATTTTGTAGTGATGACCTTCTCGGGAGCGGAGGTGTCACCACAAAATGGTGGTTCTGGGCCTAAGACCCCGTGGTTTAAAAAAGGGGGTGTCTTACAATTACACCACTACCGAGAAGAAGTTCTTTGCTGTCGTCTTTGCTTTTGAAAAGTTCCCCTCATATTTGGTCCTTTCCAAGGTGGTGGTGCACTCTGACCAGGCGGCCATTCGCTTCCTCATGCGTAAGAAAGATGCCAAACCTCGACTTATGCATTGGATTTTATTACTGCAGGGGTATTATATTGAAATTCGGGATCGCCGAGGAATTGATAATGTGATTCTAGATCATCTGTCAAGACTCGATGGGGGAGGATATGAGGATTCGCGTGGAATTTCCATTTCTGATGCCTTTCCTGATGAAGGCCTCTTCGCACTTTCTTCTGCTATGTCTGCTCCGTGGTATGTTGATTTTGCCAATTTTTTGGCAAGCAAAGTGTTGCCTTCGCATTTAACGTATCAACAAAAGAAAAAGTTTTTCTCTAACGTCAAATATTACCTTTGGGAGGATCCTCTCCTGTTCCGCACCTGCGCTGACTGTGTTATTCAAAGTTGCATCCCAGAACTTGAGGTTAAAGACATTCTGAGGCAATGCCATGATCGTGAGGCAGGTGGACATTTTGGTGCTGCATGGACTGCTCGCAAGGTCCTTCAGTGTGGATTATTTTGTCCTACGCTGTTTCAGGATACTTTTATATATGTCAGAGAGTGCAACGAATGTCAACGCACTAGAAACATCACTCGTCGTGATGAGATGCCTCTAAATAACATGCTGGTCTGCGAGTTATTTGATGTTTGGGGAATTGACTTTATGGGTCCCTTCCCCATGTCACATGGGAAGCAGTACATCTTGGTCGTTGTTGATTATGTGTCCAAATGGCTGGAGGCATAGGCGGTTGCATCGAATGATGCCCGCACCGTACTCCACTTCCTGCATAAAAATATCTTATCACACTTTGGTGCCCCGAGCACTATAATTAGCGGCGGAGGTAGTCATTTTTGCAACCAGCAATTCACTTAATTGCTAAAAAGGTTCGGTGTTCATCACAAGGTTGCATTGGTGTATCATCCCCAGACTTGTGGTCAAGTGGAAGTTTCGAACAGAGAGCTGAAGCGAATTCTGGAAAAATCGATTCACTCCAACCGAAAGGAATGGGCAATGCGAGTGGATGATGCTCTTTGGGCTTATAGAATGACATTTAAGACGCCCATTGGGATGTCGCCATTCCAACTGGTTTATGGGAAATCTTGCCACCTTCCAGTTGATTTGGAACACAAGGCACTGTGGGCCACTAAATTGCTCAACATGGACTTCAAGCAGGTGTCGCGTTAGAGGCGTGGGCAGATTTGCGCGCTCGATGAATTCCGCTTGCGCACGTATGAAAGCACGAGCATATATAAGGAAAGGACCATACGCTGGCATGATAGTTGTATCTTGCCCAAGGAATTCAAGCCGGACGACCAGGTTCCTTTATATAATTCACGCTTACGGCTATTCCTTGGGAAGTTGAAATCCAGATGGAGTGGTCCTTATACTGTAGTGAGTGCTTCTCCCTACGGCGCAATTGAGATTCGAGATAACAAGGATAACACGTTCAAAGTGAATGGGCACCGCTTGAAGCAGTTTGATGGTAGTGTTATTGAAAATGACGTGCACTGCCTATGGTTACAAGATCCCGATGATAGCTTGGCTTCTTGAGTTGTTTTACTTTCGCTGGCTATTTAATTTACTTTCTTGTTTGAGTGGTTACCTGAACATTGTATAATACTGTTAATACAGGTATTTGGTCCACCTTAAGGACAGTAAATAAAAGGGCTTCTAGGAGACAACCCAATTTTGTTGCGTTTCATTTGTTTGGTTAGCTTTTTGAGTGTGCATGTCTATTATTTGCTTGGATGGAGATGAGCTTCTTGCAGGTGATTTTGGCTGGGCTGTGGGCTTATTGATCAAGTTTAAAGCCAATCTTCTGGTATGCTCATCTTCTGAGCATTGGGTAACTTCTCCCCTTTTCTCATTTTAATTTTAACTTCAACATATTTTGTTGAGCTTCTTAGCTTAAGTCTGGGGGAGAGCTTGTCGATGTTACTTTTGCACGTGCACTTCATTTGAATACCAGTAGATGTTTTTAATTTATTTGTTTAGTTCATTGCATTGCGCATCTTTGCACCCACATGAGCGCGTACTTAGCTTTTTGCGTACGACGAGTCAAACTTGTTTCTTTTGTTAGATTTAGGAAAATTACCTTGCAAACATATGATTGTGAGACGGGGTAAAATATTGACCTTGTTGTGCTCCTAGTCGAGTGCTCCCGTCTCGTGTAGAAATTAAAGTAGAATTAATTTTTTTGCATGTTTTTGGTTTTATATTTTTCTAATTGCGTAAATTCTTTTTATTCTACTCAAAAATTGCTGAATCCGGTGTGAATCTGACGGTAGCTTAGGGATGTGTGTATTCAGCCGTTAGATTCGTATTGCTCGAGTCGGGAGGATGGATAGTCTTTCTCGTTGGCTAAGAATTTTCCCTAAGCTACTCTCGAAGCATTGGTGCATGATTAGTTAAGCGTGAGCATTATGTAGGCCATCATTTTGGCCAGGTTGAGCTTTGTACCTGTTCCTAACATCTTATCCTCGCTAGCCTCGTTGTACCTACCCCTCCTTTGATTTAGCTCCACTTTTATTTCATCAAAGCCTAGTAGCCAACCCTAGTCGCACACCCAAGTCTAGCTTTACTGTTTTCTAATTTCATGATGGGGGTGTTGATGCGGTGTTGTTCTTGGTGAAATGTGTGGTTGTGCTCCCATGAATTTATTTGCTGGAATTGTGTAAAAGAAAAAGAAGAAATAAGAAGAAAAGTTATAAAAAGAAAATTTGAAAAAGAAAGAAAAATAGGAAGGAAAAACGTAACTGAAAATCTGATTTGAGTTAGTATATTTTGTGGCGTGGGCGGTGAGCACACCCGTATTTCAAAAATTAAGTCTGGGGGTGTGGTGTGCCCGCGTGTTTTGTGGGTAGGGGATAGACTCTTTTGGTGCTAGCTCAGTTGGGTTTTGTGCGTAGCCTTCGTTTTTATCCTTGATTACCCCGCCTTAACCCAAGCCCCATTACCACTCGAAGTCCTATGGACTTGCGCTTAAGGCAAACTAGTGTCGTGGAGAGAGTGCGAACAGGCAAGCATATGATCACCGACATTGGTGGATTCCTTTGGAGGTTGTCCCAAATCCGGATCTTTGGCAATACTCGTCTTAGCAGATAGTCTATTTTCTCCCTACGCGTTACCAGAGGATTCACCGCGATTCTGTTTTTGAGTAGTCATAGAATTTTTGTTACGCATGCTGAAAAGTATAAATTATTTTGTATGCTTAGAAATGTTCTCTACTGTATTTTTACTCCTGCGAGCGTGTGACTTTGCATGGTACCCCGGATCATAATTACTGTGTTATTCAGTTCTTTTTCTAGTCTGCGAGGTTCTTCTTTGCTCACGACGTGCAAATAGGTAAGTCTGGGGGTGTGATGAGTCCCGTTTATATAGGGTTTTGCGGACTCATCTGGGCTGGTTTTCCTGACTTTGCACTTCACTTTTTGGTTGTTTACATTGATATTTCGTTCCTACTGCGTTTCGCATTTTGCACTTTTCTAGCCTGTGGGTGCGTTATTGCGCATTCGATTGCTGGGGGTATGTACTTGGTGCTCCCTGGGGCTCGTTCCAGTAGTTTTTATTGCATTTTGTAGATTGCTGGAGGGTCCTCCGTTGCTAGTTTTATTGTGTGCAGGTGGTCAGTTTTCCCCTCTTCAGAATTCTGATTTGAGGAAAACGCACGACTGTGTGTTTTATTGGAGCACGGTTTGTTTCCATCATACATTTTCTGCAGATTATTTTTGAAGGTTGACCAGCCTGTGCGCTTGCTTCACGCACGGTTTCTTTGGAACCGTGCGCCAAGGAAACACACGGTTTTCCTGTAGCCTTTTGGTTTTTCTCTGTTCTGTGGTTGGTCGTGCGTCTTCTTCACGCACGGGCGGAAGCGCCTGTGAGCGTGTAAGACGCACGATTTCACCCGGTTGCCTGCAATTTCTACTCTCTGTCTTTACCAGTGCGAATTACTTCACGCATGGGATGATCGCTCGTGCGCGAAGGAAACGCACGGGTCAACGCTTCTTCTTCTTCAGGCGCCTTCTGGTAATTAATATCGCACGGTTCATGCACGGTCGTGCGCCAGACCGTGCGTGACCATTTTTTCTGATTTTTACAATTTAAGCCGCAGATTTCTCCTGCACCTGGACACTTCGTTTTCCCCCACCATTTCCGCCCCTTGGAGCGGGAACTCTCCCCTCCAGCTATCATTTTCTCTATCCTCCTTGGAGGGTTGATCCGGCCACCCTTTCTCCTCCAAAGAGCTTGCTAAAGCTTTGTCTCCGGCCGCCATCGCCATTGTCGACCTCCAAGCTGCTGTTTTAGTTCTTAGTTTCAGAACTTGTGGAGCATTTCGCTCCGATCCGAATCAACAACTACAACACGAAGAAGCCAGGTGTGAAGAAGGAAGTGACAGCCCTTCAGGATCCCGGATACCTTCCAAAGACCGAGCTAGGACGAGGCTAGACAACCCTCGCTTCCGGCCATGAATCTTTGAGAGTCTTCGAGTGTTTGGTTGTATTTCGTCCCCTATTTTCTTGAATTTACTTTAAACTGATCTTGTGCTAGTATGCTTGAGGTTTATTAACCATGTTTTGTTCAAGATCTTGTTATGGTTTTTTACGGTGATTTCTTGTTCATGATGTATGTTGATGAGTTTCCTCCTTGTTAGAGAAAGTCGTGTTTGAGCCATTTTAGCGACTGCTAGAAGCATGTGTTGCGAAGAGGTGTTTACGACCCTCGATAGTTTGTTCGTCTCTGCTATTACTCTTTGGAGTAATTCACAGTGGCGATGCGGTGACGGAGACCCGCACTAGTTTGATGATGCTTAGTGTAGGAAAACCAAAATCAAACCCCTCGATTTTACTTAGCACTTTCATTCATTTCTCTGAAAGTGAAATCCATGCTCCTTACTTGCACTCTGCGTGAGATCGATACTTGGGGAAGCACTCCTCCATTTTATTACGTGGCCGTGAACGGTAATCTTTCCGCCAGTGCATCACTGTGTCACCCGTAAGGACACGAGCTCCTGATACTCCAGAAGACTCTGAGCTAATCATGCCAGGCTCCGAGCTATCGGATGGACAATTTTCTCTTATCTCTAAGCAGTTCAAGAAACTTCTCAGCAAGAGGAGACAGATGAAGAATCAGTCGTCCTCCTCTGACTACCAAAACTCTCATCGAGATGGATATCGCTCAAAGAAAAGCTACAATAAGGAGGATAAGTATAAATCAAAACAGAATAAACATTTCTCCTCTAATATCATTTGCTATTGTTGTAATAAGTCAGGACATGTGATTACAGAGTGACCCTATAAGAAGAAGGATGGTTCCAAGAAGGAAGAAAAGAGATCCTTCAAGGGAAAGAGAAAATAAGAAAAGAGCTTTGTCGCCAAGAAGTCGAAGACTCTCAGTGAAAGTGACTCGAGTGAGTCGAGCTCAGAAAATGAGGAAACCTACTTCGGGCTTATGGCACAATCAGACGAGGAAGTAGAGGACTCCTAGTACCACAGGAAGGTAAATTCGCACACAATACTCTCTGAGACTGAAACGTCCACTAATGGTCATGAAGGCCACTCTTTTGATGAGGACGAATTAGAATTGATGGCTCAGCATGAGCACTTATTAAAGGCTTTCGACAAATGCCGTAAGGTAGTACGAAAGTAGTTAAAATAGATTGCTTCCCTCAAGGCAGTGGAAACTAATCTAAAGAAATAAATTGCAAAATTACTTCCTCTCAGAGATGAAGTCCACTCCTTGAAAGAGGATCTCAAGGGCTCTGCTGAGATATTGAGTCTGAAAGAAAAATATCTTGATGAGCTGGAATAAAAGCTCGTGGTGGGAGAAAACTCGTTGAGAGTTTCTCCAAGCCAAAGATTGTTCTCCCTATCATTGATGAGTTCTCGGCTCCAAAGAAGTGTAGTGGTCTTGGACACATAGCTGGGAAGGGTAAGGCTGCCAAGAAATTCAGTGCTAAAGAAAATGGGAAGGCACCCATCGCTCAACCCTCATTTAGGAAGGTAATCTTCCCGACGAATAAGTTTGACCTTGAGTCGTCTTATGGTCATCATGCTAGGCCTACTTATGTAGAGCCCAAGAATAGATATCAGGGATGGACCCGTCCCCGTGACTATGGTGCCAGTGTTTTTAAAGCACCATTTGAAGAAATTCAGATGAAGAGTTATGGTCCATATGTCCATGGACACAATATTAAGAAGGCATCAAAAGGCAAAAATGGTGTACCTAAGGTTAAGGAGATGGGGAGCTCCTGTGTATGCTGCAACTAGAAGGCCTCCACCTCAAAGAATGCTGCCCCTACTAGACCTCAGCTCCAAAAGGTAAAGCAGGAGTATAAGAGAAGGTACAATTGGTTTGACTGTTGGTGCTGCGGTAAAATTGGTCATTTTGGCGCAGACTGTTTGTATAACCTTGCTAATTATGTAACCCTACGAGTTAGCACCGACCACTAGCAAGGTTAATGTTCCTAGTGGAGTTAAACTGACCAGGAACCAAGGACCCAAATACGTTTGGGTTCCTAAGATAAACTGAATTGCTTTTGTAGGAATGTCCAAAGGCTAACAAAAATCTGATCTAGTATCTGGACAGTGGATGCTCTTGGCACATGACTGGGACAAGAATCCTTTTACTTGAGTATACCCCAGTCGAAGATGGACAAAAAGTGATCTTTGGAGGGTTAGATAGGGGAACAACAAAAGACTGTGGTATGATTTCCAACGGTGTAGTCTCTTTCACAGACGTAGCTTATGTTGAATGATTACATCATAATCTTATAAGCATAAGTCAGCTATGTGATAAAGGCTACATCGTTGAGTTCTGCAAGGATAAGTGCTTGATAAAATCGTCTGCAAATTTGGAGATGGTGTTAACAAGCACTCGGAGCAGAAATATTTTTTGTTTGAATTTTCTTTGCTTAGACAATTCTACCCTAGTGTGTTTTATGGCAAAAAATAGTGTGTATCTCTATGACCATTGGCACAAGAGATTAGTACATATTAATTTCAAAAGTATAAATATGTTATTTTCTCACAACTTCGTGTGAGATGCCCCCAAAATTAAGTGCCTTAAAGAGAGTCTATGTCACTCATGCCAAATGGGTAAGTAGACACGGGCTACCTTCAAGGGTATTACTGAAAAAGATTCTTCAAGAAATTTATATTTACTTCATATGTACTTATTCGGCCCTATGCCTATTCACAGCTTAGGAGGTAAGGTCTATACGCTAGTAATTGTTGATGACTACTCATATTTTACTTGGGAGTTCTTTATGAAACATAAGTCAGACACATTTGACTATTTCACTAATTTTATCCAGCAAATTCATAATGAATTGAACTGCTCGGTGGTCAAAATCAGAAGTAATCACAGAACAGAATTTTAGTCTGGTGCCATGACAGAATTTTGTGGAAGTCAAGATATCTTTCATGAGTTTTCCTCCCTGTGTACTCCACAGCAAAATAGAGTTGCTGAGAGAAGTAATAGAACCCTAATTGAAGCATGTACAACTATGTTGAACGATGCTTCACTTCAAGAGTACCTCTGGGCTGAAGCAGTCAACACGTGTCACGTACAAAATAGAGCACTTATCAACAAAAGCTATCGTAAGACCCCTAATGAGCTATTGAAGGGAAGAAAATTGACTGTGTTATATTTTAGAATCTTTGTAAGTAAATGATTCGTACTTAATAATGGGAAGTATTACCGCACAAAGCTTAGTGAAAAATATTTTGAAGGTATTTGTGTATGTTATAGTAGTTATAGTAAGACATATAGGATTTTTAATAAGAAAAGTCTGGTGGTAGAAGAGTCAATAAATATTGTATTTGATGAGACCAGCCTGCTCCAAAGCAGCCCGTCTAGTATTATTGGTGCAGATGCATATATCAGGTTCAAGGAACTAAGCTTGGATGAAGCTGTCAAGGAAGAAGCACCAAGCTTGGTCAAGATCGTCGATCCATGCTTGGTGGATGAAGAACCGCTAGAGGAAGAATTGCTTCAACCTCTAGAGGATGCACCAAATGTTGCAGAGCCTGCTGGAGGGAGAGCAAGGAATCTAGGGTTCAGATACCTAAGAGTTCACCCAGCTGATCAAATAATAGGAGAGCCAAGCGACGACGTCAAAACCAGAAGAGGTACAACTAATGAGATTATGTATCTAAGTTTTTTGTCGCAGGTTGAGTCAAAGAAATTCGAAGAGGAAAATAAGGAAACTTCTTGGATATTGGCAATGCAAGAGGATCTCAATCAATTTGAATGTTGCAAAGTCTGGGAGCTGGTACCCAGGCCAAAGGGACAGAACGTGATAGGCACCAAGTTGATATTCAGAATCAAGATGGAAGAACATAAAGTAATCATCAAGAACAAGGCCAGACTTGTAGCACAAGAATACAGAAAAGAAGAGGAGATCGACTTCGACCAGACCTTTGCTCCAGTGGCTCGGCTCGAGGCAATCAGGTTGTTTCTTTCGTATGCTGCCCCCAAAGGCTTCATTATCTACCAAATGGAAGTATACGTGGCGCAACCCCTAGGTTTTATAAAATGTCAATTCCCTAAGCATGTTTATTTTTTAAATAAAGCTTTATAGGCTTAAAGCAAGATCCCCGAGGTTGGTATGAGATGTTGTCTAGATTTCTTCTTGAGAACAAGTTCACAAGGGGAAAGATAGACAAGACATTATTTCTTAGGGAAGTAAAAGTCAAGATTCTGCTAGTGCAAATCTATGTCGATGTTATTATTTTTGGCTCTACGGAAAACATCATGTACAAAAAGTTTTCCAAACTTATGCAAGGGAAGTTTGAAATGAGAAGTATGAGAGAGCTGAACTATTTCTTAGGACTTCAGGTGAAACAATCTGAAGATGGAATTTTCATCTCTCAGATGAAGTTCACCAAGGAGCTTCTTAAGAAATTCAGAATGGAGAATGCAACCTTTATGAGGACTCCAATGGGTTCAACTGTGTCTCTGGACAAGGATGAGAAAGAGAAACCTTTTGATGAAACCAAGTATAGAAGCATAACTGGATCCTTGCTCTACCTCACTGCTAGTAGACCAGATATAATATTTTCAACATGTGTCTGTGCTAAATTTCAGGTGAACTCTAAGGAATCTCATTACGTCGCTACAAAGCGAATTTTAAGATACCTTAAGGGTACACCCAATCTTGGCTTATGGTACCCGAGAAATAATGATGTCGAGCTAATTGGCTTTTCAGATGCCGACTTTACAGGAAGCAGGGATGACAGGAAAAGCACTTCCTAGACATGTCAATTCATCAAAAGACGGCATATCTCATAGAGCAGTAAGAGGTAGAATTGTGTGGCAACTTCCACCACCAAGTCATAGTATATCTCTGCGGGTAGTTGTTGCGCACATCTATTATGGATCTGGAATCAACTAAAAGATTATAATTTGAAGTTCAGAGAGATTCCAATATATTGTGACTCATCCAGCGCAATAGCGATGGCAAACAATCCAGTCTCCCATAGCCGGACAAAGCACATTGAGGCGCGCTATCACTTCATCCGGGAGCATGTGGAGAATAAGGACATGGCCCTCATCTATGTCCCGACGGACAAGCAGGTCACAGATATTTTCATAAAGCCACTGGACGATGCCAAGTTCTCATTTTTCAAAACGGTACTAGGTATGCTGAATATTGACTCCTGAAGAAGTGCAAGCAAGCAGAAAATCTCTCGGGAATTACGTCTGAGAAGCAAAAAATTCTCCAAAGGAAAATTCGGTGAATATCGGATGGGAATCTCGTTGATTCGTCGGATATCCGCAGATACCCGCCAAATTAGATTCTACATCCGGTGGATCGCGCCGAATTTAACTTGTGCGGAAATTCTATCTTATTATATTGGATCCGAAGAACCAACGACAAATAAGGTACGCGCCTCCTAGGAAAATTTGAAATATATATATATATATATATATATATATATATATATATATATATATATATATATATATATATATATATATATATATATATAGAGAGAGAGAGAGAGAAAGAGAGAAAGGGAGGGCAACCTACTTCAAATTTTTGGATTTTAAAACATTTCAACGAAATCCATCCGCCGACTCGCCAAACGACAGACCCCGACCTTTCGGCTCCCGTACTACAACATTATATTCCTCCCGTAGTCTTGGATTCCATCTTCTTCGTTAGGGTTGTGACTGATTTCCAAGCCAAGCTGACTGCAGAAGGACCATTTTATGTTGATTCGTGTCGTGGCCTGCTCCCGACAACTCAGTTTCGTCGATTCCGACTAGCTGCAGTTCGACAAAATTCTCTACTCCAGACTCTTGTTCTTGATTCTCCATGGATCCTAGAAGCACCAGTGGCTTGCTAGGGGGAGGTGAGTTGGTCCGCACCGGCTTTGTTGATGCATCCGATGAGTTCAGAAATGTCATTCTAATGTTGGAGACTGTTGGACTCTCCTTCGTCCTAGAACACCCATGCAAAGTTCTGGACAAGGAAGTTCTAGAATTTTTCCATAATGCCAAACTCCGCCATAAAGATACAGTTATCAAGAGCAAAGTTCAGAAGAGCACAGTTAAAGTCAAAGCTTCACTCCTCACTCGGTATTTGCGGCTTCAAGCTTGTTAAGAAGTCGATTACCTCAACGAGGATGACATTGCAAGAGCTCTACTATTATGTGGACTACCCAGAGGCACCAAGGTTGTTTAAAAAATGGATGAACGAAGAAGGTAAAGTGCTATTAGACACCATCGGAAAAATGTTGCTATGCAAGACTGGTTCACACGACTATCTATCTTCAGAAATGTTCTAGATACTCGTAACAATCATCTGCAGAAAGAGAATGGAGTGGGGTGTGATGTTGTTTGAGAAAATAAAGGGCAGTCTCTGCACACCCAATTTTGGAAGGATTATCATCTTATACCTGAATCAAATGGATGGTGACAAGTTCGATATGACCAAAGAAGTGTCTATCCATCACCTGAAGATGATTGACTCATCTATCTTCTCAAGGTGGTATAGGAGGATCTTGAGGCAAGGGGGAGCCCCAGATGTGGCTGTGAAGGAGGAAGATCAGGCTCCTGAGGATAGGATTCCTAATCCTCACCCCAGCGAAGCCTCTGATAGAATGTGGGCAGGAGCTGAGGGGGAGCCAGCTGTTACTTCAATTACAGAAAGTCCAGTTCCACTTCCAGAGCTAGAGAATCTGCTGACAGAGGTCGCTCAGATTGCTCAGACTGCTCTTGAGGAGTTGGTGCCTGAGGAGGTAGAGGCTGATACAGTTGAGGAAGATTCTAGTGAGGAAGAGGATATAGATGATGTTGATGATGGTGTTGCTGATGAGATGAGAATTGATTCTGATAAGTTTGTCGATGTTGAGGTTAGTGCTGCTAATGCACTCATTGTAGTGGAGAACCTGATAGTCCCTCTCCCTGAAATTGTTCCTGCTTCATCTTCTGAGGGGGAGGTGACTAAGACATTTATATCAGTTCATATTTAGGTTGCTAGGTTGATGAACAACCTAGAGAAAAGGATAGCTTTGATGCCAGATGCACCTCCTGTGGCTGAAATGGAGGATGTAGATCTTGCTGACGAGGAAGGAGATGCAGAGGAGCAGACTCCAGCTCTATCTACTGTTGTAGATCAAGCTACTGCTTCCAGATCTCATTTATCTCTGATAGATGAGTCTTCCAGTAAGGATCGACCCAACACTCCCATCCCAGAGACTCCAGTGTTGACTTCTGATAGTACACTTCTGCAGAGTATAGAGGCAATGTTAGCCAAGTAGAAGGCACATTTTCATTTTTCCATTAAAAGTGTTCTGAAAAAGATGAAAGTGACCGAAAGAGACCTGAACAGAGGCCATGCCGAAGTCAAAATTTAGATTGAAGCACTTGATACAAAGCTTGACCTACCATTTGTTGAGGGAGGAGAAGCTATAAAGCTGAACATGGATGGCCTCAAATATACCAAGGAAATTGTGGATAATGTTGATACTAATGCAAACACTATGATTGATGCGCACAATACTTCTATGACTCATTATGATGACATCTTACAAGCATATGCAAATGCTATGGCTGCAAAATTCAGAAAGGGGGAGGATTCCTTAGAAGCTAAGGTGGCAGTTAAGGTCAATGCACTTGAAGCAGCAATGTTTGTAAATTTCAAAAGTGCAAATGAATACAATTATAACAACTGTATGTGGCTTCATAGTCAGTTGACAGGACCACAAGTACCTGTTGTGCCTATTCTAGCATATGATGAGACTCATCCTTCTCAGGATTAGGCTCAGTTCTGGCCAGACACATAGGATTTTTATCAGGCTTATACTGCTGCTGAGGCTCTAGAGGTAGAGATTGTTAAAGACTTCCCCCATCCAGTTCACAAGCGTAGAAGATATGGGGAAGGCCCGTCTGCTGTCAAGTCAGAGCCTAACAAAGAAATGGAAGAGGTTTGCAGTCCCATATCCAGAGGTACTATTTTGGATACATTCTCCTTGGTTGACATTGGTGGTGAAAAACATCAGCACCACTATGATCAGGAAGAATGAAACAAGTACAAGTTGTCCTGTACAAAAAGGAGAATTCACTTCAGAAATCATAGAAATGCTGATCTGATTCATGCACCCCCTCCAAAGTACTTTTCAAATCCAAAGGCTTACTTTGATAGACAGAGGCAGAAGAGTCAGAGCAAGCTGGACCAATAGTTATATTTTGTGTTGTGTTTAGTTGTGGGTGCCCCCCCCCCCTCCCCCAAACTATGAACAATTTGATATATATATATATATATATATATATATATATATATATATATATATATATATATATATATATATATATATATATATATATATATATATAATTTCTATGATTGTCTTGGAATGTGTTTGAAAAGCCTAATTAAGGGCCCATGTTTTCTCCTCCTTTCTCTCTCCTTTTATTAGTCCCACATCTTGCATTAGGATTTCTCTCCTCATTCGTCTCCTATATAAGTGTATTTATAATTGTAACTATTCATTCAAGGAAGTATATACAAGCTTTGAGATCTCTCTTTACATGGTATCAGAGCCAGGTTAGTCTCCTCCCTGGTTATCCGGCCTAACCATATATTTTTAACCGCCTCTCTACCTTGGCTGTCAGTGCGGCTTTCCCTTAGCCGCAGTCTCTTGCGGCCTGTTTTCTTTCTGTCTGCGCGACTTTCCCTTAGCATCCAACTCTGCTTCTCTCGTGGCCTCCACCTCCTCCTTCCTCCTACCACCTCTCCTTTTATAATCCTCTCTCACGTGGGTCCACTTTCTCCTATACCTTCTCTTCCCGCGCGGACTCTTTCTATCCGCTGCGGCCTCTCCTGTACACCGGGCAGGCTTGTGGTGCAAGTCTGCTCGCTTCTCCCTCTCCCTGCTCGCATGCTGATCGCTGCTCGCTGCGACCTACCTCTCTTACTCACCGCGACCTGCCTCTCCTGCTCGTTGCGACCTGCCTTTCCTGCTCGCTGAGACCTGCCTCTCCTGCTCGCTGTGACCTCGCCTACCCGCAGCTGGCTTTCCTTTCTCTCCGGCTCGCTTGTTGATTGTTGCTCATCGCGACCTTCCTCTCCTGCTCGCTGCGACCTGCCTTTCCTGCTCGCTGCGACCTCGCCTACCCGTAGCTAGCATTCCTGCCTCTCCTGCTCGCTTGTTGATCACTGCTTGCCGCGACCTGCCTCTCCTGCTCGTCGCGACCTGCCTTTCCTGCTCGCTGCGACCTACCTCTCCTGCTCGCCGCAACCTGCCTCTCCTGCTCGCCGCGACCTGCCTCTCTTGCTCGCCGCGACCTGCCTCTCCTGCTCGTTGCGACCTCGCCTACCCACAGCTGGCTTTCCTGCTCTCTACTCGCCTGCGGCATGCCTTGTCGCTAGCGCTCTCCTATCTGTTCTTAGCCGCATCTGGTCGCGACCTCGCTTGTCGCTGGTGTACCCGCCGAGACTGTGCGGCTATCTTCTCTGCCGACTTCTCCCTCTCACTTCGGCCTCCTTCTCCTAGTCGCATTCTGTTCGCGATATCCTGGTCGCTGGTGTGTCCGCCGAGACCGTGCGACTACCTATTCTAAACGCCTGCTCCCTTCTGCTGGCCGTGTATGGCTTCCGATACTTCCACTGCTACTCCTGCTCCACCAGCCCGTGTGGCTACCACGGCTTCTGAACTCCGTGACGAGTTACAGATAACTACTATCTCTTTAACTGGAAAAAAGGAATTTCGTTTTGTGGGTTCACTCGGTTCGCCGGGTTCTGCAGACGAAGGGTCTTCTTCACCACTTGACCCGCGCTCCTCCAACTGCTCAGTCTAATGACTAGCTTCGCGATGATGGTCAGGTCCAGTCCTGGCTTCTCAACTCTATGGATACCGAGCCCTATAGGATGGCCATGACCATGTGGGAGGAGATTCACTCTTTTTACTCTGGCCATGACAGGCTACAACACCTATATGATATCATTTCCGATCTTCAGAATCTTTCTCAGGTGCTCCTAGCGATATGATCTCCTTCGTGGCTAAAGCCAAGAGTTTGGTAGAGGCTTGGATTCAACATCAGCCTCCTACTACTGATCTAGCCACTCAACGGAACTAGAAAGAAGTTGTTGTCATCACCATGATGATATCCCGAGTTCCTCCCCACCTGCATAGTGTTTTGGCCCAGATTCTATCATCCGCCACAACTCCTTCACTGTCTGATGTCTGCTCCATGCTTTTAAAAGTCACACCTCCCTCCAAGGCTCCTCCTGGTTTTGCCCCGGCTCTTCTTCAGTAGCCTCTCCTTTCGACTCCTCCTACTCGTGGATCTTCCAATCGGGGGGGAGGGGGGGGGGACGGCACCCGTCTCGGGGATGAGGATGTGGTGGTCGCTTTTTTATGAAATGCACCTACTGTGGTCTGGATAATCATCTTGAGGCTACCTGTTACCGCAAGCTAGATTTACCTCCTCACCTTATGCCTACTACCTCTGCTACTCCGCCTCCAACTGGGTCTTCTGCCCCTGATCCGGCCCCAACTACCTGCCAAGAAATTGATGAGCTCCGCACCCAACTCCAACAGCTTCAGGGTGCCCTCAGCCGCTCCTCCGGCTCCGTTGCGTCCTTTTCTACAGAAGGTATAACATGTCTTTCTCGTAGTCCTTGTTGGATCGTTGATTCAGGCGCTACCCACCATATTACCTCCCAAAAGCCCACAGAATGCCTACGGACGCCTCATCCACTTTGCATCCCTGTAGCCAACGATGACACCCTACCAGTCTCTGGCACCGCTGCTCTTCAGCTTACGCCTCACCTTTCTCTTTCCTCGGTTCTTCATGTTCCGGGGTCTCCTTTCAATTTATTGTCTGTTAGTCGTCTCACACATAACCTTGATTGTTGCATTACCTTTTCACCTTCTTCTTTTCTTATGCAGGATCGCCGCACCTAGAGTACCATTAGTAAGGGGCAGCTATTGAATGGGCTATACATCTTGGATATCCCACCCACTCTTCTCTCTGATGTGTCCACTGTTGATTGGCATCGCCGCCTTGGGCATGCTCCCCTTCCAATTCTCAAGTGGGCTCTTCTTAATGTTCCTCTGTAGGAGTTCTCTTGTGAATCTTGTATCTATGGCAAACAACATCGTTCTTCCTTCCCCCCTGTCTGTACCAGGAGTAGTACTCATTTATCTTTAGTTCATTATGATGTATGGGGTCCTTATAGAGTCCCCAGTATTTTTGGCTTTCGCTATTTTGTCACGTTTATTGATAATTACTCCCGTACCACGTGGCTTTAATTACTACATGATCGAACTGAACTTCCCTCTGTGTTTCGCGCCTTTTTAATTGAGATGCGTATGCAGTTCGCCACCCCCCTCAAAGTCATTCGCAGTGATAATGCTCGCGAGTATACGGGTCGCACCTTCTCCAATCTCTTCACCGAGTTTGGTGTCATCCATCAAACTTCATGTGCATATACCCCTAAGCAAAACGGGGTGGCGGAACGAAAAAATCGACATCTTCTCGATGTTGCGCGCTCCCTTATGTTCCAAATGCACGTTCCAATCGAATATTGGAATTTTGCTCTCTCCACAGCCTGTCATCTCATCAACCGCCTTCCCTCGCTTGTGCTTAATTTTGCCTCACCAATCCAACTCCTCTATCCCTCCACCAACCTCACTTCTCTCACGCCGCGGATTTTTAGGTGTGTTTGCTATGTCCATCTTCTTGGCCCTCCTTCTGACAAACTTGCTCCTCGGGCATTCAAGTATATGTTTGTTGGCTACTCCCGGACTCAAAAGGGGTATGTCTTTTACTCTCCTTCTAATGGCAAGCTGGTCATTTCTGCGGATGTCACCTTTTGCGAAAACCAGCCCTTCCACTTACCTTGCCCCACCTCGTCTTCGGCTCCTTATCTTCTTCGGCATGTCGTACTGGTCACGCCATCTTCTCTTCTGTCTTCTTCCTCCTCTCACAACGACCCTCCTCGGGTTCCTCCACCCCTTATCCGTGTCTACTCTCGTCGCCCATCCAAGGATGCTCTCGTGCACCAGCTCCCCACTACCAGCGATCCCTCGGCTACGGCAAATCCAGCTCCCGTCTCTAAAGCTCATCCCTTGGCAAACTACGTCTCTCTCCATCGACTGACGCCGTCTCTCTACGCATTTGCCACCTCTCTTTCCTCTATTTCTATTCCTAACACTGTACAGGAGGCGCTTCAACTCCCCGGGTGGCGAGAAGCCATGAACGATGAAATGCGGGAAGCCAAGAATCTGGTTTTCCATGAACGCACAAAGCATATCGAAGTTGACTGTCACTTTATCCGGGAAAAGGTTCAGTCAAAGAAGATATATTTGGAGCATGTTCCTGCTACAGACCAAGTTGCGGACACCCTGACGAAAGCTCTCTCCAGGCCGCTATACTATCAGTTTTTATCCAAGCTTGGTGCCTACTACTTGTACACTCCAGCTTGCGGGGGAGTGTTAGAAAAGCCCAATTAAGGGCCCATGTTTTCTCCTCCTTTCTCTCTCCTTTTATTAGTCCCACGTCTTGTATTAGGATTTCTCTCCTCATTCTTCTCCTATATAAGTGTATTTATACTTGTAACTATTCATTCAAGGCAGTATATACAAGCTTTGAGATCTGAAAGTTATTAGTTGTCTGCCTAAATCACCTAGATGTGGGTGAATAGGTGAGATGCGCGTCTTTTTGCGAAATAAAAAATTAGATCTATGCATAGAACTATCTACCAATCAATCACAGACGAAGCAAGATTTATAGTGGTTCCTCAATCTTGGGTACATCCACTTCCCTCACCGATCTAGCAATAAACTAGACTCGGCTACTCCACTATCTCGGATTGAAAAACCAATCCTACGCCTTGGAATAACGTTCTTACAATCTCGATCCACAAAGCGGATCTACACTCGGAAGATAAAACTTCCTACAATCTCGGAGTCAAAAGCTCCTACACTCGGAGAAAACTTCTCCTACAATAATGAAATAAAATGTGTATGAAATACAAACAAAGAATCTTTGTCAAATCTGCAAGTAATCGGCCAGGATCTTCTTCTTCTACACTTTGTGGCTTTATCAGAGAGGTGAAGAAAATCTCGGCAAGATCAGATCTGAATCTTCTTGACTTTACACGATCGAATAGAAGATGAAGAGTTGTGTGACAATCTTGATCTGTAAAATCTTCTTAATCTGAATCCTCTGAAAATGAAAACCCTAGCCGGATGAGAATCGGCGACGATGGCTTCTTGGAGAGAGAGAGGAACAGAAAGCTTAGAACAAAAATTTGGCTGCAAAAACTTCTAATAAAACTTCTTAGGGTTTGTCGGTTTGACAAGACCTTATATAGGATCGGAGATAATCTGTCATAATTAATTCATAATGAGGGACACGTGGACCAATCACGTCAAGGCTCATTAAAGAATCTGTTAAACTGGACTTAACGAAAATTTTCAGAAAAAACTGAAGAGACATACTCGAGTGAAGAAATTACTACTCGAGTACTTTATATAGCTACTCGAGAGAGATGAAAATAACTACTCGAGTACTTAGAGACAGTTACTCGAGTAACCTGAAGAGAACTACTCGAGTATAATCTTGAAGAAAATTGAGAAGTTGATCAGCTACTCGAGTACCAAAAAGACTTACTCGAGTACCTAAGGAATTACACGTGAGGTGGAGTTAGACTACTTGAGTACAAGAAATACTACTCGAGTAAATGAGAATGAGCTACTCGAGTGGTAGATGAACTACTCGAGTCAGGGACTTAAAATATTTTCTGAATTGGAATTCTGGGTTACTCGAGTAGTGAAGTTGAACTACTCGAGAGGATAAGAACTACTCGAGTAATTGACTTAGAGAATTTCTGAGGGAAGAAATTCTGGTTACTCGAGTATAAATACGGGACTACTCGAGTTGTGAATGAACTACTCGAGTACATGACTTAACTACTCGAGACAGAAGTTATAAACTACTTGAGTACTAAAAAGTACTACTCGAGTAATTTACTTGGAATATATTTGGAGAGGGAAATCTATAAACCCGAGAGTAAGAGGGAAACTACTCGAGTAGTTGTCTTAACTACTCGAGAGCCATAAATTGAAAACTCGGGATCTATCATCCTTACTCGAGTAAGAGTAATTTTACTCGAGTATAAACTGAGCTATTCACTTGAGTAGGTATAGAACTACTCGAGTAAAACACTTAGTAAATTTTCTTTGACAGAATTCTCGCCTCTTTGGTGAGACCAGCATCAAGTCTTTTCCAATAAGTCCTAGTGCTTGAATATGAAGTGTATCCCAATAGAGAGACTACACATGAGTCAATACCTTGGATCACACAATGAGGGATTACATTGTATGGTCCTATGTTTGATGACCCATTGTAGACTGACATTGGTCTACACTTGCCATTAGAGTCCTACAAACACATAACTCAACCAAAGCATCAAATGCAACTTAATTCACCTTAGTTCAAGGGTGACTTCATCAAATCTGGGTTAATGTGGATACAATACCCAACAATCTCCCCCTATTTGTAGAAGTCAGAACCCTTTACACTAAGGTGAATTATAGACATAAAAAGTGTTAAGTAGATAAATCAGTGTAAGCAAGCATAAGACTAGAAACATGATTATATGATCAAAAACTTAGAATTATATAAATGTGATTTCCAAAATATCATTTCTACAATCAATCATTTCCACAATCTCATATGCCCTTGTAGCTTAGACTTGGTGGTGTTGTCTGTCTTGCTTCTCTTGATGTCTCCTCTAATAGCTGTATGGCTTGGGGTAGTACTTAAGAGGTCTTGGAAGAGCAGCAGGGTTATTTCTCCCAAATTCTCTGTCATACAGTCTCCACTTGGTCATAGATTTCTCATATAACTCCCATTCCTGGGAACTGTAATGAGTGTTTCTGCTTTCATGGAAGTCCATAACAAGTTTGAGAGTATCCAAAATGAGGGACTTAGAGGTGGGAGATCAGATCTCTGCAAATTCTGGAGCTTTCCTCTTATCAGCATCAGAAACTGGAATGGACTTGCTGGCAGAGGGACCTTCACCATATTTTCTTTTCTTTCTTGAAGTTTGTATCTCAGGAGGAGCTTGAAGAAAAATATCTGCAGGGTCATCCTCCCAGATTTGAGCATAAGAGTCTGGAGGAGGGCCTTCCTGGCCTTCAGGACTGGGAGAGAAAGTAGGTTGCAGAGGAGGAGCAGGAGCAGCAGCAGCTAGAGGGTTGAGATGATGAGGAATGATATTTGGATCAGCAGCAAATTCAGGAAGGATTTGATTGTGCATCCAGACAGCAGTGTCATATGTATGGAATTTGACACTCTGAATTTATGCTAAGACATCATCATGGATTTCTGTCATTTTGGCTTTCCAAAGCCCTTGCATGGCAACATCTGATTTTTCTAAGTATTCTTTCACCAACCCCCCCCCCCCCCCCCTTCTGACTTCAACAGATAGCTTAGAGATTGCATCTTCTTTGAAAATACCAACCTCTTTGCAGATCTTCATCTTTGTAGTTTCAGCTCTTTTATCCATTTCAATCTGATTACCAACAAGGGTTACACCTTGCTCCATCACTTGACCAACACTAGTAATAGTGTGATTTAGAGCCTTTCCACCAATTTGGAAAAGGTGTCTTAGCTGGTCAGTGTTATGTTGGATTTCTGCAAATCCTCTGCTCATCTCAGTCTCCAGAGCAGTTACTTTATTCGTAATAGCTTTCATAAAAGCATCAAAGTGGGTTCTCTGTTCTTGAAGCAGAAGGACAACTTGAGTCATCAAATCATTGGTTGAAGCAGCAGTAACAGCAGGAGGAGCACTAGTAGAGGGAAATGGAGGAGGAGGAGCTACCCATGGAGCTATTTCTGTAATGGCGATAGAGCTTTTTTCTCTTATAGTGTGAAGTAGGGCATCCCCTTCATCAGTGACTGAGGGTATGGAGAAGTCCAGATTCCTTAAAGGAGCTTCAGCTGGCTCAGGGGATAGCTCATCATCAATGACAATGGTCTCACCCTGCACTTGGTGTGCAGCAGGAGACTTTGCTGGAGAAGGAGTGTTTGCTGAAGATTGTACTGGAGACTCTGGAGGTATTGCAGTTGTGGTTTCCTTTGGAGAGAGAGGAGGAGGAAGATCATTTGCAGTCAATTCCTCTATCATCTCATTGATAGCAGCTTCTGTAGAGAGTAGAGTTTCTTGAAGTTGTTGATCAGATGGAATCTCTGCTGGAGTCTGAGGTAGAGGAGAAGTTACTTCTGGAGTAGTAGGTAACCTTGCTGGAATAGCAGGAGCAGGCTCCCCCTCAATAGGTGCACCAGAGGAGCTGGGGATCTGAGATGGAGAGGGAGATGGGGTCCTATCCTCTGTGTCTGGTACTTCTGGAACCTTTGCAACCTGGGAGGGATTCTGCAGTTTTAACTCCCATCTTTGTATGGAGGATATAGAGACTTTCTTCATATGGTGAAGAACAGTCCCTTTAGATAAACTGAAGATATCTGGGTAGATTTCATGGAGGAGTGGAAAGATGATTCTGGCATAATTAGGGGCTTTAATGTTGTCTTTAATCTTGCCCAGGATCATCATGCCAAACTGGAAACTCTTCCTGCAGACTATGGCTTGCATGATGTCAAAGAAGTAAAGAGGAATGTCTCTGATAGAGTTGGTTCTGCATAGAAGGACCTTTCCGATGATATCAACTAATAACTTCCCTTCAGCATTCATGTCTAACCTCTTGATTTAATGTGCAGCTGTAGAAATACCACAGAACAAGCAAGTTCTGTCTGATTCTTCTTCCCGAAGATCATCATCTTCATCTACAACCGGCAATCAAAGAAGTTTAGATACTGAAGTTTTTTGTAAGCTTGATTTTGATACCTTTGACCTTTGATTTGAGAACGGCACCATGGCGCTTAATCCTGACATTTCTGAAGAACTCGACAACTTCTGGAAAGAGGATTCTGCAGGGTTCTTAGAGAATGAAGGTGATTTCGGCGGTGTCGAGTAGGATCATCAGGTTATGAAAGTCGTCGAAAAGTTCGGCAATCACGGCGGCAACCAATTCGTAACCAACACCAATTTTTGAAGAGGCGACCATGATTCAGAAACCCTTGGAAAATTTCGGCGGGGAGAAAGAAATGGCGCGGCTCTACAACTTGTTGATGGAAGGCGAAGAGACAGTCGGCTACTCGAGAGCGGAAATGATTTCGTGTAGGACATTGATGGAATTGCTGATTTATATAACCCTGGGTTTATGTCTAGTTAATTGAAAAACAAATGATGGAATCATACCTTAGAAGTGGCGGCATAAGCCTCGGGTTGCATATGATAAAATTTGAATCAGGAAGAAAAATGTACCGGCATATACTCGAGTGAGTTGATATTACTCGAGTAGATGAAATGAGGTACTCGAGTAGATGTGTCTGGAAGTACTTGAGTAGGTATGCTGAAGTACTCGAGTAGGTCATTCTGCGATTCGAGTAGGTCAAGTGGACTACTCGAGTAGGTCATTTTCTTACTCAAGTAGGTTGCTTCTTACTCAAGTCAAGGAGTTAGAATTTTGTATAATTCCAACTTTTGACAAATCCTAGAACTTTGAGCCTTCTTGAAAGTCCATCTTCTCTAATCTTCTTTGTTGAGCATTCCAAGTTCTGTTTTGAAGAACGAGAACTTGGTTTCGTCCAGCGGCTTCTTGAAAATGTCTGAAATCTGCCTGTCTGTAGAGACATATTGAAGGTCTATGTCCCCATGCTCCACATGCTCCCGGATGAAGTGATATCTTAGCTCTATATGCTTTGTCCGGCTGTGCGAGACTGGGTTGTTGGCTATTACAATTGCACCAGAAGAGTCGCAAAATAATGGAATCTTCTGGAACTTCATGTTATAATGTTCAAATTGATTCTTTATTTATAGCAGCTGTGCACAGCAACTTCCTGCAGAGATGTACTCTGACTCAGCCATTGAGATTGCTACGCAGTTCTGCTTCTTGCTACTCCAGGAGATAAGCCTTCTTCCAAAGAAATGACATGTCCCGGAAGTGCTTTTCCTGTCATGTTTGCTCCCTGCAAAATCTGCATCTGAAAAACCTATTAGCTCGCTATCATTACTTCTTGGGTACCATAAGCCAAGATTTGGCGTACCTTTAAAGTATCTCAAAATCTACTTTACAGCAGTATAGTGAGATTCCTTAGAGTTCACCTGAAATCTAGCACAGACATATGTTGAGAATATTATGTCAGGTCTACTGCCAGTAAGGTAAAGGAAGGATCCAATTATGCTTCTGTACTTGGTTTCATCAAAAGGTTTTCCTTTTTCATCCTTGTCTAGAGACATAGTTGAACCCATTGGAGTCCTCATTGAGATTGCGTTCTCCATTCCGAATTTCTTAATCAGCTCTTTGGTGAACTTGGTCTGCGAGATGAAAATTTCATCTTCAGATTGTTTCACCTGAAGCCCTAAGAAATACTTCAACTCGCCCATACTGCTCATTTCAAACTTCCCTTGCATAAGTTTTGAAAACTTCTTGCAGAGGTTGTCATCAGTAGAGCCAAAAATAATGTCGTCGACATAGATTTGCACTAGCAAAATCTTGCCTTTTATTTCCCTAAGAAATAATGTCTTGTCTATCTTTCCCCTTGTGAACTTGTTCTCAAGTAGAAAGCTAGACAACCTCTCATACTAAGCTCGAGGAGCTTGTTTCAGACCATATAAAGATTTATGCAATAAATAAACACAATCAGAAAAGTTAGAGTCAACAAAACCTGAGGGTTGTTCCACATACACCTCTTCCTTTATATCACCATTAAGGAAGGCAGACTTCACGTCCATTTGAAAGACAGTGAAGCCTTTGAGTGTAGCATATGCTAGGAATAACCTTATTGCCTCCAGCCTTGCCACTGGAGCATACGTTTGATCGAAGTCGATTCCTTCTTCTTGACGATATCCTTTAGTGACGAGTCTGGCCTTGTTCTTTATGATCGTTCTATCCTCGTCCATCTTGTTCATGTAGACCCATTTTGGGTCGATGACGTTTTTATTCTTGGGTCTTGGAACAAGTTTCCATACTTTGCAGCGCTTAAACTGATTTAGTTCTTCTTTCATTGTCATTATCCACGATGCGTCTGAATTCGCTTCCTCAAACTTCTTTGGTTCAACCTGCGAGACAAAACTTAAATATAGATTTTCGTTAGTTGTACCTCTATGAGTTATGACATCATCCTGGGGATCTCCTATGATCTGGTCCATGGGGTGATCTTTCAGATGTCTGAGCTCTAGAGTCCTTGCATCTGGATTCTCTTCAATCATTGGAGTGACTTCTTCATCTTGTGCAATTTCTTCATCTAGATCATCAACCTCTCTAATAGGGGTTGGAGTGATGATCTTGATGAACTTTTCACCTTTATCTTCAGATGGTTCATCCAAGCTGAGTTCTTTCAACTTTGTACCAGCATCTTCAGTAAGCACACTAGAAGAGTTGCCTTGCAGCAAGCTCGTCTCATCAAATACAACATGTATTGATTCTTCTACGACCAGGGTTTTTCTATTGAATATCATGTATGCCTTACTATGGCTACTATATCCTACAAAAATACCTTCAAAACTCTTTTCGCTAAACTTGGTAGTATGATACTTACCATTGTTAAGCACAAAGCATTTACAACCAAAAATTCTAAAATATGAGACAGTTGGTTTCCTGCCCTTTAGAAGTTCATAAGGTGTCTTATCGTGGTTTTTGTTTACGAGTGCTCGATTTTGCACGTGGCATGCAGTGTTGACGGCTTCAGCCTAGAAATATTCTGGTAGTGAGGCATCACTCAACATGGTCCTGCAGGCCTCTATGAATGTCCTATTCCTTCTCTCAGCCACTCAGTTCTGTTGTGGAGTACGAGGAAAGGAAACCTCTTGAAAGATACCCAAGCTTTCACAAAATTCTGTCATGGCCCCAGACTTGAACTCTGTTCCATTGTCACTTCTGATTTTGACTATGGAGAAGTTGTATTCATTCTGGACTTGCCTGACAAAATTAGTAAAGATGTCGAAGGTATCTGACTTGTGTTTCAGAAAGAACATCCACGCAAAGCGCGAGTAATCATCAACAATTACTAACGTATAATCCTTACCTCCCAAACTTCTAATTTGCAGTGGACCAAACAAGTCTATATGTAGTAGATGTAAACATCTATTAGAATCTTTGTCGATAATACTTTTAAAGGTAGACCTTGTTTGCTTGTCTTTTACACATGCATGACAAGGTCTATCTTTGATGTACTTGACATTTGGGGCATCACGTACTAAGTTCATTGAAAACAATTTATTAATAGTTTTGGAATTAATATGTGCTAGTCTCTTGTGTCATTGGTCACCAAGAGATGCACTATCTTTTGCTAAAAAGCACACTGGTGTAGAAGAGTCTATACAAATTAAATTCAAACAAAATATATTTCTGCTTCAAGTGCCGGATAGAATCGTTTCCATATTATCAACAGATTTTATCAAGCACTTATTAACGTGAAACTCAACTATGTATCCTTTATCACAGAGTTGGCTTATGCTTATAAGATTATGTTCCAAACCTTCAACATAAGCTATATCTGAGAAGGATACACTACCGTTCGTAATCATACCATAGCCTTTAGTGATTCCACGGTCTGAACCTCCAAAGATAACCTTTGGTCCATTCAAGACTGGAGAGAAGTTCTGAAGTAGTCTTCTAGTCCCGGTCATATGTCGAGAGCATCCACTGTCCAAATACCAGATTGGCATTTTGGTGGCCTTTGGACATACCTTCAATCACAATCAGCTTGCCTTAGGAACCCAAATATGTTTGGGTCCTTGGTCTTGGGTTAGAACACTCCCCCTACGAATATTAGCAATAGGAGTGGTCTTTCTCATATTGCCAACATGTGGGGTTGCAGTATTTCTGGGATTAAACCAGCAATCGATGGTAAAGTGACCAATTTTGCCACAGCACCAACAGTCAAATCTGTTGTATCTTTGTCTTATGTTCTCCTACTTGACCTTTTGAAGTTGTGGTCTGGCAGCATTCTTGGAGGATGAAGCTTCATGATGATGGAAATCACATGATTTATTCTGCTTCTGTGGCTTTTCCACAGCATACTTTGCCTTTGGTGCTTTATTGAAGTTATGACCATGATTGAAAGGGTCATATCTCTGAAGAATCACTTCTTCATAAGGTGCCTTAAAGACACTTTCACCAAAAATTTTGGGGCGAGTCCATCCTTGATAACGGGACTTTGGCTCTACATAGGTAGGCCTAGCAAAGTGTCCGTAGGATAAGTCAAGATTAAACTCATTTGAAGGAAATATGACCTTTTTGAAAGAGGTCTGATCTTGAGGGGCTTTCCCGTTCTCTTTGGCCAAGACCTTTTTGGCGGCCTTATTCTTCCGTTGAGTCTTATTTCTCCTAGAAGATTTGCTAGGACCTTCTTCATGGCCTAATCAAGCACACTTGGTCTTCGTTGAGAATTCAGCAACGAATGGAAGAACAGTCTTAGGCTTTGAGAAACTTTCAACAAGTTTCCTCTCAGTAGCAAATTATTCTTCCAACTCTTTGATGATTTTATCTTTTAGATCAAGGTGCTCAAGATCTTTGTTGTATTCTTCAATAGCATTATTGAATTTCTCTTTGAGTGAGTCAGTCTTAGCGACTTCTTCTCTCAAGATGCTCTCTTCAGCTTTTAGAGACTTTATCTCTTTAGCCTGAGTTTTCACGACTCGGCGATATTTGTCGTAAGCCATGATCAACTCCTTTTACTGGGCCATGAGTTCAGACTCATCGTCAGAAGAGCTATCCTCACGATCATGCACAGAAGCTTCAGATTCTGAAAGAGGAGTGTGAGAGTTTACCTTCCCAGTGAACTGGGGCTCTTATTCGTCATCTGTCTTAGCCATAAGCCCAAAATAGGCTTCTTTTTCTTCACTCAACTCTGATGAGTTGGAGTCACTAAGAGTCTTGCCCTTTTTGGCTATTAAGCTCTTCTCTGTCCTCTTCTTGTTGTATGAGGACTTCTTTTCCTCTCTTCTTCCACCCTCTTTCTTATGGGGGCAGTCAGCAATGACGTGTCCTGGATTATTACAGCAGTAGCAAATGATATCAGTAGAAATATGTTTGTTCTGTTTAGGAGTATACCTGTTGAGGCTACTTGAGCCTTTTCTTTGACGGTCACCATCACGTCGTGATATTCTATAAGAGGCATCCTTACCTTTCCAGTGCTTCTTCTTGTTCAAGAATTTCTTGAACTGTCGTGAGAGTAGTGAGAACTGTCCTTCAGATAGCTCAGATCCTGAGAAGCTTGGCTCCGATGTTTCTTCTTCACTTACTTCTTGAGCTAGAGCAGGAGGAACAGCCTTTGACTTCTTTGAGGTTTCTGCCTTTAAAGCAACAGACTTCTCTTTGAATGCAAACCTACTCTTCTCTTCTTCAGCCTTTCTGGTATTAAGTTGAAGCTCATATGACATAAGCTTCCCGAAGAGATTCTGTGGGTCTGTCTCGACTAGTTTTCCAAACTCCCTGATGGCACTGACCTTATTATCTCATTCCATAGTTAGGGATCTCAATAACTTGTCATTTAATTCTCCGTTAGTGAAGACTCTGCCATAGACCCTTAGGCCATTTACTATCTTGAAGAAGTTCTCAAATGTATCATCAATGGTGTCCTTGTTTTCTTGTCGGAAGGCTTCATACTTTTGATTTAGAAGGGACCTTCTATCATCCCTCACTTCTTCTGTACCTTCCATCAAGGTAACTAGAGACTGTCACACCTCCTTTGCAAACTGGCAGTGGATCAGGTTTTGCAACATGGAGTCATCGACTGCACTTGCTATAATGTTTTTGGCCTTTTTGTCTAATGACACAAGGGCAATCTCGTCCTTATCTAGATCCATTAGTTTCTTTGGAACCTTCTTGGTTGGATCTATAGTGGAGATTGTCATCAGAATGTAATGAACTTCTTCAACTATCATGAAGATCCTTGGATCCACAGCTTCCATAAAGAATTTTATTCTCTCTTTTCACATGGGAAAATTATTTTTGGTGCACAAAGGAAGCTTGCCAAAATCTTTAGCTTTGTCCATGTTTGGTAGATCTCAAAAGACAACTATATAAGGATTTGATCAAGATGTTAACCTTTTAATGATCAACCTGGCTCTGATACCAATTGAAAGTTATTAGTTGTCTGCCTAAATCACCTAGAGAGGGTGAATAGGTGAGATGCGCGTCTTTTTGCGGAATAAAAAATTAGATCTATGTATAGAACTATCTACCAATCAATCACATACGAAGCAAGATTTATAGTGGTTCCCCAATCTTGGGTACATCCACTTTCCCTCACCGATCTAGCAAAAAACTAGACTCGGCTACTCCACTATCTCGGATTGAAAAACCAATCCTACGTCTCGGAACAACGTTCCTACAATCTCGATCCACAAAGCGGATCTACACTCGGAAGATAAAACTTCCTACAATCTCGGAGTCAAAAGCTCCTACACTCGGAGAAAACTTCTCCTACAATAATGAAATAAAATGTGTATGAAATACAAACAAAGAATCTTTGTCAGATCTGCAAGTAATTGGCCTGGATCTTCTTCTTCTACACTTTATGGATTTATCAGAGAGGTGAAGAAAATCTCGGCAAGATCAGATCTGAATCTTCTTGACTTTACACGATCGAATAGAAGATGAAGAGTTGTGCGGCAATCTCGATCTGTAAAATCTTCTTAATCTGAATCCTCTGAAAATGAAAACCCTAGCCGGATGAGAATTGGCGGCGGCGTCTTCTTGGAGAGGGAGAGAGAGGAACAGAAAACTTAGAACAAAAATTCGGCTGCAAAAACTTCTGATAAAACTTCTTAGGGTTTGTCGGTTTGACAAGACCTTATATATGATCGGATATAATCTATCATAATTAATTCATAATGAGGGATACGTGGACCAATCACGTCAAGGCTCATTAAAGAATATGTTAAACTGGACTTAACGAAAATTTTCAGAAAAAACTGAAGAGACATACTCGAGTGAAGAAATTACTACTCGAGTACTTTATATAGCTACTCGAGAGAGATGAAAATAACTACTCGAGTACTTAGAGATAGTTACTCGAGTAACCTGAAGATAGCTACTCGAGTATAATCTTGAAGAAAATTGAGAAGTTGATCAGCTACTCGAGTACCAAAGAGACTTACTCGAGTACCTAAGGAATTACACGTGAGGTGGAGTTAGACTACTCGAGTACAAGAAATACTACTCGAGTAAATGAGAATGAGCAACTCGAGTGGTAGATGAACTACTCGAGTCAGGGACTTAAAATATTTTCTAAACTGGAATTCTGGGTTACTCGAGTAGTGAAGTTGAACTACTCGAGAGGATAAGAACTACTCGAGTATATGGAAATAGCTACACAAGTAATTGACTTGGAGAAATTCTGAGGTAAGAAATTCTGGTTACTAGAGTATAAATACTGGACTACTCGAGTAGTGAATGAACTACTCGAGTACATAACTTAACTACACGAGACATAAAGTATAAACTACTCGAGTACTAAAAAGTACTACTCGAGTAATTTACTTAAAATATATTTGGAGAGGGAAATCTGTAAACCCGAGAGTAAGAGGGAAACTACTCGAGTAGTTGTCTTAACTACTCGAGAGTCATAAATTGACTACTCGGGATCTATCATCCTTACTCGAGTAAGAGTAATTTTACTCGAGTATAAACTGAGCTATTCACTCGAGTAGGTATAGAACTACTCGAGTAAAACACTTAGTAAATTTTCTTTGACAGAATTCTCGTCTCTTTGGTGAGACCAGCATCAAGTCTTTTCCAATAAATCCTAGTGCTTAAATATGAAGTGTATCCCAATAGAGAGACTACACATGAGTCAACACCTTGGATCACACAATGAGGGATTACATTTTATGGTCCTGTGTTTGGTGACCCATTGTAGACTGACATTGGTCTACACTTGCCATTAGAGTCCTACAAACACATAACTCAACCAAAGCATCAAATATAACTTAATTCATCTTAGTTCAAGGGTGACTTCATCAAATCTGGGTTAATGTGGATACAATACCCAGCAAGATCTCTCTTTACAGAATGCTTGTTGTGTTTAATTTTTGTTATCCTTTTAAGTTTTAATGTTTTATTATTACATTATTTTTATGTACAATTCACCTTAGCTTACAGGGTTCTGACTTCTTCAAATAAGGAGAGATTGTTGGGTATTGTATCCACAATAACCCGGATTTGAAGAAGGGCCCAGTTAAGCTAAGATGAATTATAACTGTATTTGATGTTGCTTTTATTTATGTACTTGCAGGTCTACAATGTCATGTACACACCAATGTCAGGTTAAAGTGGGTTAGTAAACACAAGACTATATAATGCAATTCCTCTTTGCGTAGGCCAATGTGTTGACTCACGTGTAATCTCTCTATTGGAGTGTACTTTTATCCAAAGTACAAGAGAAGGCTCAAGGATGGTCAAGGGTTAGACCCAGGAAAAATAAGAATTTTACCTAAGTAAAATTTGGCGAGTATGGTTAAGCATACACGTCGAATTTGTCGAGTATCGTCGTTGGTACACGCCCAATTCGTCGGGTATACTTAGCAATACCCATCGAATTTGTTGTATATACTTAGGGTAAATTCATTGAAGAAATTAAAAAATCTGTTGAGTAAAATTCGTCGAGTATCGTCATGTATACTTATCGAATTCATCGAATGTATCTATCGATACTCGCTGAATTCGTCAAATATGTAAAGTGATACACACCGAAATCATTGAGTCCAGTCAACGCTGCTTCTCTAGATTTTTCTAAGTATAATTTATTGAATATCAAAGCATTGAGTGCGTTGAGTTAACTTGACGTTATTCGACAAATACTGCCTATGGAATTGAGTGAACTCAATTCGTCAAATATCATGACATCGAGAGTGTTGAGTCTTCTCGATGCTATTTGACGAATGCTGCTCTTAGCATTGAGTGAGCAAAAAGCATTGAGTGCATTGAGTCATTTAGCTGATACTCAACGAATTCTTCGAGTATACCTGCTGATACTCGATAAATTCGTCGAGTATGCATCTTCTTCATGGCGTTGGGTGACCAGCCGACCTGGGGTGATTTGACAAAGTCATTATCATCGTATATCATGATGTATTTGACGAGTATCACTATGATACTCGACGATACTTGAAGAATTTGACTTTGGTCATTTTTCTGAAAATTTTCAAAACCAGTCACGTGTTCGGTCGGCCATGCACAATCATTTCTAGGTTTCATTTTTGGAATTTTCTTCTAACCATTGGCAAGGAAATCTCTATATATACATGGGAGATATTTCCTTCCATTTAATCATGCTATTACTCTCATTTTGAATTGATAGAAACTTTTCAAAAGAAGAAAACCGTCATCTCAGCTCTTACGCTTTGCGATTTTTGGATCGACCATCGACAACCTACTGTGCATGTTTCATCATCTTCAACATACGCGACTGGATCAATTCTCTCTTCAAAGATCTATACTTATCCAGATCTAGTCGTTTAAAGACTCAAGATTCAAGATCTCTGGAAGATTTCAGATTTCACCGTGTTCTCCAATGCATATTCAAGATCCTTTATTTTCGAAGAACGACGGACTAAGGTTTTTCAGATCTTGTGTGTAATAGTGTTGTAATACTCTTTTAATAGTTGTATGAGATTTATCTTCGAGTTAGTAGATCTGTTTATGGATCGAGTTAGTAGATCCGTTTGTGGATTGAGTGTGCAGATCTGGTTGTGGATCAAGTTATAGGAGAGATTGTTCTCTGAGTGGTAGGAGCGTCGTCTCCAAGTTGTAGGAGTTGCGGCTCCGAGGTGTAAGATTTGACAAAATCTTAGATTGGTAAAGTAGCTGAATATAGCCATTCGTAGTAGATAAGCGAGGGGGGAAAGTAGACGTACCCAACTCGGGAAACCACTATAAATCTCTGTGTTTGTGTGCTTGATTTTTAAGTTATTTTTATTCCACGAAAAGACACAAAACATCACATATTCACCCCCCCCCCCTCTAGGTGATTTAGGTAGACGTTAAATACTTTCAGTCGAATATCGCCTTGATGCTTGGACTATTTGTTCTGTCTGGATTCATCAGATATTTACGTGTTATTTCGACGAATGGCCTTTTGATTCGTCAAATATCGACGTATAATCTCGACGAATTCTGATTACTCCGGTTTGATTATTTTAAGTCTGCTTTTGTGTGGCATGTGGTTATCGGTGTTTCGGTCTTCTGTATATATACGATATAAACAGTAAACCGAAGCAGGTGTGCTCATTCTTCTGACCTAATCAAGCGAGACCGAGAACGACGATTATTCTTCCCCAACGGAACGGTTCCACCTAGGCCGCGATCGCAGCTCCTAGTATCCGACTTCTCGTCGATCTGTTGTTGTCGTCGGTAAAGTGGTTCCTCAGGCTTCATCTTCATCATTATCGCCTCTCCTTTAACGATTCTAGCAAACTGTGGAGACGTTGAGGGCATACCTTCTTCCAACTTAGATCTTGTGTGACAAGAGTCTAAGGATTCTCCACACTCGTGTGGACATTCGTAGAGGCATGGACACAGTTCTACGCTCGGAACTCTAGCTGCTAGTGTTCGTCAGACTTCTTCGGAGCACCTTGGTTGAGTAGTGACTCAATCACGCAAAGGTATAATTTTATTTACTGCAATGTTACTTTTTGATCAATGTTCATAGCAAGATCCGTATTTTTTCGGGTTTTCTTGTTCCCCATTCCCCTGCGCATATGTGATGTGTCGTATAGTAAAACTCAACACAAGATGACAGAAAAATTACTTACTAAGTGCTTCCCACCTGTAAAGACCGCTAAACTACATAGTGATATCACATCTTATATGCAAATAGACTCGAAGAATCTCTATGATAAGTGGGAGCACTTCAAGGAACTATTGCGTAGATGCCCGCACCATGCAGTTCCCACTAGGCAACCAGTTCAAATATTTTATAATGGTCTGAATTTTCAAATGAGGCAGATGATTAATGCCGCCACAAGGGGCACGTGTGCGGCCTAGAAAGCCAGCCAAAATTATTGAAATTGACGCTACTTTGAATTTAGCTTTACAAGTTGAGTGCCTAACTAAGAAAGTGACGGAAATGACTGCTTCCTCCGCCACTCCTCCTTGGGCTAATTGTAATCTTATTTTATAAGAACAAGTTGACTTCTTGGAAATGCACCTTGACCTTCCTATAACCCGAATACCGCTTTGTATAACAACACCTGTAATGCGAGTTATAGGAATCATCTGAATTTCTCAAGGAGCCACCAAAGAAATGCTCAAAGCCCACTTAATTTAAATCCTCCTCTTAATTTGCTCCCCCTCTTAATTTAAATCCACCATTTTTTCACCGCAACTATCAAAGCCCTCTCTGGTTGAAGAGGACTTCGCCAAATATATTGTTATAAATGAATCAAACATCTGAAACATCATTGGGTTGATCAAAAATCATGAGAATCACGTAGGCTAGCTAGTAAAAATGTTCTCTGAGCGATAGCAAGGAGCTTTGTTAGTAAATATTGAACCAAATCCAATAGAAAGCGCAAATGTAATCACCCTCCGCGGCGGAAAGGAGGTATTTTCGAAAAAGGACAAACCTATGGTACTTCTCTCTACTCCTCCCATTTTAGCTTCTAATTTGCCTTCTATGTTAGCTCCACATGCTTCTAGCTTGAATGTTCTGCATCCATCTAAGTTTAAAAATTAGTGCACCAAGAAAAATTATAATTTCTTTTAGAATTTTTATAACAAATTCATATTAATGTTCCTTTCTGCGAGTCTATCTCTCAAATGTCAAAATATGCAAAATATCTCAAGGAGTTGCTCTCCAATAAGAAAAAGATTGAGGATATTTTGTGTATTTCCCTTAACGCAGAGTGCTCTGCGGTTATACTTAACAAATTTTCATAGAAAGTAAATGACCCAGGACAGTTCTCCATTCATGCCTATTTGGCAATTTGTTGTTAGTAAATCATGCCTTAGTTGATCTTGGAGAAAGTATTAATCTCATGTCATTTTATTTATTTAAAAAGTTAGGTTTAGGAACTCCAAGCCCCACATGTATGACTATTTAGCTGGCTGACTGATCAATGAAGTATCCAGTAGGTAAAGTTGAGGATGTGCTCATTAAAATAGACAAGTTTGTCTTTCCGGTGGACTTTGTTATCATATACATAGAAGAGGATGCTGAAGTACCCCTTATACTTGGTCTCCCTTCCTTACCACCTCCCTTGTGATTATCGACATTAGTAATGGAAAGCTCCTCCTCTGGGTTGGAGATGATGAAGTTACATTTAGTATAAATCCCTCAATGCAAAATTCCATAGAAAACGATGACCCCTTCTTCTATTTGGAGGTGTGTTTTGAGAATGATTTTTCTTCTTCTGAGTTTGTCTCCCCATCGTGTGACGATTCCAATCTCGTCGAGCCCTTCTGTTTAGAAGAAATTTCTCGCCCTACACCACTTAAGCCACTGCACTTAGAAAACCTTATGCTCAAAACCACTTACGAGGAACCACCTACCTTAGAGTTAAAGCAACTCCCCCCTCATTTAGAATCTCTTTTTAGAAAAAATTTCCAAACTTCCTGTGATCGTCTCTTCTGATCTGAGTGACTCAAATATTTTTGAGTTGAATCTTCTTTTAAGTAATCACTGCCACGTAATTGCGTTGCAGATATCTAATATCAAGGGGATCAACCCCTCCTTATGTACTCACAAGATCTTATTAGAAGATAATGCCCGCAATACAGTCCATCCCAGATGATGACTAAATCCAAATATGAAAGAAGTTGTGAAGGCAGAGGTTATTAAACTCTTAGGTGCAGGAATCATCTATCCTATCTCAGACAGTACTTGGGTCAACCCAGTACAAGTTGTTCCAAAGAAAGGGGGTGTAACAGTGGTCGTGAATGGAAACAATGAGTTAATTCTAACCCATAATGTTATAGGTTGGCGAATGTGCATAGATTATAAAAACCTTAATTATGATGTCACCCAAAAAGACCACTTTATGTTACCATCTATAAGTCAAATCTTAGAATGTCTTTTGAGTCACTCCTACTACTGTTTTCTCAGCGGTCTCTCAAGATACTTCAAAATCCCCATTTTATCAGAGGAATAAGAGAAAATCACTTTCAAGAGCTACCACGTGGCAGTCTACTGGTTTTTGCTGAATGTTAAAAAACTGATGGTTTCCTGAAGTCATTACCAATATAGGAGTAGAAGTTTGACGACATATCTATGGATTTTGTGCATGGTTTGCTGAGATCGCAATGCGGAAACAATACCATTTGAATGACCGTGGACCGGTTGACAAAAGTTTCACACTTCATTCCAAATCGGAGGGATGATTCCGTGGAAATGTTGGCAAAACTTTATGTTGAACAGATCGTACGATTACATGGTGTGCCATGTAGCATCTTTAGTGACCGAGATGGGCGTTTCATGTCAAATGACTGGAAGCTTATTCATCAATTGTTGGGTACCATGCTGAAGTTCAACATGACCTTTCATCCTCAGATGGATGGTCAGCCCGAAAAGATAAACAGAACGATGAAAGATATGCTTCGTATGTGTGCCCTAGATTTCGGGAAGAGGTGGGCCGATCACAAAGACAAAGCCACACCTTAGAGATGCATTCAACAAACATATCTCTCCTCAACCCTAAATAATTATTCGTCTCACGTAAAATTAAGGCATGACAACGAGGTTTTTTTCACAAAATAGATCTCTAGCAAGATCCCTAAAATGCACATCAAACATCACTAAATCGGATCACCGATCGCGATTTCGGCTTCACCCACCATGCCTAATCCACTGACGGATAAGAGTTATAATGCAAAATATGTCAGGGATGGACACAATCGACCCGGTGGTTTTTCTTGAACCAAATCAACCAAAACCCCTCTTATTTGAGAGATTTGGTGCCAAAAAATTGCAGAAAAATAAAGGCATGAAGAAAAGATGACATGCACGCATCCTAAGGCCGAGAGGAGAGATGTTGTTACCTTTTGATTCCTATTCCTAGCCATAGAGACCTTGAAGAAGCACAGATAAAAGGGTTCCCCCTCTACGCCCTCTCCATAGATCCGGTCTTGGATCGTCAAGCAGAGCTCTAAAGCACTAATAATGGTGAAATTTAATCTTCTTCCTCCTCTGCTACCTTCCACTCACCCTAGCCGTCAAGTGTCATGGACTTGAGAAAAGTGAGGGGAGAAAGCTTATTTACCCTATTTAAGGCTCATGGGAAAAAGATCTAGGCCCTTGGATCAAGTTCCAAGAAGATTGGATGCCCAAAAAGTCTATTTACGAAATAGGCTCACAGGAGCATTTAAAACAGCTCTCTGACCCACGACGTTGAGAGAACATGACGCCAAACTGGTTGACTCGATGCCACACAGGTTGACTCGACGCTACACTAGTTGACTCGACACCACACAGGCTGACTCAACGCCACACATCCTGACTCGACACCACACAAGCTGACTCGATGCCACACAGGATGACTCGACTCCACATAGGCTGTCTCGGGTCCAAATTGGTTAAATCAACTCCAAACTAGTTAACTCAGCTCCATGAAAAATAACACTTATCCTAGCACTCCCAGCATTCCAAAACAGAGTAAAAATTTTGGGGTATTATAACTCCACCCCCTTTAAGAAAAAGTTCGTCCTCGAAATTTACAGCGCTACAAAACCTGAAAGCGTGCCATAATCAAACAGTTCTGGGAATTATTCATGCATCTCTTACTCGCGCTTCTGAGAAAACGCGTCTCGCTCGTTGTTGTCCCAATGTACTTTCACGAGCTTGACTTCTTTATTCTACAAACGCCGAATCTCTGAATCCTCCATGGAAACTGGATGAACCGCCGCCCTCAAATTTGTTACCACCTGTACTAATGTCGACTCAACCACATTGCACAGCTCCACTAAGGTTTTTCTCAACACCGAGATATGGAAAACATCGTGTAGTCCACTCATCTCTTCGGACAATGCTAATCGATAAGCTGCTTCACTTATGCACTCTGTAACTTCGAACGAACCTAATTACCTCGGACTCAATTTCTTGACCCGCCGAATTTGTGAAATGTCTTTGAACGGCTTGATCTTCCAGTAGACCATGTCACCGACTGCAAACTCTACAAGTCTGTGACGCGCATTAAAATATTTCGCCTGCTGATCCTGAGCAACTTTCATGCTCTCCTGGATTGTCTGAACTAACTCATAAGCATCTATCACTGCTTCTTTTCCCAAAAGTTAGGTGTCTCCCGCTTCTATCAATGACATCGGCATTCAACACTGCCTACTATACAATGCTTCATATGGGTCCATCTGAATATCCATTTAGAAGCTATTGTTGTAGGCAAACTCAACCATAAAAAGGTGGTCTTCCCATCTCTTGCCAAAATCAAGAGCACACATCCTCAACATGTCTTCCAAAGTACGATTTGTTCTCTCCGTTTGACCATCGGTCTGTGGATGTAATGTTGTACTGAACTTAAGCTTGGTACCCAAGCTCTTCTACACTAACCTCCAATCTTCGGGTGTGAAACGCCCATCTCAATCGTTGACAATACTCTTTGGAATCTCATGCAATCGCATAATGTTTTGAACATAGAGCTCCACTAGCTTCTCCACACCATCTTACTTTCGATTCAAAATGAAGTGAGCGACCTTGGTCAGGCGATCCACAATCACCCAAATCGCATCGTTACCCTGCGGCGACCGAGATAAACCATGCACAAAGTTCATGGAGATGTCAAATTTCCACTCGGGAATAGGAAGGGGCTTCAGGAACCCGCACAACCTCTAACACTCAGCCTTCACTAAGGCAGAAGTTTAGCATCAGCTCATATACAATGCTACATCCCACTTCATCCCAGGCCACCAAAAAGATTTCTTCAGATCCAAGTACATCTTCGTACTGCCCGGTTGAATGAAGTACTTTAAAACGTGGACCTCAAACATTAACTCTTCACGGAACTTGTCGAACTGCAGTACACAAACACTTCCACTCTTCTTTAAGATCCCATCAACCATCTCCAAGGTACTGCCCTTGCTTTTCTGATCTTCCACCACCAATAGATGAAACTCTGCATCCACACTGATCGCCTCCCGAATACGATCAGACAAGTCGCACTGCAACTCTATTCTGTTCAACTGTGTCATGCAAGACTCTCCTCTAACTACACAAACAATGCCAAGAGACTCAAAGTCTTGCACCAACCGCTCATCATGAGCTTCAATCTAGTTCCCTTGCACAAAATATTTCCTACTCAAGGCATCAGACACCACGCTGGCCTTGCTTGGCGTGTACTGAATCGCTACGTTATAGTCGCCAAGGAACACAACCCACCTGCGCTGACGCATATTCAAGTATTTTTGATCCAAAAGATACTTTAGGCTTTTGTGGTCTGTGAAAATCTTCACCTTCGCATCATACACGTAGTGCCACCATAACTTTAACGCAAAGATTACAACCGCCAGCTCCAAGTCATGGACGAGGTAATTCCTCTCACGAGGCTTCAACTTTTTAGATCAATAAGCTATCACATTGTTAGGCTGCACAAGCACACAACCAAAACCGCAACCTGACGCATTACTGAAAATCTAAAATCCCTCAGTCCCACCAGGAAGACTTAGGATCGGAGTAGACATTAACCTTTCCTTCAAGGTATCGAATTCTCAGGTGCACTCTGTTGCCCACATAAACTTCTATCCTTGCGAATAAGAGAAGTAATGGGTAATGTTATCTGTGAAAAGTTTTCTACAAACCTTCTATAGTACCCGTCTACTCCAAGGAATCTCTTGACTTCTGCCACAGTTCTCATAACTACCATTCTCTGATGACCTCAACTTTCACCGGATCCACCACGACCCCATCATCACTAATCACATGGCCCAAAAATTCCACCTTCTTTAACTAGAATTCACACTTCGAGAACTTAGCATACGACAGGTTCTCCCTTAGGATATACAAGACCACTCTCAAGTGATTCTTGTTCGCTGCCTCTGACTTGGAATACACTAGGATGTCGTCGATAAATACCACCACAAACGAGTCCAAGTACTGTTAAAACACTCAGTTCATAAAATCCATGAACACTGATGGCATATTTTTCAAACCAAACGACATTACCAAGAACTCGAAGTGACCATATCTCATCCCAAATGTTGTCTTAGGAATGTCCTCATCTCGAATATACAACTGGTAATACCTTGAGTTCAAGTCCAACTTGGAGTACACCACTGACCCTACCACCTAGTTGAATAAGTCATCTATTTGTGGAATCAAATACTTATTCTTGACAATCACATTATTTAGCTCATGATAGTCTATGCACAAATGCATGCTGCCATCTTTATTCTTTACAAACAACACCGGCGAGCTGCACGGAGAAGAGCTGGGCCTAATGTACCTTTGATCCAACAGCTCATATAGCTGCACTTTGAGCTCAACTAGCTCTTTTGGTGCCATCCTAAAAGGTGGACATGACACCGGCCTTTCTCCTGACACCAATTCAATCGTGAAATCGATCTCATGCTGAGGAGGTGCTCCTAGGAGCTCCTTGGGGAACACATCCTCAATCTCTGTCACCACTGACACTTCTCTAATCGACAACTTCATGGAGTGGACCTCCAACAAAGCTACGAACGCTACACTTTACTGCACGCACCAACTGCATGGCTGAAATCAAGGAGTGTGACCTCCATAAAGGCCTTCAAACTTAACATCTTCTCTTCCCTCGCTCCTCAGGGTCACTACCTTCAGTAGGCAGCCAATACTGGCATGCTGCTCTACAACCCAGTCCATCCCCAGGATCACGTCAAACTCAGCTAACAGTAAGATTGTTGTCGTAAACACGAAATCAACTTCGTCTATACTCCAATCATTGTGTCCTTTATTCCCAGTAGTCATGAAAGACCCATTAGGCATGTGCACCCTAAGCTCCACATCCGTCTCAAAGGGCTCAACACTAATTCTCAGGATAAAACTTTCCGCTAGATAGGAGTGTGACGCTCCCCTATCAAATATCACTCTAATGGGGTAACCAGAAACTAACATGAAGCCTATCATACATGCAATAAACACAAAAGGTCGCAAAAAGTTTTAAGCTAGTAAACAAACTCAAACCATTCGTACATGTCACCATATTAGTCTAACGAATTGCTTTTCGCTGCCTAAGGTTGTAAACTCTAGGCTGCACTGGAGGGAAACGTAAAGCACTAGACTCTGCCACCTTCCCTTTATCTACATAACTAGGACCGGAATGCAGTAACCCTCGGTACAATTTCGATCTGTGTGGCCTAGCTTGCCACACTTGAAGCACTTTAGTGGTTCCCTAAAATGACACTCTCCCAATGTTGCACCGCTCTTCTCTCCTGACTTAAAAGTATGTGGCTTTCTCCTCTACTTACTCCCTTCTAACTTCCACTGCGATTGAGAAGACTTTCCTTCTCCATACTTCACTGCATGACCCTTACGACGTTGAGTTTGCTTCGTGTCGCTTTCCAACGTCCTAGAGGCTTCAACCAACTCATTGATACTCGCATTCTTTAGAGCTATGAGTGGTTGCCTCAAGTTCTCTCTCAACCCATAATATAAGAGGTTGTCCCTCTCTTCATCATCAGTCATGGTTGTTCCCGCATAACGACCCAGATGAGTGAACTCCTGCATAAACTCATCAATGGTCATGTCTCGCTGAACCAAAAGCAAAAACTACCTCTAAAGAGCTAGCCTTCTCGATGATGGAATATACTTCCTTAAAAAGGCACTTGCAAACTCATCCATGGTTAGGGTGTGTCTAAGAAACTAACGGCCGCTATGGCTCACCCACTACAGCTTTGCGTCACCTTCTAACATGTAGGCCACAAATTAGGACTGCTTATCCTCTGGTTTCTCTGCCGCTCTCAAGAGTTCTTGAATCCTCACCAACCAGTCCTCGTCATTAATCGGTGTGCCGAATACCTTGAATGTTGGAGGATGCAAACTCAGAAAATACTTCATCTGTCGGCCTCCCTGCCTAACGACAGCTCTCTCAACCAACGACTCTGCCTACCTGGCCCCTCCTCTCGATATGACCGGTGTCGTATCCGGGGTAATGTGAGTCATTACCTGAGCAATAGGGGTCACAACCCATGGTGACGTTGCAGCTTGGGCTGCTACCATTGCCTCTACTATCTTCCAACAACAATAACACTGCTCGCCAAAGGCTCCTCTTGCGACCTCGATGTCCCCATATTGTCGCTTCTACCCTAACATAAGCATGATAACAAACAAATCGCGTTCTATTCATGAAACTGGAACACACGGACACTCATGGTCCCTTAACATACTTCTATGTGGATAACTTCTTTACGCGATCCAATTACACTAAATCGACCACTAAACCTCATCTTGGACACAAACTAACTATGATACCAAATGCACTTACTATATAATATGGGTACAATCGGGGCCCAACAACATATGGATGCCACAACTTTAGTATTGTAAAGTGATATAAAAGTATTACCCATCTTAAAACTCAGAATATAAAATAGCAAAAACAATTTAACATAGACTAGAAGTTGTTTACAAGTACATATGGGTCCAAAAATGCCTCAAGGCCTTACAACAATTAAATGTCCAAATCATTAGCACTAATCATATCAATGTACTATAGCCCTCCTAGGCTACCTCGGCGTGCAAGCCGGATTACAGTGAATAAAACATAACATGGAAACACACATGAAATATCAGAAGGGGTACACTTTTTGAGGCTTACGCCTCTTTGGCCAGCGAGTTGGCTCCAACTTGCGATTTTTGCCCTATAAAAATTTGTTGTAATGTGAGTTAGCAAATGATGACCACAACTGTGTAACCAATACCCCTCCTCCCGTCCATCCCTAGCGGTCCCCGCTGCAAGTCAATACTTCGCATGCAGATATAATACATATGAAAGTAACATAGAAACATCAGTAATAGATGTCACAAACATCAATCACGTTTCTATGTTGAGCATTTAAATAAAAGGAGGCCTACTAGTGCAGCATGTATACAAATCTGGGTTTCACCCAAGGCACCCTATAGCGTGTATGATTCTAACACAACATCACATATCATTAAACCACATCAATCACATAGGTAATTTCATTTCCCCAAAGACAAACAAGCCTAAGTCAAAGAACTCTCGTCGAGACCCCACCCACACATGGATCACAACACCATCGGGATTGTCCATCAGCTTCACCGTTCTTGCCAATTTCACAAATTTAAGCACAACTGATGCTAAGAACCCTTGCTTGACCATGCCCGTTCGTGAGCTTCATCACCCGGGCTTGTCCAAAAGTTTGGCGTTCTCATCAGTTTTCACCAAGGGGACTTGTCTTGTCTGGACACCCTCCACGCGTGAATCACAACATCACAGGGTGAGCTAGACGACCACAAAAACAAAACTACGCCTTAGAAATGCATTTGACAAGCATAACTCTCCCCGACCCTAAATCATTATTTGTCTCATGTGAAATTAAGGGTGTGACAACGACATCTTCGCCACAAAATGGATCTCTAGTAAGATCCCTGAAATGCACACCAAACATCATCGAATCGGACGACCAGTCGCGATTTCTGCTTCACCCACCATGTCTAATCCACTAATAGAGCATATCTCTAATTCAAAATATATCAGCGACGGACACAATCGACCAAGTGGTTCTTCTTGAACCAAAAGAACCTAAGCCCATCTTATTTAAGAGACATGTTTCCGAAAAATTGCAGAAAAATGAAGGCATGAAAAAAGATGTCATGCACGCATCCTAAGACCCAGAATAGAGACGTCGTTACCTTTTGATTCCTCTTCCTAGCCACAAAGACCTTTAAGAAGCACAGATGAAAGTGTTCGCCTCTACGCCCTCTCCATAGATCTAATATTTTTCCTCTGCAACCTTCCGCCCACCCTAGCCATCAAGTCTCAAGGACTTGAGAAAAGTGAGGGAAAAATCTCGTCTGCCCTATTTAGGGTTCACGGGAGAAAGATCTGGGCCCATCGATCAAGTTCCAAGAAGATTGGATTCCTAGAAAGTCTATTAATAAAATAGGTTCACGGGCGCCTTTAAAACAACTCTCTGACCTGCGGCGTCGAGTGAACATGACGCCAAACTGGTTGACTTGACACAACACATGGTGACTCGACGCCGCACCGGCCGGCTCGACGCCGCACCGGCCGGCTCGACGCCGCACCGGCCGGCTCGACGCCGCACCGGCCGGCTCGACGCCGCACAGGACGACATGGCTCCAAACTGGTTCAATCAGCTCCCGGAAAAATAACACTTATCCTAGCACTCCCAACATTCCAAAAATAGTAAAAAAACTTTCGGGTGTTACCATTATATTAGTCCAGTATTTGGTTCACTCTACCCGGGTGTAACGTCCCGAATCGTTCTAGGCCCCTAGTGTGTGTTTTTGAGTCAGGAGGGTTGACTCGAGTCCTGAGAATTGCAGGGAATTGGACTGCACTTGTGGAGAAGTGGAGAAATTAGTGCAGAGAGACACGGGTAGTGACACGGGTAATGACACGGGTAGTGACACGGGTAGTGACACGGGTAGTGACACGGGTAGCGACACGGGCGTGTCCCTACCCGTGTGTGTCGAGTTACACTCGACACGCCGTGTCGAGTCTGACGAGCTGTGTCGACATCATGTGACACGGGTAGCGACACGGTCGTGTCCCTACCCGTGTGTGTCGAGTCGCACTCGACACGCTGTGTCGAGTCTGACGAGCTGTGTCGACATCATGTGACACGGGTAGCGACACGGCCGTGTCCCTACCCATGTGTGTCGAGATGCACTCGACACGCCGTGTCGAGTCTGACGAGTGTGTCGACATCATGTGACACGGGTAGCGACACGGCCGTGTCCCTACCCGTGTGTGTCGAGTCGACCATTTTTGATAGATCGTCGAGATGCAACCCGAGAAGAACACGGCCAAGGACACGGCCAAGAACACGGCCGTGTCAAATGTTGAACCGACATGGAAACTGTCGTTGCCGCTTCGCCAGGAAGGACACGGGTAAGGACACGGTCGTGTCCCTACCCGTGTCACCTTTTATATATAAGGGGGACAGAAAACCCTAGCCGTTTTCTTGCTCATTTCATCCCCAAATTCCTGTGAGAACTCCTGGTGAGAGGAAAAACTGCTGGAGCAAGTTCTACCGGAGGAGATCCGCCATCGCCGTGAAAGAGAAGATGCCGCCAAGGAGAACTACGAGATCCATGGCCGGAAATGGTGGTACCGCTGGAGCCAATGTGAGTTTCCTACCCTCTTCCTTGGTGCTAGATCTATAGTTATTTTCCTAGGAGAGACATCGGCTCAAAAGAGTCTTGATGGAGAGAAGAAGTCTTCTAGGTTTGGCCATGCTAGGACTTGTGTTCTAGATTTTAGATCTCTTCAACCACTCTCTTCTTCTATGTGATGATGGAGGATGGTTTCGTGAAGAGTATTGGCCTCATGAGGTTGAATAAGGGTGGAGGAAATTCTGGAATGATTTGGAATGATCGCATTGAGGAGGAAGACGAACCGATGCCGTTCATTCCGCCTTAAGATGCGCGCATAATCTGTATTCTGCGCGCAGCGAACTTCGTGGCCATTTTTAAGTACTCTATGGCCAGATCTGGGCTTTCGGCTTAACACGAAAGTTGAAACCCTTGAAAATACCTTTCCAACGAATGGTTGCACGACTTCTGGCGAAGTCTGTAGCCACAGGAAAGTCTAAACGAAAATGGTGTTCAATAAATCTTGTATGCAGAAACTGTGTTCTGTACGCAGCGGACTTCATGTCCGATTTCAAATAGGATAATGTCAAATCTGGGTTGAGGTCTGAATACGAGAGTTATAGACCTCGGAAAGACCTTTCCATCGTGGGGTTACACGTCTTCACCGGATTCGTGTAGCTTCGGTAATCTCCGATCGAAGTTGCTGTCCAGATTCAACCTGCACCTAAAATCTGGGCTTAATGGAAAATGGATTTTGATTCGGTGGAATTAATAATGCAAGATACTTGGCTTGGCTGAACACTTATGAGTATTCATTTGTTGCATGATTGAAGTAGCTTATTAATCAGATTTCATATTATCAAATTGTGAAGCAATCTTATTTAAACGAATTGAATTGGTAGAAATTGAAAGATGGATAATTGGGCACTTCATGTTTATATTATGACATTATCAAATGGAAAGTGTGTTAGATCTTCATATGCCCACCATATTTATATTACATTATCATCATTTGGAAAGTCATATAGATGTATAGATTATGGCCATGTGTATGATTGGTTAATGAAATGAGTCTAGTAGTCCAATACCTAGAGCGTCGTCTCCCTACGGGTAGTATTGTGAAGGGATGTAAGTGCGGTGTTGGCCGTCACTTGTTTTGGTTGTGTTGAGATAAGGTGTGGATGGATGGTTGGGCTGTGTTCTCGTGTTTACTTCTGAGGCCCCTTCCATGATATGTTGATGTGGTATTTGCATGTGGTGTGAGTCGACACGCGGTGTCGTAATCCTGGGTTAAGGATAGTGTGGCAGGTCTACGGGCTCGCCAGTCGTCACACCGACGGGAGTTGGCAGTTAGACTTGGTCAGTTTGGGCTGTGTCCTCGGTGTTCACGTCCCGAGGCCCCTCCGGCCATGTGAACGGTTGGGCTGTGTCCTCGTGCTTTCTTCCGAGGCCCCTTCCGGGTCACACAAGGCCAGTTCGGGCTGTGTTCTTGGTGCACATCTACCCAAGACCCCGCTGGGTCATAGTACGCATGGGCTCCGCTGTTGTGTTCTTAGCGTTGAGGCGTACGGAGGCCTAGGTGAAGTAGTGTGATACCCGCCTAGTAGTAGAAGTGCCCGTTCTACTGTCACCGCCTGGCCACGGCGGCTGATGCCTGAGAGGCTAGCTACCTGCTCGAAAAGTGGGAACTATAGTCTGTGTCGACATAGCAATTGCATGGGTGTGCATGGGTGAGTCATTGCATATCATACATAGCATTTCATAACATTACACAACAAGATCCTCATCGTATAAGTTTATATGGACACTCCTATACGATGAGTTACTTTATGTAACCCGATCCTTAACTTATAAGTTTGTATGAGCATTCTTATAAGTTAAGTTACTTTCCTGCTGTAGATTTCCTTACACCTGTTGTTATATGACGTTAGCTTGTAGAACTGCTAAATTATACATTATATTCATGTACCTTGCCGCCTGCTTATACTCCTTTACTTGCATACTTGTTATATACTATACTCTTGTTCCTTTTCTCCGCCCGGTGCCGAGGAGTCGCCGGGGGAGCGGATGTGAAACCACTTAGTCGTTTAGACTAACGGTTGCTACGTCTTCCTTTTTAGGAGGTCACGCCGCAGGTAGAGCAGTCGCAGACTACGCAGCAGGACAGCGAGGCCAGGACGACAGGGCCTGATGTGACGGTGCCATCGATACCGTCGGTTACTGATGTTAGTATTTTGATTACTCTGATGTAGCCCGTTGGGGCAATGATTAGCTGTACTCTGATATTTTGTAGAAGCATGTTTAGCTTCTCATTATTTCATGTTTTTGGACATTATATACTTAGTGTGGATTTTGACTTCTCTTGCTTATTTATTTGGTTGGGTTGGCATTTATATTGATATGGTTGTAGCCGGCGGAATAGGCGTCTTGTGGTACATGTTAGCCCGTGTGCTAATGCTACCGCAAGACGGCTGTTCCGGGCATAAGACTCCCCCTTCGTGCCATGTTTTGGGATCCGGGGAGGAGGGGTCTTACAAATGGTATCAGTTTGCCACGATCCTCAACTAAGAAGTCATTCAACAATGGTGCCACCCCCGTTTGGTTAGTCAGTTTGGGGACAAACTGACTTAGCGGAAGCAGTGGTGTGTCCATATGTAATTCACATTAAGTTTGTCCAACTTTGACCTTAAGTTTAGCCAACTTGACCACAAATTTGTCGTGTATGTGTAGGTTCCACTGCATGTTGAGCCGATGGGGGGTACTCCTACCCCTCCCATACCCACTCAGTTCGAACAGTCTGAGTTGGGGCAGACGCTCACCACCATTCTTGATGCTTTTAAGGCACAGCAGGCTCCGGTGCAACAACAGGCTCCGAGCTCCAACTGGCTGAGCACCTTCCGGGCTCTCTCCCCTCCCGTCTACCTTGGGACGGAGTCAGCCGTATGTACAGAGGAATGGCTAGACACGATACAGGAGTTGTTGGCTGGTATCCGTTGCCCAGCCAACATGACAGTGACATTGGCAGTGTCCGTCTTGGACTTACATGCGAAGAGGTGGTGGAAGTCCCTCATGGGCTCTACCTTCCAAGGCCGGATCTACACTGAGATAAGTTGGAGTGAATTCTTGGGTGTTTTCTTGGAGCACTTTATCCCCACATCAGCCCGAGATGAGCTTGAGCAGAGGTTCCTTCTACTAAAGAAGGGATCAAAGTCGGTTACAGAATACCAGCGGGAATTCCAGCATCTCGCAAGGTTTGTAGATTCTTATGAGTTGGATGGCAGAGGTTATGCCAAGCGCTTCTATAAAGGGCTGCGAGATCCCCTAAGGCAGTCCCTTTTGTTTATAGCGGATGGTAGCTTGGCGGAGATCATTGATATGGCGAAAAAATTGGAGGCGGACCACCTGAGATGTAGTAAGAGGCCTGCGGAGGACGTGATGGAAGACGGCCCAAGTAATAGAAGGAGACGGGACTTCAGAGGAGAAAGAGGTTATCAAAGAGGTGGAGGGCGTGTCCACCGAAACTATAGGGTGGAGCATCCAGTTCCGCAGCCGCCTGCGTTGCCTCCACCCCCACAGCCTCAGCGATTTCAACAACCTGAAGGGCGTCGTGGTCTGGTGTGCTTCGAATGCAACCAGCCGGGCCACATCCGGCGTTTTTTGCCCGCAGCTATATGGGAACGCCCCTCCTGCTCTCCCTCCTGCTCTCCCTCCTGCTCTCCCTCCAGCAGCTCCACGAGGGCGGGATATATGCGTGGTCGAGGACGAGGACCGCCAAGAGGAAACCCCGGACCGGTCCGGGATCAGGTGTACGCGCTTGACATGGCGCAAGAACGGAACCCACAAGATGTGATTGCAGGTATGATTTAATTAATTTACATATTTGCATGGTATAACTTGAATTGATTAGAACTTACTAGCCACTAGCAATAAGTTTTGGTTGTTAGTACTTAGGCACCGTGATTATTGGCGGGAAGACGGCCTATGCGCTGTTCGATACCGGTGCCTCACACTCATTTGTGTCCGAGGATTTCATAAAAGACGTGGAGGGTGTACAGTACTTCACTGGCATAGCCCGACGTGTACGCCTTCCGGATGGCTCGGAGATGATCGCAACCGCCAAGTGCGAGTTGGAGTTATTTATTGATGGGAAGGCCTTTGATACGCCGACCACGGTTCTGAGAATGCCGGAGTTTGACATCATTTTGGGCATGGTATGGCTGGATTGGCACTTCGCGAGGATCGACTGCGCGGAGAAGCGGATCTATTTGAGACATGGAGACTCTGACGTCATCTTCCAAGGTATTGGCTTCGCGCCTCGCATGATGTTATCTTCCGTCCAGGTTGTAAAAGCTCATATAAAGGGGGACGAGGTCTTCATGATCTGGTTCGAGTTGAAGGAGGAAGCGTTGGAATTAAAGGATGTACGGGTTGTGCGGGATTTTCCCGAGGTATTTCCTGAGAAGCTACCAGGATTACCTCCGCATAGAGAGGTTGACTTCCAGATCAATCTAGTACCAGGTGCCAAGCCTGTATCCAAGGCTCCGTACAGAATGGCTCCGAAAGAACTCGCGGAGTTTAGAGTTCAATTGCAAGAACTGGTGGATTCAGGATTCGTTCGCCCCAGTTCATCACCATGGGGAGCCCCTGTGTTGTTCGTAAAGAAGAAGGATGGAACCCTGCGATTGTGCATAGATTATCGGGAACTCAATCGGTTGACGGTGCGGAACACTTATCCACTACCTCGGATCGATGAGTTGTTCGATCAACTAGTGGGAGCACATTGGTTTTCTAAATTGGATTTGCGCTCCGGATACTATCAGTTGAGGATACAAGAAGGGGACATCCCGAAAACGGCCTTCAGTTCGAGATATGGTTTGTATGAGTTCACAGTAATGCCGTTTGGGCTCACAAATGCCCCTTCGGCCTTCATGAGCTTGATGAACAAGGTGTTTGAACCGTATTTGGACATCTTCGTCATTGTTTTCATCGACGACATCTTGGTCTACTCAAAGACGGACGGGCAGTCTGAAAGGACCATCAGGACACTGGAAGATTTATTGAGGTTATGTATGCTGGACAGAGGAGAGCCATGGGAAAGGCTCTTGCCACTAGTGGAATTCTCCTATAATAATAGCCATCAGGCGAGCATCGGCATGACGCCCCATGAAGCCCTTTATGGAAGAAGGTGCAGGACTCCCTTGTCTTGGGTGCAGGATGAAGATCCGAAGGCATTGGGAAATGAATATATAGAGGATACTGATGTGGCGATCAGATTGATACGGGGTCGCATGTTGGAGGCTCAAAGTCGACAGGCGAAATATTACAATAAAAAGCACCGGATGGTGGAGTTCCAAGTGGGCGAAAAAGTGTTTCTCAAGATTCAGCCGATGCATGGTGTGTCGCGGGTACGTGGGGTGAAAAAGCTCAGCCCAAGGTATGTTGGCCCTTATACTATACTAGAAAGGATCGGCCCGTTGGCCTATCGGTTGGAGTTACCACCAGAACTAGAAAATCTCCACGACGTGTTCCATGTGTCGTCGCTTCGAAAAGCATTGTTGCGGCCCGACCAGTATATTCCCACTACTGATGGTGCAGTGGCATCAGATAGGTCTGTGCGACTAGAGCCGGTGCAGATTGTTGACAGCGAGACAAGAACTTTGCGCCGCAAAAGTGTACCCTTGGTGAAGGTACTATGGTCGAATCATGGGAAAGAGGAGTACACGTGGGAGCCAATGGATTTGATGCAGCAACGCTACCCGGAGTTGTTTGCTCAAGGTAATCTTATTTAAAAGAATATGTTAAATTTCCTGTTATGCATTTCTCCCCTCAGCCTAAGCCTGATTTCGGGGACGAAATCTTTTATTTTGTTTATAGGATTTGTAACGCCCCGAATCGTTCTAGGCCATTAGTGTGTGTTTTTGAGTCAGGAGGGTTGACTCGAGTCCTGAGAAGTGCAGGGAATTGGACTGCACTTGTGGAGAAGTGGAGAAATTAGTGCAGAGAGACACGGGTAGTGACACGGGTAGTGACACGGGTAGTGACACGGGTAGTGACACGGGTAGTGACACGGGTAGTGACACGGGTAGCGACACGGGCGTGTCCCTACCCGTGTGTGTCGAGTTACACTCGACATGCCGTGTCGAGTCTGACGAGCTGTGTCGACATCATGTGACACGGGTAGCGACACAGCCGTGTCCCTACCCGTGTGTGTCGAGTTGCACTCGACACGCCGCGTCGAGTCTGACGAGCTGTGTCGACATCATGTGACACGGGTAGCGACACGGCCGTGTCCCTACCCGTGTGTGTCGAGACGCACTCGACACGCCGTGTCGAGTCTGACGAGTTGTGTCGACATCATGTGACACGGGTAGCGACACGGCCGTATCCCTACCCGTGTGTGTCGAGTCGACAATTTTTGATAGATCGTCGAGATGCAACCCGAGAAGGACACGGCCAAGGATACGGCCAGGAACACGGCCGTGTCAAATGTTGAACCGACATGGAAACTGTCGTTGTCGCTTCGCCAGGAAGGACACGGGTAAGGACACGGCCGTGTCCCTACCCGTGTCACCTTTTATATATAAGGGGGACAGAAAACCCTAGCCGTTTTCTTGCTTATTTCATCCCCAAATTCCTGTGAGAACTCCTGGTGAGAGGAAAAACTGCTGGAGCAAGTTCTACCGGAGGAGATCCGCCATCGCCGTGAAAGAGAAGATGCCGCCAAGGAGAACTACGAGATCCATGGCCGGAAATGGTGGTACCGCTGGAGCCAATGTGAGTTTCCTACCCTCTCCCTTGGTGCTAGATCTATAGTTATTTTCCTAGGAGAGACATCGGCTCAAAAGAGTCTTGATGGAGAGAAGAAGTCTTCTAGGTTTGGCCATGCTAGGACTTGTGTTCTAGATTTTAGATCTCTTCAACCACTCTCTTCTTCTATGTGATGATGGAGGATGGTTTCGTGAAGAGTATTGGCCTCATGAGGTTGAATAAGGGTGGAGGAAATTCTGGAATGATTTGGAATGATCGCATTGAGGAGGAAGACGAACCAATGCCGTTCATTCCGCCTTAAGATGCGCGCAGAATCTGTATTCTGCGCGCAGCGAATTTCGTGGCCATTTTTAAGTACGCTATGGCCAGATCTGGGCTTTCGGCTTAACACTAAAGTTGAAGCCCTTGAAAATACCTTTCCAACGAATGGTTGCACGACTTCTGGCGAAGTCTGTAGCCACAGGAAAGTCTAAACGGAAATGGTGTTCAATAAATCTTGTATGCAGAAACTGTGTTCTGTACGCAGCGGACTTCATGTCCGATTTCAAATAGGATAATGTCAAATCTGGGTTGAGGTATGAATACGAGAGTTATAGACCTCGGCAAGACCTTTCCATCGTGGGGTTACACGTCTTCACCGGATTCCTGTAGCTTCGGGAATCTCCGATCGAAGTTGCTGTCCAGATTCAACCTGCACCTAAAATCTGGGCTTAATGGAAAATGGATTTTGATTCGGTGGAATTAATAATGCAAGATACTTGGCTTGGCTGAACACTTATGAGTATTCATTTGTTGCATGATTGAAGTAGCTTATTAATCAGATTTCATATTATCAAATTGTGAAGCAATCTTATTTAAACGAATTGAATTGGTAGAAATTGAAAGATGAATAATTGGGCACTTCATGTTTATATTATGACATTATCAAATGGAAAGTGTGTTAGATCTTCATATGCCCACCATATTTATATTACATTATCATCATTTGGAAAGTCATATAGATGTATAGATTATGGCCATGGGTATGATTGGTTAATGAAATGAGTCTAGTAGTCCAATACCTAGAGCGTCGTCTCCCTACGGGTAGTATTGTGAAGGGATGTAAGTGCGGTGTTGGCCGTCACTTGTTTTGGTTGTGTTGAGATAAGGTGTGGATGGATGGTTGGGCTGTGTTCTCGTGTTTACTTCCGAGGCCCCTTCCATGATATGTTGATGTGGTATTTGCATGTGGTGTGAGTCGACACGCGGTGTCGTAATCCTGGGTTAAGGATAGTGTGGCAGGTCTACGGGCTCGCCAGTCGTCACACCGACGGGAGTTGGCAGTTAGACTTGGTCGGTTTGGGCTGTGTCCTCGGTGTTCACGTCCCGAGGCCCCTCCGGCCATGTGAACGGTTGGGCTGTGTCCTCGTGCTTTCTTCCGAGGCCCCTTCCGGGTCACACAAGGCCAGTTCGGGCTGTGTTCTTGGTGCACATCTACCCAAGACCCCGCTGGGCCATAGTACGCATGGGCTCCACTGTTGTGTTCTTAGCGTTGAGGCGTACGGAGGCCTAGGTGAAGTAGTGTGATACCCGCCTAGTAGTAGAAGTGCCCGTTCTACTGTCACCGCCTGGCCACGGCGGCTGATGCCTGAGAGGCTAGCTACCTGCTCGAAAAGTGGGAACTATAGTCTGTGTCGACATAGCAATTGCATGGGTGTGCATGGGTGAGTCATTGCATAGCATACATAGCATTTCATAACATTGCACAACAAGATCCTCATCGTATAAGTTTGTATGGGCACTCCTATACGATGAGTTACTTTATGTAACCCGATCCTTAACTTATAAGTTTGTATGAGCATTCTTATAAGTTAAGTTACTTTCCTGCTGTAGATTTCCTTACACCTGTTGTTATATGACGTTAGCTTGTAGAACTGCTAAATTATACATTATATTCATGTACCTTGCCGCCTGCTTATACTTCTTTACTTGCATACTTGTTATATACTATACTCTTGTTCCTTTTCTCCGCCCGGTGCCGAGGAGTCGCCGGGGGAGCGGATGTGAAACCACTTAGTCGTTTCGACTAACGGTTGCTACGTCTTCCTTTTTAGGAGGTCACGCCGCAGGTAGAGCAGCCGCAGACTACGCAGCAGGACAGCCATGCCAGGACGACAGGGCCTGATGTGACGGTGCCGTCGATACCGTCGGTTACTGATGTTAGTATTTTGATTACTCTGATGTAGCCCGTTGGGGCAATGATTAGCTGTACTCTGATATTTTGTAGAAGCATGTTTAGCTTCTCATTATTTCATGTTTTTGGACATTATATACTTAGTGTGGATTTTGACTTCTCTTGCTTATTTATTTGGTTGAGTTGGCATTTATATTGATATGGTTGTAGCCGGCGGAATAGGCGTCTTGTGGTACAGGTTTGCTCGTGTGCTAATGCTACCGCAAGGCGGCTGTTCCGGGCATAAGACTCCCCCTTCGTGCCGTGTTTTGGGATCCGGGGAGGAGGGGTCTTACACCGGGTCCCCAATATACGTGAGAGGAAGATTGGGTGTAACATTCCCAATTCGGCAAAATTAGCCACTTGCAATCCGCCCGTAGAGTATCGAGCCCACTGGGAGTGGCGCTCCTTCTGGGCTTAGCTAGCCAAAAGTCTATCTTCTCTGGCGTACCGTATGCAAGTGAATAAACCCTCCAATTTGGTCGGCCGACGTACTATAAGAGCCAGCTAGTAAATGAAATATTTTCAATATAAAAAGAAATAACTTTTCATAAACAAATTAAATGAATATCTGGTGATGTGTTTTTTTTTTCTGTTTTACTTCATATGTTGCTCAAACCCGTGTATACAAATATTGATTATATTATTCTTTCAGGGTGAGAGAGAATGCTCACCAGCCTACTTATGTTTTTAGGTACTGATGCGGATACGTGAGCTAGTGCGCAATGAGAAATACTATTATGTATATTACGTAAAAGAAAAAATGGTGTGACAAATCTTATAACGTACAGGTAAACGTTTAGAATATGAATAAAATATGTTGGTTTTGTTGACTCTTGCTCTGGAGACGTGCAATCATAAAAAACCCTTGCCTCGCATTTATTGTTCCTTCATCGTAAATTCGAGCTTATTGGGCCTGGATGTCACAACAAGTCTTCAGTTTCAATTGTTGATGTATCCTTTCTAGTTGCTGTCGGTATGTCTTCTGCTTCAATTCCTTTTTGGTTACTGTTCGCCTGTCTTCAGCCGTCTTCGACCATTTAGCAAGGCTATTGAAGTCTTCGACGAGAAACCCAGTCTTTGAAAGCATGCCCTCTTTAGAGGCTTCTCCATCAAAGTGTGGACGGAAGAGGTGCTAATGGATGTGGGTGATGATGGATTTGTTGAAGTGCTGTCTCCATCCACTGATCACCTCAGACGACTTTAAAAAACTAAAAACTTTTTAGTTAGAAGAATAAAGAAAATATTTGATCCCTCACCAAAGAGAACAAACTTGCTGTCCTCCGAAACAGGGACTCACCATCCTCCTTTTTCTGTGTTTGGTTTGAGGAAACTGCCATTTGGTTAATGGAAATAAGAGACTTAATAACCGAAATTGTTTTAGGATTAAATTGGTTTGATTTTAATAGTTTATGGATTGATTTAGGGTTTATTTTAAAAAACTCTCCTGATTCAAGGACTGATGTTAAAAAGCTCACATAATGGAGAGACAGATTTAACATTTTTATTTTTATTATTTATTCATTTTAGGCATGGGAGTGTGGTTAGGGGTGCAAATGAGTCGACCTTGAGTCGAGTTTGACAAAATTTTCAAGCTCGAGCTCGAGCTTGAGCTCGACGAGCTCATTTATCCCAACTCGAGCTCGTGCGCAATGTCAACTTATCGAGCTCGAGCTGCTTGCTGCTCGCGAGTTTTTTAGCTCATGTGTTTTATTTTCTTATTTTTTAAAATGTAACTCGTAATTGAGTTCGAGCTCGAGCTCAAGCTCCACAGACTCAAACTTGAGTCAAACTTTTTTTTCGAGCTGACACAACTCAACTTACACCCCAACTCGTGGCTATCAATATCTGAAATATATTTCAAAGTGAACAGGAAAATATGACCTTCTTGAGTCTGCTCGTTAGAGTTTCGAGCTTTGACGGAAATGAAGATCCTCGTCGCCGTGAAGCGCGTTGTCGACTATGCCGTCAAGATCCGCGTCAAGCACGACAAGGTACTGATAGTCCCCCATCTCCTCTTTCTCACCTCTCCTCCTTGGCGTGTATCGGCCATGACACCAGTACATTGTCACCGGGCAGAGCGGAGTGGAGACGAGCAACGTAAAGATGTCAATGAATCCCTTCTGCGAGATAGCTATGGAGGAGGCCCTCCGCATTCGCGAGAACGGCGTCGCATCTGAGGTCGTCGCGGTTTCCGTCGGCCCCGCTCAGTGCACCGAGACTCTGCGGACGGCACTTGCCATGGGCGCCGACCGAGCGATTCACGTGGACGTTGGCCCTACGACTGTATACCCGCTCTCCGTTGCAAAGATTCTAAGAGCGATCGCAGAGGTGGAGCAGCCCGGACTTTTGATCCTCGGAAAACAGGTAAGCAAGTACTTGTTTTTACTGATTTTTTTGGGCATTTGGCAGAATGCACCCCCGAAATACAACCTTTTGGCAAAATGCACCCCCAATCTTAAATATTGGCAAAATGCACCCCCAAATACGTTAATATTGGCAAAATGCACCCTAAGCTTAATATAAATGGCATTTTGGTCCCCAAATACATTAATATTGGCAGAATGCACCCCCGAAATACAAGCTTTTGACAAAATGCACCCCCAATCTTAAATATTGGTAAAATGCATCCTAGGCTTAATATAAAGGGCATTTTGGTCCTCAAATACATTAATATTGACAAAACCATGAACATCCAATTGAATCAAAACATTCCAATGAATCAAAACATTCCAATGAATCAAAACATTCCAATTGAATTAAAACATTCCAGTGAATCAAAATAAAAAACACACAAAATCTGTCCTCTTAATACATGAAACAAAATCTGTCCCCTTACAGTTAATTAAATAAAAAAAACACAAAATCTGTCCTCTTGCCATGAACTCGAAATTGATAGTCATGATTATCTTCACATATTCTTACGCACCTACAATTCAATACAAAGAAAGTATTAGAAACAGAGTAATAAAGAGAGTAATAAAGAGACGTGTTAATTAAAATTAAAATATTGCTTACCGGAAGTTTTGATTTTAATGTTGATGTTGAAGGCATTGTTGATTGTGATGCTTCCCGACATCCTTTTTTATTATGCCCGCATGATCCACAGTTGGAGCATGTGTACTCTGCACCATGTCTCTTAATCCCATATTGTCCCGGTTCTAACTCACCTTCCTCTTTTCTTCTATTATGTTGTTGCGGTATTCCGGACTTCTTTTGTATGTTAGTCCAAGGAACGATTGGAGTCAAATTAGCCAAGGGCCACTCCTTGCTTGAATTAATTAAGTTTAATAAATATTCATATGCTCTCATGAACATCTCTCTTTTATACCAATGGTTCACATAGTCTTCAACCATTTCTCTACGATGAAGGACACACGATGTTGCATGTACACAAGGAATACCGGTGAGATCCCAACGCCTACAAGTACAACATCTCAAAGTCAAATCTACCGTCCACGTATCTCCACTACATTCTTGAACTTCAAATTTGTCGTCACCGTTCCATATCAAAAAATATTTGTGGGCATCCTTCTTATTCTTTTCCAATTTTTTTTGTATGGATGTGCACACCTCTCCACTAAATTTGAGCACCTTGTCCCGTTGTGTATGAAGTCTTTTCATTAGAATTACTCTTATTGTCTCCAACATAGTAATTATAGGCTTGTCTCTAGCCTTTAGGATCACATTGTTAAAACTTTTACAATAGTTATTTAACAACATATCACATTTGTGCCAAAGCTTAAAATAAGATCTTGCCCAATTTTTCCCATTTCTTTCTCGTACCCAATTATATGCCATAATGTCACACGCCTTTATCTTTTCCATCGCCGCATTAAAATCAACAATTCTACTTGCAGACGCAGCTCTCCATAGCAACTCCTTTAGTTCCAAGCCTCTAAATTTTTGCTTGAAGTTGTTATATATATGTTGAACACAAAAGCGGTGTTCGACATTGGGCAATAACTCTTCAATGACCTTTATTAGTCCCTTCTGCTTATCTGAAATGATTGTCCACAAGCGACTGTTCTCCATACACAAGTTTTCCATAAGGAGATTAATAAACCAAGTCCACGTCTTTGTATTTTCCTTTAAAACATAAGCATATGCAATAGGAAACATATTATTGTTACCATCAATACCGACGACACATAGTAGTACCACACCAGCAGTTGTTTTAATGTGAGTGCCATCCAAATCTATTATTAATCTACATCCAACCATGAATCCCTTTTTCAAAGCACCCCAACAAATATAAATGCTCTTGAAAATGCATGTCTGAGAGACTACGAAATGCTTACATTTTACCTTAATAGTAGTACCTGCATCACCTCTTGCATTGAAGTTGCAGGCCATTCCGGATTGCTCCTAATGTTGTGTTCATACTTAGAAGCCAAATATTTAACGTTGCAATGCCTGGAATCTGCAACTCTATAGCATGAGTGCTCCCTTTTAATTGTCTTGACTTGAAAAGTCCTATCATTCTTCGATATGAAAGAAACAAATAAAACCCAACCACAATTACACGTAAGTTGAATTTTATCGCTACAGTTTTTTGTAAATTTGATTGGTCTACCTTGCTTCACCGAATATAATATGACAGCATCCCTAAAATCTGTTGCTGAATTGAAGCACAACCCAACCTCAAACTCGAAGTTGTCATGATCTGCGTCTCCTTGATAAATTTGAATTTGTGAACCCTTGCGTTTTTCTTGCCTTATAGTAGGTAAACCAACATTCAGATTTGTTTTGGAATCTCTTATGCCTACAAATTCAATATCACCTTCGATACTTTGACAATATGAAGTGTCATCCAACTCAAATTCACAATCTACAAAATCATTCGTGAAAGAAGAATTAGAAGCTTCATCATCCTCTACCATAAAATCTGAATCACTATCACCATCAGACATCATTTCCTCTTGAGAGTCATATGCGCTAATTATCACATTATCCCATTCAACATCATCCATTGTATAAAATTAACACGAAAGGACTCTAGCGCCCACGATGTCGGAATGCACGAAGCATGAGCTATACCTGACGACTAACATTATACATGCAAAATAATAATAATACAACATGAGTATTTAGTGGTTTCATGCCCTATTTACAACCAGAAAAAAAGAATCCTAACTATTCTTTTAATGCAATATTGATATCAAGTAAGTCGTGTGCTGCTCTTCTGGTGGTCATTAAAGTCTCAGCCCTTCAATTATCTAATGACATGAAATGTACTATGCAAAATAAGCAAAAATAGGAAATTGGGTGGCTGGGAGGGATCACAAATGATGGAAATGTTACCCAAATCACAACTACCTGGTCGTGATGATGGAGGAGGCTCGCCTGAACTTGTGAGTTCGTCAGTCGTCGAGGAGGAGATCGACATTCAGTGCAGCGGGGATTAGGGCACGCTTGCGGTTCGCTGGCAGCGGAAAGGAGACGCGAATGCGTTACTCGTTGCTGTAGCGCCCACGATGTCGCTGCCGGGAACGACGAAGCAGGGAGGAATGACCGACAAAAATGCCGGCGATCACCAGGTCTGAAAGCACGAAGCAAGGAGGAAAATGGCGCCGTCCACCTAGTTTCACTTCTGAATACAACGTTAGAGAGGTGAGGACATTTCATGATAAAATTACCCTTCTTAATAGCACACCAGGGTGCAAAGTGCCAACGTCTTTGTATTTGGGGGGTGCATTTTGCCAATATTTAAGATTGAGGGTGCATTTTGCCAAAAAACTTATATTTCGGGGGTGCATTTTGCCAAAAGGCCGATTTTTTTTTATTATGGTTTTTGTGTTGTGGAAATTGCTCACCTGTTGTGAAATATGGTTACACCTTAATTGATTTGCATTCAATGCACATTTGATTTGAATTTTCATTTGCTCATGTTCTGTTTTGTTCGAAGTTTTCTGTAGGTTGGATTAAGTCCCCGAAGTCTTCGACAAATCTTTTGTAGGTAGATTGTTGAAGTTTCTCTAGGTATCGGTTTTAGCACTAGGAAGAAGTAGAGAAGAAAAATAAGTTGATTAATTGCTCCATTTCTTACTGCATGCCCTTCTATCTATAAAAACCTTTGATATCTTAGTCCATCATTTAGAAAAAGAACTAATTATTAGGGATCCATAGTTAATAATTAAGAAAACCAAACTAAAGACTTCACTTCATTACTTCATAAATAATGAAATCTCAAAGGACTCCAATCTGGTGACATTCCGTTAACTACTTAGGACCAGTTCGTTTTGGTGAAATTGGAGAGTTGGAATCAAAATTCAGTTCCCAATTCCAATTCCGTTGTTTGGCGGCCCAAAAACTTCATGGGAATGTGAATTCAATTGCATTCCTATGAGAATTTATTATTGAGGAAAGAGCTCCCCCGCATTTCCGACCCCTTGACACAAGAATTCTCAGTTCCGCGACTGAAGCCTGAAACCACACGCTCGCGACTCCAGCTCCCCTCGCGCTCGCAATTCCAGCCCATCAGCATGCGGTTCTCCTCCGGCAAAGCACTACAATCCTTCTCAGGGGACGGGATTCCCTCTTCTCTTCTCCGGCCATCCATAGGTAAGGCTTTATTTGTTTGTTTCGGTTTTGCCCTATTCTGTAATATTCTTCTAATTATTTTCGTGTGAAAAACGACTGCTTCCAAATTTTAAAGAATCTCTTTCTTTCGGCTATGAATTTTGCCTTATTGACCTAATCTTGTTCACAAGTTCAACTGAAATTTCTTTCTCTTGAGTGATGATGTTGAGATCAAATCTCGCTACTCTCTGGATACATTGACTTTGCAACTCACCGAGTTTCGAGCGAAAAGCGACGAGAAGTATTGTCATTACATCTTCCATGAGAGCTTTGTCCAAGAAGTTAAGAAGACGACGCTATAAAAACAAATAAAGAATTGCATCAATGTTATTATTCCCGGAGGGATTTTTTTTTATTTTTTATTTGAAAATTTCAGTAGAAGTTCAAATTCCACAAGTGCATTTGGACTAAATTAGAACAATTGATACCCATTTCAACTGCAGTCTCCATGAAATTCTTAATCCTCAGGTCTTGTTTTAGATATATAATACCAGCTGCATGAGACAGTTAATCATTATGCCATGCATTGGACTATATTGAAAAGGCCTCATCAATATCAAGATGTGTTTTTCTTAGTAAAATTTTTTTTCTATGAATAATCCAATGTTTGCAAAATTGTTCAAAAATATGCAAAAAGGCTTATACATATTATTGTCTGTCAATCTCATTGGAGACCTCATTTCCCTCAAGCAGATGGGCCCCATTGATGAGTATTTGGAGAGATTTCAGGTTCCACTCGCATATGCTTTTTCAGTTCCCCTGTCACATCAAGTGTCCATGTTTACGACAGGTCTCCATGAGCGTCTTTTCCTCGAAGTGAAGTTTCAGACACCTACATATCTTACCACTGCTATGAGCATTACACATCTATGTGAAAAACACGTATTAATGGATCGACCTTACAACGATTGATGTGGAGGGGAGGGGCCCTCTCAGAGGTTTTGGACTTTGTCAGAGCCCGTGATAAAATCTCCGTTTAAAGGGGAAGGAGAGAGATCGACAACCGGCCATGCGTCACTTATTATCACATCCTCACGGGCGAAGACAAATCGCAGATCTATGGGGCTATGTTACAACTGCGACGAGATCTACTCGCGCGGCCATAATTGGAAGCACCTATTCATTTTGTAGGCGGACGTCGCATCAGAAAGGAGGAAGAGGATGAGGATGACCATGGGGACCTCGAGGTTTCACTCCATTCCATTGACGGCCCATGCTCAGGGGAGACCCTTTATATACCAATTCTCGTTGTTGATCATCTTTTGGTCACCCTTTTGGACACATAGAGCATACACAACTTCATTAGTGAGTGACCGCCGGACGACTCAATCTGACAACGATGAGCTACCTCCGCCTGAGTGTTGCACTGACCAATGGGAGTACTATGGAGTGCCAAGGTATCTGTCGTGCTGTACTATGGAGTACCAAGGCCTTTAAGGCCCTTTAGCAGGCCTTTAAGGCCCTTTAGCAGGCCTTTAAGGCCCTTTAGCAGGCCTTTAAGGCCCTTTAGCAGGCCTTTAAGGCCCTTTAGCAGGCCTTTAAGGCCCTTTAGCAGGCCTTTAAGGCCCTTTAGCAGGCCTTTAAGGCCCTTTAGCAGGCCTTTAAGGCCCTTTAGCAGGCCTTTAAGGCCCTTTAGCAGGCCTTTAAGGCCCTTTAGCAGGCCTTTAAGGCCCTTTAGCAGGCCTTTAAGGCCCTTTAGCAGGCCTTTAAGGCCCTTTAGCAGGCCTTTAAGGCCCTTTAGCAGGCCTTTAAGGCCCTTTAGCAGGCCTTTAAGGCCCTTTAGCAGGCCTTTAAGGCCCTTTAGCAGGCCTTTAAGGCCCTTTAGCAGGCCTTTAAGGCCCTTTAGCAGGCCTTTAAGGCCCTTTAGCAGGCCTTGATCACTGCCCCAGTCCTCTGCTTATCAGATTTCACCGAGCAGTTCCTGGTCGAGTGCGACGCATCGAGGCATTATTTTGGCGCCGTGCTACCATAGGGAGAACATCCAGTTACCTTTTTTTAGTTGGAAGGATGTTGCTTACCATCAGAAGTTACTAGCTTACGAGATAGAGTTGATCGGCCTTGCCAAGGCGGTGCAGCACATGCGACCATACTTATGTGGGCGGTCCTTTATGATTCGTACAGACCATTTCAACCTAAAGTACTTACTGGAGTCTTATCTCAACACTGTTCCTTAGTAACGCTGGGTGAGCAAACTTTTAGGATTCAATTTAGTTTAGTGTATAAGGCTAACGCCCCGAACTGTGTTGGCGACACACTCTCTCGCCGAGACCGGCATGTCGGGGTCCTTTTATCCAACTTCCTGCTCACCCCCGAGATCCTCAAACGACTGTGTCTAGAGATACATTGTGCTTCTGTTCTCGTGGAGCTCAGTAGAAGGATTGCAGAAGGGCGACTCCCGCCCACCGGACTGTATAGGACTGACTGGTGCACTACAGGGGACGAGTGTATTTGCTCCCTTCTGCTTCCCTCATCAACGAGATAGTGGATAACACCCACATGTTGGGTCACGAAGGAGTGTATAAGACTATTCAGAGCATTCACACCGATTTCTTTTGGAAGGGATTGAGGCAAAGTGTTTGAGATTTTATTGTCGCTTGCACTGTTTGTCAGCGCCACAATACGAAGCATCTTCTTCCAGCGGGCCCTCTTCAGCCACTTCCGATCTCCATGCAGATTTGGGCCGACATATTGATGTATTTCATCTAGGAGATACCTACGTCTAGAGGCAAGTCTATCCTCTTGGTGGCGCTGGACCTATTTTCGAAGGGGGATGCACTTCATCGCATTGAGTCGTTCACAAAAAGCGGTGGGAATTGCCCATGCCTTCTTCATGGAGGTTTTCCGGCTACATGGCCTATTCGAACACATTATGCCAGGCCGGGACAAGGTGTTCATTTAGCCACTTTTCGAAGGAGCTTTTCACACTCTGCGACACCAAGCTTTCCTTCTCTTCGGCTCACCACCCACAGTCGGATGACCACACAGAGGTCATTAATCGAACCATCGAGATGTACTTGCACTGCATCACATGGAATCACTCCAAGGATTGGGTTTGATAGCTTCCATGAGTGGAGTATTACTACAATAAGTCCTATCGTTCTTCATTGCAGACGACGCCCTTCCACCTTATCTACAACTGGGATCCTCCCCGCCTATTGTCTTACGAGGGCAGCACCGCCAACGTGGATGTCGTGAACCTTGACCTTCAGAATCGGGATCAGATTCAATCACTCGCACATGAGCGCATCCTTCAAGCCCAGGCGCGCATAATGATTGTTTACAATCGGGGACATTGCGAGCTCGTCTTTGCTTCAGGATAGTGGGTGTAGCTCAAGCACCCTTCATATTGTCAAACCTTTGCAACATGGATCCCCTATCAGAAGTTGGGCGCTAAGTTCTATGGATCCTTCAAGATCCTCTAGCGCATTGAAGAGGTAGCTTATCTCCTATAGCTATTATAGGAGGCCTGAATTCATGACGTCTTTCACGTATCCCAACTGAAGCACTTTCATAGATCACAACCCATGACCTCCTTGGTGAACCTTCCTCCGTAGCTTCATGTCAAGCTTGGTCTCAACGGGGAGGGAGATTTTATGGACCCACACTAGGGCATGACCTACCATTGTGAAAGAGTTCAGTTGTCTACCTAAATCAACTAGAGGGGGGGTGAATAGCTGAGTTGTGCGTTTTTTTGCGGAATAAAAAAATTAGCGATCGATGCACAAAAAATAATCAAGCAATCACAGAGGACACAGAGATTTATAGTGGTTCCCCAACCTTGGGTACATCCACTTTCCACTCACCGATCTAGCAAAGCACTAGACTCGGCTGCTCCACTATCTCGGATTGAAAAACCAATCCTACTTCTCGGAACAACGTTCCTACAACTCGATCCACAATACGGATCTACACTCGGAAGATGAAAACTTCCTACAACTCGGAGAACGAAGCTCCTATACTCAGAGAGTAATCTCCTACAAGAATAAATTGAGAATATGAAATACAAACAATAATATTTCTCAGATCTAGAGATTTCGGCCAAGGTCTTCTTCCTTCAACTTTGCGGCACAATCGGAATAATTTGAAGAAGTCTCGGCAAGATCCTGATCTGGCAATTTCTTGACTCACACAATCAAAAAGAAGATGAAGAGTTGAAGAACAATCTCGATCTGCAAGTTGACTGATCTGAATCTTCTTGAACAAAAGCCCTAGGCGATTTGCACGATGAGGATCGACGACAGCTTCCGTTTAGGAAAGAGAAAAATGGATTCAGAATTCTTAGAATATTTCTTTTCAGCGCTTGTTAGGGTTAGTCTTACTGACAAGACCTTATATAAGATCTCCCTAGCGGTCATAATTAGCATTAACGACGTCCACGTGGACAAATCACATCAAGTCATTTGAAAATCCCGTCAGTTTAGGACTTAGCGAATTTTCTGGAAAACTGACTGAATTACTCGAGTAAAATAAGAACTACTCGAGTACTATGATGAGTTCTCGAGAAGACAATGTTAGACTACTCGAGAAGAAGATATTCAAAAAATTCCGAACAGAATCTATAATTACTCGAGTGGAATAAGAATTACTCGAGTGCTAGAAAGGTCACTCGAGTGTTGGAGATGAACTACTCGAGAAAAAGACTTAGAGAAAATTCTGGGAGTTTAAAACTGATTACTCGAGTACTGGATCTAGACAACTCGAGAAGTAAGCAGATTTCTCGAGTACATAAATAATACTACTCGAGTGAGGTAAATACAACTCGAGAACTTTGCTTCTGTCACTCGAGACAAAGAGCTTATCTACTCGAGTGGTGAACTTGATTACTCGAGTATAAGACTTAGAAAAATTCTGAGATGAAAAATCTGTTAACTGGAGAATAAGAAGGGGTCTACTCAAGTAATGAAACTGGCCACTCGAGAACTATGTTCTGACTTCTCGTGAACCATTCCCTTACTCAAAAGTCAGACATAACTCACTCGAGTACTATCAAGAAATCTACTCGAGTACTTAAGTTCTTCTCGAGTAAAATACTTGGAAGAAAATTGTTTCCTGAAAATTTTTCTTTCTTCTATGGAATCAGCAACATGTCTTTCTCCAACAATCCTAGTGCTTGAAAAATGAAGTGTATCCCAATAGAGAGGCTATACATGAGTCAACACCATCTATCACACAATGAGGGATTACATTGTATGGTACTGTGTTTGGTGACCCATTGTAGACTGACATTGGTCTACACTTGACAATTAAGTCCTGCAAACACATAACTCAAACAATACCTCAAATACAACTTAATTCATCTTAGTTCAAAGGCGACTTCACCAAATCTAGGTTATTGTGGATACAATACCCAACACATTGCCGCCGCACCATGCCACTCACCGTTCGCCATTCCGCCACCGGTGCTCGCCAATCGCTCGTGACCCTACTTCCTACACCTTCCGCTTGTTCCTAAATCGCAACCCGCCAAATCCCCACCCGCCTGCTTCGTATCTCGCTTTTGCCTGCATCGCGACCCTCTAAGCCCGAACTGCCTGCCTCGTCTCTTGATTCGCCTACATTGTGCCTGCCAAGCCAATCCCTTCGGCCTCGTCTCTCGTCTCTGCCGCATTGTCGGCGTACAACGAACCCGTAACGATCTGCCACATCATTTGCCACATCGATCTGTCGCATACAGTAAACCCACATCGCGCCGCCGCATCGTCCGCGCACAGTGACGCAAGCCGCCATCCTACTGCTCGTCCCAACACCGCAACACCTCTTCGTCTCTGCTCGCTGCCGTTCCAGCCTCCCTTCCGGTGTGGCTTCACTGCTTTCCCTAGGCTGTTGCTCGAATGTCTCCAAACACTCTCTCCGCCGATGATTTCCCTCTGGATGCAGCCACCGACGCGCTTAGTCGTTGCGTGGAGGCTCAAGAGTAACTCGTCGCCTCCATGCATGCCTCGCTCCTCGCCCTTCACTCTATGATTGACTCCTTCCAGGCATCCAGCGCCACCATTTCCGCCGCGTCCGGCTCCGGTTTACCAGTGGACGGTGACTCTCTCCTCGGCAGTGGGCCGCCGCCTATTCCCTCAGATACCACTCCCCTACCCATTCCGGGCCGGTCCGCCCTCTCCCTCGACATTGCCACTTTTGCCGGCGTTGACCCGATGGGTTGGATCGCCCAAGCGGAGCAATACTTCCACCTACACTTCACTCTAGAACAGGACAAGGTGTCCGTCGTTCTTGTCAGCCTCTCTGCGCTCCATTGTGCTTGGTGACTCCGTCAATCTAACCAATTATTCTCCTGGTCCGAGTTCAAACATGAGATGATTTGACGGTGTGACACCCGCTATTCTGTTTCCTTCGCTATCGAGCGTCTTCGTGGCGTCCGCCAGACAGCCGACCTGGATGATTATATTGATGAGATCGCCGCCCTGGTCACCCACGACCCCGGGCTGTCGCTCGATCATTACCCGTGCTTCTCCATTCAAGGTCTACTCCCACATATCCACTCTCGTCTACGGGCGCACCACCCCCAGGCAGTCTCCGACGCCCTTACTTGGCGAGTCTGGTGGAAGCCGACCTCTCCCCTCGACCACTTGCTCCTGCGGCGGACCACCACCAACCTCGGTCACCTTGGAGACCATCCACCATGACTTCTTTGCCGCGGCCGCCGCTGGGTGAAACCAGCCGGGCCGGCAACTGACCCTCATCGCTCCTCGAATAGTTATCATAATGAGCTTCACAACAATGATTTATGTTTTCGGTGCCATCAACCCTACTCCCCCAACCATGAGTACTCCTTGAAGAGTTCCACGTCATCATCAGCGATGTTGACCCTGAGGTTACCCTGACTGACTCTAAGGCCCTGGAGCTTTCAGTGGAGGATACCCCTTTCGACCCTAGCCACGACCCCGGGCTGTCGCTCGATCATCTACAGCGACGCTAGCCATAATCTCATCTCTGAGCACCTGGTGCAGCATCTCCATCTTCTTTCGGTTCACTCACCTGATTTTGCGGTCCGCCTTGGTGATGGGTGACGCCGACCATCTCAGGGTCGTTGCACTGGCCTGTCTCTCTCCATGGGCTCCTTTTCCGTGATCGCGAATTTCTACGCATTCGGCCTCGGCGTATCGATGCCGTTTGGGGGTTGCTTGGCTCCGCACGATCGGCGATGTACGCGTCAATTGGGAGACTATGTCCACGCAGTTCCTCCACGTGGGCCGACCTTCTCGCCTCGACAGTGACTCCTCTCTCCTTCGCTCTCGCATCTCCCTCTGCACGATCTAGCGAACCACAGACGTCGGCCTCTCCGCGGAGCTGTGGCCCCCTCTCGGGCTCGTCTGATATTCCTTTCCCTTCCCCGACGGACCTCCTAGTGCTTCCCACTGTGCTCGCCTACGTCATCCAGCCTCCGACATGATTTCCACCAGCCCGGCCGACCGATCACGCAAACTTCCTCTAGCCTAGGACCATAGCAGTCTCGGCGCGGTCGTGCTGTTCTGACCATGAGCGGAATGATGAGCTCGAGCTTGCGGTGCAGGGGATGCTGATGGGGGCCTTACCCGTTCTGGTGCGATCCCATTTTCTAGCCTGGTTCTTTTGGTGCGAAAGAAAGATGGCAGTTGGCGCCATACTACCCAGCCGAGATACTTGATCATCCCCGCTACCACCTTCAGGGGGACTCGGGTTTGCAGGAGGTTCTTGTTGTTGGGTTTTACCGTCCGGTGTCCGAAACCACTTTGCCCCGAGATGAATTCTATTTCTATTCCTCCGACTATTATCTTGAGGACAAGACATATTTTCCGAATGTCGACATTGTTGCGGCTGCGCATGTCGATGAGACGCGTGCATATCAACGAGATACGTGCATACCGACGAGACATCGTGGCGAGTTTACACACCTAGACAGGCGACGAATACTAGCCCGCCGATCGTGAAAGAGCCTGCCGAGGAGCACACCACTTAATTATTTTTATTTTGATATTATTTTGAGTTTTACTATTTACAAACCACTTTTGTTATTCACACTTGCTCCTATAAGGGGTATTGCATGCCTGTATTTTTTGGCATGCTTGAATGAATGAAATTTAGGGTTGTTTCCTAATATTTCTTCTCTACTCTAGTCCCTCTCTTTTCCCTCACCACCGCCGCACCCCCCCCCCCCCTTGTTGGATTTCTCTTCAGGATCGTTTCATTGATTATAATACCTTAAAACTTGAAGAAATACCTAAAAGAATGTTTTATTCTCACTATGCTATTATAGGGACTGCTTCTTCTATATTCCCTCATCCTCAGTTTCCGGTAACATGTGAACTAAGATAAATGACTGGAATAATTTCATAAATTCCCATGAAAATAGACAGATTGCATAAGATAAATTTTAAAAGAATTATCTTCTCATGTATCTAATTTAAAAAGTTACTTTGTTTGTATCCACCGGGAAATTGTACGTAGTTTTTTTTTTATCTTTACAAGGTTTACATTTAAATTGTTTTTGTTTAAATTATGATTAGATAAGTGAGTGAGAAAATTAAATTTTTAGATAATTCTGGTTTTAAATTATGACAAACATAAAAAAATAAAACAAACAATGAAGTATGTATTATTGTGGTTACTATTTGGAGGGATGAAGTTGTTGGGGTAAGTAGAAAATGTGATAAAATATTAGCTATTAAATTGATCATAAGAAAGAGAACTATTAATGTGATCAGAGTTTACGCACCACAAGTAAGATTAAGTGAAGCTATTAAAGTTTAATTTTCGGAAGATTAGATGATTTAGTAAGAAAAATCCCACAATGAAAAGATTTTCATAGGAGACTTAAATGGATATATAAGGAAGAAAAATGTAGATTATACAACCATTCATGAAGGATTTGGATATGAAGAAAGAAATGAAAAAAGATGAACTATTTTAGAATTTGTCGTAACATATAAGCTAATCGTGACAAATACGCTTTTCATAAATAGGGAAAAACATTTAATTACGTTTAAAGACGGATCAAATAAGTCACAAATTGATTATTTTATGACTCACAAAATGGATAAAATAATTTGTAAGGATTGCAAAGTCGTACTAGAAGAAAATTTGACAACAGAACATAAGTTAGTGGTGTTAGACGTACAAATTAAATATAATAAATTTAAGAACAAAACAAAAATGTTGCCAAAAATCCGATGACGAAACTTAAAATTGGAAAAACAGTTTGTTTTCAAGACAGCAGTTCCGAAACAACTACTTGATAACCCTTATGTTGATCTTAATGTTTCATGAGAAGTTATGTTTCACATTTAAGAATAAGTGTAAAGAATGTACTTGGATTATCAAAAGGTCGTGCACCCCCAAATAAAGAATCTTGATGGTGAAAAGAGAAAGTGCAAGACAAAGTGAGGGCAAAGAGGGTCAGTTATAAATCACTTTACGCTTGTAGGAATGATGAAAACTTAGCCAGATATAAAGTCGTCAAAAAAAGCTAAACAACAAGTCAAATTTATAAAGAATTTTATAAGCGACTAGATACCAAAAATGAAGTAAGTGACATATATAAAGTTGCTCGAGCTAGAGAAAGAAAGATAAGAGATATAAGACAAGTAAAATGCATAAAAGATGAAACATATACAATTTTGACGGATGATGTGGATATTAAAGATCGATGAAAAAAATACTTTTATTAATTATATCATGAAAAAAAGATAATGAATTGATTTTGAAAGAATTAAATAAATCAGAGTAGTATAAGAACATAACGTTTTATCGTAAAATTCAAGTATCAGAGGTAACTGATGCTCTAAAGAATATGAAAAATAAAAACACGGTTGAGGCGGACGATATACATATTTAAGTATGAAATCGACGTTGATGGTAAGGACAACCTAACTCCCAAATCCATTAGAAGACTTTCCAGGCAGGTTAGTTCTGATGTAACAGCTGCCATCGCACGGTACTCAGCCTCAGCAGACGAACGAGCAACCATCGTATGTTTCTTACTCCGTCATGTGATAAGATTTACTCCAAAGTATGTACAAAAACCAATAGTAGAACGTCGATCATCCAACGAGCCTGCATAATCCGCATCAGAGTATGCAATAAGAGAAAGAGATGAAGATGACTTATACATAAGACCTTGCCCTGGGGCAGTCTTCAGATACCTGAGAATGCGTTCCACTGCCTGAACGTGAGAAACCCGTGGGGTATGCATAAACCGACTGACTACACCAACCGCAAATGATATATCTGGTCTCGTAACGGTTAGGTATATCAATTTTCTCACAATACGGCGATAGTATTCCAGATTTGGAAGTCGAGAATCAGACTCAGATCCCGGAGCACGTAACATATGGTTGACTTCCATTGGGGTTTCCACAGGTTTGCAACCCGAGAGACCAGCATCTTTCAGAAGGTACATATGTAATACTTACGCTGAGATAAGACAAGGCCATCACGTCGTCGTGCTACATCTAGTCCAAGAAAATATCAAAGATTTCCCAGATCTTTGATTTGAAAGATAGAATTTAAATGCTGCTTAACATGTTGTATCCCAGCTGAGTCATCAACAACGATCAGAATATCGTCCACATAAACCAGAAGTATTGTAGTCCCAGTTGATTGGTGACGAGTGAAGAGAGAGGAATTTACCTAGTTTTATTTGAAGCCAACCTCACAAACAGCCTTGCTGAATTTGCCAAACCACGCCCGTGGAGACTGTTTGAGATCATAAATAGATTTTCGAAGTAAACATACACGAGACTCCCCCGTGGTCTCAAACCCGGCCGGTTGATGCATATATATAGTTTCAAGAAGATCGTCATTCAAAAAAGCATTCTTGACATCCAGCTGATGGAGGGGCCTGTGGCGATGAACAACTAAGGAGAGCAAGACCCAAACCGTATTTAATTTTGCGACTGGGGAGAATGTTTTCTCATAATCAAGATCGTACTGTTGAGTAAAACCCCGTGCTACAAGCCGGGCTTTTAAGCGATCAATTGTCCCATTTGCGGTATGTTTGATTGTAAAGATCCACTTGCAGCTACGACAACTGTGGCCAGGAGGAGGAGACACAAGATCCCAAGTATGATTACCCCACATAACAGTCATTTCTTCATCCATGGCGGCACGCCACGCTGGATGCTGGAGAGCTTCCTGCACAGAGTTAGGTATAGAGATAGCGGAGAGAGTGAGCAAAAGTAAGAAGAGGTGGAGAGAGCCGATGTAGAAAGACATAATTTGCCAAGGTATCAGAGGGAAACGGTCCGGCCTGTGTCTGTTTAACCGCCTGGTCCTCCTGTTAACTCGGCGGCTTGTTCTCCTGCTTATCCGCTCTGGCTTGCGGTCTCCTCTCTTTCTAACCGCGACTTCCCGCGTAGTTATGTTTTCTTGTCTGCTCCTCTTGCTCTCTCTCGTGGCTTCCACCTCTCCCCCAATTCCCTTTTTTAAACTCTCTGTCAGGTGGGACCTTCCTCCCTTGTTTCCCTCTGCCCGCGCGGCTTCATCCGTGTCTACCCACCGGGTTCAGTCTTCTCGCTGCTCACCACTCTTCTCTTCTCGTCTCGACTTCTCTTAGTCGCTACTCGCTGCGGACTCCTTATCTACCTGCCGAGTTCTTGTCTTCTCTTCTCTTCTCGTCGCGATATTTTCTTAGTTGTTCCTCTCCTCGCTTATCGCCGCGACTTTTCTTTGTCGCTGCGAATTCCCTAACTGCTGCGAGCTCCGCTCTTGGTCGCGACATCTTTTCTTGCCGCTGGTGTGCTCACCGTGACCGTGCGGACTTCTCGCGCGGTACCTTCTCGACTTAGTCGCCGCGACTTGTCTTGTCGCTTGCGGCTTCTGCTCTCTGCTGCGGGCTCCGCATATTGGTCGCGGCATCCTCCTTGCCGCTGGTGTGTTACCACTGTGACCGTGCGGCTTCTCCTCGTGTCTAGGCGCGACGACTTCTCCCAGCTAACCGCTCCGCATCTTGGTCGTGGCTTCTTGCCGCTGGTGTGTTGACATCGAGACCGTGCGGCTTCTCTTGCTCTCTAGTCTTGGCGGCTTCTCTTCTCTTAACGCTCCGGATCTTGGTGCGGTCTGTCTCTAACCGCCCCGTCTGGTGCCTGTTCATTAGCCTCTGTTTCGTCTAATCACTGCCGCTCAGGGTTCTTTCCGCCTTGCCTCTGTTTTCTTGGCCGCTACGGGGTCTCTCCTTACCGCTGCAGCCTGTTTCTTTCCGCTACGGGCTCTTTTCTACTCGCTGCTTCTCACGCGGTCTCCTCTAGTCGTGTGCGACCTCGTCTTACCGCTGGTGCCCTCACAGCTTCGTCTCTCGCTGCCCTCATCGCTCTTCCGTAGTAGCCGCTGGTGCTGTCCGGCAAGCCGCGTGCTTTCTTGCCGCCCAGTTTCTGTGCTTATTCGCAGCTCAGGATTATGACATCCGATTCCACCACTGCTGATGATATTGCTGCGTTGCGTGCTCAACTTCATCAACTTCAAGAGGTGGTTAATCGCTCCTCTGGCTCCGTGGCCTCTGATACCATGTATGAAACAATGGGCAAACCTTGTATATCCTTCTTCATACATCCAAATACAAGAGAAAGTACAAATATATAGGAGAAGAGAGGGAGGAAGAATCATATACAATAGGTGTGGGACTAAAGGAGAAAGAAGAAATGAGCCTATAAATGAGCCTTTACATCATTTATCCTTCTATCATCTAACAGGAATGAGCTGTGAGGTAGAATGATATGAAAAATCATAAAACAGTTTGGAAGAAGTCCGTTTGCATAGAACATATATAGTGTTTAAGTCATATTCTACTTGATTTTATTTATTAATGTTAAAACATATTTATTATTTTTAAATAACTAATATCAATTGATATTTTCTATCTATTAACGTATATATTAACATATATATATTAATACATCAATTTTATTTTATTTTATACATTATTAATACTAATAGTTATATATATTATATTTATTAACCTTACATATATGTAATTAAATTAAGCTATAAAATATTTTATTTAATTAATATTTATTCTAATTTACAATTACATTACATTGCTCTCTAATATTTTTAGCGTTAATATATACCTTAGTGATGAGGATCTATCAGATCGTGCACCAGGTGGGGTTCGCCGCAAGGCGGGACCCACGTCGTGTATTCGCGCAGGAGGACTTGACCGGATTGCCGATCTGGCTTCGCGGATGTGTCTGGTTCCGCGTCGCGAGTCGAGTTCATATATTACTTTATATATTTTTGTTTATTATTATTGTATTTAAGTGTTTTTCCCCCCAACCAATCATAGCCGTTGATTGAGGATGCCCTAATCTTCATATTATTATAAATAGAGGTGTTAGAGGCTGATCTAAGGCATTGCAGGTTTTGGAGAAAGAAAATCCCGGAACTCCGCGATCACCCCACGGTGCCGACGCCGTAGAGTAGGGTTTGTGTGTCGCACCGACATCCTGCCCTAGAAGCTTAGGTTTGTGCACCCCATAGCCTACCCTACATAATTTTGGTATCAAACCGAGGTTAGGCCTTCTGCTTGCTTCGTAGTTGTAGGATATATAGAGAACGCATGTCAAATCCGTTAGTCACCGGCGACTGAGCGGCGAGCTCAAATTCGGGTGTCGCTTTCACTGAGTTTCAGCGTCTTATCCTAGATCGTTTTGACGCCTCAGGTGCCCAGTTCGACGATGTGCGTCATGATCTTGCCGAGGTGAATCTCTGTTTAGACCACTTAGAGAATGTCAGGGACACTACAACATAGCATGACGATTCGCTTGAGGACGACCCTGATGCTCCACGTCCTGACCAGCGTCCGAGAGATGGTCATCCTCCTGTATACTGTCACCGTCGTGATATTCCTTACCAAGCCCCAGCTCCGTCGGCAAGGCGAAATCCTAGCGATTGAGCGTAGGCAAGCTACGACGCGTGATATACCTCCACATCAGCGTGATGAGTACCATATGCCACGTCTGCCTCAGCCTGACCCCAGTGATCGTGCACCCCCACACGATCGCCGTGATCATCACCACGATGAGTATTATCCCCCAGGTCTGAGAGAGCGTGGTTCCCCCACCCGCTCGATACGACTATGCCTATGATGATCACCCCGAGGATTATCCCGACCCACGGAGAGGTGGCCACTACTTTTATATCACTGGTCGTATTCGACTCGACGACCCTTCGTTCGACGGTCGTCTGGATTCGAAAGCTTTCCGCGATTGGCTCCTGGATATGGACCACTATTTCGAGTGGTATAATATGAGTGATGAGCGTTGTGTTCGCTTCGCAAAAATGAAGCTGGTTGGACAGACTAAGGTATTCTGGATTAGCGTAGAGAGAGCTTTGGAGCGAGAGGATTATTACGCCATCGCTAGATGGGATGAGATGAAGCAGAGACTGAGAGAGAAGTACCTCCCCGCGTCTTACCGAGATCAGTTGTTTGAGCAATTATAGAATTTACGAGTGGGGACACTCACCGTCGCCGAGTATATGGCTCGCTTTGATGATATAGTCGTTTAAAGTGACGTCTCAGAGGAGCCTACTGTCACCGACTCTCGTTTCAAGGTAGGCTTACGTTCTGAAATTCAGAGAGTGCTGATTCTCCACCGCTTAGAAACCGTCGATCAGATATTTTAGCTCGCTCTCGAGTACGAGCAGTACCTCTGGTCATCTAGCACGAGGCTGTTCCCCTCTCGGACTGATTCCTCGACTTTTAGGAAACCCTCTCCGTCCCAGACCACCACGGCTGCACCCTCACGTGTTCCCACGGACACTAATGGCATGTCCGTCACCACTGATGGCTAGCGAACTGGGGGCATTATGTGCTATAGATGTTCTGGTAGAGGATACGTGGCGGCGCAGTGCCCCACGCGGACCCTGCTAGTTGAGGATGAAGGGAAGGGTTTAAAGGAAGTTGAGGAGGTTACGAAAGAGATTAAGGCCACTATCGAGGAAGGTTGGGAGAGTGACGCATATAGATCATTGGAGGTGGGAGTGATTAAGCGCCTCCTATATACCCCTCGTGTAGATGAGGATTGGCGACACACCACCATCTTTTACACGTACTTTCCGAGTGCAGGCGGACCCTGCAAGCTGACCATCGACAGTGGGAGTTGTGTGTACATTGTGGCCCAAAAGGGGCTTGAGCGTATGCAGGTGAAGGCAGAGCCACACCCCTACCCCTATTGTGTCGTCTGGGTAGATAAGACGACAATTCAGGTGACCCAGCGCTGCCTTGTCCCGATTAGCATTGCCTCATTTCAGGATCGGGTCTGGTGTGATGTCATCCCTATGGACGTCGCCCATGTGTTACTCGGCCGTCCCTGACTATTTGATCGCGACGTCACGTGTTTTGGCCATTTGAACATGTGTATATTCTACGACAAGGGGCGAAAGATTACGTTGACGCCAACCCAACCCAGGGAGAGATCCAAAGGGTGTGGTTGAGCCATCTGTGAGTACGAGTGCCTCGAGGCCCCTACATATCTTGAGGCGAGGTAAGTTCCTGCGAGATAGTATTGAGTCGAATATCATTTCCGTTGTGGCCGCCACTCCAGCATCTGAGGACACCCCTTTTGACCACTCCCTAGCCGTGCGTCCCCTTCTAGATGAGTTTGCAGATATTATGTCGATGAGCTCCCCGATGAGCTTCCCCCTCCACGGGACATTCAACATGCTATTGACTTAGTCTTGGGGGTCCCCACTGCTTGGGTTCACATACTTGCGAAGTTCGTAGTATGACGTTAGATCTCCAACATTAAATATCATATGGATGCCCATACTTGCATGTATATCACGATCATAGGTATTTACTTCGATTTGTCTCATGATTATATATGGATCCATTCGCCTACCGCTCAAACTTTTAGCAGGCTTCACACAGAGTCTCACAACGCAGATTCTAATCATCAGGTGCTCGCCTTCATGACATTCCTGCCCTTGTTAAAGAAGATCCACATGCGATTTATAGAATTTATTACCAATATTGATTTTCCGTCGGATCGACTAATGTAACACATGTAAATGAGGAACATATAAATCAACGGACTCATGCAGATAAAACAAATGAAGAGCGAACTACTCAACAAACTCATGCAGACAATGAAAATGATGCGAATAAAACAGGACATACGATACACTCGCTAGGGGAGAATCTAATAATGATCGGGATGTCTCTAAAATGTGGTGACATATTTGGAGGCTCTCTCGGTGGGGTGTAAAAAAACTCATCCCGTGTGTGCCGAGTGTTCCGGTGACCGTACGAGACACCTACACTCAAATACGTGCTCGTAATGAACCAGATGTCTCTCGGGGAATGTAAAATATCAGTGGGCTCAATAGGAGGTACGTATGAAAAGTTATCGAGAATGCGACGGCCATCTGAGTGAAAATCGTGTACAGCGACTAGAAGACGTGACTCTATAGTGTGCTGAATATCCCCAAAAATAAAGAACTCGTCTGGTGGGTCAGCAGGTGTTGCATCCCAAAACTCATCGAGAGTACGATGTGTCAGTAGGTGATGCACTCAATATTGGATGCTCCACACAATATCCATCCTTTGGGGCATGGCCAGGGACGATAATGGAAGAGACGTCAATGAATCGATACTCATACATGCGGGCCTCTCCTGAATCTCATCCTCACCAGGATGCGGTGGGTCATCAGAAGGCTCAACTTGGGGCTCGTCATAGAACTCATCACTAGGGTCACGGTCCTCCAGATGAGTATCATCGTAAGGGGTAGTGTTCCCGTGAGTGGGTGACATAGCCACTACGAACTCAACCCCAGACTCTGGGCTCTCGGTCCTGATATGACTCAGAGCAATGAGAATGGGAGAGGGACATAGATCTACTCTCAAGAATGGGTCTGTCGGCGTGGTGTCAAGACATGAGTCTAGGGTAGAGGTGCTAATCAATCCAGGACATGACATAAGTGGGGGACTAGATGAGGGACACAATACTATAGACTCAATAGGTCGATCAGGCTCACTCTCAGTCGCGGTCACCAAAGGAGCATTGGAAACAAAAGATAGGTCACTCACTGGGCTAAGCACCTCACTGGGGTGAGCAATCCGCATCAGGTATCACTTCTGTCGTGGCTGACAGGACAATGGTAGGCATCGTGGTGACCTCAGTATGAGAGAGACTCGTACTGCAGAGGTCAAGGTGAGAATCTCATCGACTAGCTCTTGCGGATCTCAAAGACTGTTCATAACGCAAAACGAGCTGATATGTCTGCTCGAGGGACTTCGAACTATGATAAATAACCTGAGTACGCATGTCAGATCAAAGTCTAGGCCGAAATCAGGAAATGGTCATGGCTGGCTTCTCTCGGATATTACTCATCACCACTAACTCATCAAAATGGTCCATGTACTCAACAACAAACATGAATCCTTGCTGAAGGAAAAATAATTACTCGAGCAAGCGACTCTGATACGACAAAGACAAATACTTCTAACACAATATACGCTTCATGTCCACCTAACTAGTGATGTGATGAAGACAATCTCGCTCGTGAGTCCTCTTAACGCTAGACCAATATGCTCTCGTCGGATCTAAAAGCCGAAGTTTCGCAAACTTGATGCGACACTCACCAAATAACTTAAAATGATCAAGATAACTCTCCATATCCACGTGCCAAATGTAACATCCGAAATCTGACGCGAAAAATTATTTAATTTGTAGGGGCAAGTCGTGACAGATTCTGATCGAGACAACGCGTCGCCGAGGTATAACGTTATTTTTCCTCATGATATCGACCGTTAGTTCGTTAAGTGCGATAATAATAGTGCGTGACGCATTTTATTTTAGTGACGCGCGCGGTGAAATGAGTTAATTTTCAAGAGAATTAGTGTAGGGGTGCCAATAACAAGTTTTCCCCCTCTCATGCGGTTATCAAAACCGCAAAGCCGTGGATCTTAAAAACCCGCACATCTCATTTCACGGGAGAAAAAACGTAGCCCGTCACCCTTCCTCCCGATTTTTCTTCCGCCCCGTCTCCCACACGCAGCGACGCCGGACGAAGCCGACGCCTCCCGCGAGCCATTCCGTCGGCCAATCCTTGCCCAGAGCGCCTCTCCGACTTCTCCTCCTTCCTCTACGAGCGCGGTGGACATTCCTTTTCCTTCCTTGGCCGTGGAAGTGCCGGGTTTAACCCTAACCGGTGGAGATTGAGTTTCGTTTTGTTTCCGGTGAGTCGATTCCTCCCTTATCTCTTTTCCCTCATTGAGATCTTTCGTTTTGGAGATTAGGCTAAACTAATTTTTGTTCCTAATGCCCTAAATAGGTTTTGGAGTTCGTGATCCTCCGCGGAATTTGGGTTGGATGCTTTGAGAGCCTCAATCACTCCACGTAAAGGTAATATCTGAAGTTTAGCACGTGAAATTTTGTAACCCTAGTGGTATATAAATTTTCCACGGGAAAATCGTAAAGGGAAAAAATTATGAAATTAAGACTGCCCTAAATTGCAGGACTTTGGTGGAGTCCGAGCAGCTTTCTGAAGGTCCCCAGCAGCAGGATTGCCTTCGGAAGAGAAGATGTCGCCGCGCCGAGTGTACGAGCGCCGCAACACCACTGTAAGGAATTTTAATTCTTTTTTGTTAGACATATCAAGAAATTATTTTATGCACACACGTGTAAACTTCGTACGATCATCATAGTCAAACACATAAAGGTGTTGCAGTGGGAAAAAGGTCGCCGAATTAGTTGTAGGGTAAATCCTTTTCTAAGACCCTAATAGCCAGATCAAATATACTAGCGTTAAGTGCGAAATCTTATACGTTTACGCAAGTGGGAGAATTTGTCTAAGTTAGGGCGTGAATGTCCCTTCTAGTCGACCATGAGAAAGTCAAGGGTCGCACAGTAGTTCACCAAAAGAGATGTCCCAAGCAGAGTAGCATTTGACCAAAAGGTCAGTAAGCACACTTCAGTCTTTTCGTGCTTGGTAGAGGCGCACTACCTTCCTCATAGGGCATATGGTATCCTATGAGTAGCAATGTCTTGGGAGTTGACTCCCTTTGAGACAGTTAGTAGATTCGAGACCGTGTCCGCGTGACACTAGAACAATTGAGTTCGTCAGATGGTCTCGGGTCGTCAGTTTCAGATGCGCGTTAGGAGCTACTCTGCATAGAGCCTTCCTAGTAGAGGTGCAAGCTAGAGGTCACGTAGAACTCAAGTATAGACCTGACGTGAGATAGTACACTAGTTAGTAAGCCCGGGACTTGGGTTAGTAAACTGAAAGTTGCAAACATAGAACAGGTAGTGTTCTGAAGGCATGCATAACTTATAGCATAAATGTTTTAATGCATAAAACTATTTTCAAAAGACATGCATTCATCATTCAAGAAAAGTTTTTAGTGTCACTAGAAGGAGTTATTTTTTCTTTACTCTGACCTCTCGTGAGCAATGTTTTTACAGGTGACCCAGGTAGGAAACTACGCCTAGGATGAGCGATGGTGGCGTCAGTTTGCAGTGTTTTTTTCCCTTTCAGTTTTCCTTTACCTTCAGAATATACTTGTAGTTATGGACAGTGTAACTTTTTAATGTTTTATATAACTTGTGTCAGACTTATTATGATAATTCAGATTTTCAGTTAATTCAATTCTATTCATCTGTAGTGGATTTGTGATTCCAGATATCAGGTATGTGTATACCCTAAGTTTACTTACTTAGCTTCCGTTGCTAGTTATAAAATTTTTTTGTAGCTTCTACTTTATACCTGCTGTGTACTAGTTTTAATACTGTTTCCTAGTTCTCTTTATATCGCTGATCCGACCGGATGACTGATTATTGAAAAACTGGGAAGGAGTGTTACAAATTGGTATCAGAGGGAGGTTTAGGATCCCTGGACCATAGAAGGTTTTCACAGAGCCATAGGATTGTGTAAGAGTAAACTCTTTTTAGTAGAGGATTTAAGTAGCGTTTAAGCCCTAGGTTTCGCGAGATTACAAAATATTTTGCTTAGCTAGATTTCACAGATGCTTGATAAATAATTAGATTTCTTTTATATGTTCTATCAGGCACCACGAGTCAGCGAACCGGGTGAATCTTCACGTCAGGACCCTATTCCTAACGCGACTATGGGAGATGCTGCCGTGCCGCAGGTACCACCAGTTCCAGCAGCTCCAGAGGGCACTGACATAGCGTCTCAGATTGCCAAGTCGGTTACTGTTACCTTGATGGAGTTTCAGAGAGGACTGGCTGCAGGGTTTCCAGTTCCAGTACAAGTACCAGCTCTTGCACCAGCTCCTGCCCCAGCACCCGTGGAGATGACCCTGGAGCGTTATTTGAGGAACTTTAGAGAGCTTCAACCTTCGAACTACAGTGGGGACGAGACCCCGATGGACACAGATGATTGGGTGGCAAACACCAGAGACCTGTTGGATGTTTTGGAGTGCCCAGAAAACAAGAAGGTCCCTCTGGCAGTTTTCCTCCTCCGAGGTGAGGCAAAGGTCTGGTGGAACAAGTATCAGGCTGATGACCCGCAGGTATATGGTTATGAAATTTCCTTTTATTTTTGGAAGTGATACGTTCTTTTAAAATAGTATGACCGTACTTTTGGCTAGGTCGTACGCCAGATATGTTTACGTGGGGCGAATTTTCTAGAGCACTTGCAAGTTGGTTCGTGCCTCCTTCCGCACGATGAGTTCTCCAGGAGAAGTACCTTAGGCTTTTCCAGGGGGACAAGACTGTTGCTGAGTACGAGCGAGAGCTTACCCATCTGGCTCGATATGCGGGCGTGATGCAGAGAGATCCGGCTGAGAAGTGCAGCCGTTTTGTGGATGGTTTACGTGACTCGTTGAGGCAGCCGCTGATGACTATGGTCAACGCTGATTACAGGAGCTTAGTGGATACTGCTCGCAGGCTGAAGGCTGACCAGCTGAAGGTTCATAAGCGAAGTAATTTCCGTGCGAAGCGATCTCAGGATTCGCATCAGCCGCAACAGAACAAGAATGACCATGAGAAGAACTGGAACAAAAAGCAGAAGCCTGATGCGAGGAAGAATGGTCAATCTGGTGATAGGAGCAGGGACTACCCTCTTTGTTGCAAGTGTCAGCGTCTCCATCCAGGTGAGTGTTTGGCCAGCGCGGACGTGTATTATAAGTGTCGTCAACCTGGACACATAGCTCGTTTCTGTCAGGAAGTTGGTTCGAATCAGGTAATCAAAACCTAGTTGTATTTTTTATACATTTATGAAATTACTGTAGATGACAAATGTAATTTGTTCCTGTAGTCGAAGTATGAGGTTGGTGGCCCTAGTAGAGTAGACAAGGGCAAAGCTCTGATGATTACTGATGGAAAATCACAGCAGGGTCGAGATTTGGTGCAGCCCAGAGCTTATGGGCTTGGTCAGCAGCAGACAAAGGATCAGGAGGATGTAGTGACTAGTAAGTGCTTTAATTTGCTGAACAAGTTTATTTAATCTTCCGTAGTGACACGCTTTTCATTTTAAAAACCATTCATGTAGGCATCCTTATGATTCGTTATTTACCCTCCAAAATTCTGTTTGATACAGCTGCCTCACACTTGTTTATCGCAGAATCTCTAGTGTGGAAACTGAATTTAGAAGTCTTCCCAGAGACAGTACCACTGGAAGTCATGATGCCTAATGGATCCCTTCTGCAGACCCGAGATAAGTGCAGGGTACCAGTGCAGTTTGGTGATATCGAGATTATCGTGGAAGTTTTGCAGCTACCTATTGCAGGATTCGATCTGATCTTTGGAATGGACTGGCTTTCGACGGTCAACGCCAGGATTGACTGTAAGGCGAAACAGATACAGTTTGAAGGCCCTAATCAGACTGCGTTTTCTTTTCAGGGCTTGAAGGGAGTTGTGAAAATGATCATCTCCGCAGTACAAGCTAGAAGGTGCATCAGTAAGGGTTGTGAAACCTTCGTAGTACTGATGAATGCAGATGCTAAGACTGACTTGACAGAGGTACCAGTGGTGCAGGAGTTCCCCGACGTTTTCCCGGAAGAGCTCCCTGGTGCCCCTCCAGATAAAGAGATTGAGTTCCCGATAGACTTGCAGCCTGGGGCTACACCGGTAGCCAAATCCCCTTATTGGATGACTCCTAGGGAACTAGCGGAGTTAAAGAACCAGTTGCAGGAGTTGCTTGATTTAGGTTTTGTGCGTCCCAGTACTTCACCTTGGAGTGCTCTAGTACTTTTCGTGAAGAAGAAGGATGGTAGTCTGAGACTGTGCATAGATTACCGTGAGTTGAACAAGCTGACAGTAAAGAACAAATACCTGATTCCCAGGATTGATGATTTGTTCGACCAGCTGGTGGGCTCTTGTACATGGGCGGAATTAGCCCTGGGCACGGTAGGGCACGTGCCCGACCGGTTTTGGGCGGAACTAGCCCTGGGCATGAGGTTCTTCTTCTTCTTCTGGCACGTGCCCGACCGGTTTTGGGCCGAACTAGCCCTGGACAGGAGGTTCTTCTTCTTCTTCTTGAAATCTGGACTGAAATCTGGACTGATTTCAGTCCAGATTTATGTGAAAGGCTGATTTGAACGCACCATTGTGCTAATCTTCGAGCATTTTAATGTTAGGTACACACCATTGTGTTGCTGGAATCCATCGTGAAGGGTTGATTTGGAGCTCCAATCGTCTTTTGTTGCTGGAACACGCCATTGGTAATTACTCTTGTTCCCCGGTTTTCTGTTTTAGTTTGCTTAGGAGTAAGGAGGGTCAACCGCCTGCAAAAAACAAATTTGGGGGGCGCTGCCCCCGAACCCCCGCTCAAGGTGCGCTGCCCCCCGAACCTCCCTAATTGACAGTACTTAGATTGTGCCCGTGCGACTTCAAAATCCTAGTTCCGCCACTGCTCGTGCACCTTTTCCAAGTTAGATTTGAGGTCGGGCTACCATCAGTTAAAGATTCGGGACGTGGATGTTCAGAAGACGGCTTTCAGTACCAGGTATGGACACTTCGAGTTCGTGGTCTTGCCGTTTGGGCTGACCAATGCTCCTTCAGTATTTATGGATCTGATGAATAGTGTATTTCAGGAGTACTTGGATCGTTTTGTTATCGTCTTTATCGATGATATATTGGTGTTCTCTAACAGTGCAGAAGATCATGCCGCACACCTCAGGATTGTTTTGAGCACCCTCAGGAAGAACCAGTTGTATGCCAAGTTTTCTAAGTGTGAGTTCTGACTTTCAAACATTGCATTCTTAGGCCACGTCATTAGTCAGCAAGGGGTTAGTGTCGATCCGAAGAAGATAGAGGCCATTAAGAATTGACCAAGGCCGACGACAGTTTCAGAGGTTCGCAGCTTTTTGGGTCTTGCTGGTTACTACAGGAGATTAATCAGAGATTTCTCAAATATAGCCTTACCACTGAATTCCTTCACTAGGAAGGGTAGGGGTTTGGATTGGACAGTTGAGTGTGAGTTGGATTTTGAGGATTTAAAGAGCAGATTGATGACCACACCGATCTTGAGTTTACCTTCAGAGCCTGACGGGTTTCAGATTTATAGCGACGCATCAGGTCAGAGTTTGGGATGTGTTCTCATGCAGCATGGAAAGGTCGTAGCCTATGCCTCGAGACAGTTAAAGGTTCATGAGAGGAACTATCCAGTGCATGACTTGGAGCTTGCAGCAGTCATACATGCTCTGAAGATTTGGAGGCACTATCTCTATGGCGTTCGTTGTGAGATCTTCACTGATCATAAGAGCCTCAAGTATATCTTCGATCAGCGAGAGCTAAATTTGAGGCAGCGCAGATGGTTAGAGTTTCTATCAGACTACGACGTAGACATTCAGTACCATCCAGGAAAGACGAACGTTGTAGCTGATGCCCTTAGCCGTAGAGGTTCGTGTTTCTTCCTTCTCACTTAGCAGGAGGAGTTAATACGGGAACTGGAGAGACTGGACATCACCGTTGTGCCACGCTGTAGTTTTGGTTCTGCAAGGTTGAGTTGGATGAAGATCACTTGCGACATTAAGGATAGAATCAGGACAGCTCTACCGTTGGATCCAAAGATTACAGAGATTTGGAGCTCAGTGCAGACAGGTCAGAAGGAGAGATTCTCTATTCAAGATGATTTATTGTTGTTTGATGGCAGGGTGTGTATCCCCGATGTTAGTCACCTTCGCGAGGACATTCTATTTGAGGCACACAATTCCAGATATTCTATACATCCAGGTAGCACGAAGATGTATGCAGATCTCAAGAAGGTAGTCTGGTGGCCAGGTTTGAAGAGTGATGTTGCAGATTACGTAGGGAAGTGCGAGACGTGCAAGTTAGTTAAGGCCGAGTGCCAAAGGCCTGGAGGCAAGTTGCAGCCACTTCCCATTCCCGAGTGGACATTCGAAGATATATCCATGGATTTCATACATGGTCTGCCGAGATCGCAGAGTGAGAATGATTCCTTATGGGTTATAGTAGATCGTCTTTCTAAGGTTGCCCATTTCATTCCTTTTAACAAGACATATCAGGGTCCCAGATTAGCACAATTATATATAGACGAGATAGTTCGACTTCACGGTGTTCACAGGACTATAGTTTCAGACCGAGATGACAGATTCACCTCCAGGGAGTGGCGATACATACAAGAGCGGTTGGGTACCAGGTTACATTTCAGCACCGCTTTCCATCCCCAGACAGATGGACAGATTGAGCGCACAAATTGGACTTTGGAGGATCTGCTACGGATGTGCATTTTGAACTTTGGAGGAAAGTGAGAGAAATATGCTACTCTTGTGGAATTCGCCTACAATAACAGTTTTCAGACGAGTATTGAGATGACACCGTTCGAGGCCCTCTATGGTAGACGTTGTCGGACACCGTTATGTTGGGCTGAAAGTGAAGAGAGATCTACCATTAGGGAGTCATGGATTGATAAGACCACTAACAGGATCAAGCTCATTCAGGAACGTATGAAGACAGCTCAGGATCGCCAGATCAAGTATCATGATCAGAATCACAGGTCAGTAGAATTCAGAGTTGGAGACTATGTTTATCTGAAGGTCAGACCAGTCAGAGGAGTCTCTAGAATAAAGTGGATGAAAAAGCTGAGCCCCAGATTTGTTGGTCCTTTTGAGGTGCTGGAAAGAATTTGTGAGGTTGCTTACAGGTTGTCCTTACCTGAGAAAATGAGTGGTGTACATGATGTATTCCACGTCTCCTATTCGAGGAGAGCAGTCTGAGATTCCAGTCAGATCATCAGTACCGAGGAAGCACCAATCGAGACAGATCTTAGTATTGAGGTTAGACCAGTCAGAATAGTGAATTCAAGGATACAGAAGCTCAGAAATAGAAAGATTCACATGGTCAAAGTCCTTTGGATGAATTGTGGTCGTCCAGAGTATACTTGGGAGCGAGAAGATGAACTTAAAAGCAATGCAGACTATTCTTTTCTCTTCGATACAGGTATGGTTACAATTTTCGAGGACGAAAATTTTTGTTAGGAGGAGATATTTGTAACATTCGAAATCTGACGCGAAAAATTATTTAATTTGTAAGGGCAAGTCGTGACGGATTCTGATCGAGACAACGCGTCTCGGAGGTATAACGTTATTTTTCCTCATGATAGCGACCGTTAGTTCGTTAAGTGCGATAATAATAGTGCGTGACGCATTTTATTTTAGTAACGCGCGCGGTGAAATGAGTTAATTTTCAAGAGAATTAGTGTAGGGGTGCCAATAACAAGTTTTACCCTCTCATGCGGTTATCAAAACCGCAAAGTCGTTGATCTTAAAAACCCGCACATCTCATTTCACGGGAGAAAAACCGCAGCCCGTCACCCTTCCTCCCGATTTTTCTTCCGCTCCGTCTCCCGCACGCAGCGACGCCGGACGAAGCCGACGCCTCCCGCGAGGCATTCTGCCGGCCAATCCTCCCCCAGAGCGCCTCTCCGACTTCTCCTCCTTCCTCTACGAGGGTCGGTGGACATTCCTTTTCCTTCCTTGGCCGTGGAAGTGCCGGGTTTAACCCTTACCGGTGGAGGTTGAGTTTCGTTTTGTTTCCGGTGAGTAGATTCCTCCCTTATCTCTTTTCCCTCATGGAGATCTTTCGTTTTGGAGATTAGACTAAACTAATTTTTGTTCCTAATGCCCTAAATAGGTTTTGGAGTTCGTGATTCTCCGCGGAATTTGGGTTGGATGCTTTGAGAGCCTCAATCACTTCACATAAAGGTAATATCTGAAGTTTAGCACGTGAAATTTTGTAACCCTGGTGGTATATAAATTTTCCACGGGAAAATCGTAAAGGGAAAAAATTATGAAATTAGGACTGCCCTAAATTGCAGGACTTTGGTGGAGTCGGGGCAGCTTTCTGAAGGTCCCCAACAACAGGATTGCCTTCAGAAGAGAAGATGTCGCCGCGCCGAGTGTACGAGCGCCACAACACCACTGTAAGGAATTTTAATTCTTTTTAGTTAGACATATGAAGAAATTATTTTATGCACACACGTGTAAACTTTGTACGAGCATGATAGTCAAGCACATAAAGGTGTTGCAGTGAGAAAAATGTCGCAGAATTAGTTGTAGGGTAAATCCTTTTCCAAGACCCTAATAGCCAGATCAAATATACTAGCGTTAGGTGCGAAATCTTATACGTTTACGCAAGTGTGAGAATTTGTCTAAGTTAGGACGTGAATGTCCCTTCTAGTCGACCATGAGAAAGTCAAGGGTCGTCCAGTAGTTCACCAAAAGAGATGTCCCGAGCAGAGTAACATTTGACCAAAAGGTCAGTAAGCACACTTCAGTCTTTTCGTGCTTGGTAGAGGCGCACTACCTTCCTCATAGGACATATGGTATCCTATGAGTAGCAGTGTCTTGGGAGTTGACTCCCTTTGAGACATTTAGTAGATTCGAGACCGTGTCCGCATGACACTAGAACAATTGAGTTCGTCAGATGGTCTCGGGTCGTCAGTTTCAGATGTGCGTTAGGAGCTACTCTGTATAGAGCCTTCCTAGTAGAGGTGCAAGCTAGAGGTCACCTAGAACTCAAGTATATACCTGACGTGAGACAGTACACTAGTTAGTAAGCGCCGGAACTTGGGTTAGTAAACTGAAAGTTACAAACATAGAACGGTAGTGTTCTGAAGACATGCATAACTTATAACATAAATGTTTTAATGCACAAAACTATTTTCAAAAGGCATGCATTCATCATTCCAGAAAAGTTTTTAGTGTCATTAGGAGAAGTTATTTTTTCTTTACTCTGACCCTTCGTGGGCATTGCTTTTACATGTGACCCAGGTGGGAAACTACGCCTAGGATGAGCGATGGTGGCGTCAGTTTGCAGTGTTTTTTTTCCCTTTCAGTTTTCCTTTACCTTCAAAATATACTTGTAGTTATGGACAGTGTAAATTGTTAATGTTTTATATAACTTGTATCTGACTTATTATGATAGTTCAAATTTTCAGTTAATTCAATTCTATTCATCTGTAGTGGCTCTGTGATTTCAGATAACAGGTATGTGTATACCCTTAGTTTACTTACTTAGCTTCCGTTGCTAGTTATAAAATTTTTTTGTAGCTTCTACTTTATACCTGCTGTGTACTAGTTTTAATTCTGTTTCGTAGTTCTATTTATATCGCTGACCCGACCGGATGATTGATTATTGAAAAACTGGGAAGGGGTGTTACACCAAATAACTGAAGGACTCGACACTCGATGAGCCATCAAAAGAAGGGACAACGGTATGAAACTTACATTTGAGATCCCTCTCAAAACGACGATCCTCATTATAATCATCCCTAAGGTAATCAGGTCGTGTCGAAGGATTAACACGATTCGCTCGTGTGCAAGGATATGAATGACGACAATTATCATACTGATTGTCTCTAGCATAGTGGGTTCATGTCGGTGGGTCAACACGATCTCTGACAGTGACGTGCTATGATCGAGAATAATCATCGTAGTAACGTGAAAGTCTTTCTAATGGGGCTCTATGAGAGCGGGTGTAACTGGACTCGATACCTCCAAATTGAGGAGGGGAATATTGGTGAACATAGACATGATGAAAACCTATAGACTCTAAAACTGCGTATCAAGAGAGTACTCACAATCTGCCTCTGATACTAATTGACGTAAGATGAATCTATATGGGGTGGATTACGGTGACCTAACCCTATATGCCTTGCAAATCCGACAGTTAAATCACAATTAGATAATAAATAATAAACTCTCACACAAATAATTCACAGCAAGACAAAATAATTTGTTATTGCAAAGCAAGTTTAGATTTTCCTCCGCGTGGAGGTCAAAACAAAGCGCGCGGCGAATAAACCCTGCAAATAACAATAATTATCCAAAACAAACAACCACAATACAAGAGGCCCAAACAAGTATAGGATCCAAACCAATAATAGTAATGCTGAAAATAATTATTCGATACAACAAGGACTCACCAAGTATTGAGCAGACCAATGCAGTGAAGATTTATGAGCTGGATGCGTTTTGACGACAATCCAATGTAGAACCGGAGACGAGGAAACAACGTAGGTGGCTGACCTCAGTGGTGGAAGGCAGAATCAGGCCAAAAATGAGTAGATCTAGCTATATATAGGCAGATCCGGGTGAAGAAAGGATGGATCCGGGGTTTGGTAACGAATCCGGGGTTTGGTAACGAATCCGGGCTATGAGTGGTGGGTCGGGTTGATGGGGATAGCTGGATCTGGGCTGTACCGCTGAAATTGGAGGAGAATAGGGCTGCTGGGAGGATTTCCAGGGTTTGGAATTATCTTTTGGGTTGTTCTTGGATGTGAACAAGAGGTTTGGTAATGATCTGGATTAGTGAATTTGGGGGCTAGGGGTTTAGCAAATGAGTGAATATGGGCTGAAAACATGATTTTCTAGATTTTTGATTTTTCAGAATTTTCGAAATAAATTTTTATAATCGATATCGCCAGCGATAGATACTACTGCCTGGTGGTAGTTTGTGGAATTGCATAAAACGGCCAGTTTCGCGATTTTGAGTCCAAATCTAAGGTTTTTTGAGGTCTTTGGTCCTGTTCACCTTCCACGGGCGATTTAGGTAAGAGGTACATAAAACCCCTTTTCCGCCGACGATAGCTCCCATTTTTCTTAGATCTACCGTAGGCACGATCGTCATTGACTTTTCTTCCTGTGTTTTCTCCATTTTCCCCATTTTTGGTCGATTTTTTTTGCTTGATCCAAGTGTTTTGTGGATTTTTTTAGGTTTTTGGTGTTTGGAATCTAACCCCTTTGTTGGTTTGATGTTGGATTTTTGCTTAGCTCTAGGTTCAAATTATTTATTATTTTAGGGTTAGAGATTTGGTGAAATTAATCCGTTAGTTTAGGTTTTTATTTTTGATTTTGATTTTAGATGATTGCTTACATTTCGGATCTACTTGTTTCAGGTTGTGAAGTGTGTTCATTGTGTGTCCAGATTTACGTGCTTGAGTGTGGGATTTTAGGGTTTCTTTGGTGGAAGAAAATGAATAGTTCGTTGACACTCGCCTGGCGGTAGTTCGACAATGATTCTGAATTGTTATGTTTTCTGTTTTGTTTTTCAGGGAATGGCTTCTACTTCTCAAGCAGGACTCATTCCAGGAGGTCGAGGTAAGTACGGACTTCATCCAGCAGTGGAGGGAGCCCCAATCTGTGTGAGCATGTCTCTAGCGGTGGACATGTCCATGCATGCACACGTCCACACACTGCTCTCCGACTCAGGCCTTATATCAGTAATGGTGGCTACTAGTTTTTCATCAGTGCTTGTTAGAGAATTCTACAACAACTTGAAGGACCCCTTTCGTTCTCAAATCGATGGTGGTGCACGATCCTTGCTTAATGGTCAAGTAGTAGAGATATTGCCCGTAGATTTATGGAGGGTGTTCGTCCTGGCACAATGCTTGACACGGCTGGATGTTGTGGAGTGATTTTGTGTTCTTCGGGACTGAATGATTATGAATGTGGTTTTACATGGAGTACAGATACAATCGACTTGATTACTACCACATCCACACTTAGGCCTGATACTTGAATCATCCAAGATATCTTACAACATACGATTCTGTACAAGGCCGGGGACACAAAAATAATTACAGCTCAGCTCTCAATGGTTACCTTCCATGTCTTGGAGAAAATACCATTTGATGTGGCATATCTCTTGTTGGCTCTTATGAGATATGCATACAAGCTAAACGATCCTAAGCGTTTAAGGCAAAACTCCCTGCCACTTGGAGGAATAATCCAAAGTGTTATCTACGAGAAATATCCTGCACTTAGTATGACTCGCTATCCGATTGACTACCATCCAGTTGAGCTAGACACTTCTGCTATCCATCTGCACACATTAGAAGGGGAATCATCAACACTCCCGATCTGTCGAGGAGGTTCAGCACGTGAGGCTCCGCGTGATCATGACGGTGCACTGGGTAGATTGGAGAAGAAGGTAACCAAGATATCTATGATGTTCAAGTACATGATGAAGGCACTCAAGCTTACTCCTAGTGTAGAGAAGGCGGAGTGGGCTACTATAGATGAGGAGACGCCGCGCCGATCACTTTGTCGAACCAAAAGGCAGAGGGACCGGAGAGAGGACAACATCTCAAAAAGAGAGTTAAGTGAGGACTAATTTTATATTTCAGTAATAAACAGGTTTCAAATACTCTTTAAGTGATCCGTGGCTAACGCCCAACGGTAGTTACTACCGCTGACGATAGTTACTGTGACTATGTGCTCGTGGTTTTATCAGTTGAAGTTATCTCGTTATACTCATTCTATTTTATGTTCTGTGTTATTGATGTGGAGTAGGATCTAGCCTGGTGTTTTTGTAGTTTGATATCTCCTGCTCTCTTTTTCATGATTTTTTAGCAGGAGAGAGGTTTGGGTAGCCATTGGAGATCAGGAGCAGCGATCCCTTTTGGTACCCATATACAGTGTCGAGACTTGGTTGGAGTTACAGGTGATGGTATCCAAAGAGATCCAATGGTCCCTTTGGGTACCCAAATGTCTTTGGTTTTTGATCCTATAGAATGGGTTCTTGCTTTTTTATTGACTAACAGGTCGCCATTCATAGCTTGGTGGATTTTTATTTAAATTACTATTATAGGCAGTTTGAAAGTAATTGTGACCTTTAACATGATGATGTGTAGGAAACTTAATCTCATTTGCCTTTTTGTTGGGTAAAGATTTTGTTAGAAAAGCCCATTTAATCTAGGCCCATTATGTAATTATTTATTGTCATTCTCTCTCCTTTTTAGTCTCACATAATGTATATGACATTCCTCTCTCTTTCTCTCATCTATATATTTGTACTCATTCTTTGTATTTTACACAAGTGAACATATATACAAGGTGAATTTTTCCCTTATCTACATGGTATCAGAGGGTGGTTTTCTCCTGGGGCGGCTTCCCTCTTCCTAACCGCCCATCCCGCGCGGTCCTCTTTCCTGCCTATGGCCTGCTGCGGACTGATCTTCTGTCCGCTGCCGGCTCTTGCCGCTTGGTCTCCTGCGGCCTTTTTTCTCCTGTCCGCTCTGCGCTCCTTCCTACTCTTCCTCTTCTTCTCCGTGGTTCCACCCCTCCCCTCAGGCTTCTTATAGCCTTACCTCTCTATCCCGTGGGGTCCACCTCTCCTCTTTGCTCCGGGGTCAGACCGCCTCGCTCTCCTCCAGACCGCCCTCTCTTCTCGCGGTCTCTTCTCGCGGCCTGCTCCCTCTCGCGGCCTGCTCCCTCTCGCGGCCTGCTCCCTCTCGCGGCCTGCTCTTCTCGCGGCCTGCTCCTGCTTGCCTCTAGCGGCCTCTAGCGGCCCGCTCCTATCCGCTCGCGGTCTCTCCTCGCGGCCTGCTCCTTCTCGCGGCCTGCTCCCAATCGCGGCCTGCTCTTCTCGCGACCTGCTCCTGCTTGCCTCTAGCGGCCTCTAGCGACCTGCTCCTGCCCCTGCTCTTCTGGCGGACTGCTCCAGCTCGCTGCGGCCTGTTTCTACTCGCCCTCTCTGCCTCGTCTTTCTCGCGGGCTCTTCTTGTCCGTTGTGTTCTGCTATCCGCTGCCTTGTCGCTGGAGTCCTACTCGCGACCTCTTACTCGCTGCGGCCTATTCCTGTTCGCTGCGATCTGAGCTCTCTTTCCGCTTGAGTCTTCTTTACTCGCGGTCTCTTCTCTCAGCCCGCTCGTGGCCTCCTTTTTCTCTGACCGCTGCTACTCTCAGCCAGACCGTGCAGACTGTTGCCTTTCCGCATTTAGGTCGCGGTCTTCTCCTTTCTTCTATCCGCGCAGCCTGTCTCTGTCCGCTGCTGTCTTCTCTTTCTACCGGTCTCCGCCTCTGGTTGCGGCCTCTTCCTGGCGCTGGTGTCTTCTCATCGTGACCAGGCGGTCTCAGCTCTAGTCGCGCGGTCTCCTCGGTTACCGGTCTGTTCTCCTGGCCGCATCTCCTCTTCATGGCTTCTTCTGCTGATTCTGTCGGAACGACGTTTCCTCCTGCAGACCGCCTGGCCTCTATTCAGGAAGTGCGCGATGAGCTCCGTATCACTACTATATCTCTGACCGACAAGAAGAATTTGGTGGAATGGGCGCACTCTATTTGCCGGGTCTTACAATCCAAGAGGTTTCTTCATCACTTGACCCAGGTCGTTACTGGTACTCCTACTGACGATTGGTTACGCAATGATGGTCGTGTGCAGACGTGGATCCTTAATTCCCTTGATGGCAAGTCTTATCGCCTGACCATGTACAACGAAACGGCCAAGGGCATGTGGGACGAGCTCCACACCCTTTACTCCGACAAGGATAGTCTCCACCATTTTTACGACATTATCACTGCTCTCTAGGCCCTTTGATTGCAGTGGCGCGACCGATCTGACCTCCTTTGTTGCCCAGGCTCGGTCTCTGGTCGAAGCTTGGATCCAACATCAGCCTCCTACTGTGGACCTTGCTACCCAACGTGCCCAAAAGGAAGCTGTGGGTATAACCATGATGATGGCTCAGGTACCCCATCACCTTCACAGTGTACGGGCTCACATCCTCTCCTTTACTGTTACCCTGTCCTTCTCAGATGTGTGGTCGATGCTTCTCAAAGTCTCCCCGCCTCCGGATGTGTCTAGACCTCCTTCTCCGGCCCTTGTCCAGCAGGCCCCTGCTCCTTTACTGCCTCTTCCGTCTTCAGCTCGTGGAAGTCGCTCTGATTCTCGGGGACGTGGTCGGGGTGGCCGACCTCGGCCTAAGTGCTCGTTCTGCGGCAAAGACAGACATCTTGAAGCCACGTGCTATCGCAAGCATGGTCGACCTCCTCGTCCGCAGGCATCTGCTGCTACCACCGACCCCTCTCCCGCTCGTACTGACCTCGACGAGGTTCGTCTTCAGCTCCAACATCTTCATGGACTGCTCAGCCGCCTGCCTGTCTCGGTTGCCTCCGCTGCCTCCATCTCCAATGAAGGTATCACATGCCTCTCCTCTGGCCCGCGCTGGATCCTCGATTCTGGTGCCACTCATCACATCACCTCTGTTCGACCGCCTCAGTACTTATCTTCACCTCACCCGAAGTACATTATTGTGGCCAATGGGGCATCCGTCCCTGTCTCTGGATGTGCTGATATTCCTCTCGCCTCCTTCCTTCTCCTCGCTCGGCTCTTCACGTTCTGGGATTTCCTTTCAATTTACTTTCTGTTGGTCGCCTCACTACATATTTAAAATGCTCAGTGACCTTTACTTGCTCTTCCTTTCTGATACAGGATCAGCAGACGCGGACTATCATTGGTAGGGGGCGGCTGCAGAACGGGCTCTACCTTCTTGATGACTCTCCTACCCTCCTCGCATCTGTCTCCTCCTCGAATTGGCATCGACGTCTTAGTCATGCTCCTCTCCCAGTCCTCCAGAAGGCTCTCCCGGATATATCTCTTCCTGCTTTTCAGTGTGAAACATGTATTTTTGGCAAACAGCCATGTTCATCTTTTCCTTCTCATTGTACTCGGAGCTCACCTCCTTTTGTTTTGGTACACTCCGATATCTGGGGTCTGTACAAGATCACTAGTATTTCTGGCTACCGTTACTTTCTTACATTTATTGATGATTACTCTCGCATGACATGGTTGTATCTCCTTCGCGATCGTTCTGAGCTTCCCCGCGTCTTCAGGGCCTTCATTCTTGAGACTCGCACTCAATTCTCTGCGCCCATTCGCACTCTTCGTACAGACAATGCGTGCGAGTACACTGGTCATGACTTCGCGACCCTCTGCTCTGAGTTTGGCATCATTCGCCAAACCTCGTGTGCGTATACTCCACAACAGAACGGTGTCGCCGAGCGCAAGAATCGTCATCTTCTTGATTTAGCTCGCTCCCTTATGCTTCAAATGCAGGTTCCCAAACCATACTGCAACTTTGCGCTTTCAAGGCCTGTTTTCTTATCAACCGCCTACCATCTTCCGTCCTCCAGAATGCTACTCCTTTCAGCCTCCTCTTTCCCTCCACTCCACCTTTTCCCGTTACTCCACGAATTTTTGGGTGTACTTGCTACGTTCACCTCCTCGGTCCCTCTACAGACAAATTGGATTCCCGTGCAGCCAAACATATTTTTGTAGGCTACTCGCGCATTCAAAAGGGTTATGTGTGCTATTCGCCTGCTACCCGCAAGGTGACTGTTTCTGCGGACGTCACTTTCCGGGAAGATCTTCCCGTCTTTTCTACTCTGGATGTCGCTCCTGTTACTGAGCCCGTCGTTCGTCCTATCATTTCCGCTACCCGTTCCTCCTCATCTACTCCTCTTGCCCAGCCTCCGGTTCGTACACATCCACCTGTTATCCAGGTCTATTCTCGTCGCTCTCCTCCTCCCGTTGCCCCACTGCAGTCGGCTTCGCCCTCTGATGCTCCACTACCTGCTGCTCCGGCTCCAACCTCCACTGCTCATCCACTGGCGAACTATGTCTCTCTACATCTCCTTTCACCTCCGCTTCTTCGCTTTGCCACATCATTATCCTCTGTTTCTGTCCCTAACTCTGTGTAGGAGGTGCTTCAACATCCCGGCTGGCGGGCTGCCATGGACGAAGAAATGACGGCCCTTTGGGCCAACCAGACCTGGGTCCTTGTCCCTTTACCTCCCGGTCAGCATCCTGTTGGGTGTAAATGAATTTTCGTCATCAAACATGCTCCGGATGACACTATTGCCCGACTGAAGGCCAGACTGGTGGCCCGTGGTTTCACTTAGCAACAGAGCCTTGATTATGAGGAAACCTTATCTCCGGTGGCTAAGCTCAACACTGTTCGGGTTCTTCTCTCCGTGGCTGTGCACCGCCATTGGCCCCTTCATCAGCTCGATATCAAGAATGCCTTTTTGAATGACGATCTTCAGGAAACTGTCTACATGCATCAACCGCCCGGGTTTGAGACCACGGGGGAGTCTCATGTGTGTCTTCTAAAGAAATTCATCTAGGGTCTCAAACAATCTCCTCGGACGTGGTTTGACAAGTTCAGCAAGGTGGTTCGGTACATGGGTTTCACTCGGAGCTCTGCAGACTTCTCCCTATTCACCCGACACCGGACAACTGGAACTGTCCTTCTGTTGGTTTATGTTGATGATATCCTACTTACTGGGGATGACTCAAAGGGGATTTAAGAGGTCAAACAACATCTCAGCACCGCATTCCAGACCAAAGACCTGGGGCCTCTTCGCTACTTCCTCGGTCTTGCACGACTGCCGGATGGGCTTGTCCTCTCCCAACGAAAGTATTGTCTTGATCTTCTCAAAGACGCTGGCCCAGTCTGGTTGCAAGCTAGCTAATACCCCGATGGAGGCAAATCAAAAACTATGAGCTCATGCCTCTGATGATGATTCGCTTCTTCAGAACCCGGAATACTATCAACGCCTTGTGGGAAAGTTGATCTACCTAACGGTCACGAGGCCTGCTATATCGTTTGCTGTTGGGGTTGTCAGTTGGTTCATGCATGCTCCCCGGGTTTCTCATCTCCAGGCGGTTGAATGGATTCTCTGATATCTTAAGACAGCTCCGGGTCAAGGGCTTGTTTACAAAACCTCCAACTCTGCTGCAGCATTGATTGCTTATTCTGATGCCGATTATGCCTGTTCCCTGGACGATCGGTGGTCAACCAGTGAGTTTTGTACTTATTTTGGTGGTCATCTCATTACATGGAAAAGTAAGAAACAAGCCGTGGTCGCTCGATCCTCTGCGGAAGCTGAATACCGATCGATGACATCGGTTGTCTCAGAACTCACATGGTTTGAAAGCCTCCTTACTGACCTGAGAGTAAAACTTCCTTCATCTGCTGTTCTATTTTGTGATAGTCAAGCAGCCATACACATAGCAAAGAATCCGGTGTTTCACGAGCGCACAAAACATATCGAGGTCGACTGTCACTTTATTCGAGAGAAAGTTCAATTGAAGAAACTTGAATTAAAGCATGTTACGGACACTGATCAAGTTGCTGATATTCTTACAAAGGCTTTATCAAGTACCTTGTTTTACCAGTGTTTGTCCAAGCTGGGTGCATATGACCTATACGCTCCAGCTTGCGGGGGAGTGTTAGAGAAACCCATTTAATCTAGGCCCACTATGTAATTATTTATTGTCATTCTCTCTCCTTTTTAGTCCCACATCATGTATAGGACATTCCTCTCTCTTTCTCTCATCTATATATTTGTACTCATTCGTTGTATTTTACACAAGTGAACATATATACAAGGTGAATTTTTCCCTTATCTACAGATTTAATTTGTGAATGACCATGGTGATAGTAGTTCATACTCCTTTGGTTTGTTATAGTGTGGCGAAACGTATGTTTCAATTTTCCTTTATGTTGTGAGTTTATGATCTTTGTAAGTGTGTTAATTTTAGTTTGTAGTTCTTTATTTATGAGTTTCAGATTTAGTCTTGCTTTGTTATAGACAATTTGTGCTATTCTTAGGAGTGGTGACTATTGAATTTATGTGAGTATTATAATCGTTTCTTAAGTTTTCAAAGGTGTCATCCATCTCTTTAATTTCAATTTTAAGGTCTTTACACTCAGCACACTTACTTTCAGCAGATGAGTTTGTAGTTTCATCAATTTTAAGTACATTATTCAATTTTGCTTTAAGGTCGTTATTTTCCATACATAGTTTAGAATTAATATCCCTTAATTTTTTAAGTCTTCGTTTGGAAATTTTCAAGAGCGTGGAATGTAGAGATAGAGGTTGCAGTGAAGAGAGAGTGATTTAAGTTTGATTATATTGGTATTGGAAGGAGCAAGAATTGAACATGAGTTCCCTTGGTTATCCTCATTGTTCCGTCCTTACCCATCAGTGAATGATCCTCTTCTCTTTTGCTTGAGGTGCATTCTGTAGATTTGTCAGTGATGGAGCTTTCTTGAGTATCTTTGCAAACTTGTGTTCTCTCCACTTCTTGAGTTTGGTCCATATCTATACGGGGAAGATGGTAAATTTCCTCAAAAAATTCCATATTTTATAAGCAGTAGCAAAACAATAAACTAGTTTAAAAATATCTAGAGTGAGTGCACAGAACAAACTATTCATTGCCATAGCATTTAGAATGCATTCTTCCTTGATTAGTGCATTTGAGGTTCTTTTATCGTAATTTCCTAAATTCTAATATCTACTGATTTGAGAAAATTTTCCATCAAAATTTTTCATCCCTCAGTTTTTGCCCTCGAATAATGGAGGTGCTAAAATTTTTTCACTTAGTAACATTTTATCACCATCAGTAGAAGCGAGATCATGGAGCGCCATTATTCCAGAGTGTTGAGATTATTTGGAATAACCTATCTCTGATAGCACTTGTTGGATCTTGCAGCGCTGTTAGTGGGGGGGGGGGGGTTAATAAGATTTTTTTAAATAATATTTAGCTTAAGTAAGAGAATCAGTTATATTATGTTTTTCTGTTCCTATCGCCAGTGGTATTGATATTGCTAGGCTTTAGTAACAGAAGTTTCCCTTTCTTTTAAACTTAGAATAAAAAGATTGTGAACACACAATGAGAGAAAAATAATACTTTTATTGCAGAAGTAATGATTACAAAACTGTGATCCCTTATGCTTAGGATCGAGGCCACTATAGAAACTCTTTTCCTTTTATCTATCGATCCGTCTCCCAAGGACCGGTTGGTTCTAGACTATCTCTTCAAGATACGACCTCAAACCGCTTCCTAGAACAACCCTAGACCTAGTCGCCTCCTACCTGCAGTGAATTGCGGATTCCTTCCAAGAACCCGACGTCCATACCAGACGATTTTTCCCCTAAGTCTCGCAAGACTTAGTCTCCCCTACCTGCGGCGATTTTATAACAATCAGAAGATACAGAAAATACAAAGTATAATAATAATAAAGAACTTCCTCAATATGCTGAACTCGAAGATGACGAAGGTGCTCGCGAAGTGTTGTCGTCGTTGAGCACGTCCTCATTGTAGAATAAGCTTGCACAATCCTTCTTTAAGTTCGTGGCTTTTATGGGCGTTGTCTGGAGTCCTCGACTGCATAGAGGATGCTCTCACGAAAGTACAATAGTTCTGTCTTCAAATCGTGATCTCTGTCGTCTCTGTCCTCTTTCTCTATTTTGAAAGGAGGTCTGCTCTTTTTTATAGGCACAGGAACAAATGTCAGCGTTAGTACAACCGCCCGACGATAGCTACTTTAGGAAACCTTTTCTACTAGATGCACCTGATGCAGAAGAAGACCAAGGAGTGCAGCAAGTTGAAGAAGTTGAAGGAGTTCAACCTGAAGCCAGGCTGCCTCCAGCTACTAGGCATCTAAGAGATCATCCAACAGATCAAATTATGGTGATCTAAGACAAGGGGTACAAACAAAGAGCAGAAATCTAAATTCAGTACTCTACTCCAGTTTTCTATCCCAAGTTGAGCCAAAGAAATTTGAAGAAGCCATCCTAGACCCTCATTGGATTGAGGCAATGCAAGAGGAGCTGAGTCAGTTCAAGAGATGCAAAGTCTGGGAGCTTGTTCCTAAACCAAAAGACCACAACATAATTGGGACTAAGTGGATCTTCAGGAACAAGATGATTCGTCTCCCTCACGCACTCTGATCTGGTGGTACCCACTACGCAGATCGATCTTGGTAAAGATCTGGGCACCGGACATAGTGTCCAATAGATCATCTAGTCGAGGAATGGGAAAACGGTACTTGACCGTGATCTTGTTTATGGCGCGGCTATCGACGCACATACGCCAGCTGCCGTCCTTCTTAGGGGTAAGAAGGGCGGGAACAGCACACAGACTCATACTCTCACGAATAAATTGCTTCCGCAGAAGCTCGTCGACTTGCCGTTTGAGCTCGGCGTGCTCATCTGGATGCATGCGATAGTGGGGGAGGTTCGGGAGGGAAGCTCCCGGAATCAAATCTATGGCGTGCTGGATATCTCGCTGCGGGGGCAGCTCATCGGGGAGTTCGTCGGGCATAATCTCCGCGAACTCATCCAAAAGGGGACGAACCGCTCGTGGGTGGTCAACAGAGGGGCCCTCAGATACCTGAGTGGCGGCGACAACGTACATAATATCAGCCTCGATACTGTCGCGGAGAAACTCGCCACGTCTCAGAATGTGCAACGGTCTCGAAGCACTCGTGCTCACGGAAGGCTCAACCACACCCTTCGATCTCTCCCTGGGCTGGGTGGGTGTCAGGGTAATCTTCCGCCCCTTGTCATAGAAGACACACGTGTTCGAGCGGCCGAAACACGTGACGTCACGATCAAACAACCAGGGGCGTCCAAGCAGCACATGCGCGATGTCCATGGGAATGACGTCACACCACACCCGGTCCTGGAAGGATGCGATGCTGATCGGTACTAAACAACGCTGGGTCACCTGAATCGCGGTCTTGTCGACTCAGACGACACGATAGGGGTGAGGGTGAGGCTCTGCCTTCACCTGCATACGATCAAGCCCCTTCTGGGCTATGATGTTCACGCAACTCCCACTGTCAATGGCTAATTTGCAGGGTCCGCCTGCACTAGGGAAATAGGTGTAGAAGATGGTAGTGCGGCGCCAGTCCTCATCTACACGTGGGGTGTGTAGGAGACGCCTAATCACTCCCATCTCTAAAGACCTCTCGGCGTCGCTCTCCCAACCTTCTTCAACAGTGGCTCTAATGTCTTCCGTGCCCTCTACACCCTCCTCTAGATCGTGTTCCTCCTCCTCAACCAACAGAGTCCGCGTAGGGCAGTGGGCCGCTACGTGTCCCCTGCCCGAGCACCTAAAACACTGAATACCCCCAGATCTCTGGCCCTCAATAGCGATAGCCTTCCCCTTCACGTCAGGAGTGACTTGAGGGGGTGGGGTGGCTGTAGCAGTCTGGGCCGGAGCGGGCTTCCTAAATGTCGACGAATCCGTCCGGGAAGGAAACTGTTTCGTACTAGAGGTGCGAAGGTACTGCTCATACTCCAGAGCGAGCTGGAATATCTGGTCTACCGTCTCTAAGCGATGGGGAATCAGCTCTCTCCGGAGGTCCGAACGGAGGCTTGCCTTGAATCGAGAGGCAGTGACGATGAGTTCCTCCGAAATATCGCTCCTAACCACTAGCTCGTCGAATCGAGCCATATACTCGGCCACCGTGAACGTTCCCTGACGCAAGTTCTGTAATTGCTCGAATAACTGATCCCGATAGGACGCAGGGAGGTACTTCTCGCTCAGCCTCTGCTTCATCTCTTCCCATCTGGTGATAGGGTAATAGCCGTCACGCTCTAAGGATCTCTCGACACTAATCCAATATACCTTGGCCTGCCCGACTAACTTCATCTTGGCAAACCGGACACAGCGTGCATCACTCATGTCGTACCAATCAAAATAGTGGTCCATGTCAAGGAGCCAATCACTAAAGGCCTTCGGGTCCAAGCGGCCATCGAACGTCGGGGCATCGAGGCGAATCCGACGGGTGATGTCAAAGGCTCGGTCGCCTCTCCGCGGGTCAGGATAATCATCAGGATCATCATCGCGGTCATAATCGTGTCGAGCGGGCGGCGGTCCGCGCTCACGCTGACCCGGCGGATAATACTCGTCACGACGCTGGTCATGGCGACCGAGCGGGGACACGCGGTTCCTAGGGCCATGATGTCGTGGCATACGGTAATCCTCCCACGGGGGTGGGGGTCGGCCACGAGGTGGCTCTGGGTTCCGCCATGCTGGCGGGGTGGGGGCTCTCACGGGGACCTCACGGTGGTAGCGGTCTGCAGGTGGCAGATCATCTCTGACCCGCTGCCCGCGACGGGGAGAGTCGCCCGGGTCACCCGCGATCCCATGGTCGTGTAGGGAGGGAGTATTTCTAGCGTGCTCTATCAGATCTAGGCGACGAGTCACCGCGGCGATATCGTGACGCACATTCTCGAACTGGGTACCCATTGCGTCAAAACGCTCTAGAATAAGGCGCTGGAAGTCTGTGGTAGCGGTGCTCGAATTCGAGCCCGCTGCCCGGTCGTTGGTGACTGGTGGATCTACCATGCTTCTAAATGTCCTACCACTACGGAGCATGCAAAATGGCCCGACCTGGGCTCTGATACCAACTGATGTAGGGTAGGCTATGGAGTGCACCACCTAGACTCTATATGCAACACAACCATCGGTTCTCGCAACAAATTAATGGAACAATGAAAATTAGTAACGCTACAAGCAAACAATTGCAACAAAATTATTTTTAATATGGAGCGAATTTCTTTGTTGGCTTTCCTCCGCTCGGAGGGCCAAAAGCGAAGCGCGCGCGGCGAAAAGATCCTCCTGCAGGTTAACAATCAATCAACGCCAAAATACCCCAAATAAGCTCCAAGCAAATACGAGATTAACCAATAATAATATCAAGAAAATAGTACAACCAAATCGCAAAGATAACTCGAGACTAGGGGCTGATTTTGGGCAGTGGAGGTGGAGGGTTCGGGTGGCGTAGATCGGGTGCCGGGTGGTGGAACCGGAGGTGGAGATAGCGGTTGAGGCTGCTTTGGTGGTGGATGAAGCGATCGGAGAGGAAACGGGTGGATCCGGAAGAGTATACGTAGATCCGGACTCGGGAGGGCGGATCCGGTAATGGAGAGTCGGATCCGGGTTAGGGAGAGTAGATCGGGTATTGGGAGGATAGATCGGGGCAACTAGAACCCGGATCGTAGGGAATAGTGAGAAAAGGGGGGGGGGGTTAAGGAAGGTGGATCCACGAATTTAGGAAGGGGGAAGGAAGGCCGCCCGGCTCTGGGCGGAAATGGCGGGGTGCGGCTGGCTGGGGTTGTGCGGTGGTAGGAGTGGGCTGGCCGCCCAGTCCTGGGCGGAAAAGAAGGCTGGCGGGGCTGTGGGTGGGTGGAGGACGAGGGGGAAAAGCGTAGGAAGACTTACCCGAAGGCGTCGGCACCAAGGGTCCACGGCGTCGGCACCGCGAGATGACCACCAGAAGTAAGGAAGAAGACCTCTCCAACTTCAGCAATGAAAACCCTCAAATCAGCCCCCTAATCCTATTTATAAGAAACAAGCATTAGGACATCCCATCAAACGACTACGATTGGCCGGTGGGTTCGGCCTTAAATAAACTAAACATATGTCCAAAAAAAATACATAAATATATGATTTTGATTCGCGGCGACGTGCCGGACGCAACCGCGTGGTCGGATCGGCGATCCGATCACGTCTTCCGGCGGGAATAAATGAACGTGGGTCCCGCTCCATCATGTGCACGATCCGGTGGACTCCCATCAGTTAGTATCGAGTGTAGTGGAGAAGGTGTGACCGTGCTAGCCTTTGACCATCATCATTGATGAATTTCATTGGAGGCCACCCTAGTAATTCTGGGGTCGTAATACCACACTCATTATTACTACTTGCGCCTGCATTATGCTTAGGACGAATTGTTTGCTCTTTCTCTTATGAGTGAATATAACCATTTGACAGTTGACATAAATACAGTGTAGTTAATTGATATGCTTAGAAATTTCCTTCTAACCTATTTTTATTCTCCATGGACGAGATTTCTCGGTCCACTTTCTTATTTCAATTTTTATTTGTAATTAACCTATATTACTCCCAATAGATAGATGGATTGCTCAGGACGAGCAATAATTCAAGTCTGGTGGTATTTGATCAGCAAAATCAATATAGTATTTTAGGCCATTTTTCTAACTTAAATTTCCTTTCTTTTCGCTCATGCATTAGTTGTTTTCATCATAACATACTTTATAATTGAATTGGATGTTCTGTGAGCGTATTTGAGCTAGATAAGGGTTATTTTGTGCATTTCATACTTGAGAGAGACCTTTTTTTTCTTCTAATTTCTAATTTATGTTTTGATGCTATGTTTGTGGCTGTGCGATTGTATTTTCTGGAGGTTTAGGTTGTCTCCCCTACATGTACAATGTTTGTGGTATTATCCCCGCGCGTCTCGGCCAATTTTCATGGAGAAGGCCACTACTCGTGCGCTTTCCTTCGCGCCCGAGCGGAGACCCCCTTTGCGCAAGACCACTTGTTGTGCGCGGCTAATTGCAAAATCGTTCGAGAAAACACACAGGTAATAATAGCACGACTACTAGTTGTGTGAGGCAAATAGTCCCCCCCCCAAAACATCAATTTTTCCTGTTAGTACAGGTTCCTTCTCGCACGTGCAGTGAGCATTTTCTTCTCGCACGACCACTGGTCGTGCGTCTGCTCGTGCACTTATCAATTTCCTGCTCTGTCTATAAATATGCAGACCCGTTTTTTCAGCGGGAGTTCCGTCTTTTTCCGCCCAAATCCTCTGTTTTTGGTCTTCAAGGGCTGGGATTCATCCCCTAGGCTCTTCCCATCATCCAAGAGCTCAAGGAAGAAGAAGCATTCCACTCACCGCAAGCTAGGGAGCCGGAAAAGAAGATATATGTGGCGCAAAACCCTTGAGAAGATGGGTTAACTGAGAGTTTGTGACTGGAGTTCCTCTACCCCAGACGATAGCCGACGAGCAAGGCATTCATAGATTCTCTATCTAGAGCCCCTTTTGTCCACAAAAGAGTCTCAAGCTCTCTTTATATCTATCTCCTCTCCTGCAATCTAGGTTGATTTGGTTTGTCTCTCTTCGTGTTTTTATGATGGTGGAATGGACCTGCGTGTATGAATGCTCTTAACGTTTTCTATTGAAATAATTTCTATGGTGTATATTTCCATGGAGTTCCTAGGAGGCTTAACCTCTTGTTGTGTGTTTCCCCTAAGCATTGTGCTTGTTGTGTGGTGGAATGAAGTGTGGTAGTTGCTTTATCTTTGATTAGACACAAGTCGAGTAGTGAAGCAGAGGTCGGGGACCCGCGGAAGAGTGAAGCAGAGGTCGGCGACCTGCGGAGGAGCGAAGCGGTGCTGGCAACCCTCATTAGTAATCTAGTTTTATTTTCCCGCACTAGTCTAGTTCCAACTTCAGCAATGAAAACCCTCAAATCAGCCCCCTAATCCTATTTATAAGAAACAAGCATTAGGACATCCCATCAAACGGCTACGATTGGCCGGTGGGTTCGGCCTTAAATAAACTAAACATATGTCCAAAAAAAATACATAAATATATGATTTTGATTCGCGGCGACGTGCCGGACGCAACCACGTGGTCGGATCGGCGATCCGATCACGTCTTCCGGCGGGAATAAATGAACGTGGGTCCCGCTCCATCATGTGCACGATCCGATGGACTCCCATCAGTTAGTATCGAGTGTAGTGGAGAAGGTGTGACCGGGCTAGCCTATGACCATCATCATTGATGAATTTCATTGGAGGCCACCCTAGTAATTCTGGGGTCGTAATACCACACTCATTATTACTACTTGCGCCTGCATTATGCTTAGGACGAATTGTTTGCTCTTTCTCTTATGAGTGAATATAACCATTTGACAGTTGACATAAATACAGTGTAGTTAATTGATATGCTTAGAAATTTCCTTCTAACCTATTTTTATTCTCCATGGACGAGATTTCTCGGTCCACTTTCTTATTTCAATTTTTATTTGTAATTAACCTATATTACTCCCAATAGATAGATGGATTGCTCAGGACGAGCAATAATTCAAGTCTGGTGGTATTTGATCAGCAAAATCAATATAGTATTTTAGGCCATTTTTCTAACTTAAATTTCCTTTCTTTTCGCTCATGCATTAGTTGTTTTCATCATAACATACTTTATAATTGAATTGGATGTTCTGTGAGCGTATTTGAGCTAGATAAGGGTTATTTTGTGCATTTCATACTTGAGAGAGACCTTTTTTTTCTTCTAATTTCTAATTTATGTTTTGATGCTATGTTTGTGGCTGTGCGATTGTATTTTCTGGAGGTTTAGGTTGTCTCCCCTACATGTACAATGTTTGTGGTATTATCCCCGCGCGTCTCGGCCAATTTTCATGGAGGAGGCCACTACTCGTGCGCTTTCCTTCGCGCCCGAGCGGAGACCCCCTTTGCGCAAGACCACTTGTTGTGCGCGGCTAATTGCAAAATCGTTCGAGAAAACACACAGGTAATAATAGCACGACTACTAGTTGTGTGAGGCAAATAGTCCCCGCCCCCCCAAAACATCAATTTTTCCTGTTAGTACAGGTTCCTTCTCGCACGTGCAGTGAGCATTTTCTTCTCGCACGACCACTGGTCGTGCGTCTGCTCGTGCACTTATCAATTTCCTGCTCTGTCTATAAATATGCAGACCCGTTTTTTCAGCGGGAGTTCCGTCTTTTTCCGCCCAAATCCTCTGTTTTTGGTCTTCAAGGGCTGGGATTCATCCCCTAGGCTCTTCCCATCATCCAAGAGCTCAAGGAAGAAGAAGCATTCCACTCACCGCAAGCTAGGGAGCCGGAAAAGAAGATATATGTGGCGCAAAACCCTTGAGAAGATGGGTTAACTGAGAGTTTGTGACTGGAGTTCCTCTACCCCAGACGATAGCCGACGAGCAAGGCATTCATAGATTCTCTATCTAGAGCCCCGTTTGTCCACAAAAGAGTCTCAAGCTCTCTTTATATCTATCTCCTCTCCTGCAATCTAGGTTGATTTGGTTTGTCTCTCTTCGTGTTTTTATGATGGTGGAATGGACCTGTGTGTATGAATGCTCTTAACGTTTTCTATTGAAATAATTTCTATGGTGTATATTTCCATGGAGTTCCTAGGAGGCTTAACCTCTTGTTGTGTGTTTCCCCTAAGCATTGTGCTTGTTGTGTGGTGGAATGAAGTGTGGTAGTTGCTTTATCTTTGATTAGACACAAGTCGAGTAGTGAAGCAGAGGTCGGGGACCCGCGGAAGAGTGAAGCAGAGGTCGGCGACCTGCGGAGGAGCGAAGCGGTGCTGGCAACCCTCATTAGTAATCTAGTTTTATTTTCCCGCACTAGTCTAGTAGAAACTTAACCCGCCCCCCGACCCATGAATCCGACAATCAAGGGACTTTGATCTGAAGTCTCCCTTGGACGTTGAATTCACCTTGCTATGCTCCGCGAGAGATCGATACTCGGGAGTCTCTCCCCGTTTTAATTATTACTTGACTACTGTTAGAAACCACGGTGGGGCCCATTTGAGGGGGGCACGTGACGTCCAGATCCGCGACCGACTGCAGTCGAATGACTGAGCATCCCCAACCAAATCACCCAGTATGAATTTAACCAGGGTAGGTTGTTGAGGCGTGAGATCGAACCCACGACCTCCTTTATCAGACAACTATCTCAAGTCCTGATACCCAACTAACTTAGACAACACCTTCATACACCAGTGATGAACAGGGTCTAAAAGCCTTTGGCTAATAAAATGACCAATGACAAATAGACGTCTCTTTCCCCCACCTTCTAAGGTAAGGTGCAACAGAGTCTTCCTGACTCAATACTGAACCATCCCGGTAGAGGAACGCCAATTACCGGCATTGAATAACAGATTGTAATCTGTTTCATCAGCTTCATTGTTACCTTCATGGTCAAGAGGCGCGTAGCGCTAATTCTCTTGGTCCAAAGTGCAGGAAGACGATATTGGATAGTGACTGGACTTCAAAGCCACCAACTCAAGATTTAGGGTTGAAAAGCATGAGCAAACTGGTTTCCCAGGCTTACCCATCTTTCACAACTTCGCTTTAATGGTACGATTTCTCAAAGCACTATTAGATAGATTAGGCATAGCTTTCCAACTGGGCTTCACTTCAGGTCCAACCCTTGTTCAAGGGGTCTTTCCTTAATCCAAGCAACATATCTATTGATGAGTGTAGGAAACTGGGTATCAGGACTTGAGATAGTTGCCTGATAAAGGAGGTCGTGGGTTCGATCCCACGCCTCAACAACCTACCCCGGTTAAATTCATCGTGGGTGATTTGGTTGGGGATGCTCAGCCATTCGACTGCAGTCGGCCGCGGATTTGGACATCACATGCCCCCCTCAAATGGGCCCCACCGTGGTTTCTAACAAAAGATTTAACCGGGGTTGGGGCCCATTTGAGGGGGGCTCGTCCTATTCCACAAATTTCACATACATCCCCTTGGAGTATGTTGCATGATAAAGTGCAAAGAATGACAGTAGACGATTTGGAAGTGTGAGATCATTGTGACGGAATAATGACCCATGGCATCCAACTGCATTGTTGCTGAGATTACTCTGAAGCAAAACACAAAAGATGGTTTCTACACACTTGTTCAAAACCTCGGCCTATTCGTTAGTTTGTGGGCGATTTATGTCGTGCTCAGCTGAAGAGTGGGGCCCTGCCAAAATGAATTAATGAATCGTGGAATCTTGCGAAGATGCACCATTTTGAAGATAAACATTTGGGAGATGGAGGTTGCTATATAAGGATGGTTCACTAGGATGATGTGGCCTTACTTTGAGAGTCGGTCTAACATGATGAGGATGTAGTCAAAGCCACTGGAGTGCATTAAGCAAGTTATAATAAATTCATTCCCATTGTCATCTTAAATGGCATTCGGGATGGGGATAAGTTGCAAAAGTCCTGCGCGTGACATTGCTTCGAATTTTGTTGTTTGGCGGGTGAGCCAGTTCACCACCAACTAATGGACAAATGGCAACATCTTGCATCAGTAGAGAACCCCGCCAGTCCACGATAAATCGGGTACGTATTAGAATGTTCTTCGATGGGAGCCATATTGAATTCATAGAGCAGACGCGGGAACCATGTGAAGTTTTTAGCGATAACCAGACGATCTTTGTAGTGAAGGTGGTTGCCAATCCAATGGTGGTTGGGCATTTGGGTCGGCCCACAACTTGAGAATGATGAGCCCGTAGTAAGTGTCCCTTTAGACATCTTTATAGAATCTGCATCTGATGACGGTGGCTGTGAGATGACTTAAAGGACCCCAGATTCCTCTTTGTGCTATAAGGTGTCATTCGCTTTGTTGGTGGATCCTACCTTGTACTAAATCGGACCCCGACTGTTCGACAATCCACAAATGTTTCGTTGGTTTGATTTTGTTTTGGTGGCAACTGTTATGCTTCGACACATCATGAGCGTAAACCCATCAGGTTGTGTGCCAATGCTTAATAAACAATATCATGTCCATATGCTCGATGTTGTGAGCGAAACTAGTGTGCTGAGTTCCCATGATTACCATGCTGAAGTAGGCCACGAGTCGTCTTGCTTGCATGAGAACGACAATGATTTCGCTTCTGGATGCGTCACATTTGATCTTGAAGGGCTTGGAGAAGTTCGACATAATGAGTAGACTGTTGGAATCTGACGAAAGCTTGTTGGGATTCCGGTGGACATGTAAAGGGGCGGTCGACCACCTCCTTTAAGAGATCAATGACTGACCATATTGTGTCGTTGTAATCACAGATTAAGCGCTTGCAGAGCTTGATTAAGTCGAGGAATACTCAGAATGCATGAATGAAGGGGAGTGTCGGCCATTGAGCAATGATCATTATTTTATCCATACACATGGCTAAACACTTGGTGAAAATGATATGACCGATATACGTCATTTCAGATACCCGTATGTGCATTTTTTGATATTCTTCACCAGTCAATGCAGTCAATGTTGTGCCAAAGGCTGGAGGACACACTTAATTTGGTTAAAGTGGGTCTTTCATGAAGTGTCGTACAAAAGAATGTCATTAAAGAAGATGATGACAAACTTTCGTAGGAATGACCGAAAAATGTCGTTCATGGTAGACTGAAATGTCGATTGGGCATTTGGCTACCCAATGGGCATGACTGAAAACTCAGTGTCCATTGTGCGTTCGGAAGATCATTTTGGGTACATCTTCTGTTCGAATGCAAACTTTGTGGTACCTTGAGCGGAGGTCCAATTTGGAGAAGGATCACGCGTCTTGCCAGTCATCCAAAAGTTTTTGAATGAGAGGAATAAGGTATTTGTTTGTCACGGTGGATTTAGAAAGTTCCCTATAATCCATGCAAAAACACTAGCTGACATCTTTCTTTCATACAAGCAAGACGGATTGGAAAAGGGCTCGCAATTGGTTAGATAGTCCTTGCTTGAAGCATATTTGTCACCATCAACTCTATGACATTCTTTTGCTCATGGATGTAACGTTATGGACACACGACAATGGTCTTTACCTAGACTAGAATCTTATGTGTTGATCCGTTGCGTAGATCATCGGAAGGCTTGTTACTAGTGCAAATTCCTTTGGGAATTTAAACAAAACCTGAATGGCCAATGAGGTTGGTGGTGTGGCCGATGGATGGTCTGCCGATATAAATGCATGACAGAGAAGGGTCACTATGGAGGTGGTGCGACTTCTCCATAGTCCCTAATTCTATATTTAAGGAGGGCAATTGGCCTTGATGATCCCCTGAGTTTTCAGCCGTTTGATGCTAAGTATTGCGTCACCGCCGCCCAGATTGAACACATGGTAGTCCGGCTGGAACTTAAAGTTATGTAGTCGCATTGTCAAGGCGCGACATATTCCACCATTAACCATTCAGTGCCCATTGCCCAATGATACATAGTGTTGGTGTTACCATGGTGATCTGGAAGTGATCAAACATGTAGTCTCACTGCCAACTGTTGCTGTATGATGACCGGGCGGTCTGACCCTGGCGGCTTGAAGACCGCGCGGTCTGGTGATTTCTCTCCAGCGGTTTGTTAGCCGATATGTTGCTGATTGGAGACCGGGCGGTCTGGCGGTTTGACGCAGGTGACATGAAGACCGGGCGGTCTGGCGGTATGACGCAGGCGACCTGAAGTCCGGGCTGTCTAGCGGTCTCCCCTAGCGGCTTGTCTTCTCTGTATATTGATGCCAGGCGGTTAGCCTGTTCATTTAACCGCGAGGCTTGTGCAGTCTGTTTTTTGTATAGCCTCCTGTACCTGTAATTATTTGTCCCATATTGCTTATTTGTATTCTCTCCCTCTCCATTCTATAAAAGGGAGGCTATACCGAGCGGTCTGGCGGTTTGACGCAGACGACCTGAAGACCGGGCGGTCTGGAGGTTTTTCGCAGGCGACTTGAAGACCGGGCTGTCTAGCGGTCTGCCCTAGCGGCTTGTCTTCTCTCTATATTGATGCCGAACGGTTGGCCTATTTATCTAATCGCGCGGCTTGTGCGGTCTGTTTTTTGTATAGCCGCTTGTACCTGTAATTATTTGTCCCACATTGCTTATCTGTATTCTCTCACCTCTCCTCCATTTTATAAAAGTGAGGCTATACCTTTGTAATACTCACGTTTTTGGATAATAAAAATTTCTGTTATTCCATTTTTCGGTCTATTTTTTCTTGTTCGCACGCCAACATAATATGAGCGTATGGGGTCACACATAAGAACATTGAAAAAGTTGAAAAGATTTGTGTTGCTCTTGCTCATATGTGTTATGAGTGAAGGATCAAGCCTATGACGTTCTGGATCTGAAGGTTTTCATTCTGGGACCTATGTTGTGAATAAAAGTTATCAGGTAAGTGGTCAGAAGACCCAAAGGACAATTCGTCGAGTATAGTCTTGAGGTTTCAACGAATATGTTTGAGTTCGTCGAGTATCGTCATGACATCTTAACGAATCTGTCTTGGATTCGTCGAGTATCGTGCTGACAATTTCGACGAATTAGACTTTGATTCGTCGAGCTTCGCTTTGATGCTTGGACGGTTTGTTCTGTCTGGATTCGTCAGATATTTACGTGTTATTTCGACGAATGACCTTTTGATTCGTCGAATATCGACGTATAATCTCGACGAATTCTGATTACTCCGGTTTGATTCTTTTAAGTCCGATTCGCTGTGGTCTGCGGGTGTCGGATGTTTCATTCTTCTGCATATATATGATATAAACAGTAAATCGAAGTTCGTGCTCATTCTTCTGACCTAACCGAGTGAGACCAAGAACGACGATTATTCTTCCCCGACGGAACTGTTCCACCTAGGGTGCGATCACCGCTCCTGCCGCCGACCGCTCGCCGAACTACTGCTGTCGCTGGGAAAGTGTTTCTTCAGGCTTCATCATCGTCGTTGCCGCCTCTCCTTTAACGGTTCTAGCAAACCGTGGAGACGTTGAGGGCATAACTTCTTCCAACCTAGATCCTGTGTGACAAAAGTGTAAGGGTTCTCCGTACTCGTGTGGACATCCGTAGAGGCGTGGACACAATTCTACGCTCAGAACTCCAGCCGCTAGTGTTCGTCGGATTTCTTCGGAGCACCTAGGTTGAGTAATGACTCAATCCCACAAAGGTATAATTTTATTTACTATTTACTTCTTGATCAATGTTCCTCGCAAGATATGTATTTCTTTTGGGTTTTCTTGTTCCTTATTCCGCTGCGCACAATTGGACCCCTTTAGGGGCTCTGTCCCTAAGACCCCACCAGGGGCGCAGCCCCCTGGAACCCCGCTAGGAGCGCATGTGATTTTGTTGTAATATCTTTGTTTCTCCTTAACAGTAACCGTCCCTCTTGTTGGTTTGTGAAATCAAGTGTGTTAGATTTTGAATCTCACATTGAGAGACGAACTTGTCTACTTGTAAGTGGAGTTGGTGTTGCTCATGTCCAATACATGTAAATCTGAAGATTTAGAAGAGTTCTAAATGTTCAAATTTAGCTCAGTTCGTCAAGTGTCGATGACTCTTCTTTATGCACATCTGAGATGTATTTGGATTGTAAGTGTTGTTTGTATTTTTGTGAATGTGTACATTGATTCATTGTTAATCATGATTAAGTGTTAATCAATTATCTTAAAATCTCTTATGCAATATTAAGTATTCGGTTGTCTTCTGATGGATGACACTCTTCCTGCCTCGATCGATGAAATGTGGACTTGCCAAAGTAAGACGAATTAATCTCTCTTGGTAATAGTGCGAGCGGATAAGTGTGATATCCCACTGTCGACATCGCGACAAACTTAACTGGGTGACCTCAAAAGTTGAATGCTCAAAGGCATAGGGTTGACATGCACCATATGATGAATGCGAATAAAGAGTTATTCACCGACCATACAAGTGTTGCATGATGATGCAATCGACAAGCGTTGCCTACCTAAATAACTACATTGTGAGAGAAAAGTCAAAGCTGACTCATGGTGTTGGTGAAATACGGATCTTGTCCAGTAAGAGAGTAGCTCGCATAAGCTCTCCGAATTGATACTGAAGGTTATCAGTTTCATTAAAATAGTGAGAGTAATTTTAATTAAAGTCTTAATTGAAATAAAAATGTATTTTGAAATATAGTACTACGTTTTTTTTGCATAAATTATTGTAAAATTTTCATGGCAAGTGAATCTCATTTCACCCTGTTCCTCAGAGCCATCCTTGAGAAGAATAAACTGAGTGAAACAAATTATTTGTACTGGTACAAAAACTTGAGAATTGTTCTCAAGCAAAAGCATAAGCTCCGTGTGTTGCAAGAGGATTCCCCTGAAGAGCTAGTCAGGAATGTGTCCCGAGCTGATAAGGCTGCTTATAAGAAGTATCAAGACAACTCCTTGGATGGCGAATGGCTCAGGCTCGTCACCATGAACTCTGAACTTCAGAAGCAACATGAGAACATGAGTTGTATAGAGATTGATGAACACCTTAAGAAAATGTTTCAAGGGTAAGCTCGACAAAAGAAGTTTGACGTCACCAAGGCGTTGTTTCTGTGTAATATGGGAGCTTGAGACCTGGTAGGGACTCACTTTACTCGAGATGATTTGGTATATAGAGAATCTTGAAAGACCGAGTTTTTTCTCTTGGCCAAGAGTTGGCTACATATTTGATTCTGCAATCGTTGCCGGACAGTTACAAGCAGTTTATCTTGAACTACAATATGAATGAAATTGACAAAACACTTTCCAAGCTCCTAGGCATGTTAATAACTGCCGAAATCAACATGAAAAAGGTCAAGACTGCTAGTGTCATACAAATGGTGCATAAAAGTAAGGGCAAGACCAAGAGTTTAAAGAAGATTAAGGTTGGACCTTACTTATCTTTTGAGCCCAAGTCTTCAGCATTGAAGTAGAAAGGCTTTGCGAAGGAAGAGAAATTCCACCACTGTGTCAAAACTGGTCATTGGAGGAGGAATTGTCCTTATATTGAGGGTCTGCAGAAAATGAAGGGAGGTATGCCTTCCGCTTCAAATATTTGTGTTATAGAGATAAATTTTTCTGCTCCTTCATCCTGGGTATTAGATAATGAATGTGATTCTCACATTTGTATAAATGTGCAGGAATTGAGAAGGAGAAGAATGCAGAGTAAAGGAGAGGTAGACCTGCGTGTTGGCAATGAAGCAATAGTTGCTGCTATCACCGTAGGAGTTTACCGTCTTTCTTTGCCCAGTGGACTTGTAATAGAACTAGATAATTGTTATTATGTTCCTTCCATAACTAGAAACATTATATCCATATCATGCCTTGACATGAAAGAATTTTTGTTTATAATTAAGAATAATTGTTGTCCAATTTTTATGAAAGATGTTTGTTATGGTGTAGCGCAAATGTTTAATGATTTGTATGTTTTGAACTTAGATCATCCAATCTATAATATCAAAAATATTAAAATACTAAAAACAAATGACTCAAATCCTACGTACCTTTGTCATTGTCGTTTGAGGCATATAAATGAGAAGCGCATATCCAAACTCCATAAAAATGGACTATTGGACTCATTTAATTATGAATCATTTGAGAGATGCTATTCCTGTTTATTAGGCAAGATGACTAAAGTCCCTTTCACTAGTTTCAATAAGAGAGCTGATGATCTCTTGGGTATAATACATAGTGATGTATGCGGACCCATGAGTTCTATGACTAATGATGGGTACTTCTACTTTGTTACATTTACTGATGATTTTAGTAGATACTGATATATGTATTTTATGAAGTGCAAATACGAAATCTTTGAAAAGTTGAAAGAGTTTAAGAATGAAATAGATAACTAGCTGAGTAAGAGGGTAAAAACACTCCTATCTGATCGAGGTGTTGAATATCTAAGTCATGAGTTTCGCGATCATCTGAAAAAATGTGGTATTGTATCACAACCCACTCCACCCCGAACGCCGCAGCATAATAGTGTGTCTGAGCGGAGGAATCATACTCTGTTAGACATGTTATAGTCGATGATGAGTCATGCAGATTTGCTTGTTCCTTTTGTGGATTTGCTTTAGTGACTATTGTTTTTACACTAAATCGTGCTCCAACGAAAACAGTTCTAAAGACAGCATATGAGATATGAATTGAGAAGCGTCCTAGTATGTCTTTCATTAAGATCTGGGTCTGTGAGACATACGTGAGACGTCAAATGCCTGACAAGCTGAAAACCAAGTCAGATAAATGTTATCTTGTGGGGTATCCTAAGGAAACTAAAGTGTATTATTTGTACCTACCGTCTGAGGGCAAAGTATTTGTCGCGAGTACGAGTGTCTTTCTTGAGAAAGAGTTCTTAAGTAAAAAGACTAACAGAGTAGAACTTGAAAAGTTTAAGAAGCAAAAACTGTGAATGGACCAGAATTGGAATCTGAGCAAGGACTATAAGATGTTGTAGCTAGAGAACTTACTCAAGAAATACAAGTTATACATAGATTTGATTGATCATGGTTTGAGCCTGAGAGATATGAATTTCTCATGTCTCAAATAGGTAATGTGTTGCTTATGGATCATGATGACAAGCCTGCAATCTACAAAGAGGCTATGAGTGGACTGGACTCGGAGAAGTAGCTCGAGTCCATGAAATCTGAAATAGAATTCATGTATGCAAGCTTTGTTTGGACCTTGGTGGAACCACTTGAAGGGGTAAGACCCATAAAGTGCAAGTGAGTCTTCAAAGAGAAGACCGACATGAATGAGAATGTACAGACATTTAAAGTGCAACTGGTGGCTAAGTGTTTCAAACAAATTCATGGTGTTGACTATGATGAAACCTTTTTACCTGTTGCCATGATTAAGTCTATTAGAATTCTGCTTGTTATTGCTGTATATATTGACTACGAGATCTGATAGATGGATGTCAAAACGACTTTCCTAAATAGAAACCTTCTTGAGGAAGTGTATATCACACAACCCGAGAGTTTTGTATCTTCAGGTGAAGCCACTAAAATATGCAAGCTGCAGAGATTCATTTATGGATTAAACCAACATTCTCGAAGTTGGAATCTTCATTTTGATGAAAAGATCAAAAAGTTTAGTTTTATTAAGAATGAAAATGAACCGTGTGTTTACACGAGGATCAGTGTGAACATTGTTGTCTTCCTGTTATTGTATGTAGATGACATATTGTTGATCGAGAATGACAAACCGACCCTATAAGTTGTTAAGAACAACTCAAGGAGTTACTTTTCTATGAAATACTTGAGCGAAGCTACTTACATATTTGGTATTAAGATCTATAGAGATAAATCGAAAAAGTTGCTGGGTTTGATCCAAAGTATATATTGAAGAAGTGTTGAAATTGTTCAACATGCTCGAGTCCAAGAAAGGATTCTTACCTATGTCTCATGGTGTGAGTCTCTCTAAGGATCAATGTCCTAAATCTTGTGACGATAAAGACCGCATGAAGTTGATTTCATATACTTCGACAATTGAATCAATTATGTATGCAATGATATGTACTCGACCCGATATATCATATGCTTTCAGCATGACTGGCAGGTATCAGTCTGATCCCGGTGATAGTCACTGGATAGCCGTCAAGAATATCCTAAAGTACTTGAGAAAAACTAAGTATACGTTCTTGGTATTTGACAGAGAGGAAGAGCTCGTTGTAAAGGGTTACACAGATGCTAGCTTCCAAACTGATAGGGACGACTCAAAGTCTCAGTCAGGATTTGTGTTTTGCCTAAATGGAGGAGCTGTCAGCTGGAAGAGTTCCAAACAGTAGACAATTGCTGATTCTACAACTGAGGCCGAGTATATCGCTGCTGCTAATGCGTCGAAGGAGGCTGTATGAATTAGGAAATTCATCGGCGAGCTAGATATTTCTAGCATTATTGATCCCGCAGTTCTCTACTGTGACAATAACGGTGCAATTGACTTGCTTCGGAACCTAGATCTCATTAGCGCTCCAAGCACATACTTCGGCGATTACATCTTATTCGAGAGATTGTCGATCAAGGAGATGTGAGCATATGCAAGGTGCCGACTGAAGAAAATATTGCTGATCCACTGACAAAGCCTCTCACACAGAGAAAACATAATGATCATATGAGATATATGAGTATACGATACCTTAATGATCATCCCGAGTGAGAGTCTTATGGATTGTATGTTTGTCGGTTGTAATTATTCATTTGATGAATAAAGTACTATACATTTTATTTTATATTTATGACAAATTCTTTTATTTTGTAAATTTATTTTTATTGTGATAGATTAATTTAACGTACTAAATGCCCTTAGAATGTTTGCTTCCATAGAAGTCAAGTTGATGACTTGAATATAAGGTCTATGTTCTTAGAAGCTTCATTCTTAAATGCTACCTGATCGGCGTATCATCTTAGAAGCTAAGGGCGATGATGAATTGATGATACATAAAGACTATCATGTGCGTTGACTGATGACCGGTTCTCACAGATCATGATATTGTGATATCAAATCATCACATGTGTACTTGTTAGTGAACAAGTTGTACTGGACAGACCCATCATGAGAATACTTTATGGATTGTTATATGAACGTGTCACAAATAGGTCTTAGGTGACAATGCTGTTTGTGTTCTTTGACCTAAAGTCACAACATTCATCAAGTAAGGAATAACATACTTTGATGTCATCCAAAGTCTTCCTTGAGAAAGGTTGATGATAAAGGTGATTATTGGGTACGTTACGAGTCATTTGGGTGTTTGTGTGTGGACAAAAATGAGATTTGTCCTCATATATGACAGAAGTTGCATCCATGTGACCCTTGATGGAATGAGACTGAGAAATGCATGATCATGTTTGGTTGAGTTAATATATGATATTGAGCTCACCAATTTCTGGAAGTCCATTCTAGATCAAGAAACATGGATTGAACGATTATGAGGGTGACACGGTTTATAACTCTAGTTCTATCCGGATGTAAGAGATAAAAGACCATGACAACACTGATACATTAGTCACAATGTCTTTTGAGTTTTAACTCTTATTGCTTGGGGAGCAATGAAACATTGCTAGATGCCGTTCATTGTTTGTGAAGCTTTTGTTTGATATTTTCAAGATCAAGTGAGAGACTGTTGATGTTACCATGGTTATCTGAAAGTAATCAAACATGTAGTCTCACTGCCAACGCAATATGAGCCTATGGGGTCACACATAAGAGTATTGGAGAAGTTGAAAGTTGTGTTGACCTTGATCATATGTGATATGAGTGAAGGACCAAGCTTATGACGTTCTGAATCTGAAAGTTTTTTATTTCGGGACCTATTTTGTGAAAATAGGTCATCAGGTAAGTGGTATGAAGACCCAAAGGGCAATTAGTCGAGTATAGTCTTGAGGTTTCAACGAATAGGTTTGAATTTGTCGAGCATCGTCATGACATCTCAACGAATCTGTCTTGGATTCATTGAGTATCATGCTGACAATTTCGACGAATTAGACTTCGATTCATCGAGTTTCGCCTTGATGCTTGGTCGGTTTGTTCTGTCTGAATTCATCGGATATTTACGTGTTATTTCGACGAATGACCTTTTGATTCGTCGAATATCGACGTATAATATCGATGAATTCTGATTACTCCGATTTGATTCTTTTAAGTCCGGTTCGGCGTGGTCTACGAGTATCAGATGTTTCGGTCTACTGTATATATACGATATAAATAATTTACCGAAGTTTGTGCTCATTTTTCTGACCTAATCGAGCGAGACCGAGAACGGCGATTATTTTTCCCCGACGGAACTGTTCCGCCTAGGGCGCCATCGCCTCTCCTTGCCGTCGACCGCTCGCCGATCTGCTGCTGTCGCTGGGAAAGTGTTTCTTTAGGCTTCATCTTCGTCGTTGCCGTCTCTCCTTTAACGGTTCTAGCAAACCGTGGAGACGTTGAGGGCATACCTTCTTCCAACCTAGATCTTGTGTGACAAGAGTCTAAGTGTTCTCCGTGCTCGTGTGGAAATCCGTAGCAGCGTGGACACAATTCTATGCTTGGAACTCCAGCCGCTAGTGTTCGTCAGACTTCTTCGGAGCACCTAGGTTGAGTAGTGACTTAATCCCGCAAAAGTATAATTTTATTTACTGCATTTTACTTCTTGATCAATGTTCATCGAAAGATCCGTATTTCCTTTGGGTTTTTTTGTTCCTTATTCCGCTGCGCACAACTGTTGCGACGTATAGTAAAACCCAACACATGGAACCTCAAACTACTTTAAGGAATTATGTGACATCATGAGAGAGGATGTTATCTCTTGTGCTATTGTCAATCATCATGATAATAAAAGTCTCTTGAATGTGATGTGGTTGTAAATGACGCTCAGAAAATAGAGCAGAAGCTGGAGACATGTCAGTGCATTGTCCCAAGCTACATAAGTTTTAAGGAAACCGTCTGACTTGCTGTCTGCTAGAATTTGCGATCTTGGTGGTCTTGCAGATTGGTATTAGCAGTCTGGAGGTTTGACGGACTGGCGGTTTGGCGGACTGGCGGATTGGTCTTACGGTCTGTCGGTCTGCCTTGTGGACAGATGACTTTGGTGGTTTGCCTTATGGACAGATGACCTTGGCGGTCTGATTGTCTTCTAGCATAGTAGTTCTGAAGACTTGGCAACTGCGTTGGAGGACTGGTTCCAGCAGTGTAGCAGTTTGCGTCTTGCTGACTGTGTGACAGTCTAGCCATCCTGGAGATCATTGAGACCGTCTCCTTGATAAGACAAGGAGGTTTGTTGTTCTATCCACTGTTGCAGGTTGGTCGACAGGAGACTGAAGTCGCTGCGGATAGAGGCTGCGGATTGAAGAACAGCTGAAACTGGTGGTCTAACCACTGTTGCGGTTTGATGATCGAGGGGCTGAAGCTACTGAAGATTGATGGATATAGGAGACTGTCTGCTTATGATACCTCTGTTCATCAACAGCGGACTGAGGTGTACAGACCGACGGATACCTGGTGTGGTGCAGACAACTTATCTAACCGCTCAGTTGTTGCGGTCTAAAAAATATCAGTCCGCATATTGTAATTTAGTCCCGCATTGTCTGTTGTATTCTCTCTCTTTCTCTTCGCCCCTATAAATAGGGGATCATACCCGTGTAAATTAACTTTTTGAAAATGAAGAGCATGCTATTTAGATTTTCTCACATTGTCGAACCCCTTCTCATCCTCTACACTTATGAGGGTGCAAAACTCACAATTCGAGCATTCATTGCCAGAGAGTATGGATAATGGAACTAGAAACACAACCCTTTACTGCAAAGCTCCATGAAGTCTTGATGCGAGAGCCGTTGGGTGTGGTAGGGAGGGCGGTCAGTGGTCAGGTAAACGATGGCGGAGGAGCTTGCTCGCTTGTAGGCACTTTGTTGCCAGTGGTCTCCAGGGTGGCCACGGAGGATCGGTTGGCCTCTTTGACCGTTGGGGAATGATTGGATTGCCGAGTGTGTGGGTGGAAAGGTTGCAATTGTCGGATGACAGACTCATGTCGGTTTGTGTTTTTTCTGTTGAATGCCGGATTGCGGGGATATATCGGGGACATTTCAAAATGTCGGTTTGTAATATTATAATTAATTATATGTATTTCATAATATATTCATTTATTAAGTAGATGATAATTATTTTATCTAATTCAGTGTAAACTAAAATTCATATGAGAAAATTAAACTACCAATAAGTATTTAATTGTCTATGATTGATGTCATTTGGAGTCGTCTTCTCACTAAATTGTCAACACGGATCTCGACTTACTATGAAAGAAGTGCTAGGAATCTTGTTAGAACCTTATGATAAATTCATTCTATACAAAAAAATATAAAAAATTTTGAACAAGTTTTAAAAAAACCGCAACATTAGGCCGCCATTAGCCGCAATATTGGGTCTATGTTATGCCGCCGCATCCGCTACAATTTCAAGGGCAAACGTACACTCGGCGACCGAAAGCACGGAGGCCAAACAACGGGGCTGAACCATCCGGTTCAGCCCCCAACCTATGAAGACGCCAAGGGGGGACTGAACCGACCCGGTTCAGTCCCCAAGTGGGGGGGCCGGCCGGCCCCCTTGAGCCCCAGGTATTAATAAACCCGGGGCTCCCTTTCGTTGGCATGCATGATCATTCTCAAGGTATTTCCTCTCTCTCCCTCCCTAACCCTAATTCCTCTCCTTGCTCTCTCTCTAAATCTCCCCCTAGATCTCTCTTCTACTTGCAAGTTCTTATCATTTGGTATCAGAGCAACATCCTGCGACAATGGTGACTCGCTCAGAAGCCGAAACCGCGCGGCTTGCATCCCTCGAGGAGAACTATGTAGGGTTGTCGGACACGATGACGGCGCTCGAAGAACAAGTGAAATCCTCCCAAAAAAACCTAGAGGATCGCTTGGATGCGCGCATGGAGGAGATCAAAACCCTACTTGCACAAAATCTGAAGGGAAAAAATCCTGCGGTGGAAGGATCGGAAACGGAGGCATCCTACCATCCTATGGCGCAGAACGGCACTGGAATCGGAAGCGGAGTGCAGCAGGGGACCGGATCGGGGCCTATGGGGGGGGGGGGGCGGTTTCGTCGCTGCGGGATCGGCGGAAGCCGATCCTACGCGGATCGACGCGTACGCCTACCGCGCGGCAGGATCGGCACCGGAGGGATACGGGGGCCCTGGGGGGCACATCGGGTGGTCGACGGAGGCCGGCTACCGCCGCCCAGGTGGCTGGAGGCCGCCGGAGGGCCTGGCGGCTCCGTGCGGACCGTTCGGCGCCCAGCCCGCCTGGAACGGACCCGGGACTCAAGCTGGCCCCTCTTGGCGGGGTCCGGGGCAAGGAGTGGCCCCTTTTCGACCAACTGGAGCGAATGCGGTCCCAATCGGAGGAGTGGCGGGCATCCTACCGACACCTCCGCTCTACGGAGGACCGGCGGACTACGGAAATGGCAACCCATGAGGTGGAGGGCAACAAGGAGGCTACGACATGGACCGGGGGCGGCCCGGGCCCGCAGCGGCCCCGGCGCAACCTTACCAACCAGCACATGCAGAACCCCGGCCATACATGCAGCCCAAATTGACACGTATGAACTTCCCTAAGTTCAAGGGCGGCGACGCCTTAGAGTGGATCCAGAAGGCTGAGCTTTTCTTCAAGTACCAAGAGATTCCTGAGGGGCAGTGGGTCCAGTTGGCGTCTTTCCATCTGGAGGAGGACGCCTTTCAGTGGACCAAGTGGTTTCTGAGGGGACGCAATTACGCACCGTGGGAGGAGTTTGTGGAGTCCTTCTCGGCTCGTTTCGGGCCCTTAGAGTATGAAGATGTGGAGGCTATGTTACAGAAGCTGCCGCAGAAGGGATCAGTCACAGAGTACCGGACAGAATTCGAACGGTTGGCCAATCGGGTCAATTGGGAAGAAAGGACAATGCTGAGTTGTTTTGTATCTGGACTGAAGGACCATTTGAGAGACGAGGTCCACGCGTACATGCCACGCAGTCTGAGTCATGCCATCAGCCTAGCCAGGATACAGGAGGAGCGGTACAACCGGCAGAAGACCCGAACAACAGGACGGGCACCCACAGTGACAGAGGTAATCAGGAAGGAACCACCGGCCGGGGGCCGTCCCACTGTGACGAAGTTGACGTGGCAGGAGCTGCAGGCCAGAAAGGACAAGGGGTTGTGCTTCAAGTGTGATGAGAAATTCGTTCCGGGGCATCGGTGTCAGAAGGTCCAAGTCTTCATGCTGCGGAACGAGGACGGCGAAGAAGACACTACGGGTGACTCAGTTGAGGATGATTTGGATCTTACGGAGTTTGGAATATCTCTTCAGGCGATGGCAGGGTGCACAGCCCCTCTCACTTTACGGATCGCAGGGGAGATTGGCCAGGAGCGGGTTACTATACTAGTCGATAGTGGGAGCACCCACAATTTCATTGACCCCGGGGTGGCTCTCAAGACAGGGATTCCTATTGATCGGGAGGCCGCATTCCAGGTCATGGTTGCAGATGGGAGCAAGTTGCGATGCGAAGGGGTCCTGAAGGGGGCCGAGCTGCGGATGCCGGGGTACATTTGCCACACCGACGTCTACCTTCTCCCCATTCGAGGCTCGGATATGGTCTTGGGCGTGCAGTGGCTCCGGCAGTTACGGCGGGTGACCACAGATTGGGACAGGATGACGTTGGAGTTTACTCAGCAGGGCAAGGACCACTGTTTGCAAGGCATCAGGACATCTCCACTAAAGGAGATCTCATTCCGGGGTTTGCAGAGACTGGAGGAGCAAGGCGGGACAATAGCCATGATTCTGGGGGTGGCACCCGTGGGATCAGAGGCTAGCGCGGAGCCCGAGCAGATACAAGCACTTTTGGGACAGTACGATGATATTTTCCAGGAGCCACGCTCCCTTCCACCGTCCCGCTTCAGGGACCATCAGATCCAGTTGAAGGTTGGGACGGATCCCACCAACATCCGGCCTTACCGCTACCCCCATATTCAGAAGATCGAGATAGAGCGTAGCGTACGTGAGATGCTGACGTCCGGTATTATACGTCCCAGTACTAGTGCTTTCTCTTCCCCGATCATACTAGTGAAGAAGAAGGACGGTTCGTGGAGATTTTGCGTGGATTATCGGGGGCTTAACAGTTCCACCATCAAGGATAAATTTCCCATTCCCATGATTGAGGAGTTGCTGGATGAGTTACACGGGGCGCACCTGTTCACTAAATTGGATCTCCGGTCCGGTTACCATCAGATTCGCATGAAGGAGGACGACATCCACAAGACGGCCTTCCGTACCCACGATGGTCACTATGAGTTCTTGGTGATGCCATTTGGGTTGGCCAACGCACCTTCGACCTTCCAGGCAGTCATGAATGAAATATTCCGCCCTCTTCTTCGAAGGTATGTGCTAGTTTTCTTTGACGATATACTTATCTACAGCAGGAATTGGGAGGATCACTTGCAGCACGTCCGCACCGTCTTCACCATACTGCGAGATCACAAGCTGTACGCCAAGCGGTCCAAGTGCTCATTTGGACAGCCGGAGGTTGAGTACTTGGGACACCTGGTGTCCGCACACGGGGTACAAGCTGACCCAAAGAAGATCGCGAGCATGGTCGATTGGCCACCTCCTACGACGGTCCGGGCTTTGAGGGGTTTCCTCGGGCTGACTGGGTACTATCGGCGGTTCGTGAAGGATTATGGCAAGATAGCCCGCCCCCTCACTCAGCTGTTGCAGAAAGACGATTTTCACTGGAGTTCAGAGGCAGAGGTCGCCTTTCAGTCTCTGAAGGCGGCTATGACTACTACCCCGGTTCTGGCGCTTCCGGATTTCTCCAAGACATTCGTAGTGGAGGCCGATGCATCGGGGGTCGGTATTGGAGCTGTGTTGATACAGGAGGGCCGACCCTTGGTCTACTTCAGCAAGGCGTTGGCACCCCGGACACTGGGCCTTTCGACGTACGAGAAGGAGATGTTAGCCATCCTGCATGCGGTCGCCTTGTGGCGGCCTTATCTCTTGGGACGACACTTCCAGATCCGTACCGATCACCAGAGCCTGAAACACTTTCTGGAGCAGAGATTAGCCTCACCATTGCAGCAGAAGTGGCTGACAAGGTTGCTGAGATACGATTATGAGATTGTGTATAAGCAGGGGAAGGAAAATGTGGTGGCTGATGCACTCCCCCGCATACTTTGAGTTCTTATGAGCCAGCCAGCACCGCTCTGCCCGCGGTCGACCGGATGTTACTGGATCGCGACCGGACTTTATCGCTACTCCGGGAGAACTTACGCCTCGCCCAAGATCGCATGAAGATTCAGGCAGACAAACATCGTACCGAGCGGGAGTTTGCGGTCGGCGATGAGGTCTTCCTTAAGCTCCAACCATATCGGCAACTATCGGTCTCTCGACGGACCAACCAGAAGCTGGCACCGAAATACTATGGCCCGTTCCGCATCCTCCGCCGGGTGGGGCCCGTGGCTTATACTCTTGCTCTCCCGGAGGGTTCTCGCATCCATCCAACGTTCCATGTATCCTTGCTGAAGAAGAAGCTCGGGACCTCCACTACCATCAGCCCTACTCTTCCAGAGGCTACTAGCAGCGGCGAATTGCGGCCTTCGCCGGAGGCGATTCTGTTGACCAAATGGAAGCGGCGGGGTGCCGAGTACCGGCTCGAGCTCCTCGTCAAGTGGGCGCACATGCCCGCCGAACATAATTCTTGGGTTGACTTCTTGGAGTTTCACGAGGCGTTTCCGGATTTCCCACTTGAGGACAAGTTGCCGCTTGAAGGGGGAGGGAATGTTATGCCGCCGCATCCGCTACAATTTCAAGGGCAAACGTACACTCGGCGACCGAAAGCACGGAGGCCAAACAACGGGGCTGAACCATCCGGTTCAGCCCCCAACCTATGAAGACGCCAAGGGGGGACTGAACCGACCCGGTTCAGTCCCCAAGTGGGGGGGCCGGCCGGCCCCCTTGAGCCCCAGGTATTAATAAACCCGGGGCTCCCTTTCGTTGGCATGCATGATCATTCTCAAGGTATTTCCTCTCTCTCCCTCCCTAACCCTAATTCCTCTCCTTGCTCTCTCTCTAAATCTCCCCCTAGATCTCTCTTCTACTTGCAAGTTCTTATCAGTCTACATATCCGACATGTCGGCCGCAATACTGGAAAATGCCAGATTTGACAAATTTGGTGTTAACATGGCGATTCCCCCTCAAAAATGACATGTTGACCTACATGTCGGACATATCTGCCGCAATCTACAAGCTTGGTGGGTGGAATTCAACGTTTGATGAAGCGGGCATCTTCCATGGCACTATGATGTGTGACTAGGTTGTGTATATGTTGCTACACATAAATGTGCAGCTTTAGTCCATGCAGAAAATAACCCAGTCAATTCTCCCCTATGAGGCCCAACATATGAGTTGATATTTCAACAAATTCACCAATGGGAAGGTTGAGAGTTTGGATTGTTGGACTTTGGATAAGCATTGGGATGCATTCGAGAACGATGAATGAGTGTTTCTTTATAAGCTGACCATGTCAGTCGTGAGTTGGCGTCCTGAATCCAACTGATCTTGTGTAGAGTAGACCCGCCCCTGAAAATAGAGGCCAAAACTTTCTAATGTTCATGGGTGTCATGGAGGCGAAGAATTGCTCCGTTCCGGCAATAAGCCCAAGCAGATTTGCACTCTCAATGGCAGAGATGTTAACATGGTAGAAGTGGACATCATAGGTTGTTTTGGCACTTGAGCGGTCGCGCCGAAGAATGCAAAATATCTTGGAGGGTGACCATGCCGGTGCCCAAATCGGTCCGCGGTGGCCACAAGCGAAGAGGGTGATCAATGTGCGACCAAGGCGATGAACTTGCGAATTAGGACGTTGAGATCGGTAAGGTAGTCCTTTAAGCAGTCCAGATGTGCTTTAGGGGTGCAGGGTCACTCAAAGGAGTTGTCGATGTCCATTTTACTAGAGGTGGCTCGAGTCACCATCGACATGCACAATGACGAGGAGAAGTACAACAGCCGGCGATGGGTTTGGCATGCACATTGCCCTCGGGTTGGTACTTTGTGGCGTTAGGGTGGCGCGGGGGGGGGGGGGGGGGGGATCAGGTCAAATTGGTAGAACTAGGGTTCATTGAGATGAAACCAAACCAGCACTAATCGATTAATTCATAATCAAGACCTATCTCGATACCCAAATCTTTTACCCTCCTCACTTTATATAGGAGACTTGCAATGTTTATAACGAAAATACATAAAAAATAAATAATAAGATAAAGAAATAACAAAATAAGTAACACAATAAAGACATATGGTAATGATAGCCGCATGGGCCTTGTGAGTTTGGCTTGGATTTTTTCCCAACCACTTTTTGCAGCATGAATAGACCTACTGTCATGCATGTCAAAAATCATGTTTTTTTGATGAATATATTTTCTGATTTAAATCACGGGGCTTGAGATATTACTCCATAAACTTTTTTTGTTTCAACTTCTTGATGTTTTTTGATGAATATCTTACTCTCCTACCAGGCAATTGATGATGACTGCAACCAAACTGGGCAGATGGTCGCCGGACTTCTCAAATGGTCTCAAGGAACGTTCGCATCAAAGGTTTGATATCGTCTTAACAAGCATTTGGGACACAATTGAGATGCAATTGAAAATTGGATGCATTTCAGAGGTTTTAAATTTACAACATTTTATTTACGAATGATCTTGTGAAGATTAAATGGCAGCCACTGAAAATGTTATAGCAAAATGAGAAGAGCACATACTAAATCTAATATTATTTTCTTTATGGTACTTGAATTTATGCATGTTTCTTAATGTTATGAAATATTTAGTACTAGTCTACAATGTGCATCTTTCTCAACATTTTATGGAAATTTGAGATTTCCCATGTGACGACCCAGGCCTGACTCCAATCGGCACAACGACCACCGATAGCTCCATTGGGACCCAGCTGGCGTCGTTTGGGCTGCAACCCAAGCACCTAACCCCTCTCCATGCCCACAAGCGGGTTGTTGGAGCGCGCATCCTCCCTTTGATGAGGAAACTCCCGTTAAGGGGTATCACTCGGACTTTCTAGGAGGTCATCCATTCCGAAACTACCCTAGCCCAAACATGCTTAAATATGGAGTTTTTTCACTCCTCATCACCAATGAGTCAATTGGTGATGAGGAGTGGAGAAACTCTTTAGTTAAGCATGCTTGGACGAGAGTAGTAGCGGGATGGGTGACCTTTTGGGAAGTCCCTGCGTTGCCCACTTTACCAAAGAGATTTCCTCATCAATGCCCTGTGGTGGGACCAGAAAGGGGTTGGGGTGTATGAGTTGCAGCTTGGACGACGCCAGTGAGGGCTAGGCCAGGACAAGTTCCAGCCGACAACCTCCCTGAGATGGGATAGGTCGGTGCTGGGTCGTTACATGCCATTTCAAACTTGTCAACATTTTATTAAATTTTGAGATTTGCCATTTCACACTTGTACGACAGAAAGGCTTTTAAGGCATTGTGAGGAAAGATGCACTACATTACTAGCCTGTATTCAATCCCTTGACATTCCCCACGATTTGTTTTCGCCAAACAAAGCATGTGAGTCGTCGAGTGATGACCGAATACTGTTTGGGATGCATGCTCTTCATGGAGGGACTCATGCACCTTGTTTAGTATTTATATAATTGAGAAACTTAATTTTAAATTAAAGGAATAAACAATAATACGTTATTACAATTTTACCAGATATAATATATCTTAAATGCACCATAAATTTAAATAATAATATATTATCAAGTGATCTCCAATGTGGAGTATGATTATGGATTACATATAATAGATTATAATTAGGCCCAACCCATGTGGTTCTGGTGTTGATGCAATAGTGAGACCTCAGAGATGTGTGAGCTTGATGATAGTAAAACATTTTCCACTTAAAATTTTGATCGAAGGATTATAATAATTTGATGGTGTTGCCAAAAAAATATGGAGATTGCATTAATATATAATATAACTAATACAAATATAGGGTAACCAACTCTTCTTGTCTCTATTAAAGGGGATATGGCTTTGGATGGTAAATTTCTTTGGGGAATCAAAATGAAACTGAGTTATTTTTCTTATCCTCTCTATGATTTTTGTTCTCCCCTTCTTATTTGTCCCATGCTTCATCATTTTTCTCTAATTTTTTGTGGTACTGATGGCGCGCCACGCCCGACGCAGGTCTACTCTCGTAGAAGGCGGTGAACCGCTACCCATTCGAGTGATCTGAGTCCACGGTCGCGCTCGGATGGTCGTTCCGAGTCGTTTTGATATATTATTTTACATGTTTTGAGTTGTATTTTACACCAGATCGGACTGGACGTTATGAGCCGTCCGATTTGGATGTCCTATGTGTTCTTTGTTTAAATAATGTTGTGTCAGTTATTGGGCAGGGGGGGGGTTCTAAGTTCAGTTTCCAGGTAATGGGAACTGCCGATCATGCCCCTCTCCAGTGCGACGCTGGATCGATTCCTTGGTGCGCCGCCTCGGTAAGCACCCTTCTCCTCCCCCTCCTCTTCCCCCGTCCTCCTCTTCCCCCCTCTCCCAAGCCTCTCCCCATCCCAGCACCCCACACCCTCCTTCCAACCTTTCCACGACCTGATACCCCCAGGAACGACGCTTCCTGCCGCCGACTCCCACAAAACCCCCCTCCAGTCCTAGAAACCCTCAATCGTGCCTTCTCAACCCCAAACCCCCTCCGATTGGTCATCCCAACTCACTATCCCACTGGGCCGACCTCTTCCAGTCTTTTCCCCACAAAGCTGACCACCTACAGCCCCCGTCCAACCCTCTAAAGCAGCACCCCACCACATTTCCCCTAAGCCACATTCCACAACCACTATACATTCCCTTTTTTGCCTCACGACATCCGACTACACCCTTCCCATTGCTTGGAACTTTCTCCCACAAAACCCCCCTCCAGTCCTAGAAACCCTCAATCGTGCCTTCTCAACCCCAAACCCCCTTCGATTGGTCATCCCAACTCACTATCCCACTGGGCCGACCTCTTCCAGTCTTTTCCCCACAAAGCTGACCACCTACAGCCCCCGTCCAACCCTCTAAAGCAGCACCCCACCACATTTCCCCTAAGCCACATTCCACAACCACTATACATTCCCTTTTCTGCCTCACTACATCCGACTACACCCTTCCCATTGCTTGGAACTTTCCTTCGCTCTATCACAGCACCGTCTGCATGTGCAAGTTGTTATTTGGAATTGTTGTTTATGTTATTGTGTACTTTAACCCTATTTTTATTGGATGTTCTATTTCATAATTGCTATTAGTATCAAATTTCGTATGATTTGTAGGGCCTATTTAGCACACACGTGATATACTTGCGCCTTGGTTGCATGGTGAACAATGCTGGTTTCTCTTTGTTTAAAGTTTGTGAACATATGTGCCTCTGTTAATTTTTTTATTATTGATTACCGTTGCAAATTAAAGGCGGACCTCCTCGTGTATATTCATTATAATACTTTTCATATAGGTTCGCATTTAGGGTGTTCATTTTGAGTCGACCTACCATTGCATCAAATTGGTAGGGATTATCGTCAATCTACGTCTTACTCTAATTTCACCGACGATATGATTGCCAGTTCACAATCGGACATGACATCCATTGAATTTCAAAAACTTGTTCTCGATCAATTTGATCGGATTGGGGACGAGTTCGGCTCCCTTAGGGGCGACATTGCTAGGGTTAGCTCAAAGGTCGATCAGTTAGATAGCCCTAGAGTTCGAGTGACTCCCCCTGATAAGAAAAATAAGTGAGGAAAGATATTTCTCCAAACACTATCTACAGTGAAGGCAAACGTACCTATCATATACATCATAGGATATGAAAAGACATATCAAGGTCGTATAAATCCACAGGTTTGTCGAGTACTTCTAATTCGAGAAAGCTAACTATTATTTTATTGGAGGAAAATGGAAATGAAAAACCGAATTGAAGTAAAGCTAAATACAAGAAAGAAAAGATAAGAAATTTAAGACTTGATTAATCATACATTGACATATGAAGATCATGTCAAAAAAAACTCACCATGAAATGAAATTTAAAGATAATTATTTATAAACATTCCGAACTCAGCTTTCACCGTGAAGATTACCAAATTATGGACGCATCTCTCCCAAGGATTACGCTTAACTGAGATTAGGTTGATCGATCAAACTCTCGTTCTCAAATCAAAACCCCGAAAACTTGCCTTGACAAGGTGAATCCTGCTATAGGATTTGACTCATATCCAAAAGATTTACATCATCCTCTCTCGAGAGTTGCATGCAACTCTTTTTATTCCCAAGCGATTGATTCATACGCACGAGTCTCTCGGCTAACTAGAGTACTAAAACGAATATCGAAATCCATAACCAGAATATGGACCCGATAACGATATAAATCTGGATTAAATCTAAGGTAGAGGATAATGAAAATTAAAGAGGGAGATGATCCATTCCAAGACGCAAAAAGAAAAAAACTAAGAAAAGACACCTAAACTAAGTAGTTTGATGCAAGTAAAATGCTAAAAAAAGAAAGCAGAGAAGGGAGAGATATAAGAAGTAAAATCAAGTTTATACGAAATGAAAGACAAAATAACTTGAAAGGATATGAGAGACAATGCGCATAACAAGAGAAGAAAATTTTCATTATAATAATTAAAGGGGTACATGAAGTAAAATGACATTGCAAGAAAAGAAGATTGCATGAATTAAAACCTAAGTTATCAAAATAAAATACAAGACATTAAAAATAAAACAAGAAAAATAAACCTAAACCTAAAACAACCAAAAAACTGTACATGGAGTGCCCAAGGGAGGCTGACCCAGGAGGAAGAAACAACCAGGGGTTCAAACTCTATTTATAGGGAAGAAAATCTGGGGTAGACGCCCCTTGTCAAGACCGTGACGGGGGGGGGGGGGGTTGTAATATTAAATGACGTGGCGGGAGCAGATTCTGGTGCGACGGCGGGCTGAATGGGTGAAGCTCGAAATTGAAGTGATACGCCCTAGGGTCACACCCGTGACCTGGGGGCGTGCAAGGTACGGAGGCGGAGACTTCGACTCTGATTGCGTCGGGATCGCCAGAAAGCAGCTTCGGGAGGGACACACCCCTGGGTCACGCCCGTGACCTGGGGGCATGACATGCACGGCAGAAGGCGGCTTGACCAAGGCGTGGACTGGGAGCAGATTCTGAGGGCACGATCACGCTACACGCCCATGACCAAGGAGTCATGCTCATGCCACCTGGGCGTGCAATATTTGCTGACTGGATTTGGGCTCAGGAGCACATCTGCAACCAGATTGGGTTTCACGCCCTAGGTACATGCCCGTGACCAGGGGGTCACGCCCGTGACGGGGGGGTGTGTACATGGGAAAAATCCGAAATGTGCCAAAAAATCTGCAAAACCCAAATGTCATTATTAAAACAGAAAATGCAAAAAGAAGGATTTATTAACTAAAATAGATGAAAGTTTTACTAATTAAGTAGAATATTAACCTATATTATATACTAAATATATGTACAAATTATACTCATCACCGTCCTTGACGAGGAGTCTCTTGAGGATCCCCGAGATGCTACACCCCCTCCGGAGAGGCGTGGTAGAGACATTCCTCGCTGAATTTCCCTCTCGCGTGAGGGAATTTCCTTCGTGGTTATGAGTATCGGTAGGACCCAGGGGGGAATGACCACCCTCCCAATAAACCTTATCCACAACCCCCACCTGGTCGTAGAGATCGAGCCCCACCCGCATGATACGACTATAACTATGACGATTAGTACGGTGACTACCGTGCGTCATGCCGCAGGATGACTCCGGAAGAGGAAGATATCACTCGGCGTATCCGCATTAACACACCCTCCTTCGGCGGTCACTTGTACCCGAAGGAATTTAGCGATTGACTTATGGATATGGATCACTATTTTGACTGGTTTAAGACGAATGATGAGATGCGCGTGTGGTTTTCCAAAATGAAGCTCATCCGGCAAACAAAAATTTATTGGTCAAGCTTGGAGGTCACTTGAGCGGGATGGCTATTACCACATCACTTGATGGGACGAGATGAAACAGTGACAATATCTTGACCAACTCTTAGATGTCACGTTTTGACGAGGTAGTAGTACGTAGTGATATTCTGGGGGAGCCCATTGCCACTGCATCCCTTTTTTGGACTGGACTTAAGACTTATATCCGAAGGGAACTGATTCCCCATAAGATTGAAACGGTTGATCAGGTTTTTCAGCTTGCGTTGGAATACAAGCAATATTTGTGAGTTGCTGGCCCGAGACAGGTCACCTCTCGACCTGATGCCACTACAGCTAGGAGACCCACTCCTTCTACGCCCACTGCCCTTGCCACCCTCGCACTCTCGCTGATGCGACGGGGAAAACTATTGTCCTCGCCTCGGAGGCCCCAAACCTGGGGGTGTCCAGTGTTATCGATGTTCTGGCAGAGGGCTCTTTGCGTTACTGATTGAGGAATCGGGCGAGCCATGTACTGAGGCTAGGGACGCTGCCTTCAAGTAGATTACAACTATTGTAGAAGAGGGATGGGAGAGCGATGCTGAGATATTGCTAGAGTTAGGAGTCATGTGTCGCCTTCTGCACACTGGACATGTCGAGGAGGATTGTCTCTGCATTATGATTTTCTTCATGTATTTTTCGCGCAAGAGGTTTTTGCAAGCTCGCTATTGATAGTGGTAATTTTGTGAATATAATTTCCCAGAAATGGTTAGAGAGGATTGCAACTTACTGTCGAACCACATCTGCATCCTTTCGGGTTCTATGCATGGGCAAATCAACCATCCAGGTTACACAGCGATGCCGGGTACCAGTTCACTTAACATCCACTGCGAAAAAGATCTGTTGTGATGCTATCCTTATGAATGTCGCACACGTTTTCTTCGAGCGACTTTGGTTATTTGATTGTGACGTGTTATGGACGGTCTAACACGTGTGTTTTCTTCGAGAAATGTTGGAAGATTACCCTTACCCCGACCCAGCCCAGGGATCCGCCTAAGGGCAAGGTTGAGTCGTCTGTTAGTGGGGGTCATCGCGACCTCTACATGTCTTGAGAAAGGGTGACTTCATGAGAGAGATCTTAGAGGCAGAAGTTTTGTTCATAGTGACAGCCATGATGACTCCTAAACGTTGTTATCATGATCGCGATCCGAATCGTAGGATCTTACGATTCTGTGATCCAAATTTTGTAGATCGATCCGGATCTTTCCTAGGATCCTGTGTTATCAAGGCGGGAGCCTAAGCGCGCTTGAGGCGTCGGGCGCACCCAGTTGCGCCCCAGCAAGACTTAGGCGGACGATGTGTCTGAGGCGCGCCAAGGCGCACCCAAGGCGAACCTAGGTGCCCAATGGCTGAATTTCAGCGAATTGGGCACTCATTTTGCAGAAATTCGACGAATTTGGCGCCCAATTCACTAATTTTTCCATGAATTGGGCGCCCAAATTCAGCGAACTGGGCACCCAATTCGCTGCGTTTTTCATGAATTTGACGCCTAATTCACTAATTATATTCTTTTTCCATTTTTTTGCCTGACGTACCTCAGACACGCGCATGCGCCTAGGCTCCAGGGCTCCTTTGCGCCTCCGCGCGCCTTTAATAACATAGTTAGGATCTAAATCAGCACATTTACGATTGAGATCGCGATCCGAATCTTAGGATCTTTGTGGATCGCTATCGTGACTCCATTCTACCGGTCCAGGCAAAGGAAATTAGAAACATGTTCAACCCTATGGCCTATACCGACCTCATTCAACCAGTCCAACGCCAATAATCATTGCTTAACCTTATCCCAATACCACCCCATACACAATCACAGAATTATATCATGTTGCTTTAGCATATCCCAAGTGTCGATTGCCATCTGCAAATAGAGGCTAAGAGCGACGTCTTCGGTCGCTTCCGGTCCAGAGAATGTCTTTCTTTTCCTTCCTTAGCAGATTTCATTTCAAGTCGTGTCATTGTCTTATCTTATATTTCTGCATATGAACATTCCTCTGATTGGTATAATATTATGATTTTAATTTAGTTATTCAAGAAATTTTAATATAATTATTATCATACTGCTCGATTTTTTGAATTTTTGTTAATTGAGCACGTAATTGGATGATGCAAATTCAATTTTATATTTTTAGTCTTAATATATGAATGTTGTAGGATTTTGCGATCATCGATCCGATCCGATCCAACTTTGAAAAGATCTCGACTAGGATCTCGATCCTTACAACCTTGCTTCTAAGAACCATACTAACACTGAGATTACTGATCCAGATGTTCGTCAGTTACTGGAGGACTACCTAGATATTATGCCAGAGGAGCTCGTTGATGGCTTCCCCCGTTGAGGGGCATACAACACGCGTCAACCTGATCCCAGGGGCATCTTTGCACAATTTACCAAATTACCGCCTGAATCCGACTGAACACGCCGAGTTAAAGCGGCAAGTAGATATCTTCTCCAAAAGAATTTCATACGAGAGAGCCTGCGCCCTTATGTCGTACTGTCTCTTCTTAGCCCAAAGAAGGATGGGAGCTGGTGCATGTGTAACGGCCCGTAGTCCGCCACAATTAACAAATTCATCCTATCGATATACCATAAAACTATGCAATATTCCTTTCTTCATTATTTTCACAATGAGCACATACATGCATATAAGTCCAAAGAAAAGTATGTACATCAAAGTCAAACTACGTATATACATGAGTATTTTCCATTCGTACAATATTTAACCGTTAACAAAGTCTTTGCAACGTAAGTGCATAAAACACTAAATCTACAACAGAAAGAGTGAAGCATATATATATATATATATAGCGAGAAAAGACCCCCATCCTATCTTTAGCGTTGTCCCGTTTGCGATTTGCCTGTACCTAAAATGTTAACATTTGAAACCATTAGTCTTTCTTAAAGACTAAGCGAGACAATATCTTCTTAACCTGCAATACATGCAATAAGTGAGGTATGTATGTATAACAAAAGGCATAATATCTTTACCATAAATGTGAACCAGGTAACATGAGAGCATCATAAAGAGAGAAAACAAAACATATACACTTAAATTTCATGAGTTTCATCCATTAGGTACTATTAGGGGCGAGTGAATCTATATTCATTCATATACATTTTCCATCCTGTTTCCTGTTTTGCGCCGACCTCGTAGGGTCATCATGTTCCAAAACCAGTACGGTCAACCCGCGTTTATGCCTTTCGGCTCGACTGGTTTGGCAATTCATATCCTTCTTTCCTGTGCATGCAGTTCATTCGCCCGTAATAGAACCTCGTGTCGACACGTTAATAGAAAAATGTGTAAATTTTAGTGGATCCCCTCAGATTTTTCATTCGCCTGTTTGCCTTATACCAAGGCCATACATCTTAGCGAGAATTATTTGGTTTTTCAGTGACATGCGATATATTCATGCTGACACATATCATATAAATCTCATTTCCATCTTTGAAGTACAATGCAATTAAATTAAAATACTTTAAATAAGCATAAATTAAAAAGATAAGTCTCACCAATCCTTTTTCCATTCCCGTGTCATGCCCCACGTCCTTGCCATTTCTATGTTGGGATGCCATCCTTCACGATAATCTGTTTCGGAATGTTATCATTAAGGGTCAATTGATCGGGGTTGCACCTTGCTATAGAAATGACATTAACATGTAAGGGTTGACTAGACGTGTTGTCTAAGGAGGAAACCAAGAACATGAAACTACTTAGAAGAAGAGAAAAAAAGGGATTACTCAAACAGTGACACCATCTTCCCGGGCATACCCATCAGTATGAAAAAAACTAAAAGTCCCCTAACTGGAACCATACTCTTCGTACATAACCAAGAACCGGCCAACAAGACAATGAAATTTTAACCGCCAGCTAAACTCCCAACAAATCAAGATAAAATAAGCATCAGGAAGCCCAAAAACAAGCCCCCCAAACTACAAGGGGAAAACAGTAATCATCAGATCAACAAGAACCAGAATCACCTCTCGCCCCCTGAACCTCACATAGAAACATGCACAGGTAGCTGTTGATGTTGTAAACAGTTTTAGCCATTCAAACACCGGCCAAACTAACATCAAACAACCCTCTTTCCTGAGCTTATATCCAGAAGAATCCAACTCAAGCAATTGAAAACAAGAATAGTGAAGATAAGAAAGAACTTATAGTGGATCTGAACAAGAAATACCTGTTCACCGGTTCAGCACAAAGTACTGTGCGAAGATCTGCGCACGACTTCAAGTCAAAACTACCCGAGCGCGAGCACTTCCAGTTTAGGCAAACAATCAACCCACACTTCAATTCCAACAGCAGATTGAAAGAACGAAAGAGTGTTGAGGAAAGTGAAAGGAGTTGAGCAAGCCCTAGCGTGAAACTCTCTGACGGCCTTCCGACGTTAAACGCATATGAGGTGAAGAATAAAACTGATAGGGATCGATATGCATTCATATCACCGCTTCATTTATGCCACCGCCTCACCTAATTAGAGTTTAACTCTAATAGCCCAACACAACAGTGTTCCACAAATGGTTTTAACAAAGCAATAGGCGCATGACCGACCCAAACATCCCCCAACCACTTCTTGCTATATAAACATAAAACGATGACGAAAAACAATTAGACCCACTTAAAGCTGAACAAAAGACGTATGCCACCGAGATAACCAAGCGCCACAAATTTCAAGATACTGTATATTTACGGCGATGCTAACTCAACACTGATTTATTTATTTTATCATCATAGGGGATACTTAATAAGTTCACGCATAAATTACATACCAAAATATGTCGAATTGTGAAGTTCACGCATACATTACATACCAAAATATGTCGAATGTCACAATTCTTCCCTCCTTAGACATTTTCGTCCTCGAAAATGTTAAATTGTATGTTCGTGAAACAGTAGAGGGAAAAAATCGCGCATTGCGTCTTCTCGTTCCCATGTCGCTTCCTCTCGCGGGTGGCCCTTCCACCATACCTGCACAAAGTTCACATCCCGATTGCGTAATTTCTTGCGTTGCTGATCAATAATCTGGTATGGTTTCGTCGGGCTGGACAGATCATCTTCAATTTGTATATTCTCAGTTGGGACGATCGTTTTAGGATCCCGGACATATTTACGAAGTGCCGATACATGAAAAACATCATGTAAACGTTGTAAGTCCTCCGATAATGCCAAGCGGTACGCGACTTCGCCCACTCTGTCAATAACAGGGAATGGTCCTACATAACGTGGACTTAATTTGCCAAGACATCGAAGGCATGTAACTCCTTTAAATGGTTTAATCTTTAAACACACGAGATCACCAACTTGAAACTCCACAAGGCGATGTTTCGCATTATAGTACTTTTGTTGTCGATCCTTGGCTACCTTCATTCTTTGTTGGATGAGTACAATTTTCTCGTGCCACTTATCCACTTTCTCTTTATTGTATAACTGTCTTTCCCCGTCTTCAGCCCAACTTAATGGTGTACGACAACGACGACCATATAATGCTTCAAAAGGTGCCATCTGAATGGAAGACTGATAACTATTATTATAAGCAAACTCAACCATTGCCAAGTATTTCTCCCAGGAGCCCTTTAGATCAAGTACTACCATACGTAATAGATCCTCTAATACTTGGATAGCTCGTTCTGACTATCCATCAGTTTGAGGGTGAAACGCAGTACTGAATAGTAATTTCGTTCCCAAGCGTTTATGAATCTGTCTCCAGTTTCCCGATGTGAATCGCCCATCACGATCAGATATAATTGTTTGGGGAATTCCATGTAACTTCACAATAACATCAATATATAATTCATTTAATTTTTCAGGTGGTCCGTCTTGTCGTACGGCTATAAAGTGTGCACTTTTTGTTAATCGATCTATAATAACCCATATACCATCATGACCTAACTTACTACGAGGCAAACCAAAGACGAAGTCCATGGCAATGTCGTCCCACTTCCATTCTGGTATGGGTAACGAGCGTAAATAACCTCCAGGTTTTTGATGTTCAGCCTTAACCACTTGGCAAGTATGACAGGAGGCGATGTATGTACTTACATCCTTCTTCAACCCAGGCCACCAGAAGTCTTCTTTTAGATTTTGATACATTTTCGTTCGGCCAGGATGAATTGACAAGGGAGTGTTATGCGCTTCATACAAAATATTGTTTCGTAAACTGTCTGCATCTGGAACACATAGTCTTTCATTCATCAGTAACAACCCATTCTGTTCTGTAAAACTTGTAGATTTCCCTGTTTTTACTTTTTCCATCAAAGCCATCAAAAATACATCTTTCGGCAAAGCTTCTCGGATTTTATCCTTTAAGGTATAACGAATTTGCATTTGACATAATTGATACTGCTTCTCTTCGGTCGTAAAAACTGGAATGATTTCCATCTTCCCAAGTTCACGTATTAACTGTGGGTTATAACTTTTCAAAGCTGCCAATCCAACAACACTTTTGCGACTTAACGCGTCAGCAACCACATTGGCCTTCCCGGGATGATACTGAATATCCACATCATAATCTTTGATAAACTCTAACCAACGTCGCTGGCGCATGTTTAATTCCTTCTGCGTAAAGATGTATTTCAAACTTTTGTGATCGGTGAAAATTTCACATCTTACGCCATACAAATAGTGGCGCCAGATCTTTAAAGCAAAGATAACTGCTGCTAATTCCAGATCGTGAATTGGATAGTTCCTTTCAGCATCCTTTAATTGACGTGACGCATAGCCGATTACCTTCCCATGTTGCATTAATACACAACCCAAACCATTAAACGAAGCGTCACTATAGATTTGAAATCCTTCTGTGCCTGATGGAAGTATTAATACAGGGGCAATAGTTAATCTTTCCTTTAATACTTCAAACATGAGTTGGCAGTTTTCATTCCAGTGAAAAAGAACATTTTTCCGGGTTAACTGTGTTAAAGGCGATGAGATCTTTGAGAAATCTTTGACGAATCTCCGGTAATATCCTGCTAATCCAAGGAAACTTCGTATTTCTGTCACATTTGTGGGTTGTGGCCAGTTGAGGATCGTATCAATTTTGGTAGGATCTACTGATAAACCGTGTTCCGTAATTACATGTCCCAAAACGACACTTCCTTTAACCAAAACTGGCATTTCGAAAATTTCGCATATAATTGGTTGTCCTTCAATCACTGTAATGTCAGTTGTAAATGTCGAGTGTGTTCTTTCTCAGATGCTGAATAAATTAGAATATCATCAATAAACACAATAACAAATCTGTCTATGTAATCCCTGAAAATTCGATTCATCATATCCATGAAAGCTGCAGGAGCATTTGTTAATCCGAATGGCATTACCATAAACTCATAATGCCCATACCTTGTGCTAAAGGCAGTTTTACAAATATCTTCTTCTTTAATTCGCAGTTGGTGATATCCCGATCTTAAGTCCATTTTTGAAAACACTTTTGAATTTACTAGTTGATCAAAAAGATCATCGATGCGTGGTAGAGGATATTTATTCTTCACCGTTAATTTATTCAGTTCTCGATAGTCCACACATAATCGTAATGTCCCCTCTTTCTTCTTTTCAAATAACACGGGCGCCCCCCACGGAGATGTGCTAGGACGAATAAAATTTTTATCAATTAAGTCATGTAATTGACATTTCAACTCCGCTAACTCTTTAGGAGCCATACGATACGGCGTCTTTGCAACTGGTCGCGCTCCTTTTTCCAGGTTAATTTCAAACTCCACTTCTCTTCTAGGAGGGAGCCCTGACAATTCCTCAGGAAAAAGCTCCTGAAAGTCACAAACAACTGGAACAGTGTTAATATCCTTCTTGTTCTCTAACATGCCTTTTATCAACACCAACACCGCTTCACATCCCTTGCGTATTTTCTTTGATGCCTTCATCGCTGATATGAGCAGTTTGGATACTTCGCCCAAACCACGAAACACAACAACGCTTTGGTCTACACAGTGAACTGTAACTTCCTTTCGCTTACAATCAATTATTGCAGCATGTTGAATTAGCCAATCCATTCCCAGTATCATATCAAATTCAGTAAGTGGTAAAACCACTAAATCCACTGTAAAGGGTTTATCATTTAACTCAAACGAAACTACAATTCGTTGTTGCGTGGAGAGTACTTGATTATTTGGTAGCGTGACATGCAGAATATCCCATGTGGAATAGGGTTTTTCCGAAATCATACCCAATATAGTCGAAGAAATAAACGAATGACTAGCACCAGTATCAAATAAAACTTTCATCAATTTGCCGCAAACATAAAGCATACCTGTCACCACCGTGTCATCTGCCTTCACCTCTTGCTGATTCAAATTAAACACACGAGGCTGTACGTGACGTTCTTCCACTGTAGTTCCACCAGGGGCTGAAGTGGAGGCAAGAGATTCACTTTCTCTAGAACTACCCATCTGATACATTTTTGGGCCCTGCTGAGCTGGGAACCTCCTGGAAATGTTTTCTCCTTCCTTCCTCTTTGGGCATTCTCGTTGATGATGTTCAGGCTGATGGCACAAATAACATACATTACTTCCAGCTAAACACTGCCCCTTATGGTTTCTCCCACACTTTCCACACTTTTGCTCATGTACTTGCGATTGCCCTACACTGCGACTCTCTGTCGGACGAGGTCGCTTTCCAGCATCACCAGACTTCCAAGATGTACCAGATTTAGTTGATGACTCCTTACTTTGAGTCCACTGCAACCTCTTTTTCCCAAACTCCCTTCTTCGTTGAGTCTTCTCAGCATCAATTTCCATCAAACGAGCTTTCTGAACTAATGCTCCATAGTCTCGAATTTCAAGTGGCACCAAAATTGACCGGATACTATCCCACAATCCTTCCTGAAACCTGCGACACCTTTCTGTTTCATGTGGCACAAACGCTTCGGCATAGAAAGCCAGATTGGCAAACTCTGTCTCGTACTCAAGGACGGAGCGGGGACCCTGTACTAGACGTAGGAACTTATCCTGTAACAGTTTCTTTTCTGACTCAGGTACAAACCAGCCTGTAAACTCCTGCACAAACGTGGTCCAAGGGATGCTGACTTGTCCTCTACCAGCCAAACGACCACGAACATTGACCCACCATCGTTTAGCCTCCCCTTCAAGGAGAAAAGTAGCTAAGCTCACTTTTCGGTCATCTGGGCAAAGCATCACTTCAAAGATTGTCTCGATACGTGAAATTCAGTCCTCTGTCTCCAACGGGGGAAGACCACCTCGAAATGTAGGCGGCTTCAACTTTAAAAACTGTTTCAAATCTACATCAAGATGTCTCTGTTGTACTGAGTCCGTCGGCTCTGTCCGAGAAACAACAGGAGGAACATCTCGTACCATCTTAATAGCTTCTGCTAACACACGAGCAAGATCTGTCAATTGAGGTTGGGCCTGCTGTTCAACCAGTGGACATACAGCTTGCTCTATTGGTTCCTGCTGCAGATGTTCTTGGTGTGCCGCAGCACCATCTACTGACATAGTTTCTCGCACCAATGATGAAGAAGCCTAACCAAATTAAACCACAATATAATCAATTAACATGTTTCCAAAAGATGTCAAAGAAATGTTGGACTTGGACGTATGTACACACTCATTGTGGCCAGGCTTTGGGGAAACCTGGGTCTGATACCACTAAATTGTAACGGCCCGTAGTCCGCCACAATTAACAAATTCATCCTATCGATATACCATAAAACTATGCAATATTCCTTTCTTCATTATTTTCACAATGAGCACATACATGCATATAAGTCCAAAGAAAAGTATACATCAAAGTCAAACTACGTATATACATGAGTATTTTCCATTCGTACAATATTTAACCGTTAACAAAGTCTTTGCAACGTAAGTGCATAAAACACTAAATCTACAACAGAAAGAGTGAAGCATATATATATATATATATATAGCGAGAAAAGGCCCCCATCCTATCTTTAGCGTTGTCCCGTTTGCGATTTGCCTGTACCTAAAATGTTAACATTTGAAACCATTAGTCTTTCTTAAAGACTAAGCGAGACAATATCTTCTTAACCTGCAATACATGCAATAAGTGAGGTATGTATGTATAACAAAAGGCATAATATCTTTACCATAAATGTGAACCAGGTAACATGAGAGCATCATAAAGAGAGAAAACAAAACATATACACTTAAATTTCATGAGTTTCATCCATTAGGTACTATTAGGGGCGAGTGAATATATATTCATTCATATACATTTTCCATCCTGTTTCCTGTTTTGCGCCGACCTCGTAGGGTCATCATGTTCCAAAACCAGTACGGTCAACCCGCGTTTATGCATTTCGGCTCGACTGGTTTGGCAATTCATATCCTTCTTTCCTGTGCATGCAGTTCATTCGCCCGTAATAGAACCTCGTGTCGACACGTTAATAGAAAAATGTGTAAATTTTAGTGGATCCCCTCAGATTTTTCATTCGCCTGTTTGCCTTATACCAAGACCATACATCTTAGCGAGAATTATTTGGTTTTTCAGTGACATGCGATATATTCATGCTGACACATATCATATAAATCTCATTTCCATCTTTGAAGTACAATGCAATTAAATTAAAATACTTTAAATAAGCATAAATTAAAAAGATAAGTCTCACCAATCCTTTTTCCATTCCCGTGTCATGCCCCACGTCCTTGCCATTTCTATGTTGGGATGCCATCCTTCACGATAATCTGTTTCGGAATGTTATCATTAAGGGTCAATTGATCGGGGTTGCACCTTGCTATAGAAATGACATTAACATGTAAGGGTTGACTAGACGTGTTGTCTAAGGAGGAAACCAAGAACATGAAACTACTTAGAAGAAGAGAAAGAAAGGGATTACTCAAACAGTGACACCATCTTCCCGGGCATACCCATCAGTATGAAAAAAACTAAAAGTCCCCTAACTGGAACCATACTCTTCGTACATAACCAAGAACCGGCCAACAAGACAATGAAATTTTAACCGCCAGCTAAACTCCCAACAAATCAAGATAAAATAAGCATCAGGAAGCCCAAAAACAAGCCCCCCAAACTACAAGGGGCAGACAGTAATCATCAGATCAACAAGAACCAGAATCACCTCTCGCCCCCTGAACCTCACATAGAAACATGCACAGGTAGCTGTTGATGTTGTAAACAGTTTTAGCCACTCAAACACCGGCCAAACTAACATCAAACAGCCCTCTTTCCTGAGCTTATATCCAGAAGAACCCAACTCAAGCAATTGAAAACAAGAATAGTGAAGGTAAGAAAGAACTTATAGTGGATCTGAACAAGAAATACCTGTTCACCGGTTCAGCACAAAGTACTGTGCGAAGATCTGCGCACGACTTCAAGTCAAAACTACCCGAGCGCGAGCACTTCCAGTTTAGGCAAACAATCAACCCACACTTCAATTCCAACAGCAGATTGAAAGAACGAAAGGGTGTTGAGGAAAGTGAAAGGAGTTGAGCAAGCCCTAGCGTGAAACTCTCTGACGGCCTTCCGGCGTTAAACGCATATGAGGTGAAGAATAAAACTGATAGGGATCGATATGCATTCATATCACCGCTTCATTTATGCCACCGCCTCACCTAAACCTCACATAGAAACATGCACAGGTAGCTGTTGATGTTGTAAACAGTTTTAGCCATTCAAACACCGGCCAAACTAACATCAAACAGCCCTCTTTCCTGAGCTTATATCCAGAAGAACCCAACTCAAGCAATTGAAAACAAGAATAGTGAAGGTAAGAAAGAACTTATAGTGGATCTGAACAAGAAATACCTGTTCACCGGTTCAGCACAAAGTACTGTGCGAAGATCTGCGCACGACTTCAAGTCAAAACTACCCGAGCGCGAGCACTTCCAGTTTAGGCAAACAATCAACCCACACTTCAATTCCAACAGCAGATTGAAAGAACGAAAGGGTGTTGAGGAAAGTGAAAGGAGTTGAGCAAGCCCTAGCGTGAAACTCTCTGACGGCCTTCCGGCGTTAAACGCATATGAGGTGAAGAATAAAACTGATAGGGATCGATATGCATTCATATCACCGCTTCATTTATGCCACCGCCTCACCTAATTAGAGTTTAACTCTAATAGCCCAACACAACAGTGTTCCACAAATGGTTTTAACAAAGCAATAGGCGCATGACCGACCCAAACATCCCCCAGCCACTTCTTGCTATATAAACATAAAACGATGACGAAAAACAATTATACCCACTTAAAGCTGAACAAAAGACGTATGCCACCGAGATAACCAAGCGCCACAAATTTCATGATACTGTATATTTACGGCGATGCTAACTCAACACTCATTTATTTATTTTATCATCATAGGGGATACTTAATAAGTTCACGCATAAATTACATACCAAAATATGTCGAATTGTGAAGTTCACACATACATTACATACCAAAATATGTCGAATGTCACAGCATGTGCATTGATAATCGCACTATCAATGAAATCACAATAAAGTATTGTTTTCCCATTCCCCGCCTCGACGACCTTTTGGACTCGTTGGCCGGTGCCCAGATCTTTTCAAAGATCAACCTGCGTAGTGAGTACCATCAAATTAGAGTTAGAGAGGGGATGAGTGGAAGACGGTCTTTAAAACGAAGGACGACTTAAATGAGTGGCTTGTTATGTCGTTTAGACTATCAAATACGCCTAGCACGTTCATGAGGGTGGCGACTCTGATCCTGCGGCCATATATGGATAAATTTCTGGCAGTGTATTTTGATATATTGATATATAACCAGGGCCGCACCGAGCAGTTGCACCACATTCGCCTCGTATTTGAGCTTCTGCGAAAGGAGCATCTCTTCATCAATCTGAAGAAGTGTTCTTTCTTGTCCGTGTCCGTTCACTTTTTGGGATATATAGTTTATGCTACTGGTATCTCGGTTGATCCTGACAAGGTCAAATCCATTCGTCAGTGAATGAGTCCTATAGTTTTCATGAACTTGCCACCTTTTATAGGAGGTTTGTCCGAGACTTTAATTCTATTATACCCCCTTTCCTCCGTAAGGGTGAGTTCGAAGGTCGCCATCCGGGGCTTCGAGGATATTGAGAGATTGTATCCTGCTCCTGTCCTACGCCTACCTGATTTGTCCAAGGCTTTTGAGGTGGCATGTGATGCTTCAGGTGTTGGAATCAGCGCGGTACTGAGTCAGGAACGTCATTTAGTTACTAACTTCAGTGAGAGGTTGAATGACGTTTGACAAAAGTACTCAAATTATGACTTGGAATTTTATGCCATCTTGCAGGCGCTTCGCTACTAGCGTCATTATCTCCTGCATAAGGAGTTTGTTATGTACTGTGTTCATCAGACCCTGAAATATCTCGACTTGCAGAAGAAATTAGGCCACAACCACGCAAAATGGATGGAATATTTGCTGGATTGGACCCATACCAGAGCGGGATTAAAAATGTTTGTTCGGGCCCGGGCTTTTTGTACACGACTACCTCCTCCACACTCATACCAGAGCCTCAGCTTCCTTTGATCCCTACCAATCCAACCTTACTTCCACCCGAGGAGTCGATCCATGAGGGTCACCTCGTACCATCGACGGTTCCACCAATCCAGCACTCAAACAGAGATACATTACCCACAAGGCCACTTCTACCGATGATACATTTCAGATCACCGACCACGACTTCTCTACCCTAAGCGGGCGAAATATTGTATATTATCTTGTCTGTTGGAGCGATCGCCTGCTACATGATGCTACATGAATTTCTTCAGAGGAAATCGAGCGACTTTGTTACGCCGCCACTGCGCTTCGCGGGACGACAGTATGTTTGTAGGCGCAAGAAGTCGACATGCGGCAACGGGGCTGAACCATCTGGTTCAGCCCCCTCTCAGTGAACCGGCCGGCCGGGGCTGAACCAACGGGTTCACCCCTTTTGGAGGGGCCGGCCGCCCCCTCCTTGGCCGGGTATTTATACCCGGGCTATTCTCGTGGGAGGATTATGCAAGATCATTTGAAGGTATCTCTCTTTTCTTTTCTCCTCAAACCCTAATTCTCTAGTTTCCTCCTTAGATCTCTCCCTCTCCCCCTTCTTCCTATCATTTGGTATCAGAGGCACTTTTATCCACCATGGTGACGACACGAACGCAAGAGGAAATCGGGCGCTTGGAAACCCTAGAAGAAAATCTGATGGGGTTGACGGATTCAGAGGCCGCCATCGAGGAAAACGTGAAAACATCCACGCAAAGGTTATAAGAGCGTATCGACACCCGAATGAAGGAGATCATGACGTTGTTAACGCAAAATCTGAAGGGTAAGGCCGTGACGGAAGAGGATCCGGGCGGATCTACCGCCGCACAAGGCGATCCGCACCGGATCGGCTCAAACGGAGTCCCGATCGGGACAGGCAGAGGCGCGGGGTTCGTCGCGGGCTCGGGATCGACCTAGAGCAGCGGATTCAGCGCGGGGGGCTCCAGCGCAGGAGGGACGACATCCGACGAGGTCGGCGCAGGCGGCTTGGGCTCCGGCGGGGTCGGCACAGGAAGGACCGGGCCGAGCGGGTTCGACACAGGCGGGGGTGGCTCCGCCGGGGGCAGTGCAGCAGGCTGGGGTCCCGGCGGGTTCGGTACCGCTGGTTTCGGCACCGGTGTGAGCTACTCCGGTGGTTTTGGCTCTAGGGGCGGCGGTTGGCCGTTTCCCCAATATGGCGCGGGGGAGGGCCTGTTGTCTCCTCCTGCAAGAGGCGACATGCAGTGTGGTGGAGCTCCAGCGGCGGGGCTGTTTCGTCAAGGGGTTCCCGACATGCCTTTTGAACCCAGGAACCAAGAAGACCAGCAGAGTATGGATAGGAGGCAGGGTGGCGTGGACAAGCCGGACACCGGCCGTACATGCCGCCAAAATTGACGTGGATGATTTTTCCCAAGTTCAATGACGGAGATGCCCTTGAGTGGTTGCAGAAGGTGGAACTGTTTTTCAGCTACCAGGAGATTCCCAAGGGGCAATGAGTGCAGTTGGCCTCTTTTCATTTAGAGGATGATGCTTTCCAATGGGTGCAGTGGTTCCTGAGAGGCAAGGACTACATACCCTAGACCGACTTTGTGGATGGATTCACCGCTCGTTTTGGACCTCTCGAGTACGAAGACTTTGAGACGCTCTTACAGAAGCTGCACCAGAAGGGTACGGTGATGGAGTACCGAAACGAGTTTGAAAAGCTGGCTAACCGAGTGCAGTGGGAGGAGAAAACACTACTTAGTTGTTTTGTATCCGGACTCAAGGATTATTTGCGGGATGAGATCCAGTCATACATGCCCCACAACTTGAACCATGCGATCAGTTTAGCTCGGATACTGGAGGAACGCTATAACCGACAATGCTACCGTAGCTCAACCCGTTCTACTACCACTACGCCAGTGGCGAAAAGGGACTCTCAGGGACCGGGCAAGCCGGTTGTCACTCGGCTGACTTGGTCGAAACTTCAACCGCGGAAGGAAAAGGGATTGTGCTATAATTGTGATGAAAAATTCGCTCCCGGGCACAAATGTCAAAAGATACAGGTCTTTATGCTACGGGAGGACACAGAGGAAGTGGAGACACTCGCCTCAGAGTGGGAAGGAGACTTGGATCTGACTGAGTTCGGCGTGTCCTTTCAAGCGATGGAGGGATGCAATGCACCACTCACTATGAGGATGGCCGGGCGAGTCCGGCAGGAGAAGGCGACTATCCTGGTCAACAGCGGGAGTATGCACAACTTCATCCACCCAGAAATGACGCAAAGGGTGGGACATGAGGTTGACCGAGCTGCTGCTTTTCACGATATGATGGCGGATGGGAGCAAACTCCGGTGCGAAGGGGTCATGAAGGGCGTGGAACTAAAGATACAGGGGTACTCGAGACGCACAGACGTCTATCTTCTACTCATCAGAGGGCCGGATTGTTGGGTTTCTCTATGGGGTTGGCACAACACTTGTGCACGCAGCGGAAAAGTAAAACATCAAGAAAAACCCAAAGAGATGTGGATCGGGCCATGAACAGTTGAATCAAGAAGTTAGCAAAACTAGGCAAAAATTACCTCGGTGGCGTTGAGTCACAACTCAACGGAGAAGCTCCAAACTTTGTCTGCTTGCTAGTGGCGAGTTCTACGTGGAATAGTATCCACGTTTCTGCAGAAGTTCACACGAGTGGGAGAACGCCGAGCTTTCCGTCGCACGGAAGATCGGGAGGGAGAAGACCGCACCTCGGCTATTCCACGGACTGCTAGGTCCGTGCCAGGAAGAGCAGCACCAGCGACAGTCGCCGGAGGAGAGGTGGCAGCGGAGCGAACGCGGCGGCGGAACAGTTTCCGGCGGCGGGATCGGGATCGGGATCGGCGAAGCGAGATGCGGAACTCCTTCCGTCGGGTTCGATTCGCACAGAAGAGACAGATCGCCCATCTTTCCGAAACCCTAAGTGTTATATTTATACTTAAAGTATAAAATAAACTCAGGAAAATCGCTATCCGCAGACCACCCAGAACTAGGGTTCAGAATCGGCGAGAATGAATCGGTGAGAATCGGCGACAATCGGCGAGAATCACTGAGCAGGTTCGGTGAGAATCATTCGGCGAGTATCACATTGGATCGGCGAGAATCAGAGTACAATACTCGACGATTCTCGCCGATCGTCGAGCCACGCTCGACGACACATAATGATACTCGACGATCGTCGAGCCGCGGTCGACGACAATTGTCAAGGTTGTCGATCGTCGAGAATCAACAATTGATTCTCGACGATTCTCGTCGATCGGCGAGAATCAGCAAGGTGATTCTCGTCGATCGGCGGGAATCAGAAGACCATTCTCGACTAATGTCTTTGACCCTCGGACGACGAACCTAACCAGCCCTTCAAGACAACCTTTGCCCAACCCGATGATCCTATAAGGCAACACTTTGCCCATAACCCTATTCAGGTCGGTGATTGGTAACCTTTACCAACACAGTCAGTCATCCAACTTCTCCACATCTCTTATGTGCGACCCTGCAGGCTCATATTGCGTTGGCAGTGAGATTAGATGTTTGACCACTTCCAGATCATCATGGTAACTCCAACAGACTCCCACTTGATCTCGAAAGTATCAAACCAAAAACCTCACAAACAATGAGCGGCATCTACCAATGCATCATTGCTCCCCAAGCAATAAGAGTTAATAACTCATAAGCCTTTATGACCAATGTATCAGCGTTGTCTTTGTCCCTTTGTCCCTTACATCCGGAAAGAACTAGAGGCATGGACCGTGTCACCCTCGTAATAGCTCAATCCAAGTTTTCTTGATCCAGGACGGACTTCCAGAGAATGGTGAGTCCAATATCACATATTGACTCAACCAAGCATGGCCATGCATTTCTCAGTCCAGTTCCATCAAGGGGCCCATGGATGCAACTCCTGTCATACAGGAAGACAAATCCCATATCTGCTCACACACAAACACCCAAATGATTCGTAACATGCCCAACGACCACCCTTATCATCAACCTTTCTCAAGGAAGACTTTAGATAGCATCAAAGCACGCTCTTCCTCACTTGATGAATGCTGTGACTTCAGGTCAAAGGACCACAACACCATTGTCAATTGAGACCTACTCGTGACACTATTGGATGACAATCCACAGAGTAGTCTCAGGTTGGGTCTGTCCAGTACAACTTGTTCACTAACAAGTACCCACGTGATGACTTGATATCACAATATCATGACCTGTGAGAACCAGTCATCAGTCAACACACGTGCTAGCCTTCATGTATCATCATCACCCTTAGTTTCTATGATGATACTCGACCAGGGACCTTTAAGAATGAAGCTTCAAATAAATCATGGGCTCTCACATTCAAGTCACGTACTTGATGTCCCATGGAAGCAAACATTCTAAGGGTATCTATTATGTTAACATTTAACTATCATATATAGAAAAACTCATAATAAAAGAATTTGCCATTAATTATAAAAGAAAAACTAGGTACACAGTTCATCATATGAACAAACAGCCAACAAAATACAAGATTACATGCAACCCACAAGATTCTCGCTAGAGTTGATCATTTAGGTATCGTATACCCATCGATCTAGTATGACCATCATGCTTTCTCTGCGCGAGAGGCTTTGTCAGCGGATCCGCAATATTTTCCTCAGTCGACACTCTGCAAATGTTTACATCTCCTCGTTCGACAATCTCACGAATAAGATGAAACCGCCGGAGTATGTGCTTGGAGCGCTGATGAGATCTAGGTTCCTTAGATTGTGCAATTGCACCATTGTTATCACAGTAGAGAACTACGGGACCAACAATGCTAGGAACTACATCAAGCTCGCCGATGAATTTCCTAATCCATACAGCCTCCTTCGCCGCATTAGCTGCTGCGATATACTCGGCCTCTGTTGTAGAATCAGCAACTGTCTCTTGCTTGGAACTCTTCCAGCTTACAGCTCCTCCATTCAGGCAAAACACAAAACCTGACTGAGACTTGGAGTCGTCTCGATCAGTTTGGAAGCTAGCATCCGTGTAACCACTTACAACGAGCTCTTCCTCTCCACCATACACCAAGAACACGTCCTTAGTCCTTCTCAAGTACTTCAGGATATTCTTGACTGCAATCCAGTGACACTCACCGGGGTCTGACTGATACCTGCTAGTCATGCTCAAAGCAAAGGAGACATCGGGTCGAGTACATAACATCGCGTACATGATCGATCCAATTGCCGAAGCATATGGAATCAACTTCATGCGGTCCTTGTCTTCACAAGACTTTGGACATTGGTCCTTAGAGAGATTCACACCATGAGACATGGGCAAAAATCCTTTCTTGGACTCAAGCATGTTGAACCGCTTCAACACCTTTTCGATGTACGTACTCTGGGTCAAACCCAGCAACTTCTTCGATCTATCTCTATAGATCTTAATACCAAGTATATAAGTCGCTTCACCCAAATCCTTCATTGAAAAGCAGTTCCCTAGGTTGTTCTTAACAACTTTCAGGGTAGGAATGTCATTCCCGATCAACAGTATGTCATCTACATACAATATCAGGAAGACAACAATGCTCCCACTGATTCGCTTGTAAACACAAGGCTCATCTTCATTCTTGATGAAACCAAACTCTTTGATTTTCTCATCAAAACGAAGATTCCAACTTCGAGAGGCCTGTTTCAGTCCATAAATGGACTTATTCAGCTTGCATATTTTAGTGGCTTCATCTGGGGATACAAAACCCTCGGGTTGTGTCATATACACTTCCTCAAGGAGGTTTCCATTAAGGAAAGCCGTTTTGACATCAATCTGCCAGATCTCGTAGTCATAATACGCAGCAATAACAAGCAATATCCTAATAAACTTTACCATGGCAACAGGGGAAAAAGTTTCATCATAGTCAATACCATGAATTTGCTTGAAACCTTTAGCCACCAGTCGCCCTTTGAATGTCTGTACATTCCCATCCATGTCGGTCTTCTTCTTGAAGACCCACTTGCACCCTATGGGTCGTACCCCTTCAGGTGGTTCCACCAAGTTCCAAACTTGGTTTGCATACATGGAGTCCATTTCGGATTTCATAGCCTCAAGCCATTTGTCGGAGCCCGGTCCATTCATAGCCTCTTGGTAGGTTGCTGGCTCATCATCATGATCCATAAGCAACACATTACCTATTTGAGACACGAGAAATCCATATCTCTCAGGCTCAAACCTCGGTCTACCAGATCTACGTAGGACTTGTGTTCCCTGAGCAGGTTCTCCAGCTACAACATCTTGTAGTCCTGTCTCAAAATCCAATTCCGGTTCGTTCACTACATGTGGCTCTTGAACTTCTTCAAGCTCTACCTTTTCAGTCTTTCTTGATAAGAACTCTTTCTCCAAGAAGACACCAGTCCTTGCGACAAACACTTTGCCCTCGGATGGTAGGTAAAAGTAATACCCTTTCGTTTCCTTAGGATATCCCACCAGATAACATTTATCTGATTTGGGTTCCAGCTTGTCAGGCATTTGACGTCTCACGTATGCCTCACAGCCCCAAATTTTAATGAACGACATACTAGGACGCTTCCCAGTCCATATCTCATATGGTGTCTTCAGAACCGTTTTCGTTGGAGCGCGATTCAATGTCATTGCAGCAGTCTCTAAAGCAAAACCCCAAAAGGAAACAGGCAAGTCTGCATGACTCATCATCGAACGTACCATGTCTAACAGAGTACGATTTCTCCTCTCAGACACACCATTATGTTGTGGCGTTCTAGGTGGAGTGAGCTGTGATACAATACCACACTCTTTCAGATGATCACGGAACTCAAGACTCAGGTATTCGCCACATCGATCAGATCGGAGTGCTTTAACCCTTTTACCCAACTGGTTTTCTACTTCATTTTTGAACTCTTTGAACTTTTCAAAGGTCTCGGATTTGCACTTCATAAGATACACATATCCGTATCTACTGAAATCATCAGTAAATGTAACAAAGTAGAAATACCCTCCTCTAGCCATGAAACTCATGGGTCCGCATACATCACTATGTACAACACCCAAGAGATCCTCAGCCCTCTCAGTATAACCAGTGAAAGGAGTTTAGTCATCTTGCCTAACAAACAAGATTCGCATCGCTCAAATGATTCATAATCAAATGAGTCCAAAAGTCCATCTCTATGGAGTTTGGATATGCGCTTCTCGTTGATATGACCCAAACGACAATGCCAGAGAAACGTAGGGTTCGAGTCATTTGTTCTTAGTTTTTTATTGTTTTCTACATTACAGATCAGATGGTCCAAGTTCAAAACGTAAAGACCATTAAACAATTGGGCTACAGCATAACAAACATCATTCTTAAATATAGAACAACAATTGTTCTTAATTATAAAAAAAAATCCAATCATGTCCAAACATGAAATAGATATAATGTTTCTAGTTATCGCCGGAACAAAATAACAGTTATCTAGTTCTATTACAAGCCCACTGGGCAAAGAAAGACAGTAAACTCCTACGGCTACAGCAGCAACTCTTGCTCCATTGCCGACGCGGAGGTCCACCTCCCCTTTACTCAGCAATCTTCTCCTTCCCAGTTCCTGCACATTTGTACAAATGTGAGAACCACATCCGGTATCCAATACCCAAGATGAAGGAGCAGAAAAGTTTATCTCTATAACGTAAACATTAGAAGCGGAAGTCATACCTCCCTTCAATTTCTGCAGACCCTCAATATACGAAGGACAGTTCCTCCGCCAATGACCAGCCTTGCCACAGTGGTGGCATTTCCCTTCCTTCACCGTGCTCTTCTTCTTGATCAGTGCTGAAGACTTGAGCTCAAGATATGACTTAGGTCCTACCTTCGTCTTCTTAGAGCCCTTGGCTTTGCCCTTGCCCTTATGCACCATCAGTATGGGGCTGGCAGGCTTGGCCTTCTTCATGTTGATCTCGGCAGTTCTTAACATGCCTAGGAGTTCGGGCAGTGTCTTGTCTATCTCATTCATGTTGTAGTTCAAGACGAACTGCTCATAACTGTCCGGCAACGATTGCAGGATCAGATCCGTGGCCAACTCTTGACCAAGAGGAAAACCCAGCCTTTCAAGGTTCTCAATATACCCAATCATCTTGAGTACGTGAGTCCCTACTGAGTCTCGAACTCCCATCTTGCACTGAAATAACGCTTTCGTGATGTCGAACCTCTCTTGACGAGCCTGCCCCTGAAACATTTTCTTGAGATGCTCGTCAATCTCCTTGCACCCCATGTTCTCATGTTGCTTCTGAAGCTCAGAGTTCATGGTGGCAAGCATAAGGCACTCGACATCCAAAGCATCATCAGTATACTTCTTATAAGTATCCTTCTCAGCACGGGAAGAGTTCCCGGTTGGCACCTCGGGGGCTTCTTCTTCCAAGACATAGAGCTTTCGCTCTTGCCTGAGAACAATTCTCAGGTTCCTATACCAGTCCATATAGTTTGTCCCGCTGAGCTTATCCTTCTCAAGGATGGCTCTCAGAGACAGCGTGGAGTGTGAAACGCTTGCCATGGAATTCTACAAGAATTTATGCAGAATTAAAATCAGTACCTAAATTTCAATTACAATTTATTCTAATTAGGACTTCAATTAAAAATACTCCCACTATTTTATTCGAAATGATAGCCCTCACTAACAATTCGGAGAGTTCATGCGAGCTACTCTCTTAGTGGACAAGATCCGTATTTCACCAACACAATGAGTCCGCTTTGGCGTTCCTCTCACGATGTGGTTATTTAGGTAGGCAACGCTTGCCAATTGCATCATCATGCAATTCTTGTATGGTTGGTGAATAACTCCTTATTCGCATCCATCATATGGTGCATGCCAACCCTATGCCTCTAGGCACTCAACCTTTGAGGTCACCTAGTTAAGCTGGACCCGATGTCGACAGTGGGATATCACAATTATCCGCTCGCACCCTTACCAAGATAGATTAATGCACCTTGCTTTGGCAAGCCCACATTTCATCGATCGAGGCAGGAAGAGTGTCATCCATCGGAAGACATCCGAACACTTAATATTAAAAGAAGGGATTTCAATTTTAAGTTAACAATTAACCATGATCAACATTTGATCAATGTGCACATCCAAAGAAAAACAATTCTTCTAAAACCACATGCATCCCTTATGTGCACATCCTGACACCATCAACATTTGATAGAAGGAAGGGCTAAATCTGAGCATCCGGAAATTTCCAAATCCTCAGATTTACATGCATTGGACAAAGGCAAAGACAACTCAACTTAAAGCAGTAGACAAGCTCATCTCTCTTTGTTGGATTCAAAATCCACAACATACTCGAGGGATGGTTACTGCTAAGGAGACAACAATTTCTAACACTTAGAAATTCCACCGAAATTCCAATCGTTCTTGGCGAAGTGCCAAGACTAAATCTAGACATTTAGAACACTTCTAAATCTCTAGGTTTACACGCATTGGAATAAGACAACTTCCAAAACAACAGTCATGGCCGGAACCTGGCTCTGATACCACTGTTGGGTTTCTCTATGGGGTTGGCACAACACTTGTGCACGCAGCGGAAAAGTAAAACATCAAGAAAAACCCAAAGAGATGTGGATCGAGCCATGAACAGTTGAATCAAGAAGTTAGCAAAACTAGGCAAAAATTACCTCGGTGGCGTTGAGTCACAACTCAACGGAGAAGCTCCAAACTTTGTCTGCTTGCTAGTGACGAGTTCTACGTGGAATAGTATCCACGTTTCTGCAGAAGTCCACACGAGTGGGAGAACGCCGAGCTTTCCGTCGCACGGAAGATCGGGAGGGAGAAGACCGCACCTCGGCTATTCCACGGACTGCTAGGTCCGTGCCAGGAAGAGCAGCACCAGCGACAGTCGCCGGAGGAGAGGTGGCAGCGGAGCGAACGCGGCGGCGGAACAGTTTCCGGCGGCGGGATCGGGATCGGGATCGGCGAAGCGAGATGCGGAACTCCTTCCGTCGGGTTCGATTCGCACAGAAGAGACAGATCGCCCATCTTTCGGAAACCCTAAGTGTTATATTTATACTTAAAGTATAAAATAAACTCAGGAAAATCGCTATCCGCAGACCACCCAGAACTAGGGTTCAGAATCGGCGAGAATGAATCGGTGAGAATCGGCGACAATCGACGAGAATCACTGAGCAGGTTCGGTGAGAATCATTCGGCGAGTATCACATTGGATCGGCGAGAATCAGAGTACAATACTCGACGATTCTCGCCGATCGTCGAGCCACGCTCGACGACACATAATGATACTCGACGATCGTCGAGCCGCGGTCGACGACAATTGTCAAGGTTGTCGATCGTCGAGAATCAACAATTGATTCTCGACGATTCTCGTCGATCGGCGAGAATCAGCAAGGTGATTCTCGTCGATCGGCGGGAATCAGAAGACCATTCTCGACTAATGTCTTTGACCCTCGGACGACGAACCTAACCAGCCCTTCAAGGCAACCTTTGCCCAACCCGATGATCCTATAAGGCAACACTTTGCCCATAACCCTATTCAGGTCGGTGATTGGTAACCTTTACCAACACAGTCAGTCATCCAACTTCTCCACATCTCTTATGTGCGACCCTGCAGGCTCATATTGCGTTGGCATTGAGATTAGATGTTTGACCACTTCCAGATCATCATGGTAACTCCAACACGGATATGGTGCTTGGGGTGCAGTGGCTATAACAACTACGGAGGGTGACCTTTGATTGAGAACAAATGACCATGAAGTTCCTCCAGCATGGGAGGCAATACTGCCTGGGTGGCCTCAATTCTTCCCCGCTGAAGGAGATATCCCTCCGCAGTCTGCAGCAATTGGGGAAGCAGGGCAGCACGATGGAGATGATTATGGCGATTACAGAGACCCCCGAGGCATTTCCGGCAGTTCTCGAGTAGATGCAGGCGCTGCTCGCTCAGTATGCTGATATATTCCAGACATTCAAGACACTCCCACCATCGCGGTTCCGTGATCACCAGATTCAGTTGAAGACCGGTACGGAGCCCATCAATATTCGTCCGTACCGGTACCCATATAGCCAAAAGGCCGAGATCGAGCATAGCATTCGGGAAATGATCACATCGAGACTCATTCACCCTAGTACCAGTGCGTTCTCGTCCCTCATAATCTTGGTTAAGAAGAAGGACGGCTTGTGGCGCTTCTACGTGGACTACCACAACCTAAATAGTTCCACCGTCAAAGACAAGTTTCCGATACCGCTGATTGAAGAACTGCTGGATGAACTACACGGTGCTTCCCGTTTCACCAAACTCGACCTCAGGTAGGGTTACCACCAAATTCGCATGCATGAAGAGGATGTCCACAAGACCGCTTTCCGCACACATGACGGGTATTATGAATTTCTGGTGATGTCGTTCGGGCTCACCAACACCCCTCCACATTCCAAGCCGTCATGAACGAGATATTCCGTCCCCTTCTCCGTCAGTCAGTGCTGATATTCTTTGATGATATTCTGATCTACAGTGCCAGCTGGGAGGAACATTTACACCATGTGGAGCTGGTCTTCAGCATTCTTCGCCAACACCAACTGTACGCCAAGCAGTCCAAGTGCTCTTTCGGGCAGGAGGAGGTCGAGTACTTGGGCCATTTGGTGTCGGCCGACGGCATCAAGGCGGACCCTCAAAAAATTGACAGCATGTTATCCTGGCCGCGCCCTCAGACTATACGAGCATTGAGGGGTTTCTTGGGCCTCACATGCTACTACCGCCGCTTTGTGAAAGACTATGACAAGATTGCCCGATCTCTCACCCAGTTGTTACAGAAAGATGCCTTTGTTTGACAGGACGAGGTAGAGGCAGCGTTCCAGGCACTTAAGTTAGCCATGACGCCTCCAGGGTGGGCATTGATGCGGTGTTGATGCAGGAGGGCCGACCTCTAGCCTTCTACAGCAAGGCACTGGCAACTCACACGCTGATTGTCCACCTATGAGAAGGAGATGTTGGCTATCATCCACGCGGTGACTGTGTGGCGGCCGTACCTTCTAGGCCGACATTTTACGATTCGCACCGAACACCAGAGCTTGAAGCATTTCTTTGACCAACATGTTTCTTCCCCTCTTCAACAAAAGTGGGTGACCAAGCTTTTGTGTTATGATTATGAGATTTTCTATCGGAGCGGCAATGATAACGTGGTGGCTGACGCTCTCTCTCGTATTCTTGAGGGTATGGTTGCTCACATCTCGGGGCCACTAGTGGACTCCTTGGATGATATACAGGATGAGGTGATGCGAACTACCGATTTACGGACCATGGTGGATGCTTTATAGCGCGGCGAGACCGTGGACTCCGGCTATCACCTTCAGAATGGCCACCTCTACCATCATGGCCGCGTGGTTCTTCCTCCGTCCTCGGCATGGAAAACTGTGATGACGCACGAGTTTCATTCTTCCCCGACAGGCGGCCACGCGAGAGTGCTCCGGACCCTTCAGCGGGCACGAGCAAATGTTTTTTGGCCCGACATGCTCCGTGACATACAACAGTTTGTGCGGCAGTGTGAGACTTGCCAGCGTCAGAAGTACGAGACAACCGCACCAGCAGGGCTGCTGGTGCTTCTCGAGATTCCGCAACAGATTTGCGATACGGTGTGGATGGATTTCATTGACGGGTTGCCAAAATCCCCGGGGAAATCCGTCATTCTGGTGGTGGTTGACAAACTCTCCAAGTACGGCCACTTCCTTGCCTTGAGTCACCCATATACTGCCGAATCTGTCGCCGCTCTGTTCTCCCGGGAGATAATCCGCTTGCGCGGCCTGCCCCGAGCTATCATCTCCGACCGGGACCCCACCTTTTGTGAGCAACTTTTGGCACGAACTACTCCGGCTGCAAGGGACATGTTTACGTTTTAGCACCGCACATACAAGACGGACGACCAGACAAAGGTCTTAAATCGGGGGGGGGGGGGTGGAGTCCTACCTCCGTGGTTTTGTTATGGATGAACCCCGGACTTGGTCGCGGTGGTTGCACTGGGCCGAATATTGCTACAACACTTCCTACCACTCGGCCAGCAGGATGACCCCGTTTGAGGTTGTTTACGACCGCCCTCCTCCTACTTTGAGTAGCTATGAGTCGGGCAGCACGACCATGTTGGCGGTTGATCGGGCCCTTCGGGACAGGGATCGCATGTTAGAGATCCTGCGTGAGAGCCTTCGCCTTGCCCAGGATTGCATGAAGGTTCAGTCGGACAAGCATCACAAGGGGAGGGAATTTGCAGTGGGCGACGAGGTGTTTCTCAAGCTACGACCGTACCAACTTTTGTCAGTCGCTCGTCGTCTGAATCAGAAGTTATCTCCCCGGTATTACGACCCGTTTCGTATACTCAGCAGGGTGGGGCCGGTGGCATAAAGGTGGGCATTGCCGATGGGTTCCCGCATTCATCCAACTTTTCATGTATCCTTGCTCAAGCTGAAGGTCGGAGCCAATGTCCAACCAAGCGCTCTGCTGCCCGAGACTATCAGTGCGGGCGAGCTTCGCCCACTTCCTGAGGATATTGTGCTACTCAAGTGAAAACTATGTGGCGCTGAGTACCGACCAGAGCTCTTGGTCAAGTGGAAGACTCTCTTGGCGGCGCACAACTCCTGGGTGGATTTGCTGGGCTTCAAGAAGCTTTACCCTGACTACCACCTTGGGGACAAGCTGGTTCTTGATGGAGAGGGGAATGTTACGCCGCCACTACGCTTCTCGGGACGACAGTATGTTCGTAGGCGCAAGGAGTCGACAAGCGGCAACGAGGCTGAACCATCTGGTTCAGCCCCCTCTCAGTGAACCGGCCGCCCGGGGCTGAACCAACAGGTTCTGCCCGTATTGGAGGGGCCGGCCGGCCCCTCCTTGGCCCGGGTATTTATACCCGGGCTATTATCATGGGAGGATTATGCAAGATCATTTGAAGGTATCTCTCTTTCCTCTCCTCCTCAAACCCTAATTCTCTAGTTTCCTCCTTAGATCTCTCTCTCCCCCTTCTTCTTCCTATCAGACTCGCCCTGCGGTTACATAGAGAGTGCGACCGTCTCCACTCACCGGAGATGAGAGATTTTATGCCAGGGGGAGTTGATGGAGCACCGCGCCCGACGCAAGTCTATTCCCACAGGAGGCGGTGACCCGCTACCCGTTCAGACGATCTGAGTCCACGGTTGCGCCTAGATGGTTGTTTCGAGCTGTTTTGATATAATATTTTACATATTTTGGGTTGTATGATCGGACCAGACATTTTTAGCCATCCGGTTTGGGTGTCGTTTGTGTTTTTAGTTTAAACAGTGCTGGTCTAGTTATTGGGGGGGGGGGGTGGAATCAAAGTTCAGTTTCCTGATCGTGGGAATCGCCGGTCACCCTCCTCTCCGGTGCGACTCCTTGGTAAGTAACCTTCTCCTCTCCCCTGTCTGCCTCTTCCCCCCTTTCCCAAGCCTCTCCCCATCCCGTACAACACCTCATTCCCTCCGTCTTCCACGACCCAATACCCCCAGGAATGACGCTTCCTGCCGCCGACTCCCACAAAACCGCCCCTGCAGTCCTGGAGCCCCTCAATCGCGTCTTCCCAACCCAAAACCCCCTTCAGCCGACCCTCCCAACCCACTTTCCCACCGGTCCGACCACTTCCAGCCTTTTCCCCACAATGCCAATCACCTCCAGCCCCCGCCCAACCCTCCAGAGTAGCATTCCACCACATTTCCCCTAAACCACATTCCACAACATCTATACATTCCCTTTTTTGCCCCGCTACAGCCCACTACACCCTTCCCATAGCCTGGAACTTTCCATCGCTCCACCAACCGCCGCCTGCACGCACAAGTTGTTATTTGGAGTCATTGTTTCTATTATTTTGTACTTGGATCCTATTTTTGTTGGATGTTCCCTTTCATAATTGCTATTAGTATCGGATTTCTTATGATTTGCAGGGCCTATTCTGCACCCGCTTGTTATACTTGTGCCTCGATTGCTTGTTGAATATTGTTTGTTTCTCTTTGTTTAAAGTTTTTGAACATATGTGCCTTTGAATTTTTTTAGTAATATATTACCGTTGCAAATTTAAAGTGGACCTCATGTTTTTTTATTATATTACATTGCATATAGGTTCGCATTCAGGGTGTTCATTTTGAGTCGACCTACTACTGCATCAGTGAATTATGTCATATCACGACACGTGCCACCATACAAAATGCGATGAAGGAAGAGGGTGTCAAGTGTGTAGGATAGTTGCTTTCGTTATATCTCCAGGACCGACCTATGGTGACATCAGAATTTGGAGACTTTCCACGTCTTGAGCAAGGCGTCGATGGTGGAGAAAGAAAAAATTTTAGAGGGAGGGGGAAGAGTGAGGAGTGATGGTTTGAATGCCCTGTAGGGTTGGACAATCCAAATTGAGTCGGTGGTGATCGTGTACATACTGTAGGATGGAGGTGCGGCTGGGAATTGCTACATCCCTAGTGGCTATGATGGGCTGGTACTTGCGTTCGGGAGTCGGCTGCATGCTTTGTGGTCGGGATTCGGGTGCGGCCGTTGGAGGGTAGCCCCTCCATGACATCGACTCCCAGTCTCTTTGCGGAAAAAATTTCCGTTATTGCGTTGAGGTGGAATGATGCTCTCCATGCAGTGCTAGTGGTCGGGCAAGGAGGCTTGTTGTCAACGGTTGGAATTGTCGAGTTGATCCTTCATTTACTTGTATATTCTTTCAAACATCGCCTCCAGAGGGTCGGTTGATCTCGTCATGGCCGGTTTTGACTGTTGATGCCAAGTTCATCACATACGTGTGCCGTGAGACTTATCAAATGACGGGTTGCGATGAAGGAAGAATGTGACAGGTGTTTCGGTCGGTTGCTTCCACTAGATTCCATTGATTGACCTATTGGTGTGATATGAATTTGGAGCCTTTCTGCGGCGTCGTGAATGTGGGAGTCGTTGGCAGATAAGGAGAGTTGTAGTGGGAGGGAGAAGATTGAGGAGCAGTGGTCTGAAAGCCACACATGGTTGAATTGTTCAAATTGGGTTGGCTGGGACCATGCACACGCTGGACATGTGGCAGTAAACAGTTGTTGCGCTCCGACGGTTGCGCCGGAGTGATTCCTCCGAGCGTTAGGAACTGGCTACAGGCCTTGTCGCTGGTCTGGTGGTAGCCCTTTCGTACGACTGAGAGGAGGCGTTACAACACCTGGATGACAGCCAATGGAAGTGGGGTTGCGGCATGGGGAGAAAGGGACACCGAGTAGGGGCCAGTGGGGAGACATGGAGGCAACCCTAACCTATTGATGCCAAATAAAATTAGATTAACTTTAGCATGCCCTGTTTCAAGGCAACCCCGGGTATAAATACATGAGTTCGAAAAACAAACCCTAAAGTGATGTCCGTACCTATCCGAGCCAAATTAAATGCAACATAATTAAAATAACAAAGTTGCATTAAATAAATTAATGCGAGATACAAAAATGATCGTCTTGTCTATGCCTCTCCATCATGCTGCCTCCTGCCATAATATCAATTCACAAATGCATCTGTGAGAGTGCTAGAGAAACCTTCTCATGCATACTTATTCCAATTCATTGTTCCCTTTATCTTTGTACCTTGCCATTACTCAAAAGATGATCCAGACACATGCACAAACCAAGGCTCCTCCAAGAGCCCAAAACTACGCATTGCCTACTCTAATCACACTTGCTATCCTGCTCTAATTACTCTCATCATCTTGTTATCACATCTCACAATCTTGTTATCTAGGCCTCCATGTGGCACATCTCCCATAAGGCTTAAAATGAGCATAGACCCGATGTCTTCTTGATCTCTAGCATCACGCCTTCATCCATATCCAGTGGTTGCATTACTGCCCCACCTGTTCTAATCTAGCAAGTTCACACCCTCACTCCCCGCTAACATGCTAACATGACCATGTTTCTATTGATTCCATTCCACATGTCAATTCATTTTAGATTCATGCCCCTACTGAACTGATGACTCCAACGCCACAACAAGTGAACCACGGATCAAATAACTAACTAGACCAAACTACACACTTTTTTGACCATATCCATAAGTCACATCCCGCCTGAATTGGACCATAATCAGTCTCCTATCCTCGAAAAAACCTGAAATTGAAGCAACAAATCGAATTTATTACATTGTATGTTGATAAAGGAGAAGATATATTTCACGGTTTTAGTTTTTCTTGTATGTATGCTATTATTTTGTTTTCTTTCTCCTTTTCATGAGGTCATTTCCCGTGACATGACATCATCAAAATATTATGAGGATTTTTCCTACTACTCTTATATTCCCCCTGAAGAAGATTGTGCTTGTGACTAGGGCGTTCACAAATAGTATACTTCGTGAATAATTCGGGATTCGATTCGTGAAGATTCGATTACAATTCGTATTTGTCGAATAAGAATCCGTATTCGAATTTGAAGCCGAATTCGAATAGTTCTTGAATCTGAATCTGAATACTTTATTCCTGTTTGAAAGATTCGTGAATAGTTCGCGAATGTTAGGATATATATAGTTAAATAAATATATGTAATTAAATATGATATATAATTATATTTGAACATTATATATAATTAAGTATTATAAGATTCAAATTCGAATCTGAATTCAAACCCAAATTCGAATCTAACATTTCATGACGAATCCGAATACAACACCGAATATTCGATCGAATCCGAATTCATATCTGAATCTCTGCATTTTATGTCACATTTGGATTCTATTGAAGTGCTATTTGATATGCGAATCCGAACTTCCACAATCTGAATCCAAATTTGCTCATTTTATATGTGGATGGCATCATCATTACAAGAAACGATTTAGAGAAAATTACGCACCTGAAAGGGCAATTATGCTGAGAATTTGAAGTTAAAAATCTATGAAAGCTGAAATATTTATTGGGCATTGAAGTGGAAAACTCTAGCTGGAGGATCTTCATATCCCAGAGAAAGCATGTCCTTAACCTTCTTTAAGAAACTTGTATGCTTGGATGTGCTTCCATGGATATCCCCATTGAGGCCAATCATAAAATTGGTGAAGACACAAAAAGAGGTAAAGTTGACTCATCGAGCTAGGAGAGATTGGTTGGTAGACTCATATGCTTATCTCATATTATCCTGATATTACGTATGTTTTTTGCATTATGAGTAGATTCATGCATACTCCCAGGGCTAGCCATTAGAAGGTAGTTTGTAGGTTCTTGACGTACCTCAAGAAGTCTCCAGGACGTGAGATTTTGTTTTTTGCAAACCAACATTTGAAAATTGAAGTTTTTACTGATGCTATTTGGGCGGGTAGCCAAGATGACTGAAAATTCACTATAGGGTTTTATTTCTTTGTCGGTGGAAATCTTGTATTTTGGATGAGCAAGAAACAATATGTTGTAGGATGATTTAGTGTTGAGGTGGAATATAGGGCTACAACACAAGACATATGTGAGTGATTTTGGTTGAAATCAATTCTCCAGGATTTGGGTTTCTTTGAGGACAAGCCTATTATTACTCTCTATTGCGACAACAAATCAACCATTAATATTGCTCACAATCCAGTTCAACATGATCAGACCAAATATGTTGAAGTGGATAGACATTTCATTAAAAACCACCTCGACAAGGACAATATCTGTATACCCTTTGTGAACTTCCAAGATCAACTTGCCACTGTTAACCCAAATCATGCGACGACGGAGGAGAGCATTCGGAAGAAGCTAGGACTACTTGCCAAGCAACCGTTCTCAGTGCTCGCCGACCTCTGATGAGTCCGATATTTACAGTGTCTTTCAGACTCATCGGGGCGAGATTTCACTCATGTGCACTACACTTTTAATCTATATTTGCTTGTATTTCACTGATACACACTTTCACGCTAAGTGCACTAGTCTGACCTGTTGTGGTTTGTAATTGCATGCTACATTGCTGGGGGTAAGCACATGGTGCTCCCTATTTTTTATTTTGGTGTTTTATTGGTGCTGGTGCTGTGTTTCCAGCCTTGGTGTTGCTGTGCAGGTGGAGAGATCCCCAATATTGCCAGAGTTCTTTCCTGTAGACATCGCACGGTCATGTGTTTTTCCTCACGCACGATCGGTTCAACCGTGCGATGCCTACAGAGTCCTTAACTGCTGATCTGTCTCGGGCCGTGCGATTTACTCGCGCACGGGCTGTTTTGCCCGTGCGTGACCAAATCGCAAGACCTCGTATTTTTTTGTCTTAAATTTTATGTAATTATCACCCGTGCATTTTTTTCACGCACGGTTGAATTCAACCACACGCGAAGGAAAACACACGATGTGTCTTGCTTGCCTGATTTTTAGTGTTCTGTCAATAACTACGATTTGTTCTCGCACAGGCTGTTTTGCCCATGTGTGATTAAAAACGCACGATCTCCTGCTGTATCAGGCTGGGCTAGTTCTATGCTGTTATTTTTGCATGATGCACGCACGGTCCTGCGTTCGGCCGTGCGTGCCTTATTTTCTGATTGGTTACTATTTAAGCCACAAGTCTTCGCCCTATTCCAGTACTTCTCCATTTCCCGCACAGAGAGCCCAGTTCACCCCTTTCCGCCGCTCCATCACCACCCACCATCTCGAGGTGCTCCGACCAAGCTTGTCTCGAAAATCTCAATCTAGAGCTTCCTCTCGGCCTCCTCCATCATCCACAAGCTTCCAAGCCCCATTTCGAGGGATTTATCGCAACACTTGGGGAGTTCTCCAGTGAAGGATGCGATTGAAGGCTATTGACGGTGAAGACAGATATAGTGGAAGAAGGTGACAGCTCTTCTGGACCCCAGACGACAATCGAAGTCTGAGATCGGACGAGGCTTGACAACCCCCGATTCCACCCTTGTAACTTTGACGAGTCTTTGTGCTTCGGTTGTATTCTTCACTCCTCTTTGATTGTAGAGTATTTCTCCTTGATCGTTGGTTGTTTGGTTAATGTTTGTGTAAACCTTAACTTTTTTATAATGTCAACTTTCATGTCTATGTGATTGTTTTTGTGGTTTATGCTTGTGAGGAGCGCCTCTATCTCATCTCGTCCACCCCGCCATTGTGTGAGTGCCGCACTACAATTGCTAGTGGCGTGTGTTGTGAAGAGGTTCTCTCGACCCTCATCCGCCATTGCGAAGCACTCCATAAGCTTGCCTACTCGCTCATCCGCCAGCTTTTGTAGTCATTCGCCTTGCGAAGTGGTGAATGCGACTCACACTAGTTTAGTTTAGATTTTCATTTCCATTTGCAAAACCCAATCTAATCCCTGTTCTTTCTTTTTATTCCTTATGATTAATTTTCTAAACATTCGAATCATGCACTCGATCTGCGTTGCTCAAGAGATCGATACTTGGAGAGTTTCTCCCATTTTATATTACTTGTGCGACCGGTGCACTTGCCGTACACGCATCATGTTTTTGGCGCTTTTGCCGGGGAATACAGTCGTGTGAGTTTCTGGAGAGCAAGTCGAGAGCTAGAAGTCCTTTCCGTTGTGAATACCATCCCGTTGTGTTTTTATTTCTTTGTATTTCTTTTTTATATTTTTGAATATATGTTGCCTTGGTTATTTTTTGTTGGGTGTAGTGTTTTGAACAATTGTGTTTTTTCTGTGAATCTGCATATGTTCACACTATGCGGGCTGCATTTAATATCCGTTGCGAGTGGTGCTGGGATGTCTTCCATGCTAGTGATAGATGCCCTATGAGAGATAGTTGACATAATTCTCGTGGCTCAGTATATGGAACACCGGTCTCTCCCGGTCCTTCATACTCTGTGCCCAAGTTTTATGGCTACTTGTCCTCGCCTCATTTACCATTTTATATTCCTCCTCGGCCCCGCAAGGACCGAGGAGTAATACCAAACGGTGCATGTTTTGTCACAACACAGATCACGCCTTGAAGGATTACGCCAAATTTCTTCTCCAAATGGACGAGGATGATGAGCCGGATATCCGGATCATCCAGACTCCTACTTCTGGCGGCACACCTTCAACCTCGGGTTATGTATCCGTGTCACCTTCATGTTTTGAAGGGAATGATGTGGATGCAACCATCAGAGGTGTGGCTGATCTAGGCTCTGACATGGCTGAGCCCATCTCCCTTGTGCATATATCCCCTTGTGTGGAATCGATTCTTTACGAGAAACCGGTGCTTGACTTTTATCTTAGCACTTTTCCTCCCCCTTTTGTGCATTCTACTACATTCGTTTCTGACGACATCATTGACGATGCTCCACAGGATGAGGCGTGTGATCTAGGTGTTGTGCATGCCCCTATGGAGGAGGACAACCTTCAAGGTGAAGAGGATTCTTCCTCAGCACCGGTGGAGGAAGTCCAAATCATGGGCGAGGTCACTGTTGTTCTTGCTGAGGCTTGTAGCATTGCCGACGATGCCATAATATTTTACTTCCTCAACCTCTTGGGAGTGAGACCGGGACCACTCCCCCGATTGATGATAATTTTAGTTTTTCTTTTCATTTATTACTTGATCACCCTTCTTTATCTGAGCTTGTGCAGGTTGAGCATACACAGGTATCCCAGGAGGACTTAGACCTTCTCCCTGTTGGCGGCACCTTGCCTGACAAAGATATTTTTGGTAGGATGAGTGAGGATTCCTCCTTTTCTTACTTCCTCTTTCATCTACCTGTGAGTAGCGGGTATTATTATTCAGTTTGATGGGTAACTGTTTTATCACCGTATCGGTACCCGTTATCGACACGGATATTAGAACAGTTGCATGTTCACTTCTCTTTCCATACTCCCATCAGCTAGAACTATTAGAATAGTGAATAAGTCGTGCTGGGAGGACAATAACTCCAGTAGTTATCTTACATTTCCCTGCAAATTAGTTTAGTTTGTTTATTTTTCTTTTGCTTTTATGGAGCTCCCCCTGCAGGTATTTTCTATTTGAGAAGACGTTGGTTGTGATTCTTCGTAGCGGGAGATCGAAGGTGATGAGGGATTCCCTCACGGAATCATCGTCAACTTCAATTGCAGAAAGATGACTCTTTCCATGGGTAATATCTTCTTCCCCCTCCTTTGCGTGTGTTTACATTTTCTCTTTAGGATTTCAGACTCATTTGCTGGATTTTCGCTCGGATTTTGTCAACAAATGCGGCATCCAAAACTCCAATCAGAAACATAACTTGGAGTTCACGATTTTTGTTTTGCTACGACAAGGGGAACAAAATGAAAGCTGATAATCTGCTTTCCATGGATTTTTCATTCGAACTATTTTTCAAGAAAATCCATTTTTTGAAAGAAGTTAGTTTGTTTATATTTTACAAAAAATTAATTAAAGGTATTTCTTTCTTAAAGATTGTGCAGTGCTCGCTCAAATTGTTTTGGAAAATTCATTAAACATTTCATGCATTAGGGTTTCCAAAGAAAAACCGACAAGTGCGCAAACCCTATGTGTCATCCTGCATCAATTAGGCCGGGTCTTGAACCTTTTACCTCTGGCAATGCGGTGGGTTGTTGAGGTTGGGGCTTGATGCCCAGACCTCCTTGATGAGAGTTTTCCTTTCTAACTCTCATCACTAACTGAGCTTGTGGGCCTCTCATTCACGCTGAGTCAAGTTCCATTTCCGTCGGTCGATCTCAACAACACAGGGCCGCGGGCCATACACCCAAACCAGCTCTCTGCACATGATACAATCTATACAATAGGTTGTTGAGGTGGGGGCTTGATCCCCCGACCTCTTTGAAGAGAGTTCATTTTGACTCTCCTCACCAATTGAGCCGCGACTCAGTTGGTGATGAGAGTTGGAACGAAGGATTCTCACCAAGCAGGTCTGGGTATCGAGCCCCGACACCAACAACCTACCACATTGCCAGAGGTAAAGGGTTCAAGACCCGACCTAATTCAATGCGAAGAGCTGGTTGGGGGTGTATGAGCCACAAACCTGTGTTGTTGGGCTCGACCGACGTAAAAGGAACTTGGCCAAGCGTGAATGAGCGGCCCACAACATATAAAAGTCCACGGTGGGTCAAGTTCCCTTTACGCCGATCGATCCCAACAACACAGGGATGCAACCCATACACCCCTACCAACTCTCCGTATTGGATTAGGTCGGGTGTTGCACCCTTTACCTCTGGCAATGTGGTCGGTTGTTGAGGTTGGGGCTTGATAGCCAGACCTCCTTGATGAGAGTCATCCGTTCCAACTCTCATCACCAACTGAGCCGCGAATCAGTTGGCGATGAAAGTTAGAACAGAAGACTCTCATCAAGAAGGTCTGGGTATCGAGCCTCAGGCTCAACAACCTACCGCATTGCCAGAGGTAAAGGGTTCAAGACCCGACCTAATCAAGTGCGGAGAGTTGGTTGGGGTGTCTGGGTCGCGGCCTTATGTTGTTGGGCTCGACCTTCGTAAAGGGAACTTAACCCAGCGTGAATGAGACGCCCACAATAGATTGCTTGACATATACTCCCAACCAGTGGCGGAACTAGGATTTTAGTTCGATCCGGGCACCAAGTAAAATCATTGCAATAATTCAATGTTTTAGCAAAAGTAATATGAGTTATAAAAAGTCTAGGAATATATTAATAATCAAATACATACCAATTACCAAACTACTATTGTGGATACTATTTTGAAAGTGTGTGAAGATTGCCTCATTGCTAATGGTTTTCACAATTCAACAACTATATTGATCTACACAAATCATAATAAAAAAAGAATGAACAATTAACTATAATGATCTTCACATACCATTACAAAAGTAATAATCAAATCGCAGATTCAGGAATTACAAAATTAAATCAGTCTTGCAACTAATGAAATCAGAAGTCTTAAAATCAGGAACTCTAGTAGACCCGCTGTAACTAAAACTACTAAAACTGAACTGAAGATCTTATAGTAGATATACTAATAAACTACTAAAAATTCTTCCCTTTTCAAAACTTGGACCAAAATGGAGTTTAAAGTAATACTAATTTCCAGCATCATCTAGAAGATGCAGATGTTCGGAGCAATGAGGTAAGAAATATCAATCCAACGATCAAAGCTAGTATATTTAAGAATGTTATAAGTTTGAGTGACAAACCAAACCTATCCCATTTACTGCTAGCATATTTAGCAATGAAATAAATTCTTCACATAACCCCTTAACTGTTAGCGTATTTAGGAATGAAATCAAAATGGGCAAGATTCTGGAATCAGTAATGCACATGAATCATCTTAAATCAGGGATCACCAGATCAGGCATCAATATAAGAACCTGAAATATAATCAGATTCAGTGAGATTATGAATAAAAACTCAATTTACCGGCACTGGAGTCTGAAGAAGATATTGAGACTAGAGCAAGAGTGCAGAACTGCAATTGTTGGAGATTGCAGAAGCTCAGGGGCCTGGGAGGTCGAGGCGGTTCGCTGTCTCTTAGAGTTGCAGTCACAGTATCGTTACCAACTGTTGATCGCGAGACTTGCATTGTGGCGTCATAGGTGGCCGGCAATAGAGACTCACGAGACTCATGGAGTTGCATCGCGGGAAGAGGAAATGGATATGCCTTGGTCGCTGGATATGGATTTTGGAGGATGGATACTAGAGTGGCTTGGTGAGGAGCCCTGCGAGCGGGACTTTGGACGCCGACGCCGGACGACTCTAGGGAAAGAAATTCCCAATGAACTTGCGAAGGAATCTTTTCCGGGTGTTTCTATTTTGGTCCACCCATGCTCCCTACTTGAAGGGGAGAGTTGAATACAAACAACAACACTCAAGCCATATCCCACCATAGTGGTGTCATCTATATGGATCATTTGTCGCCATTGCGCCGTCATAATCTCACTAATGCCCAAGTATATCATGTTTTTCTTTATAGTTTCATTCCAAGTCTTTTTTGGTCTACTCCACCATTTAATATGCCTAGTAGCTAAACCCTTACAACACCTGACATGTGCGCCTCTAATTGTCTCTTTTGTACGTGTCCATACCATCTTAATCGGATATGATATTTTCGGAGTTGAGGGAGAGAGTTGAATATATGTGATATTTTCGTGTCGTGCATGATATGTCATGTGCCTTGCGTGAGTTGTTTGTTATCATATTAGGTCACTTGCATGGTATAATGTTTTTAACCTAATAATTTTTTTTTCATTTGACTGTTCTGCTCAACTCCATCACCCATATTACTTATGATAATGACTAAATATTATCCTAGTAATTATACTCGTGGTTCATACCATTATGACAGATTCAGATTATAATGATCATTGCCATTCTCTATTATATAAGATGTTTTCTTATGATTATTGATATGGTGCTCCATGGTCTTTTCACCTCATTATAAAAAGTCTCATATATCATTCACAAGTTTGATGCAGCCACTCCATAGGTTTTTATACTATAAATTTGATTCTTCGGATACCATAGGGTCAGTAAGGTTGAGTTAGAGATATTATCAAAAGGTAATTCATGTATTATGTTCAAAAGAGTGCTTGATCTTTGATAGTAGATTCTTGATCATTGCGCACTCAAGCTGTAGACGATTACTTAAAGCTATTTTCTAATTGTCAAGATTCAGTTGTCGGCCGACTATTTTCAGTTGTCCATCCCCTTTCCTCAGTTTCCCCACCTATCCAAAGCAGAATAGAAGACTACTTAACTATCGAGAGGCATGAAGTTTTGATCGATGTTTGCTGAGCTTCAGTCGAATATCAAATAACCTTGAGAATTGAATGTAGCCATTGCTGAAGATTTGATTGTAGAATAGAAAAGTCAAAGATAAGGAACCTGCTATTTCTAGACCAACCTATTCAAGAAGAAAGCATGAATTCTTTTCAGGGAAAGAAGAATTGAAACACAATATAAGTCTTGCTAAATGAAACAATATTTCTCTTATCTCTCTCTGAGAATAACTTGAGAAGCCCTAAGAGAAAAAAAACTTAGGGCTAAAGAGAAGCAGAGCCAAGAGAAGGCATCTGCAAGAAAATTTTCAATCTTTTCTGAAGACAAAAGTGAAGAGATCATCCTTGATCTCAAGTCAGTATCCGAACAAATTATATTACAAGTAATCAATATCCAGACAAATTATATTACAACTTACAAGGAATCAATACCCGCACAAATTATATTACATGGAATCAATATCCACAAATTATATTGCAAAGAATCTGGAATCTTTATTAGAAATTCTACACTGGAAAAACAAGCAACTCCATCAATTGGTTTGAAGAGTTCTATGAGTCTCTCAAATACTCCGTTCAGAGTTCAAAGACTGGAGTTTCAGATCAGCAGCTGCCTCATTACCAAATGAAGTCTGAGTGGTCTAAAGTGGACACTAGGCAATGGAGAATTTTGAAAGTACACTTATCGTTGACCTATCATGATTTTAAATCGGTTAATGTTAGATTAGATGATTAGTTTATGGTACTATTAGAACCTAAACATTCAATCTAAAATTTATTGGTTGTAGGTGGATGAGCCAAATCTATATTAAGTACACAAAGTTACATGTGTTTCTCAGTGCGAGATTATATTTTCAACATGCCCCTTTAGGTTCTGTTCTTTTTCACTAACATGCGTATTACTTTTTTTTATTAATTGGATGACATTGGAGTGCATTGTTGGGCCTAACATACTCTGATACCATGTTGGAGCCCAACCATCTTACTTGAAATCAATTAGTTGTAGGTGAAAATACCAATGATTTATAGTAAATGCACAGAGCTAAATGAGTTTTGACTTGTGACTACTGACTATAATCTCAACAGATTCAACCTATTATTCAGTATTCATTAATCCATTCACTTATTTATTCTAACTATTTCATACTTATACAACATAACTATTTGTTCAAGCTCGTGTTCTCTTTGATTCCTTTACTTTTCTAATTTTCATTCTATTTTCTCATTATGTTTTTGTTAATCAGTACTTTCTTCTACTGACATCAGAAACTATTTCCTTTTTGATTGGTGAAGTAGAGTTTCTTTTGTATATTTTTGTTAGGTCTTACTGGACAAAGAAAAACAAATAGCAACTGTGGAAAGAGAGGTTGATGGTGGATTAGAAACTATTTGTGTAGATTTGCCGGCTGTAATAACGTAAATTTCTTGTTCATTTCCTTTAGCCTCCTATTTTGTTTTTTGTTGCATATAATTAGCATATTCTGTGCACATTATTGTTTCTACCAAAGTGAACACGGACAATTATCCATTGTGATCCATGATTTCTTAAGAAAATGTGGTTAGTTGGGCTGGACTGGTAATGTGGGAGTCCAAGATCGATAAGCAGGTTTTAGCATTTAAAATTAGCAGCAAGTACCTGTACAACCCCGTATCCGCTCAAGCGGGATCCTCTCCAAGTGGCGCGCTCGGGACATGCTATGAGTGGCAGTGTGGTACAACCCCGTTCGAAGACGTGCAACCCCGTGCGTTCGTGCGGAGGTTTTAAGTGCGTAGGTGTTGGAACACCCTATTACTAATTTGGGTCAGGATCACTATGTCTCTTAGGAACCTGTTTTGACCTCATTGTATAGATCTAAAGGTCAATTAGAATTGAGTCTAAGGGTTAGTACTTAGGTTTGGAAGCTGCCCTCAAGACCAGGTTTTTCAGTTTGGAGACTAAGTCATTTCGTCGAGCTCAGTACGATGAATCGTCGAACTCCATTCGACGATCGTTGAGCTCACTTCGACGGATCGTCGAACTCCATTCGACGATCTCTGAGCTCAACTTCATCAAGTCGTCGAACTCCATTCGACGATCTTCGAGCTCAGATCGACGATCTTGTCTCCAGTTTGATTCTCTATCTCTGAGCTCAGTTTGACGATAGTTGAGCTCAGATCGACGATCTCTGTTTCTGTCTAAGTTCAAATCTCTGAGCTCAGTTCGACGATAGTGGAGCTCAGTTCGACGTTTTTCTGAAGAGTTCAACGTTTTTCAAGATTCAAATTTGGACAGCTGTGGAATTACTGTCAACATTTAATTCAGAGATCTTACAGCCGTTTTCATTTATTCTGGAGCAAGTTTCAAGGAATTATCAAGGAATGTTTTTATTGGACTTTCCTCCAGAAGACAAATGCAATTAAGAAAGTCATTGATGACAGGACAACGACTATCTTGGACAATGGACAATTTCTATTCAGACAGAAGAAATAAAAGATAATTCTTCAACTTCTGTAATATCAATCCAGTAGAGAACTCTGAGAAAAAAAAAAGAGGAATTTTCTCTGCAACAACTCTCACAACAACAATCACAAGAGAAAGAAAAAGAGTTCCAAACATTCTCAGTCTCAAGAATTCATACAGAACACCAACACCAAAAGGAGATCAACAAACTGATATCTTCAGATCTCCTTTTCAAGTGTTCAAGGCCATCATCATTCAAGACTCCAGACACCTCACATTTCAGTTGCTGCTGAAATCATCATTTGCTGGAGATCAATTTTCTGAAGGCCTATCACCCTACTGCAAAGCTTCATTTCCTGAACAACTCAAGATCTCAGGGGGAGCTTTGACAACATCACTGAATCCACATAGTATTCTCACTGTGATTGAGAAAAGAAGACTTTCATCACTCTCTCATCCCCACCTCTGTAAAGGGTTTTTCAAACTCCCTTCAAAAGTTTGTGTGTGGTTTTTGAGCACCTTATCAAAAGCTCATTGGTGGCAAGACACCTGATCAAAAAATCTGGTTTGGTTTTTGAGCACCTTATCAAAAGCTCATTGGTGCCCAGGACACCTAATCAACTCATCCTGCAGTGGATTCCTACCTAGGATGATAGAAGAGTGGATGTACCCAGATTGGTTGGGGAACCACTATAGCTCCTTGTGTCTTCTGGTTGCTTGTGTTTCTTTTGTTTCTGGCTGTGGCTTGTGATTAGTTTCTTTTGTAGATTGTGAATATTCTGTGGTTAGATTTACTATTTGCTTCCCTGTTCACATTAGAATACAACAACTGTTGTAAAAGTTTTAGCAAGCACCATACTCTATTCACCCCCTCTAGAGTATATCAGATCTAACTCACAATTTCAGTAGACATTCATAAAAAATATATATATATATATATATGTTGATGGTTTATATTATAAGAGATATATTATATTATATATAAGGTATAAGAGATATCATAAGGGAAAAAGGAGGCATCGGGCGGGTTATCTGGATTCCCCCGCTAGGGTTCGGCCAAGGAGGGAGCCGCCCGCCTATCTCTCTCTCTCCGGCCGCCGCCTCAGCAAGGAGTAGGCCGCCCGCCTCCCTCTCTCTCTCCGTCCACCGCCTCAGCAAGGAGCAGGCCGCCCGCCCCTCTCTCTCCAACCACCGCCTAAGCAAGGAGCAGACCCGCCCCCTCTCTCTCCGGCCACCTGAAGCAGTAGCCCGAGTCGCCTCCCTCCCCTCCTTTTTCTGTCCAGGCCGCCGCCTCTGGAGCAGGTGAGGCCGGGAACACCTTCCCTGCCACCTCTGGAGCACGGCAAGGCCGGGGGCTTCTCTCCCGCAGCCGCTTGAAGTTGTGGAAGCCGGGACAACCTTCGCCGACGCCACTTGGAGCACGGTCGGCCATGGAGAGGCTCGACCATGGAGGGAAAAATCATTTGGAGCTTTCAACTCTCCCGCGGAGGTCGGATCCGTGCATGGACAACCACTACGGACGCAAAACGTCGAGCCTCGGGCAATGTGCGCGGTTGCGGCTCCGCCAAACACGCGTCAAGGGTAACGAAATTTCTTCTTGGGCAGGTGAAGCCCTTATTTTCCATATTTGCATGGAATCACCTCTCCACCGACGAGTGGGGGAAGGATGCTCTCCGACAGGTTGACGTGTACGTCCTTGCAATTGACTGCATTAGCACCCGGAAGCGTGAGTACGAGTTTAGGCATGCTGTGTGAAACCCATCCGGACGTGTGAGCCGGATTGGTGATGTTCTGGGGTTCCCTGAGAAGACTCCGAGGAAGTTGTATATTATCTATTTGCAGGGAATGCGCGCCACAACCCCCAAAAAGGGGTGGGTGCGATGTTTTTGCGTCGCTCTTAGTCGACCTTTGTTTGGCCTGCTGTCGCCATTTGAGACGTGGGCGTACATGTGTTGCAGTACCAAGCGGGGAGTAGTGGGCTTAAGCCCAAGCTTGTGCCGGCCCTCAAAAGCCTATTTTTGCTTATATTGCCGGCCTGCGTGCCGAAGTGTGGAATTCATATTCCTGTAATTATTTACAATATCTGTGATGCTCTGTGTATGTGTAGTTTACTTCTTCTGTCTTGGGCGAGTGGTGTGCTCGTGAATCGCTCGCCCCGTGGGGGCCCCGAGGTATAGTTGCCGTGAAGCCCCTGATGGCCTGTTCTCATCCTTTTAGAATAGCGGAGTTACGATGTTAGTGACCCAACTTGGGCAGTGTGTCGTACAATTGCTCGTCGAGATTGCGCCATTAGTAGGGCGGGTGAGGAACATTTTGTGTAGACCCAAGAAGACACATCTGGATAAGAGAGAGTTGGTCTTGGGATTCTCCTTAGATGTTCTGGTCGGTCAAGAGCGCCCTCCGAAGGTGTCTTAGCCCAGTCTTTGGCTTGGGAGGGGAAGAGTTTGTCAGTCTTTCGGGTATGCGGTGGGACCTCCACGATGAGACCTTGGGTCTGTCCCTTATGTTCCTAGTCTAGTGCCTAGATCGTTCGCTTGAGGGTAGTAGGTGTGCGGTCACCCCTCTTTTGGCACCCTGAACTCCACAGAGGTCATTTTTGGCTTCAACATTTTGGTGCGGTGAGCGTGGAGAGTGACCAGCACAGAAAAACTCAGTCGAACGTCATGGCCATAGAAGAGGAACCAAGTGACGACCAGGGTCATGTGATGAAAGAAGTCCCCTCCCATTCCCCTCTTGTCGCTCCTAACCATCCTAGCATTTTGTCTCGAATGTTTCTCAAATGCTAAAGTATAAACTCTCACAACAAAAAAGTAGCACTTAAAATAATGTTCCACTGGCTAAAATTTTAAGGTTAGGAAATGAACAGTCGAAGGGTTGAAGTGTTTGTACTAGCATACTGGGTTCAGACTTATGCAAGACATCTAAGTTCCAGAAAACGTATATTAACAATTATTCTCAAATGTGTGTTTTAGGATGGGAGAGGTGGGAGTAAAAAGAACAGTAAAACCAAAGAGTACCACTGCATTCACGAATCATAACTAATTCATCTGTGCTAGGGGGTTTGCTTGCGAACCTGTAGAATGAAATCCGGAGAACGAAGATGGACCAGAATTAAACTTGTAACCCTTAATTTCAGATGAATGTGCAGCACCACCAGATACATCATGACTTTCCAGCACAATAACATCCTGATTGTATTTAACTAAAAGTCCAGCTTAGCATAACCCACCAATACCACTACCAATTACCACCACATCTGCTCATAACTCCTCTGAACATTTGTCATGGTTCAGTAAAGAAATGTTTGCTATAAGTGAAATAGAAACATAATTTCGGTTTTTAGATTTATATAGGAAAAATTAGCAGACAACTAACTACTAAAGGCTCAATCGTTCACCCTCCCATGACAAGCATACTTATGAATATGAAGCGAAGAATACTTACTGTATTACCACGTAACACAGGGCGGGTAAAGTGATGTGTATAATGAACCAAGTAAAGATTATTTACCATGTTTCTCTTAATTGAAATCCTACTTGAGGTTGGTTGTTAGTATATTATTTATAAATCTCTTATTGCAAGTATAGCCATGAGAGCCTAATACATCAATAAAGTTATAAGATTTTATTTTATCAAAAAATACCAAATGTGATAAGATATGAGAACAAGAATTTTAAATTATGATTTGATTTAGAATAGTGAAACAAGAAAGAAATATGTAAATCACATAGGATGTTCTATCCTGGAGATCAAAACGTAACTTAGGGAGAATATTATATGATCGACCCTGGTTCTCAGGAGGGTGGACGTAGCGGGTAGAGGTGCCTCGTGTCGGACTTTGACTTGATTGACCGGGTTAATAGTTCTTTTGAGTTATTTGTTTACCTTTATGTTTGCTTTATATTTATGTTGGAGAGGAGTCCCCGAGAAGACCCGCTGATCAGGATCTCATCAAGCTGACAGGGCTGTAGGCTCACTCGGGGGTTGGAGTTGGTTTGGAGAGGAGACCCACAGGTAGACCCGCTGCGCAGGCTCTCATTAGATGGAAGGTTCGAAGGCTCGCCTGTGGGGGAGAGGTCTGGTTCTTGGTCCTTGGTTCTGCACTAACCCAAGCGCGGCTCGGCCCCAGGTAGACCCGCTGCGCAGGCTCTCATTAGCTGGCAGGTCCGAAGGCTCGCCTGTGGGGGAGAGGTCTGGTCCTTGGTTCTGCACTACCCCGAGCGCGGCTCGGCCCCAGGTAGACCCGCTGCGCAGGCTCTCATTAGCTGGCAGGTCCGAAGGCTCGCCTGTGGGGGAGAGGTCTGGTCCTTGGTTCTGCACTACCCCGAGCGCGGCTCGGCCCCAGGTAGACCCGCTGCGCAGGCTCTCATTAGCTGGCAAGTCCGAAGGCTCGCCTGTGGGGGAGAGGTCTGGTCCTTGGTTCTGCACTACCCCGAGCGCGGCTCGGCCCCAGGTAGACCCGCTGCGCAGGCTCTCATTAGCTGGCAGGTCCGAAGGCTCGCCTGTGGGGGAGAGGTCTGGTCCTTGGTTCTGCACTACCCCGAGCGCGGCTCGGCCCCAGGTAGACCCGCTGCGCAGACTCTCATTAGCTGACAGGTCCGAAGGCTCGCCTGTGGGGGAGAGGTCTGGTCCTTGGTTCTGCACTACCCCGAGCGTGGCTCGGCCCCAGGTAGATCCGCTGCGCAGGCTCCCATCTAGCTGGCAGGTCCGAAGGCTCGCCTGTGGGGGAGAAGTTTTGTTCTTGGAGACTTCAGCAGGCACCCCGAGCGCGGCTCGGCCCCAGGTAGACCCGCTGCGCAGGCTCCCATCTAGCCGACAGGTCCGTAGGCTCGCCTTTGGGGGTAAGGGACCCCGAGTGTTGCTCGGCCCCGGGTAGACACGCTGCTCAGGCTCTCATTAGCTGGGCAGGGCGGTAGGCACACCTGGGGGGAAAGGATTAGCTCCGCGTGTTCAACACATTACAATAATATATTGATTTGTTGTTTCACAATACCTTGAGAAATTATGTACTTATTGTAAGGAATGATATAATGACTGTTCGATAGCAGGGAGCGTTACAAGTATCGAGTGATTCAAAAGGATCAAGAGGGACACGAAGAGTTTAGTGTTTTAAATGCAAATTTTGGATTCTCTCAAAATTTTTCTTTGGTTCGGCTCCCACTCGCCGGATACTTGGGGTTGGACATTTCTTTCCGAGCTTGTACCAACCTAAAAAAGAGCGGGGATTGTGTACAACCCCGTATCCGGTCGAGCGGGATCCTCCCCAAGTGGCGCGCTCGGGACATGCTATGAGCGGCAGTGTGGTACAACCCCGTTCGAAGACGTGCAGCCCCGTGCGTGCGTGCAGAGGTTTTAAGTGCGTAGGCCTTTATAAATATATATATATCTTTATACTATAAGAGAGGGCCTAATGAGGGCATGGTGTAACATTTAAATCCAAAAATGCGCTCATAAAATAGGTTTTGGTGGGTTAATTGGGGGGTATTTTAGACTTTTGTCCGCATTAGGGCTTTAATTTAAGGTTCACGCATTATTCGCCCCCCTCGATTTCACGATAGCCCTATTTCCGTCTCTGCTCCTAACCAAGTTCATCTCACCGCCTCTCCCCTGCTGCGTCTCCTACTCCGCCGCATCTTGCACTGTTCGCGCAGCTAGGGCAGCATCTCCTCTTCCCGTCGCCACGTCTCCTCCTCCCGTCGCAAGCCCGTCGCCGTCGCAAGCCTGATTCTCTGCTGTGACGCTGCCTACAATTTTCGCATTAATCACGGTAGCCCCGTTCATTTTGCGCAGACGGCCCCCGCAACCTCGCAGCAAGACAGCACGACTTTCCTTTTTCCACCCGCAGGCTCTGGCGGCGGCGAGGGTTTCACTGTTCTTCTTCCTCGTGCCCATTGATTCCACCACCGTCCACCGAATCATCGCCTCATCGATAAGTTCTCGATTTCATTTTCTTTTTTACTTTTTGATTTCGATTCACTCTACATATTTGTTTCCTGCGTTTGACTTCTGATTTCATTTTTTTTACTGCGTTTGATTTCTGGTTCCAAAATTGTTGGGTGAAACAAGTTTTGGAAGTTTCATGTTCATTTCACCTATCATTCAGTTTCTTTTCCGCATTTTGTCTGATCAATAGAAGTATTCGAACAACAAATTTGCTAAATATTGTATGGAAATTTGCTAGATGTGTTTTAATAGCAAATTTGATAGAAGTTTAGGAAGTTTGGTACATTTCAGAAAATTTTAACAACAAAAAACTAATCTGGGCCAATAAAATATACAGTTGAAACTGATAATTTGCTACTTTCAGTACATTATTATTTGAGTTTATATATCTTGCACCATCTTCTAATAATTTGATAGATGTGTTTTTGGACTTCATTGAATTTAAGGTATCTATTGGCCAAGATTGACGATGTGTTTTAACAACAAATTTGCTAGAAGTTTTGGAAGTTTGGTATATTTTAGAAAATTTTAACAACAAAAAACTAATCTGGGCCAATAGAATATACAGTTGAAACTGATAATTTGCTACTTTCAGTACATTATTATTTGGGTTTATCTTGCACCATCTTCTAATAATTTGCTAGATGTGTTTTTGGACTTTATTGAATTTAAGGTATCTATTGGCCAAGATTGGCGATGCTTTATTTGCTTCATTTCAGTACATAGTTAAATGAAATTGGTTCTTAAATAATTGTAGATTAATATGAAGTTGAAAACTATTAACTCATTTTTCAATAAAAAGTCATGAACTGAAGTTGAAAACTATTATTCAGCAGCAATTATTGATTCTCTTTGCAAATGTTGGTTCTTCTTTGGTTGAGAAGCTTCGACTCATTTTCGAGCATGATCCTGGATTGCGACGTTAAATTTGGGAATATCTTATACAACAACAAAATGAAATGCGCCATACTTAATCAAGATCTTATCAGCACAAATTTTATGAGTATCCATCATCAACATCTGGTGAACATAATAGAAGATTTTAACAGTCTTGATTCGAGAAGTTTTCATGATTGGAGTATTCTCCTGCAAAATTGTTGCATATTGTTTACCATGCTATGTTTTTTACCTATCCTAAACAGAAAATTTAGTTGCAGTCCATAGTTTAGATTGTGCATTCAAGTATTTAATTACTAAAGTTAAATTTAGTTCATGATAACCTTATTTTATTTGAATGATGTGAAATAGCTAACTGTACTTCTTTAACAATTCAAATGTGAAAACAATCTCATTTGGAAGAGTTCTAATGTGAAATAGCTAACTGTCTTCTTTGGCTGCTGCTATAGAGGGTTCTGAAAGACAATCTCAGCAGATATCAGTCCTATAAATTCTTCTTCACATGGGCAGACCCAATGATACATTTTAAACGTTTTAATGAAATCTAAGATTGATTGGAGGAGTTCTATGGGTTGTTTCATCATTTGTGTTTGTTATGCAAAGCTGCACTTTAGTCCTAATTAATGATATTTTTGTAGTTAGATTAAATGCTTCGTATGTAAATATCATGTATTCATTGAACCTGGATTAAATGCCCATATGTGATTTGGATTGTTTTGTGTTTTCAGATTTCTATGTTCTCATATTATTGTGGTTGTGTAAGTTTTCTTCCTTGAGAATATTGTTAATCTAAAAGTATTATGTCAACCTTAGGAGGGAGTGTTTTTTAATTTTATGCATAACAACCATCTTCTACTATACCGCATCATTTCGTCTCCCAGCTCCCGCTACAGGTAGCTCTCCTCACTACAACTCCCTCGCTCTTACATTTCCCGACCTTCTCTCAGGCATTGAGTCAATCTCCCACGAAACGCTCCCCTTCCATTCCTACTCTACTTATGTTCTTGCATTGGCATCAACTTCCATAGCCCTTCGCTCAAAAGAAGAAAGAGACCCCTGTGGATTCCCTTGGTATGCTTTCAAGCCGCCGGAAATAGCAGAGCCCTATCACCAATTCAGTCATGGTTGGGACTATGGAGCGAGTGAAGAACCTGAGGTTGGTTTTTCTATTATTTTTTTATTTGAATTTTTGCTATAAATATTTATATGTTTTGATCATGTGGTACTCTTTATTTGATATGCCCTTTTGCACGCATTTGTTTCTTGCTCTTTCAGACCATTAGTTGAATAGTTGTGGCTTCTAACCTTGAAGAGGAAAGTGCGAGCGGTATGGTTTCTAAGACCTACATGTACTTTTGGTTGGGATTTAGGTTTCCATGATGAATATCGCACCACGACGAATGTCGCCCCCACGACGAATGTCGCCCCCACGACGAATGTCGCCCCCACGACGAATGTCGCCCCCACGACGAATGTCGCCCCCACGACGAATGTCGCCCCCACGACGAATGTCGCCCCCACGACGAATGTCGCCACCACGACGAATGTCGCCACCACGACGAATGTCGCCACCACGACGAATGTCGCATCCACGACGAATGTCGCACCCACGACGAATGTTGCCCGCATGAGGTTCCCCGTGCACGACTGCTTGTATATATATATATATATATTATATTATATATAAGGTATAAGAGATATCATAAGGGAAAAAGGAGGCATCAGGCGGGTTATCTGGATTCCCTCGCTAGGGTTCGGCCAAGGAGGGAGCCGCCCGCCTCTCTCTCTCCGGCCGCCGCCTCAGCAAGGAGCAGGCCGCCCGCCTCCCTCTCTCTATCCGGCCACCGCCTCAGCAAGGAGCAGGCCGCCCTCTCTCTCTCTCTCTCTCTCTCTCTCTCTCTCTCTCTCTCTCTCTCCGGCCACCGCCTAAGCAAGGAGCAGACCCGCCCCCTCTCTCTCTCCGGCCACCTGAAGCAGCATCCCGAGCCGCCTCCCTCCCCTCCTTTTTCTGTCCAGGCCGCCGCCTCTGGAGCAGGTGAGGCCGGGAACACCTTCCCTGCCACCTCTGGAGCATGGCGAGGCCGGGGGCTTCTCTCCCGTAGCCGCTTGAAGTTGTGGAAGCCTGGACAACCTTCGCCGACGCCACTTGGAGCACGGTCGGCCATGGAGAGGCTCGGCCATGGAGGGAAAAATCATTCAGAGCTTTCAACTCTCCCGCGGAGGTCGGATCCGTGCATGGACAACCACTACGGACGCAAGACGTCGAGCCTCGGGCAATGTGCGCGGTTGCGGCTCCGCCATAAACGCGTCAAGAATAACGAAATTTCTTCTTGGGCAGGTGAATCCCTTATTTTCCATATTTGCATGGAAGCACCTCTCCACCGACGAGTGGGGGAAGGATGCTCTCCGACAGGTTGACGTGTACGTCCCTGCATTTGACTGCATTAGCACCCGGAAGCGTGAGTACGGGTTTAGACATGCTGTGTGAAACCCATCCGGACGTGTGAGCCGGATTGATGATGTTCTGGGGTTCCCGGAGAAGACTCCGAGGAAGTTGTATATTATCTATTTGCAGGGAATGCGCGCCACAATCCCCCAAAAAGGGGTGGGTGCGATGTTTTTGCGTCGCTCTTAGTCGACCTTTGTTTGGCCTGCTGTCGCCATTTGAGACATGAGCGTACAGGTGTTGCAGTACCAAGCGGGGAGTAGCGGGCTTAAGCCCAACCTTGTGTCGGCCCTCGAAGGACTATTTTTGCTTATATTGCCGGTCTGCGTGCCGAAGTATGGAATTCATATTCCTGTAATTATTTACAATATCTGTGATGCTCTGTGTATGTGTAGTTTACTTCTTCTGTCTTGGGCGAGTGGTGTGCTCGTGAACCGCTCGCCCCGTGGGGGCCCCGAGGTATAGTTGCCGGGAAGCCCCTGATGGCCTGTTCTCATCCTTTTAGAATAACGGAGTTACGCTGTTAGTGACCCAACTTCGGCAGCATGTCGTAGAATTGCTCGGCGAGATTGCGTCATTAGTAGGGCGAGTGAGGAGCATTTTGTGTAGATCCAAGGAGACACATCTGGATAGGAGAGAGTTGGTCTTGAGATCCTCCTTAGATGTTCCGGTTGGCCAAGAGCGCCCTCCGAAGGTGTCTGATGCAGGACCAGGAGTCCACCTGCCCGCCACCTTGGCATCACCACCAAGGGGCCCACCTGGAGTCAGCACCAGACGGCTTTATCAGGCCCGCGGGCCGTACAACCCAACCAGCTCTCCGCCATGAAATCACCACCATGCGGCAGGTTGTTGAGGCCGGGGCTCGATCCCCAGACCTCCTAGATAAGAGGCCTTCACCAGCGCTCTCATCACCAACTGAGCCGCGGATCAGTTGGTGATGAGAGCGCTGGTGAAGGCCTCTTATCTAGGATGTCTGGGGATCGAGCCCCGGGCTCAACAACCTGCCGCATGGTGGTGATTCCATGGCGGAGAGCTGGTTGGGGTGTACGGCCCGCGGGCCTGATAAAGCCGCCTGGTGCTGACTCCAGGTGGGCCCCTTGGTGGTGATGCCAAGGTGGCGGGCAGGTGGACTCCTGGTCCCGCATCATAAAAGTGCAGATCAGTTGGTGATGAGAGCGCTGGTGAAGACCTCTTATCTAGGTTCTGCACTACCCCGAGCGCGGCTCGACCCCAGGTAGACCCGCTGCGCAGGCTCTCATTAGCTGGCAGGTCCGAAGGCTCGCCTGTGGGGGAGAGGTCTGGTCCTTGGTTCTGCACTACCCCGAGCGCGGCTCGGCCCCAGGTAGACTCGCTGCGCAGGCTCTCATTAGCTGGCACGTCCGAAGGCTCGCCTGTGGGGGAGAGGTCTGGTCCTTGGTTCTGCACTACCCCGAGCGCGGCTCGGCCCCAGGTAGACCCGCTGCGCAGGCTCTCATTAGCTGACAGGTCCGAAGGCTCGCCTGTGGGGGAGAGGTCTGGTCCTTGGTTCTGCACTACCCCGAGCGCGGCTCGACATACGGTACTCATCACGCTGGGGTGACAGCCTATCCCTCGCTGGGACTTGCCTATAATCTCTCGCAAAATCAGGATGTCGCCTTACTGGCGGAATCGGGGCTCGATGAGGACTATCACGATGGTGACGGTCTGCGGGAGGTGGGCCATCCCTCGGGCGCTGCCCTCGACGTGGAGGAGCGTCAGGGTCGTCCTCAAGAGAATCGTCACGCTGCGTCGGAGTGTCCCTGGCATCCTCTAAGTGGCCTAAACGAAGGTTCACCTCGGCAAGGTCATGACGCACATCGTCGAACTGGGCTCCTATGGTGTCAAGGCGACCTAGGACAAGTCGTTGGAACTCAGCGAAAGCGGCGTCCGAATTCGAACTCGTCGCTCGGTCCTCAGTGTTCTGTGGTTCTACCATGCTTACTCTAAAAGTCCTACCACTACGGAGCATGCAAGTGGCCTAACCTAGGCTCTGATACCAAATGATGTAGGGGTAGGCTAGTGGTGCTCGGAAGCTAGAACCCTACGTGCACATGTGAGGGGAGATGCGAATGCAATGCTACATGCAATGAACAGTCGGATAGCAACGATTAGTAATTTAAGCAATGAAAATTAGCAACGCCACGCAATTAACTGAAATAAAGAAACAATTAAATAACTTTGGCAATTAGGCAACGACTTCCTCCGCGCGGAGGGCCTTAGCAAGCGGCGGCGACTAATTCCACAACAACTATTAGCATATAAGACAACAACTATCAAACTATAATCACGGCACAAATATAGATAAACAACCAAGTGCAAATGTCAAGTGCAAACATAATACCATGAAATACTCACGATGCAGTGGGCTGATCCGAGGCGATGGAGGATTTGACGAACCAGATTCAAAACGAGCGATCGGAAGTGGAACCGGAGGCGAAGCGGCGATGGCGGTGGCTGCCTTTGGCAAAAAGTGGCGGTAACGGATTGTAGACGGCGGATCCGGCCATAAATGAGTAGATCCGGGCCGGGGGTGAATAGATCCGATGATTTGGAGCGGATCCGAACAAAAATGGAAAGTTTGGGTGGAGGGAATAATGGATCGGAGGGTGGTAGCACTAGATCAAAAGAGATCTAGGGTTTTCGTAGCGGAGGGAAGTGGATCCACGAAGGAGAAGGGGGAGGGGTGGTCGGCTAGGACTGGAAAGTCCCTTGGGGGGCCGGTTTTGGAGGGAAAGAGGGGGCGGAGGGGCTGGGGCTGGTAGCAAGGCCGGCGGCCGGCTTTTGTCACCCAGGCGGCAGCGGACAGGGGGGGGGGAAGGGGCGGGTTCTGGCCGGTTGCTTGGCTGCAGACCGGCTGCGGTCGGCTGGAGATTTAGGGGGTTTCCGGTGGCGGAATAGGGGGAAACAAGATGGAAAATGAAGGAGTGGGGTAGGGTTTACCTTTGGGGGAAGTTTGGCGGCTTAGGAGTCGTCACCTAGGGTTCCACGGCGTCGGCACCGAGGAGGGATCGCAGGAATCCGGGAAAACACTTCTCCAAATTCTACAATACCCCAAATCAGCCCCCTAGCATCCTATTTATAAGAAAACATGATTTAGGTCAACCCCAATCAACGGCTATGATTGGCCGGTGGGTTAACCCATCAAATACACCAAAATAAACTCAAAAGATATAAAGTAATATAGCGTTCTGACTCGCGACGACGTCCCGGACGCAACCGCGGAGTCCGATCGGCGATCCGATCAAGTCTTCCTGCGCGAGTACATGTATGTGGGCCCCGCCTTGCGGCGAGCTCCACCAAGTGCATCCGATGGCTCCCCATCAGTGTCTTAGCTCAGTCTTTGGCTTGGGAGGGGAAGAGTTTGTCAGTCTTCCGGGTATGCGGTGAGACCTCCACGCTGAGACATTGGGTCTGTCCCTTATGTTCCTTAGTCTAGTGCCTAGATCGTTCGCTTGAGGGTACTAGGTGCGCGGTCACCCCTCTTTTGGGACCCCTAACTCCACAAAAGTCATTTTTGGCTTCAACAGTACCACAATCATAAACTTTTAATATTATTAAGCATATACTGTTAAGAAGTTGTGTTGGGCTCACCAAGTGGTGACCATATCATTAGAAGTGACCAGTGCTTCTCTTTATCTTGCTATTGGATGACTATGTAGAGAAATAGGAATAGATAGAAAAAAGGTACGCTCTCTCAAACGAACATGATATCAAAGCGGTGAAGCCACGACGATCGATTGACATCACTGCTCCCTTCGTTACTACCTAAAGGTTCGTTTGTCGGTTGCGTCCCCTATCCTTCTTTTGTGTTACGACGACTTGTCATTGTCTCACTCGATCTGCCCTCGCATCTCCACGGTCATCGATCGTCCCTGGTGCTTGAAACTGTAGACGATGTCCATAACTGTAAGAGTCTTACGGCGAGCGTGCTTACTGTAGTTCATGGATTCATAGCAGACCAAACATCCATCCTCCCTCCTTCGCCAACGACCCCAGATCTCTTCCTAGGGTTTCTTTGTGTTTCCTTCCGCTACAGATATCGTCAACTCTGGGGAGGACTTTGTTTCCCGTAGTCATCGCTTCCTTCGACAATCCAGTCTATTGGATCCCTTTTTGGAGCAAACACTTATGGCGAATATGAATGACTTTGAGGAGTAATATAGTAAACTAACCCATAGTGGACAAGAATTGATCAATACTTAGCTATTCATACTATCAAGGACTATAGAACCGAGGTTATGCAAAGAAGTGTCTTTGAATTGCCTTATAGTTTGAATTTCAGAGAGTTCAGATCTGGGGAAGATATTTTGTTCTTGATTTGGAGATTCTTGTTATATTTAGGGAGAGGTTAGCCATATAAAATTTCTTTGCACTGAAGTGAATGTGAGATGTGACAAATCTTCTCTTATTATCAAACAAAGTAGAACATTAGAAGCTTGGATCCTAAAAGACATGAAGACAAGTGTAAGATGAGGCGCCCACTGCGGAAATAACGGACATGCGAAGGAGAAGTGCTTAAGTTTTCAGCCCATCTTGGTTCCAACTGGATGGATATGTGGTTCAAATGGGAGACCAATATTTGGAGATCCATGTAAAGGGCACGTCTGCCACTATTAGTCATGCTCAAATTACCTCTCTATCGATTATGTAGTTGCACAAACTTTAGATCATTGACTCTGGATTTCCAATCTTATGACATGATCTACTAGTGGTTTTACTTCTCTCCTTCCTCTAACAGTGTTATTCTTGTTGATGGGTCTTCTGCGCATCTGTAGTAAGTAAAGAGATTATTCAAGTCTCTCTAGCATTTATCTCAATTCTATTATACTTTTTCTTTCATTGCCCATAAACATACTTTTTGTGAGCAGTTTAACTAAGCAACTTCACTGTTCTATTATATTCTTTGTTTCTCATTGTATATTTCAGGATTTCATAAGTGGGAACACAATTGGTGGAAAGTTTTAGTAGTTTCGTGGTGAAACTTATTCGTTTCACATTTACTCGATGTAATTTTCACCACTACAATGCCAAGTATCCCTTAGGATAAAAAAAAAGCTTCCTTAGCTTTGGGTTTGATATTGATAGGGAGAGCTTCTTCTTTTTCTTTCTTCCCACCTGTCCTTTTATTTGCTTCTTGACTGATCCCGAGGGTTGCTCAGCTGTCTCTAACTACTTGTTCTTCACAAGAGGGTTTGCTTTCTTATTATATTGACGGTGCTTACATGGCATTCTCGAGCGATTCAGTGGTCACTTCGAACTCTAAATTGTTTGCCTCCCTTGCCAAATTTTAGAACCTGATGGTAAGTGGAGACAATTTCTTGATACTCATTCAAGAAAGGTGGGCCAAATATAGCATTGTAGATGCTAGGAGCATCTACTACAACGAATGTCCTTTGACGCTTCACTCCGCACATGATGATAAAAAGAGTGACACTCTCTTCGACCTCCTTTCTTTCTCCGACGAGAACCCATAGAGATTCATCGCAAGCCTGCAACTTCTTCTCATTATTCATAGCATCAAACGTATGCTTGGAAAGTACATTAACTGAATTATCGGTGTCGATGAGGATTTAAAACACTGAATAGTTTTCAAGGACTGCCTTGATGACCTAAACATCATTAAAGGGATTGGCGGTTTTAGGGAGGTCTTCCTCATTGAAGATGACGTCTCTCCCCTAGGTAGACCGATCTGAGAGGTGGAAGCAACCTCCCGCCTATAGAGTCACCCTACATTAGCCTTCCTTGAGGACTCGAGGCCTGCTCCTCTGTGAATGCAATTGATTTGTCCTAAGAGGCAATGTCATCTTTATTTATTCACTCACAGACGCAATTGTTGTTGTCGAGGAGCAAACATCTTCCTGTTCAGTGCATTCCCATTGTCGTGGGAAGTGCACTTCAGCCACTACCTTACCCTTAAGGGATGTTTGTTCATCTTCAAGCTTATGAACGATATATTATCGCAATTTACCAACCTTGAGAATTCTTTCTATCATATCCCGGAGAGATCGACAACTCTTAGTATCATGACCAACATCGATATGGAGTTCGCAGAAGAGTTGCCTGCTGAGATTTCCATACACAGATTTGGGAGGAGAGGGCTTCTTGAAGCTAGGTTTTTTTTGAATGAATTGAGCAATCTCCTCCGTGGGCTGTTTGAGATAAATATACTCCTGATTATTATCATTTCTTGTAATACGAGGAGCATAAGATTGGTCTCTCCGACCTATTTTGGGAAGGAGAACAAGGGTGGGATGACTTTATCTGCTGAGGTGGACGCTGATGATGAAGATTTCTCCCTCATTGAGGCGCCAGAGTAACGAATTCGTGGTGGTGTTCGAGAACTCGATGGTGATGCCAAACGGGTTATCAGATAGCGGTATAATTGTTTGCATATGCACGAGTTGAGTGAGAGAAGAGACGGACCCAAGGTTTGTCGTTTCCCATTCAATAAAATAGCTCGCCATGTCAATGAGTTCCTCATAGGTGCCAAGTGGTCCTCTGCTTCAAATTTGAGGAAACCCTCTTAAAGACCACAAATAGAGACGACTTGATGCATCGCAGGGTCTATGTCACAGATTCCAAGAATCTACTTTTGGAATCTATTGACGTAATGGATGGGGGGCTCAGATTGCCTAATCGGGAACAATTCCCTGATGTTGCAAAACTTAAGAACAATTCCCTCCGTAGCGCCCCAAAAGAGTCGATGGATGGGGAGGGTAGTTTGTAAAATCAGTCCCTAGTCTTTTCGTCGAAAGACAAACATGAGGAGCAGTTTTCATTGGATACCATCAGAAAGGTTCCACAACGAAATGACAAACTCGAAAGCCTGTAAGTGGTGTATGGGATTTTCTATCCCTGTGAATTTTGAGAGATGAGTCTCTCTAAGCCCTACTGAGTCAAATTCCTGATGGATTGTGCATATAAAAGGAGAGGACTCTTCCTCCTGTATAGGGTCAACGACTTCATTGAAGTCTAGGACTTGTGGAGGTCTCGGGGTCGTTACAACCCTATAATACTCGCATCATACATGTGAGTGTTTCATCTTCCAAATGCGGGAGCCTCTGTGCAATTTGGATAGGTGGCGGGCAGTTCTCAGAAGTCGCTGCACCACGTTTTAGAGATTCCACCTGATTAGAGAGTCGGGTAACTGTGGTGAGTAAAGTGTTAAATTCATTTCTACTGATTGGAGTGTCTAGGTTTTTGCGAGAGCTTTCAGAAGAATTTCCAGATACATCGCGCCCAACCTCAACTGCAACCAGAGATCTGAAGGTCGTGTATTCATTCTATTGGGGAAAAGTGCCCTAGTCCCACTCTTCATGCTAAAAAAGGAGGAAACGATGGTACTGTCAGTTGAAGGCTACTTTGGGTCACAAATGGTGGGGCGCAAAAGAATCAGAGACGATGAGACAAGGTTTCGCACAATGTGAACCTTTACCATGCACGATTTTATTGATTAAAATATTGATTAGAAATTTAGCTCGTGAACTTCGTTTCCAGGGGTGTGAGTGCTATGCAAATTCTAGGGGTCAGATGCCAGTCCCCTCTTGAGATACTGTTCATCCCTTATTTATACTAGTAGGGGCAGTTACATGAAAAAAAGGCTGCCAGAGCAATCAACTAAAGAAAATAAGCTAAGTTAGATACAAGTATGCCTTATGGGAGCTTGTAGACATCAGTTTGTAAGGAGTGTCTGGGAAAGCAAAAAGATCACTTGCGGGAGTTGTAAGAGCGTCGCAGGAAAACAAGAATAGACTGAAAAAATGTGCATTCCCCAACCAACATATACACCTTTACATGCCTTGGGTTAGTTTTATCAAGTCAATTGTCAGTGTTACCACCGAAGTCAATTCAATCTGGCTCGACCGCAGTTGTTGATACAGTTAAATTTGCTCTTTTATTTTGTGTATATATATACAGTCCCACTTGAAGATGAGGTGTTGCCGTGTGACCTTGAGGTCTCGGGTTCGAGTCCTGGAAGCAGCCTCTTGCAAAAATGCAGCGTAAGATTTGCCTACATTTCACCCTTGTTGTGGGACCCTTCCCCGGGCCCTCGCTGCGCGAGGATGCTTTGTGCACCGGGATGCCCTTGTATACTTCCACTTGAAGATTAATAATATTATTCTATTCATTCTTTACTTCTTCTAATATGGTATCAGAGCAGCTGCAATATATATTGTATGTCACAACTGGACCATTCCTTCAATTGACCCCCGCAGCTCATTGCTTAGCTTCTGAGACAATAATGCAACAATCTCCCAAGACAGTGTTCAGACAAGTCTGAGTCCATCCTCTACAGGCGACTCAACCAGCCCCGCTGTTGTAATCCCTCAGCAAATGAGTGTTCTTTCTTCGTCGAGTCAACCTACTGTGGTCCCGCTTGGATCCACTTCCACAAACTTCTTTTATTTTGACAGTGATAAAACAATTTTCTCCCGTCTGTTACGCCTAATTTCCTTCTTGAGGCTAACGTTGCTAGCTCTAATGTCAATCGGCTGCTCTTGACTGATGTTGGCTCATATTGGACATTGTGCAGTTGTCGTTAGCCGTATGGCGTTCCTATAGGCCCCTCATACCTGGCGTTTCTTCCTCAGCTCTTCCCAATTTTCTGGGTCAGCTTTGACCTGTTTCTCTTGACCCTCAATTGTCTCATCTTGTTCAGACATGGTGTGCTTGGCACAATTGCTGTGTTACTCACACCACCAAGGAGCACCAAGCCCTTGCTCAAGCTCAACGCAAGGTTCAAGTGGCTTCATCTGGCAGATCTTATGTGCGCGCTCAACCGCAACAGACAATGATAGCTAACGTTCTCCTACCTTCTATGTCTCTTCACAACATCCTTTCACTTCTGAACAATTTCAAAGGTGCTTGTACATGCTACAAATGGCTGTGCCAGTATACCATCATTCTAGATTCTTGAATTTGGTGCTTCCTATTATATGATTAGTGTTGCATTTAATTTGTTTTAGTAGCCTTACTCATATTATACCCTCAACATCCATTTGCACAGCTGATGGAGCCTGACACTCATTTGTTTCTCGCGGTCATCTTACTTTTTTAGCCCACTTCATCATCCGTGATGTTCATCAGTCCACCCTTGATTTGTCTACTTTCAACTTATCATTTAACTGACATGCATTGTACTATTTCTCTAGGTCGATTCTTTTGCATAGAAGTTATTCTGTATAGGTAGTGGATGGTTCTCCACCAATCAGTTTAGGTCTTAGTCAAACAATTCGGATGTCTAACAGTTGTAATATGTTATGTTCAAGTCAGGGTAGCTATGTCTTTTTACCTTGTTTTTAGATTTTCCTTACTCAACTATATAAGAGTAAGGGACCAGCATTATCAGGTTAATTGAATCGATTCCTCTTTTCCTTTCCACTTGGTATCAGAGGAGAAGGAAAAAACCCGTGCCCTACTTTCGCGATCTCGTCGTCGCTCGGATCTTCCGTTGCTCTCGCCATCGCTCTCCCGTTGCTCCCCCGTCGCTCTCCCGTACCGTTGCTCGGATCGCTCATGCCGGGTGGCACTCCTGCCGGCTTCTGAGAGGAACGCCGCCGCCGTTCCTCCATGAAGCAGCCCGCCTCCTCTTCCTCTTCCTCTTCTTCTTCTTCTTCATGAAAACGAGGGTTGCTGCGGATCCCGTGAAGTCTGCTGCCGATCCCGTGAAGTCTGTTGCTGTCGATCCTGTGCTGCTGCCCCGGGCCGCTGTCCTGCTTCCGCGCCACTCCCGTGCCCCTGCCTGTGTGCCGATCTGTTGATCTGCATGACAGAATAAGGTGCTGCTGATCTGTTGTGTTCCTTTTGCCGGTATGGGTGAACCCGATTCATCAGTTTTTTCTCCGGGCGTGATCCAGCCTCCGTTGGTTGAGCCTCAGCGGTCCCATGACCACTCTAGCTCCATGAAGATTACCACGGTTTCTCTGGATGACACGAATTAGCTGGAATGGTCTCGTGATGCTCAGCATGTCATCCGTAGTCAACAGATGTTCAGCTATATCGATGGGTCGATTACGGAGCCCTTGTGTCTGATCCCTCCTGGAAGCGCTGAGATTCTGACAACTCTCTGGTTGTGTCTTGGCTCCTGCATTCGATGTCGCCCAAGGTCTATCAGAGTTATTTGCTGATGGACTCTGCGTTCGAGATCTGGACTCGTGCTTGTGAAACGTACTCTCAGATTGGTAATTCCACCCAGGTTTATGAGCTCACTCGCCGCATTTTGGAGTTGCGTCAAGGGTCAATGACTGTCTCATCATTCTTCTCGGAGTTTGAGCACTTGTATAAAGAACTGGACTACTTTGCACATTTCACTCCAGCGTGTACAGTGGATGCCGTCCTGTTAAAGCAAAGGGAGGACCGTTTCCGTATTCATGTCTTCTTAATGGGGTTGAATATGGAATTTGATGCGGTCCAGACACATGTTCTACACCGTTCTCCTCTTCCCTTCCTCTGTGAGGCATTCAGCATGATCCTGAGTGATGAAGACCGCCGCAAGTCTCTCAGTGTTATGACTCCTCTGGCCGTGGCCTCATCCCGACTCATGCATCTTCAGTGCCTATCTGCGATTACTGTGGTCGACGGGGACACTCTCAGGAGGCATGCTTCAAACTTCATTCGCATTTGGCTCCTTGTCGCGGTCGTGGTCGGGTCCGTAGATCTGGTCGTGGGGGCCATAGGCATAGTGGCTACCGTTCTCATGACGCTGCTTACACCACTGATGTCTATGATGAGTCCCAGTCTACAGCTTCCTCCTCTCTTACTGCTCATGAGTTGGATGCCTTTCGCCGTTTGCTTCACTCTCAGTCTGATCCGGTCGCTGGAAGCTCTACTTCTCTTTCCACTGTTGCTATACCTAGTGATCATGCTGCCACCACCTCACCTTCTGAATGGGTGTTTGACTCCGGTGCCACCCACCACATGACTGGGTCCGCTTCAGGTTTTCACTCTTATACTCCTTTGTCAGGTAAGGAGAAAATTATTTCTGCTAACAGATCGTTGTCCTCTATTGTGGGCAAGGGCAACATTTCTTGTTCTCTGTCCATCTCTCTTACCTATGTTCTTCACGTTCCCTCTTTTCCTCGCAATTTACTTTCCATCAGCAATCTTACGAAATCTCTTAACTGCTCCGTAACATTCTTTCCTGATTCTTGTGTTTTTCAGGAACTGGGTACGAAGCGGAACATTGGCAGTGATAGGTGCAGTGGCGGCTTGTACTACTTGGACACTTCTCCACCTTCTCAGGCTCTTTCCAGTTCTACTGTTACTGCAGATGATGTTCACCTTTGACATCTGCGTTTGGGGCATCCGTCCTCCTTCTACCTGCAAAAATTATTTCCTGTTTTTGTACCATTTCTTCAGAAATTTTCTTGTGATATTTGTGATCGGTCTAAACATATGCGACAGACCTCTTCACATTTTCTTTTCCTTGTAGCACTTCTTTTGATATTATACATTCTGATGTTTGAGGGTCGTCCCCCATTGTATCGTTGAATGGTTTTCGCTGGTTCGTCACCTTTATTGATTGTTTCTCGCGTACTACATGAGTTTATCTATTAAAAAGATAAGTGATGTTTTTCCGTGCTTTCAAGTCTTTCATAACATGGTGAAAAGTCAATTTAATGCCACTATCTGTGTTCTTCGAAGTGATAATAGAGGGGAGTATGACGATCATGGTTCTTTTGATGCTTATCTCACCTCTCATAGTATCATCCATCAGAAAACTTGTGCTTACACATCTACTCAGAACGGAGTGACCGAACGAAAAAATCGGCACCTCCTCGAGGTTGCTCGTTGTCTCCTCTTGACGATGCATCTTCCTAAACCGTATTGGGGTTATGCAGTGCTTACTGCCGCACATCTTATTAATCGTCTTACTTCTCATGTTCTCTCCTTTACTATTCCTCTAGCCCGTCTCTCTACCTCTGGCGTGGTTCATACTTCCCATTTTCCACCTCGTGTTTTTGTGCACCAACCTCAGCGTGACAAACTTAACCATTGGGCTCAACATTGTGTCTTCCTTGGCTACTCCTCCACGACCAAAGTGTATCGCTGTTATCACCCCCTCTCCAGGCGTATGTTCTGGACCATGAATGTTACTTTCCGTGAGGGGGAGTCCTACTTTCTATCCTCCACTCATGCTCTTCGTCAGGGGGAGAGTACATCTACTGCATCAACTGCGGATGATGTTCCTGCTGTCCCTCTGCCTCTTCTTCCTTCATCCTCCTCTATTCCTTCACCTCCGTCTACGAATGTCCCCCGTGCTCCTCCTATCCCAATACCAGACTCCTCTACTATGATCTCTCATTTTCCCCATGTATACCACCGTCATTCAGGTACACAGGTCACTGCCGCTCTGCCTCTACCAGTGCTGTCTTCGGACTCAAATTCTGATGATGTCGACCTGCATATGCCTCTTGCCTTGCTGAAAAAGGGTAAAGCTACTTCCACACAACATCCGATTTCTAATCATGTGGCTTATAGTCATCTTACTCCTATTCATCAGACCTTTGTCTCATCTCTTTCTCTAGTTGTTATTTGTAAAAGTAGCGAACATGCAGCTAACAAACGGACAGAAGTTTGAATAATTGAAATTTTATTATCCAAAAAAGATGATCTTTACAAAGGTATGACCTCCCTTTTATAGAATGAAGGAGATAGGAGAGAGTACAAACAAATAATGTGGGACAAAATTTACAGGGCTGAGCGGCTAGAAATTAAAGAGACCGCACAGGCCGCGCGGTTAGACAAATGAGCTAACCGCTCGGCAACTCCAACAGGAAGAGAACATGCCGCAATAGGAGGCCGCTAGACCGCCCGGTCTCCAAACTTCTGAGAGAGACCGCCAGACCGCTCGGAATACAAACAACAACAGTCAGAACACGAACCTACTGGAATGGAACCGCTAGACCGCACGGTCAACAACCCGCCTGACTAGACCGCCAGGCCGCCCGGTCTAACACTTCAACACTCCCCCTCAAGCTGGAGCATAGATATCAATCATGCCCAGCTTGTCACAAATGTGAAAGAAGGAAGTAGAGACCGATTTTGTGAAGATATCCGCCAATTCTTTGTCAGAGGTGACAAACGGAGTACAAATCTGTTTATTCAAAATCTCCTCCCGAACGAAGTGACAGTCAACCTCTATATGCTTTGCTCTCTCATGGAAGACCGGATTTTTGGATATGTATATAGCGGGCTTGTTGTCACAGAACATAGGAAGAGTATAGTCATAGACCTCTCCTAGGTCAAGCATGAGAGCCCGCAACCACTTTAACTCACACGTGGTTGACGCCATACTCCGGTATTCGGCTTCTGCACTGGATTTGGAGACAACAGACTGTTTTTTGCTCTTCCAACTCACAAGATTTCCTCCAACAAAAGTACAAAAACCTGATGTGGATTTACGATCGCCTTTATCATCCGCATAACTTGAATCTGAGTAGGCTTCAACCCTCAGATGGTCATTCCTCTGAAAGATTAGCCCTTTGCTCGGTGCTGCTTTGACATACTCTAAAATCTTCAAGGCAGACTGAAGATGACACTCCCTGTGAGCTTGCATAAACTGACTGACCTTGCCTACAGCATAGGAGATGTCGGGTCTGGTCACCGTGAGATAGATGAGTTTGCCCACCAAACGTCTGTACCTTGTGACATCAGATAGAAGAGACGAGTCATCCGTCCACGTTTTGTCTTCTCCAATAGCCATGGAAAACCGGGCTGGTTTGGCACCTTTCAATCCTGCCTCTTGTAGAAGATCAAGGGCATACTTCCGTTGGGAGAGAACCAACGAGTCCAGCTTCCGAGAGATTTCTATCCCCAAAAAGTATTTTGAGGATCCCATATCTTTTGTGACCAGGTGTCGTCAAGTCCACCCCAGCTTGGTCATCGCCAGTAAGAAGAATATCATCCACATATACTGCCAAAACCACCAGTCCCGAGGTCGTTTTGCGAATGAATAAGGAGTGATCGGCCGAACTCCTTGCAAAGCCGATGATAGCCACAATACCACTGAACTTGTCGAACCATGCTCGAGGGCTCTGCTTTAGGCCATAAATGACCTTCTTCAAACGACATACGCGTGTCTCCCCCTGAGCAACATACCCAGGAGGTTGCTCCATGTAGACGTCCTCCTGAAGATCTCCATAGAGAAAGGCATTCTTGACATCAAGCTGGGAAATAACCCAATCCCTGTTAACAGCCACAGAGAGAAGAACCCGGATGGTGCTGAGGCGAGCAACCGGAGAGAAAGTGTCAAAGTAATCATTGCCGTAAGTCTGAGTGAAGCCTTTGGCTACCAGCCGGGCCTTGAAGCGATCCACAGTGCCGTCGGGGCGAAATTTCACAACGAAAACCCAGCGACACCCAACCACATCAGTACCCACTGGTGGAGGAACAAGGGTCCAGGTACCCCTTTCAGTAAGAGTAGCCATCTCTTCATCCATGACAGACTTCCAATGAGGAATAGCAAGGGCCTCCTGGTAGGTGCGGGGAGTGGTAGCAGCGGAGATAGCCAAGGCAAAACACCTGCGAGAAGGAGAAAGCCGATCATAGGAAACAACTGCCGCAAGCGGGTGTTGAGTACACGCCCGCACCCCTTTGCGAAAAGCAATGGGAAGATCCAGGTCGACGGGTGCCTCAGTGACCGGAGCGTCCGTGGCGGAGAAGGCTGGCCCGGGACTAGAGAGAGACGGCTGCGGAGAAGAGGGTGGAGGGATAGGGGGTGAGACGGACAGAGAAGGAGACGGAGGAGGAGATGCGGGAAGAGTGGAGAAGTCGAGAGGCGGGGAAGGAATGGAGAGAGGCGGTGGTGAAGCAGAGACATCAGGAGGAAGAGAGGAGTCAAGAGAGAAGTAAGATGCATTCTCGAAGAATGTCACGTCCGCGGAGACATTTTGTTTGCGCAGAACGGAGTCAAAACAGCAATAGCCTTTTTGAGTGGTAGAGTACCCCAAAAAGACACACTTGGTGGAACGGGGGGAAAGCTTGTCGCGGGTAGCGGAGGGAGCGTGAACAAAAGCCGTACACCCAAAGACACGGAGAGGGAGAGGAAAGGGTTCCTTGCGGGGGTATAGAATGGAGAACGGGGTCTAGCCGTGGAGAACCGTGGAGGGAAGACGATTGATGAGATAGCAGGCGAGGAGCACAGCGTAGCCCCAGTAGGAGCGGGGTACTTGCATCTGCGTCATGAGAGTGCGAGCGACATCAAGGAGGTGACGGTTCTTACGCTCCGCCATCCCATTCTGCTGGGAGGTGTAAACACCGGTGGTTTGATGAAGAAGATCATGTTGCCGAAAGAAAGAGGAGAACTCATGACTAAGATTTTCCTTAGCATTATCAGAGCGTAAAACTTTAATAGAAATGCCAAATTGAGTCTTAATCATGAAATAAAAGGATTGCCAGATAGAAAAGAGTTTAGAGCGATCTTTTAATAGATACACCCATGTACATCTAGAAAAATCATCTATAAAAGTTACAAAGTAGGAACTACCTCGACCAACGGTGAGGGTAGGAGCAGGACCCCAGACATCAGAATGAATGAGATCAAACGGGCGAGAGGAGCCACTGCCTTGCTTCGGCGGGAAGGAGGAGCGATGATGTTTGCCAAGCTGACACGCATCACAGTTGAGCGGAGGACTGGTCGGAGGTAAGTGGGGCAGAAGCTGTCGTAGAATCCGAGGAGGAGGATGTCCAAGGCGAAGATGCCATTGAAGCAGATCTGTAGAGGAGTAGGCGGACAGAGCAGAAACGTTGTCGAGGAAATAGAGTCCGCAGCTCTCAGTCCCAGTAGCAATCGTCCGCTGGGTCCTCGGGTCCTGAAAAGAACAAGAAGTGGGAGTGAATAAGACAGAGCACTGAAGTTGCCGGCATAAAGTAGTAACGGATAATAAATTGCACGGGAACTTCGGGACATAGAGAGTGTCCTCCGAGCGAAGCGATGAGGTAACTTGAACCATGCCCGTCCCAAGCACCGGGGACGGTGAACCATCTGCCACACGAACCAGGGGTAGGCGGTCATGCGTTTCAAGGAGAGAGAAGCAATGAGGGTTGCCAGTCATATGATTTGTAGCACCCGAGTCAATCAGCCATTTACCTTGGGTAACGACGTGGGCACTACCTGAAGTCGTGGCCACAGAGGCAGACGACCGAGAGGAGGCGGAGGTCGAGGAAGGAGCATCACCGGAAGGGAGAAGATGAGGATGTTTCTGCCAACAGCGGTCAACAGAATGGCCGGTACGACCACAGTGAGAGCAGAGGAACCTGGACGAACCACGCCCGCCTGACTGGCTGCGGCCACTAAGACCCCCCCCCCCCCCCCCCCGCTGAGCCTGGTGAGCATAGGAGTCCTGGGAAGGAGGGGAGGCCAACAGAGGCCGCTGGAGCAGCGAAGTAACACCGGCAATGCGAGCCACGGTGGCATCCAAGGTAGGTGATTCCGTCTCACCCAAGATCTGCTGGCGGATCATATCATAAGAATCGGGAAGACAGAGAAGATAACAAACAATCAGGAGTTCCTGGAAGTGTTTGTGCTGGTCGGCCAAGTCCGCGGAGAAGGGGCGATTCTGCAGGATCTCTGCGCCAAGAGCCTGAACCTGCTGATAAGCCGCAGCAGGAGACATGGAGGGGCGGACGAAGAGGTCCGCATAAAGAGTATAAATGCGGGACGTCTGACCCCCCTTCGAATAGAGAGCAGCTAGGTGAAGCCAGGCGACCTTGACCGTCTCATCATGGCGAATGACGGGAAGACACTCATCAGAGAGGCTGTTGGCCAGCCAAGTGCGGACAAGGGCATCACTCGCATCCCAGTCATCAAATTCAGGAGAGTTAAGAGGAGGAGGGTCATCGGTGAGGTGATGACGCTTGCGCTGAGAGCGAAGAAGAAAGGTGAAAGAAACGCTCCAATCGGGATAGTTGGAGCCAACAAGCTTAGAAAGCGTGCCAAGGTTGCCCGAAGGAGTAGGAGGAGCTGCAGGAGTGGTGGAGGTAGAGATAACGGGGGTGGAGAGACCGGAAGTGGCCATAGAGAAGGCAGGAAACCGCGCGAGAATAAGAGAAGCCGCGGGGAGAGAAAAAGGAGAGCAACCCGCACGATCTAAGGAGGAGGCCGGGACACGAGAAGGAAACCGCAGCGAACAAGGACGAAACCGCAGCGGGCTAAAGGGAAGAAGCTGCAGCGGCACGGTGACAGAACACCAGCGGACAGGAAGCAGACCAAGGCACAGGATAAGAGGTCGCGCGAACTGAAAAAGTCCGAGCGAACAGAAGAGAAGAGAAAGCAAAGGACCCAAGAGAACAGGTCGAGAACAGACCGAAAGAAATCGCGCGAACAGGGAGAAGCCGCGCGAACAGTACATCGGTCAGAAGAGAAAACAAGTCGCGAGAACAGGTCGCGGAAAGAAGAAACAAGCCGCACGGGCAGAGAGAGCGTAGTCAGGTGGAAAGGACCGAGTCCTCTGATACCATGTAAAAGTAGCGAACATGCAGCTAACAAACGGACAGAAGTTTGAATAATTGAAATTTTATTATCCAAAAAAGATGATCTTTACAAAGGTATGACCTCCCTTTTATAAAATGGAGGAGATAGGAGAGAGTACAAACTAACAATGTGGGACTAAAAATTTACAGAGCTGAGCGGCTAGAAATTAAAGAGACCGCACAGGCCGCGCGGTTAGACAAATATGCTAACCGCTCGCCAACTCCAGCAGGAAGAGAACATGCCGCAATAGGAGGCCGCTAGACCGCCCGGTCTCCAAACTTCTGAGAGAGACCGCCAAACCGCTCTGACTACAAACAGCAACAGTCAGAACACGAACCTGCTGGAATGGAACCGCTAGACCGCGCGGTCAACAACCTGCCTGACTAGACCGCCAGGCCGCCCGGTCTAACACTTCAACATTATTACCAAGACATGACAGGAAGCATCAACAATATTGACTTGGACGCAGGCTATACGTGATGATATGTCTGCCTTGCACAAAAATCATACGTGAGACATCTCCGCTCTCCCTTCGGTAAAGAAAGCTATAGGTTCCCGGTGGGTCTTCTCTGTTAAGCAAAACCAAGATGGCAAGGTGGAACGATACAAAGTGCGTCTTGTCGCTCAAGGATACACCCAGACTCAAGAAGTTGATTACCAGGAGGGTTTTGCTCCTGTAGAAAAAATGGACTCTATTTGGGTCCTGTTATCATGTGCAGCTTGTTTAGACTTGGAACTTCATCAACTAGACGTGAAAAATGCGTTTCTCCACGGTGTGCTTGAGGAGGAGGTGTACATTGTTGAAACCGAAAGACGGTCTCTTGTGGAGTTCACCCTTGGGGAAGGGGTGGTCTCGCGCCTACTTCACTCCTGCAAGCAAAACAACAAAGAAAACAAGGAAAGACCGACCCAAGGGCTCGGCGGGGAGGTCCCACCACACACCCGAAATATCTCAGAGCGCTTCCCCTCCTTAGCCAGAGGCCGAGCTAAGGTACCCTCAGAAAGCACTTGAAAACTGGAGCAGGAAGACACAGAAAGCATGTCTTCTGAGGTACCCCTTGGGTCCTATTTATAGTTTTTGGAATCTGAACTGCCAATAACAAAAAAGAACTGAACCGAAGTTACCAAAATACCATTGGTTGGGTCTGCCAACAGCCAAACTCCGCTGTTTTGAAGGGCTATAGGCAGACCAGCGGGGGCAAATCAGTAAAAAGGACCTCATACATCCAGGCGAGCTGGGGGGGCTTGATCACCTCGGCAGGTCCTGCTCGCCTGCTGTTGCCGAGCTCCGTTGCGAGGACGCGAGCTGGGACGGTGAGCTCGCCCATCCTTTGGTCGCCATCAGTTGACCTAAGCTTGGACTAGCCCGGCGAATGCCGAGCTCGGGGTCGACGAATGTTGATCTTCGTTCGACGAATGCTGATCTTCGTGCGACGGATGCCGAGCTCGGGCTCGGCTTCTCTACTGCCGAGCTCGCCCACTATCTTCAGCCCGATCTGTCTGGTTCCTGGCGACCCTGCTCGCCGGACACGGGGTTGTACATACATGAAATTCCCTCTTGGTTTTGTGAAGAAAGGAACCGAAGGGCTCGTCTGTTGCCTAAGGAAATCTTTATATGACCTGAAACAATCTCCAAGGGTCTGGTTTGAAAGATTTCTCACAGTAATGCTTAAGTTTGGGTACAACAAGCTCAATCGGATCATACCATGTTCATCCGAAGACATGAACAACGTGTAGTGGTTCTCATTGTCTGCGTGGATGACATCGTGATTACTGAAAATGATACAGAGGAGATCGTCAACCTCAAGACTCTCCTATCGACTGAATTTGAAGTGAAGGACTTGGGACGATTGCGATACTTCCTAGGCATCAAAGTGGTTAGATTGGAGCGCCGTATCTTTATATCCCAACAGAAGTACATATTGGATCTTCTAAAGAAAACTGGTATGCTTGGTTGTGTTCCTGCGAACACCCCTATGGAGGAAAATCACAGGATTGATGAAGATGGTGATGATGATCATGCTGATGTATCACGTTACCAAAGATTGGTCGGAAAACTTATATACTTTTCTCATACTCGTCCCGACATTACGTATGCAGTTGGTATTCTTAGCAGATATATGCATTCTTCTAGAATCAGGCATCAAGAAGCGGTCTATCGTCTACTACGGTATTTAAAGAAATCTTCTGGTCGTGGCCTCCTATTCTCTAGGAACAACAACTTGGAGATTGAGGTTTTTACTGACGCTTGTTTGGCCGGTTGTCGGGATGACAGAAAGTTCACAACAGGATACTGCTCCTTTGTTGGTGGTAACCTCGTGACGTGGCGGAGCAAGAAGCAGAATGTGGTGGTCAGGTCAAGTGCAGAGACAAAATATCGTGTCATGGCCCAAGGCTTATGCGAGAGATTATGGCTACGTACCGTGTTACAGGATTTAGGCTTCCCTGTGACAACTCCTTTCTCCTTATTTTGTGACAATAAGGTTGCAATTAGTATTGCTCATAACCCGGTCCAACACGACATGACAAAACATATCGAAGTGGATCGACACTTTATTAAGAATCACTTGGATAAGAAAACAGTTGTTACTCCGTTTGTTCACTCCAAGGATCAGCTGGCCGATGTCTTCACCAAAAGCTTGGGGTGTGATGTGTTTACCGATGATATCCAGAAAATTGGGATGACTGATATCTTCCGTCCGACTTGAGGGGGAGAGTTGTAATATGTTATGTTCAAGTCAGTGTAGTTATGTCTTTTTACCTTGTTTTTAGATTTTCCTTACTCAAGTATATAAGAATAAGAGACCAACATTATCACGTTAATTGAATCGATTCCTCTTTTCCTTTCCACTCTAACCTCTATTTATAAGTCCTTAGTCAAACTTATAGAGCTGCAGGGATAGTTCTACAGAAGTGTATTGTTTTGCCGATATGTTATTCAGTAGTGCCCAATTAAGGTTCGACCAGTTTTCGCCACCCGACAACCAAGAAGAAAAAACAGATGAAATTTTATTGATGAGTTCTCAGCACTATTTGCTTTATTACAGTTCTGTGATCTACTATGAATACTCATTAATACTCAGCTAATTGAGATTGTTTGTCTGTTTCAGCACTGATTTGAGATTGAATCAACCGAGATATGCTACACTTCCAAACATAATGAAAGCTAAGTCCAAGATTATCAAGAAAATCCCACTTGAAGAGCTGAATGTGGACCTTAGGTCAGATTTTGAGGTGGTTCAAGTCACAGAACCACCTAAGAGAAAAGCAGGCATGATCCTCTCCACAGTTGATGAACTCATTGACAAGCTAAAGAATGAAGCGCATGTCCTCTAGCCTTTTATTCACAGCTGCTTCGGTATTCTATGAATTGAGTTGCTCAGGCCACTTCCAATGCTTGAACAAGGCTGCACCGAATTGCCATTAATCATAAAACATGCAATCGCTGCCCATCTCAGGTAACCGAGATAGTACTGGGGCATATTTTTTTATGCTAGCGATGTAATGCGTAACTTATTTTGTTGAACTGGGAATATTGTTCGCCAATGGGCTTGTAACAATTCATGTTTTTGTCGTTCATTGAATGGATTGCATGTCGTTCATTGAAGGGAGTGGGAGATCATTACAGCATCTCTGGTGTAAAATTATGATTTCAGATCCATGGTAAAGAAGAATTGAAACACCCCCCATATATGCTATTATAGAGCAGGTATGGATTTGATTTTGGGCCGAGCTATTGATCAATACTCGGCCCGTAGTTGGATCAAAACCAAAAGTGCTGCGTGGAAGTCGGCTGGAGTTCTAACACCAGTGAAAAGTTTTAATTTATCTTTTTTGTTGTGTTCATTCTGATTTTGGGCTGGCTTGAACCAAAACCGAACCGAGTTTTGGCTTGTTGCACCGATTGTTTGGTTCAATCGAAGGCAAAATTGAGCAATATTTTAGTGATTTTTCAATCATTGAACATCATGACTTTCATACTTGTCTTAACTTTGATATGTACCCTGGATGAATAGGAAGAGTCATCTTGCCAATCATATGATTTTGATTTGTCATAGAATGGTTTGTAGGCTGGATGAAAATTTAGTTGAAAGCTGAAGTGAAAGTAGTTGGATGATGAGAGCTTATGGTTCGCAGAACTCGTGTTAATTGAGTCTTGATTTTAAACAAAAATGTTGATAATTTGGATTGTAAACTGAAAGACATAAGCCATAGAAAAAAAGATGACTATTTATTGCTATAAAATTTTAAAAAATGATCACTTTATATTTATAATAACAAAATTTAAAAATAATCATTTTTTTAAAATTTATGATCATAAATTTAATAAGTGATTTTTCGGGGTTTCTTATGAAACTATCACTTTTTTTATCTTTAATTTATGATTGGAAACATTAGGGGTGGAGCTAGCTGAAAGGAAAAATAGATTTGGAAGTAGCTTTCACATTTCTATCTATACATATTAACATGGGATAGGAGGTTTAGAAATTACAGGTGTCATTACTACTATCCACCTCAATATATTATTGTTAATATTATGTAATTTGTGATTTGATATTAACTTTAACTCACCCCCACAAGTTGAACAAAATATGTCTATCATAAATAAATACCAATAATTAATTTGTCATGATGATTAATGATGAAATGTTTGTCAAATTTAACATGTTTGGTCTTGTTATCACAATATAATAAGAAAGATTTGGGTTCAAATATCTGAAGATCTTGTAGAGTATGTGTAGAAGTTGGGCGCCCTGCAGGGGGATGCCGGAGAGAAGAAGAATGCCGAGGGTGGCCGGAGGAAGGAGGAGGAATAACAGGAGTGGAGAAGAAGAAGAACTTTTCTTTATTACTTTCTTAATCAACTTATTACAACTGATCCCTTATATAAACAGCTAATTACAATGTTTTAAACGGTAATAAAATCAACGGCTGTGATGATCCTAAGCTGTTCTGATATGTTGACACGTGTCGAAACCGGCCGAAATCCGGTTGTTGCAAGATAAAATCTGAGCCGTTGATATCTGATAATAGGCGGTGAGTTTAAGAAAGCAATTCCTCTCCTGTTATAATCTCGCGATGGAAATCAGCGCCGTCCGTTCTGCCCGGTGAATGTAAGGTGGTCGGTACATTTACTCATCTCCTTTAAACACGATGTCCTCATCGTGGGTTTCATTTCCGTGAAACCCTAAGAATGCGCCGGAGGAATGAGTTCGTCGGCGGTGGTTGATCTTCTAGGCTGGCTAAAGAGTGATGGCAGAACATGATGTTGGTAAGAACAGAATTTCTACAAGCTTAGTAGCCTCACATCCCAGCTGATTTCTGCTGCTCTTAGCTTGCCTTGGTAAGATCCTTTTGTCGAAGCTCTTTGTTCCTCCTTGTAGTTGGTCGCTCTCCTGTGGTTTTGCCGTACTGTTTTGCTTCGCCTGTGTAATAGGGGTTTTCCGTTGGCTCTCTAGGTCTTCTGCTGCTTCATTTTCCTTTCGTTTTCCAAGTCGTTTCTTCGATGGTGACTGTAGGTTCGCCATTTTTTTTGCTGGGTAAAGAGGGGTCAGCAATATGCGATAGATCCTCCCAAGTGCTGTCTTCAGGGGGAAGTCCCTCCCACTGGACAAGCCCTTGCTGCACCTTTTTGCCTTGGCGAAAAATTTCTCTAGTTGTGATAATGGCCAGTGGTTTATGTAGCGGGTTGTTCCTCCAATGGTTTTCTGGAATGGCAACCGGCTGTAAACCAGGGTCTCCGATGTAAGGTTTGAGTAGAGAGACGTGGAAAACTGGATGGATTCTTGCTTCGGGAGGGAGGTCGAGTCGATATGCTGTCTTGCCGATGACCTCCAGAATTTTATAAGGGCCATAGTATTTGAGGCCGAGCTTTTTATTATATGAGTGGCCCAGCGATAGTTGTCTGTAGGGGTGTAATTTTAGTAAAACCCACTGTCCCTGCTGTAGTTGGAGCTCCTTTCATTTTTTGTCTGCATAAGTTTTCATTCGATGTTGCGACGTATGCAGATTAGCCTTGAGCCGGTGCAGAATTTTCTCCCGCTTTGCCATGGTAGCTCCTACTGCTTCATTGATTGTGCTCCCTGGGCTGTAAGATAGTAAACCAGGGGGAGACAGACCGAACATGACTTCATAAGGGGTCATGCCGGTCGCTGAATTAAACGAGGTATTGATAAAATATTCAGCAAAACTTAAATAATGTGTCCATTTCTTAGGGTTGTGGTTACAAAATATTCGTAGATATTGTTCTAGTGAGCGATTAATACGTTCTGAGAGACCGTCTGTCTGGGGGTGGTAGGCTGAACTATATTTCAGTGTTGTCCCCTGTAATCTAAACAGTTCCCTCCAGAAATTACTAACGAATATAGTGTCCTGGTCAGAGATGATGGACTCGGGTATCCCGTGCAATTTACCCACTGTTTCCCAAAAAATCGCTGCAACTGTTGGGCCAGTTAATTTTTTAACCGGAGCAAAATGTACAGCTCTAGAAAATCGATCTACGATGACCATTATTATTGTATACGAATTAGAATTAGGCAAGTGTGTGATAAAATCCATCGTGAGATCAGCCCATAATTTTTCTGGGGTTTTGAGGGGCTGTAGTAGTCCGTAAGGCAGGTGGTTGGCAGGTTTTGCTTTCTGGCATATATCACATTGTTTAATATAGTGTTCTACTTGTTTACGGATGTTGGGCCAATAGAATTGCTGCTGTAGCCGAACGGTCGTTCCTTTTACGCCTGAATGTCCTCCCCACAGGCTATCATGTGCCTCTTTGATGAGAAGTTGTCGTAAGTTTGTGTTTTCTGGAATGTATAATCTGTGATTGTTGTAAATGTAAGGCCCCTTTGTGGACCAGTTAGGTTGTAGATATGGTGTGTTATGGATGATCTGTAGAATTTGTTGGGCAAAAGCATCAGATTCGTATGCTTGTTCCAGTCCACCTAAAAGAGGTGAAAGTGGGAGTGTGATGTTATTCAGGCTCATTTGTGGAAGCTGTTCGGGTGCAGTGGTAATTCGTGAAAGCGAATCGGCAACAACATTTGTTTTGCCGGCCTTATATTTAATAACGTAATCATAGCCAAGTAATTTTGAAAAAATTTTTTGTTGATCTGGAGTGTGTATGTCCTGGGTAAGAAGATGGTGCAAACTTTGATGGTCTGTGTAAATAAGAAATCTATGTCCGAGTAGGTATTGCCTCCATTTAGACACAGACGCAATAATTGCGTACATCTCTCTAACGTATGTTGACTTAAGTTGCATCTGCGGTGATAATTTTTTACTGTAGTACGCGATGGGTTTTTTATTTTGTGTTAGAACTGCTCCTATTCCTTTTCCTGATGCGTCAGTTTCTAATTCAAAAGGGAGATGAAAATCGGGAAGAGTTAAAACCGGGGGAGTAATTAGATTTATTTTTAAGGTAGAAAAAGCATTTTCAGTTTCGAGGGTCCATTGGAAAGGGGTTTGTTTCAATAAATCTGTTAGGGGAAGAGCTATTGTCGCATAACCCTTGATGAATTTGCGATAATAGCCCGTCAAACCTAGAAAAACCCTAATATCTTTTTGTGTTTTGGGTGTTGGAAAAGCTTGGACTGCTTGTATGTTAGATTGCGTTGGGCTGACAGTACCGTGTGATATGTGATGTCCCAAAAATTCGATGGAAGATGTCAGGAACGAACATTTGCTTAGTTTAATGTGTAATTCATGTTGAGTTAGAATGTCCAATGTTTGTTTGAGATGAGTATAGTGAGTGCTCTGAGTTATGCTATATATAAGAATATCATCAAAGAAAACAACGATAAATTTCCGTAGATAAGGCTGGAATATAGTGTTCATTAAAGCTTGGAAAGTGGAAGGTGCGTTAGACAGACCAAAAGGCAATACGGTGAATTCGTAATGGCCTTGGTGTGTTCTAAACGCAGTTTTGTGAATATCGGCCTCTGCCATGTGGATTTGATGATATCCCGAGCGGAGGTCGAGTTTGGAAAAATAACGGGCATCATGTAATTCATCCAGTAGTTCGTCAATTGTCGGAATTGGGAATCGGTTCTTAATGGTAATTTTATTAAGAGCGCGGTAATCCACACAGAACCGCCAAGTCCCGTCTTTTTTCTTAACGAGGAGGACTGGGGAAGAGAAGCTTGATGTGCTGGGTCTGATATGGTTTTTATGTAACATTTCGATAATCAAGCGGTCAATTTCATTTTTCTGGTAATAGGGAAAGCGATAATATTTTATATTGGGTGCTTGTGCGTCGGCTTCGAGGGTAATTTGATGGTCAATAGGCCGTTTTGGTGGTAACGAGCTGGGTTCGGAAAAAAGGGGTGCATAGCCGGTGATAAGTGTGTGAAAGTCCTGAGGTAAGCTTTCTATGGTATCGGGTTTTGGTGTTGCTGGGAAAACGGAATCTGATGTAATGAGCCAACAAATAGCCAAGGGTTGTAAGGACAGTAATCTTGAAAGTTGCGATGATGATATTTGGCTGTTATTAAATCTATTGTGTCCGTGGAGGGTGATTGGGCCATTGGTCCCTATGTACGACATTGATAAGGTCGAGTAGTCGGTGGTTATCGGTCCTAATTGGCGTAACCATCGTACTCCCAAAATAATGTCAGCTCCTATGATGTCTAAGACATATAAATTGACTGTGAAGGTATTAGCCTGAATGAGCAACTGAATGTCCTTGCAAATACCCTTGCATTGTATGGAGGAGCCGTTTCCCATTAAGACTGGAAAATCGGGTATGACATAGATTGCTAGTCCTAAGAATTTGGCCATGCGAGGGGATATAAAATTATGAGAACTACCACTATCAACGAGAATTTCGATCGGCTGGTGCGCGATAAGGCCGGTGAAACGAAGGAAATGTGTGGGGGTCGTATCTGTTAATGTTTGGATTAGGGCGGCAGATGTCGGAATGTCCTCTTCAATGTCGGATAATTGATCGATGTTGTCCGGTAAATCATCATCCTCCGTTCCTTGGAAATAGCAAAGAGTACCTTTTCCGCGACATTTATGACCAGGGCTGTATTTTTCATCACAGTTATAACACAGTCCTTTCTCCCGACGGAATTGTAATTCGCCGGGGGAGAGTCGTTTAATGAATGGTTTGGGAGGGGCTGGAGGAATGGGTGGTCGAGGGGAAAAATGTGTAGGATGAGATTGTTTTGGGGCGGAGTCAGGAGCGGATTTAGTAGTGTACTGAGGTGGTCGGTGAAAACGTAGATGCTGGGCTTCGAACATCCGTGCCATGGCGAATGCGCGATCGAGTTCCTTGGGTTCGTGAAGCAGAACCTGACTCTCGATGTGGGGTTGAAGGCCCGAGATAAACATATTGGTTAAGAATTGTGGGTCTAGTCCAGGGACCTTGTTTTTGAGTTCTTCGAATTGTTTCTTATATTCCAAAACCGTGGATGTTTGGGTGAGTTTGGTGAGGGCTCCTTGAGGGTTTTCATAAGGGCTGGGGCCGAATCTTTGTTGGATTGAGGTAACAAAGAAATCGAAATCGAGGGATGGGTTGTCCGAAAGGATGGCTTGGTACCATCGTGAGGCTGGGTTGTCCAGGTGTAAGGCTGCGTAAAGTAAGTATTCTTGTGGGGGTATTGAATTGTATTGAAAGAAATTTTTTAAATCATAAAGCCAATCGGTCGGATCGCCTTCGGCAAAACGCGGGCAAGGAATAACAAGTAATTTAGGTTGAGCAGAAACAACCTGAATTGGAGGAGCATGCGACGGTGATTCGCCCAAAATGCCTGCTCCCGAATGATCCATGCTGTATTCTGGTTGTTTTTGCTGGCGAGCGGTCTGGAGGTCGAGGGAGCGTTGAATGGATTCCATGTACGACCGCATTTCATTGCGGAGGCCTTCTTGTTGTTCTTGCGCGTGATCCCTTGAGGCCAGAATCTGCTGGGCCAAGAGTTTTGTTTGGGAAGTCATATCGTTCCGCAGTTCATCGATTTGGCTTTGGCGGGTTCTTTGTTCTTCTTGGAGAAGCTGGAGAACATCCAAGGGACGGGATTCATCACTATGAGAACGAGTTCCGGGGGCCATGAGAACGGGAGGAAGAGGAACAGGAACGAGAGCACCAAAATGTAGAAGTTGGGCGCCCTGCAGGGGGATGCCGGAGAGAAGAAGAATGCCGAGGGTGGCCGGAGGAAGGAGGAGGAATAACAGGAGTGGAGAAGAAGAAGAACTTTTCTTTATTACTTTCTTAATCAACTTATTACAACTGATCCCTTATATAAACAGCTAATTACAATGTTTTAAACGGTAATAAAATCAACGGCTGTGATGATCCTAAGCTGTTCTGATATGTTGACACGTGTCGAAACTGGCCGAAATCCGGTTGTTGCAAGATAAAATCTGAGCCGTTGATATCTGATAATAGGCGGTGAGTTTAAGAAAGCAATTCCTCTCCTGTTATAATCTCGCGATGGAAATCAGCGCCGTCCGTTCTGCCCGGTGAATGTAAGGTGGTCGGTACAGTATGTCAACTACAATCCTTCACGGAGATTTTCAGATGTCTCGATATTTTGTCTCGATATTTTGCCTTCGCAGTAGATATTTTTCTTATTGCTCCTTCAGGTCAATAATTGATCTCGAACAAAGATACAATAGATGGTGGCAGGTTTTTTTTTTATAATCTTGACTTCCTGTCCAATTAACATTAGTAAAAACTTCAACCTTTAAATTATTCTTGGAAAATAGTAGTTCTCGCCATGGAGGCTTCTAAGGGTATCCCAGAACATGATGTGCCACTTCTTGGTGACAAACTATTGGACCATGCATATGTCTGCTCAAAGTACCACAACACATGTTATATCAGGACGTGCATTTGACAAATATATAAATTTTCCAACTAGTTCCTGATAGCTTGATATGTCAATCCTATCACCATCTTTGTCATCATTAATATGGAGATTTTTTTTAATGAGAGTGTTATTTGAAGTGCAACAAAGCATGTGTTTCCTTAAGATCAAGAATGTATTTTCACTAAGAAATGATGGTCCTCTTATTGAATCAAGCAACTATAATATCAAGAAAACACCTCAGCTTCCTAAATTTTTGACCTTAAATTCCTTAGACAATTGAGCATTTAGAGTAGTAACCTCTTCAATGCCATCTCTTATAATACAATACACAATGTTATACATATAAACATTGAGAATAGAGAGATTTTTTACTGTGATTATTAACTATCATACTGTGATAGGATTGTCCATGTTTATAGATAAAGTAAATTATGTCCTTATGAAATGCAACGCCCCAAAAATTTCACACATAAATAGCTCTCTGAATGTTACCGCACGGCGGTAGTGCTAGCGCCAGCAGTAGGGTAGCTGATTTAATTGTCAAAGCTCTCGGTGAGGTACAGCCCGACGGTAGTGTTACCGCTGGCGGTAGTGGACCTTTCGATGTAGGCGGCGTAACAACACGACGAATTGCCAACCGCTCGGCTGTAGTGTGGTACCGTGCAGTGGTAGTTTGCCAGTTACGAGCAGCCACATGTCGACGTTTATGTGGAGAGTTTAAAAGGTGTGTTTTCTAGAGAAGCCACCGATCGAGTTACCGTGCGGCGGTAGTGCTCTGTACAGAAAATCTGTTTGAATTGTGGCTGTTCGTCAATTTCTAGTGGGATCCAACGGTTGGGATTGGTTCCAGTCGGTTTAAGGCCGTGAGATGAGGGTTTTTCCTCATTCTATCCTTGGGTTTCTCTTTCTGAAGAGTTAGAGAGAAGGGAGAGCAAAGGAAGAAGGAGAGATCTCGCCATTGTCGGAGTTTCAGAGCCCCAAATCGTGAGCCCAGTCCAGAACTACGAAGAGCGGATCGGTGCATTTCCTTCCATCAGTTTGGATTTTTGATCCATTGTGCTAAAAAGAACTTCAAGGGTAATGATCTTTATTCTCTCGTTAGGACATGCACGTCCTCTTTTTCTTCATATTCACATATGAAAGTGCACCTTTTGCTAATTAGCGTACGACTAGACTTTCTTCGGGTCATTTGAGTCCGTCTCAGGCTTACATTGCATATAGAGTTCAGAATCAAAGTACGAACATAATCATGCTGTGTGAAGCCCATCTGGACAAGTTGGTCTGAATTTGTGATGGTTATAATTTTCTTTGTATGCCGAAAAAGACTCCATGATTTAGGGTTTTTTCGGGTTCTGAGTGTTGTAGAGTGCTGTAGGGAGTCCTGGAGGCGAACTCTAGGAAATACCCGTAATATTAGACAGAATCGAAGTTCTGTCAGATACCTCTTGGCGATAGTGCTACTATTAGTGGTAGCTCCCAATGAGCTGTTTTGTGGTTACGAAGCCTGTGTCCATGAGGTAAGGTGGGTAGCTTGTTGAGTTGTTAAGCCTAGAGTGCCCAGCTATGTTTGCCGTGAGTGCCAGCCTAGTTACATAACATCGGTTTTGTATACGATATCTGGAAGGGGAATGCTGACCCGCGTCAGGCTTAATACAAAAGACGATTTAAGCAACGAGATGTGGCTGAACTATACCCGCAATATGTCTATCAGTCTAGAATACTAAGGTACTTGGAATCACCGTTGGCATAAGAGAGAGTCATGGCTACGTGCATGACTAGCGAATGCTCATTGTTACCATCATCGGTCTGGGACTGAGGATGGTAGTGGGACCTTGGAAAATCTGGTACACTGATAATGTGCCCTGAGTGTACAAGACGTTTGGTCGGTTGCGCCAACGTCTGTGATGGTTGGAGGGACTATGGGAAATCTGGTACATTGATAATGCGCCCTGAGTGCACGAGGCGTTTGGTCGGTTGCTCCAACGTCTGTGATGATTGGTGCTTAAAGTGCACACTCTTGTTATACATCTACTTGCTGCTTATATACAGGGAAGGAGTTCCAACATCCCCGGGTATGGGGTGTGGTCGTTATACCGCGCGTTCGTGGATAGTAGTTAGCAAAAGCTGACTTGTTACCTTCTTTTGTTGTCACATCCTTGTGGTTTATACAAGTACATGTGTAGGAGAGCAAAACGGGAAATAGCGGGCGGGAGCCCAAGCCTTGCTGACCCTCGAGGGCCCAAGTTTTGTTATAACTTTCTCATGTATTGCTGACCTGCGCGCCGATGTATGAAATCCATGTAGTACCTAAATACTTTGATCATGTATAAGGCCTTAAGGCCAAAGCTAACTATGTAAATGATGTTTAATCATTCCAAGTGACGTGGACATTCCGATTCAAGTTTATTTAAATGCTTCTGTTAGCGTATAATTCTGCTATGCGCTATAGTTTAGTGTTATGTATTGATATTCATTGAGTAGCTCTTTCATTTGTTCAATCAATATTGAGTGGGGTCCCGACCGGACCCACTATTATATTTCTTATAACGAGCAGGGGTGTTGCATCTCTTATACAATTGAGCTTTTAAAGTAGTAACCTCTAAATTCCTTTGACAATTGAGCTTAAATTCCTTAGGCAATTGAGCTTTTAGAGTAGTAACCTCTTCAATGCCATCTCTTATATTACAATACACAATGTTATATATATAAACAATGAGAATAGATAGTTTTTTTTACTTTAATTATTAACTATCATACTATGATAGGATTGTCTGTGTTTATAGCTAAACTAAATTATGTCCTTGTGAAATCTTTCAAACTAGGCCATATGAGACTCTTTCAGGATATATGAAAACTTTCTTAAATGGTAAGCCATCCCTTCTTATCCCTTTCTTATGAACACCTGAAGAAATTATATATACACTTCCGCCCTTAATTATCCATAGCAAAGTGCATTCTTCACGTTGAGTTGGCGAAGTTCCAACCTAGATGTGCAACACAGGATAATAGAACACAAATATAGTCCATCTTTTCAGTAAGGACAAATGTCTTATGATATATCATTGAGCAATCAACCTTACTTTGTAGCATTCTACTATGCCATTTGGATTCTAATTCACTAAGATTATCCACTTTGATCCAACATCTCTCTTACTCAGAGGAAGTTGGGAAACAACCCATTTATGATTCTTATCTAGTTTAAACATTTCCCTCTTGCTAACCTTCTTCCATTCATAGATTCAGACAGAGAGTGTGAGAGAGGTGAGTGATATGAAGAAAGGGAAAAAGGAAGAGAGGGAGATTGTTAGAGAGAGATAGAGAGAGGGGTGTGGGAGAATTAGGGGAGAAAGAGATCAAAGACCACGGAGGAGTAACCTAGGTCTATGGTATGTATTGTATGAGAGATATAATAGAAGTAAGATGAATAATAGGTAGAAGAATGTTACCCACATGAATGTCTTCTTGCACCACGCCAACATCGCCTATCTTCTCCTAATGAGTGCAATAAGAAGAATTGGGAAACTATCTGGCTGCCCCTCATAGAAGGCAATGTTATACACAAACAAGATGCATACAAGGATGATAACAAAGTTTCTGTTCACAGCATAGGAGTAACTAATAAAGACATTTGAGTCCTTGGATCAAGCTTGTATCGAAGATATTAATGGATATAGGCAAGATAGGCACAACCAAAAACATTTGGAGGGACATGTGATGTATGAATGAGACATTGGGAGAAGGGGTGAGCTATCAGATTTGTTTAACAAAGAACACTTGACGAGACGTGGTTAATAGGATGCTAACTCATAAATATGGTATCACCCTAGTTAGACTTAGGAAGGTGCGTGGTAGTGAGCATGCAACGACCAATCTTAAGGAGGTATTTGTTCTATTCAATTACTTTATTTTGAGTGGATGTGTGCACCCAAGTAATTTGATGAATAATATTATGATTAACGAGAGTTATGTCATGAACAACCAACAATTATCATACTCATAAATTATTACCATGAAGTATACAAATAGTGTTGGAACACGTGTTTCATATCTCTTGGTTTGAAAATAACAAATCTCATTGTATTTGATCACAATTTTTGTGTGTTTGTAGCATGCAGGAACTACAAGAAATATACCCCTATCAGTATGCTGAAGAATGAAGGCGGATGCTCCAACAATATAGCTAATGCCAGGTGGTAACATCTACCACTACCGGTATCACTGGTGTTTCGTGGACAGCTACCACAATACACTTGAACGCACAAAAGTGTCAGGTGCAAGGCCATATATAGCAAGTGTTATTGCGATGCAATAACTATATCACAAGGGGTGGGTGGGGGGGGGGGGGGGGGGGCTAACTTGTAGAAAGCCTGCCATCCCGCATCTATTTGAGTAGCAAAGATGAAGGAGATCCGATCGCGCACACACACAATATTGCTAATGTGGGGCGATAACACTACCACCTCGCTGTAAGATGCAGTACCTAAATTGGAGCACCATAGTTACCAATTTTGGCTTGATTTGTGTGCTGATGTCTTTCTAAATGGGGCTACCGCACAACAGTAACTGTACCATTGGCACTAGGATTTGGCATCTATTTAAAGATCAGATCTCTTCCTTTCACGAACACATAAACCAGATCCCTGTAGCCAAGAGAACTCCTAACACTGTTCGCGAAGCCAGAGGACTCTAAGGAGGAATTCACATGCTTACTCTATGTGAAGGCCACATACATCGACTCCGACAACTTCGTTGGCGTGCCTTCATCCTTGTCTTCAAGTTCTTCTATTTTAAGGGTGTTTTATTTACTGCTTTCATTGTATCTCTTATTTTATTGGTAGTGAATTCACTGCAAGAGTTGGCAACTATGTCTTGTGAGACTTAAGGGGAATTCACCATGGGTAGTGGTGATTAGATCTAGGGTAGGCCAGCATCTTGCAGAAGGTCAATGCAACACTTGCGTTGAGATAAGATAAGGCCATCAGGTCGCCGTGCAACCTCTAGTCCAAGGAAATATCGAAGGTTTCCCAAATCTTTGATTTGAAAGACAGAATTTAAATGTTGCTTAACATGTTGTATCCCAGCGGAGTCATCACCCATGATCAAAATATCGTACACATATGCCAGTAGTATTACAATCCCGGTTGATTGGTGACGAGTGAAAAGATAGAAATCTGTGGAGCTTCGTTTGAAACCAACCTCACGAACTGCTTTGTTGAATTTTTCAAACCACGCCCGAGGAGACTGTTTGAGACCATAAGTAGATTTTTGAAGCAAACATACACGAGACTCCCCAGTGGTCTCAAACCCGGGCGGTTGATGCATGTAAACAATCTCTAGAAGATAACCATTCAAAAAGACATTTTTTACGTCCAACTGATGGAGAGGCCACTGACAATGAACACCTAAGGAGAGCAGAACCTGATCCAAATTTAATTTTGCGACAGGGAAGAAGGTTTCATCATAATCAAGGCCATATTGTTTATTAAAACCCCGTGCCACAAGTCGAGTCTTCAAGCGATCAACTGTCGCATCTGCCGCATGCTTGATTGTAAAGATCCATTTGCAACTGACACAACTTTGGTCAAGAGGAAGTGAGACCAGTTCCGAAGTCTGATTACCCCATAGAGCAGTCATTTCTTCATCCATGGCTGCACGCCACCCCGGATGCTGGAGAGCTTCCTGCACATAGTTAGGTATAGAGATAGAGGAGAGAGAGAGAGCAAATGTAAGGAGAGGTGGAGAGAGCCGATGTAAAGAGACATAATTGTCCAAGGGATGAGGCGTCAAGAGACATAATTGTCCAAGGGATGAGGCGTCAAAGGTGATGCCGAATCAACAAGCCGCGAGGATACACCGATAGAGGAAAGCTGCTGCAGGGCATCTGGACGTGGAGGACGACAAGTGTAAACCTGAATGATAGGAGGTTTGGAGGGGACAGGTGGTGGTGTAGGAATTGGAAGCAGAGAGGGAGTAGGTAGAAGGGGTCGAAGCGGGGACGTAACTGGAACTGTGGGCCGATGTAGCGAAGGAGGAATAAGAGGATCAGTAGGACTGATGTGATATGATTGTTCTTTATGAAAGGAGACATCATCAGAGACAACCACCTTCCCGGTGGTAGGTTAATAACAGACATACCCCTTCTGAGTGCGAGAATACCCGATAAACATATGTTTGGTCGCACGAGGGGCTAACTTGACAGATGGAGGAACAAGGTGATGGACATAACATGTACATCCAAACACACGACGAGTAAGAGAGAAGAGCGTCTTGGATGGGTAAAGAAGAGTGACGTGAGCCACAAATTAGAGGATAGACGAGAGCATGCGATTGATGAGGTGGCAAACAGTGAAAACCACAAAGTTCCAGTAAAGAGGAGAAACCTGCATGTGGATCATGAGAGATCTGACAACATCAAGGAGGTGACGATTTTTTTCGTTCCGCTACACCATTTTGTTGAGCGTTATAGGCATACGAAGTCTGATGAATAATACTAAAGTTGGCACACAAATTGGAGAAGGTGCGGCTAGTCTAATCATGAGCATTGTCAGTACGGAGAATTTTTACACTTGTTGAAAAATGGGTACGAGTTTCCGTAAGAAACGTACGAAACGTGGAGGTGAGGTCGGTATGATCTCGAAGTAAGTACAACCAAGTAACACACGAATAATCATCAATAAATGTTACAAAAAAGCGATAACCAAAAACACTAGTGATCTTATATGATCCCATATATCAAAATGCACTAAAGATAAAGGGGTATCACTTCGAGTACAAGGAGAATTAAAAGATACACGATGTTGTTTGCCAAAAATACTTGATTCATAAAACAACTCCTGAAGGGGAACAGTTGGAAGAGCTTTCTTGAGAATCGGAAGAGGAGCATGCCCAAGACGACGATGCCAATATGTGGAGACAGTGGTGAGAGCAGCGGGAGGAACATTGAGAAGATACAACCTGTTTGACAGTCGTCCCCTATCAAGTATATTTTGCGTTAGTCGATCCTGCACAACAAAGGAAGAGCGTGAGAAGCTAACACAACAATCAAGGTCATGTGTAAGACGACTAACAAAGAGTACATTGAAAGGGGATTCTGGAACATGAAGAACCGAGGATTAGGAGAGGGAAGAAGTAAGAGACAGATGAGCAGTGCTAGCAACCGGAGCTGTGTCACCATTAGCCACAATGATGAACTTGGGATAAGCAGAATCTAAGTATTGAGACGGCTTCTGCGGAGAGAGATGATGCGTACCACCCGAATCCACAATTCAGGAAGAGCTGTGTGAGAGACAAGATATACCTTCATTGGAGACCGTGGCCATTGAGCCAGAGGAGCAACTAACTACCCCTTGAAGCTGATGGAGTTGAGCACGTAGAGCAGTAATATCCTCACTAGTGGCAGAGGGAGGTATGAGAGTAGCCGAAGCAGCAAGGTGAGGGGGCAGACCATGCTTGCGGTAGCAGGTGGCCTCCAGATGACCATCCCTGCCGCAATGAGAGCTCTTGAAGAGAGTACGGCCACCACGACCCCGTCCCCGAGACTGACGACCTCCACAAGCCGGATGACTGCGAGGAGAAGGAGCAAGAGTAGACACAGGTTGCTGAAGGGGAGCTGGAGAGAGAGGTGGAGCATTCAGAGGAGGGGTAACTTTCAGAAGCATCGAGCAAACATCCGAGTGTAACCGTGTAATAGCAGAAGATAGAATATAAGCGCGGACACTATGAAGATGTGGTGGAACACGGGCAATCATCATAACAATCCCAACTTCTTCTTTTTGCTGTCGTTGAGTAACCAAGTCAGTGGTGGGTGCCTGATGCTGGATCCAAGCCTCCACAAGAGTTTTAGCCCGACAACAAAGAATGTCAAGTCACCAGTAGCTTCAGGTTCTAGAGACTGAATATCGGTAAGAATGTCGGATAAGTGCTGAAGACTGTCCTTCCCGGAGTAGAGAGAATGAAGGTTAGTCCACATAGCGTGAGCCGTCTCGTGATACATGGTCATTCGATACGGCTCAGTGTCCATAGAATTGAGAAGCCAAGATTGGACACACCCATCATCTCGAATCCACTCGTCAGTCGGTTCAGTGAGAGTCAGGCGATGAAGGAGACCTTTAGTTTGTAACACACAGCGAACAGAGTGAACCCATTGTACAAAATTTGGTTTTCCACGGAGAGAAATGGTGGTAATACGTAATTCATCACGGAGTTCCAAGGGAGCAACATGAGCTGCTTCAGGAAGAGTTGTTGAATCTGAAGCAGTAGGCGAGACGGAAGGCATGTGGATAACGCCAAGAACAACAACTTGGAAATCTAGCCACGCTGTTAGACGGCTAGGCCGCTGCGGCTAAAAGGGCACGCGGTAGAGATACCGCAACAAGAAGATCGCGCGGCAAGCTAGAAGAAGTTGCCAAGGAGACCACCAGACGAGCAATTAGAACCAGTACGCGGCGAGAAGGGTAAGAAGAGAGGCCGTGGCTAAGGTACCGCACGACGAGAAGAACTCCCGGCCGCTGCAGATAGAAGCAATAAATAGAGGCAGCGGTTAGGGCAAGACCGCAACGATTAGAAGCAATTTCCAAGGGCCAGCAGTTAGGCGAGTCCGCGACGAGAAGTAGAGGTCGAACGACCAAACAAAGCGGCGGACAGAGGCAGTGACTAGAAGCAACAAGTAGAAGCAGCGACCAGAAGCAGCGGTAAGGAGCAACGACAAGAGCCAAGATGCAACGAATAGACACCCTGCAGACAGAGGCAACGACTAGAAGCAGCGACAAAGAACACCGACTAGAAGCCGCGACCAGAAGCAGCGACAAGAAGTAACAGCAAGAGAGACCGATCAGAAGCAGTGACACGACAACCCGCAGCGGCACGACACCCCACAACGGTTAGGCAATCCACAGCGGCAAGGCAACCCGCAACAGTTAGGCAATCCACAGCGGCAAGGGAACCCGCATCGGTTAGGCAATCCACAGCGACAAGGCAACCCACAACGATTAGAGGAGCGAACAGCGGGAAGGGGGCAGGTCCCCACCAGTTAGAGAGAAGAGGGATATAAAAGCACGGGGGGAGGGGAGGAGAGGTGGAAGCCACGAAGAGAGAAGGGGCCGTGCGGATAAAAAAGAGAAGGCCGTCGAACAACAGCGAGAAGAAGGGAAGAGGCCGCACGGATAGCTGCTGTTAGAAATTGGTTATCCGCCCAAGATCAGATAGCCTCAGCTACCATGTAGAAACATAGAGACAAATCTTGTATATACTTTGTCATAACAAAAATACATGAGAGAGTACAAATATATAGGAGAAGAGAAGGAGAAAGAATCCTATACAAGAGATGTGGTACTAATAGGAGAAAGAAGAAGTAAGCCTATAGATGGGTCTTATACATGGGCTTTTCATCGTTTTCCCTCATATTCTCTTACAGAGAGAAAGAAGAGGGACATGGTCCCAAGTGTGATTAGCCCCATATGGAAGCCATTTACTCATATACGGTGGCCTGCCACCCTGGATGCTGCAGAGCTTCCTTTAGAGACAAAGTGGTGGAAATACAAGATAAAGGGGTCACAAACCTATGAAGTGTCGACAATAAGTGATGCAAATAGACATAGTTTGAAAGAGGGTGAACAGTAAAGACCGGTGTCGGATCAGCGGCTTGTGAATCATCAATGGGCATGGGTGGCTCCCGTAGAGCATCAGAAATAGAATGGCGGCGAGTGTAGACTTGAAGAGGAGGATGTAGCGATGGGTTTGAAACAACCGACAGAGTGGGAAGCAGCGGGAGAATCAGTGTAGGATGGTACATCATGATGGTGTGGAATACCTGGAGAGGTGGTAGGAGGGTCAGAATAGTTGAATGGTTGATTTTCAAGGAATGTGACATTAATTGAGGTGACGAGTTTCCGAAGAGGTTGAGAGTAACAGATGTAGCCCTTCTGGGTACGTGAATAACCAACAAACATATACTTGGTCACACATGGAGCTAACTTATCCACGACAGGGCCAAGATGATGAACAAAACAAACACATCTAAAGATACGAGGTGGCTTGTTGAGGGGAGGGGTGTTTGGAAATAGGACGAAAAAGGGTTTAGCAAAATCCAGAACAGATGAGGGCAGGAGAATAATGAGGTAGCAGACAGTAAACATGGAGAAATGCCAATAGGCAGTAGGAACCTGCATTTGCAACATAAGAGACCAGACAAACTTGAGTAGCTGATGATTATTTCGCTCAACCACACAGTTTTATTGCGGCGTATAGGGACATAAGGTTTGGTGGATTATGCCCAAGGTATTACACGTGTCCTGAAAATTGTAACTGGTATATTCATGAGCTTTATTAGATCAAAAAATTTTAATGGGCGCGAGAACTTGGTTTCGGTATTTGCAAGAACAGATTGAAAAATTCGTAGCAACTCAGAGCGATCACACATCATATACATTCACACCATTCGAGTATGATCATCAACAAAAGTAACAAAACAATAATATCTAGAGACACAAGCCACTTTGTAGGGGCCTCAAATATCAGAATGTACTAAATTAAAAGGAATAGTGCTCTGAATACTATGAGGAAAAAAGTAGATCTTCGTTGTTTCTTGTAAATATATGATTCACATTAAAAATCAAAAAAGAAAAATATGGAAGAGTGCCATTGAGAATAGGGAAATGAACATGTCCAAGACGCCGATGCCAGTCAGTGGAGGTAAAGTGGAAAAAATGGAGGGTGGATAATCCATGGTGTATAGCCTATGAGAGAGTCGCCACTTACCAATGATATTCCACATCCGCCGATTCTGCATCACAAATGAAGATGGAGAAAATGTGAGCAAGCAATTATGGTCTTGAGTTAAAAGCAACTGAGAGGGAGAAGATTAAACTAAGAGTCAGGAACATAAAGGATAGAGCTGAGAAGAAGAGATGGAGTAAGAGGAACATCTCCATAACCGTAGACCCGAGTGGTATCTGCATTGTCCATCATAATAAACTTCAAAAAAGAGGTATCAAGAGTACCAAAAAGGTTAGTGGGGGTGATGTGGTTGGTAGCCCCATAGTACACTATCCACACCATCCTGCGGGAAGAACATGTTATGCCTTCGTTGGAAGTGGAGCGACGGAGTCAGATGCCTTAGTAAGAAACCTCCGTAGTTACTGAAGTTCCTCGCGCAAGATGTCAACCTCAAAGGGGGAGGTGGAGGGACTTCCACGATTGGAGAAAGCATGAGGCCATGCATTGGATGTCGGGGGGGTATGTTTCTTGAATTAGGTGTCCTCATTATGATGTGGGAGGCCATAATAAGTACACAAATAGGTGTCTGATTGAGAGGAGCGATTGTGATCATTACATCTGCCACCTCGAGAACCATTTCGATCTCCCCGATCCTCAGGAGGAGGGCGCATAGCTGTGGAGTGTTGCAAAATGACAAGAGGAGGCATCATGCCGTCAGGAGGTGGAGTGAATTTCAGGATCATGAATCACACGTTGGAAAGAGACAGAACAATGAGAGAGGTGTGGATGATCAACCAGACATTGCGAAGATGGGGAGGTAGCCACACCATTATAAGGGCTATGTTGACAACCTCCTGTGCACGCTGAACAACAAATTCCAAGGAGGGAGGCTGGCGCCGAAGCTATGCCTCAACGAGAGTCTTGTACATGGCGACAAAGGAGGTCAGGTCACCAGTCACACCAGGGTCAAATGCCTGAAGCTTAGTAAACATATCAAAGAGATGTTGAAGACTATCCTGACCAGAGTAAAATGACTGATGCTTGTCCCACATGGTTTTGACAGTCTCGTGGTACATAGACATCTGGTATGGTTCAGTCTCCATAAAATTGAGAAGCCATGATTGAACCCGACCATCATCATGGAGCCACTGTTCTGTAGATTCTGTAGGGGGGGGGGGGGGGTACGAGTGACATAATGAATCCATCCTTTTGGTTTGAAGTACCTGTCGCACTGAGTGCTCCCATTCCACAAGAATTTTCTTCCTATTGAGGGAGATAGTAGTAACCTGCAGTTCATCCCGCACTTCAGATGGGTAAGTCATTGCATGAGAAAAGGCCGAAGGTGTGGGTTGCATGGTATAGTTACTCATGACCACTCATGGTAAGAAGAGAGAGCAGTCTGGGCTGTTTCAATATGGAGGCCACACAGACTAGACTCAACAAGTAGTCCGAGAGGTTACACTAGAGAGACTGCACAAATATAACAGGAGATTGGGGAGTCTCAGGAGAGATGTCTGCTGGGCGTAACATGGCGCAATAGGAGACTGGGCAGTTTCAATTTGGAGGCCACACGGACTAGACTCAGCTCGTAGTCCGAGGGTTACACTAGAGAGACCACACAAATAGGGCACAACAGGAGACTGGGGTGGGGTCTCAGAAGAGATGTCCGTGGGGCATAACACAACACAATAGGAGTCTGGGCAGTCTCAGAAGAGATGTCTGTGCACAGTAGTTCAGGTGGTTTCAAAGAACAGCCGACAAGTTGTTACCTCTCTCTGATACATGTAGAAACCCGAAATACAAATAAAATAATAATTTTTATCCTTGTGAAATCTGATTATTTTTAAGGGTGTACTCCTTATATAGAGGAGAGGAGAGAGAAAGTACTAATACCAATATGAGACTAAATACATTGGGTGGTTACACAACCGGTAACCACCCGTACTGTACTCAGGGATCAATGCCTTGCAGTTTACATTGTGTTGCTGCCTGGCCCTTCATAGAGAACAACCCTGGGCGGTTAGCACAACGTAACTGCCCGGCCCTTTATTGTGCGACAACTACACTGGACGATTACACATACGTAACCACCTGACATTTATACAGAATCCTGCAACACTATCAATATAAATCTACCTCTTATCAAAGAAAGAGTTTTCTAATCTGCTTTTATCATTTAGCTGTGTAATGTGAATTTTCTTTACATCATGGTCTTCATGGCCATGTTCATTTAGCATATCAGGTCTAGTGAAAGAGATGTTACTATGATATTTGAAATTAATTTGAATTATTGAATTTTTTGTAAAAACTAAAAAAGCATGCGTTTTAACTTTTAACTTCAGAGCCCTGTCCTGTTGGAAAGCAAAGTTCTTGCATTTTTCAGGCCAAAATATGAGGCACTAGAAAAGCTCAGCACATCTTATAAAGCTGGTTTTCAGCCTAAATATGTCCACGTCTCCCAACTCTTGTTTCTCGTCATCAAATCTCTCAGCCATTAATCTCATAATTAGTGTCACCATACTGCTCTAGCATTTTTGATTGAGCACTAATTTTGGAACACTAGGATCTTTTATTTCTGATAGCAACTACTACTCTACGGTTCTAAGAATAATACTGATTCTCGATGGCCCCTAGGGTTGCAGCTGCAACCCCCATATACCCAGTCTTCTGAACCGGTTGGGCCCCATCCAGAAATGCTTAGGAGGAAGGAGAGACCGAACCGGTTGGTTTAGTCTCCTTGACCCTTGGTCCGCTCCGGTGATAAGCTACTCCAAACCGGTCTCGAGTCATATCATTCCTGTCATCTTCAAAAAATTTCTTGTCCTCAAGCTGGAAATCTTGATATGCTTCTTTAAGATCGTCGTAGTCCACCCAAGTTCTTTCCGTCCCTCCCATAGCTTTCCAGTGGACCAACACTCGTATGATTGACTTCCCTTGCATCTTCTTAAGCCTCGCTTCTAGAATCTTTTTCGGTACCGGTCAGACTTCACCCAACTCTGTCGCTTCCGGCAAGGGGCTAATGTTTGGAGCGTGCCCTTGTGCATCAGCAACTTCCCCACCACATGTAAGATCGCCAACATTTCTTTTTCATATACTAAGAGTCCTAATGTTTTTCCTCGAATCGTCATGCAGTACTATTCCAACGGCCTCCCCTCCTCCATCAGCACTGCTCCCAAGCCGGCCCCAGACGCATCTGTTTCCATTACAAACAACTTAGAAAAATTTGGTAATGCCAATACCAGAGTCATCACCATAGCCTCCTTCTGTGCTTGGAACGCTAACTCTGCATCCCGTCCCCAATCAAACATCCCCTTTTGAAGCAGTGTTATCAACGGCTTAGCAATCTTCCTGTAGTCCCTTACGAACTTTCAGTAGTGGCCCACTATTTTCAAATATCCTCTCAACATCTTAATGTTGGTGGACGTGGGCCAATCCACCATGCTCTGAGTTTTCCTTGGATCTGGCCGCACCCCCTCTCTATTCACCATGTGACCCAGATACTCTACCTCCTATTGCCCAAAAGAACACTTTGAACTCTTCACGTACCATCTCTGTTCCTTAAGAACTTGCAACACCTTATCCATGTGCTCCAACTTGTGTCTCCCAACTCGAGCTGTAAATGAGGATGTCATCAAAAAAAAAAAAACTAGCACAAACTTCCGCAGCCACGACCTGAATGTTTCGTTCATGACTGCTTGAAAGGTGACTGACGCGTTAGTTAACCCGAAAGACATCACTAGGAATTCGTAGTGCCCTTCATGTGTTCTTAATGCTGTCTTTTCTACGTCCACCTCCTGCATTCGGATCTGATGATACCCCGATCACAAATCCAATTTCGAGAAGTACTGAGCTCCTTGCAATTCATCCAATATCTCGTCTATGACCGGAATAGGAAACTTATCTTTCACTGTAACCCCATTGAGCGCTCTGTAGTCAATGCAGAAACTCCAAGTTCCATCCTTCTCCACTTCACCCATAGAACTGGGGAGGAGAATGGGTTCGTGCAACATCTCACACACGCATCTCTCAATCTCCTTTTGTAGGTGAGGATATTTGTAAGGTAGAACACTTATAGGCTCCACTCCCTTCTTAATAGTGATCCTGTGGTCGCATGCACGCGGTAGTGGCAGCTTTGTTGTCTCAAAGACCGTCCTGAATTTCCCCACTACCTCCTGCAAACTTTGTAGAATTACCTCCTGCTCCAAGGGCTCTCCTCCTGTCATGACCCAAACCATGAGGTAGTCTTGCTCGACCTATTTCTCCAGAGACAAGATAGTTGCTTCTTTCACAAACGGGCCCGTATTACTCTGCAGCTTGTGCTTCTTCCCCCCCTGAGTATATTCCATAGTCATGTTCTCCCAATCATTCATAACTAGTTTCAACTGTCTCAACCACAACATCCCCAGTACCACATTAGACCCTCGAATCGGGAGCACATACAAATGTAGAATAACGGAAACAATCTTGTTGGAGACAACGGACTGAGCGACGACATAGGTCGGCGGAAGCAGGGCTCACTGAAGACGGCCGACTGAGCGGCGGCCGACACTTACAGAGAAGTGTGTTTTACACTTCTCTGCTCTTGTTCGGCTCCCCCCTGATGGCAGGGTTTGTATATAGTCCAAATGTGCATGACATCAATGATTTTGTTTTATCTCTTTCCAAAACCAGGTTTCCAAAAAAAATTGATTCCGATGGTTTTTAATTAATTGGCCGACACTTGCCAATGTCACTACTTTTATTTGATCTCTTTCCAAAACCATGTTTCCAAATAAAATTGATTAAGATAAATCAATTATTCTTTTCTAAATAATGTTGTATTACCTTTTCAAAAACTGAATAGTATATTTTCAAAGATTTCCCAAATAATTCTTTTCCAAAATAATTGATGTAATAGTTTTTGAATTTTGATTTTCCCCTAATTCATTTTATATGTTATTAAATAATTTTAAGCGTGTCTCTACCGTCATAACTACCTAAATTATTGGACTTTTTATTCAAGATCTCATCGGACGGTCAACCCAATGAGCCAACCAACTTCAAAAAGAAAATGTGCGACAAGAATACATGCTAATAAATAAATGCGTGACTTATGATGTGACAGGATGCATCACTAGCACAACCCCTTGGTCCACCGATCCTGCATCTCCTGCCACGACAATTACTTCACCGCTGATTCCTTTCTTCTGGAGGACTTGTTAGTTCCCTTGGTCGTATTTTGTACTCCCTCCTTACTGTTCCCTTGGAAAGTCCCTTCCTCCTTGCGTCTTCCAAGTTTTTCCTCCCGGAATCATGCCACTCAGATGGCATGAGCTATGTTCCTGGGCTAGAATGCTTACACCTCACCGCTGATGCTTTCCTCGAGTCCGACCATGAAACACCCCAGAAGCGTCTTTTCTGATCACTGCACTCGGTTGACTAACCTTTCAAACTCCTTTATGTACTCTTTTACTGTCCCTATCTGTCTCAGCTTAGTTAGAATCATATCAAAGTCCTCGTACTCGGCCGGTCCAAATCTCGCGTTGAGCCCATCACAAGATTCCTCCCACGTGTAGTGCCGCTGCTTCATCCACCTGCTAAGCCACTGATAGGTATCCCCTTCCAGGTGAAAAGAAGCGATGTGTACCCACTGGTGTTTGGGAAGCTCCTGGTACTCAATAAAAATCTTGACCCTCTCGATCCATTCCAGCGGATCTCCGTTTTTGTACTTAAGAAATTCCATTCTCGTCAGCCGGGGTTGCAATGAGGACGGTGTTGCGGCGCTGCCTGTGCCTTCAGATAATCTGGAAACTGTCCCCATCACTGATTCTCCCCTGACCCCCTCTGCTTTGCATGTTAGGACCCCTGCCACAGTAGTCCTTTGCTGGAGCTTCTTCTTCCCATTTGTGCGGGCCTTGTGCGCTGCCACGCCCTCCAAAGCCATTTCCATTGCTTCCTTCTTCCTCCCAACCCACGTGAGGCTTCCACAGTTGTCGACCGCTACCTCTCCCAATATCCGCTAGGCCTTGGCTCCTTTCCTCCTCTTGCCAAGTCACCTATTGTTGTTGCTGCTGGTGAAGGTCTCCTGGATCTCTGGTGAAGCCGCCGGTTCCCTTAGAGCCCTCTCCTGGCCTCCACCTTCCTCACTGCCACTGCCCCTGCGTTCACTACCGCGGATCGACGACTGCTTTCGATCTGCTGGTCGCGTCGATCCCGTAGTCCATAGCGTTTGACGAAACTCCCTCCGCGATCCTTCACTCGGCTGGGTGTTCCCCTATGTCACTGAGATCGAGGTCGCCCTCTGTCGCCACCCCCTTGCCTCGATCGGTCACTCTCCATGCGGCTCAGCTGTTCTCTCACTTCCTTCGTGGCTTCCAGGACCGCAGCGCGCAAGCGCTATTCTCCTTCGTCGACCCTATGCGCCATTTCCTGCTTCAATGCTTCGACCAGATCACGTATTCTCTGATGCCCCTCTTACAGAGCCGTCAATCGAGTCCCGTGTGTGGCCATCGACGGGGGATTCAACTCTTTGATACCAGATGATAGCAACTACTCACACTCTATGGTTCTAAGGGTAATAATTGATTGTTATTCTCGATGGCCCCTAGGGTTGCAGTCGCAACCCCCATATACCCAATTTCTTGAACCGGATGGGCCCCATCCATAAATGCTTAGGAGGAAGGAGACACTTAATCGGTTGATTCAGTCTCCTTGACCCTTAGTCCGCTCCGGTGATAAACCACTCCAAATCGGCCTCGGGTCATATCAGTTTACTTGTTAGTTTTTCTCTTCATTTTCCTTGTATCTGTTCTTTTGTTTTTCTCTTATCTTCTTTTTCTATGTAATGAGGTTTTCCATCATATTATGCAATATTTTCTGCCACTTCCCTTAGTTTCTTCTCGTATCACTATTCATACTATTATTTTTATCTTCTTTTATTTTAATAATTTACCCTTATATGTTTTCTTTTCACAGATTCACTTTTTTCATTGTTAGTGTTTTGTTAACCATTCCTCTTGGTTATTCCTTCTTGATTATGTGTATCTTCCTGCATTTTATTAATTTACCCTTTCTTTGGTGTCAACCCTTTGTTTGATATTACTATTCAACCGGGCACGGGGCTTCGCCCTATCCCTAACTGTGACCGTGCTTCACTGCTCTTGCAAATGGGCTGCACCTCCCATGAGTTGCTAAAATGGGAAAGCTACCTCCTACTGCACAGGAGCCTAGCAAGTACTTTCCCAAGCCTTTTCATTATTTTGAAAGGCAGAAGATCAAAGCTGAAGAGCAGAAAAAGAAGGATCTTAAAGGAAAGAAGCCTGCTGTTGCTGAAGATGCTGAAGCTCCTGTCCAAGCAAAGATACAAACTGGAAAGGGCATTGTGATCAAGGAGCCTGAGCAGCAATAGGATAGAATTTTTCTTAAGTTTACTATGTAATCACTTGTATTAAAACTTTCTGTAAACTTTTGGATAATGAAAATATTGAAGTTGTTAGAACAATATGATATATGTTCAACTATTACATTAATTGTTCTGAGATAATGGTATATACATGTGTTGTTCATGCATGTTTAAGTATTTTCCCTGTCATTTATTATTGTTTTACATCATACTGTGAATTTGTTATGTATGATGTATATCATTGACTAAGGGTTATGACTTCTCCAAATAGGGGGATATTGTTGGGTACATTGGATTATATGTACCTTATTTGAAGAAGCCTCACCCTACTCAATGATATACATCAAGATGTATTTGATGTATTTTGAGTTACCTTGTGCAGGTTAAGTATTTGCAGGGAAAGCTGAAAAGTTTCCAAGTCCATGTGTCGACACCCAGAAGAAAAGTGTCGACACTTAAGATGACTTGTGTCGACACCCAGAGAAGCTGTGTCGACACTTGGAGTAATTGTGTCGACACCAGGAATGCAGAGTCGACACCAGAAGGAAAGTGTCGACACATACAGGCTGTGTCGACACACAATGAAGAAATGAACACAGAAATCAGTGTCGACACTTAGAAGGAGTGTCGACACCTAGAGGAACTTTGTCGACATCAAAAAGTGTCGACACTTGGAGGCTGTGTCGACACTCAGCAAATTTCAACAAAGTTCAAGTACAAGTGTCGACACTTGGAGGCTGTGTCGACACTCAGCAAAATTCAACAGAGTTTAAGTACAAGTGTCGACATAATGAAGAATATGTCGACACACAGCAAAAGTCTCAACACATGAAGAAAGTGTCGACACTAGGAGGTTGTGTCGACACTCAGCAAATTTCAATGAAGTCTAAGTACAAGTGTCGACACAAAGGAAATGTGTCGACACTCAGCAAAAGTTCAACACAGAAGGCATGTGTCGACACAAGCAGATGTGTCTACACACAGCAAGTATCAACACAAGAAGATGTGTCGACACAAAGGAGTTGTGTCGACACTTACAAGAAATCAACTAAGTATTCAAGAAGAAGAACTTGTGTCGACACACAGGATCAGTGTCGACACATGTTGAAGAAGCAGTGTCGAGAAGTAGATTCTACAACACAAGGAGTTGTGTCGACACCATAAAGGTTAGTGTCGACACTTAGTCTACTTGTGTCGACACTTAGTCTATAAGTGTCGACACTTAAAGACTGACTGTCTCGACACTTTCAGACAGTTACAGAGAATTCAAGAAGTGACTGGATGACTTGACTGCTGCCATTTCAGCCGGTCTACTACAACTGTCAGAACTGTCAGAAGTCTGTTAGGAACTAGATCAGTCGGTCACCATGAAGAAAGCCTATATAAAGGCTTATTCTGTCAACAGAAGATGATGATTAATGATTGAAGATTGATTAACAACAATCAGTTGAAGTGATCAGATGATCTAAGAAGTTGGAGAGAGAGAGCTCCTTCCAAGAAGACAGCTGTGGAACCAGGCTGTGAAGAAAGTGTCAGATTGAATTCTGATTCTTAAGTTAGCAGTGATTGAAGATCAACTGCATAGAGACTCAACCCTATTGTGTTCTAAATTCAAGAAGCTTTGAAGAAAGCCAAGGGAGGTTGATCTCAGCAAAGTTCTTTCAAGAACTCTTCAAGAAACCAGACAACTCTTCTCTCTAATTCTGAGTTGTAGGTTTACACATTGTAATTTTAATTTCTTGTAGGATCCTTAGAGATCTGAGTTGTAAGCCTGAATGTATAAAGGCTGAGTGGTAGGGCCTGTGTGCCTGAGTGTAGGAGATCTATTTCTCTGAGTGTAGGCCTGTTGTAGGCTGAGTGTAGGCCTTGTTGAAGGCTGAGTGTAGGTCTTGGTGAAGACTGATTTGTAGGGCTTTGAGCCTGAGTTGTAGGAACCTGATTGGGGTTCTGAGTGTAAGATCTGAGGATCTGAGGAATAGTGGAGGACTTTGGCCGAATCTAGTACACTACTAGATAGGCGAAGGGGGAAAGTGGATGTACCCAGACCTTGGGGAACCACTATAAAACTGTGTGTACTCTGTGTGTGCCTGATTCTGTGTATGTTGTGTAATGTTCTGTGAATGCTGTGATTAAATCTGCCTAAAAGTTTAAAAAGATTAAGGTCACCTATTCACCCCCCCTCTAGGTGATTAGGTACAATTTCTTTCAACCACAAGCTGTTTCACCCATTGTTTCATCCCCTCCAAAAGATATTTCTGCTCCAGTTTCTGTTATGGATGATTCACACATGCCTGATCTTGATGCATTGATCATGGCTGACATTGAAGAAGAAAATAAGACAATTGGTGCGAGCACTGTTGTGTATAGCCCTCCTGCTCCAGCTCCTGCTCCAACTCTAGTTTCAACTCCTCCTCCAGCTCCTATTCAGGCTGAAATGCCAATTGATAAATCAGTACTAAAGGCCATTGATGCCTTATATGATGCTCCTCAGGATTCTTCTGATGATGATGATGATAGTGATAACGACTCTGATGATGAGCCCTATAAAAAGAAAGTGTCTAAGAAGAGGATAGCTCCTTCACCTCATGCCCCAAAACCAAACCCAGCAAATGACACTCCTTACTATATACTCCAGAAGATTACACCTTACAAGGGCATGCCAGCATGGATGTGGCTGTTTAAGAATCAATAGAAAGAAAGGAAGAAAAGCAGAAGATATTCTCCTCCTCCGAAGAGATTCAGAAAGGACCATCCTCCTCCTCCTCCACCAGCTGCTGGTGCATCAAGTTATTCAACTCCAAGGACTACCCAGTTTCAGACCTATCAGAGACAACATGGTAGATCCTCATCTTCAGGAAGCAGCCAGCAAAGACAGTATTCATCTGGCAAGCAGCATCAAAAATAACAACATCAACAATTCCCTGAACATCAAAAGGCTGAAAGCCCCAAAAAGACCTGCTTCCCCACCTATACCATTTGAAGATCCAGAGACAGCTACAACAGCTAGGATGGCCAAATTTCAGGAACTAGTTGGTCTTTCCATGATTAACAAAGCTAAAGCTGGAGGGAAGGATTCTTCTCAATACTCTACAATGTCCAAGTACAGAAAGGAAGAACTGAACAGGTTTGTTAAGGCTAACAAGTTTTTTTTAATTTTGATGATTATATTAAACTGCATCCAGAAGCAGTAGTGCACCGGGCTACATCTCTTAATATCATTGGGGCTTGTGACATGACAATGACCAAGGCTCAAGCTGTAGATCCTAACAGGGAGATTAAGTTTACTCAGCCAGGTGAGAAGGCCAAAGAGGAAAAGTACAAGGAATAAAGGAAGAAGAAATAAATTATAAACTGATTTCAGTCTTTCTGTTATTCTAAAAACTGCTTGTTTATATTATGATACAAACCTCTGTGTATATATATCTGCTACATATTTAAATTTTTCATGCCAGATATATGTTCTATTGCTTTGTTATTAATGTGAGTCTATAATTAATGATCTTAGCCAAATAGGGGAGATTGTTGGATCCCTAGTTGGATTTGGGCTAGGTTCACTAAATTAGGATGTTTGACCCAACATGTATAGCCAGGGTCATGTATGAGTTCTAGAGTCTGGGCTGTGTCCTTAGAGTCAACACTGCTTGGACCAGCCATCAACAGACTGCAAAAAACTCAAGACTTAGAGAAATTTCAAAGACTCAGAAAATGAGTTCGACATTCGTCGAACTCAGGTCGACGAAAGTCGTGCTCAGCTCGACGAACTTAGAGACAATTCTCAGAGCTGAGCTCGATGAACTTGAATCTCAGGTCGACGAATTTCAGAGTATACTTCAACATTCCAAGTCCAGAATTCTTCACACTTAACTCCAGTCGACGAACTTAGTTCTCAGGTCGATGAACTTAGTTCTCAGGTCGACGATCTCTGGGTACTCTACTTCAACATCTTATTGTAGAAACAACTAAGTATTCTAAGTCCAGAATCACACTCCAGTCGACGAACTCACCTTCTCAGCTCGACGAACTTAGACCACAGTCTTGGCAAGATTTATCAAGTAGTAATTAAAAGTTCTCAGCTCGACGAAACTAGTTCTCAGGTCGACAAACCCAGCTCTGAGGTCGACGATTTCTGGACACGTTACTTCAACATTCTTAAGTCTAAGAAACATGGAATTCCGTTATTCAGTCGATGAAGTTATATTCTCAGCTCGACAAACTTGATGCACAAAATTGACGGGTCAAGAGAAAGAAGTTATCAGTTCTTAGGTCGATGATCTTGCATCTCAGCTCGATGAATAACTATCATCTGGTCGACGAACTTGACTTCTCTATTCAACGAACTCTGGACACAGATCGACGAATTCTGCTCAACAAATTCTGTAAAGTTCCAGACTTAGAAATTTCCCTCCCTCTGTCTCTTTTCTATTACAATTATTCCTGAGTAATCAATGCACAAATATTCTCTGAATATTACCGTTAGAAGCAAGCATTGATTACGGTCTTCATCAGGATTATTGCTTGCCTTTTTTCCATGGGATAGTTGGGGAAATCCATCAATGCAAATATTCTCCAGGCCGTCAGCATTAAATGAAGAAAGGAATTAAAATTTCAAAGGGAGATTATGTGGAAAATATAAAAGGGATTTTCTTCATCTCTCTCAAAAACAAGAACAAGAACAGATAGCAATACAAGAGAATGGAAAAACTGACACAGAAAATATACAGAACACAGAGCTCACAGGGCAACAACACTGTCAAGAGACAAGAAGCCCTAGCCCTTGACCAGAGAAAAGAATAGCAAGCTGAAGAAGAAGAAGAACATACATTCAAGATCAAGAGTCTTCTTTCTTCTACATCCTAGGATTCTTCAAAGGACAACAAACACTCAATCTATCAAAAAATTCCTAGAGTTCATCTGGTCAAAGCAAAAGTTTGAAGACCTATCACCCTGCAGCAAGTCTTCAACTTCCTAAACCATTCTATATCTCAGGGGAGCCTTTGCTAACATCATTTTCCACTAGAGTCTTCTCAGTTGTATCTGAGAAAGAGAAGACAAAATCACTCTCTCATCCCCCACTATATAAAGGGTTCTTAACTCCCTTCAATAGTTATTCCTGGTTGCAAGTCACCTGACCAAAAGACTTGAGGATTGGTTTTTGAGCACCTGATCAAAAGCTCATTGGTGGTAGTCACCTGATCAAAAACCTGAGTGGATTCCTACCAGGGTGGTAGAAGAGTGGATGTACCCAGGTTGGGGAACCAATATAAAATTCTTGTGTTGTCTGGGTTGCTCTTATCTTTTGTTCTTGCTGTGGTTGTGCTAGCTAGGTTATTGTGTTTGTGTTTTTAATTTAATTTCTGCAGCACTAGTAATAGACTGAATTAATTAGCAAAAATTTTATAAACTCTAAATACTTTATTCACCCCCTCCCCCTCCAGAGTATTTAAGATCTAACCCCTATCTTTCATCCTGGGACCTGTGGGTTATGGGCCCACCATGCTTCCGCTGCGCAGTGCTATGGCCTCTCTTTTTATTATCCAAAAAGGTATCAATTACAATGGTATTTCCTCCTTTTTATAGAATGAAGGAGATGAGAGAGATTATAATTAAGCAATGTGGGACTAAAAAATTACAAGTATATGCGGCTTTACAAAAATACAAACCGGATATGTCGTGCGGTTAAACAAGTCGGATAACCGCCCGACAACAATAGGAGGATATAATAAGCGCCATAGAGAGCAAGCTGCCACAGGAGACCACTAGACCTCCTGGTCTCCAAGTCGTCTGAGAAAAGACACTAGACAGCTGTAACACCAAACAACAACAACCCCACACACAGGCCGGCTAGATAAACCGCCAGACCGCCCATTCTCCGAACAACAACAGACAGCCCGGCCTCCATACTTCAACACTCCCCCTCAAGCGGGAGCATAGATATCAATCATGCCTAGCTTGTCGCAAATATGGAATAAGGAAGCAGACACCGGCTTGGTGAAGACGTTCGCCAACTCATTGTCGGAAGTGATGAACGGAGTATAAATCTATTTCTTCAAGATCTCTTCCCAAATAAAATGGCAGTCGACTTCTATGTGTTTTGTTCTCTCATGAAAGATCGGATTTTTGGAGATGTATATCGCGGTCTTGTTGTCACAGAACAAAGGAAAAGGGTAGTTGTAGACCTCTCCTAAGTCAAGCATGAGAGCTCATAATCATTTCAACTCACACGTGGTCGATGTCATACTGCGATATTCCGCTTCTCCACTAGACCTGGAGACCACAGACTATTTCTTGCTCTTCCAACTCACAAGATTAACTCCAAAAAACGTGCAGAAACATGATGTTGACTTGCGGTCACCTTTGTCATCAGCATAGCTCGAATCTGAGTACGCTTCAACCCTTAAGTGATCATTCTTCTGAAAAAGGAGTCTTTTCTCATGTGCTGCTTTAATATATACCAATATCCTCAGGGCTGATTGTAGATGACACTCCCTAGGAGCTTGCATGAACTGGCTCACCTTGCCAACAACATAAGAGATGTCGGGTCTGGTTACCATGAGATAAATGAGTTTGCCAAACAATCCGCCTTCTCCTCCTCCTCTACAGATCTTCTCCAATGGCATCTTCTCCTTGGTCATTCTCCTCCGCAGCTTCTTCGCCAGCTTCTACCCCACCACCCTCCACATCATCCACCTCTCAACTGTGATGCATGTCAGCTTGGCAAGCATTACCGCTCCCCCTTCCCACCAACGCACAATCGTGGCTCTTCCCGTCCATTCGATCTCATTCACTCTGACGTATGGGGTCCTGCTCCTACCCTCACCATCGGTCGGGGTAGTTCATATTTTGTCACATTTATTGATGACTTCTCTAGGTGCACGTGGGTGTATCTTTTAAAGGATCGCTCCGAACTATTCTCTGTCTGGACATCGTTTTATTATATGATTAAGACTCAGTTTGATACCTCTATTAAAATCCTTCATTCTGACAATACTATATAATATCTTAGCCATGATTTCTCCTCTTTCTGTATGCAACATGGTGTTATTCATCAAATTAGCTGTGTCTACACCTCACAGCAAAATGAGGTGGCAGAATGCAAAAACCGTCACCTCCTCGATGTCTCTCGCACTTTGATTACCCACATGCATGTTCTTTGCTCCTATTGGGGCTATGATGTCCTCCGCTCCTGCTATCTCATCAATCGCATTCCCTCCACAGTTCTCAACGGTACCACCCCATTCTCCATTCTTTATCCGAACCAGAATCTATTTCCTCTTACTCTGCGCATCTTTGGGTGCACCGTCTTTGTGCACTCTCCCACTGCCACCCATGTCAAACTCTCACCACGGGCCACTAAATGTCTCTTTCTGGGGTACTCTACCACTCAAAAAGGATATTGTTGGTATGACCTTGTTACCCTCAAGCAGTTCGTCTCTGCGGATGTCACCTTCTTTGAAAATGCATCTTACATCTCTCTCGTTTCCTCCTCTACTCCTGATGATCCTACTTCTCATATTAACCCATTTGTTCCCTCTACACCTACTGACGTTCTGCCACCTCCACCATCTCCTCCATCTCCTCTGCCATGTCCACCTCCCGTGATATCTCCCACCTCTCCGCTGCCGTCTCTCTCTACTCCCGGGCCAGCTCTCTCCACCACGGATGCTCCGGATACTGAGGAACTCGCTGACCTGGATCTCCCCATTACTCTTCGTAAAGGTGTTCGGACATGTACCCAGCACCCGCTTGCTGCTGTTGTTTCCTATGATCATCTTACCCCTTATCGCAGGGCTTTTGCACTGGCTATCTCGGCCACTGCCACCCCCGATTCCTACCTGGAGGCCCTTACTATTCCTCATGGGAAGGCTGCCATGGATGAGGAGATTTCTACTCTCACTGAACAGGGTACATGGACCCTCTGTCCTCCACACTTTGTTGGGTATTACATCCACATTAACCCAGATTTGATGAAGTCACCCTGAAACTAAGATGAATTAAGTTGTATTTGATGCTTGGTTTGAGTTATATGTTTGCAGGAATTTCACTGGGAAGTATAGACCAATGTCAGTCCACAGTGGGTCACTAAACACAGGAACTGTGCAATGTAATCCCTCATTGCATATTCCAAGGTGTTGACTCATGTGTGGTCTCTCTATTGGGATACACTTCATATTCAAGCTACTAGACTATGTGAAAGGAATTGGAAGTTGACTACTCTAGAAGAAACAGTTTTCCAAAATCAAAAATTTCTCTAAGTCTTTTACTCGAGTAGGTCTATAACTACTCGAGTAGTCTGGGTATAATTTACTCGAGTAAAAGAAACCTTGTACTCGAGTACTTAAGTGTATCTCTCGTATAGCTAAGTCACCTACTCGAGTAGACATAGTCATATACTCGAGTAGCATGCTTATATACTCGAGTAGATTACTCTTTATACCCGAGTATTAAAGGGTTCACTCACCAAAATTTTTTTAAGTCATGGAATCGAGTAAGTAAACTCACATACTCGAGTAGATAGAATCATACTCGAGTATTTCATTATACCTACTCGAGTAGTTCATTATACCTACTCGAGTAGATCATGCTTCACTCGTGTATCTTGAATTTTTCTTACTCCAGAATTTTCTAAGTCTTTTACTCGAGTAGAACTTTCACCTACTCGAGTAGATTACTTGCTCTCGAGTAGTTTAGTTCAACTACTCGAGTAGCTCTTGCTGACATCTTCAGAATTTATTCTAAGTATCTCACTCGAGTAGTACTTCATGTACTCGAGTCGTTTATGTAATATACTCGAGTAGCTTTTCCAGTACTCGAGTAGATCCTTTATGTACTCGAGTAAGTCTGTCTGCATACTCGAGTAGTTCTGTCTGCTTACTCGAGTAGTTGATTTCTACCTACTCGAGTAGCTCATCTTTATATACCCGAGTATGTTCTCTTTCATGTACTCGAGTAGTTATTCAACTACTCGAGTAGCTATTCACTTACTCGTGTATATGGCTGAACCTTCTCTGAAATCTTGCTAAGTCCTTTTCTGACGGGATTTTGAAATCACGCGGCATGATTGGTCCACGTGTACATCATTATGACCGATTATGACCGTTAGTCTCTTCTATATAAGGTCTTATCAGAAAATGACAAACCCTAAGTATTCTCTAAGCTTTCCTTGTCAATTCATTCTAAGAAAGTTCTTCAGCCGACTCCTCTCTGATTTTCGCAAAACGGAAGCCGCCGCCGCCGCCTTCTTCTCCGGCCAAAGCTTCTACTTTCAGAGGACTATTCTGAAGAAAGTTACAGATCGAGATCGACTTCGCTGACCATATTCTCTCTCGATTTCTGTAAAAGTGAGTAAATCCAGATCGAAGCCGAGAACTTCTTCACCGATTTCTGAAAGTGCTACAAAGTTGAAAAGAAGAAGATCCAGGCTATTTCATTCAGATCTGAGTGATTTACTGTTTGTATTCTTGTAAACACTTTATTAATCTTGTAGGAGAAAGTTTCTCCGAGTGTAGGAGTTTTTTTTCACTCCGAGTTTGTAGGAAGTGTTATCTTCCGAGGTGTAGATCCCTTTGTTTGGATCGAGTTTGTAGGAACTTTGTTCCGAGGGTAGGATCGATTTTTGATCCGAGATAGTGGAGTAGCCGAGTCTAGTTGATTGCTAGATCAGTGAGGGAAAGTGGATGTACCCAAGGTTGGGGAACCACTATAAATCTTGTGTCGTATGTGATATTGGTAGATAGTTCTGTGCTGTGCTCTAACAATTTTTTTTATTCCGCAAAAGACGCACAACTCACCAATTCACCCCTCTCTAGGTGATTTAGGTTGACAACCATTTTCTTTCAATTGGTATCAGAGGGAGGTTGATCGTCAAAAGGTTAACACCTTGATTAGATCCAACTCTGTTGTCTGAAAGATTCTACCATAAAATGGACAAGGGAAAAGATTTCGCCAAGCTTCCACTATGCAATAAAAATAACTTTCCAATGTGCAAAGAAAGGATAAAATTTTTCATGGAAGCTGTGGATCCAAGGATCTTCATGATCGTTGAATAAGGTCCTTACGTTCCCATGACTGTGTCCACTATCGACCCTACCAAGAAAGTTCCCAAAAAGCTAATGGATCTCGACAAAGACGAGATTGCACTTGTCTCTCTCAACAAGAAAGCTAAGAACATTATAGCAAGTGCAGTCGATGACTCGATGCTGCAGAATTTGATTCACTGTCAATCAGCTAAGGAGATGTGGCATTCCTTAGTCACTTTGATGGAAGGAACTGAAGAAGTAAGGGATGATCGGAGATCCCTTCTCAATCAAAAATTTGAAGCGTTCCGACAAGGGAACAAGGAAACAATTGCCGACACCTTTGAGAACTTCTTCAAAATTGTAAATGGCCTAAGGGTGTATGGCCGTGTCTTCACCAACGGAGAACTGAACGACAAATTCTTGAGATCCCTAACCAAGGAATGGGATAACAAGGTATGCGCCATCAGGGAGTTCAGGAAGCTAGCTGAAACGGACCCGCAAAATCTCTTTGGAAAGCTTATGTCTTATGAACTCCAAATCAATACAAGAAAAGCTGAAGAAGAGAAGGGCAGGTCTGCACTAAAGGAGAAATCTGTCGCTCTGAAGGCAGACACCTCCAGAAAGACTAAGGCTGCATCCCCCGCTCCAGCTCCAAAAGTTGACGAAGAAGAAGAAACATCAGAACCTAGCACCTTAGGATCTGAACTATCTGAAGGAGAGTTCTCCTTACTCTCAAGGCAATTCAAGAAGTTTCTCAATAAAAAGAAATAATGGAAAGGCAAGGATGCCTCATACAGAAGATCGCGACGCAATGACGATCGACAAAGAAAAGGCTCAAGCAGCCACGAAAGGTATAATACTAAACAGAACAAATACGTTTCAACTGACATCATTTGCTACTGCTGTAATAAGCCAGGTCACGTCATTGCTAACTGCCCTCACAAGAAGAAGGAGGGTGGTAGAAGAGAAGACAAGAAATCCTCACACAACAAGAAAAGGAAAGAGAAGAGCCTCATAGCCAAAAGGAGCAAGACTCTTAGCGACTCCGACTCATCTGAGTCAAGCGAAGAAGAAGAAGCTTACTTTGGGCTAATGGCTCAAACAGAAGATGAACAAGAGCCCCAGTTCACTGGGAAGGTAAACTCTCACACCCTTCTCTCAGAGTCTGAAGTCTCTGAACATGATTGCGAGGGTAGCTCCTCTGACGATGAGTCAGAATTGATGGTCCAGTACAAGGAGTTAATCATGGCTTACGACAAATGTCGTCGAGTCGTGAAGACTCAGGCTAAAGAGATCAAATCTTTAAAAGCCGAAGAGAGCAACTTGAGAGATAAAGTCCCAAAGACTGACTCCCTCGAGGAAAACTTCAATAATACTATTGAAGAATATAACAAGGCTCTTGAGAACCTTGACCTGAAGGAGAAGATCATCAAAGGATTGGAAGCCGAACTTGCGGCTGAAAGGAAACTTTTTGAGAGTTTCTCGAAGCCCAAAATAGTTCTTCCATTCGTTGCTGAATTCTCAGCAAAGGCCAAGGGAGCTGGACTAGGCCATGAAGAGGCTCCTACTAAATCCTCTAGGAGAAACAAGAATCAACGGAAAAATAAGGCCGCCAAAAAGGCCTTAGTCGAAGAAAAGGGAAAAGCCCCTCAAAATCAAACTAGATTCAAAAAGGTCATCTTTCCATCAAATGAGTTTGATTTTGACTCATCATACGGGCACTTTGCTAGGCCTACTTTTGTAGAGCCAAAGTACCGCTATCAAGGATGGGCTAGACCCCGAAACTTTGGCGAAAGTGTCTTTAAGGCACCTTATGAAGAAGTTGTTCTTCAGAGCTATGGCCCTTTCAATCATGGGCACAACTTCAAGAAGGCACCAAAGACAAAGCCTGTTGTAGAGAAGCCCACAAAGGAGAAGAATCCATGTGTTTGCCATCATCATGAGGCATCTTCCTCCAAGAATGCTACCCCTGCTAGACCTAAGTTCCAAAAGGTCAAGCAGGAGATCTTGAGGCAAAGGTACAATAGATTTGACTGTTGGTGCTGTGGCAAGGTTGGTCACTTCGACATGGATTGCTGGTTCAATTCCAGAAACGCTGCAACCCCTCATGTCAGCAATATGAGAAGGACTGCTCATAATGTTAACACTCGTAGGGGGAGCACTCTAACCCGAGACCAAATACCCAAACGTGTTTGGGTTCCTAAGGTAAATTGATTGTGATTGCAGGGATGTCCAAAGGCCAACAAAACGCCTATCTGGTACTTGGACAGCGGATGCTCTCGGCATATGACCGGGACTAGAAGCCTCGTTCAGAACTTTACCCCAGTCGTGAACGGACCAAAGGTCATCTTTGGAGGTTCAGACGGTGGAATTACTAGAGTCTATGGTATGATTACTAACGATAATGTATCCTTCTCGGATGTGGCCTATGTCGAAGGATTGGAACACAATCTCATTAGCATAAGCCAACTCTGCTATAAAGGATACATAGTTGAGTTCCATGCTGATAAGTGCTTGATAAAATCCGTTGAAAATATGGAAACGATTCTATCCGGCACTCGAAGCAGGAACATTTTCTGTTTAAACTTCATCTGTATAGATTCCTCTACACCAGTGTGTCTTTTAGCAAAAGATAGTGCGTCTCTTGGTGACCAATGTCATAAGAGACTAGCACATATTAATTTCAAAACAATTAATAAACTATTTTCAATTAACTTAGTACGTGATGCCCCAAATGTCAAATGCGTCAAAGACAGACCTTGTCATGCGTGCGTAAAAGGCAAGCAAACAAGGGCTACCTTTAAAAGCATTATTGGCAAAGACTTTAACAGATGTCTCCATCTATTGCACATGGACTTATTTGGTCCACTGCAGATTAGAAGTTTGGGAGGTAAGGACTATACATTGGTAATTGTTGATGACTACTCGCGCTTTGCGTGGGTGTTCTTTCTGAAACACAAGTCAGATACCTTCGACATTTTTACTAATTTTGTCAGGCAAGTCCAGAAAGAATACAACTGCTCCATAGTCAAAATCAGAAGTGACAATGGAACAGAGTTCAAATCTGGGGCCATGACAGAATTCTGTGAAAGCTTAGGTATCTTTCATGAGTTTTCCTCTCCTCGTACTCCACAGCAAAATGGAGTGGCTGAGAGAAGGAACAGAACACTCATAGAGGCCTACAGGACCATGTTAAGTGATGCTTCACTACTGGAGTACTTCTGGGCTGAGGCCGTCAACACTGCATGCCACGTGCAAAATCGAGCACTCATAAACAAAGACCACAATAAGACACCTTACGAACTTCTGAAAGGCAGGAAACCAACAATCTCTTACTTTATAATCTTTGGCTGTAAATGCTTCGTACTTAACAATGGTAAGTATCATACCACCAAGTTCAGCGAAAAGAGCTTTGAAGGTATTTTTGTAGGATATAGTAGCCATAGTAAGGCATATAGGATATTTAATAGAAAAACCATGGTGGTGGAAGAATCGATACATGTTGTATTTGATGAGACGAGCTTGCTGCAAAGCAATCCGTCTAGTGTGCTCATTGAAGATGCAGGTGAAAAGCTGAAAGAAACTAGCTTGGATGATCCGTCTGAAGACAAAGGCGAGAAGTTCATTAAGATCACCACTCCAACTCCCATTGGAGAGGCTGATGATCAAAATGAAGAAGTCATCCAGGATGAAGAAATCACTCCGATGCTTGAAGATAATCCAGATGCAAGAACACTAGAGCTCAGACATCTGAAGGATCACCCCATGGACCAGATCATAGGAGATACCCGGGATGGTGTCAGAACTCGGAGAGGTACAACTAATGAGAATCTTCATTTGAGTTTTCTCTCACAGGTTGAACCAAAGAAATTTGAGGAAGCAAACTCAGACGCATCATGGATAATGACAATGGAAGAAGAGCTAAATCAGTTCAAGCGCTGCAATGTGTGGATGCTGGTTCCAAGACCCAAAGGAAATAACATCATTGGAACAAAATGGGTCTACAGGAACAAGATGGATGAAGACGGAACTATCATAAAGAATAAGGCCAGACTAGTCGCTAAAGGCTATCGTCAAGAAGAAGTAATTGACTTCGACCAGACATATGCTCCAGTGGCGAGGCTGGAGGCAATAAGGTTGTTCCTAGCATATGCTGCTTTCAAAGGCTTCACCGTCTATCAGATGGACGTGAAGTCGGCCTTCCTGAATGGTAACATAAAGGAGGAAGTGTATGTGGAACAACCTCCAGGTTTCGTTGATCCTAACTTTCCTGACCATGTCTATTTTCTGCACAAGGCCCTATATGGTCTGAAACAAGCTCCTAGAGCTTGGTATGAAATGCTGTCTACCTTTCTACTTGAGAACAAGTTCACAAGGGGAAAGATAGACAAGACATTATTTCTTAGGGAAATAAAAGGCGAGATTTTACTAGTGCAAATCTATGTCGACGACATTATTTTTGGCTCTACAGATGACAACATCTGCAAAAAGTTCTCAAAACTTATGCAAGGGAAGTTTGAAATGAGCAGTATGGGCGAGCTGAAGTATTTCTTAGGGCTTCAGGTGAAACAATCTGAAGATGGAATTTTCATCTCACAGACCAAGTTCACCAAAGAACTAATTAAGAAATTCAGAATGGAGAACGCAACCTCTATGAGGACTCCAATGGGATCAACTATGTCTGTGGATAAGGATGAAAAAGGGAAACCTTTTGATGAAACCAAGTACAGAAGCATAATTGGATCCTTGCTCTACCTTACTGCCAGTAGGCCTGACATAATGTTTTCAACATGTGTCTGTGCTAGATTTTATGTGAACTCTAAGGAATCTCACTATGCTGCTGCAAAGCGGATCCTGAGATACCTTAAAGGCACACCAAATCTTGGCTTATGGTACCCAAGAAGTAATGACAGCGAACTAATTGGATTTTCAGATGCAGATTTTGCAGGTAGCAAAGACGACCGGAAAATCACCTCAGGGACTTGCCAATTCTTCGGAAGAAGGCTTATCTCCTGGAGTAGCAAGAAGCAGAACTGTGTCGCAATCTCAACGGCCGAGTCAGAGTATATCTCTGCAGGCAGTTGTTGCGCACAGTTGCTATGGATAAAGAATCAGTTCGAGGACTACAACCTGCAGTTTAAGGTAATTCCCTTGTACTGTGACTCCTCCGGCAGAATTGCAATAGCCCACAATCCAGTCTCCCACAGCCGGACAAAGCATATCGAGCTAAGGTATCACTTCATCCGGGAACATGTGGAGCATTGAGACATAGATCTCCAATATGTGCCCACAGATAGGCAAGTTGCAGATATCTTCACAAAACCGCTAGACGAGACCAAATTCTCGTTCTTCAAGACAAAGCTTGGGATGCTCAACAAAGAGGACTAAAGAAGGCTGGATGACTAAGAAGCAAGTAATTGCAAGGTGTTAGTCAAAATCTACTTTTTCTCAATTTTTTCAAAATTAAACTCGAGAAGCATGAGACATACTCGAGTATGTGACTTCCCTACGCGAGTCAAGGCAGACCTACTTGAGTATAAGACTGTGCCTACTCGAGTATCTACTGACCTACTCGAGTATAAGACTGTGCCTACTCGAGTATCTACTGACCTACTCGAGTATAAGATTGTGCCTACTCGAGTATCTACTGACCTACTCGAGTATAAGACTGTGCCTACTCGAGTATCTACTGACCTACTCGAGTAAGTCATTTACCTACTCGAGTAAGTCACCTATCTACTCGAGTCCTTTTCTCCACCTACTCGAGTACTCTCTACAGACCTACTCGAGTAACTCCTGTCGACCTACTCGAGTAACTCCTGGCGACCTACTCGAGTAACTCACTTACCTACTCGAGTAGTCTATCTCTTTCTCGTGTTCTGTTCCCAGATTTTGAAATTTATTCTATTCGCCACCCAAGGCTAAATGCCGCCTCTTCCTTTAAATTAATTAGCGGTAATTTAAGAGTTATATATATATGAAATTCCGAAAACTCAAACCTACACACCATCATTTCTTTCTCTCGAGTACCCTCTTCCTCTTCGCCTACCCTGCCGACTCGCCTACTCTCCTTCGCCGCTGTTGTAGAGCCGCCTCTCTCACTTTTTCTAGTCAATCGCATCCATGGCGGCTTCCTCCAAGATCGGCGTCGGCTCTGAACTAGTCACCGAAGGTATTGCAGAGCTCTCCGATGATTTCCACAACCTCCTCATCCTCCTCGACACCGCCGGCCTCTCCTTCATTCTTCAGGAACCCTGTCGCGTTCTATTCCCCGAAGTTGCCGAATTCTTCTCCAATCTCAAGGTCCGAAGAAATGGAAAAGTCCTAAAATCCAAAGTGAAGGGTTTGAAACTCAAGTTCACCAAGACCTCTGTCTCTCAGCTTCTCCGTTTTCCGCTTGTTGATGAGGAAGATGAATTAGATGATGAAGACTCTGACCGCACAGCTCTTTTCTATGGCATTTCTCCTGATGCTCAGTATATTAAGAGGTCAGACATGAACGCTGAAGAAAAATTTCTAGTTGATATTATTGGCAAAATTATCTTGTGCAAGACTCACTCCATCAGAGACATTCCCTTATACTTCTTCGATATAATGCAAGCAATTATCTGCCGCAAGAAATACCAATTTGGTATGCTGATTTTGGGCAAAATCAAGGACAGCATGAAGTCCCCCAACTACGCTAGAATCATCTCTCTGCTCCTCCATGCCACAAATCCTGAAGTCTTCAACCTCTCCAAAGGGACCCCACTTCACCACATGGAGAAGGTCTCCATCTCTTCAATTCAGAGATGGGATCTCAAGCTAAAGAATTCTGCCCAAGCTGCAAAGGTTTCAGAAATTCCAGAAGTTCCAGCTGCAGAGGACAGGACTCTATCTCCCTCTCCTCATCATGTGGCCAGCTCCTCTGGTGCACCAAGTGAGGGGGAGCATGCTCCTTCTAGCCAAGTCAGGAAGCCCTCTCCTCAGCCAAAAATTCCATCCCAACCTCATACTCCACAGAGTCCAGCTACTCCTTCAGATCAAGTACCTCAAGACACTCTTCTGTCCACAGCTGCTGCTATAGATGCCATGATTGCAGAGCTTTCTGAAGATGTGCTTCCCCCTCCTCCTCTATCTCCTCCAGCTCCAACCACTGAATATCACAAGGACTTTTCTCCAGCACAGTCTCCTGCTCATTCTCCAGCCAGAACTCCAACACCTTCTCCAAATCCTCCAGCATACAAGCCAGACACCATTTTTATTTATGATGAGCCGCCTTCTCCTGAGCCAGCTGAGGCCCCTCTCAGAACTCTAGACTTCTCCCTTCCTCAGGATACAGAAGAAGGAGTTTCTCTCTCTCCTACCACCAGAGCTCACAGCTCTGTGATAATTGAAAATCTAGCTCCTTGGGTACCTCCTTCTCTCCCTACTGCTGCTCCCTCTACTGCTGCTGTTACTGTCTCCTCCTCCTCAGATTTGCTGCAACACATCACAATTCTTCTTCAAGAACAAAGACATCATTTTGACACCTCTCTAAAGGTGGTCACTGACAAGGTAACTGCTCTTGAGTCTGAGATGAGCAGAGGCTTTGCTGAAATTCAGCATAACACTGACAAGCTAAAGTACCTATTCCATCTTGGTGGCAAAGCCCTTGACCATACTATCACTAGTGTGGGCAATGTTATGGAACAAGGTGTCACCCTGGCCAACAATCAGATGTAACTAGACAAGAGGAATGAAGCCAACAATATGAAGATCTGTGAAGAAGTAGGCCTTTTCAAAGATGATGCCATATCCCAGCTATCTGTTAAAATCAGAAAGGGGGAGGGTTTGATAAAAGAACTCAAAGAATAGGTAGAAAAATCTACTGCTCAGAAGACAGATGAATGACAAGCTCATGTGAAGACCATTCATGCTGATGTGCTAGCCCAAATACAGAGTGTCAAATTTCACACATATGACACTGCTGTCTGGATGCACAATCGGATCCTGCCAGATCTTGCAGTTGACCCAAACATCATTCCACATCATCTCAACCCTCTAGCTACAAATGTCACTGCCCCAGCTGTTCCTCTGCAACCCACCTTCTATCCCAAGCCTGGAGACTCAGTTGCTCCTCCAGATACTTATGTTCCAGGCTTGGAAGAAGATCCTGCTGATATATTCCTTCAAGCTCCTCCAGAGATCAGAACCTCCAAGAAGAAAAGGAAGTATGGTGAAGGCCCCTCTACTAGCAGGACTGCTCCTTCCAAAGCCACTGAACATGCTGAAGCCTGGTCTCCAACCTCCAAGTCTCTAATTTTGGACACACGAAGGATAGTTTTGGATCTAAATGAGAACATGAACATTCATTACAGTTCCTATGAATGAGAGTTATATGAAAAATCTATGCTAAAGGAGGATCCATGACGGAAAGTTTGGGAGAAATAATCCTGCTGCTCCTCCAAGGCCTCCTAAATATTTCCCTAAGCCTTTCAGCTACCTAAGGAGACAGCAAGAAAAGATGTATAAGCAGCAATCCCAAGCCTAAACCTAAAAGATGTTGAGAGATTGAATTGACAAGTTGTAGACTTGATGTTTTTGGAAATTTACATATATACAATTCTTCATTCCTGTCTAATTATCCTTTTCATTGTCTATTGCTTACCTGCTCATGCTTTTCTACTTAGTTTCTTTTATGTCCATAATTCACCTTAGTGTAAAGGGTTCTGACTTCAACAAATAGGGGGAGATTGTTGGGTATTACATCCATATTAACCCAGATTTGATGAAGTCACCCTGGAACTAAGATGAATTAAGTTGTATTTAATGCTTGGTTTGAGTTATATGTTTGCAGGAATTTCACTGGAAAGTGTAGACCAATGTCAGTCCACAGTGGGTCACCAAACACAGGAACTGTACAATGTAATCCCTCATTGCATATTCCAAGGTGTTGACTCATGTGTGGTCTCTCTATTGGGATACACTTCATATTCAAGCTACTGGACTATGGGAAAGGAATTGGAAGTTGACTACTCTAGAAGAAACAGTTTTCCAAAATAAAAAATTTCTCTAAGTCTTTTACTCGAGTAGGTCTATAACTACTCGAGTAGTCTGGGTATAATTTACTCGAGTAAAAGAAACCTTGTACTCGAGTACTTAAGTGTATTTCTCATGTAGCTAAGTCACCTACTCGAGTAGACATAGTCATATACTCAAGTAGCATGCTTATATACTCGAGTAGATTACTCTTTATACCCGAGTATTAAAGGGTTCACTCACCAAAAGTTTTCTAAGTCATGGACTCGAGTAAGTATACTCACATACTCGAGTAGATAGAATCATACTCGAGTAGTTCATTATACCTACTCGAGTAGATCATGCTTCACCCGTCTATCTTGAATTTTTCTTACTCCAGAATTTTCTAAGTCTTTTACTCGAGTAGAACTTTCACCTACTCGAGTATATTACTTCCTCTCGAGTAGTTTAGCTCAACTACTCGAGTAGCTCTTGCTGACATCTTCAGAATTTATTCTAAGTATCCCACTCGAGTAGTACTTCATGTACTCGAGTCGTTTATGTAATATACTCGAGTAGCTTTTCCAGTACTCAAGTAGATCCTTTATGTACTCGAGTAAGTCTGTTTGCATACTCGAGTAGTTCTGTCTGCTTACTCGAGTAGTTGATTTCTACCTACTCGAGTAGCTCATCTTTATATACCCGAGTATGTTCTCTTTCATGTACTCGAGTAGTTATTCAACTACTCGAGTAGCTATTCACTTACTCGTGTATATGGCTGAACCTTCTCTGAAATCTTGCTAAGTCCTTTTCTGACGGGATTTTGAAATCACGCGACATGATTGGTCCACGTTTACATCATTATGACCGATTATGACCATTAGTCTCTTCTATATAAGGTCTTATCAGAAAATGACAAAACCTAAGTATTCTCTAAGCTTTCCTTGTTAATTCATTTTAAGAAAGTTCTTCAGCCGACTCCTCTCTGATTTTCGCAGAACGGAAGCCGCCGCCGCCGCCTTCTTCTCCGACCAAAGCTTCTACTTTCAGAGGACTATTCTGAAGAAAGTTACAGATCAATATCGACTTCGCTGACCATATTCTCTCTCGATTTTTGTAAAAGTGAGTAAATCCAGATCGAAGCCGAGAACTTCTTCACCGATTTCTGAAAGTGCTACAAAGTTGAAAAGAAGAAGATCCTGGCCGTTTCATTCAGATCTGAGTGATTTACTGTTTGTATTCTTGTAATCACTTTATTAATCTTGTAGGAGAAAGTTTTTCCGAGTGTAGGAGTTTTTTTTTTCACTCCGAGTTTGTAGGAAGTGTTATCTTACTAGGTGTAGATCCCTTTGTTTGGATCGAGTTTGTAGGAACTTTGTTCCGAGGGTAGGATCGATTTTTGATCCGAGATAGTGGAGTAGCTGAGTCTAGTTGATTGCTAGATCGGTGAGGGAAAGTGGATGTACCCAAGGTTGGGGAACCACTATAAATTTTGTGTCGTCTGTGATATTGGTAGATAGTTCTGTGCTGTGCTCTAACAATTTTTTTATTCCGCAAAAGACGCACAACTCACCTATTCACCCCCCTCTAGGTGATTTAGGTTGACAACCATTTTCTTTCACACTTCAACACAGATGTCGTTGGCTGCTGCCGGGTCTTTGTTGTCAAATTCCATCCCGATGGCAGCATGGATCGCTATAAGTCCTGCATGGTGGCCAAATTCTTCACTCAGACCTATGGTGTTGATTACTTTGACACCTACTCTCTTGTTGCTCGTCTCAGCACCATTCGGCTCCTTCTCTCTGTCGCTGTCAACAGGGATTGGCTCATTTCACAGCTGGATATTAAGAATGCTTTTCTCTACAGTGATCTACATGAAGATGTTTATATGGAGCAACCTCCTGGGTATATTGCTCAGGGGGAGACATGAGTATGCCTGCTAAAGAAGGCTATCTATGGCCTCAAGCAGAGCCCCCGTGCCTGGTTTGTCAAGTTTAGCGGCATTGTTGCGGCCATTGGTTTTGCAAGAAGTTCAGCCGATCACTCCTTGTTCGTTTGGAAAACCTCCTTTGGTCTAGTAGTTCTTGCGGTTTATGTTGATGACATTCTTCTTACTGACGATGACCAGGATGGGGTAACTCTAACAAAGAAACAACTCCGTCAACACCTGGTCATAAAGGATATGGGCTCCCCGAAATACTTTCTGGGGATTGAAATCTCTAGGAAGTCCAACTCCATGGTCCTTTCCCAACGGAAGTATGCTCTTGATCTTCTAGAGGAGGCAGGATTGACTGGTGCTAAACCTGTTCATTGTCCCATGGCTGCTAGAGAACACAAAACATGGACAGATGACTCTCCTTTTCTATCCGATCTTACGAGGTACCGGCGTCTGGTTGGCAAACTCATTTATCTCACGGTAACCAGACCCGACATCTCTTATGCTGTTAGCAAGGTGAGCCAGTTCATGCAAGATCCTAGGGAGTGTCATCTACAATCTGCCCTAAGGATATTGGAGTATATTAAAGCGGCACTAGGGAAAGGACTCCTTTTTCAGAAGAATGGTCACTAAAGGGTTGAAGGGTACTCATATTCGAGCTATACTGATGACAAAGGTGACCGCAAGTCAACATCAGGTTTGTACACGTTTGTTGGAGGCAATCTTGTGCGTTGAAAGAGCAAGAAACAATCTGTGGTCTCCAGGTCTACTGCAAAAGCAGAATATCACAGTATGACATCGAACACGTGTGAGTTGAAATGGTTACGTGCTCTCATGCTTGACTTAGGAGAGGTCTACAACTATCCTCTTCCTATGCTCTGTGACAACTAGGCCGCGATATACATATCCAAAAATCCGGTCTTTCATGAGAGAACAAAACACATAGAAGTTGACTGTCATTTTATTCGGGAAGAGAACTTGAAGAAACAGATTTGTACTCCATTTGTCACTTCCGACAACGAGTTGCGGACGTCTTCACCAAGCTGGTGTCCGCTTCCTTTTTCCACATTTGCGACAAGCTGGGCATGATTGATATCTATGCTCCAGCTTGAGGGGGAGTGTATAAGTATGGAGGCCGGGGGGTCTATTGTTGTTCGGAGACCGGGCGGTCTGGCAGTTTATCTAGCCGTCCTGTGTGTAAGTCTGTTGCTGTTTGGTGTTCCAGCGGTCTGGCGGCCTATCTCAAATGACTTGGAGACCGGGCGGTCTAGCGGTCTCCTGTGGCGGCTTGCTCTCTATGGCATTTATTCTCTCCTCCTATTGTTGTCGGGCGGTTAGCCGGCTTGTCTAACCAGACGACCTGTCCGGTTTGTATTTTTGTAAAGCCGCATATACTTGCAAATTTTTAGTCCCACATTGCTTAATTGTAATCTCTCTCATCTCCTCCATTCTATAAAAGGGAGGCTACACCAATGTAATTGATACCTTTTTGGAAAATAAAAATTTTGTTACTCCAAATTTCTGGTCTACTTATTTCTGTTCGCACACTACCATTGCTGCTCTGAAACAAAATCCCACACATGACACTCCATACTACATTCTACAAAATATCACTCCATATCCTGGGATGCCAGCATGGATGTGGCTTTCTAAAAAATGAACAAAAAGCTAGAAAGAAAAGCAGGAGGTACTCTCCTCCCCCTCCTCGAAGACACTGGATAGGTCCTCCTCCTCCTCCTCCACCTTCTACTGGTGCTTCAGGTAGCACTTCTCAGAGGTATGCCTCTTATGCTCAAACTTATCATAGACATCATGGTAGATCCTCAACATCTCAAGGAAATAGCCAGCGGAGGTATTCCTCCAACAAGCAACATTAGCAACAGCAACATCAATAATAACAACATCAACAACAACAACATCAAGCTCCTGAAACACAAAAAGTTGATAATCCTAAAAGGCTAGAGTCTCCACCTATACCATTTATGGATCCAGAAACTGAGACAACCTCAAGAATGGTCAGGTTCCACGAACTTGTTGGACTTTGAATGATCAATAAAGCTAAAGCTGAAGGGAAAGATCCATCCCAATACATAACAATGTCTAAATATAGAAAGGAAGAATTAAAAAGGTATGAAAAAGCTAATAAATTCTTTAATGTATATGCTTACATGAATCTGCAACCAGGGGCTGTTGTGCCTAGAGCTACATCTCTTAATATAATTGGAGCTGCTAATATGATAATGTCCAAGAGGCAAGCAGCTAATCCAAATAGAGAAATACGATTTACACAGCCTTCTGACAAAGAGGAAGATGACAAGCACAAGGAAAAGCTGAAGAAGAAGAAGTGAGAATATTTTGTTTTTGTGTGTTTGAACTCTTTATCTATTTACTGTCACAAAGCTAATATGTAAATATCTGCTGCATATTTCAATTTTTCTGTCAGATATATTGTTCCTGCTTTGTGAATGTCTTTATTTCATTTGTATTTGTGACCTCACCCAAATAGGGGGAGATTATTGGATCCCTAGTTAGATTTAGGCTAGGTTCACTAACTAGGATGATTGACCGACCATGTATAGCTAGGGTCATGTCTATATCCTAGAGTTTAGGCTAAGTCCTTAGAATCAACCACACATGAACCAGCAAACTGAAGATAGCAGAAGCCTCAAGACTTAGAAGAAAATGAAGTTCAAAAAGTGAGTTTGACGTTCGTCGAACTCAGCTCGACGATAGTCGTGCTCTGCTCGACGAACTCAGAGTCAATTCTCTGAGTTGAGCTCTACGATTTTTGAGCTCAGGTCGACAAACTCCGGCATTTCAACTTCAACTCATTATGTCCAGAATACTTTCTCTGAACTCATGTCGACGAAGACAAGCTATCAGTTCGATGATCTTGGACTACAGAATTTAGAAGCTTTTCATAAAAAGCAGTTAACTGATCTCAGGTCGACGAACTTGGATCTCAGGTCGACGAACAAGAATTCTCTGGTCGAAGAACATGATCTTTCTAGTCGACGTACTTTGATCTCAGGTTGACAAAATCTGTTCTCTGGTCGACGAATTCTATGCAGTTCCAGACTTAGAATCTTCCTCATTTTATCCTTATTCTCTAGCAGTAATTCATGATTAATTAATGCTTATATTCTCGGAATATAGCCATTAGTGGCAGCATTGATTATGGTCTTCATTAGGTTAATTACTTTCTCTTTTTAATGGGACAGTTGGGGAAATTCATTAATGAAAATATTCTCTCTAGCTGATTTTCATTCTCCAGGCCATCAACAATTAATGCAGACAATTCGAAATTAAAAGGAGAATTTAATAGAGATATAAAAAATAGATTTTCTTTTCGGTCGACAAGGAGGATATAAAGAATATACAGAAAATACACAGTACTAAGTACATAGAGAAGATTCACAGAAACATTCTAGATCATCTACTTCTCTGTACAGAAAACATTCTATTTTCTCCTTGACCTCTCTAAAGAAGAAGAAGAAGAAGAACAACTGCCAATCAAGAGTCTTCTTCAATCTTCAACTCCAGGAGTTTTTAAGGATAACATATTAAAATCAGTCAGGAGTTTCTGGATTTTCACAAGTCAAGGAAGAAGACCTACTACACCCTGAGCAAGACTCCAAGTGATATGAAAAGCAGTTCTTGACAACAACAATCCACTTGTATTCTCAGCTATTTGAGAAAGAGAAGACATCATCAATCTCTCTCCCCCATCTGTAAAAAAGGTTTATTAACTCCCTTCAAAAGTTTATTTTGGTTTTTAAGCACCTGATCAAAAGCTCATTGGTGGCAGTCACCTGATCAAAACTTGCTAGTGGATTCCTACCAGGGTAGTAGGAGAGTGGATGTACCCAGGTTGGGGAACCACTATAAAATTTCTTGTGTTATCTGGTTGCCCTTTTTCTTATTGCTCTTGTTGTGCCTGTGATAGATTAGGCTAGTTGTGTTGTGGTAGTTTAGCTTAGATTATCTTTTCTCTGTTAATTTTGGTATCACCTTTTTATTACTCTAATAATTTGTAAAACAACAAAAAGATTTTTATTTACTCTATTCACCCCCCTCTAGAGTAAATCAGGTCTAATGACATCTTTCAAAAAGGATGGTTTGAAGGAAGGATGCTCATAGGAGTACTTCAAGAAGATGTTGCTCAAGAAGTTCTTGTCGTTGGTCGAGCTGGACCGTTTGATGAACAATTTCCTGCATTTGAAGCAGAGACAGCTCACAGTGAGCGAATATGAGATCGAGTTCAGTAAATTGAGCTGATTTTCTCCTGATATGGTAACTTCGAAAGAAGGGAGAGTGAAGCGCTTTCTTGGAGGATTAAGAAGCGATGTCAAACAATTAGCATGCGCTTACAGAGCGGAAAGTTATGCTGAGGCATTGGAAGCCGCATTGAGGGTTGAGGCGATTGAAAATGCCAAGAATCGAGGTGCTGCAATATTGAAAGATTAGAGGAAAGGTGATGAAGATTGAAGATTTAGGGCATCTGGCCCCTCTTTGAAGAAGAAAGTATAGAAGTATGTAGCTTTTGTGGTCGATCAGGCCACCCCTTTGAAAGGTGTTTCAAGATGACTGCCACTCTGAAGCAGCAGTAGGTGCTCACCATCCAAGGTGCACCCAAAAGTGATCTTGTGTGCCCGATCTGTGCAAAGAAGGGTCATGATGTCAGTCGCTGCTGGTCTAAGGATAAGACATGCTTCGAGTGTGAGCAAAAGGGGCACCTGAAGTCTTCTTGCACCCAGGCTCAGACTCTACTATAGCCTACCCCACTTCGGGCTCTTCAGCCACCGCCAAATTAGGACAAAGGGAAAGGAAAGCTAAACATTGTGACCAGAGAGGAGGCTCAGACCTCTACCAAAGTGATTTCAGGTTAGACCCTGGTTTAGTTTTATTTCTTTATCCTCTTTAGTTGCCCTAGTTTTCGTTCATTCAGTTATGTATGCTACGGTTTTATGGGAGTTTAAGGTGCAGAATAGGTGGGCGTTCTTTTCTATTCGAGTGCCACCCATTCCTTTGTGGCCCAGAGGTTTGTAGGTAAACATTATTTGAACATGGATCTGTTAGGACACTAATTCAACGTCAGGCTTCCCTCCGGTGAATCGGTAATATCTAATCAAGGAGTTCTGAAATGCCCTATTTATCTAGGTGATTTCCTAGACTTTGCGGATCTGATGGTGTTAGATCTGATGGTGTTGTATCTGGCGGACTTTTATGTGATTTTGGGCAAGGACTGGCTGTCAAAGTATGATGCGGTTATCCAGTGCAAGGCAAAGCGACTTGATTTCAGGATGGACAATGTCCAACCTATGAGTGTCTATGGTTTTCAGCACAGGGTTTCCACTATCATTTCAACGGTATGTGCTTGTCGTGGTATCGAGTCTAGTTGTGAGGCATTTTTGGTTTCTATTTCTGCTTTGGAAACTGCTTTTGTTACACCATATCTTGAGGATGTCTCGGTTGTTCGAGAGTTTCCAGATGTTTTTCCTAATTTTCTTCCAGGACTTCCTTTGGTGAGGGTGATAGAGTTTGTGATAGATCTCGAGACAGGTACTCGTCCTATTGCCAAAGCACTGTACCGCATGGCTCCGCATGAGTTGGATGAGTTGCGTACTTAGCTTGATGAATTGCTGCAGTGTGGATTTATTAGACCATGTTCTTCCCCATGGGGTGCTCCCATATTATTTGTAAAAAAGAAGGATGGATCGATGAGGCTTTGCATCGATTACAGAGAATTGAACAAGGTGACCGTTAAAAATAGATATCCCCTGCTGAGTATTGATCATCTGTTTGATCAGTTGCGTGGTAGCTCGGTATTTTAAAATATTGATCTTCGCTCAGTCTACCACCAGTTGAGAATTTGTGAGGCAGATATTCCACGGAGTGCTTTCCGATCGTGACATGGACATTTTGAGTTTTTGGTGAAGTCCTTTGGGTTGACTAATGCACCCTCTGCATTCATGGATTTAATGAATTGAGTGTTCAAGAATTTCTTGGATCGTTTCGTGATCGTGTTCATAGATAACGTCCTAGTGTATTCCCGCAGTTTTGAGCAGCATACTCAACATTTGCGAATTGTTTTGTCGACCCTGAGGGAGCATATGCTTTACGCGAAGTTGAGCATGTGTGAGTTCTGGCTATCTCAGGTGTCGTTTCTGGGGCATGTTGTAAACAAGGATGGTATTTTCGTTGACCCGACCAAAATTTCTGCTGTGATGGAATGGGAGATACCTTCTACACCTAAGGAAATTAGGAGTTTCCTAGGCCTGGCTGGCTATTATAGATGATTTGTGGAAGGGTTTTCAGTGTTGTCTGCTCCTTTAACTAAACTTACCCAGAAGAATACTGCTTTTTGTTTGGAGTGATAAGTGTGAAGAAGATTTCTAAGAGTTGAAGAAGAGATTTTGTACTGCTCCAGTCTTAGTCGTGCCTACCGAAGCGGTTGACTACACTGTGTATGTGGATGCATCACATATTGGACTTGGCTGTATTTTGATGCAAGATGGAAAGCTGATCGCATATGGATCAAGACAATTGAAGATTCATGAAAGAAACTATCCTACGCATGATTTGGAGTTTGTTGCAGTAATTTATGCACTGAAGCTTTGGAGACATTTATTATATGGCGCACTGTGCAAGATCTATACAGACCATAAGAGTTTAAAGTACGTCTTCACTCAGAAGGAATTAAATCTATGCTAGCGTCGGTGGTTAGAATATGTGGCAGATTATGATGTGGAAATCCTTTATCACCCAGGAAAGGTTAACGTGGTAGCCGATGCTTTGAGTAGAAAGATCGCCAAAATTTTTAATTTCTATGTGCAATCATTGGTAGAATTCTTGTTGATGGACATTGAGGTTGAGAATAATGTTGTGCCTGCTAGGTTGGAAGCAAAAGAGCCCTCTTGGATTTCCCTTACTAGAGCACACCAAAAGGATGATCCGAATTTGTTGCATCTCCGGAATAGAACTGAGAAGGGAGAGCTACCTAATTTCTCCTTGGATGAGTTGGATACCTTAAAGTATCGGGGTAGATTTTGCATTCCCACTTTTGGTGATTTTTGTGCTAAAATTTGTACTGAAGCTCATGGTTCCAGTGTTGCTTACCATCCTGGTTCCACAAAAATGTATAAAGATGTAAAGCAGATTGTTCAGTGGTCGGGGATGAAGAATGATATAGCAAAGTTTGTGGCAGAATGTTATAGTTTCAGCATGTTAAGGCTGACCATAGGAGGCCTGGTGTTAATTTGACACCGCTGGATATTCCAAGTTGGAAGTGGGAGAGTATTTCGATGGATTTCATCACTGGCTTACCGAGATCTCCTTGTGGGAACGACTCTATTTGGGTGATAGTTGATAGATTGACTAAAAGTGCTCACTTCATACCTTTTAAGATCGGATATTCTATGAAGAGGATAGGTGAATTGTATCTTGATGAGGTTATTAGATTGTATGGAGTGTAAGTCAGTATCGTATCAGATTGAGGCTCTAGATTTACGTCCCGTTTTTGGAAGAGTTTATAGTAGGGGTTGGGTACTGATTTGAGGTATTCCACCGCCTATCATCCGCAGACAAATGGTCAGACGGAAAGAGTTAATCAGATCATAGAAGACATGATCAGGCATTATATTTTGGATCACGGTGGTGCTTGGGATGAACGCCTCAGATTCATGAAGTTTGTGTACAAAGAGAGTCTGCATATGACACCGTTTGAGGCCCTATATGGGAGGCATTATATGACTCCTTTGTTTTGGGATGAAGTTGGTGAAAGACCGTTGCTAGGTCCGAAAGCCCTTGAAGAGATGAATTGTGCCCTAACTCTTATTCGAGAAAAGCTTCGTGTGGAACAAGAGCGATTTGAGAAATATGCTAATCAATGAAGGGTTGATCTGGAGTTCACTGTTGGGGAATTGGTTTTTCTGAAAGTTTCTCTGATGTCAGGTGTTAAAAGGTTTGGAACGATCCACAAGTTAGACCCCCAGTATATGGGACCTTTTCAAATTCTTGAGCGCATCGGAGTGTCAGCTTATAAGCTGGATTTGCCTGCTACCTTCCATGGTGTCCATGATGTGTTCCATGTGAGCCAGTTGAGGAAATGTATCAGTAGTGATCGTCAGGTTCTTGACTCTGTGCCCCAGATTCAGCCCAACCTTACGTACGTGGAAGAACCTGTTCGTATTCTAGATTCTCAAGATCAAGTGTTACGGAGAAAGACCATCCCAATGGTTAAAGTTCTCTGGCGAAATCAAGATGTCGAGAGCGAGATGTGGGAATTGGGATCATCGATGAGAGAATCTCATCCGCACCTTGTCCCTTAGTTCAGGTATGTCTTCAGGTTTTTTTGGTAATAAATTGAGTTTTGTTTCGGGTTTGGTTTTAAGGTTGTGTTAAGTTTCGGGACGAAACTTCTTTTTAGGGGGGTGTGACTGTAACGCCCCTAATTTTCTGATGTCATTATTTAGTTTGTTGGCGTCATAATTTCGACGTCAGGGTGTTACCCTTTTTTTGTTTTGTTGACGGCGATGTACTGTTTGTGCGTTTTCACATCCGTTGAACTTGTTTATCCTGATTTTGGGATTCTGATGGGTTGGAATGTTTTCCTTGCTATTAAGGATGAGGTTTTGAGTCCTTGGGCTTGTCTAGTTCTGTTGCATTCCGAGCATTTTGGAGTCTCGGCGCGTGTTTGGACTCTTGTAGTGATCTTTTTTTCTCACTTGTTAGAGCTTTTGATGTTATGTCTCAAGAATGGTACGTCGGATTCTAGGGTTGTCTTTGCTGTTTAAATCATTTAATTCAGCGCGTTTGGGCCTCTGATTTGAACTCATATTTCCCTGGTTCAACCATTTGATTATGATAATTATTATATAAAAGCCTTGAGCTTGTTTTGATTCTCGGTAAACCCTCCTAAGGGGGTTTGTTTTTGCCGAACTCTCTTTTTCCATACGAATTTCTGGGCGCTGTGCTGAGCTTGATGAACGTCGAGAAGTTATGGGTTTTGGGCTCGACTAACCTCGAGCAGAATTAGTTGAACTGACTTTGCGTTCGACGAATTATGAACTGACTTTGTCGAGCAAGTGTTTCATTTGCATTCGACGATTTTTGACCTGATTTCGTCGAACGGGTTTTGCGTTCGACGATCTTCGAAATGATTTCGTCGAAAGGGTTTTGCGTTTGATGATCAGGATATTTTCTTCCTCCTTCTTGAGTAGCCTATCCGCTATAGAGTTCTGCCTTTTTGTTCTCGAGAATTTTCTGTTTGTTCTCGAGAATTCAATCTTCTACTCTCGAGTTTTGCTTTCTTGTTCTCGAGAACAGTTTCCTTGTTCTATAGAACTGTCATTCAGTTCTCGAGAATAGCTTCCTGGTTGTCGAGAACTGTCTTTTTGTTCTCGAGAACATCTTCTGGGTTCTCGAGAACTGTCTTTTTGTTCTCGAGAACAGCTTCCTGGTTCTTGAGAACTGTCATTCTGTTCTCGAGAATAGCTTCCTGCTTCTCGAGAACTGTCATTTTGTTCTCGAGAACAGCTGCCTGGTTCTCGAGAACTGTCGTTTTGTTCTCGAGAACAGCTTACTGGTTCTCAAGTATTGTCTTTTTGTTCTCGAGAACAGCCTCCTTGTTCTCGAGAAACCCTTCTTTCTTCTCGGGATGCCCGGTTCAGCCGACCCATATTCTTTTCTTAAGTGAGGTTATCCTGATTTGACCCTAGGTATATATATACCTAATTCTCATTTCCTCCTTCATTTTGACTGAACCTTCCTGTTCATCTCCAGAACCAGAGCGGCGTGAGAGAATGAGAGAAAGTTTTTCCGTGATCCTTCCGGTGGCCGCCGACGGTACTCCGGTGCTCGAAATATTCAACCGAATATAGATCCGGAAAGCTCTCAACGAGAGCTACACCATCATGGTAAAATCTTCCCCATTCCTTCAGATTTTCTCGCTAGGGTTTTTGGACCTAATATCTATTTCGACTATTTCTTGATAGATTTCGACTTACCTCGTCTTCTTTAGCCCCGATGTGCGACAAGGAGAGATTTGGAAAAAACAATTTCGGTAAAACCAAGGCAAGTGATGGTTTCCTCCTTCTCTTCCCTTCTTTACCCCGATTGGTCGGAATTTCTAACTTATTATTATCATGATTAGTAATTAACTTATTATTATTATTTCCATGTTCTTGATTTTGCTATCAAGCCCTGTTAAATGTTATATGTTTTGACGATGCGGTTAATTCCACTCTTTTTACTATTCCTCAACTTTAATGTAGAACGCATTGGAGTTTATTTAAGACTATAAATTCTTCCTAAAGGTTGATCAACCATGTCAAATTTAGAAGTATCTAGTAGAATCCGATGTGTCATTGTTGTCTTGAGATTTATATCATGGTTTCCTTAGTGGCGATGCCATGGGGCAAGACATGCCTCCAGACCATGAAGCATTGTGGTGGGCCTCTGAGCTCCAAACTCGAGTTATTACGGGATTTATTTCCAAGTTTCCTTTGTTACAGGTGTTATTTGTGGACGAAACCACCACCACAACATTTGTTCTACCTATTAGTGCTTTGTGGGGGTCTACCGGGTGTTGGGGCATTTGCGGTCGATGGTGGAGTATCCAGTCTCCCCCATAATGAGACGGATAATTATCTTCGGGGTTGTCCACCCTGCCCGTTTAGGTTTTTTGGTGGAGTTGACCACAAGTGGCTAATAGGGGTTGGTTTCTCTCTTGATGGTTTAAGCTTGTCCTTTTTCCCCTCATAGTCTTGTGCATTTTGGGTACTGAGGTTATACGTGACGCTTCACGTAAGTGTTTCTCTTGTTACCTTTATACCAGACTGTTGTACTTTTTTTGTAAGGATTTTTCCTTTCTCTTGGGTTGGTACCCCTTGACTTGTTTACTTTTGGCTTAATTTCTGCCCTCACTTGTACATTCTTGTTGAGGTGTTTTGTCTTTGGAATTCCTCAGGTTCAGAGTTGTAGCTGATAGCCATGCTGGTGTTGGAGTTCCTGGGCAGCTGTCTTGGCTGTGGTTTTTGCCTCGCCGTAGTGAGGTAGATTGTTGTTTTGTTTTCTTTGCTTGTACAGACATACTTTGTTTCATGTAGGTTTTTTTCAGTTGATGACGCCCACAGGATTGTTGATTTTGGATACTTGCTAGCTGCTAGCTTTCCTTCTTTATATATGATTACTTGCTCTCTGGGATGTTTTATATTAGGATTTCATGGTAGGTATTTTCAAGTATAAAACTACTATTATTACCTCATGAATTACACATTTGTAAAATGTTAAACACTATATTTAACGACCGTAAAAAAACCACTTTTATTGCTATTATAAATTTAGAACTGACATACTTCGAGGTGTCCTCTGGGAACCTCTGAACTCTTGTAGGGCGTCTAATTTTGTAAAAGAAGTAATTTCCGCAGCGTATAACTACTTTCCTCATGGACTAGATGAGCCACCAAGCCGAGGGATACGGCTAACGAACACACTTAAACTGATTTTATCTTTAAATAACTTAAATAATCTTTTTTTTCATGATTAAGTAGGTTTTTTCCTGAGCGTCCGCAGTTATACCCTGCTAACGTGGCATCGCGACGCACATTTTTTCCCTTACTCTGATACACCTTTATTGGCGGTGAAAAATGCTGGTTGTGACAATGAAGAAGACTGTGGATTCGAAGCGTTGATGGCAATAACTGAAAAAGAAAGAAGTGAGCTACATACAGAATCAATCAAGGTACATCCTCTCTCCACTTCATCATCTTCCTATGACTATGAAACTAGTCCAGATACTAGTGCATCTTCATCCTGTGATAAATATGGCTCAGAATCTGTGATTGATGTCAATCAACTGATTGATAAGTATGAACTGCTCCTAGATCTAAAAAAGAGCAGAATTCTTGCCAAAAGGTAAGCAAAGGTGATTGATGTCCTCAAACCTTATCAAAATCTTTATAACAATAAATCTATTTTGTTTGATAAGAAATGTCATGAGGTATCTGAACTCAAGAAAAGCCTTGAGTGTTAGACCAAGGTTCTAGAAGAAAACTCTAAACATATTGAATATCTAGAACAGAAATATGTTGAGAGATTAAGGATTATGATTAACCCTTCTCAATCTCTTGGTAGGTTGCCAAATGCAGCAGCCTGTCATACCTCTGAGAAGCTCGGTATTAATCACACTAATTATCAAGTTGAATAAAATATCCCTGATAAGTTGACAGTCTTTCAAAAGGTGAATTTACATTCTAAAATTGTCAAGTTTGCACCACTCTAGAAGGATCAATCTAATGTGTGCTCCACCAGTGGGGTGAAGACAGATGATCTTAGAAAGAGTGACACTGTCCACTCTAGCCACAATGTTCAGGATAAGCTCATTATATTTGGATCCAGGTATCCCTTATCTAAGATGATGCGAGAGTCGACTAGATGGCAGACTCCAAAAATACATTTAGCCCATTCCGGACCAGCTATATCTAGTTCTTCAGCACCTTCACTTAGGAAGAAGGATGCAACATCATGCAATGCTCATCCAAAAAAGTCTATTGCTGCTCACTTCTCGCATGTACAGTAGTTCTGTGTTGTCTATAAGAGAAGGTACAACATTCATAATTGTTTGTGTTTTGGGAAGGTGGGCCACTTTGCCATTGATTATTGGCAGAACCTGAATGTGGCTAGTGGATAGAAAGGTGCTCAGATCAAGCAAAGAGTTGGGCAAAGGTTTTTCTATACTAACAAGAACCTAGGACCCAATTTTCATTGGGTGCCTAAGGGTAAATGATTTTTTTTGCAGGGTAGTCCAAATACCTGTCTAAGATAAGACCTGGTATTTGGACAATGGATGTTCCAGGCAAATGTCTGTGATAGGATGATTGATCAAGGAATATGAAAGTAGGGGTTAGATCTGAAATACTATAGCGGGGGGGGGGGGGGGGGGGAGGGGGGTGGGTGAATAGAGTATTTAGTGTTTATAAAAGTTTTGCTAATTAACAAATCAGTCCTAAGATAATTCAATCTATCACATGTGCTGCAGGAATTAAATTTAATACCACAAACACAGCAAACCTAAGCCACACAGCCACAATAAGAACAAAATAAAAAGTGCAACCAGACAACACAAGAATTTTATAATGGTTCCCCAACGTGGGTACATCCACTCTTCTACCACCCTGGTAGGAATCCACTCAGGTTTTTGATCAGCTGACTGGCACCAATGAGCTTTTGATCAGGTGCTCAAAAACCAATCCTCAAGTCTTTTGATCAGGTGACTTGCAACCAGGAATAACTTTTGAAGGGAGTTAAGAACCCTTTATACAGTGGGGGATGAGAGAGTGATTATGTCTTCTCTTTCTCAAATACAACTGAGAAGACTTTAGTGGATCTTTATTTTAACAAAGCTCCCCCTGAGATATAGATTTTTTTCAGGAAGGATGGGGCTTTGCTTCAGGGTGAGTAGTTCTTCAGTGTTTCAGCCTTGACCAGCAGGTATCCAGGTTCTTCTTGACTGATATAGTAATTGTTGTCCTTTGAAGAATCCTGGGATGAAGACAGAAGAAGACTCTTGATTTAAATGGTTATTCTTCTTCTTCTTCTTCAGCTTGTTGTTCTTTCTCTGGTCAAGGGCTAGTGCATCTTGTTCTCTATTACTGTATGATTATTGTTACTCTATTGTGCTCTGCGTGTTCTCCTGAGAAGAAGGAAGAAAACCCTTATTGTTGTCTTGTGTGTGCTTATTGCTGAAGGAAGAAAAAGAAAAATCCTTTTTATATTTCTGTGTAATCTTTCTCCGAATTTTGAATTTCTTCCTTCTTTTAATGTTGACGGCCTGGAGAATATTTGCATTGATTGATTTCCCCAACTGTCCCGTTGAAAAGCGGCAAGTAATAATCCTGATGAATACCGTAATCAATGCTTGCTTCTAACGGTAATATTCAGAGAATATTTAAGCATTGATTACTCAGGAATTATTGCAATAGAAAAGGGACAGAGGGAGGGAAATTTCCAAGTATGGAACTGCACAGAAATCGTCGAACAGATAACAGAATTTGTCGAGCTGAGTCCAGAGTTCATCGAGATGAGAAGTCAAGTTCGTCGACCAGATAATAGTTGTTCGTCGAGCTAAGATCTAAGATCGTTGACCTAAGAACAGATTACTGCTTTCTCCAGACCCTTGCCAATTATGTGCTTACAGATCGTCAAGCTGAGAGTATAACTTCGTCGACTGGAGTTCAAAATTCCATGTTTCTTGAACTTAAGAATGTTGAAGTAACGTGTCTAGAAATCGTAGACCTCAGAATTGGGTTCGTCGACCTGAGAACTAGTTTCGTCGAGCTGAGAGCTTCTAACTGCTACTTGATAAATCTTATTAAGACTGTGGTCTAAGTTCATCGAGCTGAGAAGGTGAGTCCGTCGACTGGAGTGTGATCTTGGACTTAGAATACTTAGATGATTCTGGATTAAGATGTTGAAGTAGAATACCCAGAGGTTGTCGACTTATGAACTAAGTTCGTTGAGTGGAGTTCAGAGAGAAGTTTTGGACTTGAAATGTTGAAATATGGTGTACATAAATCGTCGACCTGAGTACCAAGTTCGTCAAGCCCAGCTCAGAGAATTATCTCTAATTTCGTCGAGCTGAACACGACTTTCGTCGACCTGAGTTCGACGAACGTCAAACTCATTTTCTGAGTCATTGAAATTTCTCTAAGTCTTGAGTCTTCTGCAGTCTGTTGATGGCTGGTCCATGTAGTGTTGACTCTAAGGACATGTCCTATACTCTAGAACTCATACATGACCCTGGCTATACATGTTGGGTCAAATATCCTAGCTAGTGAACCTAGCCCAAATCCAACTAGGGATCCAACAGAATATGCTCCATGAAAAGCAACAAACCAATGTTGAGGCTGTCAACTATGTAATCCTCAAAAGCTAGAGGCAGCAAGCCTCAAGGTAAGTCTCTCTCTCTCTCCTATATAGAGACTATGTTGCTAATTGATAAATTAAATTAGATGTGCTTAGGTTGAACCTAATCAAGCACACCAAATATAAAGCAGTGATTCTATTATTTTTTATAATTATCTGTACTGTTAAATTATGCAACCTTTACTCTTAAATTCAAATAACTGGCAAATCAGTGCATAATTAGGTTGCTTATAGAACTGGCTTTTTAGCATGATAGGTCCCCATTAATATTTAAAACTAATAAAATATTTTGATTAATGGTGTGTCAAAAAGAATGTATATCCAGTCAGTCATGAAAGCTACAAATTAATCAAGCGTTGAGTAAATGAAAGAAAAGTTGAGAGGTATAACAGTAGCACTAAATGCACTGTATCTTAACAAAATGCGTAACGCAGCCCGTAAGACGAAAAAGTGACAATATAAGCTAAAATGTTTAATTAATTATCGTAATGATGAAGTTATTAAATGTTTTCACTATAAATACAAAGGCGACAAGAAATGAAAAGCCACATCACTCTTAAAAGCCTTAACCCTAACCGTCGAGAACGAAACCCTCTCAGCGTATTGCCGCACTGTATAAATGGCGCCAAATGTGACCAAGGAGCTCCAGGAGGGATATGAAATTGTGAGAAATGGATTCAGTCATGCCTCGCCAGAGATTAAAGCAGTGTTAACAATGATTGAAACACATGTTTGGAGTACACTCTTTCCGAACCCTCCACCATTCTTAGAAAGGAGGTAGTAGAATTCTTTTCCAACCATAAAGTGTCCTCCTCTCAAAATTCTCTTAAGTCTAAGATTGAGGATATCAAGATAAAGGTAAGCCCTAAGAGACTAGGCAAAGCCCTTCATATACCCTCTGTCGACCCTAGCGAGGAAGAAGAACCCATCGTCATAGACAGAGACAGTGTTGTCAGGTGGTTTGGATACAGTGATGTCAAACCTGAATCTCTTAAGAGGAAATTCTTCAACCATAGAGGCAAACTGCTTGTAGATATCGTAGGGAAAGCCCTTATCTGCAAACCTGTATCACATGAGACAATCTCCGGGTCAATGTTTGATGTTATGACTAGGATAATCCTCAATAGAAAGACCTCGTGGTCTTCTCTCATCAACCAGATATTAGTAGACTGCTTATCCACTACAAACATGGGCAGAATTCTTTCCTCATACCTAGTGAACACCTACCCTGATACATTCAAACAAGAACATGGAGTAAAGATCAACTACGTGAAGAGAATGGATATAAAGACATTGGATAGATTCACTAGGATCTTACCCAAGAGCCATCATTCAACAACAAAGGACTCCTCAAGGGATAAAAGACAGCAAGTTGCTGAAGTATACAGTTCCTCCTGCTCTGAACCTGAGCTAGAAATTAACCCCCTACTGATATTGGTATGCAAACTAACATTACCCTTAGTCTCTCCACAACAAACATTCAACTTTAGGATACTATTCTGCATGTGGATAAGATCCATGCCAGTCCTAGGTCAGGACAAGATTTAAAGAATGCTACTGACGATGAAGCTGCTCTTGAAGATGAGGTAGACGTGGCTGATACTGATGATGTAGCAGCAGTTGAAGTTATCCATGCTGCAAAAGATAACATTGAGCTACTTGAGGTATTAGAAACTTATCTTGATAGGTCAAGCACTGAGAAGGATGCTTAGTCTGAGGAGGAGCATAATCAGATGAATTTGACAACCTTGGACCAAGTTGTCATCAAATTGGTTGAGTCTGCACCCACTACAGGTGCTGTAATTGAGGGGGAGTCGTCACAGGTCCCTGCTCAGATAGAAGTTCCTCCCATATTAAGTCAAAGACAACCACCCACTGCCCAAATCTCTAATGAGTTACTCCTAAACCATATCAAAACACTACTGGATGCTCAGACCACAACCCTCAAGGAATATGTTGACCAATCAGTTGCCAAGCTAAGGGATGAACTGTTAACAAAAGTCAAGGAATGTAAAGAAGAAACATCTCACTTAAACAAACAGGTCACCACCTAGTTTGATATGGCTGGAACAGCTGGTATAATGCTGACCACCCTCATGAAATCCATGGAAACAAGCCAGAAATTCTCTGCAACTGACATAGGATATGTCAAAAATTTTGTGAGTATAACTGATGAGGCAATCATGAGTGTAGCAAATCATGTAAATCAGCATGTCACCAATGTTGCTTTCCACTCTATGGAGCAGGAAATACTTCTGAAAAATGAGTTGCTCACTGACAATGAGAGAATACTCCAATCTACATTTAGCAGAAATGAAGCCAACACCTCATTACTACAAACAACCATCCTTGAAGAAGGCAGAAAGTGGGAGAGAAGGCTTGCTAAGATAAAAGGACTTATTGAATATCAAGCATTCAATGTAATTCAAGGCACTAGGGTGGCACTGCATCAGCCCCTACTGGATAAAAAGAGGTCAGAAGACCTAGATTTCCCAGCACAAGCCAGAGTTGCATAGGATGCACAACTTGCTACCAAAAATGGAAGGAACTCAGATGGCTGAAGAGTTCATGGCAAAGAGGAGAGCTGAGAACAGAGATGATCCAGATTATAAACAGCCAAGTGAGGCCTCTGAATCAACCATTATAAATGCTTGGGTAATCCATGGACAAGTCTTAAAGAACATTAATAATGTATATCCTTCTGGGGAATGGATAAAACATTTGGAAAGCAGTTCCCTAAGGGAAAGAGTATTAAAGGAAAATCTAGTAAGGAGGAGCAACCCTAAGAAAATGTGTTGGATCCCTAGTTTGATTTAGGCTAGGTCCACTATCTAAGATAATTGACCCAACATGTATATCTAGGGTCATGTCTATGTCCTAGAGTTTAGGCTAAGTCCTTAGAAACAACCATAGGTGGACCAACCAATAGAAGATAGCATAAGACTCAAAGAGTTAGAAGAAAATGAAGTTCAGGGAAATGAGTTCGACATTCGTCGAACTCAGCTTGATGAAAGTCGTGCTCCGCTCGACGAACTCAGAGTAAATTCTCTGAGTTGAGCTCGACGATACTTGAGCTCAGGTCGACGAATTCTGGGTGATCAACTTTAACATATTAAGTCCAGAATCCTTTCTCTGAACTCAGGTCGATGAAGTTATATTATCAGCTCGATAAACTTAGAGCACGTAAATGGGAAATTCTTCAAAGAAAGCAGTTAGCCGATCTTAGGTCGACGAGCTTAGTTCTCAGGTCGACGAACAAGGATTCCCTAGTCGACGAACAAGATTTCTCAGCTCGACGAACTTTGCACTCAGGTCGATGAAATCTGTTCTCTACTCGATGATTGCTGTGTAGTTCTAGACTTAGAATTTTCCCTTCTTCTTGTCCTTATTCTATTGTAGTAATTCCTATATAATCAATGCTCATATTCTCCAAAAATAGCCGTTAGTGTCAGCATTGATTATGGTATTCATTAGGATTTTTACTTGCCATTTTTAATAGGACAGTTGGGGAAATCCATTAATGCAATATTCTCTCCAGCCGGATTTTCATTCTCTAGGCAGTCAACATTCAATGCAGAGAATTCAAATTCAAAGGAGAAATTAGACAGAGATACATAAAAGATATTCTTCTCTTTCAATCGACAACATAAAATAGGAATAGCAGAACACAAAGATAAGAAGACAAGCACCGAAAATTATTGAAGAAAAGGCTCTGACTATCTTCATCAAGTGTTTTTTCCTCCAGCAAGCTAAAACGAGACAATCAACTTCTATCTATCTACAACTTTCTGGAGATCTTTTCAAGAAGACCTACTCACACTACAAAGCTTCCATTCTTCCTGAACGAATCTTCATCTCAGGGGGAGCTTTGACAACATCAAGATCCACTAGTCTTCTCAGTTGTTTTGAGAAAGAGAAGACACCATAAATCTCTAACCCCCTCTCTGTACAAAGGGTTCTTTAATTCCCTTCAAAAGTTATTCCTTGGTTGCAAGTCTCTTGATTAAAAGACTTGAGTTGGTTTTTGAGCACCTGATCAAAAGCTCATTGGTCGCAGTCACCTGATCAAAACCTGTAGTGGATTCCTACAAGGGTGGTAGAAGAGTGGATGTACCCAGATTGGGGAACCACTATAAAAATTCTTGTGTTTTCTGGTTGCTCTTTTCTTTTTGTTCTTGATGTGCCTTTGATAGATTATATAATACGTGTTGTGTTAGAATAGCTTAACTTAGGATAACTTTGAGCTTACTGCTATTCTGGAATCTCTTAACCCATTACTCTGATATTATTTCTTAAACAGTAAAAAAAAATTTATTACTCTATTCACCTCCCCCTCTAGAGTAAATCAGGTCTAACCCTCACTTTCAATTGGTATCAGAGCAGTTTCCTTTGGTTGTACAAGCTAACCCTTGAACCAAAAGATCTTGTGTTAGATCGGATCCTTTATTTCTCTTAGGATTATTTTTATAGCATGAAACAGAACAAGGATTATGCAAGCACCAGACCTCCAATTTGTAATTTAAATTAGTTTACAATCTGGAAGGCAAGAATCAGATTATATATGAATTCCATTGATGAGGACATATATAATTCCATTTTGATAGGTCCTCCTCAACCAACTGCTTCAACATCCATAACAACTACCATTACTCATGTTGTTCCACCACCTGAGTGTATAGATGCTCAGAAGAAGGCCAAAATTATAGATGCTAAAGCCATGAACATATTGGCTCAAACTATGTCTGATGACATCTTCTAGAAGGTGGCTGAATGCACATCAGCCAATGCTACTTGGGACTCTCTTAACCAGATGGTATCTGGTTCCGCTGATGAGAGGAAAGATAGAAGATCAACTCTCATCTCCCAATATGAGAACTTCAAGAAGGATGAGCCAAAGTCAGTTGTTGACATGTACAACAGATTGAGCCCAATAATCAATGAGCTGAAGACTTTAGACTAGGACATCACTCTTACCGAAGTGAATGATAAGATCCTCATGTGCTTCCGAAGCTCATGGGATTCTAGGATCTGGCTAATCAAGGAGGCCAAGAGTTTAAATGAGATTTCCACAGAATCTCTATTGGGAAAGCTCAAATCTTATGAGCAGCTGATAAAATCTAGAGAAGCTGCAGAACAAAGGACTCCTCCACCAGCAAGAAAGGAGCAAAATATAGCATTCAAAGCTGCTGAAGAGACTGAAGCTTCAACAGTTAATGAAGAACTAATGAGTCTCTTTGCCAAGATATTCTACAAGATGGCAAGAAAGGACTTTAGGATATAGTCATCCAGGCAGGATGATATGCCCAGGTATGATAAAACTCCTACTAAAAAAATAGTGTGTTTTGGTTGCAGGAAACCAGGACACTTCATTTCTGAATGCCCTGAGCATCAGAAGAAGGAGAGGGGAAGAGAAAAGGACTCCAGGAGCAAGCACTATAGCTGGCATTCCTCTAGCAAACATAAAAAGAAGGAGAAGGGCTTTGCGGGCTGAAACATGGAGTGACACAGAATATGAATCCACATTTTCTAGCTCCAGTGAAGAGGAAGAAGAGGCAAAGGCAAGGAAAGTCTGCTTTATGGCCATTAATGCCTCTTGTAACCCATCAGATGCTGAAGAAGAATCTGAAAATGAAGAAGCTTCAGAATCAGAAGCTGATCAGGTACTATCATCTTTTGATTATAGTTCTGATAGTTTTAAAATTGAATTTAAAACCATTTGTATAGATCTAATTAACTCTGAAAAGGAAATCAAAATACTTAAGGAAAGATTGTCTAATCAAGAAAATTTGATTTCAGAAAATAACAAGTTAGAAGATGAATTAACCCTAGCAAATGAACAAATTATATCTTTAAAATCTGAACTGTCTGAGGCAAGGAAACTTGAAGAATCCCTTAATGGGAGAAGCTTCAAGTTGATGGACATCACTAGCATAGTGAATGCCAGAATTAATGACAAGCTGGGCTTAAGTGCTTCATCAAGCCAACCCCACTCATTTAGAAAAACATATTAACCACCAGAATAATATTTGTTTCTGAAAAGGGTAAGGAGAAAGTAGATGATAAAAATGTTAATCAAACTGAACAAAAACCTAGGAATAAGAAAAGGAAAAACAAACAAAAAAATCCAAATAATAACTATGTTCAATAGATTTCGTCGAACGCAGATCGACGAAATATGTACAGTTCGTCGAACTCCAATCGACGAACTCTGAACGCAGATTTTTATCATTATTATTCGTTAAAATACAATCGACGAAACTAGTTTGGTTCGTCGACCAGAGATCGATGATTTTGGGGCTCAGAAAATGACTTCTATCATTCTCTGAGTGGAGTTCGACGAACTCAACCCAATTTGTCGAGCTCAGGTCGACGAACTCACCAGAATTCATCCAACGGAGTTCAATATAACAGAAATTATATTATTCTAAAACTTATAACCAACCAAGAACATTCAATAACCAGTTTAATCAGTGGATTATCCCACCTAGGAAATATCACCCCTTAGGATACAAAAGCCAATCAGAATGTTCATTTATTTCCAGTTTCAGTTATGTGAAGAAAGATGGACCCAAGGTAACCTAGGTCAGGAATGGCTAATCTGATTCATTGTAGGTAAAAGACTGTACTACCACAAAGCAACAATGGTATCTGGACAGTGTTTGCTCTAAGCACATGACTGAGGGCTATGACCAAAAGTAATATTTGGTGACTCTAACTATGGCCAGACTGAGGGCTATGGAAAAGTTAAAGTTGGAGATGTCACCTTCAGGAATGTTGCATATGTAAGTGGACTGAAACACAACCTTATCTCCATAAGTCAACTATGTGATTAAAGGTTTCATGTATCATTTACTAAAACCTCCTGTATTATTTGTTCTTTGGATAATAATGTTGTATTGGTTGGCACTATAGTAGGAAACATTTACTTAGTTAACTTCTAGTCAGCAAAATCTGAAATCTGTCTATTTAATTCAACTAGCAACAACAATGACCTTTGGCATAGGAGATTTGGTCATGTTAACCTGAAAAACATTGCCAAATTATCTAGGGACAACCTTGTCAGAGGTTTGCCTTCTTACCCCTACAAGAAGTAATGCCTTTGCAGGGCATGTCAATTAGGCAAGCAAATCAAAAGTAGTTTCAAATCATTAAACAAAAGTGACTCACCTAGGATATTGTACTTACTACATATGGACCTTTTGGCCATATAGCAGTACAAAGTCTAGGAGGGAAATCGTATACTTTGTGATTGTAGATGATTTCTCTAGATTCACTTGGGTTTTCTTTCAGAGATCAAAGTCTGATAACTTCAGATTTCTTACAGATTTTTTCAAGAACATACGGATTGAGTACTCTACTCCAGTTGCATTGATCAGAAGTGATCATAGTACTGAGTTTGAGTCTCTTCTTATGCAAGAGTTCTGTAGGAAGGAAGGCATCAGACATTGCTTCTAAGATCCTAGAACACCTCAACAAAATGGGGTTGTTGAAAGGAAGAATAGAACACTAATTGAATTAGCATGCACATTACTTATATATGCTTATATGCCCCTATCCTTTTGGGCAGAGTCTGTAAGCATAGCAAATTATGTACTGAATAAAAGTCTTATACATAAGCTTAAGAATAAAACTCCTTATGAGTTACTAAAAGGGAAGAAACCTAAAGTAGACTACTTTAAAGTCTTTGGATGTTTATGTTATATACATAACAACAATAAGAAACACATTAGAAAGTTTGAAGCCAAGTCTGATATGGGAATTTTTCTTGGATATTCCCAAGTTAGCAAGGTTTATAGAGTGTATAACAAATCTACCTTAAAAATTGAAGAATCTATCCATGTTTCTTTTGATGAGACTAACATGCTTTTCAAGGAGAAGACCTCTTCTACCAATGAATCTTTGCAGGAACATAATTTGTTTGAGAATCTTAATGAACTGACCCTCACCAATGAGGCAGTTAGACCTCCTTCTCCACAAGATGCTGAAGAAAGTGAAGAAGAAGACACTGTAATCAGTGATGAACCAACAACAGCCAACCTAATTCCACAAGAGGAATTCACTCCCCAAGCTGTTGAACAACCAACTCCACCCACTGAATTTGTCACACTTAGAGATCACCCCATATCTCAAGTGATTGGAGACATGATAGTTGGTGTGTAGACAAGACATCAACTCAACCAAGATTTGATGCATGCCTGCTTCATATCTCAACTTGAGCCCCAATCCATTAAAGATGCAGAGCAAGATCCACACTGGATTATTGCAATGCAAGAGGAGCTCAACCAATTTGAGAGATGCAGAGTGTGGAATTTAGTTTCTAGACCCAAAGATTACCCAGTCATTGGAACTAAATGTGTATATAGAAACAAGCTAGATGCCCAAGGTGTTATAATCAGGAATAAAGTAAGGCTGGCTTGTCAAGGATATAGGTTAGAGGAAGGAATTGACTATGACCAAACTTTTGCACCAGTTGTAAGGCTGGAAGCAATCATGATTTTCCTAGCATATGCTGCCAACAAGAAATTCAAAGTCTATCAAATGGATGTCAAGAGTGCCTTTCTGAATGCAGAATTTAAAAAAGAGGTTTATGTTGAACAACCTCCAGATTTTATCACTCCAAATCATCCCTCATATGTCTTTAGATTACATAAAGCTCTTTATGGTTTAAAGCAAGCTCCAAGAGCTTGGTATGAGACCTTAGCTAGCTTCTTGATAGAGTATAAATTCTCTAGAGGCATTGTAGATAAGACATTATTCACTAGGTACCATAAGGATCAAATATTGTTAGTACAAATTTATGTGGATGATATTATATTTGGGTCTACTGATTCCAAACTATGTAGAATTTCTCTGACCTCATGCATTCAAAGTTTGAAATGAGTAGCATGGGTGATCTCTCCTACTTCCTTGGTCTCCAAGTGAAGCAGCTACTTGATGGCATCTTCATATCTCAGGCTAAGTATGTTAAGGAGCTTCTCAAAAAGTTTGGGATGGCTGATGCCTCAGCAAAGAAAACGCCCATGGCCACTAATGTTGTAATAGACTCTGATGAACATGGGAAACCTGTTGATCAGAAATTATATAGGGGCATTGTTGGGTCCCTACTATACCTTACAACAAGCAGACCTGACATAATGTTTGGTACATGTCTTTATGCTAGGATCCCAGTGAACCCTAAAGAATCTCACCTAATTTTCTTTAAAAGGATTTTGAGATATATAAAGAGTTGTCATAGTCTAGGACTTTGGTATCCCACTGAGTCAGATTTTGAGTTAACTGGATACTCAGATGCTGACTTTGCTGGATGCAGAGTAGACAGAAAAAGTACCTCAGGAACATGCCAGTTCCTTGGTATGAGATTAGTCTCTTAGTTTAGCAAGAAGCAGTCATTTGTGTCTACATCAACTGCTAAAGCAGAATATATAGCAGTTGGCAGTTGCTGTTCCCAGATGCTGTGGATTCAGAAACAACTTCTAGACTATGGGTTCAACTTAAATAATTCAACTCTACTTTGTGACAACACAAGTGCTATATCCATAGCACAAAATCCAATCCATCACAGTAGGACTAAGCATAAAGACATTAGGCACCATTTCATAAGAGAGTGTGTAGACAAAAATATAATTAATCTTGTCTATATCTACACCGATTTACAAAGGGCAGATATCTTCACGAAACGTTTGGATGAGAGGAATCATTTGTTCTTCATAAATCAGCTTGGTATGACAAATGGAGAAGCCTTAATTTGTTTTCTGTCTATGGTCGACGAATTTTTCAAATTTCGTCGAACGGAGATCGATGAACGGAGAAAAGTTCTAGAGAATTCGTCGAACGGAGATCGACGAACTCTATGTGTGTGAAATTATTTTCGTCGACCGGAGTGCGATGACATTGCTTCAGAAAACCTTCATCGAACGGAGCTCGACGAAATGTTTTCACATCTTCTGACTGAGATCGACGAATACTTTTGACTATGAAATATTTCGTCGACCTCAGATCGAAGAATTTTTTATTTTTCGTAGAACAGAGTTTGCCGGTTCATATTCTGAAAATCTTATATCCATGTTTTCTTCGACCTCCGTCCCGCACTTTCAGTTCCCTTTGCACTTGATCTTTGTTTTTCTCTTACAGGTGCATTCATGGTGATTCCAGCAAGCACTCTCTCCTCCATGAAATTTGGTATGGGCTTTGACATCGATTTCGACTCCTTCCAGCTCTCTGACGCCATCTTTGTCGAAATCCTGAATTTATTCGAAGAACAACATATGAAACAGTTCATGACAATGAGAATTAAGATAGTGATGACTGAAATCAAAGAATGGGTGTATACATCTACAAATCCAGAAGAATATAATAAGACTGGATCAGTTTCTGGTAATATAGTTACCCTCTCCCCTTTCCTACTAACTGACATTTTCGGTCTTTTAAATGGTGAAGAAGAAATTGAAATTGACTCTGAGGAGTATGAAAATATGCTGACCAAGATGGGGCATTCCAGCGACAACCCTAACAAATTGCTCAAGATGAACTTGTCCCCTGAGTACTTGTTCTTGGCTGACGTAGTCGGCAAGTTGCAGCTGGGCAAACACACCACCCATGACTACATAACCAGGCACCAGTTCACGGTAATGAGTGCTCTGGTCGAGAAGAAAGCAACAAATTGGTGAAAGTTGTTGTTTGATCTTATTAAAAAGAAAAACAATAAGAAAGAGGTCTGCTTTGGCAGAATTCTGGGGATATTTCTGCACGTGAAAGCACAAAAACATCTGGTCTCCACACCAGTGTTCATCAATGCCTCCAAGAGGCTTACCTCTTCCCTCTTTGGAAGATGGGAGAGGAAGATAACCAAGCTAACCAAGGCTTTCTCTTCCTCTAAACCTTCTGAGAGTACAAGGGCTGTTCCAGCCACTCTCCTCCCTGCTGAAGATGTTCCGCCTACACCTCCACCACTTCCAGCCTCCCCAAATTCATCTCTCTTCACTAGTTTATACCACAGTCCATACTCCAACACCTCCATCATACTATGGTACACCAACTCCATCACACCATGGTACACCAACTCCATCACACCATGCTACATCAACTCCATCACACCATGGTACACTAACTCCATCACAACATGGTACACCAACTCCATCACAACATGGTACACCACCCTCATCTCCTCTACCACTACATCTAGATAACATCCCCCTTTCCAACCTCCCATCACTCCCTTCTTTTGACCTACTGTCATCCCCCTTCATACTCCATCACCTGCAGATGAGCCAATGCCATATTCTCTCCCTTCTCCTCCACCATCATCTTCCATCCATCCTTCTGTATCCACTCAGACACCTTCTGAGTTCATGCAATTGGACCCCCCTTCCATTCAACCTCTTCTAGCAGTTCTCACTCCACTCATCAAAAACCTGATAGGAGAGGCTATTTCCCCTATTGATACTTCCATCTCTTCCCTTGCTTCCCAACTCTATACCTTCTCTGTCCCTCGTTCTTCAGTCAGGGGCCTGGCTCCAGTGCCTATTGAAACCAGACAGGGGGAGATACTCCTTGAAGAAGTAGCTGCAGCTCCAGCAGAAACTGCAGCAGAAGCAACAGTAGAAGCAGCAACAAACACAATTATCCCTGCTGATTTAATTGATTTCATTAATTTTGATATAGATATGGATGAGACAGCTATAGCTGGAATAAACACTGTTGGTGATTATATTATTAATCCCACAATAAATATTTTGAGTTCGCTAAATATTTTTGATACAATTCATTTGAACTTTCTTCCAGAAAACAGCCTAAAGCCTTTCATGGTTATAGTTCCTTACACTTCTCCAATAAGCCCCAAACTTCTCATGCAACTCAAGGCTAGTTTTGCAAGTATAGAGGCTCCAGTTGTTCCATCTCCACCAAGAGCAGATTCTTTCATTGTATCATCCCCTCCCAAAGCAATCTCGCCTCCAACATTCAAGATGGATGACAGTCCTATACCAGATATGGATGAGATCATGATGACAGATATAGAACAAGAGAATCTATTAGTTGCCGAAAAGATACTGAATCAGTTGTTCTACCTCCAGCTCCTCCTCAGGCTGAAAAGTTGCTGATATCTGCAGAAGCTCTAAAGGAAATTAATGCCTTATATGATAATCCTCAGGGATCTTCTGATGATGAAGATGAGGAAGATTTTTGTGATGATGAGCCAAAGACTAAGAAGAAAGTCTCTAAGAAAAGAAAGGTTGTTCCTCAAGCTACACCAAAAGCTAATCCCACTCATGATACCCCATATTATATTATGCAAAATATCACTCCTTATAAGGGTATGCCAGCTTGGATGTGGCTGTCAAAGAATGAGTAGAAAGCCAAGAAGAAAAGCAGGAGATACTCTCCTCCTCCACCTTCTCAAAGATACAGGAGAGACCCACCTCCTCCTCCTCCACCTGCTGTTAGTGCTTCAGGAAGTTCATCTCAGAGGTCTACCCAGTACACTCAAACTTATCATAGACAACAAGGTAGATCCTCTTCACATTCTGGAAGAAGCCAGTAGAGGTACTCCTCAAGCAGACAACATTAACAACATCAACATCAACAACCTCAGTAACATCTACAACAAGCTCCTGAACATCAAAAAGCTGATAGTCCAAAGAGGCATGAATCTCCTCCTATCCCATTTGAGGATCTTGAAATAGCAACTACTGCTAGAATGGCCAGGTTCCAGGAACTGGTTGGCTTATCAATGATAAACAAGCCTAAAGTTGAAGGAAAGGATCCCTCACAATATTCTACTATGTACAAATACAGGAAAGAGGAATTAAACAGGTATGCAAAAGCAAATAAGTTCTTTAATGTAGATGATTATATGTAATTACATCCAGAGGCTGTTGTGCCTAGAGCCACATCTCTCAACATCATTGGAGCTGCAGACATGACCTTGTCCAAGAAGGAAGCAGCAAATCCTAATAGAGAGATCAAATTTACTCAGCATGCTTATAAAGATAAGGAGGATAAGCAAAAAGAGAAAATGAAGTAAAAGAAGTGATATTCATGTTGTTCAGTTTCCTGTGTGTCTTAAACTGTTTATTTATTTACTGACACAAAGCTGCATTGTATATATCTCTACTGCATGTTTTAAATCTTTCTGCTAGATATATTTTTTTTTGCTTTGTGAATGTTTTTGTTTTCATTTGTATTAGTGACCTCACCCAAATTGGGGGAGATTGTTGCTAGGTTCACTATCTAGGATAATTGACCGAACATGTATAGATAGGGTCATGTCTATGTCCTAGAGTTTAGGTTAAGTCCTTAGAAATAACCACACATGGACCAGCCAACAGAAGACAACAGAATACTCAAACACTTAGAAGAAAATCAAGTTCAGGGAAATTAGTTCGACGTTCATCGAACTCAGCTCGACCAAAATCGTGCTCCGTTTGACGAACTCAGAGTAAATTCTCTGAGTTGAGCTCGACGATACTTGAGCTCAGGTCGACGAATTCTAGGTGATCAACTTCAACACATTAAGTCCAGAATCCTTTCTCTGAACTCAGGTAGACGAAGTTACATTATCAGCTCGACAAACTAAGAGCGCAGAAATGGGATGTTCTTCACAGAAAGTAGTTAGTTGATCTCAGGTCGACGAACTTAGTTGTCACAACCCGCATTTTCGCAACGATAAAATCGTGTCAGAGCAAGAGAAAACACGTGTCGTGATGCCACGTCATGCAGGGGATAACTACACACGCTCAGGCCAAACTCCAGACTTTAGATTTTTAAGGAAAATCATAGATTAATATGAAAGAAAACCAGTTATGTGAAAGGCCCTATCCCTCGGCACGGTGGATCAGCTAGTCCACAATTAAAAGTATATTTATACGCAGCAGGAAATACTTTTGGTTCAATTAAGCTGACACCCTAAATGAGCATAAGTGTCCCCGAGGGACGACTCATGGTATGCATGACTCTAAAGTGAATATAGTATATATGAAAGATGATCTTTTACGCTAAGGACAAATAGTATCTTGGTTTTATAAATATGTCATGCATGAGATACATAGAGTAATGCCTTTAGGGTTTAAAATATCTAACATGCAACCTAACATAAATCCTTCCTAGAAGCAAGTAAACAACAACAAATAGGCAAAAAGGCAGTTTAAATTCATACCCAGCATCGCAAGAAGCTACCAGTGGGCGTCAACAACCTGACATGAACCCACTGGTGAGTATGTATGTCTATATAGAAAGGTAAAGAACTACCTCATAGAAATCGGGGATCAGCTATCTCAGCTACCCAAGAGGTTACCGACAAGCTCCTCCAAAAGAACTAGCCGCTAAACTGGCTACCACCTGTACCTGAGGCATTCAAGAAAAGAACACCTCAGCAAGAAAATAATCAAAAAGGTAAATAGAGCATTAGATTTATGAACAAATAAGAAGCGTTTACCAATCCCGGCAACAAGTGCTATAAGCAAAAGAAAGGGGATGACAGTAAGAAAAGAGCACTGTCTAAAGCACAGCAGAGCACACCAAGTGCGATCAATAAAACCAATATGCCCTGCCAAAAGTGCCTGCAACAGCATCAAGACATATACATATGTGGCCAAAAGAAGAAGCCATAAAAAGGAAAGGAACTAACGGTCCTAACACGTGGGTTTATGGCAGAGGTCAAAACATGGATCTGAATGCATAACCAAAACCAGATCCAAAAAGGGCTATGGGGTCAAACAGTGGCAGCTTTAGGGTCCCACACACGCCAACCCAAACTGGGGCAAAAAGGTGGTGGCCACAGCTCTCCACATAAAACCACCCCTCCAGAGGCCACCAAAACTCCACCACCTGCCACAACCCAAGAGTCGGCGTGCAAAAAAAATTAGCCGAACACCCAATACCCCCCCACCCCCAGGGAAAATTCACACTAAAAATCCTAAAGAAACACACGAACCCAAGGTAAAAATGTCAGGTCCAACCGACGCGGCCTTGCACGCCTAACCCGAACCAACCCCGAGTCTTACCTGACTCAAAACCAGCACAACAACCAGTGTCGACACGATGTGTTGACACCACAAAAGGCCGGTGTCGACACAAAGTGTCGACACCATAACAGGCCGGTGTCGACACAAAGTGTCGACAATACCGCGGCCGGTGTCGACATAAAGTGTCGACACGACCGCGGCCGGTGTCGACACAAAGTGTCGACACCACTGCGGCCGGTGTCGACACAAGGTGTTGACACTACCGCTGCCGGTGTCGACACAAAGTGTCGACACCACTGCGGCCGGTGTCGACACAAGGTGTCGACACTACCGCTGCCGGTGTCGACACAAAGTGTCGACACCACTGCGGCCGGTGTCGACACAAGGTGTCGACACTACCGCTGCCGGTGTGGATACAAAGTGTCGACACCACTGCAGCCGGTGTCGACACAAGGTGTCGACACTACCGCTGCCGGTGTCGACACAAAGTGTCGACACCCCTACTGGCCGGTGTCGACACAAGGTGTCGACACCACAACTGGCTGGTGTCGACACGAAGTGTCGACACCCCGACTGGCTACCGACGCCAGACCCAGCTACCAACCAAAACGAGAACCAGGCCCCTCTCTAAAAAAATTTCATCATCTTTCGGCAATAGCAACTACTCCACCAGAACCGTACCAAATCTGCCCCTAATAGACACAATCTCTTAGGAAAAACTAAGATTTAACTGGAACTTCTCTATACTAACCACAGTATAATCGGGGACGAACCCTAGCGTACACCTAGGATCTAAGCAGGAGAGAGATAAAATTTAATCAAGAAGAAAACAAGGATCAGCTTTGGCAAGGATGAGGGAACATCACTTGCCTCAATACCAGAAAAGCATGGTCGGCCACTTCCCTCACTCTCGGATCTAGCCACAGAGCACCAAGCCGAGGAACTGACGGAATGGAGATCCAAGCGAGAGCAAACCAGATCCACTCTCGAAAACGAATTTCGACCGCTAAATCTCCAGGAATCGGCGTCCGAAGGCTAGGGTAGTCCGACGGCTCTCTCCCTCTCGTACAGGCGGCGACTTCTTCCAAAAGAGAATGAAAAGAGATAATGAACCGAGCCCTAATTTCTAACCTAAGGCTATATATACGCATCAGGTTTAATAATAAACAATCAATACATATTAATTACTTACACGCAATATCAAAACGACGCGAGACCCGAAACATCTCGGAAATTGATGAAATTCACATCGCAGCTAAAAACCCACGCTACAAACACAACTGCGAAGTCGAAATTAACATTCGACGAACAAAACCCGGGATATCACCACCCGAAGCCAAAAACACAAGCATTCCCTAAGAGGCCCAACAGAGTCATCAAATAGACTCCGGCTAGCTGGGGAATCTTGCTAACAGGCTACAAACAGGCTACACAAGGAACCCTAAGAGCTAAGACCACGCTCTACAACGGCAAAGAGCCGGAAATACGCCATCATAACGCCAGCCAAAGATCAAACAAAACACGGAAAAATCGGGGGTGTTACAGCCACTCCCCCTAAAAGGAAGTTTCGCCTCGAAACTTTACTCACAATACTCCTATAAAGAAGGAGAGAGAAAGAGCCAGGAAAGGGCTATATAAGAATAAAATAGAACATACCAGGCACAAGATCAGGGAAACAGATGAGGGTGAGCCTCCCTCATAGCCGACTCCACCTACCAAGTCGCTCTTTCCACATATTGATTCCTCCATAAAACTTTAGCCATAGGAATAGTCTTCTTCCGCAACGCACGAACTTGAGAATCCAAAATGCGGACAGGCACCTCCACATAAGAAAGATTCGGCTCCAACTGAGGCACAGAATCCAAAACCTGCCGGCCATCTATCACACATTTCCGCAGCTGACTGACGTGAAAGACATCATGCACGCCATGTAAATTTGCGAGCAAAGCCAGCCTATAGGCTGATAACCCGATCCGCTCAACAATCAGAAACGGCCCCACGTACCTCGGGTCCAACTTCCTATTCTTGCCAAACCGCTTGACTCCGATCAACAGGGAGACCTTTAAGAACACCGAGTCCCCCACAACAAATTCCAAGTCCGATCTACGCCGGTTGGCGTTCTTCTCATATCTCTCCTGGGCTAACCGAAGCTTTTCCCGAATAAGCTTCACAGCGGTTTCCATCTCCTCGAGCGCTTCTGGACCCAACAAAGGTCCCTCGCCAAGCTCAGCCCAAAACAAGGGAGTCCTGCAGCGCCTCCCATACAAAGCTTCAAAAGGAGTCATTTGCAAGCTTTCTTGATAACTGTTGTTATATGCGAATTCCATAAGCCGCAAGCGCTCGTCCTACGCTCCTCTGTGGTCCAGAATATAGCATCGGATCATATCTTCCACAATCTGATTTACTCACTCCGTCTGACCGTTGGTCTGCAGATGATAGGCTGTGGAGTATCTCAAATCTGTACCCAATCCCTCTTGGAGGCTCTTCCAAAAACGAGACGTGAACCTAGAGTCTCGATCTGATATGATACTTACGGGTACACCATGCAATCTGATAACCTCTTCCAGATACAGCTCGACTATCTTCCTCATCGTATAATCGATCTTAAATGGTACGAAATGAGCACTCTTCGTCAATCTGTCTACGATTACCCAAACTGAATCATGCCCCTTAGGAGATCTTGGTAAGCCTGTAATGAAATCCATCGAGATACTCTCCCACTTCCACGTCGGAATCTCCAAGGGAGTCAGCTTGCCACCAGGCCTCCCATGGTCGGCCTTCACACGCCTATAAGTGTGACACTCAGAAACAAATCTGGCTATACCTCTCTTCATCCCATACCACCAGGCAATCTGCTTTAAATCATGATACATCTTGGTAGACCCTGGATGGTAGGCAACACTAGATCCGTGGGCTTCTCTGCACACCAAATCCCGGATATCTCCAACGGCGGGGATGAAAAACCTACCACGATACTTCAAGGTACCCGCATCATCTATAGAGAAATCTGATAATTCACCTTTTTTAGCTCGAAGATACAAATGCAGAAGATCGGGATCATCCTTCTGATGCAGTCTCGTAAGCGCAATCCACGAAGGTTCAGCCACTGCCAAACTACTCTGCGAATCGCAGCTTCCCACAAAAATTTCCATCAAAAGGAACTCTTCGAGAAGGCGCTCAGTGGAGAGATTGAAAATCTTCCCTGACTTCCGACTCAGGGTGTCAGCCACCACATTAGCTTTGCCCGGATGGTACTGGATTTCAACATCATAGTCGGCCACGTACTCCAACCATCGCCGCTGGCGCAAATTCAATTCTTTCTGGGTGAAGACATACTTTAAACTCTTATGATCCGTGAAAATCTTGCACTGCGCGCCATATGGCAAATGCCTCCACAATTTCAGCGCATAGATCACAGCTGCAAACTCCAGGTCATGCGTAGGGTAATTCCTCTCGTGAATCTTTAGCTGCCTCGACCCATACGCACTCACCTTCCTGCCCTGCATCAATACGCAGCCCAGTCCGACATGCGACGCATCCACATATATATCATACTCACTACCCTCCGTAGGCAAAGACAAAATTGGAGCCGAACATAGCCTTCTTTTTAGTTCCTCAAAAGTCTTCTCACACTTGCCATCCCATATGAAGGCTACATTCTTCTATGTCAACTTGGTCAACGGCGCGGACAAGGTAGAGAATCCCTCTACAAATCTTCTATAATAACCAGCCAAATCCAAGAAGCTTCTGATCTCTTTGGGAGTAACAAGTCTCGCATATTCCATAACAGCAGCGATCTTTTCTGGGTCCACTGATATTCCCTTCTTATTAATCACGTGGCCTAGAAAAGAAACTTGAGGAAACCAAAATTCGCATTTGCTCAGCTTGGCGTATAACTTATGGTTTCTCAGGGTCGCCAAGACTAGACGCAAATGTCGATCATGCTCCTCCGCATCCTTAGAGTACACCAAGACATCGTCTATAAAGACAATCACAAACTTATCTAGAAAATCCTTGAAAACTCTGTTCATCAAATCCATAAAAGCTGAGGGAGCATTAGTCAAACCAAATGACATAACCAAAAACTCAAAATGCCCATGACGAGAGCGGAACGCCGTCCGCGGAACATCTGACTCCCGAATCCTCAACTGGTGATAGCCCGATCGAAGATCAATCTTGGAAAACACGGAGCTACCACGCAGTTGATCAAACAAATCATCGATTCGTGGCAAAGGGTACCTGTTCTTAATAGTAACCTTGTTCAACTCTCTATAGTCGATGCATAACCTCATCGACCCATCTTTCTTTTTAACGAACAGCACTGGTGCACCCCAAGGCGAAGAACTCGGCCTTATGAAACCTTTTGCCAACATCTCATCCAGCTGGATTCGCAACTCTTCCAGCTCTCGCGGGGCCATCCGGTACGGCGCCTTTACAATAGCACGCGTGTCTGGCTCCAAATCTATCACAAACTCGACATCTCGATCGGGTGGAAGACCGGGAAGATCATCAGGAAACACATCAGAGAAGTCACACACCACAGGAATCTCTTCCAAACGTGGCGCACTAACAATCGTCCCTACCAGAGAGACCACACAGACAAAACAGCCAGAATCAAGCAACTTCCGAGCACGCACCACAGAAATGACTGGAGACTCCTGGAGATAATTCCCATAAACGCTCCCTGGCTGACCGTTGTCCTTGACGAAGTCCAAGCGCTTACCCTTGCACTGGATAACTGCATCGTACCTTGACAACCAATCCATGCCCAAAATAACGTCGAAATCCTCCAGGTCAATCACCTTCAGATCTGCCTTTGCTAGAAAATCCCCCAACAAAATCGGACAATCGAGGACACCCAGGTCCGTAACCACAGAGTCACCGAAGGGGAACTTAACGCAGAAGGCACCACCCACACGATCCAGGCCCAAACTGAACCGCTCCACGAAAGCTCTAGCCACAAACGAGTGGGTAGCGCCTGAATCGAAGAGAATGCGCGCCCAGCGGTTCTTTACCTTAAATCGTCCTACGAATTGCACACGCATCTAAGGCAATAAGTGCTAAAACGAAAACTACAACCCAAAAGGGAACATAACGAAACGACTGGGAAGGAGTCGAATCTGAGATAACCTGGGTCGAGGTCTTCGCTTCGTCTGCCGAAAGCACATTCAGCTTCCCCTTTCCTTTATTCGTTTGCTGAGGCGGTGGTAAAGCCTGGAGGGGAACTGGCTGCAGAATAGGCTGGAGCTGTGGGCACCTTGTCTTGAGATGACCCTTCTGCCCACACTGAAAACAGACTTTATCTTTTAACCAGCATCGGGCAACATCATGCCCCTTCCTCCCACACAAGGCACACACCAAGTCTCCCATGGGAACACCCTGAATCGCGTGCACCTGTTCCTTCTTCTGCACTCCCAAACTTTTGAAACACTTCTCAAAGCGGTGGCCTGGCCGGCCACAAAAACTACAATCCTCTTTGATCTTCTTTCTCGAAATAGCATCAGGTTCCTGAGGGCTCTTCCCTCCACCGGACTTCCGCTTATCCTTCCTCAACTGCTGGCCTCTATTCTTGGCATTATCAATGGCCTCAACCCTCAAGGCAGCTTCAACCACACCGACATAACTGACTACTCCGTAGGCATTCGCTAACTGCTGAATGTCGCTTCTTAGCCCACCCAGAAAGCGCTTAACTCGGTCGGCCTCAACACTCACCAGACCAGGAGCAAACCGACTCAACTTACTAAACTCAATCCCATACTCACTAACCGTGAGTTTCCTCTGCTTTAAATGAAGAAAGTCATTCATTAGCCGGTCCCGCTTGACTGAAAGCAGAAACTTACTTAACAATATCACCTTAAATGACTCCCAGGTGCATCCTGCCACCAAGCTCTCTTTCTCCCTCAGCCACCAACTCTTTGCTAAGCCCTTGAGCTGATAGGTAGCGAGCATCACTCTCTGATCGTCCGCAATCCCAGAGTAAGAGAACATCTCTTCAATGGAAATCAGCCAGTCATCCAAAATCATGAAATTTGCTTGCCCATCATATGTAGGGGGCCTAAGCCGCTGAAACTGGGATATGAACGTCATCTCTGGGGTCACCACAACCAAAGGCACGGGAGGAGCAGGAGGGGCAGGAACAGGTACCCCCTCAGCGGGGTATTGAGCTCCCGGAGTCTGTCCCGCCACCACTGCTACAAGGCACTGAATCTGAGCCTGCATCGCCACTACCTGTCTCGATAACGCCTCATTACTCTGTCGCAGGCTTTCTACCAACGCATCGCTCTGCGCACCTGACGTCTCACCCTCGGATTGGGGGGTCGATCTCGTCGCAGGACGTCTCGCCATCCTATAATCGCACCAGCTTTAGACAAAACCTAGCCCAACCTCTAGAACAAAACTACCCGTTACAGACAAACACACTTAAATATGAACTTCAACTGCAAAACTTGCTCTGGGAGTTGTTTTTACCATGATGATGTTATGCTTGACCTAAGATGGTTCACCACCATCATACTAACTCATGTGCCTAAGCCATGAATGCATGTACTTGTATTCTGTTTGACTCAAAACCATGCGTGTACATATGTCATCATGCAAATCTTTAGCTTGGCACGTTATGCTTATGAAATGTTATGCTATGCATGATGTGCTATGCATTCTAAAAAGGCCTTAATGCATGCCATGGGCGACGTACACATAAAAATGTTGCATCTCATACTACATAACATTTCCATGCAACGACAAAAAGGAAAACGTGCTAGCCGCATTCATGTGGTGAGGTTATGCATCCCATACTACATAACCATCACATGTTGCCTCCTGTGGTGGATCCATATACAAACACATATTATGCATCCCATACTACATAATATGCCCCGTATACTTCTTCATGCTCATGAGTGTAGTGTTTGTGCTTTAGCAAAGAAGTGCTGATGACATATCGGTGTGTGTATGGTATGACGCTAGCCACTAATGCAAACAAGAGAAAGGTTGCCCGACCATTTGTCAAGCAACCTCCCTCTAATACCAACTGTCACAACCCGCATTTTCTCAACGATAAAATCGTGTCAGAGCAAGAGAAAACACGTGTCATGAGGTCACGTCGTGCAGGGGATAACTGCACACGCTCAGGCCAAACTCCAGACTTTAGATTTTTAAGGAAAATCATAGATTAATATGAAAGAAAACCAGTTATGTGAAAAGTCGTATCCCTCGGCACGGTGGATCAGCTAGTCCACAATTAAAAGTATATTTATACGCAGCAGGAAATACTTTTGGTTCAATTAAGCTGACACCCTAAATGAGCATAAGTGTCCCCGAGGGACGACTCATGGTATGCACGACTCTAAAGTGAATATAGTATATATGAAAGATGATCTTTTACGCTAAGGACAAATAGTGTCTTGGTTTTATAAATATGTCATGCATGAGATACATAGAGTAATGCCTTTAGGGTTTAAAATATCTAACATGCAACCTAGCATAAATCCTTCCCAGAAGCAAGTAAACAACCACAAATAGGCAAAAAGGCAGTTTAAATTCATACCCAGCATCGCAAGAAGCCACCATTGGGCGTCAACAACCTGACACGAACACACTGGTGAGTATGTATGTCTATACAGAAAGGTAAAGAACTACCTCACAGGAATCGAGGATCAGCTATCTCAGCTACCCAAGAGGCTACCGACAAGCCCCTCCAAAAGAACTAGCCGCTGAACTGGCTACCACCTTGACCTGAGGCATTCAAGAAAAGAACACCTCAGCAAGAAAATAATCAAAAAGGTAAATAGAGCATTAGATTTATGAACAAATAAGAAGGGTTTACCAATCCCGGCAACAACTGTTATAAGCAAAAGAAAGGGGATGACAGTAAGAAAAGAGCACTGTCTAAAGCACAGCAGAGCACACCAAGTGCGAGCAATAAAACCAATATGCCCTACCAAAAGAGCCTGCAACAACATCAAGACATATATATATGTGCCCAAAAGAAGAAGCCATAAAAAGGAAAGGAACTAACAGTCCTAACAGGTGGGTTTATGGCAGAGGTCAAAACATGGATCTGAATGTATAACCAAAACCAGATCCAAAAAGGGCTAAGGGGTCAAACAGTGGCAGCTCTAGGGTCCCACACACGCCAACCCAAACCGGGGCAAAAAGGCGGTGGCCACAGCTCTCCACATAAAACCACCCCTCCAGAGGCCACCAAAACTCCACCACCTGCCACAACCCAAGAGTCGGCGTGCAAAAAAAATTAGTCGAACACCCAATACCCCCCTAGGGAAAAGTCACACTAACAATCCTAAAGAAACACACGAACCCAAGGCAAAAACGTCGGGTCCAACCGATGCGGCGTTGCACGCCTAACCCGAACCAACCCCGAGTCTTACCTGACCCAAAACCAGCAAAGCAACCAGTGTCGACACGATGTGTCGACACCACAACAGGCCGGTGTCGATACAAAGTTTCGACACCACAACAGGCCGGTGTCGACACAAAGTGTCGACACTACCGCGGCCGGTGTCGACACAAAGTGTCGACACTACCGCGGCCGGTGTCGACACAAAGTGTCGACACCACTGCGGCCGGTGTCGACACAAGGTGTCGACACTCCCGCTGCCAGTGTCGACACCACTGCGGCCAGTGTCGACACAAGGTGTCGACACTACCGCTGTCGGTGTCGACACAAAGTGTCGACACCACTGCGGCCGGTGTCGACACAAGGTGTCGACACTACCGCTGCCGGTGTCGACACAAAGTGTCGACACCACTGCGGCCGGTGTCGACCCAAGGTGTCGACACTACCGCTGCCGGTGTCGACACAAAGTGTCGACACCCCGACTGGCCGGTGTCGACATAAGGTGTCGACACCCCGGCTGGCCGGTGTCGACACAAGGTGTCGACACCACGACTGGCTGGTGTCGACAGGAAGTGTCGACACCCCGACTGGCTACAGACGCCAGACCCAGCTACCAACCAAAACGAGAACCAGGCCCCTCTCGAAAAAAATTCATCATCTATCGGCAATAGCAACTACTCGACAAGAACCGTACCAAATCTGCCCCTAATAGACACAATCTCTCAGAAAAAACTAAGATTTAACTGGAACTTCTCTATACTAACCACAGTATAATCGGGGACGAACCCTAGCGTACACCTAGGATCTAAGCAGGAGAGAGATAAAATTTAATCAAGAAGAAAACAAGGATCAGCTTTGGCAAGGATGAGGGAACATCACTTGCCTCAATACCAGAAAAGCTTGGTCGGCCACTTCCCTCACTCTCGGATCTAGCCGCAGAGCACCAAGCCGAGGAACTGACGGAATGCAGATCCAAGCGAGAGCAAACCAGATCCACTCTCGAAAACGAATTTCGACTGCTAAATCTCCAGGAATCGGCGTCCGAAGGCTAGGGTAGTTCGGCGGCTCTCTTCCTCTCGTACAGGCGGCGGCTTCTTCCAAAATAGAAAATGAAAAGAGACAATGAACCGAGCCCTAATTTCTAACCTAAGGCTATATATACGCATCAAGTTTAATAATAAACAATCAATACATATTAATTACTTACACGCAATATCAAAACGACGCGAGACCTGAAACATCTCAGAAATTGATGAAATTCACATCGCAGCTAAAAACCCATGCTACAAACACAACTGCGAAGTCGAAATTAGCATTCGATGAACAAAACTCGGGATATCACCACCCGAAGCCAAAAACACAAGCATTCCCTAAGAGGCCCAACCGAGTCATCAAATAGACTCCGGCTAGCTGGGGAATCTTGCTAACAGGCTACAAACAGGCTACACAAGGAACCCTAAGAGCTAAGACCACGCTCTACAACGGCAAAGAGCCGGATATACGCCATTGTAATGCCAGCCAAAGATCAAACAAAACACGGAAAAACCGGGGGCGTTACATTAGTTCTCAGGTCGACGAACAAGGATTCGCAGGTCGACGAACAAGATTTCTCAGCTCGACGAACTTTGGACTCAGGTCGACAAAATTTGTTCTCTACTCGATGATTGCTGTGTAGTTCTAGACTTGGAATTTTCCCTTCTTCTTCTTGTCCTTATTCTGTTGCAGTAATTCCTGAATAATCAATGCTCATATTCTCCAGAAATAGCCGTTAGTGGCAACATTGATTATGGTATTCATCAGGATTATTACTTGTCGTTTTTAATAGGAAAGTTGGGGAAATGCATTAATGCAATATTCTCCCTAGCCGGATTTTCATTCTCCAGGAAGTCATAATTCAATGCAGACAATTGAAATTCAAAGGAAAAATTAGACAAAGATACATAAAAGATATTCTTCTCTTTCAATCGACAACATAAAATAGGAATAGCAGAACACAAAGAGAAGAAGACAGGCACCAGAAATTATTTAAGAAAAGGCTCTGACTGTCTTCATCAAGTGTTCTTTCTCCAGCAAGCTAAAAAGAGACAATCAACTTCTATGTGTCTACAGCTTTCTGGAGATCTTTTCAAGAAGACCTACTCACCCTACAAAACTTCCATTCTTCCTAAACAAATCTTCATCTCAGGGGGAGCTTTGACAACATCAAGATCCAGTAGTCTTCTCAGTTGTTTTGGGAAAGAGAAAACCCCAAAAATCTCTCACCCCCTCTCTGTACAAAGGGTTCTTTAACTCCCTTCAAAAGTTATTCCTTGGTTGCGAGTCTCCTGATCAAAAGACTTGAGTTGGTTTTTGAGCACCTGATCAAAATCTCATTGGTGGCAGTCACCTAATCAAAACCTATAGTGGATTCCTACCAGGGTGGTAGAAGAGTGGATGTACCCAGGTTGGGGAACCACTATAAAAATTCTTGTGTTGTTTGGTTGCCCTTTTCTTTTTGTTCTTGTTGTGCCTGTGATAGATTAAATTATATGTGCTGTGTTAGAATAGCTTAACTTAGGATAACTTTTAGCTTACTGCTATTCTGGTATCTCTTAATCCATTACTCTGATATTATTTCTTAAAGAGTAAATAAATTTTTATTACTCTATTCACCCCCTCTAGAGTAAATAAGGTCTAACCCTCACTTTCAAAATACCTTCCAGATATATTCCAAAGTCATTCCTTTACTTGAAAGGCAGAAGAACAAAGATGAAAAATGAAGAAAACTGCTGCTACCAAGAATGCTGATGCAAGTTCATCAAAGAATAGCTGATATAAAGCTGCAAGACTTAGGCTTCTTTAAAATATCTAATAAATGTCTTGTAATATATATATCAACAGTGTAGAAACTTCAAATTTCTATCAATGAAATTAATATAAGTTGGCCCTGACTACATTGATGTGACAAATGTGCATGAAATTCTCATTTATATATTTGTGTTTAATAAACATGCCATTATTTGATATATATCTTATAATCACAAGTCTTGCCTAATGCAGTTTGACTAAAGCTCTCTAAATTAGTTAATGACTAAGTATATCTTAATCATAAAGTTTACCTTGTCAAAGATTAATAAAGCTCTTGTTGTTAATCATACGGTTACATTGTTAATGATTGATAATTCACCTGTACTATTGATCATTCAAACATAATGTTAAGACATCTCATCTCGGGGGAGTTATAATGTACTGGGATGGCTAGTTGTCATGATAATGTCTCATCAGACCTATTATGATATTTCTTGTGTTGATGCACCAGAGCATGGATAGGAGTTCTGCCTTCTTCAAATAGGGGGATATTGTTGGGAATTGTGCCCTGTAATGTTATTCAGGATTTGAAGAGGCATCACCAATCATGCTAAGGGTGATAATGTATTTGATATGTGCTTGAGTTCATACATGCAGGATGTCCATGATTGGACAAGTGAAATTGAAGAGTATGCCAGAAGACTTAGAAATCATCGAGCTTAGCTCACATTTAGTCGAGCTCAGCGCAACTGTAACGACCTAGGGAGGACCCCTAGCACCGCCCGACCCACCAGCAGCCAATAGAGGACCCATGGCACCACGGTGGTACAACCGGAATCTTCAAGGCCTGCAGGCCGTACACCCCAAAGCTCAGCTGGTGATGAGGAGTGGTATTAAAGGCTTCTTATCAAGGTTGTGGGTTCGAGACCCCGTGGCAACAATGCACCATGCTGATAAGCAGGCCGGAGATGCTTTGTGGTGTACGGCCTGTAGGACTTGTAGATTTCGGCTGTACCACCGTGGTGCCATGGGTCCTCCATTGGTTGCTGGTGGGTCGGGCAGCGCTAGGGGTCCTCCCTAGGTCGTTACAAAAAAGTGCACTGCCAACCAGCAGCATATGGAGGACCCATGAAATCTTGGTCGTAAGTGTTTTAGGTCAGAATGGTTGCTCCTGAATTTTTGTATAATTTTTAGTTGAGTAAATCTAGTACTTCATTCACAAATGTTAAAAAGGGGTTTTATGGTTTAAAAATTAATAATTGATGATATTCTGTTGAAAAAATATGAGACTTAGGAATTGAGATTTTCAGGCCATTATATGCTTGTAGATATTTATTTATGATTTTTTGAATCTTAGTTACGACACTTTCTTTACAAGTCCACCTTATGGAGATTTTTGATAATAAATTTATTCAGAGATTAATACTTGCTGAAAAATTATGAAACTTGGCCAATGCTATTTTTAAGGTTGTATCTGCATAGTATAATTAATTTATAATTTCTGGATGCATATTTTCTATACTTGATTCATAAATAACGAAAGATAGAAAATATTGCTAAAATAGTTTAGTACCCTTTTGATGATAAACAAATTGTGATACTTTGGATTTACCATATTGAGATAACATAATATTTATAATAATTTTGTTGGACATCTTTCATGAGTACTTAGGGTAGTTCAAGTTCAAACCGGAAGCCCTTGGAATTTTTGAGGAAATTAATTAAATGCCAGATAAATTAGGAAAAATTATAATTTTCTGATTATAGGCTAATTATATCATGATATACCTCCAGTAAATAAGTTAGGGAATTTAGATGAATATTGGATCATTTCCTATCCGGTTCGACATATAGCATAGGATAGTCTGCAATTAGCAATTTATGTTAACAGTCATAGGATATGATGGGGCACAACGTTGGAGTTAGTTAATCTGCTGAATCGGATGGATGTGAAAGTGTTCACCATATAAGGATGGGAAGGTTGGTGAGAAGTGGTGTTGGCTAGAGTTAAGAGGCGCTCGGGTTCGACGAAAGATCGTCTTTCCCGAAGAGAGGAAGGTTAAAAATCCCACTAGGTTAGTCTATCGTAACACGAGAAGGTAATGGGAAATGGAATCAACCAATAATAATAATAAGTACCTTGCGAAAGGGAATGATGGGCGTAATCCCATAATAGTTCCTAGTGCCCCTTGAGAGCCCTTCACAAGTGTTGGGTACATTGGAAAATATGTACCAGATTTGAAGAAGCCTCACCCTACTCAATGATATGCATCAAGGTGTATTTGATGTTGTTTTGAGTTTATATGTGCAGGTTATGAAAATGCAGGAATGCAGAAAAATTTCTAAGTCCATATGTCGACACCAGGAAAAGCTGTGTCGACACTTATGAAGGCTTGTGTCGACACTACAAAAAACTATGTCGACACTTGGAGTTAATTGTGTAGACACTTGGAATGGCTGTGACGACACCTGAAGAAACTGTGTCGACATGCAGAGGCAGTGTCGACACACAGTAAAGCATTGTCGACATCAATTGTGTCGACACCAAGAGGCAGTGTCGACACACTGAAAACTTTGTTGACATCAAATGTGTCGACATACAGGACTTGTGTCGACACACCACAGAGATTCAACAAAGTTAAAGAAAGGTGATTGTGTCGACACACAGAATCAGTGTCGACACATTCTACAGAAGCTATGTCGAGAAGAAGTATCAACAACAAAGGAGATGTATCGACACCACCATGACTTGTGTCGATACTTAGTTCTCTTGTGTTGACACTTAGTGTACTTGTGTCGACACATGATGAAGTTCAGTCTCGACATTTTCAGACAGAGACAGTATTTCAAGAAGTGACTGGATGATTTGACAGCTGCCATTTCTAACCGGTCTACTGCAATTGTCAGAGCTGTCAGAAGTTCGTTAGAAACCGGATTAGTCGGTTACCTTGGAGAAAGGCTATATAAAGGCATTTTCCTTCAACAGAAGAAGACTGATAACAAAAAATAGAGAAGAACTAATACAGAAGATTTTCGTTAGAAGATCTAAGAAGAAGTTGGAGAGAGAGAGAGCTCCATCTATTGAAGTGCAGTTGCTGAATCAGGCTGCAAAGAAAGATTCAGATTGAGATCTGAATCTCAAGTCAGAAGCTTATTGAAGATCAACTTCACAGGAGTTCAACCCTACTGAGTTCATATTCAAGAAGCTTTGAAGAAAGCTAAGAGAGGTTGTTCTCTGTCATCAGTTTCTTCCAAGAACTGATCAAGAAACCATCCATCCCTTCTCCTTGTACCTGGGTGGTGGTAAAACACTTTGTAAAATCAATTTTCTATAGGATCTATTCTAGATCTGAGCTGTAAGCCTGTTATATAAAGGCTGAGTTGTAGGAGATTTAGGTCTCTGAGTGGTAGGGCTGTGAGCCTGAGTTGTAGGAGATTATATCTCTGAGGTGTAGGCCTTGTTGAAGGCTGAGGTAGGGCTGTGTGCCTGAGCTGTAGGGGTGTGTACACACTCTGAGTTGTAGGAACCTGATTGGGTTCTGAGCTGTAATATCTGCGGATCTGAGGTGAAGAGAAGAAGTTAGGCCGAATCTAGCACACTGCTAGATAGGCGAAGGGGGAAAGTGGATGTACCCAGACCTTGGAGAACCACTATAAAAACTATGTGCACTCTGTGATTGAATATTTCTATGAATGTTGTGCTGTGTTAGCTGTAGAATTAGCAGATTCTAATTAATTAACAGTACAAATATTCCGCCTTAAAGAAAAAGAGAATTACACCTATTCACTCCCCCCTCTAGGTGGCTAGACACTAATTCTTTCAAGTGGTATCAGAGGGAGGTTCCTCAAAGAAGGACTTAACAGTCTGAGTTAGATCCATAAGGCAGATTCAAGATCATGAAAATGGATTCAGGAGAAAATCATAAGGAACTAGGTTCTATGAAATTACCCATATGCAGGAAGGAGATATTTGGAATCTGGAAAGAAAGGGTCAGGCTGTTTATGGAGGCTTCTGATCCAAGGATATACATTACAGTAAAGGAAGGTCCTTATATTCCTATGAAGATTTCAGTTCTAGATGCAAACCAAAGAATTCCCAAGGAGTATTCAGAGATGACTAAGGATGAGATCATCCTGGCAACTATGGATAAAAGAGCCCAGAATATCATAGTAAGTGCCATTGATGATGCAACTTTCTAGAATTTGATTCACTGCAAGACCTCCAAGGAAATGTAAGATACTTTGATAGTCTACATGGAGGGTTCTGAAGAAGTCAGACAAGATAGAAAGTCTATGCTGAACCAGGAATATGAGAGTTTCAGACAAGGAAAGTCTGAAAGTATAACTGAGTGTTATAAAAAGTTCTATAGAATAGTAAATGAGCTGATGTCCTATGGAAGAAACTTCAGTACATATGAACTGAATGATAAATTCCTAAGATCCTTGACAAAGAATTGGGACACTAAGATTTGTGCCATTAGGGAAGTGGCCAAACTTGCAGATATCCCTCCACCCACTTTGTTTGAAAAATTGATGTCATATGAGATGCAGATGATGGCTAGGAAAGAGGAAGAGAAAAAGGCAAAAGGGGAGCATAGAGAAAAGTCTGTGGCCTTCAAGGTTGAAGCGACTAAGAAGAATAGGAGGATGTCTCCATGACCTCCTAAGATAGTTGCTAAAATTGCTTCAGATAATTCAGACAACCAAAGTTCAGACAGCAGTGACTCAGATGCAGACTTTGCTGCCTTCACATGGCAGTTTCAGAGATTCCTAAAGAAGAAGCAGTGGAAGTCTAAGCCGTCCACATCTCAGCCTAAGGATGACTATTATAAAAAGAGGAAGTCATCCAGGAAGGACAGGAGCAGGTCTAAGTCAAGCAAATCTACAACATCAAAGATAGTTTGCTACTGTTGTTATAGGCTTGGACATGTTGTGCCTGAGTGCCCAGATAAAAGAAAAGAGTCTGCTGATAAAAAGAAGATTCAACACCAGAGCAAGAATGAGAAATCCTTTGTTGCTAAGAAGGAGAAGAGCTTGACAGACCAGTCATCTTCAGAGTCAGAATTTGAAGCTGAGACATATATTGGTCTATATGCAGCAGATAAAGAAGATGAGTTTCTGCAAGTGCTGAACTCTATCTATGCACAAGAAGACCATCAGTGCAAGGGACTGATGGCTGTGTCAGAAGAAGACAAGTGCCAGGATCAGCCTGGTCCTAGTAAGGTATAATGTTTTTCTAGAAATTCTGATTGTAGTACTGGGTCAGAGCCAGCAACTTATGCATCAAGTGATGTGGATGGGTCTGAGTCTGAAGGTGATATTCATCAATTGATAGATGAATATGGGGTCTTGTTGCAGGCACTAAAGAAAAGCAAAAACCTGGCCAAAACTCTGACTAAGGAAATTGCAGATCTTAAGATGGCTGCATCTGATTCAGAGAAGATGTTGGATCAAAAGTTGAATGAGATTGCTAGATTGAAAAACATAACTGTTATTCAAATGGGCACAATCACATTCAAGAATGATCAGATTAAAAATCTGTAGATTAGACTTCAGAAAGAAAAGGAGATTGTGGCTAGTTTTTCTAAGCCAAAATCTGTATTACCCTTAATAGATGACTTTGTGTCACAAAAGGGTAAGGCTGGATTAGGGTTTAAGAGAACTGCATGGACTGCTAAGTTTAATAAAAAAAGGCAAAGCCCCAGCACAAAACAAGAAACCTGCTGTAAATAATTCAGCTAAGGTTGTACCTAAACAAAGGTATAATAGGTTTGAGTGCTCGTGCTATGGCAAGATAGGCCACTTTGCCTTAGACTGTTGGCACAATTCCAGTGTCAAGAAGAATAGCAGTCTGCCTGTTAGAAAAGCTGTAGGCAGATTTGTTAAATTTCAGGCTAACATGAACCAAGAACCCAAAACTCATTTGGGTTCTAAGGTTAGGTAATCTTTTTTGCAGGTAAGTCCAAGTTGTCATGCCCCTATATGGTACTTGGACAGTGGATGTTCCAGGCACATGACTGGAACAAGGGGGTTGCTGAAGGACTACTCACCTATCATGAATGGGCCTACGGTAACCTTTGGTGGTTCTGAAAAAGGAATCATCAAAGGATTTGGTAACATTTTTAATAACCAGATTACTATCACTCAAGTGGCCTATGTGAAGGGTTTGAAACACAACCTTATAAGCATAAGTCAGCTGAGTGATTTAGGATATGACATTTCATTTATTAAGAATGGATGTCATATCAAAAGATCAAGTGATCAAAAGGTCATATTGACAGGATATAGAAAACGAAATGTGTACTATCTTAACTTTGAGTGTGAGAACAGTGGTTCTCCTATTTGTCTTGTAGCTGACGAGAGAGCCTCTCATTATGTTAAATGGCACAAGAGGCTGACCCATCTTAACTACAAGACTATTGGTCAACTCTTTAGCAAAGAGTTAGTGAGGAATGATCCTCAAGTTAATTGTATAAAGGATGAGATATGCTCAGCTTGTCAAAAAGTCAAGCAGACAAAATCTTTCTTTCATAACCTTGAAAACAAGGATTCAGTGAGGTGTCTATACCTCTTACAAATGGATTTATTTGGTCCTATGCTAGTTCATAGTCTAGGTAGGAAGGTCTATACTTTTGTGGTGGTAGATGACTATTCTAGATATTCATGGGTGTTCTTTTTGAGACAAAAATCTGAAACCCCAATTGTTTTATATAGTTTTGTCAAACAAATTCAGAATGAGCTGGACAGTACAGTGGTCAAAATCAGAAGTGACCATGGCACTGAATTTCAATCTGAGAGTATGACAAGACTGTGTGAAGAATTTGGGATTTTTCAAGAATTTTTCTCACCTAGAACACAACAGCAAAATAGTATTGCTGAAAAGAAGAATAGAACACTGATTGAGGCTGGTAGAACTCTATTGAGTGACTCTTCTCTCCCAGAATATTTCTGGGCTGAGGCAGTAAACACTCCATGTCATGTGATCAATAGGACTACTATCACCAAAAGCCACAAAAAGACTCCCTATGAGATTATGAATTGCAGAAAACCAAACTTATCTTATTTTAGGATCTTTGGTTGCATGTGTTATGTCCTTAACAATGGAAAGTCTTATCTAACTAAGTTTGCTGTCAAATCCTAAGATGAGATATTTATTGGGTACAGCAATAATAGTAAGGCTTATAGGGTCTACAACTTTATTACTCAAGTTATAGAAGAGTTTGTACATATTGTTTTTGATGAAACAAGACTGATTAACAGTGAGTTGCCAAGTAGTGCTTGCAGTTCTACAGGTATAAATGAGAGAATGGACAAGCTTACCATTACAGAAGATTCAACTGCAAATCAGGAAGTGGAAAATGGTGGCTGTTGTCCAGGGGGAGTACAAGACTCTCCTGATGCTGATGAAAACCAAGAGGTGTTGCATAATGAAGAGACTGGAGGTGTTCAACCTGAAGATAGACTATCTCCAGTTATTAGACACTTAAATGATCATCCATCAAATCAGATAATTGGTGATCCAAGACAAGGAGTACAAACAAGGAGCAAGAATCTGAACAAAGTTCTTTGCTCTAGCTTCTTATCTTAAGTGGAGCCCAAGAAATTTGAAGAAGCTGTTCTAGACCCACATTGGATTGATGTCATGCAAGAGGATCTGAATCAGTTCAGAAGGTGCAAGATCTGGGATTTGGTTCCAAAACCAAAGGACCACAATGCATAGGGATATGTGGATATACAGAAACAAGCTGGATGAGATTGGGATCATTGTGAAGAACAAAGAAAGACTTGTTGCAAAAGGATATAGGTAGGATGAGGGTATTGACTTTGATCAAACCTTTTCCCCAGTAGCAAGACTGGAAGCAATTAGGATGTTCCTAGCCTATGCAGCATATCAAGGCATTAAGGTATTTCTAATGGATGTAAAATCAGCTTTCCTAAATGGAAATCTAAAAGAGGAAGTATATGTGGAGCAGCCCTCAGGTTTTGTTGATCCACTATATCCTTCTTATGTTTATAGACTTAGGAAAGCTTTTTATGGGTCAAAACAAGCCCCAAGGGCTTGGTATGAAACCATGTCTACTTTCCTCATTGAGAACAAATTCTCAAGGGGGAAAATAGATAAGACTCTATTCCTAAGGGAGTCCAAAGGAAAGATAATCCTAGTCCAAATATATGTTGATGACATAATATTTGGCTCTACTGAAAGTAATCTTTGCAGAAAGTTTGCAAAACTTATGCAAGAAAAATTTGAAATGAGCAGTATGGGAAAACTTAAGTTCTTCTTGGGTCTCCAAGTAAGAGAGACTGAAGATGGCTTGTCCATATCCCAGTGTAAGTTCACCCTGGAGTTAATTAAGAAGTATGGTATGGAATCATCCACTACCATGGGAACTCCTATGGGGACAAGTGTGTCTCTAAGCAAAGATGATGCAGAAAAACCTATAGATGAAATTTTGTATAGAGGGATAGTTGGCTCCCTCATTTATCTGACTACTAGTAGACCATATATCATGTATGCTACATATGTCTGTGCTAGGTACCAATCATGCCCTAAAGAATCTCATCTGACTGTAGTCAAAAAGATATTGAGATATCTTAAGGGTACACCTAATCTAGGCCTTTGCTACCCTAGGAATGGAGATTTTCTGCTGACAGGCTATTCATATGCAGACTTTGCAGGTTGCAAAGAAGATAGAAAAAGCACTACAGGCACCTGTCAGTTTCTAGGAGGAAGATCATTGTCTTGGAGCAGTAAGAAGCAGGAAGTTGCTGTGCACAGCTGTTGTGGATTCAGCACCAGCTAATAGACTATGGTATTCAGGTAAGTAGAACACCTTTGTTTTGTGATTCTACAAGTGCAATTTCTATTGCTAAGAATCCTGTTTCACATAGTAGGACTAAGCATATAGAGATTAGATACCATTTTCTTAGAGAACATGTAGAGAAAGAGGACATCTCACTAGAATTTGTCAAAACAGATTATCAAATTGCAAATATGTTTACTAAGCCTCTAGATGAAACTAAATTCAATAAGTTTAAAATTGAATTAGGAATGTTGAACATAGATTAGTTTCACAAAATTGGCTAAGTAAAGTTGTGTCGACACAAGGAGTTGTCTGTGTCGACACATAGAAGTGGTGTCGACATTCAAGGGAAATGATGTCGACACATCTAGAAAATTGGTGTCGACACTTCAGAGAAGTGGTGTCGACACATCCAGAAGTAGTGTCGACACATCCAGAGGTGGTGTCGACACTTAGGATCAACACAGTTTTTGTCAAGTGAAGTATCGACTAATCGTCGAGCGCAAATGTATAAGTGTCGACACATAGAAGTCAACACTTATGTCGAGACATTAGAAGTCTGTGTTGACACTTTTCAACAGTGTCGACACAATAAGAGAATTATGACGTGCCTTTTTACCTTCATTTTTAGAAAGGTATAAATAGGTCAACAACATTATCTGTCGACACGTTCTCCATTGTTTCAAGACCAAAACTTTGTGTCGACAACTTCTCTCATCTAAATTCAAGATTTCTCTCAACCCTAATGGTGCCCAAGCTTGAAGACAATGTCAATGAACGCTATGAGCTGGTACGCAATGCCTTTGATCTAGCGAAACCTGAAATTAAAGCTGTAGTAACCCTAATTGCAGAGAATGGGTTGGAGTTTCTGGTATCTGAACCAACTAAAATTTGGAAGAAAGAAACACTATAATTCTTTGGTGCTGCTACCCTAGATCAAACTGGACTCAAAATTAGATCCACAGTCCATGGAGTAAAGGTGAAAATCACCCAGAAGAGTTTAAGGAAAGTTCTTCACCTTCCAAGAACACAAGAAGAATAAGATGTACCTGCTTCTAAGCTATGGGAAGCACTTCAATGGTGTGGACTGGATTCCACCATAAAGATTGGCTCAACTTTGAACAGGAAAGGCATGAATATGCAAGGGAAGTTCCTGTCTGAAGTTGTAGGTAAGGTGATTCTCTGTAAGACAGGGGGCATGATAGGACTTCTGCTTATATGTTCAGCCTGATGACCAGGATCATCTACACACTAAATACTGATTGGTCAGCAGTAATATTTGAGAAGATTAAGGAAAGTATGAAGAAGCCAAATCTGGGAAGAATTGTGAGCTTGTATTTAGCTGGAACAATACTTGAAGTGATGGAACAGTCAGCTGGGACTAAGATAAATCACATGAGAAGGATGGACATCAGGATAATATCCAGATGGGATAGGGTCCTAACCAAGGATATTCCTTAGGAAGATAGGCAAGAGATTCCTGAGAAATCTACAGCACAAGATACTTCTGCACAAGATTTTGCAGATAGTGCTCAGGTGCAGGGGGAGCCTCATGTTGAGGAAGAGCCAATACAATTGGAAAGCGATATGGCTACTCAGACTATACTTGAGGTAATATATGAGGTTAATCAATCCATTCTTAATGATACAGATGTCACACTAACTGAATTTTTGATTGATGTTGACCAGCCAACACAACTACACAGTCAAGTTCAAGATGTAATCATGGAGGATATATCAGCAGTTGCTGATGCTCCAGTGATAAGAGAATCTCTAGTCCCTACTCAACAAGAATTCAACCTTGAAGAGTTATTTCCAGATATAGTACAACCTGAATTTGAGGGGGAGAAAGCAGATTTTTAGGGGGAGCAAGTTAACCTTGAGGAGGAGCAAGCTAACCTTGAGGGGGAGCAAGTAAGGTCTCAGGGGGAGAATGCAAGGACTGAGGAAGAGCAGATAAGAACTAAGGAGGAGCAAAGGACTCAGGGGGAGCAACCTAGGACTGAACAGGTATTGCCTACTAGTCCTAAAGATAGAGTTAATATAGCTAGTACCTCAGATTCTGAGGATGAAGAAGTTACAAGAGCTAAGAAGAGGAAGCTAATGGTCTTTAAAAGGAGAAGCCAAAGCTACAAGAAGGCATTACAAACTGCTGCTCCACAACCTGCCCCAACAGCTGATTACAGCTCATTGTTAGTGGCCTTGCAGATCAAGTTAGATGAGCAAAGGATTGCCATGGAGAAGTGTCTGGATGAAACTCATAAGGATCTACAACTCTCCTTGGCTACAGATATTAAATCTATAAGATTTGAAGTAAATCAGCATAAGAAGGAGATGACAGATTGCTTTCACAAAGGAGGCAATGCTGTGGTGTTTCTAGCAACACATCAAGAGAAAATTAAGACTCAAGTTGATGACATAGATGTCAAGCAAGGATATGTTCTAGAAAATCAGATTAGAATGAATGATAATCTGACAGAATCACATAATGTGATTGTTACAGAACTGAAGAATGTTACAACTGCCCAAACTGAGGACAAGGCTAAAGCCAAGACAGAGTTTTCTAAGGGGGAGTTTGATAAGCAATTACAGGAAGGCCTATCTGCTGTCAAAACAGCTATTGAGCAATCTCAAAAGACCATTTTTGGACAGCTGCTAAAGTTAAAGGTATTCTATAAAGATGGTGTTAATTTTCTTGATGAACAAATCAGATTTCAAAAGGATGACCTTAGGGATCATGTAGCCAGAGAAGTCATAAAGGGCGAGAGAGTATTAGTCAAAGCTAGATCTGATCATGCTAAATGGATATCAAATAGCATCAGAGCCACACTTAGATATCCACCCCTCCTTGATGATGACAATGTGGCTGAGTCAGGTATACATCCTGCTTTCTTTGGAGGTGAACAAGCTGAAGTTGCCCAAGTTATTTATCCTCCAGCTGATTTTGAGATGATTCACCATGAATTATAGTCTATGTACAGTCCTCCAGAGGGTAATAAAAATATTATCTTTGAGAAAGTAGATATGTACAGTCTATGTATAATCTATGTACAGTCCTCCAGAGGGTATACATCCTGCTTTCTTTGGAGGTGAACAAGCTGAAGTTGACCAAGTTATTTATCCTCCAGCTAATTTTGAGATGATTCACCATGAAGTACAGTCTATGTACAGTCCTCCAGAGGGTAATAAAAATATTATCTTTGAGAAAGTAGATATGCCAGTGCCAGAGGCAGTTTTGAACAAAGAGCAAGAAGCTCTATTGTCAAAAAAAAGATTCAGAGAACAGGCAGAGTTGAAGCCTGATTTTGAGAAGTGGAGTCCAACATCAAGGAACATTATATTAACTGCTTCGAAAGCTGTAAAGGACCAGACCCATGATAGGGGCAAATGGTACTCAGAATAAGAATGTCAAAAGCATGAAGCCAGGCAAGAAGCCATAGTTTAATATAGAAGAAAGGCTAAAGCTGTGAAGCTACCTTCTAATGCTCAGGAGCCTAGCAAATATTTCCCAAAGCCCTTTCACTACTTTGTAAGGCAAAGAATAAGGGCTGAAGAGCAGAAGAAGAAAGATCTTAAGGGCAAGAAGCCATCTGATGATACTGATGCTCCTGTACAAGCCAAGATTCACACGGGCAAAGACATAGTGATCAAGGAGCCTGAGCAGCCTTAGGATAGATTTTCTAGATTTTACAATTCTGTAATCTTTAAATCTATGTAAACTTTTGATAAACAAACTTTTGTAGTTTGAACAAAACATTAATGAATGCTCATTGTGTTAGCATTTCTATTCTGTGGTGATATATTATATATGTTTTGTTTAGAAGTTACCCTGTCATATAATATTTTTATACATCTTAATGTGTATTTGGTATGAATGGTGTATATCATTGACTAAGGGTTATGACTTCTCCAAATAGGGAGAGATTGTTGGGTACATTGGAAAATGTGTATCAGATTTGAAGAAGCCTCACCCTACTCAATGATATTCATCAAGGTGTATTTGGTGTTTTTTGAGTTTATATGTGCAGGTTATGAAAATGCAGGAATGCAGAAAAATTTCTAAGTCCATATTTCGACACCAGGAAAAGCTGTGTCGACACTTATGAAGGCTTGTGTCGACACTACAGAAAAGCTGTATCGACACTTGGAGTTAATTGTGTAGACACTTGGAATGGCTGTGACGACACCTGAAGAAACTGTGTCAACATGCAGAGGAAGTGTTGACACACAGTGAAGCATTGTCGACATCAATTGTGTCGACACCAAGAGGCAGTGTCGACACACAGGAATACTTAGTCGACATCAATTGTGTCGATACCAAGAGGCAGTGTCGACACACTGAAAACTTTGTCGACATCAACTGTGTCGACACACAGGACTTGTGTCGACACACAGCAGAGATTCAACAAAGTTAAAGAAAGGTGATTGTGTCGACACACATAATCAGTGTCGACACATTCTACAGAAGCTGTGTCGAGAAGAAGTATCAACAACAAAGGAGATGTGTCGACACCACCACGACTTGTGTCGACACTTAGTTCACTTGTGTCGACACTTAGTCCACTTGTGTCGATACATGATGAAGTTCAGTCTCGACATTTTCAGATAGAGATAGTATTTCAAGAAGTGACTGGATGATTTGACAGCTGCCATTTCCAACCGGTCTACTATAACTGTCAGAGCGGTCAGAAGTTCTTTAGAAACCGAATCAACCGGTTACCTTGGAGAAAGTCTATATAAAGGCATCCTCCTTCAACAGAAGAAGACTGATAACAAAAAATAGAGAAGAACTAATACAAAAGATTTTCGTCAGAAGATCTAAGAAGTTGGAGAGAGAGAGCTCTATCTATTGAAGTGCAGTTGCTGAACCAGGCTACAAAGAAAGATTCAGATTGAGATCTAAATCTCAAGTTAGAAGCTGATTGAAGATCAACTTCACAGGAGTTCAACCCTACTGAGTTCAGATTCAAGAAGCTTTGAAGAAAGCTAAGAGAGGTTGTTCTCTGCCATCAGTTTCTTCCAAGAACTGATCAAGAAACCATCCATCCCTTCTCTCTCTACCTGGGTGGTGGTAAAACACTTTGTAAAATCTATTTTTTGTAGGATCTATTCTAGATCTGAGTTGTAAGCCTGTTATATAAAGGATGAGTTGTAGGAGATTTAGGTCTCTGAGTGGTAGGGATGTGAGCCAAAGTTGCAGGAGATTATATCTCTGAGGTGTAGGCCTTATTGAAGGCTGAGGTAGGGCTGTGTGCCTGAGCTGTAGGGGTGTGGACACACTCTGAGTTGTAGGAACCTTGATTGGGTTCTGAGCTGTAAGATCTGGAGATCTGAGGTGAAGAGAAGAAGTTAGGCCGAATCTAGCACACTGCAAGATAGGCGAAGGGGGAAGTGGATGTACCCAGACCTTGGGGAACCACTATAAAAACTGTGTGCACTCTGTGATTGAATGTTTTTGTGAATGTTGTGCTGTGTTAGCTGTAGAATTAGCAGATTCTGATTAATTAACCGTACAAATATTCTGCCTTAAAGAAAATGAGAATTACACCTATTCACCCCCCGCCCTCTAGGTGGCTAGACACTAATTCTTTCAACAAGGAATACCGGGGGTAGCCCTGGGTTAACGTAAACTACTATTATTAATTAGTGTTGCATATTTCACGAACATAGATAGTACAGGAAGATAGTTGGGAGGTTCGGCTTGGATAGTTAAGAGACGGACGTTTTGGTACACGGAGTTTCGGCTCGATTATTTGAGACGGACATTTTAGTTCAGGGAGCTTCGACTCGGTTTTTGAATACGTTAAATTTGCTTGTGCATAAAAGGAAAAACAATTAAGGTGGTGGGTCTTCGGTATTGGAGGGTCGATGCACTGACGCCAATACGCTGACTCGGTAAGTGTGGTTAGCACTTCGCCAACAAAAGTCTGGTGCGCCAGCAGACAAGAGTACGCAGGAGTGCGCTTCGTGCACCAAGAGTTGAGGCGTACGATAGGTCTAACCAGTAGTGCTTTACTGGTTTAGAGGTGGGTGAGGCCCAACCCACCGCTTCCTGTTGGGTACATTGGAAAATGTGTACCAGATTTGAAGATGCCTCACCCTGCTCAATGATATGCATCAAGGTGTATTTGATGTTGTTTGAGTTTATATGCGCAGGTTAAGTATTTGCAGGAAATGCAGGAAAAATTTCTAAGTCCATGTGTCGACACCTGGAGAAGCTGTGTCGACACTTATGAAGGCTTGTGTCGACACTCGGAGTTAATTGTGTCGACACTTGGAAAAGCTGTGTCGACACCAGAAGAAATTGTGTCGACACTAGGAGGCTGTGTCGACACACAAAAAAGAAAAGTCGACATCAACTGTGTCGACACCAAAAGGTAGTGTCGACACACAGGATTACTTAGTCGACATCAATTATGTCGACACCAAAAGACAGTGTCGACACACTGAAGACTTTATCGACATCAGCTGTGTCGACATACAGAACTTGTGTCGACACACAGCAAAGTTTCAACAAAGTTCAAGAAAAGAAGGCTTGTGTCGACACACAGAATCAATGTCGACACATTCTAAAGAAGCAGTGTCGAGAAGCTGTTACAACAACAAAGGAGTTGTGTCGACACCACCAAGGCTTTTGTCGACACTTAGTACACTTGTGTCGACACTTAGTCTACTTGTGTCGACACATGATGAAGTTCAGTCTCGACACTTTCAGACAAAGACAGTATTTCAAGAAGTGACTGGATGACTTGACAGCTGTCATTTCAACCGGTCTACCACAACTGTCAGAGCTGTCAGTAGTTTGTTAGAAATCAAATCAGCCGGTTACCATGGAGAATGTCTATATAAAGGCATACTTCTTCAACAGAGAAGACGGATAATAAGAGAAGACACAACACAAACTTATATAGAATAAAAAAGAAAGAGAAAAAGAAGAAGTTGGTGAGAGAAAGCTCCATCTACTGAAGTGCAGTTGTTGAACCAGGCTGCCAAGAAAGATTCAGATCGAGATCTGAATCTCAAGTCAGAAGCTGATTGAAGATCAACTTCACAGGAAATTCAACCCTACTGAGTTCAGATTCAAGAAGCTTTGAAGAAAGCTAAGAGAGGTTGTTCTCTGCCATCAAGTTCTTCCAAGAACTGATCAAGAAGCCATCCATCCCTTCTCTCTCTATATGGGTGATGGTTAATTACTTTGTTAAATCAAATTTCTGTAAGATCTTTATAGATCTGAGATTGTAAGCCTGTGTTTATAAAGGCTGAGTGTAGGAGAATATTTTCTCTGAGTTGTAGGCCTTCTTGAAGGCTGAGGTAGGGTTGTGACCCTGAGTTGTAGGAGATTATGATCTCTGAGTGTAGGCCTTGTTGAAGGCTGAGGTAGGGCAGATTGCCTGAGCTGTAGGAGCCTTGTTGGGTTCTGAGTTATAAGATCTGAGGATCTGAGGGGAATAGAAGAAGTTAGGTCGAATCTAGTACACTGCTAGATAGGCGAAGGGGGAAAGTGGATGTACCCAGACCTTGGGGAACCACTATAAAAACTGTGTGCACTCTGTGATTGAATGTTGTTGTGAATGTTGTGCTGTGTTAGTTGTAGAAATTTGCATTTTCTTGTTACTTAACTAAACAGATTTTCTGCCTTAAAAAGAAAAAGGAATTACACCTATTCACCCCCCTCTAGGTGGTTAGGCAATAATTCTTTCAAGTGGTATCAGAGGCAGGTTCCTCAAAGAAGGACTTAACAGTCTGAGTTAGATCCATAAGGCAGATTCAAGATCAAGAAAATGGGTTCAGGTGAAAATCATAAGGAACTAGGTTCTATGAAATTACCCATATGCAGGAAGGAGATATTTGGCATATGAGAAGAAAAGGTCAGACTGTTTAAGGAGGCTTCTGATCCAAGGATCTACATTATAGTAAAAGAATGTCCTTATATTCCTATGAAGATTTCAGTTCTAGATGCAAACCAAAGAATTCCCAAAGATTTTTCTGAGATGACTAAGGATGAGATCATCCTGGCAACTATGGACAAAAGAGCCCAGAAAATCATAGTAAGTGCAATTGATGATGCAACTTTCCAGAATTTGATTCACTGCAAACCTCCAAGGAAATGTGGGATACTTTGACAGTCTACATGGAGGGTTCTGAAGAAATCAGACAAGATAGAAAATCTATGCTGAACCAGGAATATGAGAGTTTCAGACAAGGAAAGTCTGACAGTATAACTGAGTGTTATAAAAAGTTCTATAGAATAGTAAATGAGCTGATGTCCTATGGAAGAATATTCAGTACATATAAACTGAATGATAAATTCCTAAGATCCTTGACAAAGGATTGGGACACTAAGATTTGTGTCATTAGGGAAGTGGCCAAACTTGCAGATATCTCACCTCCAACTTTGTTTGGAAAATTGTTGTCATATGAGATGCAGTTGATGGCTAGGAAAGAGGAAGAGAAAAGTGCAAAAGGGGAGCATAGAGAAAAGTATGTGGCATTCAAGGTTGAAGCCACTAGGAAGAATAGGAGGATATCTCCATCACCTCCTAAAATAGTTGCTGAAATTGCTTTAGATAATTCAGACAACCAAAGTTCAGAAAGCAGTGATTCAGATGAAGACTTTGCGGCCTTCACAAGGCAGTTTCAGAGATTACTGAAGAAGAAGCAGTGGAAGTCTAAGCCTTCCACATCTCAGCCTAAGGATGATTATTATCAAAAGAGGAAGTCATCCAGGAAGGATAGGAGCGGGTCTAAGCCAAGCAAATCTACAACATCAAAGATAGTTTGCTACTGCTGTAATCAACCTGGACATGTTGTGGCTGAGTGTCCAGATAAAAGAAAAGAATGTTCTGATAAAAAGAAGATTCAACACCAGAGTAAGAAGGAGAAATCCTTTGTTGCTAAGAAGGAGAAGAGCTTGACAGACCAATCTTCTTTAGAGTCAGAATATGAAGCTGAGGCATACATTGGTCTATATACAGCAGATGAAGAAGAAGAGTTTCTGCAAGTGCTGAACTCTATCTATGAACAAGAAGACCATCAGTGCAAGGGACTGATGGCTGTGTCAGAAGAAGACAAATGCCAGGATCAGGTTGGTCCTAGTAAGGTACAATGTATTTCTAAAAATTCAGATTGCAGTACTGAGTCAGAGTCTGCAATATCTGCATCAAGTGATGTGGATGGGTCTGAGTCTGAAGGTGATATTCATCAGTTGATAGATGAATATGGAGACTTGTTGCAGGCACTAAAGAAAAGCAAAAACCTGGACAAAACTCTGGCTAAGGAAATTACAGATCTTAAGATGGCTGCATCTGATTTAGAGAAGTTGCTGGATCAGAAGTTGAATGAGATTGCCAGACTGAAAAATATTAATGTTATTCAAATGAGTACTATCACATTTAAGAATGATCAGATTAAAAATCTGGAGTTTAGACTTCAGAAAGAAAAAGAGATTGTGGCTAGTTTTTCTAAGCCAAAGTCTGTATTACCCTTAATAGATGACTTTGTGTCACAAAAAGGTAAAGCAGGATTAGGGTTTAAGAAAACTGCATGGGCTGCTAAGTCTAGTAAGAGAGGCAAAGTCCCAGCACAAAACAAGAGACCTGTTGTAAACAATATATCTAACGTTGTACCTAAACAAAGGTATAACAAGTGTGAGTGCTGGTGTTGTGGCAAGGTAGACCACTTTGCCTTAGATTGTTGGCACAATTCCAGTGTCAAGGAGAGTAGCAGTCTGCCTGCTAGAAGAGCTGCAGGCAGATTTGTTAAATTTCAGGCTAACATGAACCAAGGACCCAAAACTCATTTGGGTTCTAAGGTTAAGTAGTCTTTATTACAGGTGAGTCCAAGTGGCCATGCCCCTATATGGTACTTGGACAGTGGATGTTCCAGGAACATTACTGGAATAAAAGGGTTGCTGAAGGACTACACACCTATCATGGATGGCCCTAAATTAACCTTTGGTCGTTCTGAAAAAAGAATCATTAAAGGATTTGGTAACATTTCTAGTAACCAGATTACTATCACTCAAGTGGCCTATGTGAAAGGTTTGAAACACAACCTTATAAGCATAAGTCAGCTGAGTGATTTAGGATATGACATTTCATTTATTAAGAATGGATGTCATATCAAAAGGTCAAGTGATCAAAATGTCATATTGACAGGATATAGAAAAAGAAATGTATACTGTCTTAACTTTGAGTGTGAGAACAATGTTTTTCCTATTTGTCTTGCAGCTGATGAGAGAGTCTCTCATTGTGTTAAATGGCACAAGAGGCTGGCCCATCTTAACTACAAGACTATTGGCCAACTCTTTAGCAAAGAGTTAGTGAGGAATGGTCCTCAAGTTAAGTGTATAAAGGAGGGGATATGCTCAGCTTGTCAAAAAGGCAAGCAGGCCAAATCTTCCTTTCATAGCCTTGAAAACAAGGATTCAGTGAGGTGTCTATACCTGTTGCATATGGATCTATTTGGCCCTATGCCAGTTCATAGTCTAGGTAGGAAGGTCTACACTTTTGTGGTGGTAGATGACTATTCTAGATATACATGGGTGTTCTTTCTGAGACAAAAATCTGAAACCCCAAGTGTTTTATATAGTTTTGTCAAACAAATTCAAAATGAGCTGGAAAGTATAGTGGTCAAAATCAGAAGTGACCATGGCACTGAATTTCAGTCTAAGAGTATGACAAGATTATGTGAAGAATTTGGTATTTTTCAAGAATTTTCCTCACCTAAAACACCACAGCAAAATGGTATTGCTGAAAGGAAGAATAGAACACTGATTGAGGCTGGTAGAACTCTATTGAGTGACACTTCTCTCCCAGAATATTTCTGGGCTGAGGCAGTAAACACTGCATGTCATGTGATCAATATGGCTACTATCACTAAAAGCCACAAAAAGACTCCCTATGAGATTATGAAGGGCAGAAAACCAAACTTATCATATTTTAGGATCTTTGGTTGCAAGTGTTATGTCCTTAACAATGGAAAGTCCTATCTATCTAAGTTTGCTGCCAAATCCCAAGATGGGATATTTGTTGTGTACAGTAACAATAGTAAGGCTTATAGGGTCTACAACTTGATTACTCAAGTTGTAGAAGAGTCTGTACATGTGTCTTTCATGAAACAAGACTGATTAACTGTGAGTTGTCAAGTAGTGCTTGCAGTTCTACAGGTATAAATGAGAGAATGTACAAGCTTACCATCACAGAAGATTCTATTGCAAATCAGGAAGTGTAAAATGGTGGCTGCTGTCCAGGGGGAGTAAAAGACTCTCCAGATGCTGATGAAAACCAAGAGGTGCAGCTTAATGAAGATGCTGGAGTTGTTCATCCTGAAGATAGACTACCTCCAGCTAATAGACACTTAAAGGATCATCCAGCAAATCAGATAATTGGTGATCCAAGACAAGGAGTACAAATTAGGAGCAGGAATCTGAACACAGTTCTATGCTCTAGTTTCTTATCACATGTAGAACCCAAGAAATTTGAAGAAGCTGTTCTAGACCCACATTGGATTGATGCCATGTAAGAGGAGCTGAATTAGTTCAGAAGGTGCAAGGTCTGGAAGTTAGTTCCTAAACCAAAAGATCACAACATCATTGGAACAAAGTGGATCTTTAGGAATAAACTGGATGAGAATGGGATTATTGTGAAGAACAAAGCAAGACTTGTTGCAAAAGGATACAGGAAGGAAGAGGGTATTGACTTTGATCAAACCTTTGCCCAGTAGCAAGATTGTAAGCAATTAGGATGTTCCTTGCTTATGCAACATATCAAGGCTTTAAGGTATTTCAAATGGATGTAAAATCAGCATTCCTAAATGGAAATCTAAAGGAAGAAGCCTATGTAGAGCATCCCTCAGGTTTTGTTGATCATGTCAAACCTGATTATGTTTATAGATTTAGGAAAGCATTATATGGGTTAAAGTAAGCCCCAAGGGCTTGGTATGAAACCCTGTCTAATTTCCTCATTAAGAACAAATTCTCAAGGGGGAAAATATACAAGACTCTATTCCTTAGGGAATCCAAAGGAAAAATAATCCTAGTCCAAATATATGTTGATGACATAATATTTGGGTCTAATGAAAGTAACCTTTGTAGAAAGTTTGCAAAACTTATGCAAGGGAAATTTGAAATGAGCAGTATGGGAGAACTTAAGTTCTTCTTGGGTCTCCAAGTAAGACAAACTGAAGATGGCTTGTCCATATCTCAGTCTAAGCTCACCCTGGAGTTAATTAAGAAGTATGGTATGGAATCATCCACTACCATGAGAACTCCTATGGGGACAAGTATACCTCTTAGCAAAGATGATGCAGGGAAACCTGTAGATGAAACTTTGTATAGAGGAATAGTTGGCTCCCTCCTATATCTGACTGCTAGTAGACCAGATATCATGTATGTTACATGTGTCTGTGCTAGGTACCAATCCTACCCTAAAGAATCTCATCTGACTGCTGTCAAAAGGATTTTGAGATATTTTAAGGGCACACCTAATCTAGGCCTTTGGTACCCTAGGAATGGAGATTTTCTACTGACAGGCTATTCAGATGCAGACTTTGCAGGTTGTAAAGTAGATAGAAAAAGTACTACAGGCACCTGTCAATTTCTAGGAGGAAGATTGGTGTCTTGGAGCAGTAAAAAGCAGACTAGCGTGGCAATATCCACAGCTGAGCCAGAATATGTTGCTATAGGAAGCTGTTGTGTACAACTTTTGTGGATTCAGCACCAGCTAGTAGACTATGGTATTCAAGTAAGTAGAACACCTTTGCTTTGTTATTCTACAAGTGCAATTTCTATTGCTAATAATCCTGTCTCACATAGTAGGACTAAGCATATAAAAATTAGATACCATTTTCTTAGAGAACATGTAGAGAAAGAGGACATCTCACTAGAATTTGTCAAAACAGATTATCAAATTGCATATATGTTTACTAAGCCTTTAGATGAAACTAAATTCAATAAGTTTAAAATTGAATTAGGAATGTTCAACATAGATTAGTTTAACAAAATTGGCTAAGTAAAACTGTGTCAACATATTCAGCAACAAGGTGTCGACACAAAGAAATGTTGTCGATACTTCAGGAAAGTAGTGTCGACACTTCAGGAAGTTGTGTCGACACATCTAGGATAGTTGTGTCGACACATAAGTTCTGTCGACTATATTGGTGTCAACACATGCAGATGTCTATGTCGACACTCAAACACTGAGTCGTTAGTTAAGGATATTTGTGTCGACACATCATAATTGGTGTCGACATATAGTAGTCAACACCATTGTCGAGACTTAAGTAGTCAGTGTCGACACTTTTCAACAGTGTCGACACATTCAGTGATTGTTGACGTGCCTTTTCACCTTCGTTTTTAGAAAGGTATAAATAGGTCAACTATATTGTCTGTCGACACGCTTTCCATAGTTCCGAGACCAAAACTTTGTGTCGACAAACTCTCTCATCTAAATTCAAGATTTCCCTCAGCCCTAATGGCGCCAAAGATTGAGGATAATGTCAATGAAGGATACGAACTGGTTCAGAATGCATTTGATAGGGCGGAATCAGAAATTACAAGAGTAGTAACCCTAATTACAGAGAATGGGTTGGAATTTCTAGTTTCTGAACCAACCAAGATTTGGAAGAAAAAACACTAGAATTCTTTCGTGCTGCTACCCTAGATCAAACTGGACTCAAAATTAGATCCACAGTCCATGGAGTAAAGGTGAAAATCACCCAAAAGAGTCTAAGGAAAGTTCTACACCTGCCCAGAACACAAGAAGAAGAAGATGTGCCTGCATCTAAGCTAAGGGAAGCACTTCAATGGTGTGGATTGAATTCCACCATGAAGATTGGCTCAGCTTTGAACAAGAAAGGCATGAATATGCAAGGGAAATTCTTGTCTGAAGTTGTAGACAAAGTGATACTCTATAATCCAGGGGGGCATGATAGAATTTGTGTATATATGTTCACCCTTATGACCAGAATCATCTATAGACTAAACACTAATTGGTCTGTAGTCATTTTTGACAAGATTAAGGAAAGTTTAAAGAAGCCAAATCTAGGCAGAATTATGAGCTTGTATTTAGCTGGATCAGTACCTGAAGTGATGGAACAGTCAGCTGGAACTAAAATAAATCATATGAGAAGGATGGACATCAGGATCATCTCCAGGTGGGAGAGAGTATTAACTAAGGACATGCCTACTCCAGAGAAGGAAGGCTCATCATAGAGGAAGCAGAAGAAAGCCAAAAATGGCTCCTGAATCTTCCAGTAGTTCAGAGGAGCAAGCAGCTTCCAGTTCAAATGAGGAAGAGGCTGATAATGCTGGAAGGTCACCAATAAGAAATAAAGATGCACAGAGGCAGGGGTAGCAACCATCTGCTAGCCCCATCCACCTGGATCCACTCCAGGGGGAGCCTCACAATGAGGAAGTGCCAACATACTTGGACAGTGAAATGGCTACACAAACAATTCTTGAGGTAATTCAAGAGGTGAATCAATCAATTCACAATGATAAGAATGAAACTCTAACTGAATTTATGATTGATGTTGATCAGCCAACTCAGTTAAACAGTCAACCACAAGATGTTGTCATGAAAGATACATCTGCTGCTGATAATGCTCCTGAGTTTGTGATACCTCAAGTCCCTACTCAACAAGAATTCACTCTTGAAGAGTTGTTCAATGAAATAGAGCAAGCTAGTTTTGAGGGGGAGAAAGCTGACTTAGAGGGGGAGCATGTTATTCTTGAGAAGGAGCAAGTAAACCTTGACAAAGAGGAAGTTCACATTGAGAAGGAGCAAGTGAGTACTGTGGGGGAGGAGCAAGTAACTCAGGGGAAGCAACCTAGGATAGAAAAGGAATTGCATCCTAGTCCTAAGGACAGAGTTACTATAGACAGTTCCTCAGCTTCTGAAGATGAAGCAGCAGTACAAGCCAAGAAAAGAAAACTGATGGTATTCAAAAGAAGAAGCCAAAGCTACAAAAGGCATTACAAACTAGTGCTCCACAACCTGCCCCAACAGCTTATTACAGCTCATTGTTGGTGGCCTTGCAGATCAAGTTAGATGAGCAAAGGATTGCCATGGAGAAGTCTCTGGATGAAACTCATAAGGATTTACAATTCTCCTTGGCTCAGGATATAAATTCAATAAGATTTAAAGTGAATCAAAATAAGAAAGAAATGACTGATTGTTTCCACAAGGGTGGAAATGTTGTGGTTTTCCTTGCAACACATCAAGAGAAAATCAAGGCTCAAGTGGATGATATAGCAATGAAGCAGGGCTATGTCCTAGAAAAGCAGATTAGGATGAATGATAATCTGACTGCATCACATAATGCAATTGTTACATAAATGAAAAATATCGATACTGCCCAGACTGCAGCATGGACTCAAGTCAAAGCAGATTTTGATAAGCAATTCCAGGCAGAACTAGCTGCTGTTCAAACAGCTATTAAAGATTCACAAAATACTCTTTCTTCACAGCTCTTAAAGTTAAAGTCTTTTTATAAGGATGGTGTTAATTTTCTGGTTGAACAGGTCAGATTTCAAAAAGATGACCTCATGGATCATGTTGCCAGAGAAGTCATAAAGGGGGAGAGAATATTAGTCAAAGCTGGCTTTGATCATGCTAAATGGATATCTAACAGCATCAGAGACACACTTGGATATCCACCCCTGTGTGATGATGACAATGTGGCTGAGTCTGGTATACAACCTGCATATTTTGGAGGTGAGCAAGCTGAAGTTGCTCAAGTAATCTATCCTCCTGTAGATTCTGAGATGATCCATCAAGAAGTATAGTCTATGTACAGTCCTCCAGAGGGTAATCAAAATATTATCCTTGAGAAAGTAGACAAGCCTGTGCCAGAGGCAGTTTTGAAGGAGCAAGAAGCTCTATTGTCTAAGAAACGATTCAGAGAACAGGCAGAAGTGAAGCCTGACTTTAAGCGGTGGAGTTCAACCTCCAGGAACATTATATTAACTGCTTGGAAAGCTGTAAAGGACCAGACCCATGATAGGGGTACATGGTATTCTGAGCAAGAATGGAGAAAGCATGAATCCAGGCAAGAAGCAATTGTTCAATATAGAAGAAAGGCAAAACTTGGGAAGCTACCTCCTAATGCTCAGGAGCCTAGCAAATATTTCCCTAAGCCCTTTCACTACTTTGAAAGACAAAGAATAAGAGCTGAAGAGCTATAGAAGAAAGATCTAAAGGGCAAGAAGTCAGCTGATGGCACTGATGTTCCTGTACAAGCTAAGGTCCAATCAGGCAAAGGAATTGTCATCAAGTAGCCAGAGCAGCCTTAGAATAGATTTACTTGATTTTATAACATTGTAAATGTTGGTGTTTAAAATCTATGTAAACTTTTATTAAAGAAACTTTTGAAGTTGAAGCAAAACATGATTAATGTTCATTCTGTGGTAGCATTGTTATTATTCTGTGATGATTGTTTAATGTTTTGTTTAAGTAGTTACCCTGTCATATAATATTGTTATACATCATAATGTGTGTTTGTTATGAATGGTTTATATCATTGACTAAGGGTTATGACTTCTCCAAATAGGGGGAGATTGTTGGGTACATTGGAAAATGTGTACCAGATTTGAAGAAGCCTCACCATGCTCAATGATATGCATCAAGGTGTATTTGATGTTGTTTGAGTTTATATGCGCAGGTTAAGTATTTGCAGGAAATGCAGGAAAAATTTCTAAGTCCATGTGTCGACACCTGGTGAAGCTGTGTCGACACTTATGAAGGCTTGTGTCGACACTGGAGAAAAGCTGTGTCGACACTCGGAGTTAATTGTGTCGACACTTGGAAAAGCTGTGTCGACACCAGAAGAAATTGTGTCGACACTAGGAGGCTGTGTCGACACACATAAAAGCAAAGTCGCCATCAACTGTGTTGACACCAAAAGGCAGTGTCGACACACAGGAATACTTAGTCGACATCAATTGTGTCGACACCAATTGGCAGTGTCGACACACTGAAGACTTTGTCGACATCAACTGTGTCGACACACAAAACTTGTGTCGACAGACAGCAAAGTTTCAACAAAGTTCAAGAAAAGAAGGCTTGTGTCGACACACAGAATCAGTGTCGACACATTTTAAAGAAGCAGTGTCGAGAAGCTGTTACAACAACAAAGGAGTTGTGTCGACACCACCAAGGCTTATGTCGACACATAGTCCACTTGTGTTGACACTTAGTCTACTTGTGTCGACACATGATGAAGTTCAGTCTCGACACTTTCAGATAGAGACAGTATTTCAAGAAGTGACTGGATGACTTGATAGCTGCCATTTCAACCGGTCTACCACAACTGTCAGAGCTATCAGAAGTTTGTTAGAAATCGAATCAGTCGGTTACCATGGAGAATATCTATATAAAGGCATACTTCTTCAACAAGGAAGACGGATAATAAGAGAAGACATAACACAAACTTATACAGAATTAAAAAGAAAGAGAAAAAGAAGAAGTTGGAGAGAGAGAGCTCCATCTACTGAAGTGCAGTTGCTGAACCAGGCTGCCAAGAAAGATTCAGATCGAGATCTGAATCTCAAGTCAAAAGTTGATTGAAGATCAACTTCACAGGATATTCAACCCTACTGAGTTAAGATTCAAGAAGTTTTGAAGAAAGCTAAGAGAGGTTGTTCTCTGCCATCAAGTTCTTCCAAGAACTGATCAAGAAGTCATCCATCCCTTCTCTCTCTATCTGGGTGGTGGTTAATTACTTTGTTAAATCAAATTTCTGTAGGATCTTTATAGATCTGAGATTGTAAGACTGTGTTTATAAAGGCTGAGTGTAGGAGAATATTTTCTCTGAGTTGTAGGACTTGTTGAAGGCTGAGGTAGGGCTGTGAGCCTGAGTTGTGGAGATTGTGATCTCTGAGTGTAGGCCTTGTTGAAGGCTGAGGTAGGGTAGATTTCCTGAGCTGTAGGAGCCTTATTGGGTTCTGAGTTGTAATATTTGAGGATCTGAGTTGAAGAGAAGAAGTTAGGCCGAATCTAGTACACTGCTAGATAGGCGAAGGGGGAAAGTGGATGTACCCAGACCTTGGGGAACCACTATAAAAACTGTGTGCACTCTGTGATTAAATGTTGCTGTGAATGTTGTGCTGTGTTAGTTGTAGAAATTTACAGTTTCTTGTTATTTAACTAAACAGATTTTCTGCCTTAAAATGAAAAAGGAATTACACCTATTCACCCCCCCCCCTCTAGGTGGTTAGGCACTAATTCTTTCACTTCCGTCTGCCACTACGAAGGTATCCTGGGAGGTTACGGCTCCAGAAAGGGGGAACTAAAGGTCCGTGTGCACAGAGTCGGGTGTGTGTGTTGCACTTGCATGTTCCATCATACCCACTAGCATGTCATAGCATACCGCTGACACCGAAGGTATAAGTGGAATGAGATGCTTATACATTAGGACTTGCAAAACAACCCCTTGGTCTATAAACTTGTGCGGGCAAGTTTATAAATTAAGGTCAATTTTGATATACATACATATATATATATATATATATATATATATATATATATATATATATATATATATATACACACATATATATATACATATATATATATATATATTGTTGTTTGATAACCGTACCCCAATGTATAAATTGGTATGAGACTTTTTATACGATGGGAGCCTTGCAGAAGACCCCTTGGCTTATATGTTCCCACATAAGTGAAGGTTACTTTTCATATTTCATCGTATTGTCATTATTTATTATAGAATTACTAGATTAGTTCCAATGTCACCTGTTTCTTTTGATTTATTCTCCACCTTCATGTCCTTCCCTTTCTTCCTCTCCGCTCGGTACTTAGGAGCCATGGGGGAAGGGGTAGGGGATGATAGGGCCTAGTCTTTATGACTAACAGTTTTTGAACCGCATCATTTTAGAGAATCGTGAAGCCTAGCACGGGGGAGCAGCCCCAGAGACCGGTGCTCTTGGAGATGGCGCAGTCTAGCTCCGGAGTTCATACAGCCGGGACCGTGAGTCTCGACCTGGAGTAGATGTTCTGGTTTTGCTTCTACATGAGTGATTTGTAGTGAGGACATGATGTTCCGGGCACAAGCCCGTATTTTAGTACTATGATATATTATTCTATGGACACTCCCTTCGAGGAGATTATTTATATGATATGTGATTTTCTGTGAACTTACATGTCTATTCTCTTGTACTGCTACTTTTGTGATCAATAAGGCCAGCAGAAATGGCATTTTGTAGTGATGATCTTCCCGGGCATGAAGGTGTCACAGCAAAGCGGCGGTTCTGGGCATAAGACCCCATGGTTTGAACGAGAAAAAAAGGGGGTCTTACAAGTGCTATTAGAGCCGTAACATCGATCGAAAAAAAAGTAGCAGTCCACTAACCCTGGGTCACCCCCACTAGAGTTTAGTTTGGGGACAAACTAAGCAGCGGAAGCAGCGGTGTGCCAATATGGGGATCACATATAAATTGTCCATTTTTAGTATGGATTGAACGTTTTCTCATTATGGATTATGTTACGCAGCCTCTAGCACAGCCTACTCCACCAGTCCCCACTCCTTTCCTTCAGTCAGACATGGGGCAGACACTTACAGCTATCCTTGTGGCCTTCCGGACTCAACAGGCTCCGGCTCCGCAGCCAAACCCGGGGGCCAACTGGTTGAGCATCTTCCGAGGACTTTCTCCCCCATCCTACTTGGGGACAGAGTAGGCAGTTCGGACAGAAGAGTTGCTGGATATTATGTACGAAATGCTGACCGGGATACGGTGCCCCTAGGAGGAGAGGGTGGCCTTGGTTGTCTCTTGCCTGGAGTCCCATGCCAAGAGGTAGTGGAAGACGCTGCTGGACACGACGTTTGCCGATAGGGAGGTTGCGGAAATTACCTGGGAAGAGTTCAGGGCCGCGCTGCTGGAGAATTTTGTTCCGCGGTCGGCCAGGGATGAGTTGGAGGAGCGGTTCTTACAGCTGAAGCAGGGCACCAGGACGGTGGTGGAGTACCATCGGGAGATCGACCATTTGGCTCGATATGCAGATTCTTACCAGCTGGATGAAGAAGGGTACATCAGGAGGTTTTATAAGGTCCTGAAAGAGGAGTTGAGGGAGGCCTTGTTATTTGTATCTGACGGGGCTATCTCCCGGATTTTTGAGATGGCAAAGATTATTGAGGCTGATTGGCACACCACTCGGGGCCAGAAGCGGCAAGCGGAGGATCAGGGCCGGAGAGCCAGAAATGATCAGCGGCGAGGTGCTATACCAGATGGGAGAAGAACAGAGGACCAGCCTCGTTAGGATGTGAGGCAGGAGCCGAGGGAGCAAGTGATATTGGCCTCTCAACCTCTTCGGATGCAGGAGATGCCGAGACCCGGGGGTATGGCATATCCCCCGCCAGAGTGCTTCCATTGTCCTCCGGAGAAACTGCCCCATGAGGGGGGCACCACCTCCAACACCACAGGGTGGCCCACCTGCTCAGCATTTCGGAGGCCGAGGATGCGGCCGAGGTCGCGGATACCAGGGTGCAGACCGCAGGCCAGAGGGACAGCAGATGTATGCATTGGATCTGGCTCAACCTCGGAACCTAAAGCGGGTCATAGCAGGTACACCAAGATGTTTAATTGTTAAAAAAAATTTCCCTTTCTCAGTTGTTAAATTTGTAGAACTGCACTAGATAGAATTAATAGGAAAGAAAACTCGTTATAGAATCCTAAGACATTTAATCGCTCCAGGTATTGTCTTCATCAGCGGCAAGCCTGCCCGCAAGCTTTTCGATACTGGAGCTACTCACTCCTTTGTGTCGGAAACGTTCGTTGAAGGATTGGAAGGCGTGGAGCGATTCACGGGCTTGGAGATGAGGGTACGACTAGTAGATGGATCTGAACTCCTTACCTCGGACCACTGCAATATGGAGGAAGAAATTGGTGGAAAAGCGTTTGAGGCTCCAGCGACTCTTTTGAAGCTGATGGACTACGACCTGATCCTGGGCATGGCATGGCTGCACTGGAACCATGCCCAGATTGATTACCAAGCGAAGAGGATCACCGTGAGGCACGGGGACTCTTCTATTGTTATCGAAGGTATAAGACTCGCCTCCCGTATTCTCTTATCATCAGTTCAGGCCGTTAAGGCCAATCTACAGGGGGAGGAGGTTTATCAGGTTCTATTTGAAATGGCGGAGGCCACAGATTCTATATCGGATATCACGGTGGTGCGGGATTTTGCGGACGTCTTCCCAGAAAAATTACCAGGATTACCCCCGCATAGGGAGCAGGATTTCCAGATACTGCTGGTGCCGGGGGCCAAGCCGGCATCTAAGGCCCCTTACCGGATGGCCCCAAGGGAATTGATAGAATTTCGAAGCCAGCTTCAGGAGCTAGTGGAAGCCAGATTTGTCCGGCCGAGCTCTTCACCATGGGGAGCTCCGGTATTGTTCGTCAAAAAGAAAGACGCGACACTCAGGTTATGCATCGACTACCGAGCACTAAACCGGCTGACGGTCAGGAATACCTATCCACTGCCAAGAATAGACGAGCTGTTCGACCAGCTAGAGGGGGCATATTTCTTTTCAAAATTAGATTTGAGGTCGGGCTACTACCAGCTTCGGATTCGAGAGGAGGATATTTAGAACACTGCTTTTAGTAGCAGATATGTATTGTTTGTGTTTACGGTGATGCCCTTCGGGCTCACGAATGCACCATCGGCGTTCATGACCCTAATGAACTAGGTTTTCAAGGAGTATCTAGATGTGTTTGTCATTGTGTTTATCAATGACATCCTCATCTACTCGAGAACGGAGGAGGAGCACACTCGTCATCTAGCACTGACCCTACAGAGACTGCGGGAGAATCATTTATATGCAAAGTTCAGCAAATGTTAGTTCTGGTTGAAGGAGGTGGGCTTCCTAGGCCATATTATCAGTGGAGTCGGGTTGGCAGTGGATCCGGCAAAGATTCAGGTAGTTTGGGATTAGCCGTAGTTGAAGGCAGCCACCGACGTATGAAGTTACATAGGACTTGCTGGTTATTACCGGAAGTTCGTGGAGGGATTCTCTCGAATTGCCCTCCCACTCACATCTTTGACGAAGAAGGAGGTACCTTTCGTTTGGACCCCGCAGTGCCAGGCGGCTTTCCAGGAGCTGAAGGATCGACTCACCTCGGCTCCCATACTTGCTCTCCCCTCGGGGAGAGAAGGATTTCAGGTCTGCACCGACACGTCCTACCAGGGTATGGGAGCTGTACTGATGCAGAAGGGTCATGTGATTGTGTATGTGTCTCGCCAGTTGAAGAAGCATGAGCAGAACTACCCAGTGCACGACCTTGAGATGGGAGCAGTCATTTTTGCTTTGAAGGTCTGGCGCCACTATCTTTATGGAGTCCACTGCAACATCTACTCCGACCACAAGAACCTGAAATATGTGGACACGCAGAAGGAGTTGAATATCAGGCAGAGGCGCTTGGTGGAGTTCTTAGCAGATTATCAGTATGAGATGCACTGCCATCCAGGGAAGGAAAACGTGATGGTCGACGCGTTGAGTCGGAGAGCTGCCACTTCCGAAGCTTGGCCCCAGGTTATGTCTATGGAGCTGGTGAGGAGATTGGAGGATATGCACATCACACTGGTGTCGTCCGAGGATCCCGAGCTTTACATGGAGTATTTAGCTGCGATGAGTGCTACAGACGATATCCGGGACCGAGTCAGAGATGGGCAGAGGCGGGATGCCAAATTGGAGCCGATATTCTGGGCCTTGAAGAACGGTGCAGCATGGGATTGATTACACGATGAGGGACGGCGTGGTATGCTTTAGAGGTCGGACTTATATACCGGAAGGAGGTCAGGTCCGGGAAGATATCATGGCGGAGGCCCACCACAGCAGATACTCGGTGCACCCGGGGATCACGAAGATGACTGCGGACTTGAAGAAGACTATGTACTAGCCAGACATGAAGAAGGATATCACTAAGTTTGTTACCCACTGTGAGGCGTGCCAGCTAGTAAAGGCGGAGTGCAAAAACCCCACAGGATTGTTGCAACCACTCCCGGTACCGGTGTGGAAGTTTGAAGACATCGCGATGGACTTTATTCATGGACTTCCCCGATCACGGACGGGAAACGACTCGATTTGGGTCATCGTCGATCGGTTGACGAAGGTGGCTAGATTCATTCCGATCAGGAAGGATAACTCTGTGGGAGTACTAGTGCGTAGATTTGTGGACCAGTTCGTTCGATATCACGGGGTGCCCAAGACGATCATGTCGGATCGGGATGGCCGGTTCACTTCCAGGGAGTGGAGATCCGTGCAGGCTTACTTAGGCACGTGAGTGACCTTCAGAACTGCATTCCATCCCCAGACGGATGGGCAGACGCAACGCACCAATTGGACGCTGGAAGATCTTTTGAGGCTATGCATTTTGGACCGCGGGGAACCGTGGGAGAAGCTCTTACCCCTAGTCGAGTTCTCCTATAACAACAGCTACCAGTCTAGCATCAGGATGGTGCCTTACGAAGCCTTGTATGGAACGAAATGCAGGACCCCGCTTTCTTGGATTCAGGACGAGGATCCAAAGGTGTTGGGATCGGATTTTGTTGAACACACCGAGGTTTAGGTGAGGCTGATCAGGGACAGGATGTTAGAGGCGCAGACCAGACAGGCTAAGTACTATGACGCTCGGCTTCGTCAGGTGGAGTTTCAGGTGGGGGACCGAGTGTTTTTGAAGATCCGGCCCATGCATGGAGTTTCACAGGTGCATGGTCGGAGGAAGAAGCTCAGCCCTAGGTATATGGGCCCTTAGAGGATCCTGGAGCGGATCGGGGCCCTAGCCTACAGGCTGGAGTTGCCACCAGAGCTGGCAGCTCTGCACGACGTCTTCCACATTTCTTCGCTGAGGAGGGCTCTACTACGCCCGAAGCAGTAGATTTTGACCACCAAAGGGCCGGTAGCTTCAGACCGGTCTATTCACTTGGGGCCGATTCAGATTGATGACAAAGGAGTACGGATCTTGCACCGCAAGAAGATCCCTTAGTCAAGGTTCTGTGGAGGAACCACAGTCAGGAGGAGCACACCTGGGAACCACAGGACCTGATGAGGCAAAAATACCTGGAGTTGTTCAGTCAGGTATACCTCACCACCTCTCGGTATACTATAAATTACCTTCTTGTATTGAACTGGTTGGACTAGATAAGGGAAATTGAGAACCTAGAAATGCTCACTCAGTCAGGAAAGTAGGGGCTAATCTTTTGTTTATTGTGGATTTCCTTCGTTTATTGAACAAGTAGTCGCTTCGACTCATTAGGAAAACCATATGGGATGTTACAAGTTTATTTTATTCCAGTAGAAATCCCCGTAGGCTTAACCTCAATTTCGGGGACGAAATTTTTGTTCTGTTTATTGGGATTTGTAACATCCCATTTCTGGTTAGACTCCTAGGAGTCGGACTGCCGTGACGGAACCCCCGTAAACCCTAGATATTGACAATAACCGATCTAAAAATAGGTTCAGGCACGACGGCTAGCCGAAGATGCAATCCTTCGAAGTCCGTCGACCGAAATCCCGAGTCACGGGTTGGTCACGCCCGTGACCGGCCCGTCACGCCCGTGACTTCCTTCGATGGTCGACAAAATCAGGAAGCAGATTGCCGAGCTCAGAACTCATGTCACGGGTTGGTCACGCCCGTGACAGGATCATCACGCCCGTGACCTAGGACGTGATACCCCCACCGACCGTCTATCTCAGCTCGACGAACGTCGACCAAAGAACACCTGTCACACCCGTGACAAACATGTCACGCCCGTGACATGGGGGGTGACCTGTGAACCGATGCAGAAAAATCGGTCGTCGACTCGAGAACGACGAATGTACTAATGTCATGCCCGTGACCTACGTGTCACGCCCGTGACAAACGCCGAAACGTCAGCCAGGCTGGAAATTACTTCAACACATGTCATAATTACCTCTGATTATGAAAAGTTACACCAGGAGTATTTATTGGCCGTTTCCTTCTCTAATTACTTAATAAAATTAGGAAGTGTTGGCCCAATGGGAAATCGCCACCTGGACACATCTTTCCATCTTCCATCTTTTCCTCTCCCTCTACCATAACTGAAATACTATTAAGAGGAGACCCTTTATAGCCAGAAATGCTTTACCCTTTCCCCTCACCACTTGGTGATCTATAAAAGCCCCCTTAGAGCAAGATGAGAAGTTTATACTCTTGATCAAATGGATTAGAGTTGTTGTCCTTGCTTTAGGAGAAGTTCGGCAACACCACCACCGCGCCATGACAACCCGACGTTCATCTCGCCTCCAAACCGCGAACAAGGTCCTCCTCTACTTCTTATTTTATGGGTAGATCTTAGGATCTTAGAAAGGAAGTTCGTGCTCAACGGAGCCGGACCTATCTCACGGTTTCCTGAAAAAACCATGAAAAATATATCTTCGGGTTCGCCAGAAACCGCCACCTCCGGCGGCCAAACCATCACAGACCGATAGTCATCGCCTCGACGGAGATGGTGGTGGTGGCTGGCCAGGCAAGTGACCGGACGGCCGGCGACGGATCGCGGAAGAGCTACAGGAAATATAAGTTTTCCGAGTTGAGGTTTTCGGGTTCTGTAGAAGATGAACAGTAAAAACATTTTTACAATATAAAAATTATGTATATAATATATAGGGAAAAGATACATTAAATGGGCACATTTTGATGCTGAAAAACGAGGCATATAGAAGCCGATTTAGGACAAATGGCCAGTAACGAAAGTTGTAGCCCTTCGAGTCTAGATTAACTTTAAATTAATTTCAACTCGTTTGGGTAAGTGGTTTGACCGCAGCACCCGTTTTAGTGTGGGCTGTACCTAGAGTTGGGCAGAAACTAAAATGAATGCCCACTCTTCGTCCCTTGTCCAAATGACCTGAAATTTGGTCAAGGGGTTACCCATAGCCATACCTAGAGGCTGTCCAAAAATAGGAATTTTTGGAGATACTTTGCCTATGGTTTTTTGTTTTAAATTAATAAAGTTAGAGTAATTTATTTAAGTGGTCAAATGACCTCCAAATCCTCCCAAATTTTGGTGAGTGGTCCCTGGCTATAAAACCTAGCTCTGTACAAATTCCAATTCATTTGGATGAGTTTTGGGTAGGAAATCACCTATCCTTAACTAGGCATTAATGAGGCGTTTTTGAGTAAAAAGTACACTAAGAGTTTGGAACGGTCAAATCACCTCAATAGAGGCTGATATTTTGACCACTGACTTAGAAGGGTTATTGTAACCCACTTGGAGAAAAATGGTGTGGTTTATGGTTGACCTACCCTAGGATCGAAACTCAAACCCTAAAGGGAGGGTTTTGAGGGTTGTGAAGGACATGGGGGCAAATGCCCTCGTATTTCCTTGAAACTCAGTAAAGTCGACGCTAGCATAATATAAATCATCTGGATGGAATCTCGGAGGATTTGGAGATAGGTAGAGACATCAAAACCCTAACTTTAGTTTTAGGGTAAAATCTCAAATGAGTAAAATCAGTCACTAAACATTATGTAAAAGCAGTGAAACTCAGGTAGAGTGAGTTTTGGAATGGGCAGAACCTATACAAATTGTACTGGAATTTTGTGATGTTTATTTCTAGCACTTCATTTGTAAAGTTTGCTATAGCCCTAACTGGCGTTTTAATTATTTAGATCTTTCTGTTCATTGAAACCCCATGAAATCTTGGTAGTAAGTGTTTTAGGTCAGAATGGTTGCTCCTAAAATTTTATATAATTTTTAGTTGAGTAAATCTAGTACTTCATTCACAAATGTTAAAAAGGGGTTTTATGGTTTAAAAATTAATTATGGATGATATTTCTATTGAAAAATTATGAGACTTAGGAATTGAGATTTTCAGGCAATTGTATGCTTGTAGACATTTATTCATGATTTTTAGAATCTTAGTTACGACACTTTCTTTACAAGTCCACCTTATGGAGATTTTTGATAATTAATTTATTCAGCGATTAATACTTGCTAAAAAATTATGAAACTTGGCCAATGCTATTTTTAAGGTTGTATCTGCATAGTATAATTAATTTATAATTTCTGGATGGATATTTTCTGTACTTGGTTCATAAATAACGAAAGATAGAAAATATTCCTAAAATAGTTTTAGTGCCCTTTTGATGATAGAAAAATTGTGATACTTTGGATTTACCATATTGAGATAACATAATATTTATAATAATTTTGTTGGATATCTTTCATGAGTACTTAGGGTAGTTCATGTTCAAACCGTTAGCCCTTGTAATTTTTGAGGAAATTATTTAAATACCAGATAAATTAGGAAAAATTATAATTCTCTGATTATAGGCTAATTATATCATGATATACCTCCAGTAAATAAGTTAGGGCATTTGGATGAGTATTGGATCATTTCCTATCCGGTTCGACATATAACATAGGATAGTCTGCAATTAACAATTTGAGTTAATAGTCATAGTATATGATGGGGCACAACGTTGTAGTTAGTTAATCTGCTGAATTGGATGGATGTGAAAGTGTTCACCATATAAGGATGGGACGGTTGGTGAGAAGTGGTGTTGGCTAGAGTTAAGAGGCGCTCGGGTTCGACGAAAGATCGTCTTTCCCAAAGCGAGGAAGGTTAAAAATCACACTAGGTTAGTCTATCGTAACACGAGAAGTTAATGGGTAAGGGAATCAACCAATAATAATAATAAGTACCTTACGAAAGGGAACGATGGGCGTAATCCCATCATAGTTCCTAGTGCCCCTTGAGAGCCCTTCACAGGGAATACCGGGGGCAGTACTGGGTTAACGTAAACTGTATTAACAAGCTGAAAAGAGTAACTTAGTAATTAGGGTTGCACATTTCACGAACACAGATAGCACAGGAAGATAGTTGGGAGCTTCGACTTGGATAGTTAAGAGACGAACGTTTTGGTCCGGGGAGTTTCGGTTCTATTGTTTGAGACGGACATTTTAGTCTGGGGAGCTTCAGCTCGGTTTTTGAATACGTTAAATTTGCATGTGCATAAAAGGAAAGAAAATTAAGGGGGTGGGTCTTAGGTATTGGAGGGTCGATGCACCGACGCAAATACGCTGACTCAGCAAGTGTGGTTAGCACTTCGCCAACAGAAGTCCGGTGCGCCAGCCGGCAAGAGTACGCAGGAGTCCGCTTCGTGTACCAAGCATTGAGGCGTATGATAGGTCTGACCGGTAGTGCTTTACTGGTTTAGAGGTGGGCGAGGTCCAACCCACTGCTTCCGTCTGCCACTACGGAGGTATCCTCGGAGGTTACGGCTCCAGAAAGGGGGAACTAAAGGTTTGTGTGCACAGAGTCGGGTGTGTGTGTGTTACACTTGCATGTTCCATCATACCCACTAGCATGTCATAGCATAATCGATTCATTTAACCCCTGACACCTAAGGTATAAGTGGAATGGGACGCTTATATATTAGGACTTACAAAATGACCCCTTGGTCTATAAGCTTGAGTGGGAAAGTTTATAAATTAAGGTCAATTTTGATATATATATATATATATATATATATATATATATATATATATATATATATATATATATATATATATATATAGCTCAATTGGTGATGAGGGAGTGGTGGAAAGCTCTCTTATCAAGGTCCTGGGTTCGAGACCTAGTGGCAACAACCTACCGTGCTAATAAACAGGCCGGAGAGGGGTTGGGGTGCATGGCCTGCAGGCACCCTCAGCATTAGTTTGCGGACAAACTATGCAGCGGAAGCAGTGGTGTGCCCATGTACAAAAGTCACAGAAATGGTCCACAAAGTACAATTTGATAGGCCAATTTTGCTTTAACCTTACCTTTATGCAACCTCCACAGGTCGCAGCGCCGCAAAATGCGGCTCCTCCCCCTCCAGCTGCCACTCCATTCCTACATACGGAGATGGGGCAGACCCTGACGGCGATTTTGGATGCCTTTAGAGCCCAGCAAGTCCCGGCTCCACAGCCAAATCCGGGGTCGAGCTGGCTGAGTGCATTCAAGAGCCTGTCCCCACCGACGTACCGTGGGACAGAGGATGCAGTGAAGACGGAAGAATGGCTGGAGGCCATACACGAGATCTTAGCGGGCATCAGCTGCCCAGTCGGCCAGGCAGTACCTCTAGCCACCTCCGTGCTAGAGGCCCACGCGAAGAGATGGTGGAAGTCAGTCCGGGAGACTACTTATGCGGACTTTGAGTTGTCAGAGATTTCTTGGGAGGAGTTTGGCGATGTGTTCCTGGAGCACTTCGTTTCTGCTACGGACAGGGATGCTTTGGAGGAGAGGTTTTTGAACCTCAAGCAGGGGACCAGATCTGTGATAGAGTACCAGAGGGAGTTCTCCCACTTGGCCAGGTTCGCGGGGATTCAGGACACCGACGACAGGAGGTACGCAAAGAGGTTCTACCGGGGCCTCAGGGATGATCTGAGGCAGGCTCTGTTATTCATTTCACATGGCACATCCAGGCAGATCATCGAGATGGCGAAGAAGCTGGAGGCTGACCAGCTGATGGTGCGAGCCGGAGGGAAGAGACCATTTGATGGATCGACATCAGGCGAGAGCAGTAGGGGCTCTCAGAGGGGCAGGACCATTGGATACAGGAGGGGTGGGGGACGTCGTCGTCCCAACTTCAGGCAGGAGCAGGGGCCTCCTCCAGCTTTGGCTCCCCCACCTCTACAGATGCACGATCCGAGGAGACAGGATGACCGAGGCCACCGACAAGTGGTTTGTTATGGATGCCGCCAGCCAGGGCACATCAGGTCGGAGTGCCCGCACCGATTTCATCCCCCTCCTCCTCCTCCACCTCCAGTGGCCCCAGTACAGCAGGGCCGAGGACGAGGCCGAGGACGAGGCCGAGGCCGGGGATATCATGGCAGGAGGCGCGAGCAGGAGCAGATATACGCCTTGGATCTCACAGAGCCGAGGAATCCTGAGGAGGTCATCACAGGTACTTAAAGTTAATTTTGAGTTTTCTTAAATTTTCAATGATATATATATATAGTACCTGGAACCTTAGAGTAACCATTAACCTTCACGTAAACAAACCTCAGGCATAGTCATGATCAGCGGCAAGCCTGCCCATACTCTTTTCGACACGGGTGCGTCACACTCGTTCGTATCCGAGGCCTTCATCGACGGACTCGAAGGCGTGGAGAGGTTCCCTGGACTAGAGATGAGGGTACGCCTACCCGATGGGTCGGAGCTGCGGACTACTGCACATTGCGACATGGAGGCCGAGATTGGCGGCAAGGCTTTTGAGGCGCCGGCGACTATTCTGAAGCTGCAGGACTTTGACTTGATCTTGGGCATGGCCTGGTTGCACCGGAACCATGCCCAGATAGATTGTCCGTCCAGGAGGATCACGCTGAGACATGGCGACTCTCATGTTATCGTTGAAGGTATCCAGCCTGTCTGCCACCTACTATTATCTTCTATACAGGCTGTGAAGGCCCATGAGCAGGGTGAAGAAGTCTATATTGTCTGCTTCGAGATGGTGGGGACAGAGGCGACTATCTCAGATATTCCGGTGGTTCGGGATTTCTCCGACGTATTCCCGGAGAAATTGCCCGGGCTACCGCCTGCTAGAGACTTGGATTTCAGGATTCAGCTAGTGCCGGGAGCGAAGCCGGTGTCCCGAGCACCCTACAGGATGGCTCCTAGAGAGTTAGCAGAGTTCAGAACTCAACTGCAGGAGCTAGTCGAGTCAGGATTTGTACGGCCTAGTTCATCGCCATGGGGAGCACCAGTTCTATTTGTGAAAAAGAAGGATGGATCATTGCGATTGTGTATAGATTACCGGGAGCTGAACCGGTTGACGGTCCGCAACACCTATCCTCTGCCTCGGATAGATGAGTTATTTGACCAACTACAGGGAGCATTCTGGTTCTCCAAGTTAGATCTGCGATCCGGCTACTATCAGCTCCGTATCAGGGAAGAAGACATACCGAAGACGGCTTTCAGTTCGCGCTATGGACTATACGAATTCACGGTGATGCCTTTTGGGCTCACGAATGCTCCTGCCGCATTCATGAGTCTGATGAACCGTGTCTTCGAACCTTTCTTGGATCGCTTCGTGATAGTATTCATCGACGACATCCTTATTTATTCTCGGACTCGGGAGGAGCATACTGAGCACTTGGCACAGGTCCTGCAGAGGTTGAGGGAGGCACAGATGTATGCAAAATTTTCGAAGTGCCAGTTCTGGTTGCAGGAGGTGGCATTCCTGGGGCACACAATCAGCGGGGCTGGGTTAGCAGTGGACCCAGCCAAGATAGAGACGGTGAGGGATTGGCCACGGCCGAAGACCGCATCTGACATCCGCAGTTTCTTGGGACTAGCAGGCTATTACCGCAAGTTCGTGGAGGGGTTCTCAAGGATAGCACTCCCCCTCACGTCCTTGACGAAGAAGGATGCTGATTTTGTTTGGTCAGAGCGGTGTGAGACGGCTTTTCAAGAGCTGAAGGACCGGCTCATCTCATCCCCTATTCTTGCGCTTCCATCCGGGAGCGAAGGATTCCAGATTTACACGGACGCCTCATATCAGGGGATGGGTGCAGTCTTGATGCAGCATGGACACGTTATCGCTTATGCTTCGAGACAGTTGAAGAAGCATGAGCATAACTATCCAGTACATGATCTAGAGCTCGGGGCTGTGGTTTTCGCCCTGAAGATATGGAGGCATTACTTATATGGGATTCATTGTGACATCTTTTCAGATCACAAGAATCTCAAGTATATCGATACTCAGAAGGACCTAAACCTGAGACAGAGGAGGTGGCTGGAGTTTCTCTGTGATTATGATTACAAGATCCACTATCATCCGGGAAAAGCGAACACGGTTGCGGATGCTTTGAGCAGGAGGGCCGGCACTTCTGGACCGGAGCACCGATTGATGTCCATAGAGCTGCTTCAGATGATGGAAGACATGCACATTACCGTGGTGTCCGAGACCGAGCCAGTGGTATATAAAGAGTATTTGAGCTCAGTGATCAGCTGCGATGATATACAGGAGCGCATCCGAGCACATCAGAGGCTGGATGCTGCGTTACAGCCGATTTTCAGTGCCCTAGAGAGGGGCAAGGTCGAGGACTACACACTACAGGATGATCTTCTTCGGTTCCGGGGGCGCATCTACATACCAGCAGGGGGCAGTATTCGAGATGACATACTCCGAGAGGCACATTGCTCGAGATATTCAGTGCACCCCGGCATCACCAAGATGTGGGCAGATTTGCGGAGATCTATGTATTGGCCCGGGATGAAGAGGGAGATCACGGATTTTGTGACGCATTGCGAGACCTGCCAGCGTGTGAAGGCGGAATGCAAGAGCCCAGGAGGTTTACTACAGCCACTGCCAGTTCCAGAGTGGAAGTTCGAGGACATTGCTATGGACTTTGTACACGGATTGCCTCGCTCCCACTCCGGACATGATTCTATATGGGTTATAGTGGACAGATTGACCAAAGTCGCGCGGTTTATTCCAGTTCGGAAGGATGCCCCAGTTGCAGTTCTGGTGAGACTATTTGTGGAGCAGTACATCAGATATCATGGTATCCCCAGGACTATTGTTTCGGACCGTGATGGTCGGTTCACTTCGAGCGAGTGGAGGGCCGTGCATGCTCACTTGGGATCTCGGCTTACCTTTAGCACCGCCTTCCACCCGCAGACCGACGGACAGACCGAACGGACCATCCGGACCATGGAGGACCTGCTCAGATTATGCATATTGGATACGGGGAGGCCTTGGGAGAGGCTGCTGCCATTGATCGAGTTCTCGTATAATAATAGCCACCAGGCTAGCATCAGGATGGCTCCGTACGAGGCGCTTTATGGGAGGAGATGCCGGACTCCGCTATCATGGGTACAGGATGTGGACACCAGGGCTCTGGGATCCGATTATATAGAGGACACAGAGGCTCAGATTCGATTGATCAGGAATCGGCTACTGGAGGCCCAGAGCAGGCAGGCAAAGTATTATGATGCTCGGCACCGGCAGGTGGAGTTCCAGGTTGGAGACAGGGTATTCTTGAAGATACGTCCGGTACACGGTGTTTCACGGGTGCGGAGGCACAAGAAGCTCAGTCCACGATACATGGGGCCCTACCTGATCCTGGAGCGGATCGGCCCCCTAGCCTACCGACTGCAGCTGCCACCGGAGTTGGGTGCACTACATGACGTCTTCCATGTCTCTTCCTTACGGAGAGCTCTCCTCCGGCCGGAGCAGCACATCACTACCACAGCCGGACCGGTAGAGCCTGACAGGTCAGTGAGATTGGAGCCGATCCGGATTGACGATACAGCCATCCGAGTGTTGCGGAAGAAGAAGGTTCCCCTTGTGAAGGTGCTGTGGTCCAACCATGGACGGGAGGAGCACACTTGGGAGCCGAGAGATCTGATGCTGGAGCAACACCCGGAGCTATTCGCATCAGGTACATTTAAGTTATGCTTTTAAGATTCTTGATAATTCTTGCAAATAGAACCCCGTAGACCCGAACTTAAATTTCGGGGACGAAATTATTTTCTTGTTTATTGGAATTTGTAACATCCCATGTTACTTCTGGACCCCTCAACTTAGATTGGGTTAGGCATGAGGTGAGACCTAAGGGGATCAACTAGGTTTGACCCTAGATAGTGGGTGGTAGCCATGTGGAGCCCACTATAGGACCAAGTCAAACTAGGTCAAACTAGCCTAATTAAGGACCCTAGCCACACCATGATCCCACCACATTGCCCTAACCCTAAAAACAATCTAAGTGGACCCTAGGGTATGTCACTGGGTCAACATTTTGACCCCAGTTGACCAAGGTCAACCTTGGGCTTAATTTGGTCAAACCCACACCCATAGGCCTAATTAACCTAAGTGGGGCACCCCCTTGACCCAAACCAAGTTGGGTGGTGCCACTAGACCCATTTCCACCAAGTGGGGTCAGTCCACCCACCATAGTTGACCAGTCAACCCTAAAAGTCAATTTGGTCAACAAATTGACCTAAAGAGAGAAAATGAAGACCAAGCAATTTTCCTTTGGACCAAGCCCACCAAATTGGCCCATGACCAGCCTTAATGGTTAATGACAGCCCCTACCCTCCTGATATTGGAGAGAGAATGCATGCAAGGGGGTAAAATTGAGATTTTTAGGAAAAGAGGAGAGAGAAAGAGGAATAAAGGGAATAATGGCCACATGGCCACCCCATCAGCTGGTTTTGGCTGCCCAAAACCAGGTGGCTGACCTCCCCTCTTCCTTTCCAGCAGAATACCAGAGTTGAGAGCCACATGGCACCATGGGTGAAGCCTCCAAAGCTCAAACCGAGCTCACCTTGGAGTTAACTCCACTTATAGCCCACCTCAGTCCAAACAGACCCCTCCATTAGCTTCAGAAGGTCCAGAGGAGTGGAATTCGACTACTTACACATGGAGAACGGTGGAGAATGCAACTTTCGGGGAGGAGCTCGCCGGCGCACCACCACCACGGCAAACCGCCGCCTGACCCGCAGCCAAGCCCCGATTATGGTGCGTTTCACTTCACCTCTACCCGCACTAGCTTCTTAGATCAAATAGGCGAGAGATCGGGCTCAATTGAGCCCGATGCCATGTGAGAAAATCTAGAAAATTCTAAGTTTCTGAAACCGCTCGGGATCGCCGTCGCCGCCGTCTCCCGCCGCCCCATCGCCGGGAAATGATAGCCACCACCTCCGTGAAGGTGATGGCACCATTGGCCGGAGGTGGCGACGCCTCAGCTGGCCGGAAACCGCCGGCAAAATCGCTCCAGGTCGGCTCGATCTCAGCCGTTGGCTGGAGGTAGACGATAACCCGATTCCGTCCATTCTTGCTTTAAGATTCGTGCGCCGACTTTAATATAAATCAGGATTAATAAATGAATAGTAACATTTTCTGTCACACTTAATCAGTACTGTTGCATGTTAAATTTAGGCCTCTTAGAGGCATTTCCAGAGCTTAGGCCCTTAATAAAAATTGTAGCCTAGGGTCTTACCTTTAAAATGCCACCCTAAACATACATTTTGGTGTAGTGTACAGCCCTGTAGGACCTTTCTCCTAGGACTGGTCCTAGACTAGGTCAAAAATTATATTGGATGCCCTAGTCTCAATATTAGTCACCATGATCCCAAATTTTGGGCACATGCATTATTAGGGCTTACTTACCTCCTGCCAAAATTTAGGAATTTTTAGAAAACCTTTTCCTATAGTTTTTGGTAAAATATCAAAATTTAAATTAATGGCATATATGGAGTTCTACTCCTCCCCATGGCCCCAAATTTTGGTGGTGGGTCAGTGGGGTCACCCTTGGTGCTTGATAAAATTTTCAGCACCTTGGGATCACTGCATGTGGGAGAATCCACTTGCATGTGATAGCCTATGTTAAGGCTTGGTGTGCAAATAGTAAAAATGTAATTTGGTGAATTTAGCCCAATGGTTGCATGCAAGGATTATGAAATTTTTTATAGTGGCTCATTAGGGTAAATGGCACTCTTCAAATTAATAATGTAATTTTTGGAATCAAAATTCCATTTATTGGAATTTACCTTATAAATAGCTATTTTGGAATTAATAATTGGAAAATAGGATTCATTCAAGAACAAATCCAAACAACATTACCAAGGCATAGATTACATCACACTTAACCTAGGAAAATTATGATTTCTCTGTTTTGAAGAACCTTGGAGTAGATACCCCAAATTTCCCATTTTACCCTTATCATGATAATTCTTGAAATGATATATATATACCTCTGAAAAATTTGGGATTTATTCTACTGTCATAAAATATTGTTATTAGTTTATCATGAATTTCTCAGAATTTATTGGATGCATTACTTGTGTTAAACTAGTACAATGGCATTTTGGTAAATACCTTAAAATGGAACCCCATAGGCCATCCTACATTCAATATTGATGAATCTCTGCCAATAGCCATAATTTAGTGTCTTAAAGGCTCTGTAAATTTTCTGGAATTTTTGAATATGTAATGCTTATACTTCATGTGTAAAATGGAATTTATGTGGGATTGTTAATAAATAGAAAATGACAATAAATAATTTAAGGAAAATTATGAAATTTGGAAGGCAGCAATATTTGGTCAATATACATCTCAGGAAAAATTCCCTAAGTCAGTGGATGCTTAATTAAATCACTTCATGTGTAAAGTGGCCGAGCATTTAAATTAAGAGAATTAATTAAATGACCATTTGGCCAGGAAAAATTATGAGAATCCTTAGGGTAGTTCCCTTAGTCCATAATACCTTAGGATAAATATTTAGAGGCAAGATGCCTTAAGTTTTGGAAGATCACATTTCTAGGGTAAACATAGGTCATGGTCTGCATATAACACAAATAGGTCTTGTCTTAGGGGAAATTACCAGGGGACTGATTATCGGCAGAAATAAGAGAGAGTTCAACATATGTAACCCTGGTGGGTAGAGTTTTTCTTAGTGAGGGATCAAAAATGCAAGTCTTAACTAGCAACTGGAGTGGGGATCGGCGGAAGACCGTCGGTTTTCCCGATAATACCTTAAGTCACTAGGGTTGTACTAAAGCAATAAGGAGAGCTGGGGTGATACATGGGTAGCCATCAACTAAAATAAATATCCTTGCGAAAGGGAACGTTGGGCGTAATCCCAACATAGTTCCTAGTGCCCTTTGAGAGCCCTTCACAGGGAATACCGGGGGCAGTCCTGGGATTAACCTTAAATCTCTAAGTATAATAAACCGTAGGCAAGAGTAGTTTAATAGGTTAGGACATTGTTGTACCTTCTCGCCCGTGTGGGGGCTGGAGAGATTCATGATATATGCTCACCAGTTTGGGGTTTGAGGGAGTTGACACAAAGGCACTGATGTGCGTTCTCACCCGGGTTTGGGTTTGAGGGATTCAGGACGGGTTTTTGTCCTGCGAGCGGAAGGCTCGGTATGAATTACTTGCATGTGCATAAATATCGTGGCGGGGCATGCAGTACTGGCCGTTCGTCACACCGATGGCAGTACGGTGCACCAGGCGGTTGTGGGAGTTAGAGGGGCCAGTGGGTTGTTTTACACTGCGGTCTGGAGGACGACCCCCGATAACACACATCCGACCCAACAAGACTGACGGGTTTGTCAGCAAAGTACGTACGCGAGACTCTAGAGTGCACCTTGGACGTGTACAGAGGCGTATGAGAGGGGTCTAAGGCTTGGTAGTGTGCATACCGGTCTAGAAGCGGAGACGCCCGCTCCGCTGCTGCCGTAGCCACAGCGGTGGTACCCGAGAGTGATGCTAGCTCTCAAAAAGTGGGAACTAAAGGTCTGTGATCACAGAGTCGTCGTGTGTGAGTTGCACTTGCCTGCGCATAAAATTGCATCATATCATTCATTCATAATTAGGTCATACGCTTCATAGATCCTTATCATATAAATTAGTATGGGCTCTTTTATATGATAAGTTAAATTTCCTGGAAATCCTAACTTATATATTTGTATGGGCATTTATATAAGTTAGGGTACGCTTGTGATGATAGCATAGTGGTAGCTTAGCTCATTTACTTGTTTATACTGCTGCTTCTTTACCTTTCATTACTGCACTACTTATTACTTGTTACTTGTACCGTACATAGAATTGCTAGAGTAGATCTACAGTATTTATTACATCCTTAGTTAGATATTGTCACCTGCTTCCACCTTGTTACCCCTTGTTGTCCTCCGCTTCGTCCTCCCGCTCGGTGCCTAGGAGCTGCGGGGCGAGGTGCGGAGGAAACGACTTAGTCTTTTTGACTAATGGTCGGTGACCAACTATTTTTAGGAGCCCGTGGAGATGGAGCACCAGCACGTCGAGGAGGCAGGGCATGAGGAGCAGATACCGCTTCAGCAGGCTACCACTGCTACTGTGCGTCCTCAGGTGGGACGAGACTTGATGTTCTAGTTTAGCTTCCGCATTTACTATTTGTGAGAGAGAGAGAGAGATTTGATGTACTGGGCATAAGCCCTTTTTACTCTTTCAGTTGTACTTATTTGTGGACTATATGTTGTACTATTCATCTCTTTTTTTCATGATTATACAGTGGCTTGTGGACTGGTATTTTTACATATACAGTTTTACTTCTTTTCTCATATTGGCCTACAGGTTTATGATCGTATTAGCCGGCAGAATCGGCGTGTTGCGGTGTCGACTAACCCGTGAGTTAGTGCCACCGTAAGACGGCGGTTCTGGGCATAAGATCCGGTAGCCCTCCTTGGTAAGGGGGAGGGGGGTCTTACAAACTGGTAGTCAGCCTTTCACATTCAAGCCTGCAGGCCATGCACCCCAACCCCTCTCCGGCCTGTTTATTAGCACGGTAGGTTGTTGCCACTAGGTCTCGAACCCAGGACCTTGATAAGAGAGCTTTCCACCACTCCCTCATCACCAACTGAGCTGCATATATATATATATATATATATATATATATATATATATATATATATATATATATATATATATATATATATATATATATATATATATATATTGCTGTTTGATAACCGACACCCCAATGTATAAATTGGTATGGGACTTTTTATACGATGGGAGCCTTGCAGAAGACCCCTTGGCTTATGTGTTCTCACATAAGTAAAGGTTACTTTTCATATTTCATCTTATTGCCATTATTTATTATAGAATTACTAGATTAGTTCCGCTGCCACCTGTTTCTTTTGCTTTATTCTCCACCTTCATGTCCTTCCCTTTCTTCCTCTCCGCTCGGTACTTAGGAGCCATGGGGGAAGGGGTAGGGGATGATAGAGCTTAGTCTTTATGACTAACGGTTTTCAAACCGCATCATTTTAGGGAATCGTGGAGCCTAGCACGGGGGAGCAGCCCCAGAGACCGGTGCACTTTGAGATGGGGCAATCTAGCTCCGGAGTTCATACAGCCGGGACCGTGAGTCTCGACCTTGAGTAGATGTTCTATATTTGCTTCCGCATGAGTGATTTGTAGTGAGGACATGATGTTCCGGGCACAAGCCCGTATTTTAGTACTCTGATATATTATTCTGTGGACACTCCCTTCGTGGAGATTATTTATATGATATGTGATTTTTTGTGGACTTACATGTCTATTCTCTTGTACTGCTACTTTTGTGATCAATAATTCCGGCAGAATCGGCATTTTGTAGTGACGATCTTCCCGGGAGCGAAGGTGTAACCGCAAAGTGGTGGTTCTGGGCATATGACCCCAGGGTTTGAATGAGAAATAAAGGGGGTCTTACATTGCAGGCCTTGTAGATTCCGGCTATACCACTGTGGTGCCATGGGTCCTCCATAGGCTGCTGGTGGGCCGGGCGGCGCTAGCGGTCCTCACCAGGTCGTTACAAAAGAATTTTTGTAACGACCTAGGGAGGCCCCTAGCGCCGACCGGCACACCAGCAGCCCATGGAGGACCCATGGCACCATGGTGGTACATCCAGAATCTACAAGGCCTGTAGGCCGTACACCCCAAAGACACCCCAAAGAATCTCCGGCCTGTTTATCAGCACGGTGCATTGTTTCCACGGGGTGTCGAACCCGTAACCTTGATAAGAAGCCTTTAATACCACTCCTCATCACCAACTAAGCTGCAGCTCAGTTGGTGATGAGGAGTGGTATTAAAGGCTTCTTATCAAGGTTGCGGGTTCGAGACCCTGTGGCAACAATGCACTGTGCTGATAAACAGGCTGGAGATGCTTTGGTGTGTATGGCCTGCAGGCCTTGTAGATTCTAGCTATACCACCGTGGTGCCATGGGTCCTCCATGGGCTGCTGGTGGGCCGGGCGGTGCTAGGGGTCCTCCCTAGGGCGTTACAAAAAAGTGCACTTTTTTGTAACGACCTAGGGAGGACCCCTAGCACCGCCCGGCCCACCAACAGCCCATGGAGGACCCATGGAACCACGGTGGTACAGTCGGAATCTACAAGGACTGCAGGTCGTACCCCCCAAAGCATCTCCAGCATGTTTATCAGTACGGTGTATTGTTGCCACGGGGTCTCGAACCCACAACCTTGATAAGAAGCCTTTAATACCACTCCTCATCACCAACTGAGCTGCAGCTCAGTTGGTGATGAGGTGTGGTATTAAAGGCTTCTTACCAAGGTTGTGGGTTCGAGACCCCGTGGCAACAATGCACCGTGATGATAAACAGGCCGGAGATGCTTTGGGGTGTACAGCCTGCAGACCTTGTAGATTTCGGCTGTACCACCGTGGTGTCATGGGTCCTCCATGGGCTGCTGGTGGGCCGGGTGGCGCTAGGGGTCCTCCCTAGGTTGTTACAAAAAGGCTTCTTATCAAGGTTGCAGGTTCGAGACCCCATGGAAACAATGCACCGTGCTGATAAACAGGCCGGAGATGCTCTGGGGTGTATGGCATGCAGGCCTTGTAGATTCCGGTTGTACCACCGTGGTGCCATGGGTCCTCCATGGGCTGCTGGTTGGTCGGGCGGCGCTAGGGATCCTCCCTAGGTCCTTACCAAAAAAGTGCACTTTTTGTAATGACCTAGGGAGGACCCCTAGCGCCGCCCGGCCCACCAACAGCCCATGGAGGACCCATGACACCACGGTGGTATAGCCGAAATCTACAAGGCATGCAGGTCGTACACCCCAAAGTATCTCCGGCCTATTTATCAATACGGTGCATTGTTGCCACGGGGTCTCGAACCCACATACTTGATAAGAAGCATTTAATAACACTCCTCATCACCAACTGAGTTGCAGCTCAGTTGGTGATGAGGAGTGTTATTAAAGGTTTCTTATCAAGGTTGCGGGTTCGAGACCCCGTGGCAATAATGCACCGTGATGATAAACAGTCCGGAGATGCTTTGGGGTGTACGGCCTGCAGGCCTTGTAGATTCCGGCTGTACCACCGTGGTGTCATGGGTCCTCCATGGTCTGCTGGTAGGCCGAGCGGCGCTCGGGGTCCTCCCTAGGTCATTACAACAGCTTTCGTCGAGCTGAGCTCACCATTAGTCGAACAGAGTACAGAACTCAGGATTCAGAAATTGTCGAGCTCTGCTCACCTTTCATTGAGATGAGCTCACCATTCGTCAACCTAAATTCAGAAGCTTGGGATTCAGAACTCGTCGAGCTCAGCCCACCGATCGTCAAATGCAGTTAAAGATTCGTCGAGCTGAGCTTACCATTCTTTGAGCAAAATCCAAAAGCTTAGAGTCCAGAATTCGTCGAGCTCAGCCCACCGACCGTCGAACGCAATTCAACATTCATCGAACTAAAGCAAGAAGAATTGACTAAGGCAAAAGCGCTGAGACAGCTGAGATAGCTCAGAAGTATATCACAACATAACCACTGATACAAACCTAGCTGAAATTTCTCTAAGTCCAGAAGCATTGAGTGAAGCAGGTTTACTCAATGCTTCTAAAGAAAAAGCATGGCTGAGTCAGTTGAGAGGAAAACTGCTGAGACAGAAGATAGTCTCAGCTATGAAGTAGAAACTGTTGAGACCCCTGAGAAGAAAACTGCTGAGACAGGAGTCAATCTCAGCCGAGAAGAAGAAAGCATTGAGACCGCTGAGAAGGAAGTGCTGAGACATAAGATAGTCTCAGCTCTTAAAGAATAAACCACTGAGACAGTTGAGAAAGAATCGTTGAGACAATGCCAGTGAAAATTCACCAAGTACAGAAGCATTGAGAGCCAAGACAGATGGCGTTGAGTGACTTAACATCACTCAATACTTAGTGAAGTTTTGGAATTTTTCTAAGTCCAGATGGTGATGAGCACTGCTGACGTCATCAAAAGTCAAACAAGGCAAAGATTTTCATGCATTTGCGGGAAAGCTATATCAGTATAGGATGACCACTGCAGATGTCACCAAGAAGTCAACAAAGTCAAAATACATGAAGCCATTGCGAGAAAGCTGCAGTAGTGGCAAAAGTTGTTTTGTCCTTTTCTGAGGGAGGTTGCGCTCACCATCTTTTGATGGGCCCACGCTAAATTATGTCGTTGATTCAAAACAACACATAAAAGGAATAAAGAAAAGGGGATTAGGGTTACGGAGAACAAACAAAAAACACTGGAAGAAAACACAAAAAATAGAGGCGGCTGGACTTCATCATCTTCGATAAGCTTGAAAGCCAAGTCCAACAGAGTTAGCCAGAAGGCAGTGAAAAGTTTAGCTGAAGCTCTTCAAGTTTAGCAAGATTATTCTCTCCAGAACAAGGCAGCTGATTCATCTATTTAGCAATAAGTTAGTTGAGTGAAAGATGTTATCCTTCAATACCAGATAGATGTTCACCAGTGCAGCAAAGGAGTTAGCTATAGAAGAAGACTCATTCCTTCTACAATAAGTAGGATAGACTGATATTTGCTCAGTACAGTAAGGTAGACTCGGAGATTTATCTCCGAGTCAGTTGTTTTAAATTTATTTCATCTTGTATAAACTACTGTAGGATTCAGTTTACCTGAATTTGAGTTGTAAGACCTTTTGGCATGAGTTGTAGGTGACTAATTAGTCACTGAGGTAGGTGCCCTGCTGGGGTACTGATCTAGGATCTAAGTGTGGATATGAGAGTAGGGCTGTTCTCCCAGCCTGAGTAGTATGCCTTAGAAATATGGCTAAGGTAGGTGACTGGTGAGTCACTGAGCTGTTGGTGACAAATGTGTCACAGAGTTGTAGGCCTTGGAGGAGGCTGAGCTGTAGGTGCCTGGAAGGGAACTGAGGTAGGTAACTGAATAGGTACTGAGTTGTAGGAGTGTTGTAGCATGCCGAGAGTAGGGCTTTGTGCCTGAAGTTATAGGGCTGAATAGCCTGAGCTATAGGCCTTAGAGATAAGGCTGAGTTAGGTGGTTAGTGGACCACTGAGCTGTAGGAGCTCTGCAGGGCTCTTAGGTAGGAACCTTTGTGGTTCTGAGATTGGGTTCTGAAAATAACATGTGTGCAAGGCTGAGGGCCTGATGTGTAGGCTGTGAGGAGCATTTTGGTGGAGTTTGTGCCTAGTCCAACAAAATAGTTGGATAGGTGGGAGGGAAAGTGGATGTAGCCAATTGGGGAACCACTATAAACAACTGTGGGCTTGGATGTGGTGTTTGTTTTGTTCTTATATTGCAGGTGCTAAGGACAAGCTCTAGATCACCTAGTAACAAATTAGTGAAAAGACTTAAAAATTTCAAAGACCTATTCACCCCCTCCCCTCTGGGTGACTAGCTAACCTTAAGTTAAATAACTTTCATACAACTTCTTAATGCAATTCATTTAGGACATTTGTCCACAAAGACATACCTTGGACACTAACCTTCCTCTGATACCAAATTATAACACCAACCCCATAATGACCGTATAATATGGGTCCGGGCAGGGACCCACAACATACAGACGCCACAGCTTAAGCATTATAAGATGATATAAATTAGCCAAACTCAAAACACAGACAACAACAACGGAAATATACAACCAAAACTAGAACTTATCCACCACTACAGGAGTTTCCCAAATGTCCTTAATGCCTTACAATATCCAATTGTCCAGAAGATTGAAACAATATTAAACAATAGCAACGTGCATAAATACTCCTAGGCTACCTTGGCATACAAGCTGGAAACATAGAACATAAAGCATCACATTCCACAAAACAGAGCTATAACACATCTTATAACACTTCATGAAGCTTTGGACTTTTTGGCCGGTGAGCTTGCTCCCGCTTGCAATCATTGCCCTGTAAAAATTTGGTTGTAACATAGGTCAGCAAAGGCTGACCTCAACTGCGTAACCAACACAACTCCTCCCAGCCATCCCTAGCGGATCGTGGGGCACTCCATCACCGTGCAGGTCAGCACTTCGTATGAAAATACAATAATATGTAAAGCTATAAAATAGGTTTGGATGTCTCATACATCAAACACATTTCTATGTTGAGCATATAATAAAAAGGGCCTACAATGCAACATGAATTCAATCCCGGGTTTCACCCAAGGCACCCTAAATCATATGCTTCTAACACATCATCACATCGGGTACTTGCAATTTCCCCATCGACGTTCAAGCCACAAACACAAGGGTACTCTAATTTCCCCCAAACAACATACAAGCCGCCACACGGACATCTTTCTTACGCCTGACCCGCACGTGGGACTTAAACTCGGGCTTTCCTGCAAGTTCTGACTCTTCACGTCAGGATTCCACCACACAAACAAACCAATAACAAGGACCCTTACAAGAGCCCACACATTCATGATGACCCAGGCCCGGCTCCAATATTGGGATCGAGTCCACCGAAGAAGACCTAGCGGGATGCAGCTGGAATCGTCTGGGCTTGCCCAAAGCTTGGCATTCTCGTCAGTTCCACAGAAGGGGACTTGTCTCACCGGGAAACTCTCCACACATGACTTTGCAATATCACGGGCTATCTAGCCGATACCAGAGACACATCACACCTTAGTATATCACAATCCCAAGCCTTTCCCACACGAATCCACCATTCGTACCGTAACGTTCCTGTTGAAACCGAAATTAGGTCTCCTGTGGAGTTCGACCCTTGGGGAAGGGGTGGTCTCGCGCCTACTTTACTCCTGTAAGCAAAACAACAAGGAAAACAAGGAAAGACTGACCCAAGGGCTCGGCGGGGAGGTCCCACCACACACCCGGAAGATCTCACAGCGCTTCCCCTCCTTAGCCAGAGGCCGAGCTAAGGTACCCTCATAAAGCACATGAAAACTGGAGCAGGAATACACAGGAAGCATGCTTTCTAGGGTACCCCTTGGGTCCTATTTATAATTTTTAGAATCTGAACTGTCAATAACCAAAAGAACTGACCTGAAATTACCAAAATACCCTTGACTGGGTCTGCCATCAGCCAAACTCCTCTGTTTTGAAGGGCTATAGGCAGACCAGCGGGGGCAAAACAGTAAAAAGTACCTCACACATCCAGGCGAGCTGGGGGGGCTTGGTCACCTCGGCAGGTCCTGCTCGCCTACTATTGCCGAGTTCCGTTGCGAGGGCACGAGCTGGGACTAGCTCGGCGAATGCCGAGCTCGGGGTCGGCGAACACTGATCTTCGGTCAATGAATGCCGATCTCCGATCGACGATCGCCGATCTCTGGCCGACGAATGCCGAGCTCGGGCTCGGCTCCTCTACTGCCGAGCTTGCCTACTGCCTTCAGCCCGACCAGTCTGGTTCCTGGCGACCTTGCTCGTCGGACATGGGGTTGTACAGTTCCCATGCCCCAAGGAAACCATCTACCGTCACAATGGAGCTAACCTTATCCGGTTCTGATTATGCGTACTCGCTCGAAAAAAGTGGGACATACAACATTACAAGCGGCATCTTGCCGCTAATGGATTTCTAACCCAAATCCTTAAGGCTCTTAATGCATCATGATCGAGTCGGACTAATGGTCGTGATTGTGGCTTCACCCACAATGCCTAATCCACTAACGGAGCAGATTTCTAGTGCAATATCATGTCGGGACGGACACAATCGACCCGGTGGCTATTCTTGAACCATGACAACCTGAATACCTCTCATTTGAGAGATCCGGTGCCTAGAATGCTTGAAAGAAAGCAAGAAAAGAGTAGATGCCATGCACACATCCTAAAACCGAGAGGAGAAATGTCGTTATCTTATGACTCCTCTTCTTAGCCATGAAAACCTTCTTTTGCACTGATGAAAACGAGCGTCTCCAAGTCCTCTCCACGGATTTGGACTCGTAACGACGATCTAAAGTCTAAACCTCCGTCAATGGCAGAAGAAAGGTCTCTTCTTCCCCCACAACTCTCATTCTCAAAACCCTAATTCTCACTTCTCAAATAGGAAAATGAGGGGAAAAAATGTTCAGCCCTATAAAAGTACTCTGGAGGGAGAGTCTTGGGCCTTAGGATCAAAACCTAAATGAATTCAGAAGACTAAAAATCCAAACGACGCAACTGCCTCCATTCGCTACCGCCGGGCGGTAACTACCTATCGCCGAGTGGAAGTTTTCCGAGGGCTCGACCAGAAAATAATGTCTCACTAACGCCGGCGATAAAGCAAACACCGCGCGGTAGCGTCTTTCTAGAGAACTCTACGTTTTATAAAAAACTCAACGTTCGACGAATGCGGCCCTTTGTTCGACGTTCGACGAAACAGGGCTAACGCCAGGCGATAGCTACTATCGTCAAGCGGTAATCCTCCCGCGCTCGACAAACGAGCCTTTCGTTAGACGTTCGATGAAACGAGGCTATTGTCGAGTGGTACCTAGCTAACGCTGCGCGCTAGCATTAAACGCTCCCAACGCCTGGCCACTCAACGCTCTCAGCGCCTGCCCACCAAACACTATGCTACCGACGGGCGATAACTACTACCGCCGGACAATAACTTCCAGAGACACAAGTTCTGAAATCTAGTGTGTTACATGTACGCCGCTCATAATATACATTAAGGCCTTTATTAGACAGCATAGCACAACATGCATGACATAACATAGCATTAGTACACATGTCAAGCTAAGATCTACATGTGGCATACGTACACACATGTACTTAAACCAAAAAGAATAAGAATTCATGCATTCATAGTTAAATCACATGAGTCAATAGGATGACGATATATCATCCTAAGTCAAGCATATCATCATTTATGAAATCCCACAGCAAGCTAGCAGCAAGAGTAGGTAACCATACATTTTTGGTCTGAACTAAGTTTAGTAGTTCTAGCATTAAGCTAGGTTTTGATTAGTTGTTCATTGTACTATTTGGATGCTGCCTAACCGTGTTGTGATGAGGTCAACTCCCCAGTCTGAGGGTGAGTCGTCAGGTGTACAAAGTGATCTTGTGATTGAGGAGCTGTAGCTGAGCAATGAGGTTCTATCAAGGCAGATGGTTGAGATTCATGAAGTGAGCCTGTCGTTTCAGGGAAGCAGCCTAGAGTGCAAGACCCTGCAGTGGGTCAAGCCGTTCTTATTCCTCCTTCTCCTTTGGTGCCCTAGTTCTGCTTCCACCTGAGATGAATTTCATTTTGCATTTTCAGCGATTAGGACCTCCTACCTATGACAGTAGAGCTAACATTATGGAATTGGATGACTGGATCGTTGTTATCGAGGAGATGTTCTCGTATTCAGGAATTTCTGCTGACCAAAGACTGATGGTTGCCGCTTACTAGCTGAAGAGCCCAACGAAGAGCTGGCAGTTAAGAGAGAAGGAGAACCTTACGGATGGATGTTCGTGGGGATCGTTCAAGGAGTTTTTGCTGAGGAAATTTTTGCCGTTGGTCGAGCAAGACTGTTTGATAAATAACTTTCTACATCTGAAGCAAAGACAACTCACAGTCAACGAGTCTGAGATAGAGTTCAGCAAGTTGAGCAGGTTTGCCCCGGATTTGGTAGACTCTGAAGCGAACAAAGTAAAGAGATTTCTAGGTGGTCTTAGGAGCGACATCCAGCAATTGGCTCGCGTGTATGGATCTGAGAATTATGCTGAGGCAGTAGAAGCTGCTCTGAAAGTCGAAGTGATTGATAATGCCAAGAATCAAGGGATGCAAATGAGGAAGGACAAGAGAAATTCTAAGGATAGTAAAAACTATCGGGAATCTAGCCCCACATCGAAGGAAGGAAGCAAGGAGGCATGTAGTTTCTGTGGCCGGCCAGGCCATTTATTCGAAAAGTGTTTCAAAAGGTTGGGAGTTCAGAAGCAACAACAGGTGCTTGCAATTTAGAGCTCACCCAAAAGAGATCTAATCTGTGATTCATGTAAGTATAAGGGACATGATGTTGCCCATTGTTGGAGTAAATATAAGGTATGCTTCCAGTGTGGATAGAAAGGGCACTTCAAGTCTAGATGCCCGCGGTATCACCCCCCGCTGCAGCCAGTTCCAGTTCAAGACTTGTTGTTGCCGCATCTGGAGAAAGGGAATGGCGAGCTGAATGTGATAACTTTTGAAGAAGTGCAGACGTCCACCCAAGTGATCTCGGGTTAGATTGTAATCTAGTTCTTAGCTTGTAGCAATAGTTTTAATGTTGGTTGATTAGTTATGTATGCAATTTTATAGGGAAGTTTAAGGTAAAGAATCGTTCGACGCCCGTTCTTTTTGATTCTGGTGCTACCCACTCATTCATGTCTAGGACTTTCATAGAACGTCATCGTCTGACTCTGGATCAAGTTGGAGATCTGTTTCCCATTAAGTTTCCATCTGGTGACTTGATGGTGTCGGACCAGGGTATCCAGAGTTGTCCTATTCTTTTAGGTGACTTTCTAGCTTTTGTCGATCTGAAGGTTTTAGACCTGAGGGACTTTGATTTGATTCTGGGCATGGACTGGTTTTCTATATATGATGTGGTTATCCAATGCAAGTTAAAGTGCTTGAACTTCAAGATGGACAATGGCCTGCAGTGTGGATTAATTCATTAGGCCACTTCTTCGCCTTTGGGTGCTCCCGTCTTGTTTGTTAAGAATAAAGATGGATCTATGAGGCTGTGTACTGACTATATGGAATTGAATAAGGTAACTATCAAGAACAGGTATCCCTTGCCATGGATAGATGATTTGCATGATCAGTTGCATAGTAGTAATGTGTTTTTGAAGATTGATCTTCGTTCAGGCTACCATCAGTTGAGATTCCATGAGACGGATGTTCCGTGGACTACTTTTCGTTCTCGACATGGGCATTTTGAGTTCTTGGTGATGTCCTTAGGATTGACAAGTGCACTCGCTGCCTTCATGTATATGATGAATAGAGTGTTTAAAGATTTCTTGGATCAATTTGTGGTTGTTTTTATTGACGATGTTCTGGTTTATTCCCGTAGTGTTGAGGAGCATACCCAACACTTGCATTTAGTTCTGGCTGCTTTGAGAGAGCATAAGTTGTATGTGTTGGAATCCTATTTCTGATTTGGTTGAGGGTCACTATTATTTATTTAGGATGATTAGATTGACCTTACTTGTATATACTAAGAGTGATTGGATTATTTCTAGGGTTGTTACTTCAGAAGAATTCCAGAGATGTGCAGTTCAATGAATGCAGAATCCTGATCAACGAAAGCTGAGCTCAGTTCGACGAACGTCAAGCTCAGTTCAACGAACTCAGAGTTCTAACTCTGAATTTAGCTCGACAAACTCTGGGCTCCGATCGACGAATGATTATCACAACTCAGATGCTCCGCCCGACGAACTCCTGTCTCAGCTCAATGAACTGCATGCTCAGTTTTACGAACTGCAGGCTTAGTTTGACGATATCCTGGCTCAGTTCGATGAATTCTTTGCAGTGTTCAAGCAGTGTTATTTATTGAAGGAAGAATGATTACTAAAGCTTAATTACATCAGTTACTACTCTGATATTTAATGCTAAATATTCTAATTGAATATAACCATTTTAAGGCAGCATTAAATATGGATTTATCATAGAGCTTAATTCTAATTTAATTCCCAGGGCAGTTACAATTCTCAGAGATTCACCAGGCATTTCAGAATGGTTCTAATTCAAATGTTTGAATTTTTCTCAGAGATTATAAATTCAGAAGATTGCTGCTTCAAAGGGGTTACTGACTTACTGACTTAGAGACATACAAGTTTGTGATACACAGAGTTCATTCTGCCATAGACTCTCTAAGAGACAACATATTTCATATATGTCTGAAAGTTCTACTGGAGAGAAACAAGATTCTTGAAGTCCTACACCCTAAAGAAAAGCTCTTCTCCCTTGATTATTTTCTACTCAACTCAGGGAGAGCTTTTTGCATCATCAATCCACTTAGTTTTCTCAGAGATATTTGAAAGAGAAGACAACATCTAAACTTCTTTCCTAAACTATGTACAGAGTTATAACTCCCTTTAAAAGTTAACCTCTTGGTTCATAAGTCACCTGATCAAAAGTCTTAACTTAGTTTTTGCGAACCTGATCAAACGATCAAAGGGTTGCTAGATCTCCCTTAAAAATAGATCTTCTTTGAAATTGGTTTTTTTTCCTTGAAATAGATCTTCTGGTGGCAGGGCAACTGATCAAAAACTTGTAGTGGATTCCTAACACGGTGGTAGAAGAGTAGACGTACCCAGATTTATCGGGGAACTACTATAAAAATTCCTTGTGTCATCTGTGTTTGATTTCATTTTTATTCTTGTGCTGTGAATTTCATTTCAGTACACAGATTTACGTACTTTATTTTGGGCATTTTAGTTTATTTTCATTATTTTTAGTTAGTTTTGATCAATAAAATGTTCATTTTTTGTATATAATTTTTTTACTTAGCTTTATTTTGTTTTTCAGAAATTTTCAGAAAAAGCAAAAAAATCAAAGTACACGCCCGTGTAAATTTGGTTATGCCCATGACCTGGGCATGTTACTTTGATTCCAACAGAAAGTTGTCGCCCGCAAAGAAAAAGTCAAGTCACGCATGTGTCCTGTCTGAAACGCCCGTGTTCAGTCCGACACACACGTGTCACGCCAGCTAACTCGGCGTTTGTTGAACTTGACTAAACACTCGACGCTCGACGTTCGTCGAACTTTACTCAACACTCGACGCTCGACATTGATCAAACTCGACTGAATGCCCAAGACATGCTCGTGTAACGATTCGACAAGCCCTTGTCAATCACGTCTCGACACGGAATGACACCAGCTCGACGTTCGACAATCGACATTCGTCGAACTGCCTGTCATGCCCGTGGTAATTTTCTTCACACCCGTGACCACTCCACCTATCCCTAACAAGACGTCCACAACGTGACAACAACTTGACGCCTTTGCCAGCTAAACCTTCCGGACACGCCCATGTTGAGCAGGAACATGTCATGACTGCCGCAAAGTTCCAAACAAGATGTCGCCAGCAAATCAAGGACTCGATGCTTTGCCAGTCACACCCATGCTAAACGCTCGTGGCTGCAGGGTCATGCCTGTGACTTCCACGTGGACAGCCCCGAAGTTAACTGCCAATAAATTTTCTATCTCAACTCAGCGCCAGTAGCTACACGCCCCCCTTACATGCCCGTGACCTGGGTGTGTAATCCGAAAATTTTTGTCTATAAATAGATCTTTGGTATGAGATCCAATGTTCCCTTTTTTGAACCATTTTGCTTAGGGTAGGGGCTGCTTGGATGCTTTCAATGCTATGTAAGGAGAATTTCTCTCCCTAACTTTTATGTTTGTTTTAACTTTTTTGTAACTCCTTTTCATCTTAATAAAATATGTGTTTTTCTTCTCCTTATATTGTTATGGATTTCATTTGGTTACCCCACCTTAAGCAATGTTATTTTATCTTTGTGTTTCTCTTTTTAAAATGTGTGTGTGTGTGTGTGTATAAGTATAGATTTATGCTTTTATGTTTTAGTTATTTTGTTACCTAGCTCTGTTTAGACTTAGGATTTTTTGCCCTTTTTAAATTCTTATAAATTTATAAAGTTGTTTTAAGAGTGGCTTTCATCTTTTTCTTTACTTAGTTTTTTTTTAGTTCGTAATTTTTTTTGTTTTTTTAAGTTTATTTCCACTTTTTTAGCATTTCTATAAAGTTATTAGAATGAATATCTAATCATTTTAATTTTCAAACATTTTGATTTTTGGTTTTAATTTTCAAAACTTTTACTTCTTTTATTTTTATTTTCTCTTTTTATGCATTTCTGTCATATTCTAGGAGTAGATTTGTAATTGTTTTAATTTTTAGATAACTTCATTTTTTTCTCTTTTTTGTATGTGTGCGTGAGTGTATGAGTTATGATTTTATTGTTTTCCTTCTTTCAAGTAGTGTGTGTGCGTGTATGAGATAGATTTTTCAGCTTTAATTTCCAGCATACTCGTTTGAGTAGGACTCGCAATTTCCCATCTACGTGTTGTATAGCTTGTTTTAGCTTTAGTGCATGCTTGTGAGATTTTGATGTATTTTCGCCTAATTCGGGCGGATTGCCTAGTCTCTCGGGATCATTGTTCCATTTGCTGTTATTTTTCTTGTTGTTTTTGCAGGATGAGACTTCTCAAAGAAAATTAGTCGAATCGGGCTATTTGTTCAAAACATACGGTTTCGGGAAAACCTGCGCAGCAAAAACGCACGACCGTGCATTTTATATTTATCAAAACGCTCGGCCGAGCAATTTTGTACGCATGTTGGCCCTAGTTCTTCCATGCCGCTGCTACAACCACCCACTTCTCCTCCATTTTCTCCGGTGAGATTTCCCTCTTCTCCTCCAAATCCTCCCCCGTTTATCCTCTCTCTCCACTCCCCTCTCTCTCTTCTTTATCATGGGCTTTAAGAAGGTGATTTGCAAGTTGCGCGGCTCCAGTGGTGCTTCCTCCTCCTCTACACGGAATGCGGCTCCTCGGGAGCCGGAAGATGCTACGGATGCACCGGTTGATACTGAAGAAGCAGGGCTGATGCTTCAATTTGGGTGGCCAGAGAGGGTCATGAGGTTTGAACGGTTGGTCCAAAATCCATTTTTGGATTTTGGCTATGTTTCAGACGAGGAGCTCGCGATCGTCGGTCTAAAGAAGGATGTGGACCATCTGCTTGGCATGGGTTCGTGGGGTCACCTCTTCTCCATTGTGGAGAGCGGTTTTCGCAAACTCATGCTCAAGTTCCTCTCCACCTTCCACATTGTAGAACGATGCAACGCGGCCACCGGTGAGTCCACAGCTGTGACATTCTGGATGAACTTCCATAATCATACCATTAGTTTGGGGATGCTTTTTATTTATGCGGGGATATACACGATTGACGATCTCACAGAGTCGGACGTTCTGTCCCGACTCTTTGAGTTCGCAACTAGTGTATCTACCCACACTTTCTAGCAGGAGATCACCACACTTTCATAGTCGGACGCTCTGCTATGATCAGCACTTGATCGAGAACAACATCAAAGCCTTCTCGATGAGTCAGAACATAGCTAGGTGGTCGGACCTACTCAACCTAAGCAGTATGTACCACAACGTTCCTCTCCACGTCGACCGGGTCCTTGCAGATTAATTCGTTCGCCAGGCCACGTACGTGCCTCTGAAGGCTTTCGATGGTTCGCACTTCATTACGTGAATCGCCAACGGCCTTGGAGTTTTTGATGCTTTGCCCGCCATGACTCCTGACTCCCATGGTGATTTCATCTCGGCAACCATGATGATCGCCTTCAGGCTGGTACGACGCGTTTCCGCTGGAGGTACCTAGCACAACGCTATTCGTACAGTGGATCCAGAGCTGTCAGGCAGGGCTTCTTCTGCTGATGTGGGATCCTCTTCAGAGTCCAAAAAGATCAACGATGCTGCTCCGGTCCATCCCGTGCCCTTGTCCCCAGTGCCTTATTTTGCCTATGCCCCATGTCGTAAGAGTTTCGCGGAGGATTATCCTGAATCCTACGGGTGGCAGATGCCAGTGGAGAAACTGATGCGCCCGTAGCACGGCATGACGGCGCGCATTGTTGACTTTCTTCAGATGCCCCCTCCCCTTGCTATCCCCGCTCGAGTTTCTACTTCACGTGCCTGTCCTCCGCCTCCATCTTCTTCTAATCAACCTGAGTGACTATTGCTTCTCTTCCCGGATGGGGTTTTATGTTTTTCTTTATGTTTGCATTTTTTATTTATTTGACTAATTGTGTACTTGACATTATTTAGCTGGGGCTTCGTCCATGTGGTGGTTAGTGTTAAAATTCAACAAACCCGCAGAGGCCTCCTCGGATACCCTGTTGAAACTCAACAAACCGCAGGAGAACACCCCACTTATATTGTTGAAAGTTTTCCCGGATCGTGGAGTTAGCAGGGGTTATCTCAACAACGCAGTAACAACCAGCAACACATGCAGCACAAGCTTCTTATTGATCAAGAGCAAACTTCTTTACAAGGCGAGAAAAACATGGCGAGACATGCTTCACCAAAACCCAAACCAGGAGAGCAGAGACAGTTACAAAGACAAGAAACAAAAACCAAGCCGTGCGGACTCAACTACCAAGCCGCCGGTCTACTGCTGTGGTGTCCGCTCAGTCCGCCAGGTCGCCAGACCGCAACCCAAGCCGCGCGGACTACCCCTTATTCCAATGCTTAGCTCTTCACCGCCAATCTGCAGGCCGCCTGACCGTGAGGTCGTCTAGCCGCCAGACCACACAAGCTGCGTCACCGAATGGAACTGTCCGCCTGAAGCAAGCGACTTCCTGAACCCCGAACCAAGTTGCCAAAGAGGAGACCGCCTGGTCGCTATCCGCGACCTGCTGTTTACCGCCTGTTGCTTAACCGCAGAGTCCGCACTGTCCCTAACTGCAATCAGAGCCAAGTCCTGGCTTTCCAGCATTATCCGCACAACCTGCACAGCACAACCGGGTCAATTCTCTACCCGCGCGGACACCAAAGTCCAGACCGCTGCAACATACGCGAGCTCAATTACTGTTCACTTACTTTAGTTAAGGTTGCATACTCCTGATGTGACATGGGTCCTATTTATATGCACGATGATGAGTATGGTCACCGCCCTAGCCGATAGGAACACCGCCACATCCCGCAGCAAGAACAAGTGTGTCTGCCAGCCCGCGGACACACTCCAGTTCGCCGATCCTGTGCAGATAGCCAGTCCGCCCCAGCTTCTCCAAGGCCGGGCTCCAATATCCAGCCCGCCTTGCCCCCAAAGGCCAAGCCAGGACAAACACAGCCGGACTCCACAACAGCTATGTCCGCCAATCCGCGGACACAGCACCAGTCCGCATAACTCGAGCCCGCAGCCTCGCCATCAAGGCACCTGCCGGACTCAGCGGACACTCGGCTTCCGTCCGCACCTCCTGAGTCCATTGCCTCTATCTCCAAGGCAGCGCCGGACTCAGCGGACACGCCGATCCAGTCTGCTTACACAGCAAACTCCAATCCGCATTCCTGAGTTCATAACCTCATCACAAGGCTAAACCGAACTCAGCGGACTCCAGCTCCAGTCCGCACGCTCTTGCACAGGCAATCCTCCAGTCTGCATACCCCCAAGCTAGCAATCAAGGCAACAGCACTTCTACTAGGCTTGGCGGACTGAGAAAGCAGCCCGCGCTCTACTGCGCAATCTCCCCCGTACTGAGCCAACCTGGACTTGGTTCAGATCACACCAAGTCCAGTCCACTGGCCACAAGGGCCAGTCCGCACTTACTGGCGGACACTGGATCTAGCCCGCCATACCGGGCGACTTCCAGCTTTTGTCCGCACTGACCGGCGATCTCCGCGGCTTCCACATGCCGTTGCACTAGAGCAAGACCAAGGCAACTGCCAAACCGGTCTGCCGAGCTCCAGTAGATCAGTCTGCTCCATGCCGGACTCCGCGGATAGGATTTCTATCCGCCTGGTTACTTCCTGGGAACCAACTACCTGCTGAGTAATCCCCGGCCTGACAGACCGCCGTTGTTGTCCGCGTAGTCCACGCGAACAGACCGCCTAGGCAGCTGCAGAACAAACCGCCTGCAACATCCCTGCCGACTTAGCAGTCCGCAAATCCTGTCCGCGTAGTCTGCACGGATAGGTTGCCCAAGCCTTCCATTCACCCACTTTCACTTCACAAGTTTCAACACTCCCCCTTGAAGTGAGGAGTGGTGAATAACTCCAGCAGCTCCCGTAACCTTGCACCTGGTCCCTCCGATAGCATCTACGAAGAGATGTCTAAGACATAGTCCTCGCCCCGCATATCATGGACCATGAGGGAGCCCTCCAGCATCTCCCGAAAGGAGCCATGCTTCCCTCTGCCTTCTTCAGCTTCAACCTCCACTCATGCATCATAGGAGTATCACCAACTTCCTTGGGCACAAAAGCCCAAGCCTTGTTACCTCTGAGAGAAGTCACCTCTTCAGCCTTGGTGTCAACCACCTCCTTGATTCTAGTGGGGTCATCACAACTAGAAGTACCTTGCTCGACTTGAGGGCTAACAAGGAAACACGGGACCAAGTCCGCCGTGTTCCCTTCGCTATATCGAGCTGGTGGCTTACTGATCCTCTTCGATCTCTGAAGAACCTGATCATGGCTAACCACCTCCGCTGATTTTGAACCAGCTCCGTTCCCGAGCAAACCCAGAACAATGCTCCCCTTGCTTCCTGAACAAGACGCCTCCTCACTGGAACCAAGAGCACCTGGAGCAACGCTCCCCCTGCTACCTGAACCAGAAGACTCCCCTCTTGAACAAGAATTACCTGGAACATCGCTCACCTTGCTTCCTGAACTGGAAACCTCCACCTTCGAGCCAGAAGATCCTGGAGCATCGCTCCCCCTTCTTCCTGACTCTGACGCCTTTGCCCCGGAGCTAGAACAACCTGGAACACCTGGTGACTCAGGTAACTCCACTTCCTTAGCAGCAGCCTCCTTCATCCCACCATCTGACCTGCTTATCTCTAGCTCCACATGAGAGCTACTCCAAAACGGCGTGAACTCATCGAAGACAATGTCTCTCGACACTATGAGTTTCTTCGTCGCAGGATCCATACACCTTCATCTTCTTCTCTGCTCATCATACCCAACAAAGACTAGCTTTGTCTTGAGAGCACCCGGAGAGTGTATGTAGCAGGTAGATCCAAACACCCGAAGGTGCTTCACTGAGGGCTTCACTCCGAACATCAGCTCATAAGGAGTCTTCACTATGATGGGACTAAGAGGCATCCGGTTGATGACATGAGCAGCACAGGGCATCCCTTCCGCCCAAAGGGCCTTTGGAGCGCCTTTACTCTGAAGCAAACACTTGCAGGTCTCCGTTAACCAACGGATCATCCGAGCTGCAATACTACCTTATTGTGAAGTATGTCCACAAGAAAGCTCCTTCCGGATCCCTTGCTTCCTGCAAAAGTGTGAAAACTCGGTTGAGCCAAACTCACCACCGATACTTGTCCTCAACACCTTGATCCTCCGGCCAAGCTGGCCTTCCACAAGCTTTTTGAACTCCACAAACAAGCGTACCATGTTGGACTTCTTCTTCATGAAGTATACCCATGTATACCTAGAATAGTCATCAACCAATATCAGCATGAACCTGCTGCCTCCAAGACTGGCCGTGACGGTCGGTCCCACCAGAGCACAATGGAAAACCGCCAATGGTGCTTTACATCTGGATTGTGCTTTATCAACCATGAAGCGATAGGCTTCACTTTCCTGACATCCCGCACACCCCCGACCATCGCCATAGGATGACAATCTAGGCAAGCCTCTTACGAGTCTTCTTTCTGCCATTGCTTTCAGCTTGTCCATCCCTACATGCCCCAGTCTTGCATGCCAGATAGCAGCACTATCACTGGCATTCCTCCGATCAGATCCAGAACTTGTTGATAACCCAACAATGTTCTTCTCCTTCCTACCTACCTGAGCAACGTTCGCCGAGAGCAAGGTAACCTTGCACTCCTTCCGAAGATGACCATGCTGCTTGCATTTATAGCATCTTGGTTCTTCCTTCCTCTTCCTATCACGCCTAGGAGAAATACTCCTTTCTTCCTGATATGAAGTAGAGGGACCATCGTCAGCAGCAACCTTCACCTCCTTCCTGAACAACCCATCAAAGGAAGTCCAAACCTCCGCAACTGACCGACATCCACTGATGTGGTCCAAGAGCTCCGATGAGATCACCTGCTTGAGAATAGACTCCGCTTTCGCATTTGTCTCCTTCCAAGCTCTCATCGACTCAGCATTGCCAGTAGTATCCTCTTGTCTTCCTGCTCCGCATACAACCTCCCAAAGGTGCTCGCGAAGAAGAAAGCTCTTCATACAGGACTTCCACCTTTCAAAGTTCGTCTCTGTAAGGAGATCAATTCCAAGACAACTTGCATCCTCCACTGCCATGGTTCTACCACTGGTTTCCTCTACAGAAGAGCAACTACTTTCGTTGAGCACTGCTTGACCACTCCAACAACCTCGCTCTGATACCATGTTAAAATTCAACAAACCCACAGAGGCCTCCTCGGATACCCTGTTGAAACTCAACAAACTGGAGGAGAACACCCCACTTATATTGTTGAAAGTTTTCCCGGATCGTAGAGTTAGCAGGGGTTATCTCAACAGCGTAGTAACAACCAGCAACACATGCAGCACAAGCTTCTTATTGATCAAGAGCAAACGTCTTTACAAGGCGAGAAAAACATGGCGAGACATGCTTCACCAAAACCCAAACCAGGAGAGCAGAGACAGTTACAAAGACAAGAAACAAAAACCAAGCCGCGCGGATTCAACTACCAAGCCGCCGGTCTACTGCTGTGGAGTCCGCTCAGTCCGCCAGGTCGCCAGAGTGCAACCCAAGCCACGCGGACTACCCCTTATTCCAATGCTTAGCTCTTCACCGCCGATCTGCAGGCCGCCTGAGCGCGAGGTCGTCTAGCCGCCAGACCGCACAAGCTGCGTCACCAAATGGAACAGTCCGCCTGAAGCAGGCGACTTCCTGAACCCCGAACCAAGTTGCCAAAGAGGAGACCGCCTGGTCTCTATCCGCGACCTGCTATTTACCGCCTGTTGCTTAACCGCAGAGTCCGCACTGTCCCTGACCGCAATCAGAGCCAAGTCCTGGCTTTCCAGCGCTATCCGCACAACCTGCACAGCACAACCGGGTCAATTTTCTACCCGCGCGGACACCAAAGTCCAGACCGCAGCAACTTACGCGAGCTCAATTACTGTTCACTTACTTCGGTTCAGGTTGCATACTCCTGATGTGACATGGGTCATATTTATAGGCACGATGATGAGTATGGTCACCGACCTAACCGATAGGAACACCGCCACATCCCGCAGCAAGAACAAGTGTGTCCGCCAGCCCGCGGACACACTCCAGTTCGCCGCTCATGTGCAGATAGCCAGTCCGCCCCAGCTTCTCCAAGGCCGGGCTCCAATATCCAGCCCGCCTTGCCGCCAAAGGCCAAGCCAGGACCACCACAGTCGGACTCCACAACAGCTATGTCCGCCAATCCGCGGACACAGCACCAGTCCGCATAACCTGAGCCCGCAGCCTCGCCATCAAGGCACCTGCCGGACTCAGCGGACACTCGGCTTCCGTCCGCACCTCCTAAGTCCATTGCCTCTATCTCCAAAGCAGCGCCGGACTCAGCGGACACGCCGATCTAGTCTGCTTACACAGCAAACTCCAATCTGCATTCCTGAGTTCATAACCTCATCACAAGGCTAAACCGAACTCAGCGGACTCCAGGTCCAGTCCGCACGCTCTTGCACAGGCAATCCTCTAGTCCGCATACCCCCAAGCTAGCAATCAAGGCAACAACACTTCTACTAGGCTTGGCGGACTGAGAAAGTAGCCCGCACTCCACTGCGCGGTCTCCCCCGGACTGAGCCAACCTAGACTTGGTTCAGATCACACTAAGTCCAGTCCACTGGCCACAAGCGCCAGTCCGCACTTACTGGCGGACACTGGATCTAGCCCGCCATACCGGGCGACCTCCAGCTTTTGTACGCTCTGACCGGCGATCTCCGCGGCTTCCACTTGCCGCTGCACTAGAGCAAGACCAAGGCAACTGCCAAAACGGTCTGCCGAGCTCCAGTAGATCAGTCCGCTCCATGCCGGACTCCGCGGATAGGATTTCTATCCGCCTGGTTACTTCCTGGGAACCAACTTCCTGCTGAGTAATCCCCGGCCTGACAGACCGCCGCTGCTGTCCGCGTAGTCCGCGCGAACAGACCGCCCAGGATGCCACAGAACAAACTGCCTGCAACATCCCTGCCGACTTAGCAGTCCGCAAACCTTGTCCGCGTAGTCCGCGCGGATAGGTTGCCCAAGCCTTCCATTCACCCACTTTCACTTCACAAGTTTCAACAGTTAGTAGTTATATTTATTAGTACCCTTCCTTCGTGTGCTACTATGATTCGTTTTTTATATGTGATGATTTTATTTAGCTTAATAACTTGCAAGCATAACTTAGATTAAATTTAATATTTCCATAGCATATACAATTTTTGTTGGCGCACTTTTGTACGTTAGCCCTTCCCTTGCGCGTCGGAGTGAGTAAATTTTTTGTCGGTTTAGCTTCAAACTTTCTCGCGTCTTCTGGTATGCTCATTTGCTGAGTATGAGGTAACCTCTCCCCCAGCTTATATTTCATTGTTTTTATTGTAAATCTTGTGATAGGTTTCTTAGATTAAGTCTAGTGGGGGAGCGACTCGAGTTGTTATCCACTCACGTACCCATTCTACTCGCATACTAAAAGCTTTTATTGTAATATCATTTACATTTGCAACGCGCTCCACAACACCTACTTGAGAATGCGTACTTAAGCACTTGTACGCGACGAGCTTGCTTATCACTTGTGCGTAGAATAAATAATGTTATGTTGACTTAGGATTGCATGATGGAATAAAATGTTGACTCCAAGAGTGTTCCTAGGCATGCACTCATGCTCACTTAGAGTCTGTGTAGATTAAAATTCTTTATATGCTTATAGTTTCTATTTTTCTATTAACATAGATTTAGGTTACAGTACTCTAGTTGTGAATCCAGTTATGAATCAAACGGTGGTGTAGGATTGTGTATAGGAGTTCAATAGCCTCGTATTGCTCTAGTTGGGAGGAAGGTTAATCTTTCTCGGTGGCTAAGAACTTTCCTGTAGCTACTCTCGAAGCATGGGTTCATGGTTAGTCAAGTGCGCACGTGATGCAGGTCGTCACTTTGTTTTAGTTTCAGCCTTGTACCATTCCCGATATCAATCCGTTACTATTCCCGTTGAGCTTGTACCGTCCTTTGACATCCCTATGCCTCGCCACCAAAGTCATATAGTCTTTCCTACTCGCACACCCAAATGTGGTGGCTCGGTTGGTTTGTTTTGTTGTAGTTTTGTATCCGTTATGTGAGGCTGTTATGCCAGAGCTTTGTGTCTCTTGTGGTGTTGCACTGTTTTCGACTCATTTTGGTTATTTGGTTAAATAAAAAGAAAAAAATAAATAAATAAAATGAAATGAAAATGAGAATTCCCAATGTGGAATAAAAAAAATTTTTGTAGAGTTGTGGTTTTATGGTTGTGAAATTTTGTTGTATTGTGTTCGTTATAGGCGTGCACGCACCGTTAAAAGTCCAAGTCTGGTGGTGCGGTGCACGTGTTTGTTGTCGCGTATCGTGGTGAGTGTTTTCGGGCAGTCTCATTTTGGGTGTGTGTATCCTTCTTGTTTATCTTTGTATACCCCGCCTTCGCCTAAGCCTCCATTATACTCCAAGTCCTACAGATTCGCTCTTGAGTCAAACTAGTGTGGTGGAGAGAGTGTGAACGGGCGAGCTTATAGTCAGCGATATTGGTGGATTCCTTTGGAGATTCTCATGAGACCTGATCTTTGGCAATGCTCACCTCATTGTACGTCTACTTTTGTTCTACGTGCAACCGAATGATTCATCGTGATTCACTTTAGGAGTATTAGTAATATCTTCCTCGCGTTTGCAAAAATTAGAAATTGTTATGCATGTATATATGAGTTTTCTACTATTGTTTTTTTTACATGAGGGTATGACTTCGCATGGTACTCTATTCATGTAATTGCTTAGCCAACTAGCTTTCTTTCACTCCGCTTAGTGTTGATTTGCTCGGGACGAGCAAAGGTTTAAGTCTGGTGGTGTGATGAGTCTAGTTTATATGGGGTTTTTCAAACTCCTTTGGGCTACTTTTCACGCACTTGCACTTCACTTTTAGTATGTTATTGTTGATATTTCATTTATACAGTTTATCATGTTAAGTGCATTGTTTTGGCCCATTGTGGTGTGCGAATGCGCACTCTTGTGTTGAGGGTAAGTTCTGTGAGCTCCTCGCACTTATTTTTTTGATTTATACAATTGTTTTGGACATTTGGGGGTTATGTCTTAGTTGTATTTATTGTTGTGCTGGTGGTCGGGATGTCCGGAATTCTATTTCCAGCTCCTGTGTAAAATGCACGGTCGTGAGAATTTCTTCGTGCACTGTTTCAGCGTAATCGTGTATTATACACAGCAATCCTGGGGACGTTTGATCTACCCGTGTGTTTTGTTCCCACACAGTTTCGGCCAAACCGTGCGAGAAGGAATCGCACGGTCTGCATAATGTTCTCGGAATTCTAGCGCTCTGGGGTTACACATGTGTTTTCCTTCACGCATGGGTAGAAGCGTCCGCGTGTGAGTAAAACGCACGAGTCAACTCATCTTTCTCGCAGGCCATTATATGAGCGTTATTAACGCACGGTTAACGCATGGTTAACGCACGGTCGTGCGCCGAACCGTGCGTGACTATTTTTCTAACTTGCTTCTATTTAAGCGATGATTTCCTTCTACTGAAAAATGGAGGATCGTTTTCAGCCATTCCTGCTGCCGTTTTAGGGCAAAACTCCATCGTTCCTCCTCCTCCCTTCATCTTCCACCGAGAAGAGAAGCTCTGACCATGCTCGCGAAGCATACCTCTCATCGGTGCTTGCTCTTGGCCTTCTCTTTCACCTCTTATCTCTATTGCAAGTTTTTTCGCCATAGCCAACAAACAAAGGGAAGCTTGCAACATTCTTTCGGATCATGACATGAAGAAGACGGGTCCATTAGAGGGTAGTGACAACCTTCTCTACCTCGGACGTAGTTGAGGACCGAGCTTGGACGCGGACTGACAACCCGGCGATTCCTTCCGCGACTCCTCGACGAGCCTTCAAATTATGTCGATTTCTTTACTTGTTCTTGCTTTATTGTTGTATACGTGTGGTTAAATCTTCATAAGTAGATGATGTTACACTTTAGTTGTACGCGTTATTTATTTCATGTCTATGCAAATCTAAATCGTTTTATTGCTTTAGTTGCTTGAGTAGCGCCCATATTTCCACCCACCACCATAGTTATTATTGGCGCACTAGTAATCGCTACAGGCACACGTTGCGACGAGGTGTTTGCGACCCTCAATCTGTTGTTTTACTCGTTCCCTATGCTTGCCTACTCTTCCATCTCGTTGAGTGAAGCGACACACAGCGGCATGTATAGGAGTAGACTTAATTAGTTTTTATTTTCTTGTATCTAAAACCAAACCCCTTCATGACCTTGACCTAAGGACTTCAATCTCAAGTCCTCCTTGAAAGACAACTCCACCTTGCGGTGTTCCCTGAGAGATTCGATACTTGGGAAAGCCTCCCAATTTTATATTACTTATGCGAGCGGTACAGTTGCCGTGAGCACATCACTTTTCAAGCAACTGAAGAGGAAGAACAACTTACTAAGATTGAAGAGCTCATGAGTCTACTTGCTAAGATGTTCTACAAGATGGCTAGAAAAGACTTCATGAAAAGATTTTTCAAGAACAAAGACAATCCAAGGTATGATAAAACACCAACTAAATAAATTGTTTGTTATGGTTGCAGGAAACCAGGATACATTCTTCCAGAGTCTCCTGAAAATCAAAATGACAAGAAGAAGGAGAAAGAATCCAAGAAGTATTCAAACAAACCTCCTAAACACAAACAGAAGGGGGAAAGGCTTAATTGTTGTAACTTGGAGTGATACAGAAACTGAATCTTCATCAAGTACAAGAGAAGATGAAGAAGTGGCAAAGGCTAAAGAAGTATGCTTGATGACAATCAGTGCACCATGCAGCAATTCTGATTCTAAATTTGAGTCAGAACATGACCAGGTAATTTCAACTTTTGATTTTACCTCAAAACAGTTTAAAACAAATTTCAAATTACTTTGTAAAGACTTAATAAAATATGAGAAAGAAATAAAATTTCTCAGAGAAAAATTAATTGAATTAAACAAACTATCTTCAGAAAATATTAAACTTGAAAACGAGTTGAAGATTCTTAAGGAACAAGTAATTTCACTAGTAAATAAATTATTTGAGGCCAAAAATTTTGAATAATTCTTAATGGGAGAAGTATCAAACTGATGGATATCACAAGTACAGTCAATGCCAGACTAAATGACAAACTTGGCTTGGGAGCTTCATCCAATCAACCGCTCCTACTTCAGAAAAATATTTTGTCTACACCAGTAAAATTTACATCAGCTAAAGGAAAAGAAGTATTAGCTATCATAGATAAAGTCACGGAGGTTCAAAAACCAAAATCTATTTCAACACAAAATAACAATTTTCAGAAAAATAGTGTTCAACAAAATTCGTCGAACCGAGATCAACGAAGGCACTATAATTCGTCGAATGACGATCGATGAACTCTGAAAATAGGATTTACGTATAACCATTCTATGAATGGAGCTCGACGAACTCACTATGATTTGTCGAACAGAGCTCGACAAACGTGGAATGCAGGAAATGAATATTACTATTATGTGAATAGAGCTCGACGAACTCCCCACCATTCGTCGAACGCAGCTCGACAAAATCACTATCATTCGTCAAACTCAAATTTCTCGTACAAAAATTTAAATTATTTTCAAAAGAATAATCAAACAAAAAGATTTATAAATCCTTTTACTCAGTGGATCATTCTGAAAGAACTAGTGCCTAATCACCTAGAGGGGGGGCGGGGTGAATAGGTGACCTTTTATCTTTTTAACTTTAACGGCAGAAATACTATACAGTAAATGCAATTCTACAATTATCACAACACAGCAACCATACAATCAAACATACACAGAGTGCACATAGGATTTATAGTGGTTCCCCAAGGTCTGGGTACATCCACTTTCCCCCTTCGCCTATCTAGTAGTGTACTAGATTCGGCCTAACTTCTCCACTTCTTCTCATATCCTCAGATCTTACAACTCAGAACCCCAAACAGGTTCCTACAACTCAGAGTGTCCCCACTCCTACAACTCAGGCACAAAGCCTTACCACTCAGTCTTCACCAAGACCTACACTCAGGCTAAACAGCCCTACCCCAACCTTCAATCAAGGCCTACACTCAGAGAATAGAATATCCTACACTCAGGAACAATAGCCCTACCTCAGCCTTTATAAAATATGCTTATACCTCAGATCCCTTAGGATCATACAGAAAATAAAGTTTACAAAGTGTTTAACCACAACTCTGAAAGAGAGAGATGAGTTGACTGGCTTCTTGATGAGTTCTTGATAGAACTTTGCAGAGATCAACCTCCCTTGGCTTTCTTCAAAGCTTCTTGAATTAGAACACAGTAGGGTTGAGTCTCCTCTGAAGATGATCTTCTATCAACTTCTGTCTTGAGAATCAGATCTCAATCTGAATCTTACTTTTCAGCCTGGTTCAACAGCTGTTCTTCTTAGAAGGAGCTCTCTCTCTCCAATTTCTTAGATCTTCTCTTGAAAGTCTTCTTCTTTGTTGTGTTGTTTTTCAATTCATTGATCATCGTTTCTGTCGAAGGATAAAGGTCTATAAATAGTCTTCCTCCAAGGTAACCGGCTGATCCGGTTTCTAACAACCTTCTGACAGCTCTGATAGTTGCAGTTGACCAGTTGAAATGGCAGCTGTCAAGTCATCCAGTCACTTCCTGAAATCTCTGTCACTGTCTGAAAGTGTCGAGACAGATAGTCATTATGTGTCAACACAAATAGACTAAGTGTCGACACAAGTAGACTAAGTGTCGACACTAGCCTTGATGGTGTCGACACAACTCCTTGTGTTGTTGTAACAGCTTCTCGACACTGCTTCTTTAGAATGTGTCGACACTGATCCTGTGTGTCGACACAAGCCTTCTGTTGAATGTGTCGACACTGGTTGAGTGTGCCGACACAAATACTTCTTCTTCAATACTTAGTTGATTTCTGCTGTGTGTTGACACATCTTCTTGTGTTGAAACTTGCTAAGTGTCGACACATCTTCTTTGTGTTGAAACTTTGCTGAGTGTCGACACATTTCCTTTGTGTCAACACATGCCTTTATGTGTTGAAACTTTGCTGAGTGTCGACAAATCTCCTTTGTGTCGACACATGCCTTCATGTGTTGAAACTTTGTTGAGTGTCGACACATCTCCTTTGTGTCGACACATGTACTTTAACTTATTCAAGTTTGCTGAGTGTCGACACATCTACTTTGTGTCGACACATCTCCTTTGTGTCGACACATGTACTTTAACTTGTTGAAGTTTGCTGAGTGTCGACTCAGCCTCCTGGTGTCGACAATTTTGATGTCGACAAAGTTTCTCTGGGTGTCGACACTGCCTCTAAGTATCGACACAGATAATGTTGACAATTCTTCACAATGTGTCGACACAGCCTGTATGTGTCGACACTTTTCTTCTGGTGTCGACTCTGTCTTCTTGGTGTCGACACAATTACTCCAAGTGTCGACACAGCTTCTCTAGGTGTCGACACAAGCCTTCTTAAGTGTCGACACTTTTCTTCTAGGTGTCGACACATGGACTTAGAAACTTTTCCTGCAATCCTGCAGTTAGTTAACCTGCACAAATAAACTCAAAGCACATTAAATACACCTTGATGTATATCATTAAGTAGGGTGAGGCTCCTTCAAATCTGATACATATATTCCAATGTACCCAACAATCTCCCCCTATTTGGAGAAGTCATAACCCTTAGTCAATGATATACACCATACATAACAAATACTCAATATGATGTATAACAATATTAAATGACAGGGTAAGAACTAAACATGTATAAACAGAACATGTATAAACAATTATCTCAGAACAATAATATAATAGATTGAACATATAACATTGTTCTTACAACTTCAAACATTTTCATTAATCAAAAGTTTACATAGAGTTAAATGCAAATGATTACAAATTGTAAACTTAAGAAAAATTCTATCCTATGGCTGCTCTGGTTCCTTGATTACAATGCCCTTTCCAGATTGAATCTTTGCTTGGACTGGAGCATCATTGTCATCAGCAGGCTTCTTCCCTTTAAGATCTTTCTTTTTCTGTTCTTCAGCTCTTATATTCTGTCTTTCAAAATAGTGATAAGGCTTAGGGAAATACTTGCTAGTCTCCTATGCATTAGGAGGTAGCTTCCCTAATTTAGCCTTCCTTCTGTATTTTACTATGGCCTCTTGCCTAGCCTCACGTTTCTTCCATTCCTGGTCAGAATACCATTTGCCTCTCTCTAGGAAATTATCCTTAGCAGCCTTCCAAGATGTTAATATGTTATTCCTAGAGGTTGGGCTCCATTGCTCAAAGTCTGGCCTTAATTCAGCTTGCTCTCTGAACCTTTTCTTAGATAATTGGGCCTCTTGTTCTTTTAGAACTGCCTCTGGCACAGGCTGTACAACTTTCTCAAGAATAACATTCTGATTACCCTCAGGAGGACTATATATAGATTGTACCTCCTGATGTATTATGTCAAAATTAGCAGGAGGGTATATCACTTGAGCTACTTCAGCTTGCTCTCCTCCAAAATATGTAGGATTTATGCCAGACTCTGCAACATTATCATCATCACATAAAGGTGGATATCCAAGGGTGGCTCTGATGGAGTTTGAAATCCACTTTGCATGATCAGAGCCGGCTTTGACTAACACCCTCTCCTCCTTTATGACTTCTCTTTCTATATGATCTCTAAGATCATCCTTTTGGAATCTTATCTGAGCATTCAAATAGTTAACTCCATCTTTATAAAAAGGTTTTAACCTTTGGAGCTTTTCAGTGATAGCCTTTTGAGAATCTGCAATGACAGTTGTAACAGCAGTTAGGCTTTCTTGTAATTGCTTATCAAATTTAGTCTTGGCAGCAGTCCTTACTGTAGTTTGAGCAGCAGCTAGATTTTGCATTTCAGTGACTATCACATTATGTGATTCAGTTAAATTGTCATTCATTCTAATTTGGTTTTCCAGGACATATCCTTGTTTCACTACCAAGTCATCAATCTGTTTCTTTATATTCTCTTGATGAGTAGCCAGATAGACCACTGCATTCCCTCCTTTATGGAAACAATCAGTCATTTCCTTCTTATTTTGATTCACTTCAAATCTTATAGATTTGATGTCTTGAGCCAGATCAAATTGAAGTGATTTATGGCATTCATCCATATAAGTTTGTAAAGCTTTCCTTTGCTCATCTAGCTTTATTTGCAATGCCACCATCAGAGAACTATAATCAGTAGTTGGGGCATGCTGTGGAGCAATTGTATGTAGTGCTTTCTTGTAGGTCTGGCTTCTTCTCTTGAAGACTTGGAACTTCCTTTTCTTGGCTCTAGCAGCTTCTTCATCCTCTGAAGCAGAAGTACTAGCAATATCTACTCTATCCTTAGGACTAGGATGTAAATCCTTCTCAGTCCTTGTTAGCTCCTCAGCATTTCTTTGCTCCTCAGTCTCTTGTCTAGCAGACTCCTCTTCAAGATTTACCTTCTCCCCCTCAACAGCTGCTTTCTCTCCCTCAAGGTATGTCTGTACAAGATCAGGGAACAGCTCTTCCAGTGTAAACTCCTGTTGAGGATGGACTGGAGACTCTCTTATTTCTGGAGCAACTGAGTCTACTTTATCAGCAACTGATGTGTCCTCCATGACAACATCTTGTGGTTCACTATGTAACTGTGTTTGCTGATCAACATCAAGAAATGATTCAGTCAAAACTTCTTGCTCAATAGTGAAATATAATTGATTAACTTCAGTGATTACCTCTAGTATTGTTTGGGTAGCCCTTTCACTCTCTAATTGGGTTGGCTCATCCACATGTAGAGGCTCCCCCTGGAGTGGATCTAGGTGAATAGGGCTAGCTGATGGTAGCTCCCCCTGCCTCTGAGCATCTTGTTGTCTTTCTGGTGACTGTCCAGCATTGTCATATCCTCCATCATCAGAACTGCAACCACTTGTTCCTCTGAGCTACTTGAGGATTCTTGAGCCACAATTACTATCTTCTTCTTCTTCTTCTAAGGTGTGTACTTTTCTGGAGTTGGCATTTCCTTTGTCAACACTCTATCCCACCTGGAGAAAATTCTTACATCCATTCTCCTCATGTGGTTTATCTTAGAACCAGCTGCTTGGTTCATCACTTCAGGGATACTGCCAGCTAAGTATGAACTCAGAATTCTACCCAGATTGGGTTTCTTCAGGCTCTCCTTTATCTTATCAAACATGACTGCAGACCAATCAGTATTAAGTTTGAAAATTATCCTTGTCATCAAACTGAACATGTGAGCTGAAATTCTATCACGCCCACCAGGCTTGCTCAGTATTACCTTGCCAACTATCTCAGATAAAAACTTGCCCTGCATGTTCATGCCTTTCCTGTTGAAAACTGATCCTATTTTCAGGCTTGAATCAAGTCCACACAATGCCAGTGCCTCCCTTGTCTTTGAAGCAGATACATCTTCCTCTTCTTTAGTTCTAGGGAGATGTAAAACTTTTCTTAGAGTCTTATGGGAGACCTTCATCTTTGCCCCATGAACTTTGGACTTAATCTTGAGTCCAGATTCATGAAAAGTAGCTGCACTTAAGAATTCAAGGACCTCCTTCTTCCAGATCTTGATTGGTTCGGATACAAGATACTCTAATCCTGTCTCGGCAATTAGGGTTACCACACCTTGGATTTCTGGTTCCGCGTCATCAAAGGCATGTCGCACGAGCTCATATCCTTCATTAATGTTCTCTTCTAGCTTGGGCGCCATTAGGGTTTGAAGAAATTTTAAATTTAGAGAAGAGAGATGTTGACACACAAGTTTGGTCTCGAAACTATGGTGAGTGTGTCGACAAACAATGGTGAAAACATATTTATACCTTTCTAAAATTGAAGGTGAAAAGGCGCGTCAAATTACTTGAAATGTGTCGACACTGTTGATAAGTATCGAAACTTACTTCTAATGTCTCGACACTTAGTCGAGACTCTACTAGACTAATTCTGTGTAAAACCTAAGTGTCGACACCACCTTGGATGTGTCGACACCTATACTGCATGTGTCGACACAAATTCTCTGAAGTGTCGACACAGACTTTCTAGATGTGTCGACACCATTTCTCTGAAATGTCGACACCACTTCTATGTGTCGACACAGACAACTCTGTGTGTCGACACTATTTTGCTTAGCCAATTTTTGTAAACTATTCTAAGTTTATCATTCCTAATTCAATTTTAAACTTATTGAATTTGATTTCATCTAAGGGCTTAGTAAACATATCAGCTAACTGATTATCTGTCTTAACATACTCTAGGGAAATGTCTTCTTTTTCCACATGTTCTCTTAGAAAATGGTATTTAATTTCTATGTGCTTAGTCCTAGTATGGGAGACAGGATTATTTGCAATAGAAATGGCACTAGTAGAATCACAAAATAAAGGTGTCCTACTTACTTGAATATCATAATCTTCTAGCTGATGTTGAATCCATAGAAGTTGAGCACAGCAACTTCCTGCAGCCACATACTCTGACTCTGCTGTGGAGATAGCCACACTGGTTTGCTTCTTGTTACTCCATGACACCAGCCTTCCACCTAGAAATTGACAGGTTCCTGTAGTACTCTTCCTATCTTCCTTGCAGCCTGCAAAATCTGCATCTGAATAACCTGTCAGTACAAAATCTCCATTCCTAGGGTACCAAAGGCCTAGATAAGGTGTGTCCTTAAGATATCTCAAAATTCTTTTGACTGCTGTCAAATGAGATTCCTTAGGGCAAGCTTGGTACCTAGCACAGACACATGTAGTATACATGATATCTGGTCTACTAGCAGTCAAATACAGTAGGGAGCCAACTATCCCTCTATACAAAGTTTCATCTACAGGTTTGCTTGCATCATCTTTGCTTAGAGACATGCTTGACCCCATATTAGTTTTCATGGTAGTGGATGATTCCATACCATACTTCCTTATCAATTCTAGGGTGAACTTAGACTGGCATATGGATAATCCATCTTCAGTCTGTCTAACTTGGAGACCCAAGAAGAACTTAAGTTCCCCCATACTGCTCATTTCAAATTGTCCTTGCATGAGTTTTGCAAACTTTCTGCAAAGACTACTTTCTGTAGACCCAAATATTATGTCATCTACATATATTTGGACTAAGATAATCTTGCCTCTGGATTCCCTAAGGAATAGAGTCTTGTCTATTTTCCCCCTTGAGAATTTGTTCTCAATGAGGAAACTAGACAGGGTTTCATAACAAGCCCTTGGGGATTGTTTTAACCCATACAAAGCCTTCCTAAGTCTATATACATAATCAGGTTTAAGAGAATCAACAAAACCTGATGGCTGCTCTACATAGACTTTTTCCTTCAGATTTCCATTCAAAAAAGCTGACTTAACATCCATTTGATATACCTTAAATCCTTGAAATGTTGCATAGGCAAGGAACATCCTTATTGCTTCCAGTCTTGCTACTGGAGCAAAGGTTTGATGAAAATCAATACCTTCTTCCTGCCTATATCCCTTTGCAACAAGTCTAGCTTTATTCTTTATGATGATTCCATTCTCATCCAACTTGTTCCTAAAGATCCACTTAGTTCCAGTAATATTGTGGTCCTTGGGTTTAGGAACTAGCTCCCAGACCTTGCATCTTTTGAATTGATTCAGCTCCTCTTGCATGACTTCAATCCAATGAGGGTTTAGGATTGTTTCTTCAAACTTCTTTGGCTCTACTTGGGATAGAAAACTGGAGTATAGAACTGTACTTAGATTCCTGCTCCTTGCTTGCACCCCTTATCTGGGATCTCCAATTATTTGATTGGCTAGATGATCCCTTAAATGTCTGTTTGCTGGAGGCAGTCTGTCTTCAGGTTGTACACCTTCAGTCTCTTCATTTAGCTGCATCTCTTGGTCTTCTTCAGCATCAGGAGTATCTTGTACTCCCCCTGGACAACAACCACCATCTTCCACTTGCTGACTTCTAGAAGGACCTTCTGTTAAGGTAAGCTTGTCCATTCTTTCAGTTACACCTGTAGAGCTGCAAACACTTCTTGGCAATTCATTGTTAATAAGTCTAGCTTCATCAAAAACTACATGAACAGACTCTTCTACAACTTGAGTAATCAAGTTGTAGACCCTATAAGCCTTACTATTATTGTTGTACCCAACAAAGATCCCCTCTTGGGATTTGGCAGCAAACTTGGATAGATAAGACTTACCATTGTTAAGGATATAGCACTTGCAACCAAAGATCCTGAAATAGGATAAATTTGGTTTTCTGCCCTTCACAATCTCATAGGGGGACTTCTTGTGGCTCTTAGTGATAGTGGCCCTATTGATCACATGACAAGCAGTATTTACTACCTCAGCCCAGAAATATTCTGGGAGAGATGTGTCACTCAATATGGTTCTACCAGCCTCTATCAAGGTTCTATTTTTCCTTTCAGCAATACCATTTTGCTGAGGTGTTCTTGGTGAGAAAAATTCCTGAAAAATTCCAAATTCTTCACACAGTTTTGTCATACTATCAGACTGAAATTCAGTACCATGGTCACTTCTTATTTTGACCACTGTACTGTCCAATTCATTCTGAATTTGTTTAACAAAACTATATAATATACTTGGGGTTTTCAGATTTTTGTCTAAGGAAGAACACCCAGGAATACCTTGAATAGTCATCTATAACCACAAATGTGTAGACCTTCCTACCTAGGCTATGAACTGGCATATGACCAAAAAGATCCATATGCAAGAGGTATAGACACCTCACAACATCTTTGTTCTCAAGGCTATGAAAGGTGGATTTGGTCTGCTTGCCTTTTTGACAAGCTGAGCATATCCCATCCTTTATACACTTAACTTGAGGACCATTTCTCACAACTCTTTGCTAAAGAGTTGGCCAATTGTCTTATAGTTAAGATGAGCCAGCCTCTTGTGCCATTTAACACAATGTGAGACTTTCTCAATAACTACAAGACAAATAGGAGAAACATTGTTCTCACATACAAAGTCAAGACAGTAAACATTCCTCTTTCTATATCCTGTTAGAATGATCTTTTGATAACTTGACCTTTTGATATGACAACCATCCTTGACAAATGAGATGTCATATCCTAAATCACTCAGCTGACTTATGCTAATGAGGTTATGTTTCAAACCCTTTACATAAGTCACTTGAGTAATTATAATTTGGTTACTAGAAATGTTACCAAAGCCTTTGATGATTACTTTTTTTGAACCACCAAAGGTAACTTTAGGAGCATTCTTGATTGGTGTATAGTCCTTCAGCAATCCCCTAGTTCCATTCATGTTCCTGGAACATCCACTGTCCAAGTACCATATAGGGGCATGACCACTTGGACTCACCTGCAAGACAGATTACTTAACCTTAGAACCCAAATAATTCTTGGGTCCTTGGTGCAGATTAGTTTGACTTTTAACAAAACTACCTGTAGCTCTTCTAGCAAGTAGTTTGCTACTCTCCTTGACACTTAAATTGTGCCAACAATCTATGGCAAAGTGGCCTATCTTACCACAACACCAGCACTCAAACCTGTTGTACCTTTGTTTAGGTACAACCCTGGCTGGATTTTCTACTGCAGCCTTCTTGTTTAGTGCTGGGACTTTGCCCTTAGATTTGGACTTTACAGTCCAGGCAGGTTTTGTAAACCCCAATCCAGTTTTACCCTTATGAGGTACAAACTCATCTATCAAAGGTAAAACAGATTTTGGTTGAGAAAAACTTGCTACAATCTCTCTCTCCTTTTGAAGTCTAGTCTCTAGATTTCTAATTTGATCATTCTTAAATGTAATAGTACCCATCTGAATAACAGTAATATTCTTCAGCCTGGCTATTTCATTCAGTTTCTGATCAAATAACTTGTCTGAATCAGCAGCAGCCAATTTAATACTAGCAATCTCCTTTGCCTGAGTTTTGGCTAAGGTTTTGCTTTTCTTCAAGGCCTGCAACAAGTTCCTATATTCATCAATTAATTGATGAATATCTCCTTCAGATTCAGACTCACCCACATCACTTGATGCAGATGTATCTGATTCTGTCTCAGTACTAGAAATTGAACTAGAAGAACAACTTTGTACCTTACTTGGTCCAGGCTGATCCTGGATTTTGTCTCCTTCAGATAAGGCCATCAGTCCCTTGCACTGAATGTCCTCATACTCATAAATTGAGTTCATTAGCTGCATGAACCCATCTTCTTCTTCCTCAGCAAATAAACCAATATAGGCTTTAGCTTCTGTATCTGTTTCTGAAGATGACTGATCAGTCAAACTTTTGTCTTTCTTGGCAACAAAGGACTTTTCCTTTTTGCCCTTAAACTGTGTCTTCTTTCTGTCAGTTGACTCCTTCCTCTTTTCAGGACAGTCAGCCACTACATGTCCTTGTCTATTGCAGCAATAGCACACAATCTTTGAAGATGTAGTTTTATTTGGCTTGGACTTTCTTCTGTCATTCCTTGATGACTTCCTTTTCTGATAGTAGTCATCTTTTGGCTGTGAAGTGGATGGCTTAGACCTCCACTGCTTCTTCTTCAGAAACTTTTGAAAATGTCTTGTAAAAGCAGCAAAGTCTTCATCACTTTCACTGCTATCTGAATTCTTGCTTTCTGAATTATCTGTCTCAGCCTCAGCAACTATTTGAGGTGGAGATGGAGACTTGCTTCTATATTTCCTAGTGGCTTCAGTCTTGAAGGTCACAGCTCTTTCCTTGTGCTCCACTCTAATAGTCTTCTCTTCCTCCTTTCTTGCCAATAACTGCATCTCATAAGATAACAGTTTTCCAAACAAAGTTGGAGGAGGTATGTTAGGTAGTTTAGCCACTTCCCTAATGGCACAAATCTTGGTGTCCCAGTCTTTAGTCAGGGATCTTAAGAACTTATCATTCAGCTCATAGTTGCTGAATTCTCTTTCATAGGACATCAATTCATTGACAATCCTATAGAACTTCTTGTAACATTTAGTAATGCTATCAGACTTTCCTTGTCTGAAGCTTTCATATTCCTGATTTAACAAAGACTTCCTGTCTTGTCTTAATTCTTCTGATCCATCCATGTAAACTATTAATGTGTCCCACATTTCTTTAGAGATTTAACAATGTATTAAGTTCTGAAATGTTGCATCATTAATGGCACTAACAATAATTTTCTGGACCCTCTTGTCCATAGTGGCCAGAATAATTTCATCTTTAGTCATTTCTGAATAGTCTTTGGGAGTTCTCTGATTTGCATCCAGAATTGATACTTTCATTGGCACATATGACCCTTCTTTGACTGTAATGTATATTCTTGGGTCAGAGGCTTCCATAAAAAGTCTAACCCTCTCTTTCCATATGCCAAAAATCTCTTTTCTACAGATTGGCAATTTCATGGACCCCAGCTCTTTGTGATTATCACTAGAACCCATTTTCTTGAATCTTGATTATTCTGAATCTGCCTACAGGATCTTACTCAGACTGTTATGTCCTTTTTAAGGAACCTCGCTTTGATACCACTTGAAAGAACTAGTGCCTAATCACCTAGGGGGGGTGAATAGGTGACCTTTATCTTTTTAACTTTAATGGCAGAAATACTATACAGTAAATGCAATTCTACAATTATCACAACACAACAACCATATAATCAAACATATATAGAGTGCACACAGGATTTATAGTGGTTCCCCAAGGTCTGGGTACATCCACTTTCCCCCTTCGCCTATCTAGTAGTGTACTAGATTCGGCCTAACTTCTCCACTTCTTATCAGATCCTCAGATCTTACAACTCAGAACCCCAAACAGGTTCCTACAACTCAGAGTGTCCACACTCCTACAACTCAGGCACAAAACCTTACCACTCAGTCTTCACCAAGACCTACACTCAGGCTAAACAGCCCTACCTCAGCCTTCAATCAAGGCCTACACTCAGAGAATATAATCTCCTACACTCCGGCACAATAGCCCTACCTCAGCCTTTATAAAATAGTCTTACAGCTCAGATTCCTTAGGATCCTACAGAAAATAAAGTTTACAATGTGTTTAACCACAACTCTGAAAGAGAGAGATGAGTTGACTGGCTTCTTGATGAGTTCTTGATAGAGCTTTGCAGAGATCAACCTCCCTTGGCTTTCTTCAAAGCTTCTTGAATTAGAACACAGTAGGGTTTAGTCTCCTCTGAAGATGATCTTCTATCAACTTTTGTCTTGATAATCAGATCTCAATCTGAATCTTACTTTTCAGCCTGGTTCAACAGCTATTCTTCTTAGAAGGAGCTCTCTCTCTCCAACTTCTTAGATCTTCTCTTGAAGGTCTTCTTCTTTGTTGTGTTGTTTTTCAATTCATTGATCATCATTTTTGTCGAAGGAGAAAGGTCTATAAATAGTCTTCCTCCAAGGTAACCGGCTGATCCGGTTTCTAACAACCTTCTGATAGCTCTGACAGTTGTAGTTGACCGGTTGAAATGGTAGTTGTCAAGTCATCCAGTCACTTCTTGAAATCTCTGTCACTGTCTGAAAGTGTCGAGACAGATAGTCATTATGTGTCGACACAAATAGACTAAGTGTCGACACAAGTAGACTAAGTGTCGACACTAGCCTTGATGGTGTCGACACAACTCCTTGTGTTGTTGTAACAGGTTCTCGACACTACTTCTTCAGAATGTGTCAACACTGATCCTGTGTGTCGACACAAGCCTTCTGTTGAATGTGTCGACACTGGTTGAGTGTGTCGACACAAATACTTCTTCTCCAATACTTAGTTGATTTCTGATGTGTGTCGACACATTTTCTTGTGTTGAACCTTGCTATGTGTCGACACATCTTCTTTGTGTTGAAACTTTGCTGAGTGTCGACACATCTCCTTTGTGTCGACACATGTCTTTTTGTGTTGAAACTTTGCTGAGTGTCGACACATCTCCTTTGTATCGACACATGCCTTCATGTGTTGAAACTTTACTGAGTGTCGACACATCTCCTTTGTGTCGACACATGTACTTTAACTTGTTGAAGTTTGCTGAGTGTCGACACATATCCTTTGTGTCGACACATGTACTTTAACTTGTTGAAGTTTGCTGAGTGTCAACACAGCCTCCTGGTGTCGACACTTTTGATGTCGACAAAGTTTCTTTGGGTGTCGACACTGCCTCTAAGTGTCGACACAGATAGTGTTGACAATTCTTCACAATGTGTTGACACAGCCTGTATGTGTCGACACTTTTCTTCTGGTGTCGACTCTGCCTTCCTGGTGTCGACACAATTACTCCAAGTGTCAACACAGCTTCTCTAAGTGTCGATATAAGCCTTCTTAAGTGTCGACACTTTTCTTCTAGGTGTCGACACATGGACTTAGAAACTTTTCCTACAATCCTGCAGTTACTTAACCTGCACAAATAAACTCAAAGCACATCAAATAAACCTTGATGTATATCATTGAGTAGTGTGAGGCTCCTTCAAATCTGGTACATATATTCCAATGTACCCAACACATTCCTCCTAGGAGATATTATCCACTTGGTTATAAGGATCAACCTGAATGTTCTTAAATTTCTAATTATTATGAAACAAAACTAGGACCCAAGGTAACCTGGGTCAAAAACACCTAATTTGTTTTAATGCAGGAAAAGAACTATCCTACCACAGAGGAACAATGGTATTTGGATAGTAGATGTTCAAAACATATGACAGGAAGAAAGGCTAAACTGAAAGATTTTAAAGTAAAGCTTGGAGCTAAAGTCAGCTTTGGAGACTCCAACTGTGGACAGATAGAAGGCTATAGTAAAGTCAAGGTTGGAGCAGTTACCTTCAGAAAGGTAGCTTATGTGAAAGGTCTCAAGCATAACTTTATTTTTATTAGCCAATTATGTGATGAAGGTTATCATGTATCGTTTAATAAATCTTTATGTTATGTTGCATCCAATACTAACAAAGTTATTTTAACTGGGTTAGGTAGGGTAATATATATCCAATTAATTTCAACTCTGCTAATTCTGAAATTTGCCTGTTTAATCAGATTAGTAAAACAAATGAACTATGACATAAAAGATTAGGACATATAAATCTTAGAACTATAGCTAAATTATCTAAGGACAACCTTGTCAGAGGAATGCCTTCTACTTCCTACAATAAGGAAGGACTTTGTAGGGCTTGTCAGTTATCTAAGCATACTAAAAATAGTTTTAAATCCATTTCTAAAAGTGATTCACCTAGAATTTTGTATTTGCTACATATGGATCTTTTTGGACCTATTCCAGTACAAAGCTTAGGAGGAAAGTCTTACACTTAGTGATTGTTGATGATTTCTCTAGATTCACTTGGGTGTTCTTTCTTAGAAACAAGTCAGATAACTTTAAAGTTCTTATAGACTTTTTTTGGAACATCAAGATTGAGTACTATACTTAGATTATATTGATCAAAAGTTATCATTGAACTGAGTTTGAATCTCCTCTAATGAAAGCATTCAGTGAGAAAGAAGGTATCAGACATTATGTTTCTGCTCCTAAAACTCATCAACAAAACGGGATATCTGAAAGGGAAAATAGAACCCGAGTTGAATCTGCTGGAATAGTACTTGTAGATGCTTATTTGCCCCTATCCTTTTGGGCGGAGGCAGTAAGCACAACAAACTATGTTCTTAATAGAAGTCTCACACATAAACTGAAGGGTAAGGCTCCATATGAATTACTTAAAATAAAAAACCTAAAATAAATTATTTCAAAGTTTTTAGGTGTAGATGTTATAATCACAATAATGATAAGAAACATTTAAGAAACTTTGAAGCCAAAGCTGTAGAAGGAATATTTCTTGGATATTCTCAAGTCAGCAAGGCTTATAGGGTCTTTAATAAACCTACCCTTAAGATAGAAGAGTTTGTACATGTCTCTTTTGATGAAACTAACATGTTTTACAAGGAGAACACTTTTTCCATAGATTCTTTTCAAGTACCAAATTTGTGTGAGAAACTAGATGAATTAATCCTAACACAGGAGGATACATTACATCCTTCTTAACAGATTACTGATGATGTCCGTGATGAAGAAGATTCAAAAAACTATGCTGAAATATTGTGGCTAATGAAATTCCACCAAAGGAATTAGCACTACAAATAGTTGAAGAACCAACTCCACCTGTTGACTTTATCACACTTAGAGATCGCCCAAAATCTCAAGTAATTGGAGACATATCAGCTGGTGTTTAAACAAAGCATCAATTGAATCAAGATCAGATGCATCTTGTTTTATTTCTCAGATTGAACCTCAATCTATCAAAGATGCAAAAAAATATCCCTACTGGATCATTGTAATGCAAGAGGAACTCAATCAGTTTGAGAGATGTAGAGTTTGAGACTTAGTTCCAAGACACAAAGACTATCCAATCATTGGAACCAAATTGTTCTTCATGAATAAGTTGGATGCTTAAGGAGTTATTGTAAGAAATAAAGCAAGATTGGTAGCTCAAGGATACTCATGGGACAAAGGCATAGATTTTAATCAGAATTTTGCGCCCGTTGTAAGATTAGAGACTATTGGGATATTCTTGCATTTGCTGCATTCAAGAAGTTCAAAGTATATCAGTTGGATGTGAAGAGTGCATTCCTAAATGGAGAATTCAAAGAGGAAGTTTATGTAGAATAACCACCAGGTTTTATCTCTCCAACTCACTCTTCTTATGTTTTTAAACTTAACAAATCCCTTTATGATCTTAAACAAGCTCCAAGAGCTTGGTATGAGACCCTTGCTAGTTTTATTTTAGAAAATAAATTTAGTGGAGACATGGTAGATAAAACTTTATTTTTTAGACATCATAAAACTAAAATTTTACTAGTTCAAATATATGTTGATGATATAATTTTTGATTATACTGGTTCCAAACTATTCAAAAGATTCTCTGATCTAATGCATTCTAAGTTTGAAATGAGTAGCATGGGTGAATTATCCTACTTCCTTGGTTTACAAGTGAAACAAACACCTGATGGCATTTTCATATCCCAATTTAAATATGCTAAAGAGATGTTAAAAAGATTTGAGATGTCAGATGCCTCCTCTATGAAAACACCTTTGCCTACTAATATTATTGTTGATAATGATGAACAGGACAAACCTATTGATCAGAATATATATAGGACTATTATTGGGACTTTATTATATTTAACAACAAGTAGACCTGACATTATGTAACATCTCCCCTGTAGTGGACGTATAATATGGGTCCGGCCGGGGCCCCACAACATACGAACGCCACAGCTTTAGTATTATAAGTTGATATAGCTACCCAAACTCAAAACACTTGCACAACACAGCGGAAAACCAAGCACAACTAGAAGTTATCCACTAACCAAAAGAGTTATAACTAAGGCTTTAAGGCCTACCACATAAGTCCATACTCAAGTAAAAGTACAATCATGAATGTGCATAACACTCCTAGTCTACCTCGGCATGAAAGCCGGACAAAAGAGTCTCAAACAAACATCATCATAAATGTAGTGCTACAAAAGAGAGAAAACACTTCATGGGCTTAGGCCTTTTTGGCCGGCGTGCTAGCTCCTGCATGTGATCCTTGCCCTGTAAAAATTATTAGTAACGTGGGTCAGCAAAGGCTGACCTCAAACTGTGTAACAACACATCTCCTCCCGGCCGCCCCTAACGGACCCCGGGGAACCCTCCAACCTGCAAGTCAGCACTTCAAATGCAAATAAACATCTGTAAATAGAAAAGCATTAAAACAGGCTTGGATGTCTCAATCATCAAACAAGTTCTCTATTGGTTGAGCATATAAAGAAAGGGCCTACCATGCAACATGAATGCAACACCCGGGCTTCACCCAAGGTACTTGGCAAACTCTCAAATGAGAGGGGTTTTGGTTTGCCAAGTTTCAAGAGGAACTTCCGGGTTGATTGAGTCCGTCCCCGGCATATTTGCATTAGAGATCCGCTTCGCTAGTGGATTAGGCATGGTGGGTGAAGCCGTAGTCGCGACCGTTAGTCCGACTCGGTGATGTTGCGTACGAACTTAGGGATTCGTAGAGAGTTTCCGTTGCGGCAAGATGTCGTTTATGTTGTGGTGGTGATTGTCCCGTTTGTTGAAAAGGGTACGTGTAGTCGGACCCGGAAAAGGTTAGCTCCTCGTGGCGGTAGATGGTTTACTTGAGGGACAAGGTTAGCTCCATATGAGTTGGAGATGGTTTCCTTGGTGGACAAGGTTAGCTCCGCACGAGTTGGAGATGGTTTCCTTGGTGCGCGGGAACGCTGCAGTACAATGAGGGATCATGATGTATTTAGTCTTGGTTTGTGGTGTGCCAAGGCGTGGTTATGTCTCCATGGTCGGCTGGCTATCCCGTGACATGTGCGTCATGTGTGGAGAGTGTCCTGGCGAGACTAGCCCCCTTCTGTGAGACTGACGAGAATGCCAAGCTTGGGGCAAGCCCCGGGCAAGGAGGCCATGAGCGGGTGGGGTCCAGCAAGGCTTCTTAGAATCAGTCGGTCTGTGTTTGTTGGAATCCTGACATGAGACGTCAGAGCTTGCAGGCAAGCCCGGGGCTAAGCCCTCGAGCGGGTGGGGCCTTGGCAAGATTTCCTTGTGGCGGCCTGTGCGCCGTTTGAGGGAGAGGTGTCTCCCTTAGTGTTTGCGGCTTTATGCCAATTGGGGAAATGTGAGTACCCAAATGATGTGATGATGTGCTAGATGCATACGCAGTAGGGTACCTTGGGTGAAGCCCGGGTGTTGCATTCATGTTGCATGGTAGGCTCTTTCTTTATATGCTCAACCAATAGAGAACTTGTTTGATGATTGAGACATCCAAGCCTGTTTTAATGCTTTTCTATTTACAGATGTTTATTTGCATATGAAGTGCTGACTTGCAGGTTGGAGGGTTCCCCGGGGTCCGTTAGGGGCGGCCGGGAGGAGATGTGTTGTTACACAGTTTGAGGTCAGCCTTTGCTGACCCACGTTACTAATAATTTTTACAGGCAAGGATCGCATACAGGAGCTAGCACGCCGGCCAAAAAGGCCTAAGCCCATGAAGTGTTTGCTCTCTTTTGTAGCACTACATTTATGATGATGTTTGTTTGAGACTCTTTTGTCCGGCTTGCATGCCGAGTAGACTAGGAGTGCTATGAACATTCATGATTGTACTTTTACTTGAGTATGGACTTATGTGGTAGGCCTTAAAGCCTTAGTTGTAACTCTTTTGGTTAGTGGATAACTTCTAGTTGTGCTTGGTTTTCCGCTGTGTTGTGCAAGTGTTTTGAGTTTGGGTAGCTATATCAACTTATAATACTAAAGCTGTGGCGTTCGTATGTTGTGGGGCCCCGGCCGGACCCATATTATACGTCCACTATAGGGGAGGTGTTACAATTTGGTATCAAAGCGAGGTTTGATTCAAGGTTAGTGCGTAGAAAGGTTATCCACATAAGAGTAACGCGGGACCGTGAGTGTCCTTATGTTTTAGTCTTGAGATTGGAGACTAATCCCTTATTTCTTGTTTTCCTGAAGAGTGCAAGCAATGAGGCGGGCACTACAAGAGCAAGGGATGATCTCTCAGCGAGCAGTGCTACTGCTCCAGGCCTTTTGGGCACGGGTGTAAACCCGGCTGACTTCTGTCGTATGCTTGCAGAAGCAATGGTGGCAGCCCAAGCGGCGGCTGCAGCCCAGGTAGCAACCCCTGCTACACCGGACACGGCGACGGCCGTGCCAGGCGGAGAAGCCAGGCGAGTGGAGCCTTTGGCAGAAAGGGTGGTGGTAGGACATGGAGACCGACACATGAAGTATTTCCTGAGTTTCCATCCCCCGTCTTTCAAGGGTGTTGGAACGCCAACGGATGCAGAGGATTGGTGGGTTCGTATACAAGAACTGTTAAGGGCGGCAGAGACGCCAGAGGAGAAGAAATCAGAGTATGCGGCGTTCATGTTGGAAGGAGACGCCAAGTTGTGGTGGGTGAGCCATAGCGGCCGCCTGTTCCCGGGACGCACCCCGTCAGTGGAAGAGTTTGGGGACGCTTTTCTTAAAAGGTATATTCCAGTTTCAACACGTTTGGCCCTGCAGAGGCAGTTTCTGCATCTAATGCAGCGAGACAAGACAGTGGATGAGTACGTGCAAGAGTTCACCCGTTTGGGTCGTTATGCGGGAACGACAATGGCGGATGATGTAGAGAGGGATAACCTCTTCTACCAAGGGTTGAGGGAGAATCTGAGACAGCCCCTCATCTTCATGAAGAGGGCGGGATTTAATGAGCTAGTTGAAGCCGCCAGGAGTTTGGAGAATGATCTGGAGCGAACCCAGCGTCGAAAGGGTTTTACTCCCAAGCATGGGGAAGGGAAGCCCTCCCAATCTCACGTAAAGTCTGATGGGAGCAGGTGGAGGATGAAGCCTCACACTTCCAGGACGGGTGAGAGGAGCACTTGGATGCCTGGGGGTTCTCACTCTAGGGGACCGCCGACGTGTTACAACTGCGGGAAGGTTGGACACATAGCCTGTGCTTGTCAGCAAGGGGGAGCGGGGCAAGAGTCAAAGCAGGAGCAGTCTGTGTGCTCGGGCCCCAGTGCTGCAGAGAAAGGAAAGATGGCGGAGTCGAGCGCTTCTCGGTTCCAACCGGTGCAACCAAGGGCTTACAACCTTGGACAGCAAGAAGCGATCTGCCAAACCGACGTGGTGACAGGTATGAAGAAAATTTAAGTTTGCATTGGTGCTTCATACTTTTAGACCCCCCCCCCCCCTTTTTCGTGTGTTGTCTTGTTGTAGGCTTCGTGTTAGTTTCCGGATACCCAGCTAGGGTATTGTTCGATACGGGAGCATCGCACTCCTTTCTTGCGGAGAGCTTCGTCCGAAAAATAGGAGTTGGGTCTTTCTCGTCGGGAGCAGAGCTGAAAGTGCGCATGCCCAATGGGTCATCTATGACCACCGGGGCTAAAGGGCGCATTTGTTGGGAGCTAGACGGAGTCGTCTTCGCTTTGGAAGCAGCAGTGTTACCATTAGTAGAGTTCGATGTCATTTTGGGCATGGACTGGCTTGCAGAGCAGCGCGCCAGCATTGATTGTTTATCCAAGGTAGTGACCCTAAAGAGTAAGGGGCAAGCGGAAGTCAAATTTGTGGGCCTTTGTGGAGTAGCCCATTCCCTAATTACGGCCACGCAAATGATGCGGGCGGTTAACCAGGGTGGTGTGGCGCTGGTAGCGCTGTTGGAGGTTCGTCTCTCCCAGCTATCTCTTGAGGAAGTGCCCGTTGTGGCAGAGTTCAAGGATGTGTTTCCGGATGAACTTCCTGGAGCGCCTCCTCGGCGGGAGATCGACTTCTCGATCGAGTTAGTGCCGGAGGCTAGACCGGTGTCGCATCCTCCTTTTAGGATGGCACCAAAGGAGTTGGCGGAACTTAAGGTACAGTTACAGGAACTGTTGGAGCAAGGGTATATTAGACCCAGTTCTTCACCGTGGAGCGCACCGGTGTTGTTTGTAAAGAAGAAAGATGGTAGCATGCGCCTGTGCATAGACTACCGAGAGCTCAATAAGTTGACCGTCAAGAATAAGTATCCGATCCCTCGGATAGACGATTTGTTCGACCAATTGGTGGGGTCAGTGGTGTATTCGAAACTGGACTTGAAGTCAGGCTACTATCAACTGCGAATTCGAGATGAGGACATACCCAAAACTGCCTTTGGTACAAGGTATGGACACTTCGAGTTCACGGTGATGCCGTTCGGGCTGACGAACGCACCATCTGTGTTCATGGACCTTATGAATCGGGTATTTCGGGAATACTTGGATTCTTTTGTGGTTGTTTTCATTGATGACATTTTGGTGTATTCCAAATCGCAAGTGGAGCATGAGACCCACTTGAGAATGGTTTTGCAAGTGTTGAGGGAGAATGAGTTGTATGCAAAATTCTCCAAATGCGAGTTCTGGTTGGAGAAGGTGGCATTTTTGGGCCACGTGATTAGTGGTGATGGGGTGGCAGTGGATCCAGCGAAAGTGGAGGCCATCAGAGATTGGCCGGTGTTGAGGACCGTGGCGGAAGTCCGAAGTTTTCTTGGACTAGCCGGGTATTATAGGAGATTCGTGGAGAATTTCTCGAAGATAGCTCTACCCCTCACCTCTCTCACTCGCAAAGACCATAAATTTGTGTGGACCCAAGAGTGCGGTCAAGCATTTGAGGCCCTGAAGGAGAGGCTTATGATGGCTCCGATCCTGAGTTTACCGCAAGGGACCGATGGATTTCAGATTTTCAGTGACGCATCGGGATGCGGTTTGGGTTGCGTGTTAGTACAGCATGGCAAGGTGATAGCTTTTGGGTCTAGACAGCTGAAACCTCATGAGAGGAATTACCCCGTTCATGACTTGGAGTTGGCGGCGATAATCTTCTCATTGAAAATTTGGCGACACTATGTGTATGGCGCAAGGGTGGCGATCTTCACGGACCATAAAAGCCTGAAGTATCTCTTGGATCAAAAGGACTTGAACATGCGGCAATGCAGATGGGTTGAGTTTCTTGGAGACTACGAAGTGGCGATTCAGTACACGCCGAGTAAAGCCAATGTGGTGGCGGATGCGTTGAGTAGAAAGTACTCGGGGCAAGGAAAATGGATCGAAGCTCATGATGAGCGGTTGGTACGGGAATGGGAGTCCCTTGGTTTGGAATGTGATGCGAGAGGCGAGTCTAGCGTGGCTCGATTGAACTGGATTGAAGTGCAAAACGACTTGTCCGATCGTATTCGGGAAGCGACTCGATTGGATGTGGAGTTTCAACCTTTTGTGTTGGAGCCTCAAAAGGGCGAGAGCAGCGCCTGGGAGATGAGTGGGGGACTCTTAAGAAAGGATGGAAGGGTTTGTGTACCGCAGTTTGGCAATCTCCGTGAGGAGTTGATGTTTGAGGCTCACTTCTCAAAGTACTCCATTCACCCGGGCAGTACAAAGATGTACTTGGATATGAAGAAATCCTTTTGGTGGTCGGGGTTGAAGCGAGATGTAGCTTTGTATGTGAGTCGTTGCCAAACATGTGTCTTGGTGAAGGCCGAATGTCAAAAACCGGGCGGGTTCCTGAAGCCCCTTCCAATTCCTGAGTGGAAATTTGAGGACATCTCCATGGACTTTGTGCATGGTTTTCCTAGATCGCATCATGGTAATGATGCTATTTGGGTAATCGTGGATCGCCTAACCAAGGTGGCTCACTTCATCCCAAATCGGAAAGAGGACAACGTGGAGAAGCTGGTGGAGTTGTATGTTCGCAACATTGTGCGACTGCACGGAATTCCTAAGAGCATAGTCAGTGATCGAGATGGACGGTTTACATCTAAGGACTGGAGATTGGTTCAGAAGAGCTTGGGCACGAAGCTAACGTTCAGTACGGCGTTCCACCCTCAAACTGATGGGCAAACGGAGAGAACGAACCGTACTATGGAGGATATGTTGAGAATGTGCGTTCTTGATTTTGGCAAGAGGTGGGAGGATCACCTCTTCATGGTTAAATTTGCGTACAACAATAGTTTTCAAGCAAGCATAAAGATGGCGCCATACGAAGCTTTGTATGGGAGGCGGTGTCGAACGCCAATGTCTTGGGCAGAGGCGGGAGACACCAAACTTTTGGGAAAGGATGCGGTAGATGACGCTTGTGAGTTGGTACGGACCATCCAAGAGCGTATGAAGGTGGCGCAAGACAGGCAAGCAAAATATTTTAATGCTCGTCACCGGAAGTTGGAATTTGCAATTGGTGATTGGGTTTATCTGAAGGTCAAGCCGTTCAAAGGCGTCTCACGGATTCACCGACTCAAGAAGTTGAGTCCAAGGTTTTTGGGGCCTTTTGAAATTGTTGAGCGGGTAGGAGAAGCAGCTTATCGGTTGGCGCTGTCCGCAGATTTGAGTGGATTACATGACGTCTTCCACGTCTCCGTTTTGAGAAAAGCCTTGGTGGAGGCTAGCGTGGTGATTGAGCTGGCATCGGTGCCGATTGAGGAAGACTTGAGGACGCGAGTCCTTCCAATTGCTATAGAAGATTCGGAGACTCGGCAGTTGCGGAATAAAGAAGTCAAACTCGTGAAAGTTCGATGGGACAACTGCGGTCGTGAGGAGTTCTCTTGGGAACGAGAACAGGCCATGCTAGAAGATTATCCAGAACTCTTCATGCCAGGTACAATTTAAGTTTTGTACCCTTTTGTTTTGAAATTTCGGGATGAAATTCTGTTAAGTGGGGGAGAGTTGTAACACCCCAGTTTTTGCAAGAGGTTCAGTCTGCAGTTCTGAAATTTTTGGTTCTGGCAGGAGGCACACGGCCTGCGACACAGGCGTGTCGCAGGGCGTGTCGAGGCCGTGTCGACACTCGGCCCAAGTGTCGACACTTTCGCTCGACAAAGTGTCGAGAGTGAGGCACACGGCCTGCGACACGGGCGTGTCGCAGGGCGTGTCGAGGCCGTGTCGACACTCGGCCCAAGTGTCGACACTTTCGCTCGACAAAGTGTCGAGAGTGAGGCACACGGCCTGCGACACGGGCGTGTCGCAGGGCGTGTCGAGGCCGTGTCGACACTCGGCGCAAGTGTCGACACTTTCGCTCGACAAAGTGTCGAGAGTAAGGCACACGGCCTGCGACACGGGCGTGTCGCAGGGCGTGTCCCGCTTGGTCGACGATCTTCGCTCGACGTTTTTCCGCGGTGTCGACACAAAGCCTGTCGACGGGTGTCGAGACTTGGCACACGGCTTGGGACACGGGCGTGTCCCAGGCCGTGTCATCTCTCGGGTTGGTTTCGGGGCCGTGTTGTTGGAGGCACACGGCCGGCCACACGGCCGTGTCACTGGGGACACGGGCGTGTCGGATTGAACACGGGCGTGTCGGATGCCCGTGTGCGGTTCCAGGCGCGTCGATTTGAGACGGCGAATGAGGCACACGGCCCTGGACACGGGCGTGTGCCAGGCCGTGTTCGGCCCATGTCTTTTTTTTCCAGGCGATTCGTGGCCATTCTTTCCCAGATTTTGGGATCTGACGGCTCAGGGCTGTTCTTGGGGAGTTAAGTCCGATTTTTAGGGTGGGAAACCCTCATTGTTTTCCAAGTCTTCTCTTTCTAAGTTCTTGAGAAACGTTAGAGCAAGGAGGAAGAAGAAGAAGGTCTTGGGCTGTAGGAAGGGTTTCGGAGCTCCAAATCGCGAGCCGAGTCCGGATCCGTGAAGCTTGGAGCGTTGCGAAGTTTTCCATCCGGCTATTTTGCCATGGCAAGGAAGAGGAATCGGAAGGTAACGACATCTCTCCTCTCGGTCCTTAGGATGCATGTATTAGCATCATTTAGTTTTCTTTCTCTCTAATTTTTTGGGCACCAAACTCTCAAATGAGAGGGGTTTTGGTTTGTCAAGTTTCAAGAGGAACTTCCGGGTTGATTGAGTCCGTCCCCGGCATATTTGCATTAGAGATCCGCTTCGCTAGTGGATTAGGCATGGTGGGTGAAGCCATAGTCGCGACCGTTAGTCCGACTCGGTGATGTTGCATACGAACTTAGGGATTCGTAGAGAGTTTCCGTTGCGGCAAGATGTCGTTTATGTTGTGGTGGTGATTGTCCCGTTTGTTGAAAAGGGTACGTGTAGTCGGACCCGGACAAGGTTAGCTCCTCGTGGCGGTAGATGGTTTCCTTGAGGGACAAGGTTAGCTCCGTATGAGTTGGAGATGGTTTCCTTGGTGGACAAGGTTAGCTCCGCACGAGTTGGAGATGGTTTCCTTGGTGCGCGGGAACGCTGCAGTACAATGAGGGATCATGATGTATTTAGTCTTGGTTTGTGGTGTGCCAAGGCATGGCTATATCTCTGTGGTCGGCTGGCTATCCTGTGACATGTGCGTCATGTGTGGAGAGTGTCCCGGCGAGACTAGCCCCCTTCTGTGAGACTGACGAGAATGCCAAGCTTGGGGCAAGCCCCGGGCAAGGAGGCCATGAGCGGGTGGGGTCCAGCAAGGCTTCTTAGAATCGGTCGGTCTGTGTTTGTTGGAATCCTGACATGAGACGTCAGAGCTTGCAGGCAAGCCCGGGGCTAAGCCCTCGAGCGGGTGGGGCCTTGGCAAGATTTCCTTGTGGCGGCCTGTGCGCCGTTTGAGGGAGAGGTGTCTCCCTTAGTGTTTGCGGCTTTATGCCAATTGGGGAAATGTGAGTACCCAAATGATGTGATGATGTGCTAGATGCATACGCAGTAGGGTACCTTGGGTGAAGCCCGGGTGTTGCATTCATGTTGCATGGTAGGCCCTTTCTTTATATGCTCAACCAATAGAGAACTTGTTTGATGATTGAGACATCCAAGCCTGTTTTAATGCTTTTCTATTTACAGATGTTTATTTGCATATGAAGTGCTGACTTGCAGGTTGGAGGGTTCCCCGGGGTCCGTTAGGGGCGGCCGGGAGGAGATGTGTTGTTATACAGTTTGAGGTCAGCCTTTGCTGACCCACGTTACTAATAATTTTTACAGGGCAAGGATCGCATGCAGGAGCTAGCACGCCGGCCAAAAAGGCCTAAGCCCATGAAGTGTTTTCTCTCTTTTGTAGCACTACATTTATGATGATGTTTGTTTGAGACTCTTTTGTCCGGCTTGCATGCCGAGGTAGACTAGGAGTGATATGCACATTCATGATTGTACTTTTACTTGAGTATGGACTTATGTGGTAGGCCATTGTCGTTCCCGCATAACGACCCAAACGGGTGAACTCTTGCACGTATTCATCCACTGTCTTGTCTCGCTGCATTAGATGCAGAAACTGCCTCTACAGGGCCAACCGTGTTGAAACTGGAATATACCTTTTAAGAAAAGCGTCCCCAAACTCTTCCACTAATGGGGATGCGTCCCGGGAACAGGCGGCCGCTATGGCTCACCCACCACAACTTGGCGTCTTCTTCCAACATGAATGCCGCATACTCTGATTTCTTCTCCTCTGGCGTCTCTGCCGCCCTTAACAGTTCTTGTATACGAACCCACCAATCCTCCGCATCCGTTGGCGTTCCAACACCCTTGAAAGACGGGGGATGGAAACTCAGGAAATACTTCATGTGTCGGTCTCCATGTCCTACCACCACCCTTTCTGCCAAAGGCTCCACTCGCCTGGCTTCTCCGCCTGGCACGGCCGTCGCCGTGTCCGGTGTAGCAGGGGTTGCTACCTGGGCTGCAGCCGCCGCTTGGGCTGCCACCATCGCTTCTGCAAGCATATGACAGAAGTCGGCCGGGTTTACACCCGTGCCCAAAAGGCCTGGAGCAGTAGCACTGCTCGCCGAGAGATCATCCCTTGCTCTTGAAGTGCCCGCCTCGTTGCTTGCACTCTTCAGGAAAACAAGAAATAAGGGATTAGTCTCACATCTCAAGACTAAAACATAAGGACACTCACGGTCCCGCGTTACTCTTATGTGGATAACCTTTCTACGCACTAACCTTGAATCAAACCTCGCTTTGATACCAAATTGTAACACCTCCCCTGTAGTGGACGTATAATATGGGTCCGGCCGGGGCCCCACAACATACGTACGCCACAGCTTTAGTATTATAAGTTGATATAGCTACCCAAACTCAAAACACTTGCACAACACAGCGGAAAACCAAGCACAACTAGAAGTTATCCACTAACCAAAAGAGTTACAACTAAGGCTTTAAGACCTACCACATAAGTCCATACTCAAGTAAAAGTACAATCATGAATGTGCATAGCACTCCTAGTCTACCTCGGCATGCAAGCCGGACAAAAGAGTCTCAAACAAACATCATCATAAATGTAGTGCTACAAAAGAGAGAAAACACTTCATGGGCTTAGGCCTTTTTGGTTGGCGTGCTAGCTCCTGCATGCGATCCTTGCCCTGTAAAAATTATTAGTAACGTGGGTCAGCAAAGGCTGACCTCAAACTGTGTAACAACACATCTCCTCCCGGCCGCCCCTAACGGATCCCGGGGAACCCTCCAACCTGCAAGTCAGCACTTCATATGCAAATAAACATCTGTAAATAGAAAAGCATTAAAACAGGCTTGGATGTCTCAATCATCAAACAAGTTCTCTATTGGTTGAGCATATAAAGAAAGGGCCTACCATGCAACATGAATGCGACACCCGGGCTTCACCCAAGGTACCCTACTGCGTATGCATCTAGCACATCATCACATCATTTGGGTACTCACATTTCCCCAATTGGCATAAAGCCGCAAACACTAAGGGAGACACCTCTCCCTCAAACGGCGCACAGGCCGCCACAAGGAAATCTTGCCAAGGCCCCACCCGCTCGAGGGCTTAGCCCCGGGCTTGCCTGCAAGCTCTGACGTCTCATGTCAGGATTCCAACAAACACAGACCGACCGATTCTAAGAAGCATTGCTGGACCCCACCCGCTCATGGCCTCCTTGCCCGGGGCTTGCCCCAAGCTTGGCATTCTCGTCAGTCTCACAGAAGGGGGCTAGTCTCGTCGGGACACTCTCCACACATGACGCACATGTCACGGGATAGCCAGCCGACCACGGAGACATAGCCACGCCTTGGCACACCACAAACCAAGACTAAATACATCATGATCCCTCATTGTACTGCAGCGTTCCCGCGCACCAAGGAAACCATCTCCAACTCGTGCGGAGCTAACCTTGTCCACCAAGGAAACCATCTCCAACTCATACGGAGCTAACCTTGTCCCTCAAGGAAACCATCTACCGCCACGAGGAGCTAACCTTGTCCGGGTCCGACTACACGTACCCTTTTCAACAAACGGGACAATCACCACCACAACATAAACGACATCTTGCCGCAACGGAAACTCTCTACGAATCCCTAAGTTCGTATGCAACATCACCGAGTCGGACTAACGGTCGCGACTACGACTTCACTCACCATGCCTAATCCACTAGCGAAGCGGATCTCTAATGCAAAAATGCCGGGGACGGACTCAATCAACCCAGAAGTTCCTCTTGAAACTTGGCAAACCAAAACCCCTCTCATTTGAGAGTTTGGTGCCCAAAACATTAGAGAGAAAGAAAACTAAATGATGCTAATACATGCATCCTAAGGACCGAGAGGAGAGTTGTCGTTACCTTCCGATTCCTCTTCCTTGCCATGGCAAAATAGCCGGATGGAAAACTTCGCAACGCTCCAAGCTTCACGGATCCGGACTCGGCTCGCAATTTGGAGCTCCGAAACCCTTCCTACAGCCCAAGACCTTCTTCTTCTTCCTCCTTGCTCTAACTTTTCTCAAGAACTTAGAAAGAGAAGACTTGGAAAACAATGAGGGTTTCCCACCCTAAAAATCGGACTTAACTCCCCAAGAACAGCCCTGAGCCATCAGATCCCAAAATCTGGGAAAGAATGGCCACGAATCGCCTGGAAAAAAAAGACCTGGGCCGAACACGGCCTGGCACACGCTCGTGTCCAGGGCCGTGTGCCTCATTCGCAGTCTCAAATCGACGCGCTTGGAACCGCACACGGGCATCCGACACGCCCGTGTTCAATCCAACACGCCCGTGTCCCCAGTGACATGGCCGTGTGGCCGGCCGTGTGCCTCCAACAACACGGCCCCGAAACCAACCCGAGAGATGACACGGCCTGGGACACGCCCGTGTCCCAAGCCGTGTGCCAAGTCTCGACACCCGTCGACAGGCTTTGTGTCGACACCACGGAAAAACGTCAAGCGAAGATCGTCGACCAAGCGGGACACGCCATGCGACACGCCCGTGTCGCAGGCCGTGTGCCTTACTCTCGACACTTTGTCGAGCGAAAGTGTCGACAATTGGGCCGAGTGTCGACACGGCCTCGACACGCCCTGCGACACGCCCATGTCGCAGGCCGTGTGCCTCACTCTCGACACTTTGTCAAGCGAAAGTGTCGACACTTGGGCCGAGTGTCGACACGGCCTCGACACGCGCTGCGACACGCCCGTGTCGCAGGCCGTGTGCCTCACTCTCGACACTTTGTCGAGCGAAAGTGTCGACACTTGGGCCGAGTGTCGACACGGCCTCGACACGCCCTGTGACACGCCCGTGTTGCAGGCCGTGTGCCTCCTGCCAGAACCCAAAAATTTCAGAACTGCAAACTGAACCTCTTGCAAAAACTGGGGTGTTACACATTATGTTTGCAATATGTATTTGTGTTAGGTTCCAAGTTAACCCTAAATAATCTCACCTAATTTTAGTAAAAAAAATTTAAAGATATATAAAAGGTTGCCCTAATCTAGGACTCTGGTATCCTATTGAGTTAGGATTTGATTTAACTGGATTCTCAGATGCTGACTATGCTGGATGCAGAATTGACAAAAAAACACATCACGAACTTGTCAGTTTCTTGGTGATAGGCTTGTGTCTTGGTTTTTCAAAAAGCAAACTTCTATTTCTACTTCAACTACTGAGGCTGAATATATCACAGCAGGTAGTTGTTGTTCACAGATTTTGTGGATTCAAAATCAACTACTAGATTATGGTTATAACTTAAATAATTGAACTATATTCTATGATAATACAAGTGTAATTTCAATTGCACTGAATTCAGTCCTTCATAGTAGGATTAAGCATATAGAAATTAGATATCATTTTATAACAGATAATGTAGACAAAAATAAAAATAAACTAGAATTTATTTCTACTGATTTCCAAAGAGCTGATATTTTCACTAAACCTTTAGATGAAAAGAAACATAATTTCTTCTTAAATCACTTAGGAATGATTGATGGTGAGTCTATAAATTATTTTTTGTTCTGAGGTCGACGAGCTTCAACTTTTCATCGAACTAAGTTCAATGAATTGTAAACTTTTCATCAAACGGAGATCGACGAGTTGCAAACCTTTCGTTGATCGACGATTTTCAACTTTTCGTCAAACGGAGATTGACGAATTGTATTCTTTCGCAAAACTTTCATCAAACAGAGTTTGACGAATTGTATTCCTTGTGTGGAATTTTTCATCGAACAGACTTCGCCTTTTCAACTTTTGAAAACTTATAATTAGGTTTTCATCGAACTCTATCCCATGCATTTCCCATTCCCGTGCACTTGATCTCTCTGTTTTGCAGGAAAATGGCAGTGTCTCGAGCAATTCTCTCAGCAAAGAAATTTGATGCCGGATTCAACATGGATATGGACTCATTAAACCACTCAGATCAAATCTTCCAAGATATTTTGCAACTGTTTGATGCTCAGCATCTGCGTAACTTTATGACCTCTAGAATCAAACTCCCCATCACAAAGATAAAAGAATGGGTTCATACAACTAGGATTCCTGATCTTACAACCATTACTAAATCTATCTCAGGAAATCAGGTTTCACTAACCCCAGCAATTTTATCTGAAATTTTTGGATTAATTAATGAAGAATACGATATAGAATTGTCTAGTTCAGAAATAGAAGTTTTGCTTGATAGAATGGGACTTAATCAAGGAAACCCTAACCATTTACTGAAGAAAATTTTTTCTATAAAATATAAGTTCTTACCAGATGTGGTTGGGAATGTAATCCTGGGCAAACACCCTGCCAATAATTATATTACCAGGTATCAATTCCTATTAATGTGTGCTCTGGTGGACCAAAAAAATGTTAACTAGGGGACCATTTTATTTGATTCCATTAAAAAGAAGATCAATAAGAAAGATGTTAGTTATGAGAGAATTCTGGGTATTTTCCTCCAAACCAGATGTCCAGAGGTTCTGGTATCTAAAATAGTTCATATCAATGCCTCCAAGAGGATTACCTCTGCATTATTTGGAAAGTTGGGCAAGGTGATTCAGAAGCCATCTAGGGTTGAATCCTCTAGGGTTGCTTCTGAAAGCACTAGGGCTGTTCAAGCCACTCTCCCAACCCCAGTAAAGGTTTTTGCCCCTCTTATTTCTTCTCCTCTACCATCTCCACACCATTCACCGAGGCAACCATCTCCACCTACTCAACAGCCTATTTTATTTGAAGCTGTTCAATCTTCAGCCTTCACTACCAATTCACCAGTTCCACAGTCACCTCATCAGTCACCACCTTCATCTCCACTTCTTTCATCTCCACCTCACTTCTCTCTACTTAATTCATCTCCATCTCATTCATCTCCACAGTAATTATCTCCACCTCACTCATCAATCCAGGAGATAGTTCATGATGTCATTCCCCATATCATCAATCTTACTTCTATACCACAGTCAACTTCTCTATGTCCAAACTGTGATAACAGCTCTGCCCCTTCTACTTCCATTCCTTCTACTAAAATTCCATCCTCTACATCTGCTCAGCATCCTCCTGAGTATATGTATTTGTATTTCTCATTCATTACTTCTAACCTTCTTGACATCATCACTCCCACACTCAAGAAGTTGTTAGATGAATCCTTAGCTCCTGTAATAGTTTCCATCTCAGCACTCTCCTCTAGGATTGACTCTCTTTAATCTGTCCCTTCTTTTGGGGGCCTAGATTCAGGTCTCCCTGGATCTAGGTAGGGGGAGATGTTTTATGAAGAAGCTCCTCATACTATAGTTCCGGTCACAGTAATTACAGAAGCAGTTACAACAGCAGCGGCAACAGTGGTTGTTGAAAGTCAGGATTCATTAATGCTTGAAGTTATTTTAGTTGAAGAAGCAGCAGAAGCAGCAGTTCCAGAAGTTCTAACTATTGGTGATGTTATTATTCATCATATAGTTGGCTTACTTTCTTTATTATCAGATTTTGACATTCTGCATGGTTCTATTTCTAGTTTACCAGTTTTGGAAGAAAATCTTTCTAAAGCACTAGTTTGCTATACTGCTCATGTTGATCCCATTACTTTAGAATAGCTTAGATCTAGTTTCAAAGTTAATTCTACTAGTATTACTCCAATCCCTCAGCCAATAACTATTGATAATATAGTAGATGTTATGGAGCAGGCTTGTTCCCCTCCCACTTTTGCATTGGATGAATCCCCTATGCCAAATTTTGATGATCTTCTTAATGAAGATATGGAAGTCGCAGCTGTTATAGATAATGTTTATACACAGCAAGAGGATGAACTTGATGATCACACTAATATATATAAATAGATAGATGATTATATGATCAGCCAGAAGAACAGTCAAATGTAGATACAGATTCTGATGAGTCAGATGACTCTAGCTCTAAGAAAAGGAAGTTAAAGAAGAAGGCCCCAGTTAAGGCTGCTCCTTAACCCTCATAACCTGCAGATATTCTATATTGCATTCTGCATGAAATTCCTATAACTCCAGATCTTACACACTGGATGAGGTATTCCAATAATGAGCTAAAAACTAGGAAGAAAATGAAGAGATATCATTCTTCACCTCAAAAGTCTTTGAGAGGACCTCCTCCTCCTCCTCCACCTCCAGCAGCAGGGTGAGCTGATACTGTCTCTTCTTCTCAGAGGTCTTCTTCACATCATCCTAGATCTTCTCAGGGCAGGCAGGATAAACGTACCAGGTTTGATTCTCACAGTAGCCAACAACACAGACAAATCAAAGCAGCAATCAATAACAATCAAGCCAAGAGAGGCCACCCTCTCCTGTATATGATCCAGAGTTGGATATAGTTTTTAGAATGGCAAGGTTTAATGAGCAAGTTGCAATTGCTCAGATTAAGAAAGCAAGGGCAGAAGGAGAGGACACCTCACAATTTACTACTATGTCCTCTCATAGAGAGCAGAAACTTTAAAGATATCAGAAGAAAAGTTTGTTCAGTGTTGATAAGTACATGAGTCTGCATCCAGAGGCAGTTGTTCCAAGAACCACCTCCCTGAAAATCATAGGTTCTCAAGACCTAACATTGAGTAAAAGGGAATCTGAAGATCCAAACAGAAAGATGATTTTCACCAAATCATATTCAGATTCTCCATCAGCAGCTCCTCAAAAAGTCTCTTAATTTTGATTATAAGTTTTAAACTTTGTTGATGATTATGTACTCACAAAGCACTTTCTTTATATCTGTTGAATATTTTATAATTCTGTAAGATTATTTTTGCTTTCTATTTTTCTATTTTTGATAGTATCCTCACCCAAATAGGGGGAGATTGTTGGAACCCTATTACTGATTTGGGTTAGGATCACTATTATTTGTTTAGGATGATTAGATTGACCCAACATGTATAGACTAAGGGTCATAGGATTATTTTTAGGGTTGTTACTTCAGAAGAATTCCAGAGATGTGCAGTTCGACGAATGCAGAAATCTTGTCGATGAAAGTTGAGCTCAGTTCGATGAACATCGAGCTCATTTTGACGAACTCAGAGTTCTAACTTTGAGTTTAGCTTGACGAACTCTGGGCTCCGTTCGATGAACGATGATAACAACTCAGAAGATCAGCTCGATGAACTCCAAGCTCAGCTCGACGAACTCCAGGCTCAGCTCGACGAACTCCAGGCTCAGTTCGACGATCTCCAGGCTCAGTTCGTCGAATTCTTTGAAGTGTTCAGGCAGTGTTATTTACTGAATGTAGAATGACTACTAAAGCCTTATTACATCAGTTACAACTCTGATATTTAATGCTAAATATTCTAATTGAATATAGCCGTTTTAAGGTAGCATTAAATATGTATTTATCATAGAGTTTAATTATAATTTAATTCCCAGGGCAGTTGCAATTCTCAGAGATTCTACAGGCATATCAGAATGGTTTTAATTCAAATGTTTGAATTTTTCTCAGAGATTATAAATTGAGAAGATTGTTTCATCAAAAGGTTTATTGACTTAGTGACTTTGAGACATGCAAGTTTGTGAAAAACAGAGTTTATTCTGCCTGAGACTCTCCAAGAGACAACACATTTCATATCTGTCTGAAAGATCTACTGGAGAGGAACAACATTCTTGAAGGCATACACCCTAAAGAAAAGCTCTTCTTCCTTAATCACAATTTCTACTCAACTTAGGGGGAGCTTTTTGCATCGTCAATCCACTTAGTCTTCTTAGAGATATTTAAAAGAGAAGACAACATCTAAACTTCTTTCCTAAACTGTGTACAGTGTTATAACTCCCTTCAAAAGTTAACCTCTTGGTTCATAAGTCACCTGATCAAGAGACTTAGCTTGGTTTTTGGGCACCTGATCAAAAGCTCAAAGGGTTTCTAGATCTCACTTAGAAAATAGATCTTCTGGTGGCAGGGCACCTGATCAAAAACATGTACAAGATTCCTACCGGGGGGGTAGAAGAGTAGACGTACCGAGATTTATTGGGGAACTACTATAAAAATTCCTTCTGTCGTCTGTGTTTGATTTCCTTTTTATTCTTGTGCTGTGGATTTTATCTATATATATATATATATAAATATATATATATATCACCTATTTTCTAAACACATATTCCTTATGTGAAATTTTTCATCGAACAGAGTTCGCCTTTTCAACTTTTGAAAACTTATAATTAGGTTTTCATCGAACTCTATCCCATGCATTTCCCATTTCCCGTGCACTTGATCTCTCTGTTTTGCAGGAAAATGGCAGTGTCTCAGTCAATTCTCCCAGGAATGAAACTTGATGCCAGATTCGACATGGATATGGACTCATTACGCCACTCAGATCAAATCTTCCAAGATATTTTGCAACTGTTTGAGGCTCAGCATCTGCGTAACTTTATGACCTCTAGAATCAAACTCCCCATCACAAAGATAAAAGAATGGGTTCATACAGCTAGGATTCCTGATCTTACAACTATTACTAAATCTATCTCAGGAAATCATGTTTCACTAACCCCAGCAATTTTATCTGAAATTTTTGGATTAATTAATGGAGAAGATGATATAGAATTGTCTAGTTCAGAAATAGAAGTTTTGCTTGATAGAATGGGACATAATCAAGGAAACCCTAACCACTTACTGAAGAAAAGTTTTTCTATAGAATATAAGTTCTTACCAGATGTGGTTGGGAATGTAATCCTGGGAAAACACCCTGCCCATAATTATATTATCAGGTATCAATTCCTATTAATGTGTGCTCTGGTGGACCAGAAAAATGTTAACTAGGGGACCATTTTATTTGATTCCATTAAAAAGAATATCAATAAGAAAGATGTTAGTTATGAGAGAATTCTGGGTATTTTCCTCCAAAACAAATGTCCAGAGGTTCTGGTATCTCAAACAGTTCATATAAATGCCTCCAAGAGGATTACCTCTGCATTGTTGGAAAGTGGGGCAGGGTGATTCAGAATCCATCTAGGGTTGAATCCTCTAGGGTTGCTTCTGAAATCACCAGGGCTGTTCGAGGCACTCTCCCAACCCCAGCAAAGGTTTTTGCCCCTCTTATTTCTTCTCCTCTACCATCTCCACACCATTCACCTAGGCAACCATCTCTACCTACTCAACAGCCTGTTTTATTTGAAGCTATTCAATCTTCAGCGTTCACTACCAATTCACCAGTTCCACAGTCACCTCATCAGTCACCACCTTCATCTCCACTTCTTTCATCTGCACCTCACTTCTCTCTACTTAATTCATCTCCACCTCTTTCATCTCCACAGTAATTATCTCCACCTCACTCATCAATCCAGGAGATAGTTCATGATGTCATTCCCCCTATCATTAATCTTACTTATATACCACAGTCAACTTCTCTATGTCCAAACTGTGCTAACATCTCTGCCCCTTCTACTTCCATTCCTTCTACTCAAATTCCATCCTCTACATCTGCTCAGCATCCTCCTGAGTATATTTATTTGTATTTCTCTTTCATTACTTCTAAACTTCTTGACATCATCACTCCCACACTCAAGAAGTTGTTAGATGAATCCTTAGCTCCTGTAGTAACTTCCATCTCAGCACTCTCCTCTAGGATTGACTCTCTTTAATCTGTCCCTTCTTTTGGGGGCCTAGATTCAGGTCTCCCTGGATCTAGGCAGGGGGAGATGTTTTATGAAGAAGCTCCTCATACTATAGTTCTAGTCAAAGCAATTACAGAAGCAGTTACAACAGCAGCAGTAACAATGGTTGTTGAAAGTCAGGATTCATTAATGCTTGAAGTTATTTCAGTTGAAGAAGCAGCAGAAGCAGCAGTTCCAGAAGTTATAACTGTTAGTAATGTTATTATTCATCATATAGTTAGCTTACTTTCTTTATTATCAGATTTTGACATTCTGCATGGTTCTATTTCTAGTTTACCAATTTTGGAAGAAAATCTTTCTAAAGCACTAGTTTGCTATACTGCTCATGTTGATCCCATTACTTTTGAACAGCTTAGATATAGTTTCAAAGTTGTTTCTACTAGTATTACTCCAATCCCTCAGCCAATAACTGTTGATAATATAGTAGATGTTATGGAGCAGGCTTGTTCCCCTCCCACTTTTGCATTGGATGAATCCCCTATGCCAAATTTTGATGATCTTCTTAATGAAGATATGGAAGTGGCAGTTGTTATAGATAATGTTTATACACAGCAAGAGGATTAACTTGATGATCACACTAATATATATGAACAGATAGATGATTATATGATCAGCCAGAAGAACAGTCAGATGTAGATACAAATTTTGATGGGTCAGATGACTCTAGCTCTAAGAAAAGAAAGTTAAAGAAGAAGGCCTCAGTTAAGGCTGCTCCTTAACCTTCATCAACTGCAGATATTCTATACTGCATTTTGCATGGAATTCCTCTAACTCCAGATCTTACACACTGGATGAGGTATTCCAAGAATGAGCTGAAAATCAGGAAGAAAATGAAGGGATATCATTCTTCACCTCAAAAGCCTTGGAGAGGACCTCCTCCTCCTCCTCCTCCTCCAGCAGCAGGGTCAGCTGATACTGTCTCTTCTTCTCAGAGGTTTTGTTCACATCATCCTAGATCTTCTCAGGGCAGGCAGGATAAACGTACCAGGTTTGATTCTCACAGTAGCCAACAAAACATACAAATCAAAGCAGCAATTAATAACAATCAAGCCAAGAGAGGCCACCCTCTCCTGTATATGATCCAGTGTTGGATATAGTTTTTAGAATGGCAAGGTTTAATGAGCAAGTTGCAATTGCTCAGATTAAGAAAGCAAGGGCAGAAGGAAAGGACACCTCATAATTTACTACTATGTCCTCTCATAGAGAGCATGAACTTTAAAGATATCAGAAGAAAAGTTTGTTCAGTGTTGATAAGTACATGAGTCTGCATCCAGAGGCAGTTGTTCCAAGAACCACCTCCCTGAAAATCATAGGTTCTCAAGACCTAACATTGAGTAAAAGGGAATCTGAAGATCCAAACAGAAAGCTGATTTTCACCAAATCATATTCAGATTCTCCATCAGCAGCTCCTCAGAAAGACTCTTAATTTTGATTATAAGTTTTAAACTTTGTTGATGATTATGTACTCACAAAGCACTTTCTTTATATCTGCTGAAAATTTTACAATTCTGTAAGATTATTTTTGCTTTCTGTTTTTCTATTTTTGATAGTATCCTCACCCAAATAGGGGGAGATTGTTGGAACCCTACTACTGATTTGGGTTAGGATCACTATTATTTGTTTATGATGATTAGATTGACCCAACTTGTATAGACTAAGCGTCATAGGATTATTTTTAGGGTTGTTACTTCAGAAGAATTCCAGAGATGTGTAGTTCGACGAATGCAGAATAAAGGTCGATGAAAGTTGAGCTCAGTTCGACGAGCATCGAGCTCATTTTGACAAACTCAGAGTTCTAACTTTGAGTTTAGCTTGACGAACTCTGTGCTCCGTTCGATGAATGATGATCACAACTCAGAAGATCAGCTCGACGAACTCCAGGCTCAGCTCGACGAACTCCAGGCTCAGCTCGACGAACTACAGGCTCAGTTCGACGATCTCCAGGCTCAGTTTGTCGAATTCTTTGAAGTGTTCAGGCAGTGTTATTTACTGAATGCAGAATGATTACTAAAGCCTTATTACATCAGTTACAACTCTGATATTTAATGCTAAATATTCTAATTGAATATAGTCGTTTTAAGGTAGCATTAAATATGTATTTATCATAGAGTTTAATTCTAATTTAATTCTCAGGGCAGTTGTAATTCTCAGAGATTCTACGGGCATCTCAGAATGGTTTTAATTCAAATGTTTGAATTTTTCTCAGAGATAATAAATTCAGAAGATTGTTGCATCAAAGGGGTTACTGACTTAGTGACTTAGAGACATACAAGTTTGTGAAAAACAGAGTTCATTCTGCCTGAGACTCTGCAAGAGACAACACATTTGACATCTGTCTGAAAGCTCTACTGGAGAGGAACAACATTCTTGAAGGCATACACCCTGAAGAAAAGCTCTTCTCCCTTAATCACAATTTCTACTCAACTCAGGGGGAGCTTTTTGCATTGTCAATCCACTTAGTCTTCTCAGAGTTATTTGAAAGAGAAGACAACATCTAAACTTATTTCCTAAACTGTGTACAGTGTTATAACTCCCTTCAAAAGTTAACCTCTTGGTTCATAAGTCACCTGATCAAAAGACTTAGCTTGGTTTTTGGGCACCTGATCAAAAGCTCAAAGGGTTGCTAGATCTCACTTAGAAAATAGATCTTCTTGTAGCAGGGCACCTGATCAAAAACCTGTACTAGATTCTTACCAGGGGGTAGAATAGAAGACGTACCCAGAATTATTGGGGAACTACTATAAAAATTCCTTTTGTCGTCTGTGTTTGATTTCCTTTTTATTCTTATACTGTGGATTTTATCTATATATATATCACCTATTTTCTAAACAGCTCTTAAATAAAATCAAAGTTTTTAATATACACGATTCACCCCATTCTAGTGTAAAGTAGATCTATCCCTCACTTTCAGTATGCCAAGTTAAGTATGTGCGAGTTTTGGTTACCTTAGGTGTCCTTTTTTGTTCATGTTGTGAATAAGGATGGAATTTTAGTTGACCCAGAAAATATGGCCGTTGTCATGGATTGGAAAAGACCTACCACACCTAAAGAGATAAGAAGTTTTCTATGGTTGGCAGGCTATTATAGAAGGTTTGTAGAAGGATTCTCTGCGTTGTTTTCACCTTTGACTAAACCTACGCAGAAGAATGCAGCATTTGTGTGGAGCGATGAGTGAGAAGAAGCCTTTCAGGAGTTAAAAAGGAGATTGTGCACTGCTCCAGTATTTTCTTTGCCTATCGAAGGAATGGAGTATGCTATTTAAGTGGATGCAATACACATCGGGCTTGGATGTATCCTGATGTAAGAAGAAAAAGTGAATGTGTATGGGTCGAGGCAATTAAATATTCATGAAATGAACTACCCTAGTCATGACTTGGAGTTTGCGGTAGTGATTTATGTCTTGAAGTTTTGGAGACATTTGTTTTATGACGTGTTATATAAGATTTACCCAGACCATAAGAGCTTGAAGTATGTCTTCACTCCCAAGGAGTTGAATTTGCGCCGGCGTAGATGGTTAGAGTATGTCGTGGATTATGATGTGGAAATTCTATATCATCCGGGCTAAGCTAATGTAGTAGTCGGCACCTTGAGTAGGAAGACTGCGCAGATCTTTAACCTTTCTGTAGAATCCTTGGTGGAAGAGTTTTTATTAATCAACACCTCTGTAGGAAGTAGCGATTTGCCAAACACCCTGGAAGTGGCAGAGCCTTCATGGATTATGCTTACAAGGCTTCATCAAAAGGACGACACTTATTTAAAGCATATTTGTAGTAGATCCGAAAAAGGGGAATTGCCAAACTTTTCAATTGATGATGCGGGTACCCTGAAGTACTGCGGTAGATATTGTATTCCCGATGTTGAGGATATTCAAGCAAAGTTGTGTAGTGAGGCGCAAGGTTCTAGTGTTTCCTACCACCCTGGTTCTACAAAGATGTATAGAGAATTGAAAAAGATCGTTTGGTGCTATGAGATGAAGAACGATATAGCCAAGTTTGTGTCTAAGTGTTTTACATACAAGTATGTTAATGCAGATCATAGACGGCCTGGTAGCAAGCTGATGTCTTTGGATATTCTAAGTTGGAAGTGGGAGAGCATTTCTATAGAATTTATTACCGGTCTGCTGAGATCTCCCCGAGGATATGATTCTATGTTGGTCATTGTTGATAAATTGATGAAGTGTGCTCACTTCGCGCCATTCAAGATTGATTACTCCATGAAGAAGATAGTATATTTGTATTTGGAAAAGGTCATTAGATTGCATGGAGTGCCGATAAGTATGGTATCAAATCGAGATTCCAGGTTTTCGTCTCGCTTTTGGAAAAGTTTGCAGGAAGGGTTAGGTACGGATCTCAGATATTAAGCTGCTTATCATCTACAGACCAATGGTCAGACTGAGAGAGTTAATTAGATTTTGGAAGATACGATCAGATGTTACATCTGGGACCACAGAGGGGTGTGGGACGAGTGGCTTAGATTGTTGGAATATTTCAATAATAATAGTTATCAGGAAAGTTTGCATATGACCCCCTTTGAGACTTTGTATGGGAGGTGTTGTCGAACCCCCGTATTTTGGGCTAAAGTTGGTGAAAGAAAGACCATTGTTGGGTCCAAAATCTTTGGAAGAAATGAGTACCTCTGTATTTCATATTTAAGAGAAGCTTCGTATAGCTTAGGAGCGTTATGAGAAGAATGCTAATCGACAAAGGGTTTATCTGGAATTTGTAGTTTGGGACATAGTATTTCTCAAAGTTTCTCCGATGGCAAGCGTTAAGAGGTTTGGAAGGAACCACAAGTTGGATCCCAGGTATCTGGGACCTTTCCAGGTTGTTGAACGCTTCAAAGTGTCAGCTTATAGGATGGATTTGCCCACTAATTTTCCAGGTGTGCACGATGTGTTTCATGTGATCTAGTTGCGGAAATGTGTGCATAGTGACCGGCATGTCCTTGAATTGGTGCCCCAGTTACAGCCTAATCTTTCTTATGTCGAGGTTCCTGTTCGCATCCTACATACTCAGGATCAGGTATTACAATGGAAGACAATACCCATGATCATTGTTCTTTGGCGAAAGCAAGATGTTGAGAGCGCAACTTAGGGGTTGGAGTCAGCTATAAGAGAGGATCATCCTCATTTGTTCTCCTAGTTCTTTTCGTAAGTGTTTCTATTCGATAACCTTTGTTTATTTTCTTTCTGTAGTAGATTCGATTTTGCATCAAGTTTCTGGATGAAACTTTCTTTTAGGGGAATGGTTGTAACTCTCCTAATCTTGCGATGTTTATTTTAAATTTCTGTAGTGACGTAATAATGATGTTAGGGCATTACATTGACACGTAGTTAACGGGCGCCGTTGTTGGAGCGCGATTTTTCTCATCGGAATCCGAAGTTTTGACTCGGTGATTTTAGTAGGTTGATGTTGGTTGTAACTTCGGGGAATTTTAACCCAAGTTTGCTTTGTCGGATCCTCATTTCGATTTCACCATTGGTTTTGTAGCATCAACATTTAGCATTGGTGCGAATTTCATGGAAAACCGAGATGGTTCGTGTTTTTCAATCGTTTGGACGTTAGGTAATTATAATTATAATTATAATATTATATATATATAAATACTTATATGAACAAATCGACGAAACCCTATTCATCATCTCTCCCAAGCTGTCGGACTGAATCGCAGAAGAAAGAAAACGACGGACATCGTGAAGCCTTCGGCCACCGACTATAGCAGTTCTGGTGCTAGGAATCATCGTCGGAGGGTAGATTCAGAAAGCTCTCACCGGGAGCTTTGCTTGCACTGTGAGTTTTCCCAGTTTCTTGGATTTTTGGCGTTAGGGTTTTTTAACTTAACACTGGTTTGCCCCGAAAAGTTTCAGGAAACATTGCCTAGGAGTTCTTGCAGCTGATCCTTGGAGCAGAGCGTTCGTGACGCAGGATTTCGGAAACTTTGAGGCAAGTTGTGATTTCATTCTTCTTGCTAGTTCTTGTTCAATTTTTCCCCCTCTTGAATTTCCTCCTTAGAATGTAGGTGTAGTGTAGAGTAAAATTCATTAAATATGTAGGAGATAGCCTGAGTAAAATTCGTCGAGTATGAGGGAACAGGACTGAATAAAATTCGTTAAGTATGGGATTTAGTCTGAGTAAAATTTCGTCGAATATCAGTATTAGGTCAACCATTTCGTTGAGTGATTTTGGCATCGAGGGAAGTCTTTTTCATCGAGTATGATTCGTCGAGTGTTGTGGCGTCGAATTTGTCGAGTGAAACTAGTTCGAGTCGAGAGAAGACTTTTTCGTCGAGTGGTTTTGGCATCGAGTTCATCGAGTATTGGTAGTTTTGGCATCGAGTGAAGTCTAATTCATTTTGTATTCTCAATGAATTCGTCGAGGGTGGTCTAGGCATCAGATGAGTAAAGTGATCCGGTGACCAAGTTTTTTTCATCGAATATCGTTGAGTATTAAATTTTGCCAAGTTAATTTCGTCGAGTTTTGCCTTAAGGTAATGGAAAATCGTCAAGTATTATCGACGAAATCCTCGGGTACTTAGAGTATTATGCATCGATTCGCCGAGTATCGAAGTAAGATCTGGTTGATTCGTCAAGTATCACTAGGTTTATTTTTATTACACTAAGTAGAATTTGTCGAGTGTCTCTTGGATTCGTCGAGTATATTCGACGAATCAGTGTGGACTCAGGATTTTCTCACCGAATTAGGTCTGATTCGTCGAGTATTGATTTCGATGAGTTTTCGAGATTTTCCTTCCTCTTTGTCATTGAGGAAGTCTGTGATAGGCTCAGGTTTTATCGATGTATTGGATGTGAATGTGTGGCTAGTTTGGCAGTGGATAAAGGACCACCAACTTGATGCCAGTTCGTGAATCACTACACATGGTGGCTGGTGATTTTCTTTTGGACTGTTGGGTTGTGTTGGACAATGTGGCCATCAACACAGTGCCTTTTTGAGATGTTTGGTCTGATGGTTCATGTGGGACAATATTCCACCGACTCAGTACTGTTTTTACCAAGTGCTAATGATTCACGTGTTTAGAGATGTCCAGTCTCTTTCTTTTATTATATAGACATATGTTATTATGCTTACTCATGCATATCTTATCGAAGCATCGCTTCATTTTGCACTTGGTGAAACTTATCTTATTACACTGTCTAAGAATTCTTCTTTGCTTATTATAGCATGACTTATTTGTTGTGATTTGATAGATATTTTCCATTTTGGGTTGGTAAAACTTGACTCCTCCCGTATATCATTTTTCTATTGATCTTTGATCGCCACTTGTATATTCTTGCTGAGGTATTGTTTTATTTAGAATGCCTCAGGCTCGGAGCAGTAGTTGGTGGTGTAGCTAGAGTTGGTATTTTTGGGTGTTCTGCAATTTTTGTAGTGATTCTCTCCTCACTATTGTGAGGTAGTTTTGTTATTTTGTTTTTATTTCGGACATGCATGATGTTTGGTGGGTTCGTGTCAGCTTGATTATGCCCACCAGAGATTATTGTTGGATGTTGGTTTATTTTCTAGCTACTATTCTATTCCTAGATTGTTTATTGAATTAACTTGCTCTCTTGGATGGATTTATGCTAGGATTGCATGTTAGTTATTTTCATGGTATAAAAACATCATTATGCTTACCTCATACTCATGATATCCTTTTAACCCCCAAAGTAATTATATTTTAACGAATGTAAAAGTCATTCCAATACTTATATTAAATCTATAGGTATGCATAACATGAGTTGTCGTTTTGGATGTTTCTGCTCATGTAGGATAAAAATCAAGCTAAATAAAGTATTTTCTACGGCGTATATTTATATTTTTTTTTCCATGGACTACATGATCCACCGCGCTGAGGGATACATCCATCCAAATTTAATCTAAGTTTTCTCCGTAACAAACTTGAGAATTTCACAAAGAATATTAGGAGTAGTTCCTTGGCAAAGCGTCTGTAGTTATCCCATGCATGGAGTGGCATCACAACACATGTTTTCTATTACCCTGATATAATGATTTATATTAAGAAAATGCGGGTTGTGATAATGGGGATGTCATATTGAAAGGGGCCTTACTCTCCCCTGGATGTGAGGTCTTCTCTGCAGGAAGATCCTTGGTTCTCACCTAGGGGACTTATTTCTCTAATCATTTCTTTGAGCCAAGGTAGATCCGGACAGAGTGACCATGTCACGGCCCCTGTTGGGCATTTAGTGCAACCAGAGGGACTGGTCGTAGAGTGGGAATAGGCAGGTGTTTGCCGAAGGTAGTCGGTAGTGGAGATGCGAGAAGAGGGCAATGGTCAGTCAGTCGACAATTAAGAAAAGTAAGTATCTTGAGTCAGCTTTGACTGTATAGAGGCCTAAGACCCAGCGAAGTTCGGGGCAGTGGGAGACGTCGGCAGAAGGGGATGAGAAGATTCAAGCGCGGACTATTCAAGAATATCGCCCAGCCCGATATCGTCAAGGAGATGTTGGGTTTGAGCAAGGATTTCAAGATTGTTGCCTAGACTGATGACATCCGTAGAGCTGGGAGGAGGGTTCTTATTCCTAGATGCAAGCGACTTATTATTATTTAGTTTCTTCTTCGACAGAGGGAGATCAATGACTTCATAACCATCCCGCAGCATCTTTGACTTCTTTGGTTCTAAGAAGCCCGATAAAGCAGCAATTCTCACATTGTAGACTTCCTTGACAGATTGTGACATCGTGTGCAAGTTAAGGTGTGCCTCAAAGATGAGCCACCCCACCCCTATATAGGGTTCAGCAGGAATCTATTGGTCACAAATAGTTCAGATACTCTCCAGATGTAGCGCGTTGAATACATGTTGGATGTTTCCTTCCAAAATCACAAGTCACTCGCAAAAAGTGAGGATTGTGTATAACCCATATTCGTCGAGGGTGAACCCACTCAGAGCCAGTTAGTAAAAAGTCAAAGTCAACAGGTCAAGGCAGAGGTCAAAGTCAGCATTCAAGAAAGTTGAAGGCTTGGGCGAGTATGGAGAGCTCTCCTCGCATACTTGCCAGGTAGACGACTAGTGCAGCAGCACGCACAAGTGGGCGAGTTCCCCCTGAAGTCACCTAGTCTCCGGTGAGGGGTTAGGCTATAAATAAGCCCCTCCCCCCTTGGTTTTCCAATGAATAGGACCCCTGGGCTATAAGGATTTGGACTTCAGAATCTCACAAAAGACGTTGACCACCACTTTTTCTAGACACTTAATTGGGCTTTGAGATCCTGCTATGAGGACATAAGCCGCAAGATAGTGATCATCCATTTGGTCGCCATCTAGAGATAGTCTCCATCTAGTTTCAACCTTGTACCCTGCTCATCCATCTTTGGTTATGGAGGGGAATCATGTTTCATCCATCCAGGTATGTGGTGGGACGTCCCTACCATGGCACCTGGGGTCCTTCAAGTTTTTCCTTCCATTTATGTGTTCTAGTCTGCTAAGCCATCAAGCATGGCCACTAAACTCATTACCTTAGGCTGCATTTATCCAAATTTTCGGAGTAGAAATTTCTTGGCTTCAACACATTGGTGCGGTGAGCGTGGATCGTAGCCAAGGAAGAAATTTTTGCGAGTATAAGAGATGACAGATGCAGGCGAGAATGGAAAGATAATCGGCAACTCGGCGAGAGGAGGAGGCTATGTGACCGTAGTAGTTTCCGAGGAATTCATACAAAGTTTTGAGGGGACCATTCAAACAAGGTTCCTTCCTTGCCTAAATGTCAAGACAACCTCATCTCATCACGTGACACCATCAGAGGAAGAGCCCTGCACCCAAATGACATGGAAAGGAGCATGTCGCGGAAGAGCCGGAGCGACTAGTACAGTTGTAGTTCTGCGTGGAAAGCTATCAGGGCATCAGATTTCGAGATGTGGAGAACCCGGTGAGATTCCAGGATACTAGGCAGGGTGGCAAATATTGAGGTGATACTCACCAGTTCAAGATCCATCATTCTAGAGGAGGGAGGAGCCATTTCTGCGATGAAATGCTAGCATCCCCCATTCCAGAATGCTTCAAAAAGCCATCCCTGAGCTACTATTCTTGAAGAGATGGCCCATTCAGGCATGTCTAGTGGTTTGAGGATGTGATGTCCATCCACAAAATGATGGATGCATTCAAGTGCAGGTTCTTCTCCATCAACTTAGATGGGAAGGCCAGGGATTGGTTTAACTAGTTGCCCGGAGGTTCTAATTACTACTTCAAGGATCTCTGTCGAGGTTTGATGGCGAGGTTTGTAATGTCGAATAAGAGGAAGAATAAGGCAACTGATCTTTTCCTCATCAAGCAAGGAAATCAAGAGAGACTTGGTCGGTACATCGATCGATTTTAGGAAGAAGTTCTCAGCATCGTGGAGGTGGATGGCTTCACCTTACAGCTATCCCTGACATTCATCCTAAAGCAAGGTCTCTTTAGTATAGAGATCGACTCGAACTCCCTGTTATTCTATAAGGACTTGATCGAAAGGGCCAACAAGCTCAACCAAGAGGGCGAGTTCTGTAACGCCCCAAAACTCAAAAGAGCGACGGGGGACGTTTTGGGCCAGTTTTGGGTGCTGGCTGCAAGCACACGGCCTAGGACACGGGCGTGTCCCAGGGCAGGTTAGGCTTGTGTCGACACTCAGCCGGCGAAGTCGACATTTTGTTCTCGACATTGTGTCGAGACTGGGCACACGGCCTGCGACACGGGCGTGTCGCAGGGCGTGTCGACCCGTGTCGACACTCAGCCTGCGAAGTCGACACTGCGCTCGACAAAGTGTCGATACATGGCACACGGCCTGCGACACGGGCGTGTCACAGGGCGTGTCGACCCGTGTCGACACTCGTCGTGGGGAGTCGATGAATTTTGCTCGACGATGTGTCGAGTGAAGGCACACGGCCTAGGATACGGGCGTGTCCAAGGCCGTGTCGTGAGGTCGACGATCTTTGCTCGACGAAGTGTCGAGTGTCGAGACCGTGTACACGGCCTGGAGCCCAGGCATGTTGAGGTAGACACGGGAAAGGACACGGGCATGTCCTAGAACCCGTGCAGTTCTCGGGTTGTTTTCGGGAGAAATCGATGGGGGTACACGGCCGGCCACACGGCCGTGTCAGGTGGAACACGGGCGTGTCAGGTCGAACACGGGCGTGTTCGATGCCCGTGTGTTGTTCCAGGTGAGTCGATTTTGATGGCGAATGAGGCACATGGCCCTGGACACGGGCGTGTGCTAGGCCGTGTTCAGTCCAGATTGGGCATTTCAGTCCCGAATCAAAGATGTTCGTTTCTTTATTTTGGGATCCAATGGCTGGGGGTTGTTCCTGATGAGATATACCCGGGATTGGACTTAGAAACCCTCACTTTTCATGAGTGGTTATCTTTCTAAAGCTTAGAGAGAGAGGATAGCCAAGGAAGGAAGAAGAAGCTAGATCCGGACATTGGAGGAGCTTCGAAGCTCCGAATCGCGAGGCGACTCCGGATCCACGGAGGCAAAGCTAGTGCGGTGCTTTTCATCCGCTTACTTTTCCATGGCGCCAAAGAAGAACAGAAGGGTAGCGATTCTCTTCTTGAGCATGAGTAGCTCTCCTTCTTTGCATAGGAAGCCCGCTCTCGCGAGTTTGCGGTGAGTTGGAGGCGTTCCTTCGGGTAGATATGTGAAGTCCCCATTGTTTAGAGTCCGTAAGTGAGAACGGACATATGCATGATGTGTGAAGCCTACCCGTACATTTTGGTCTGGATCGGTGATGTTGCATTGCATAATGCCGGAGAAGACTCCGTGCTATTGGTTGTTTTTCGGGTTTTCTACACGGTAGATTGCAACAGGGAGCCTTGGGGATTAACCCAAAGGTGCACCCGGAAAACTGGGCGGATGCGTGATCTTGCCAACATGGAGGCCTGAGAGCCAACTTGAACATGACCGGGTTATGTGAAATGTGTGACGAAAATGGGACTCGGGAGAAGTTTGACCCGCGCAAATGGCTTAAATTGTCGTTGCGATGTGAGCACGGGTTAGATGGAACCGTACCCACTTCTATGTCATTCGGGTTAAAGAGACCTAAAGTTACGTGGCACTTGCCATTGGCATAGATGAGGGTCTTCGGCGGTCTATGGCTTAAATTGACGTGACCCATGCAAGGAAGACAAAAATGCTCATAGGTTTGGCCGTCATAGTGGCGGTGGTGAGTCCGGAATGTCTATGGCTTTAATTGACGTGACATCGACCGGTTCACCGAGAATGTGCCCTGAGAGCACGGGGTGTGTGGCCGTGCGAGCCAACGTTTGTGATGAAATGAACATATTTGTTGCTCGCTTATGCTAATGAAATGCAGGGAAGGAGCATCGCCGCCCCGAGCTGGGTGCGGGATCGTTATAATTTGGTCAGCATTGCTGACCGCTGCTTTGTTTTGCCACCGTGCGGTGGTTTGTTGCTTGCAGGTGCTGCTGGACCGAGCGGTCAATAGCAGGCTAAAGCCCAATTTGCGAAGCCGGCCCCCGAAGGCCTAATTGGAGTGTTTACTGTTTTATTCATGTATGACCGGCCTGCGTGCCGTGGTTTGTAAAACATGTAATATGAAGTGAATAATTTTGTAAGGCCTTAAGGCTTGTACTGGTGTATGTATAACATTCCTATTTGGTATTAGTGGACATTCATGCTTTAGTGCTAGGTTCTTTATTGCAACGTATCTAAACTGTTTCCGCTAGAATGCTCTGTGTAGGACGTTATGATTGGTTGGATGGTTTCCATGAGTAACCACCTAGTCTGTCTGTATTATATGGCGTCGGGCCCCGGCCGGACCTACTGCTATATGCTATGCGACGGATAGGGGGTGTTACAAGTTCCCATTGAAGTCGCCTTGTCTCCAGTGGGGGTTTAGTCTATTAATAAGACCCCCTAGTTTTCCTAAAAATAAGACCCTAAGTATACAAGGATTTGGACTTCGAAATCTCGCAAGTGATCTCGACCACTCCTTTTTCTAGACTCTTAGTTGGGCTTTTGGACCCTGCTATCATGGACATAAGAGACAAGATAGTGATCATCCCCTTGGTCTCTAGATAGATATAATCACCAGTTAATGTCCACCTTGTACCCATCTCGACCATCTTTGGTTGTGTATGGGAAACTTCTTTCAAGAATTAGGGTATGTGGTGGGACCTCCCTACCTTGGCGACTTGGGTCCTTCTAGTTTTTCCTTTTATTTCTTCATTCCAGTCTGTTAAGCCGTCGAGATCGACCGATGGACCGGTAATCTTAGGCTGCATTGATCCAAATTTTTGGTGTAGGAAGTTTCTCAGCTTCAATAACACGGATCGCCAATTTTAGAGAAATGATGACCCTACTCTCGGGCCTATGAAAGGCTCGCCCGGGGGAAACGGGTGGCCAAACAAGCTCTGTGGCACAACGATGTCAGCGGCCATGGTTGCGGCCTCCCTAACCACCTCATGCTGGGCGGCCAAAAGGGCTGTTAGTAAAGCCCCTAAATGCCTGTAACACCCCCATCTATCTTGAAGAATATAACAGAAGGTCCAGCCGGGGCCCCTTGCCATATTCCACGGACAGTTAGCGGAGTCACGCATTGATTCCAAAACCATATACGTGTCCTAACTCAGAGTTGCATTCTAGCAGAAGAAGTAAGATTAACTTAGAACCCAATACCAGGAATGTCCACTAACAACACCATAGGAATGATATATATATATATATAATACACAAAGTATTTTGGCCTTAAGACCATACAAATTGTTCTTCATATCAAAACTGTCTTACAAACATTGGCACACGGGCCATCCACACATGAAAATAGTAAAACACGATTTGCTTAGCTTTTGAGGGCCGTTATAGCTCAAAGTGGCTTCAGCCCGCTACTTCCCGCTCGGCTCTCTTGTACCTACATAGGGATAATCCACCAAGAGGTGATATAATAAGGTAATGGTTAGCTTTAGCTGACCAAATTATAATGACCTCACCCCTCAATCAAGGTAGCAGTGCTCCATCCATTCATGTATACATCATGTATACATGTAATGGCATCAGACCATAAAATTTAAGCACAATTCACTACAGATGTTAGCACGCACCGCCACATGCTCTGTGTACCCTGGGCACATTATCGGTGTACCGGAAACCCTGCCCCACCACCATACTTAGTGACGGTTCAACTTTTGTTTGAGCATTACAAGTCATTCCAGCCTGAAGCCCAATAGTATCACCTATGGCTACAAAGAATTCAAAGGCATTCTCCAAGATTCACTTCAGTGACTCACACCATGTCGATCGCCTTAGGGTTGGGTACAGTTCAGCCACAGCCCGTTGCTCAAATCGTAGGGCACAACAAACCATGATGCGGGTCAGCCTCCTCTTGCTCAATCATACAATACATAATCGCATTATGTTCCAAGGATGGCACTTACGACCACCATAGCCAGCACTTTAAGCTCACAACTCTCTGGGAGCTACCGCTAGCATTATCACTACTCTCGAGCTATAGGGGACAGAACAACATATCTTCCTCAAATCTGGATGTTTTCTAGTGACCACTCCAGTAATCTTGTTACAGCAACCTGCACCCCACATGACTATGTAAACTACACGTTTAACCACAGAGTCTTCTCCGACATACAAACAAAAGATAACAATCACCAATCTATACCAACCTATCTAGATGGACTTATCACAACATGCATATTTCATACTTTGATTCTGGATTCTATATGCAGTTTCTACCAGGGATACCACTGATCAACCAATTGGTAACTCTGCGTTCTTCACCAATTGGTGAGGGTTTCCATTTATATGCCAACATAAGGACTTCACATGTATAAGTAGGAAGATTGTTACCTTTGTCGATCGCTTAGGAGCCATGAAATCACAGCTGATCTAGATGGAAATGGTCATAACACATTCCTCTCCGCAGAACTGGCTCTCGCTCATAAATCAAACCACAAGAACGCTCTCACAGCTTCCCTTTAGGGCTTGATCAGCCTTTCCCTTACTATCCTATCCTTCTCCAGCCTTTTTCCATCTCATGGTCCAAGAGGGAGAGAGAGAAAGAGAGAAAATAAGAGAGAATTCTCATCTCAAGCTTTTATCAAAAAGCTACTGTTGTGTGGTACCATACTACCGCCGCACGATAAGTTAGGTGGTGGCCACTTGGCCCAATCGGCGATGTTCTGCCGCTCAAAAACCACCTCAACCTTATCTAACACATGGCACACTACCTCCAACATGACCTCTACCATCTGGCAGTACCGTACATAGACAATGGTTGAATTAATTGGCTACCACCGTGCGGTATCACACTACTGCCGAGCGGTACCTTTCAGAGATGCTAGTTATTTAAATAAGCTGGGTACCGCCAGTGCTAGGTCTACCATCTGGCGGTAACCTCTAGTGACTAACTTCTTGTTGTTTTCTGAAAATTTGGGGCATTACACTGCCCGTACGCCGGGTAGCTGAAGGTAGAGAATGGCTCTTCGAGGCCAGATGAGCCCCCAGCCGCTCGTACGCCGGGCGAACAGAGGGAGTGGGTAGGGGGGGTCGGTCGTCCCTTGAGGATGGTGAAAATGCCTGTTGGAGCATGCATTCCGCATCTCTTGGTTTGAGAATAATAAATATCGTGATGTATTTGATTTACTATTTTGTGTTTTTATATTGTGCAGGTTGTACATGTTAAATGAGAGTAGGACTGGTGAATCATCAAAAAGGGATTTTTTCTATTTGCCTTGATTTCTAGAGTTATAAAAATAAAATATTTTTGTATTCATTTTCTAATGAAATAAAATGATATTTCTTTTTGTCTCATTATCTTGATTTTATTTTCATGTTATAAATTTTTTTGAAATATATAGTTCAAAAGTTTAATGAAAAATATATTGCAAGGTTCATTTTTGTTGAATATAAATTCTTGAATTAAGTATTCATGAACTAGCGCCCGACGGTAACACTTAATGATGGAAGTAGTGAAAAAAATATTAAATTCTGCCTTTTTCTAATAGTAATCTTCAATATAATATTTTCTGATTTATAAAAATATTATTTTCTATAAAATATTTTGAAACTTCATTAATTAACTTTAATATTTTTATTTAAGAATTAAATTCCATAAAGCCCTTATTCACCCCACTTCAAGTTATTCTGAAACGGCTTCACAACCAGGAATAATGGCGCTCCATGTTCTAGGAACCACTAGAGGGGATAATTTTCAATTTAATGACAAATCTTTATCACCACCTTTATTTATGGGTGAAAATTATAAAGATTGGAAAAAGTTTTAATGGAAAAATTTTTTAAGCCCTTAAATATTGAAGTTTGGAATATTACAATTAAAGAGCCCCCAATTAGTTTAAATATAAATAAAAAAGTTTTAAATGCTAAATCATTAAATAGTTTTTTTGTGCACTAGCTCAAAATATTTTCAAACTTATTTAGACATTTCCTACTACTTATAAAGTTTGGAAATATCTTGAGAATTCTTATAGTTTTCCTTCCACGGATAATGAACAAGAGCAATTTCCTATGGATTCAAGAGAAGAAATCGATGAGGACTCATGTTTGGAGAAAGATCTATCAAATTCATCTAAGAAAGAAGAATGCAACATCACAATATTATATTCAAATGATGACAACACTTCAAGTAGAAGGGAAGATGAAATCTCATCAACGGAAGAGGGTGATGAAGATGTCAAAGAAACTATATGTTCAAATCATGCCTCATCCAAAATTATTGTAAGAAAATCTAATTCTACTCTTTTTATTACAAATTCTATTTCTACATATCACATAATTGAAATTGCTAAACGTAGAATTAAAAAATTGAAAAATGTTAATTCTAAATTACTTTTAAAAATAAAAGTTTAAAAGCAAGTGCTAATGTAGAATCAAATTTTGATGTGTCTAGTTCCCCCTCTTGCTCGTTAGTTAAAATGTTTACACCTTATATTGATTGTAATATATTGAAAGAAAAAGTCGAGTTATTTGAAAAAGAGCTTTCTTCTATAAAAGAACAACAACAACAGAGCCCATATAGTCCCCAATCATTAGGGGTATAGGCGGGAGAAGATTGGAAATAGACCTAACCTTTGTCACTATGCACATAGTGGCTTCTCTTAGAGGTAAAAGACCTAACCTTTGGCAATAAATGCACAAAGTGGCTGCTCACAAATACCACTAAAATAGTGGCCCCTATACTGTCACGTTTGCTGGGGAATCATGCCCTCAAATCAAAGCCAAATACATCAGAGTGAGCAAACCCAAGAATCCATTTCTATTTATGTGCACATAACCGTTCTTCCTTCATTCATCATCCAGAGCATTTTCTTCTTCTACACAAGAACAAATGAAAATTTATATTTAGAAAATTCTTTTTTGAAAAATAATTGTGCTATGTGCAAAAATTATAAAATTGAAACTAAAGAGATAGATGAAACATTTGAAGAATTAAGAAATAATTATAAAACTCATATTGATTCTATAGTCACCACTCTTAAAAATAGAACAATCGCCTATGCAAGATCTAGAGAAAATCTCAAGATGAAGAATAAAGAATTAAAAACTAAAATCAACTTGCTAAAGGATATTATAAGTAGAAATTCACAAAACATAAATCTACAATATCAAGTTAAATGCAAAAGCAAGTTGAATATAAATTTCAATATTTTGACAAAGAAAAACAAAGGAGTTGGAAAATATCAAATATTTGCAAATCAAATTTCAAATAATTATCAACATGATTTACAAAATCAATCCACTCCCAACATAAAATTAAATTAACACAAATTTCCAACACGTTCCTAAGAGACTTTATGTTAAGCAAGATAATTCTAACTTGAAAAAAACAATGTCAAAATTTTTAAATTCTCAATGCACTGGTTTTCAAACAATGTCAATATCAAGTTAAATTCAAAAGCAAGTTGAATATAAATTTCAATATTTTGACAAAGAAAAACAAAGGAGTTGGAAAATATCAAATATTTGCAAATCAAATTCCAAATAATTATCAACATGATTTACAAAATCAATCCACTCCCAACATAAAATTAAATTAACACAAATTTCCAAAAAAAATCACAATCCTAAGAGACCTTATGTTAAGCAACATAATTCTAACTTGAAAAAACAATGTCATATTTTCAAATTCTCAACGCACTGCTTTTATAACAAATATCATCACATGAAAACTGCAGATAAAAATAATTAAAATGGAAATTTGAAACATAAAAATGAAATTAAACCAAAGTGTGAATGGAGACCCGTAATTAAAAATTATACATTAGCTACTCTTGAAAGGGTCTATTCATTTTTTTCTCTCCACAAACCATATGCTTTATTTGGGTATCCAAATAAACCGTCACACTTGGTCCCCTTTGGATACCTAAATCACTTATTTGTTAGTATCCGATCATATTCGTGAAATAGAAACAAATCAAAATGAAATATACAAAACTCTACTTTACAATGTATTTAATATATGTTTTATTATTTCTGTTTATTTTAGATTTTCTTTCAGCCAATAAGTATTATGATCACTTTATATGTTTTGGGACATGAGTTGCACACATTAAGCCAACATTTTCTAATGAATCAAAATTGAATGAATTGGAACAACAAGTTATATTATTTTCAAGTGGCATATCTATCTTATTTTTTAGCTTTTATACTTATTAAATCCATTAACTACAGTGTAATTAAAAATGAGTTTTCAAATCCTTAATTGGTATTTTCATGACTATTGAAAGTCTTTTCTAAGGGTAGCTAAACTCCTAGAGGGGGGTGAATAGGTTTGTTTTGACTCTTTTTGTAACATTGAATTTATGAGCTTAGTGCGTGTTAATGTTAATGGTTAGCTTTCAAGAATACACAGCAACACACAAGAATTAAAGTGTTTTCCATATCTAAGGTACATCCACTTTCCCCTGTCTACCTATCTAGCAGTGTGCTAGATTCGTCGGACTTCTCCTATTTCCTCAGCTCCTTGAGCTTACACTTCAGATCCCTCAGGATCTTACACCTCAGAGTGAGACTCACTCCTATAACTCAGACTAAAGATATGTAACTCCTCCATCCGTCACATGGAATATAACGGTGGGTCCGTCCGGGGCCCCACGCCATATTTCATAGACAAACGGCGGAGTCACGTGTGGATATCAAAACCTCATTCTACTCGTACCCTAACTCAAAGCATTCTAGCACAGCATTTTAAGTTAGATGAACTCAGCACACCGAATGTCCACTAATATAAACTCCATATTTATATATAGAATAGGAATGTATACAACACACACACACACACACACACACACAAACACGGCCTTACGGCCTTACAAGTTGCTCTTTACAAATATATACAATTTCATACATCGGCACGCAGGCCGGCAACACATGAAATCCAAATATTCATCGTACGGCCTTCAAGGGCCTTCGCAGCAAGCCTTTATTCCGCTCAATTCAATTCAATCCACCAGCACCTGCAAATAATCATCCACCCCAAGAGCGGTAAACAAAGCAACGATCATCATTAGCTGATAACTTATAACGACCCTACCCCTTGCCCGGGGAAATGGTTTCTTCCCTGTATGCATTGCCATCATAACATCTATCAAGCTACCAATCACAACCATGCCACAAACGCCGGTATTCACCCGATGCTCCGTTCACTCAGGGAACCTGATTGGTGTACCGGATATACCCGTCGTCCACCGCCGATGGGAGGATTTTAACTTGTTGGTTGGCCGGTCCTAGTCCACCAATCCCGCAGGCTGGAGACATTTTGTCCATCCCACTCAGAGGTACTACCCTCATAGTAAACATGAGCAGATCGACCCACCCTAGTGGATTAGCAAACTGGGATTATCTGTGCTCCCCAGGCATTACCACCAATCGACCTCCCAACTAATATAGATCAACCCACCCTAGTGGTGTAGCAAGCTGGGTTTATCTCGCGCTCCCCAAGCGTTGCTAATAATTGACCTCTCAACACAACCAGGAGCTTTCGCAAAGCATCCAAGATCAACATCCATATATCCATACATCCATACAATAGAGTCTACACTCATAAACCTTACGTATCATCAAATCCACGGAGCCTTCTTCGGTTTAGCCATAACCATCACCAATCCAGACTAACCGTCTAGATGTGCTTCACATAGCATGCCTATGCTGTACTACACACTTCCGGCTCTAGATGCAGACTCAACCAAGGAATCACTTACGATATCCACCTCCTGGTGGAGGATTCCATGCATATGCATAAAGAAAGAACTTCGATTTCCAAGAAGGAGATCGTTACCCTTGAAGATTGCTTTGGAGCCATGACATAGCTGGATTGAAATCACCGCCTCCGCTTTGCCATCACGAATCCAAACTCGGATCTTGATTCCGCACTCCACAGCTCCTCCAGTAGCTGGTTTCCTCTTCCCTTCCCTCCTTCCCTTGATCTCTCTTTCTCTCTCTCTCTCTCTCTTTGAGAATGAGAAGAAGAAGAAATGAAATGAAGGCATTGATCCCTCATTCTTGGCCTTTTATCCACACGGAAGGGACCTGGACCTTTCGATCCAGGATAAGGAAAACAAATGGCCCTGATTTGCCCAAATATTGGCTGAACACGGCCTGAAACGCCATGTGACACGCCCGTGTCACAGGCTGACAATATTTGTGAACAGCAACTACCTGCAGCCATATATTCAGCTTCAACAGTTGAAGTTGACACAGATGTTTGTTTCTTGCAAAACCAAGAGACAAGTCTGTCACCAAGAAACTGACAAGTTCCACTGGTGCTTTTCCTGTCAATTCTGCATCCAGCATAATCAGCATCAGAAAATCCAGTTAAGTCAAATGCTGAATCTTTTAGATACCAGAGACCTAGATTTGGATAACTTTTAACATACCTGAGAATCATTTTTACTAATGTTAGGTGTGACTCTCTAGGGCTCACTTGGAATCTAGCATAGATGCATGTAGCAAACATTATGTCAGGTCTACTAGCTGTAAGGTACAATAAAGAGCCAATCATTGCTCTATATGTTGTCTGATCAACAGGTTTCTCATGTTCATCAGCATCCAGTACAGCATTGGTAGGCATAGGTGTTTTCATACAAGATGCTTCAGACATACCAAATTTCTTGACCAATTCTTTTGCATACTTGGTTTGAGAAATGAAGATGCCTTCAGCATGTTGTTTGACTTGCATTCTTAGAAAGAAGGATAGCTCACCCATGCTACTCATTTCAAATTTAGAATGCATTAGGTTGGAAAACCTTCTGCACAAATTTGAATCAGTAGAACCAAAGATAATATCATCTACATAAATCTGTACTAGTAGGGTATGGGACTTATGAGTTCTAATAAAAAGAGTTTGGTCTACTCTACCCCTTAAAAATTCATTTTTCAGGAGAAAGCATGCTAGGGTCTCATACCATGCTCTAGGAGCTTGCTTGAGACCATATAATGCTTTATTCAGCTTAAAAACATAATCAGGATGGGTTGGAGAGATAAAACCTGGAGGTTGTCTGACATAGACTTATTCCTTGATGTCTCCATTTAGAAAGGCACTCTTTACATCCATCTGGTATACTTTGAAACCCTTGTGTGCTACATATGCTAAGAAGATTCTGATGGCTTCCAATCTTGCAACCGGTGCAAAAGTCTGGTAATAATCTATGCCTTCTTCTTGAGAGTATCCTTGAGCAACTAGCCTTGCCTTGTTACTTACAATAACTCCTTGATCATCCAATTTGTTTCTGAACACCCACTTTGTTCCAACAATGGAGTGATCCTTAGGCCTTGACACTAGTTCCCAAACTTTGTTCCTTTCAAATTGATGCAACTCTTCTTGCATTGCAATGATCCAGTGTGGATCTTGCTCTGCATCTTGAATGGATTGAGATTCAATTTGAGATAGGAAGCAAGTGTGTAATAGGTTTTGGTTGACCTGATTTCTGGTTTGCACACCAGCTGAGATGTCTCCAATTACTTAGGAAATTGGATGGTCTCTTGATGTTACTAAATCAACAGGGGGTGTTGATTGTTCACCAACCTGTGTTGTTGTTTCCTATTGAGGTACAACAACTGGCTCTTCAAGAAGTTTCTCTTCATGATGTTGAATGTCTTCTTCATCTTCACTGCTTTCCTCTTTTTGAATGATTTGTAATCTATCCAAGTCTTCAGCAAGAGAATGTACCTGCAAAGGTTCTATGGTAGAAGTGTTCTTCTCCTTGAAAGACATGTTAGATTCATCAAAAGATATGTGAACAGATTCTTCAATTTTAAAAGATGATTTATTATATACCCTATAAGCCTTACTGATCATGGAGTATCCCAGAAACACTCCTTCATCAGCTTTAGCTTGAAATTTTGCTAAATACTTCTTGTCATTATTATGTATATAACAAATAGAACCAAAAATTTTAAAATAATCTATTTTAGGTTTCTTCTCTTTGAGTAATTCATCGGGAGTCTTGTCCTTTAGTTTATGTATTAAACTTCTGTTCAGCACATAGTTGGAGGTGTTCACTGCCTCTGCCCAAAAAGATAGAGCAAGGTGAGCATTTGACAACAATGTAGTGGCAGATTCAATAAGGGTTCTATTTTTCCTTTCAGCTACCTCATTTTGTTGAGGAGTTGTAGGAGCTGAGAAAGTGTGCTTGATCCCTTCACTTTGACAGAACTCTTGCATAAGAAGAGAATCCAACTCTGTCCCATGATCACTTCTGATCAGGGCAATGTGAGTATTGAACTCAATCTGTATGCATTTGAGAAACTCTGTCAAACACTTAAAGTTATCAGACTTCTTCCTCAGAAAGAACACCCATGTGAATCTAGAGAAGTCATCTACAACTACTAAAGTGTAAGATTTCCCTCCTAAGCTTTGTACTGTAATGGGTCCAAAAAGATCCATGTGTAACAGATACAAAATCCTAGGTGAATCACTCTTATTAAGTGACTTGAAACTATTTTTAGTTTGCTTGCCTAACTGACAAGCCCTGCATAGTCCTTCATTCTTGTAGGGGCCAGAAGGTAGTCCTCTAACAAGGTTGTCCTTGGATAGCCTAGCAATGGTTCTAAGGTTTAAATGTCCTAGTCTCTTATGCCATAAAACATTAGGTCTACAAACAGAATTAAACAGGCAAATATCTACTTCTGTTGAAAAAAAGTCTACCAAGTAAATGTTACCTTTCCTTTTACCTGTCAACACAGTTGTGTTGTCCTCTGACTTGATCTTGCATAAGGCTTTGCTGAAAGTCACCTGGTAGCCTTCATCACATAGCTGACTGATACTGATCAAATTGTGCTTCAGTCCTTCCACATAGGCTACCTTCTTGAATGTAACTGTGCAAATCTGGACTGCACCATATCCTTTAGTTTATCCAAAGTTTGAATCACCAAATATGACTTTGGGTCCAAGCTTGGCTTTAAAGGATGTGAGGTTGTCCATATTTCCTGTCATGTGCTTGGAGCACCCACTATCCAAATACCATTGTTGGTTTGATGTTGGATAGGTCTTCACCTGCACATAAAATAATTCATTTGTTTTTGACCCAGTTTACCTTGGGCCTAGGTTGATAACCTTTAAATTCAGAAATAAATGACATCCCTGGTTGACTCTTATAACCTTCAGGATGATATCTCCTTGGAGGTATTATCCATTCAGTATAAGGGTTAAAGCTTTGGGATGAAGGACCCCTAGGATTGGATTTTGATTTACCCTTGAAAGAATTTCCAAAGCTCTGATCTCTGTTCGACGATCGTGGAGCTGCGTTCGACGATCTTGGGTCAGATCGTCGAGCTCCGTTCGACGGTCGACTGTGGCAGAGTTCAGGAATTAGAGATCGACGACCTAAGTTCGACGATTTTGCCTGAGATCGTCGATCTGTGTTCGGCAATCGTCGAGCTCCGTTCGACGATTTCGGCTGGAACTTGGTTTTCTTAGGCAGATCAGAATTTTTCCTAGCTACCTCTACAACTCCCTTCCCTTTATCAGAAATAAACTTAATTGGGGTTGTTAGAACTATAGGTTGGCTGGATGAAGCACCCAAGCCCAGTGTACTATTAAATCTAGAGTTCACTGTGCTTGTGATGTCCATTAGCTTGATGCTTCTCCCATTAAGGGATTCTTCAAGCTTTTTGGCCTCTGACAGCTCACTTTTCAGTGAAGCTATCTGCTCCCTATAGCACTCCAACTCCTCAGACAGTTTGAGGTTTTCTGATTTTAAGGAACTGTGTTCAGACAATTGATTTCTGAGAGAGATAATTTCCTTCTCAGATTTTAATAAGTCTAAGCACAGTGCTTTAAATTCATACTTAAAGTCCTCAGAATTGAAATCAAATGAGTCGATTACCTGGTCTTCTTCAGGTTGAGTCTTTGAGTCTGACTCTAACTCTTCTGCATCTGAATTATGTTGATAGGCATTGATTGTCATCATGCAGAACACCTTCTCTTCAGCACCATCTTCATCATCACTTGAGCTGGATGAAGCTTTTGATTCCTCTTTAGTCTCACTCCAAGATTCAGCAACAAATCCCTTCCTTGTGTGTTTGTTCTTGCTTGAGGAGGGTTTGCATTGCTACTCTTCTTGAAGTCCTTATCTTTTCTTCTTTCTCTCTTATCCTTTCTGTCCTTGTTTTTATTCTCTGGACAGTCAAGCACAATGTGGCCTGGTTTCCTGCAACCAAAGCAGACAATTTCTTTATTGTTTGATTTATCATACCTTGGCTTGTCATGCTCTTTGTATGATCTCTTCCTGAAGTCCTTTCTGGCCATTTTGTAAAATCTTTTAGCCAGCAAACTAAGTAGCTCATCATTGCCTGGGATTTTATCTTCAGGCTGATCTTCAGTGGCTTTGAAAGCTATTGTCTTTTCCTTTCTTGTGGCTGGTGAGGCAGCCTTCTCCTCTTCTTCTCTGTTCTTAATGAGCAGCTCATAAGACTTGAGCTTGCCCAAGAGAGCTTCTGTTGTAATCTCATTCAGACTTCTGGCATCCTTGATTGGCCAGATTCTTGAGTCCCAAGTGCTTGAGAAGCACATTAGGATTTTGTCATTTAGCTCAGTCAATGAGATCTCCTTGTCCAAAGTTTTCAGCTCATTGACTATGAGACTGAGTCTGTTATACATTTCAGCTACTGACTCAGCTTCTCCTTTCTTGAAATTCTCATATTGGGATATGTGGTGGGATCTCCTGTCCTTTCTTTCATCAGCTGATCCTGAGATTATTTCAGAGAGCTTATCCTAGATTTCCTTTGCTGAATTACATTCAGCCACCTTTTGGAAAATATCATCAGACATGGTCTGGGCTAAGATATTCATAGCCTTTGCATCCGCTACTTTCCACTTCTTGATATCAGCATCTTTTCCTGATTGAGGTGGAACAACATTTGTGCTTGTGTTCTCTGGAGGTCTTGGACAAACTGTCAAAATAGAATTAAAAATGTCCTCATCAATAGAATTCATGTAGAGTCTAATCCTTGCCTTCCAAAGTGCAAACTTAGACAAATTACACACTGAAGGTCTGGTGCTAGAATAATCTTTGTTTTGGGCCATGATTTGTGAGGAAATAATTCTAATAACAAAATCAAAATAAGCAGATCTAACTATAGCAATCTTTGGGTTCAGGTGTTAGCCTGTGCAACCACCAAGGTGTGGTATGTTCAACCAACCTGGCTTTGATACCAATTGAAAGTGCGAGTTAGATCTGATATACTCTAGAGGGGGGGGGGTGAATAGAGTATGGTGCTTAAAAACATTTACAACAGTTGTTGTATTCTAAATGTGAATAGGGAAGCAAATAGTAAATCTAATCACAGAAACTATCTAATCACAGAGCAACCTAGTCACAAACCACAGTCAGAAACAGAAGAAAAACAAGCAACCAGAAGACACGAGGAGCTATAGTGGTTCCCCTAAACTTGGGTACATCCACTCTTCTACCACCCTAGGTAGGAATCCACTATAGGATGAGTTGATCAGGTGTCTTGGGCACCAATGAGCTTTTGATAAGGTGCTCAAAAACCAAACCAGATTTTTTGATCAGTTGTCTTGCCACCAATGAGCTTTTGATAAGGTGCTCAAAAACCAAACACAAACTTTTGAAGGGAGTTTGAAAAACCCTTTACAGAGGTGGGGATGAGAGAGTGATGGAAGTCTTCTCTTTCTCAAAGCAGCTGAGAAGACTATGTGGATATTGATGTTGTCAAAGCTCCCCCTGAGATCTGTAGTTGTTCAGGAAATGAAGCTTTGTAGTAGGGTGATAGGCCTTCAGAAAATAATCTCCAGCAAATGATGATTTCAGCAACAGCTAAAATGTGAGATGTCTGGAGTCTTGAATGATGATGGCCTTGAACACTTGAATCAAAAGAGATCTGAAGATTTCAGATGGTCGATCTCTTTTAGTGATGGTGTTCTTGTATGAATCCTTTGAGACAGAGAATGTTTGCAACTCTTTTTCTTTCTCTTGTGTGATTGTGGTTATGAGAGTTGTTGCAGAAGAAGATTTGCAGAGAATAAATATTGCAGAATATGTGCCTCTCCCTTGTTCTTCTTTTTTTTTGGTTCAAAAAAAAATCTAATCTTTTATTCTCTTGTTGATTGAACAGAAATGATCCACTGTCAAGATAGTCGTTGGCCTGTCATAAATGACTTCCTTAATTGCTTTTGTCTTCTGGGGGAAAGTCCAATGAAACATTCCTTGATAATTCCTTGAAACTTGCTCCAAAATAAATGAAAACGGCTACAAAATCTTCTGAATTAATTGTTGATAATAACTCCTTAACTGTTCTGAATTTGAATCTTGAAAGTCGTTGAACTCTTCAGAAAAACATCGAACTGAGCTCTACTATCGTCTAACTGAGCTCAGCGATTTGGACTTATACAGAAACACAGATCGTCGATCTGAGCTCAACTATCGTCGAACTGAGCTCAGAGATAGCGGAACAAACTGGAGTCAAGATCGTCGAACTGAGCTCGAAGATCGTCGAATGGAGTTCGACGATTTGTTGAAGTTGAGCTCAGCGATCGTCGAATGGAGTTCGACGATCCGTCGAAGTTGAGCTAAACGATCGTCGATAGGAGTTCGACGATTCGTCGTACTGAGCTCGACGAAATGACTTAGTCTCCAAACTGAAAAACCTTGGTCTTGAGGGCAGCTTCCAAACTAACTACTAACCCTTAGACCCAGTTCTAATTGACCTTTAGATCTATACAATGAGGTCAAAAACAGGTTTCCTAAAGATATAGTGATTGTTGGATCCCTAGTTGATTTGGGCTAGGTTCACTGACTTAGGATGTGACCCATCATGTATATTCTGGGTCAAGTTTTTTGTCTTAGAGTCTAGGACAGTCCTCTATCTCAACTTCAGATGGACCAGCCTTCTTCAAGACCATCAGGAACTCCGGATCTATCAGTTTTTCAGACTAATTATAATGAGTGCGACGTTCGTCGAACTCAGCTCAATGAAGGGAGCTCTGCGCTCGACGATCGTGAGACAATTCGCAGTGCTGAGCTCGACGAACTTTGTTCTTTGCTCGACGAACACCAGATTCTACTTCAAGCATTCTCAGGACTACTTTAGAATTTCTCTAAGTCCAGCTTCATGCTTCGGTCGACGAAGTATATTCTGAGCTCGACGAACTTGGACCTCAAGTTCACAGCTTCTCAAGTCGACTAATGCTAATCTCTACTCGACAATTTTTGTGCTCAGAGAATCTGTGTCGACACTTAGGGCTTGTGTCGACACCAGGCGATTTGTGTCGACACCCAGGATTTCAGTCGACACCAGCTTATGTCGACACCAGAGGATTTGTGTCGACACCTAGATCAATCTGTCGACACCAGAGGATTTGTGTCGACACCAAGACCAATCTGTCGACACCATTTTGTGTCGACACAGCATTTCAGCAGATGCAGAGTATTCCGTCCAAGTCCAGAACTTTTCTCAGGTCGACGAAGTTTTTTTTCAGGTCGACGAAGTTTATTCTCAGCTCGATGAATTTGGTTCTCTGCTCAACGAATAATGTTTGTCTGATATTGAAGATTGTCTATTCAATGAATGAAGACTGTCAGCTCGACGAACTCAGCTCAACTCGACGAACTCAGCTCAGCTCGACGAATTCTGTTCTTCGGCCAGACTAGGTCTTCTTCCGTTCCCGTCTCATTCCATGGCGCTGATTCCTGGACAATTAATGGCAGTTCTACACAGTATACTACCGTTAGGATGCGAAGTTAATTCTGGATTATTACATGTTGTTTTCCCATGGAAACAGTTGGGAAAATAATTAATTTCTACTTCCTTTCCAGGTCGTCTGTCATTACTGCTCGACATTCAAAATTCGAATGTTTTTCTATGACAGACAGAGATATACAGAAACCAGAAGTAATACAGATACAACACACCAGACAACAACAAAAAAAAGGATAGACAGTGATTCAGACAACACAAGAAAAAGAATTCATTCTTGGCACAGAGAGAAATTGATCTAGAAGAAGAAGAAGAAGAACATTGCATCAATATCAAGAGTCTTTTTCATCTGCTTTTACTCAGGAGAACTTCAAAACAATACATTCATATCAGTTGCAAGAAGTTCCTGAAGACTTTCTCTGGACCAGGAAATCTAGGTCTTTGAAGACCTATCACCCTGAAGCAGTGCTCCAGTATTCTTCCTGATCCATTCTACATCTCAGGGGGAGCAAAGCTGCTAAACAACATTCCACAAGTCTTCTCATTTGACTTGATAAAGGGAAGACCTCATCACCCTCTCACTCCACCTCTGTACAGGGTTTTAATTCCCTTCAAAATTATTCTGTTTGCAAGTCTCCCACCAAAAGACTTGAGGGTTTGGTTTTTGGAAACCTGATCAAAACCCCATTGGTGCCAAGACAACTGATCAACCCCTTCCTGCAGTGGATTCCTACCAGGGTGGTAGAAGAGTGGACTACCCAGATTTGGGGAACCACTATAAAATTCTTGTGTCGTCTGGTTGCTTTCTTTTCCTTTTGTTTTCTGGCCTTACTCTGTGATTGTGCTGTGATTAGTCTATTGCTGCTTTCTGGTTTATTGTATTTGCTGCACACACACACCTAAAATACAACAGCAGTTGTAAAAATTTTAAAATCACCATATACTCTATTCACCCCCCTCTAGAGTATATCAGATCTAGCTGCACTTTCAATTGGTATCAAAGCGAGGTTGGTTAAACATACCATACCTGATTGGTTGTACAGGCTAACAGCTGAACCCAAAGATCCCTTAGTTAGATCTCTTTGTTTTTATTCTGTTATTAGATTTTGTTCTCACAGACATGGCCCAAAATAAGGATTATACAAGCATCAGACCTCCAGTGTGCAATCTTAACAAGTTTGCCATTTGGAAGGCAAGAATTATATTATATATGAACTCCATTGATGAGGATATTTTTTCTGTCATTTCAACAGGTGTTCCTCCAGCTCCTACAACTTTTGCCAGCACATCAACTAATCTGAGTGCAGTACCACCTCCAGACAACACTGAAGCCTATAAGAAAGCCAAGATGGCTGATGCAAAGGCTATGAATATTCTGGCCCAAACAATGTCAGATGACATATTTCAGAAGGTGGCTGAGTGCACCTCAGCCAAGGCCATTTGGGACTCTCTCAATCAAATGGTAGCAGGCTCAGCTGATGAAAGAAAGGATAGGAGATCCAGTCTCATTTCTCTCTATGAGAATTTCAAAAAGGATGAGACAGAATCAGTGGCTGAGATGTACAATAGATTAAGTTCAATCATTAGTGAACTCAAGACTCTTAACAAGGACATCACCTTAACTGAGGTGAATGATAAGATACTCATGTGTTTCCTCAGTTCATGGGACTCTAGAATCTGGCCAATCAAAGAAGCCAAAAACCTCAATGAGATCTCAACAGAATCTCTGCTAGGCAAGCTGAAGTCATATGAGTAGCTTGTCAAATCAAGAGAGGCAGCAGAACAGAAGGCAATTACCCCAGTTAGGAAGGAGCACAGCTTGGCCCTCAAATCTTCTGAAGGCAGTGAAACATCTACCTCCAATGAAGAGTTAATGAGCCTTTTTGCCAAAAGATTCTACAAAATGGCAAGCAAGGACTTTAGAAGAAAATCATCCAGGCAGGATGATAAACCCAAATATGACAAGACACCAACTAAGGAGGTTGTGTGTTTTGGATGCAGAAAGCCAGGGCACTATATTTCAGATTGCCCAGAGAATCAGAAAAAGGACAAGGGCAGGGACAAGGATTCCAGAAGAAAACAAAGCAGCAGACCCTCCTCCAACAAGTATAAAACGAAGGATAAAGGATTTGTTGCTGAGTCCTGGAGTGACACAGAAGAGGAAACATCCTCCTCCAGCTCCAGTGAAGAAGAGGAAGAAGCCAGATCCAAGGAGGTGTGCCTAATGGCAATAGATGCCTCCAGAAGCAACTGTGGATCAGAAGAGGATTCTGAAGATGAAGGTGCCTCAGACTCAGAGGCTGATCGGGTGATCTCTAGTTTTGATTTCAATTCTGACTTATTTAAAGTAGAATTTAAAACTATGTGCATGGATTTAATAAACTCAGAGAAAGAAATAAAAACCTTGAGGACTAGACTAGAAAACCTTGAATCTGTCAGCACAGAAAATAGAAAACTAACTGACCAATTGACACTAGCTAATGAACAGATAATCAAGCTAAAATCAGAATTATGTGAGGTAAAACAACTTGAGCAATCTCTCAATGGGAGAAGCCTCAAGCTGATGGATATCACAAGCACAGTAAATGCCAGATTAAATGACAGGCTGGGCTTGGGTGCTTCATCAGGTTTACCCCCCATAATAAAGAAGAATATACTTTCCACTCCCATAAAGTTTATCACTGCTAAAGGTAAAGAGAAACTAACTGAAAAACCCAGATCAGAAAACAAGTCAAATCCCCTAGACAATAGAAACAAAAAACAGAAGAAAGCTGTCAAAAACCAAGTTCAGCAGAATTCGTCGAACTTAGATCGACGAAATCCTGCAAGATCGTCGAACCCCGATCGACGAACGTTGAACGCAAACTTCAGAAATAATTATTCATCCTACTGCGATCGACGAACTGTGTATGGTTCGTCGAGCAGAGGTCGACGAACGTGGGACGCAGAAAATGACCATGGTCATTCTCTGAGTGGAGGTCGACGATCTCATCCCCATTCGTCGAACTCTGGTCGACGAACTTACAATAATTCGTCGATCCCAGAACGACCAAATATAAATAATTTCTCCTATAGAAATGTTAAAACAGCTAACAAGACATTTAATCCAGTAGCTGATTGGATAATCCCACCTAGGAGATATCACCCTCTAGGGTATAAGTCTCAACCTGCATTATCAGTCATTTCTAGTTTTACTTTTCAGCCAAACCAAGGACCCAAGGTAACCTGGGTCAAGAACAATTGAGCTTTATTTTTTGATGCAGGTACAGGTGAAGAACTGTCCAAGGCTAAGTCAGACATGGTACCTGGACAGTGGCTGCTCCAAGCACATGACTGGCAACAAAGCAAATCTCTTCAACTATAAGTCCAAGCTAGGACCAAAGGTGATATTTAGAGACTCAAAGAGTGGTCAGTCAGAAGGGTATGGAAGAGTAAGCATTGGAGCAGTGACCTTCAAAAAGGTGACATATGTAAGAGGACATAAACATAACCTTATATCCATAAGTCAATTATGTGATGAAGGTTATCAGGTACATTTCAACTCTACCTCTTGTTCTATTATAAATGATAAAAACAAAACTGTTTTAATTGGACTTAGACAAGGAAACATATATTTAGTAGATTTCATTTCTGCCACAACTGATATTTGTTTACTCAATATCACTAGTAACCAAAATGAGCTATGGCACAAAAGGCTAGAACATGTAAACCTTAAGAACATATCTAGGTTATCTAAAGACAACCTTGTTAGAGGTTTACCTTCTGGTCCCTACAAGAAGGAAAGCCTATGCAGGGCTTGTCAACTAGGCAAGCAAACTAAAACTAGCTTCAAATCCATTAATAAAAGTGATTCACCTATGATATTGTATCTGCTTCATGTGGATCTTTTTGGACCCATTGCAGTACAAAGCCTAGGAGGGAAGTCTTACACCTTAGTTATTGTAGATGATTTCTCCAGATTCAGTTGGGTAGCCTTCCTGAGAGCTAAGTCAGATACATTCAAAGTTCTTACAGATCTTCTTAGGACCATACAGATTGAGTTCTCTACTCATGTTGCATTGATCAGAAGTGATCATGGCACAGAGTTTGAGTCTCTTCTTATGCATGAGTTCTGTGAGAAGGAAGGTATCAGGCAGTGCTTCTCAGCTCCTAGAACTCCCTAACAAAATGGGGTAGCTGAAAGGAAAAATAGGACACTCATTGAAGCTGCAGGTACATTGTTAGCAGATGCTTACATGCCTCTATCCTTTTGGGCAGAAGCTGTAAACACAGCTAACTATGTCCTGAACAGATGTCTTATACATAAATTAAAACACAAGACCCCCTATGAATTACTTAAAGAAAAGAAACCTAAAATCACTTACTTTAAAGTTTTTGGTTGCATATGTTACATCCACACTAATAACAAAAGATACATTAGAAAATTTGAGGCTAAGGCTGAAGAAGGGATTTTTCTACGATATTCCCAAGTAAGCAAGGCCTATAGGGTTTTCAATAAATCATCCCTTAAAATTGAAGAATATGTCCATGTGTCTTTTGATGAAGCTAACATGTCTTATAAGGAGAAAGACATTTCTACCAATAGTCCTTTGCAGGTTTCACCAATATGTGAGTCTATGGATGGACTAAACCTTACCCAAGAGGTTCCAACTCATCCCACTCCACAGGCTGCTGAAGATAGTGAAGAAGAAATCCAAGAGGAAGTAACTGAACTTCCATCAACAGCCAGTACCATTCCTCAAGAGGAATTATTTGCAGAAGCTGTTGCTCAACCAACTCCACCAACTGATCTTGTCACACTTAGAGATCACCCCAGATCTCAAGTGATTGGGGACATTTCAGTTGGTGTACAGACAAGACATTAGCTCAATCAAGAGTTGATGCATGCCTGTTTTCTCTCTCAAATTGAACCTCTCACCATCCATGAGGCTGAGCAAGATACCCACTGGATTCTTGCAATGCAAGAGGAACTAAATCAATTTGAGAGATGTAGAGTTTGGGATTTGGTTCCAAGACCCCATAACTACCCAGTTATTGGAACCAAATGGGTCTATAGGAACAAATTAGATGCACAAGGGAACATAGTAAGGAACAAGGCTAGACTGGTTGCCCAAGGATATAGGCAAGAAGAAGGAATAGACTATGACCAAACCTTTTCCCCTGTTGCAAGGTTGGAGGCTATTAGAATATTCCTAGCCTATGCAGCATACAAAACGTTCAAGGTATTCCAGATGGATGTTAAGAGTGTCTTTCTGAATGGTGTACTTCAAGAAGAGGTTTATGTAGAACAACCTCCAGGTTTTATCTCTCTATCTCAACCCTCTTATGTTTACAAATTGCATAAAGCTCTCTACGGTTTAAAGCAAGCTCTAAGAGCTTGGTATGAGACCCTAGCTAGCTTTCTTTTAGAGCATAAATTTACAAGAGGAACCATAGATAAAACCCTTTTCACTAGACATCATAAGGACCAAATCTTATTGGTACAAATATATGTGGATGACATTATTTTTGGGTCTACTGATCCCAAATTGTGCAAGAGGTTTGCTGACCTCATGCATTCCAAATTTGAGATGAGTAGCATGGGTGAGCTTTCCTACTTCCTTGGTCTCCAGGTGAAGCAGCTCCCTGATGGTATCTTCCTCTCCCAATCTAAGTATGCTAAAGAGCTTATTAAAAAGTTTGGGATGGGTTATGCCTCAGGAATGAAAACACCTATGCCTACCAATGCTGTTGTGGATTCTGATGCAGCAGGAAAACCTGTAGATCAAAACATTATAGGGCAATTGTTGGATCCCTATTATACTTAACAGCTAGCAGGCCTGACATAATGTTTGTCACATGCCTTTGTGCTAGATTCCAAGTGAATCCTAAAGAATCTCATCTTATTTTTCTAAAAAGGATTTTGAGATATATAAAGAGTTGTCCTAGTTTAGGACTCTGGTATCCTATAGAGTCAGAATTTGAGTTAACTGGATACTCAGATGCTGACTATGCTGGATGTAGAGTGGACAGGAAAAGTACCTCTGGAACTTGCCAGTTTCTGGGTATGAGACTTGTCTCTTGGTTTTGCAAAAAGCAGACATTTGTGTCTACATCAACTGCTGAGGCAGAATATATGGCTGCTGGCAGCTGCTGTTCATAGATGCTATGGATACAAAACCAACTCCTAGATTATGGTATCAACTTAAATAATTCAACCTTATTTTGTGATAATACTAGTGCTATTTCTATAGCTCAGAATCCAGTTCATCATTCTAGGACTAAACATATTGAAATAAGACATCATTTCATTAGAGATAATGTGGACAAAAAGAAAATTAACTTGATCCACATTCCTACTGATCTACAGAGAGCAGATATCTTCACCAAGCCTTTGGATGAGAAAACACATATGTTCTTTATAAATCAACTGGGAATGATTGATGGAGAAGAGTTAAATTAATTTCTGTCTGCATTCGACGAATTTTCCAGAGTTCGTCGAATGGAGTTCGACGAATTAGGGAAAGTTTGAGAGATTCTCATCGAACGGAGATCGACGAATTCTCTGTGTGGAAACAATTTTCGTAGACCGGAGATCGACGAACCTTGCTTCAGAAACCATTTCGTCGAACGGAGTTCGACGAACTGTTTTCAATTCTTCTAAATGGGTTCGACGAACTACTCTCCTATACCTTATTTCGTCGATCTCAGTTCGAAGATCTGTCTCTTTTTGTGGAACGGAGCTTGTCGATTCATATTCTGAAAATCTTATATCTAGGTTTTCTTCGACCTCCGTCCCGCGCTTTCAGTTCCTTTGCTCTTGATCGTCGTTTTCTTTGTAATTTTCTTTGCAGGTCATCAATGGCGATTCCACCAGGAGCACTTGCAGCGATGAAGTTTGATGCAGCATTCTCCATGGACTTTGAGTCCTTCCAGCATTCCGATCCAATTTTTCTGTACATCCTTGAATTACTTGAAGAATTGCATCTCAAGGACTTTATGACACGCAGCATCAAGCTACACTCAACCGAGATAAGAGAATGGGTGTACACTGCCACAGTTTCTGAAGATGGAAATCTGCAAGGAAATATTGGAAACACTGTCGTTTCCCTGTCCCCAGCAGTACTCTCTGAAATTTTTGGACTGATCAATGGGGAAGATAACTTGGAAATGGACGCTGAGGAATATGCTGATATGTTGAAAGTCATGGGTTTCTCCGGCAACAACCCTAATAAGCTTCTGAAGAAACAACTGTCAGCCGCTTATCAATTTTTGGCTGACATTGTAGGGAAAATTCTAATGGGCAAGCACTCGGCACATGACTATATCACTCGCCATCAATTCCTGATCATGTGCACAGTGATCAACAAGCGTCAGGTCGATTGGGGCATGTTTTTCTTTGACCTTTTCAAGAAAAGAACTAGCAAGAAGGAAGTCTTCTACGGCAGAATCCTGGGGATTTTCCTCCAGGAAAAGGCCAGTGAATGTTTGGTCTCCCCGACCACATTCATCAACGCCAGCAAGCGCCTCACCTGCGCCTTGTTTGGCCGATGGGAGAGGACAATCTCCAAACCCTCCAAGGATTCCTCCTCCTCCATCAATGCTTCTGAGAGAACCAGGACCGTCAAGGTCACTCCCCACCCTGACCCTGAAGAGGACATTCCCCCTACCAAATCTCTTCCCACTCCTCCTGCACCTCAATTGACTCCACCTCAACATCAATCTCCACCGCCTGATCTTACACATATCCCTACACCTCTTGTTTCCCCCACTGAAACACATATTCCCTCACCTCCTCAATAGCCTCTTCCACCACACCTATCCACTATTCCATCCTACACCATACCCACTGAACCACAACCTGTTCTCCCTCTCTTATCCCCTCCACATATTCTTCCTTCCTCCTCTACTATTCTTTCTCCACCTATGAATTTTTCCACCATTCCCACCATCATCTCTCTTCTGACTCCTCTTATTAAATCACTCATCACAGAGGCCATTACACCTCTGGTGAATTCCATTGATTCTTTATCTGCCCAAATCTCAGCCCTCTCTGCTGCCCCCTCTTCATTCAGGGGCCTGGCTCCAGGTTCTCCTGAACCCAGGCAGAGGGAGATGCTCCATGATGAAGCTAGTGCAACAGCTGCAGAAGTGAATACAGTTTATACAGATACAGATACTACAGATACATTTTTTTACACCACAGATACAGTTGATTCAGTGCTTGTTAATGCACTTGCAGTTACAGATACAACAATTGATTTTATTCAATTCATGGACACTGACAGTAGCCTTGATGAGTCAGTAGATTCAATAACAACTGCTGGTGATTTCCTTATAAATCCCACAGTTAATTTATCTGAGATACTTCAGATCTTTGATCCTGTATATATGAAGCTTCCTACAGTAGAGATTGCTAAGCCATATTTGGCTATTGTCCAGTATACCTCTCCAGCAAGTCCAGCAGTTGCCAGGCAACTTTGTCCATCCTTTGCTGCTCCTACTGCTGTTCCAACTCCTGTGTCTATTCCAGACATCTGCCCTATCCCAGATTTTATCATGGATGATTCTCCCTTGCCTGATCTGGATGAGCTCATTCTGGCAGACATTGAAGAAGAGAACAAGGCAGCAGCTGCAAGTTCTGTCTCTACTACTGTTGAACCCTCACCCTCTGAACCTTCTATTCCCCCTCAAGACAAACCTCTTATCATTCCTGATGCCACTTTGAGGAAGTTGAATGCTTTGTATGATAACCCTCAGAGTTCAAATTCTGATGATGATGATGATGAATCAGATGAGGAGGCTGCTAAAAAGAGAAAGAAGTTGCTCTCTAAGAAAAAGAAGGCTCCTCCTCCTCCTGCTCCCAAGCCTAATCCCACTGCAGACACTCCATACTATATTCTGCATAATGTTGCTCCTTACAAAGGGATGCCTGCATGGTTGTGGCTATCAAAGAACCAGCAAAAAGAGAGGAAGAGGAGTAGAAGATACTCTCCTCCCCCAGTTCATAGATACAGAAAGGATCCTCCTCCTCCTCCAGCAGCAGGTACCTCTGGCTCTAGCTCTCAGAGATCTGCTCCTATTCAAACATATCAGAGACAAATAGGGAGATCCTCTGGTGGTAGTCAGCCAAGGGCACCATCTTCAGGCAGTCAACACCATCAACAACAGCAGCAGCAGCACCAGGAATCTAAGGAACATGAAGTTGAAAGACCATATTCCCCTCCTGAAGATCCAGAAATAGCCAACACAGCCAGAATGGCAAGATTCCAAGAAATCATTGGCCTATCTCTAATCAACAAAGCTAAAGCTGAAGGCAAGGACACAACAGGCTTAACTACTATGTCTCAGTACAGGAGAGATGAACTAAAGAGATTTGGTAAAGCAAACAAGCTACTCAATGTTGATGAGTACATGAATCTTCACCCAGAAGCAGTTGTCCCCAGATCCACTTCACTGAACATCATAGGGGCAGCTGACATGACTATGACCAAGGCTCAAGCTTCAGATCCCAATAGGGAAATCATTTTCAAGAAGCCAGGAGATAAAGCTCCAGAAGTCAAGCCAAAACAGAAGAAATCAGAGAAGTAATTTTGTGTTTTCTTTTCATTTCTGCTTCTGTTTCAGTCTATATCTTTGCATTAAAACAAAGCCAGTATGTATATATATATCTGTTGCATGTGTTGTAAATTCTCTGCCAGATATATCTCTTAATTTTGCTTTGTTTTTCTGGTTGTTCTTTGCTTGGAGTTTCTGTTAGTGACTTCACCCAAATAGGAGGAGATTGTTGGATCCCTAGTTGATTTGGGCTAGGTTCACTGACTTAGGATGTGACCCATCATGTATAGTCTGGTCAAGTTTTTTTTGTCTTAGAGTCTAGGACAGTCCTCTATCTCAACTTCAGATGGACCAGCCTTCTTCAAGACCATCAGGAACTCCAGATCTATCAGTTTTTCAGACTAAGTATAATGAGTTCGACGTTCGTCGAACTCAGCTCGACGAAGGGAGCTCTGCGCTCGACGAACGTGAGATAATTCGCAGTGCTGAGCTCGACGAACTTTGTTCTTTGCTCGACGAACACCAGATTCTACTTCAAGCATTCTCAGGACTACTTCAGAATTTCTCTAAGTCCAGCTTCATGCTTCGGTTGACGAAGTATATTCTGAGCTCGACGAACTTGGACCTCAAGTTCACAGCTTCTCAAGTCGACGAATGCTAATCTCTACTCGACGATTTTTGTGCTCAGAGAATCTGTGCCGATAATTAGGGCTTGTGTCGACACCAGGAGATTTGTGTCGACACCCAGGATTTCAGTCGACACCAGCTTATGTTGACACCAGAGGATTTGTGTCGACACCTAGATCATTCTGTCGACACCAGAGGATTTGTGTCGACACCAAGACCAATCTATCGACACCATTTTGTGTTGACACAGCATTTCAGCAGATGCAGAGTATTCCGTCTAAGTCCAGAACTTTTCTCAGGTCGACGAAGTTTTTTTTCAGGTCGATGAAGTTTATTCTCAGCTCGACGAATTTGTTTCTCTGCTCAACGAATAATGTTTGTCTGATATTGAAGATTGTCTATTCAACGAATGAAGACTGTCAGCTCAGCTCGACGAACTCAGCTCAGCTCGACGAATTCTGTTCTTCGGTCGACAATTCCAGACTAGGTCTTCTTCCGTTCCCGTCTCATTCCATGGAGCTGATTCCTGGACAATTAATGGCAGTTCTTCACAGTATACTACCGTTAGGATGCGCAGTTAATTCTGGATTATTACATGCCGTTTTCCCATGGAAACAGTTGGGGAAATAATTAATTGCTGCTTCCTTTCCAGGTCATCTGTCATTACTGCTCTACATTCAAAATTCGAATGTTTTTCTATGACAGACAGAGATATACAGAAACCAGAAGTAATACAGATACAACACACCAGACAACAACAACAACAAAAAAAAGGATAGACAGTGATTCAGACAACACAAGAAAAAGAATTCATTCTTGGCCCAGAGAGAAATTGATCTAGAAGAAGAAGAAGAACATTGCATCAATATCAAGAGTCTTCTTCATCTGCTTTTACTTAGGAGAACTTCAAAACAATACATTCATATCAATTGCAAGAAGTTCCTGAAGACTTTCTCTGGACCAGGAAATCTAGGTCTTTGAAGACCTATCACCCTGAAGCAGTGCTCCAGTATTCTTCCTGATCCATTCTACATCTCAGGGGGAGCAAAGCTGCTAAACAACATTCCACAAGTCTTCTCATTTGACTTGAGAAAGAGAAGACCTCATCACCCTCTCACTCCACCTCTGTACAGGGTTTTAATTCCCTTTAAAATTATTCTAGTTGCAAGTCTCCCACCAAAAGACTTGAGGGTTTGGTTTTCGGGAACCTGATCAAAACCCCATTGGTGCCAGGACACCTGATCAACCCCTTCCTGCAGTGGATTCCTACCAGGGTGGTAGAAGAGTGGACTACCCAGATTTGGGGAACCACTATAAAATTCTTGTGTCGTCTGGTTGCTTTCTTTTCCTTTTGTTTTCTGGCCTTGCTCTGTGATTGTGCTGTGATTAGTCCATTGCTGCTTTCTGGTTTATTGTATTTTCTGCACACACACACACACACCTAAAATACAACAGCAGTTGTAAAAGTTTTAAAATCACCATATACTCTATTCACCCCCCTCTAAAGTATATCAGATTTAGCTGCACTTTTAGTGATCTTGACCCAAATTAGTAATAGGGTGTTCCAACACAATCGACTTACCCAGAGTAGAACACGGCCATGTGCCACGCCCGTGTCACAAGCCGTGTGCCATGACACGCCTTCAGACACACTCGTGTCTATGGTCGTGTACCTCAAGAGGCACATACGCAATTCAACCTGAATGGGACACGGTCTTGTGACACGCCTATGTCACAGGCCGTGTGCCCCCAGACACACACGTGTCCTCCCCGTGTTCATCAGGCCTCATTGTTTGGCCAAATCCAGAGAAGGACACGCCCGTATCGCAGGCCGTGTGCCCTTATACGGCTGCAGACACGCCTCCGCCGTGTATTTCGTCGAGCGAAGTTTGTCAACTAGAGGGGGACACGCCCTCTAACACGCCTGTATCGTAGGGCGTGTTCCTGGAGAACTCGTCGAGTGCAGTTCATCGAGCACTCGACAGGCTGCTCAGCCATACAGAGCAGGACATGCCCTGGGACACGCCCGTGTCCCAGGCCGTGTTGATCAACCTGAACCCAAATTTGGGATTTGGGGAGTTACACAGATCTGGTGGCTAGAGTCTGGCCTCCTTATCTGCGTGGCTTCCTTTTTTCCTTGGACGAGAGGCCCCTTGGCCTTCAGTCCTCTCGTCGTCGCCTTGCAAAGGGGGGGGCGAGGTCAACATAATTGGGCGACCCACTGGTAACCACATCTGGGTGGCCTTCTAGCCGTCTAAGGGGGGCAACCCCTTGGCTGTCCGCCCCCTTCCAGGCGCTCCACAAGGGGGCGAGGCTGCCCAAATTTTACTGCCTCCACCTCGCCCAGCCGTCAGAGTTGTTGGGCCACCCATCCCTTCAACAGATGGGCGGTTGGGCTTCTCATTGAGTCCGAATGGATCGGGTGGGCAAAGTTGTTATATCCATTAAATTGATAATCTGCGTGCCCCATTTTCGACATTCCTATTCTTCTATTTTATAGTTATCATGGGAAATTATAGGGTTCCCCCTCTTAAAATCTATAAATAGGACCCCTAGCCCTCATTTAGATAGATCTTCCTCTCATCTGGGAAATTCCTTCTTTTATTTTCTTGCTCCTCTACTTCTCTTAGCGCACACCGCTTCCTTACACTGTCCGACATGCGCGACTTTCTTGTGCGCTCCTACGTGTGTCGCTTTCTCCCACTCTCCCTCGCACGCTGCTTCCTTATGCACTCACGCGCGTGTCGCTTCTTTTTGCGCTCCCGCACATCAAGCTTTCTTGCACGCTCTCGCGGGCGCCGCTTCCTCGTGCGCCCTCGTGCACTCCATTCAAAATGCACCCCAGAGCACTCCATTCCAATTGCACCTGGGCGCGCTCCGCTCCACGCAAGAGCCCACACCCTCTGTTCCATGTGCGCCCCCGCGCACTCCGCTCCACTTGTTCCTATGCACGCTCTGCTCCAAGTGTTCCCCGCGAGCTCCGCTCCAAGTGTGTATTCCGCACATCCCGCTTTCTAGGAAACTTCCAAGATAGCACTTTGCCACCAACAAGGAACGTTCCGTGCGCACAACGGCAGGTACTCCACACACAATATTCTTAGGTCCCTCAACTCAGTTGCGGGCCCTCCAGTCAACGACAAGTTAATCACTCCAGGCTCCACCGAGCACCGCAGGAGATAAGTCGCAAACTCTAGATCACGCCATTGGTGTAGCTCTAATTTTGAAGCATCCTTAGCAGACTCCAGAGCACAGCCAGCGCGTCGCTCCCCTCTGAAACAAGCAAAGGAATTAGCTCCGTGAGAGGTGGTCTGTCACCCTCCGAGCCCAGCTCTCTATTCTCCCCAACAATTGTAATGAAGAGCGGCATGTCGCTCTCTCCTTCTTCAAAACACTGTACAACACCAAAGAATAGTGAAAGTTTGGTCGGCACAGCGCTTACCAAGTGCTTTTCACCACTTTATGGGGTTTTCCACCTTAAGAAAATTGACTTGTCATTAGACACAATTTATGTGACTATTTGCGTGCTCGACCGCTCTCGTGTTAAGACGGTTCAATTTAGATCAGTCTACAGGAGCCTCGAGTGATTTGCAACAGAGTTTATTATCTCATTATTTTTATTACAATTATGAAGTTATTTACAAATTTTAAATTTTTTCTGAAACAGACCTCCATATAAATCATATCTTCCACTCTTTGACTTGTCTTCCGGCTGGAGAAATTTTCGGGTCCACGCCCATCTCCAGATTTGGAGACAGGGCTACTATGATGCCGCCACGTGGTGCTCTTTTCTCATTTGAAATAGTGATATTTAAAAAGAGGAATATGCGCTATTTTAAAAGGTGATGCGACTATTTCTTTTTCTTCAAAAAAATGTTTTTTAAATGGTCTTCAAAAGATCATTTGTGATCTCACGTATATCATTTATGATCTCAGGAAAATTACAAATTGATATCCCGACGAACATATTATATGTGTTTTGCAATCATTTTTATATGCATTGAGATTATATGATTTGTCTCTGAAAGATCATTTATGATTTCCAAAATATCATTTATGATCTCCAGAAGATCATTTATGATCTCAGGATATCAAAAATACACATAATATACAAAAAAAGGAAACATAATATACAAAAATACACATAAGATATAAAATATATAATCATAAAATTCACATAATATAATCACAGTATGTACAATATATGATCCCAAAATTATAAGTGATATCATTGAGTACAATATATGATCACAAAATTATAAGTGGTAACATTGAGTACAATATATGATTGTAATGGATATAAAAAATAATCGCAAACCACACATAATATGCTCGTCGGGATATCAATTTTTGATATCCTTGAGATCATAAATGATCTTCGTGTGATCACAAATGATCTTCTGGAGATCACAAATGATCTTCTGGAGATCACAAATGATCTTCTGGAGATCACAAATGATCTTCTGGAGATCACAAATGATCTTCTGGAGATCACAAATGATCTTCTGAAGATCATTTTTAAAAAAGACATATTTTCAGAAGAAATAGTAAACATCACATCACTTTTTTAAAATAATGTATATTTCAAATGAGAAAGGAGACCACATGGCGCCATCATAGCATCCCCATCTTCAAATCTGGAGACGAGGCGCAGACCCAAAAATTTCTCTGTCGGCGGAATGGCAAGCCTTGTTCCAGTGTGTGTTTTCTAATTACACGGTCGTCGTTTATTTAAGCTCTACATAGCTTCAATGGATATGCTTGTCATTCATTTTGAAATCAATGTCCCCCCGGTCGGGCCTCACTCCGGTCTGACTAAATTTGACTAAAAACATTTAAACAAACAATTTCCTAACTGTCTTTCACCGCTCCCTTGTCGTGGAAAGAGGCCTTTTTACAACCTGCATTCCCAGCTCATCTCAATTGGAGCCGACTACAGGGACGACTGAGAGCGACGAGGAAGACCGCAACGGTGAACTAATCCACCTCCCCTATAATGACTATATAATATGGGTCCGGCCGTGGCCCCACAACATATAGACGTCATAACTTTAGCATTAAAAAGTGATATAAAGAACTACGCATCTCAAAACAATGACAACAAGACAGTTGAAACACACAACCATCATAGATTTATCGATAACCATGGGAGTCCAACATGGCCTTAAGGCCTTACAACGATCAAATGTCAAAAAACTATATCAACAACAAACAGAGCAATTTGCCCTAGCACTACTAGGCAACCTCGGCGTGCAAGCCAGATTAATGTTCATGGAACACAATATTGAACACTTCATCAACTAATAGAAGAGAGAACACTTCATGTGACTTGGGCCTTTTTGGTCGGCTAGCGTGTTTCAGCGTGCGATTCTTGCCCTGTAAAAGTTTTGGTGTAACGTGGGTCAGCAAAGGATGACCTCAACTGTCTAACCAACACATCTCCTCTCAGGCGTCCCTAGAAGACCCTGGGGCACTCCATCACCCTACAGGTCAGCACTTCGTATGTACATGTACATAATCATAGAGGGTAAAGCAACGGGTTTGGATATCTTATACAATAATCATATTTCTATGTTGAGCATTTAATAACAGGGGACTATAATGCAACATGTATGCAAACATGTGTTTCACCTAAGGTACCTATAGCGTGAATAAATCTAACAAATCATCACACATAACACTCCATAATCATCCATACGGGTACTTCCAATTTCCCCTAATGGTATTCAAGCCGCAACACGGAACTCTTGCATAGGCCCCACCCATTCATGGGTCTCAAACCTGGGCTTGCCTGCAAGCTCTAACACACATGTCAATTCCGTCACACAAACAAACCGATGCTAAGAACCCTTGCTTGACCCCGCCCACTTGTGGGCTTCATCGTCCGGGCTTGTCTAAAGCTCGGCATTCTTGTCAGTTTCATAAAAGGGTACATGTCTCACCAGGACACTCTCCACACATGACTTACGACGTCACGGGCTAGCCAGCTAACCACAAAGATAAAGCCGCCTCTTCACACATCAATCAACCACATCAATTCCTCCCTAACTCACCATTTGTTCTTACGCGAAAACGAGGGCAAACATCACAAACGGCGACTTCGCCGCATTCGGATTTCTAGTGAAATTCCTATTGCTAGTCATGCAACATCACCGCATCGGACAATCAGTCGCAATTACGGTAACGCCCGCAATACCTAATCCACTAACGCAGTAGATTTCTAGTGCAACAACATGCCGAGGACGGACTCAATCAATCTAGTGGCTTCTCTTGAACCATGGCAACCCAAACCCCTCTCATTTCAGAGATCCAGTGCCTAAATGCTTGAAAGAAAGCAAAAATGAAACGGATGTCATGCATGCATACTAAAAACCAAGAAGAGAAATATCATTACAATATGACTGCACTTCCTAGCCATGGAGATCTTGGTTTGCACGGATGAAAGTGTGCTCCTTCAAGTCCTCTCTACGGATCTGGCCTCGGATCGATGAATGGAGCTTTGAAGCTTCGTCCATGACGGAAGATGCTCTTCTTCTCCCTCCTCCAAACTCTCCCTCAAAACCCCAAAGGTTGAGAACAAAATGAGCAAGATGAACCCCTCAGCCCTACTTAAGGCTCAATGATGGACGATTCTGGGCCAAAGGATCAATTTTTAAGAAGATCGGTGTTGAAATTTGTGAAGTGGAAGTGGGTGACGGGACAGGCCGCGCGGCCTGTGGCAGACAGCTTTGGCGGACTGGGCAGACTGGGCGGACTGAGGTTTGCGGCCTGGTGAAAAGTCTGGTGGAAGCCGGCTGTGTTCTGAGCGGGTTGTTGCATGGAGTCCGCGGTTTGGTGCGGCCTGGTATCTGCGGATAGAGAGGCTTGCGGACTGATGCTTTGCTCAGTGGTCGCGGGTGCAAGCTTGCGCTGTTGGCGGGTTGGTTCGAGTTCGCGGGAAGCCTTGCGGACTGGTGTGTCCGCGGTTTGGGCTGTTGCGGACTTGGCCTTGAGCTTGGCTGAGGCCTTGTCGAGCTCAGGTGTTACAGCAGGTCTTGCTGTGGAGACCGGTTGGCGGACTGGTGTTTGGAGTCCGGGAGGTAGCTGCTGTGTTGGACAAGTGCGAGGAGCTCGCGGACTGGTTGCGGTCTGTGCTAGGGTGTTTGGCGGACGGGACTTTGTGTCCGCCATGTTCGCACTGGCCCTTGATGGTTTTGGACTTGGTCACACATTGTGGCAAGTTCATGGTGTCCGCCGTATCCGCCAAGTCCGCTGTGACCGGGCGGACTGTTGTTGTGCCTTTGGTCGTGGACTTGTGGCGGATTGAGGTGTGAGTCTTGCGGACTGCCTCGGGTTGGTGCGGACAGCCATTGAAGGGGGTTTGCTGTCCTGAAGCAGTTGGAGCTTTGCGGGCTGGTGCCTTGTCCGCTTAGCTTGGGCGGACTGGAGAGGGTTCGTCAATGGTTGCCTTGCTCCTGGCAGTTTCCTTGGTATCCGGCTAAGTCCATGCGGACTCAGCGGACGGTGGTTGTATTCGCGCGGACTGAGGGTGGTGTCGCTATCTCTTGGGCGGTGACCACACTCCTCACCTTGCCTATAAATAGGACCCCCCTGGCACATCTACAGTAACCTAAGTAACTTGAGTGAACAGTAAGTTGGGGTGTGCGAAGTGCTGCGGTCTGTGTTTGCCAGTCCGCGCGGATTGTTTCAGGCTGACGGTTTGCTGTGTGCAGGTCGCGCGGATAACTTCAAGGAGCCAGGAGTTTGGCTGTGACTTCGGTCAGTGCTTGGAAGTGTGTGGTCTCTGCGGACTCAGCAGGAGGTCGCTCTGCGGCTTGTCAGTTCTGTTTCAACTTTGTCAGCTTCAATAACCTGTCCGCCGGTTTCAGGCGGGTAGGGGAGTTCCTCAGTTCGGGTTCAGCAGGAGGCGAATAACGGTGTGTCCGCGCGGCCTCGCGGTCTCGGCGGACTCCGTGGTATTCAGCGGATTGCAGTATAGCTTGGGCGAGCTCAGCAGTCTCGGAGGTCTCGGCGACCTCGCGGTCTCGGCGGACTGGAGTGCTGTCCGCCCGGCTTGTTTTTTGGTTCTTTCTGTGTACAGCTGTAATACTAGCGAAATCATGTCTCGCTATGTATGCCTCGGATTGTAAAGAAGTGAATGCATAATAAGACCTTCTTGTGCTTCCATTGTTTTGTTGGGTGCAACCTCTAGTCCTTGGGTTTTCCGCAGGTTCAGCGTGCGAACTGGGTAGTTCCGAAGATATTAATTTGGTGTTTGGGCTATCTTGCTGACCACGTTGAGAAAATTTAACATGGTATCAGAGCGAGGTTTCTGAGATTGCGGTGGTTCAGTTGCGTGAGCGGGGGTCAACCAGCGTTGTTACTCAGTGATTGAGTGGTGATCAACCTGTGTTGTTGCTCGGAGCTGCTGAAGGGTACCAACAGGTGTTTGAAATGGAAGGAAGCTTAGCAAGAGGTCTGGGCATTGAACTCCTAACGCCGACTAACTACAAGAAGTGGAAGTCGTGCATGAAGAGTTATCTTCTAGGCGAGGAGCTGTGGGAAGTTGTCGGTGGAGACGACAGACAGGAAGTTACTGCTGCTTTCGGTACTGCTGAACAGGTGAGGCTCTGGAGAAGAACTAATGCTAAGGCAGAGTTCGTTCTGAAGAGAGCTGTCTCTCCGGAACTGTTTGATCACATCATTGGGTGTGAGTCGGCTGCTGATATTTGGACAACCATTGATGAGTTGTTCAATAGGAAGAATGTGGCGCGACTTCAGTTCCTGGAGAATGAGTTGGCCAGGGCAACTCAGGGAGACCTTTCCATCTCCAAGTACTTCTTAAAGATGAAGAGCTTGTGTGCTGAGCTGTCGGCACTGGATCCTGATGAGCCTATCTCTGAGGCAAAGATGAAAAGGCACATTATCCACGGCTTGCGGAAGGAGTGTGTGGCCTTTGTTACATCTGTTCAAGGGTGGGCTACTCAGCCGTCGTTGCTGGAGCTGGAGAATCTGCTTGCCTCGCAGGAGAGCTTAGCAAGGCAGATGGCTGGAGTGAATCTGAATCAGGAAGGCAGCGAGGCTCTCTTCTCAGGCAAGAAGAAGGGATGGGAAGGGAAGAAGAAGAAGAAGGTGCAGGCCGCTGGTGAAAAGGAGACTTCAACTTCGTATCCGCCGAAGAGGAGCAATGCTCCTAAGGACTGGAAGAAGTATCTGAAGTGCTACCGGTGTCATCAGCGAGGGCACTTCAAGCGGGACTGCAAGGTCAAACTGCAGCCTGGGCATGCTGCGGGAAAGGCGGAAGCTTGCTCGCGAAGTGAAGAAGCAGAATGGGGAGGAGCTTTCATGACGGGCACTTGTGTCCGGGCCTTATCTGCTGAGGACTTCAACAGCGAGTGGATCGTCGAATCCGGGTGTGGTCATCACCTCACCGGAGACAAGTCAAAGTTCACCTCCATGCAGGCTTACTCAGGTAATGAAGCTATTATCACTGCTGATAATACTGTTTATGTAGTAGAGAAGGAGGGGGTCGTGTCTTTGGGTAGTGATCAGGGGCCACTCACGTTAAGGAGTGTGTATCACGTGCCGGGCATGAAGAAGAACCTCTTCTCGATGACCAATGCGGTGGATGCTGGGTATCATGTTCTGTTTGGGCCAATAGACGTGAGGTTCCTTCGCAACGTATCAGCGGTGAAGGCTGATGTTGCTCATGTTGGGAGGAGGGTGAAGAACTTGTTTGTTCTTTCCACCAGTGCCTATGTTGATAGGATGAGGGCCAATGATAGTGCGGCTATCTGGCATGAGAGGCTGGGGCATGTTGGCATGGACAAGCTAAAGGTAATGGCGAGTAGAAGTCTGGTGAGGGGGTTGCCGAAGTTGTCCTCCTTTGGTGATGGGCATGTTTGTGCGGGCTGTCAATACGGTAAGTCACATCGCCTTCCGTTTGATAAATCTCAAACAAGGAGCATGAAACCATTGGAGTGTATTCATGGCGACCTGATGGGACCGACTGTTACTGTCAGCCTTGGTGGAAGCAAATACATGCTTGTCTTGGTTGATGATTACTCAAGGTATACTTGGGTGTACTTCTTAAAGAAGAAGTCGGAAGCCTTCCATTTGTTTGTGGAGTTCAAGGAGTTGGTAGAAGGCCGGCTTGGCTTGCGGGTTAAGAAGTTTAGAACTGATAACGGAGGAGAATTTGTTTCCTCCGAGTTTTCTAACTTCTGCAGGAAGCACGAGATCCAACGAGAGCTTACTTGTGCTCACACTCCACAACAAAATGGGGTAGCGGAGCGGAAGATCCGTCATTTGACGGAAACCTGCAAATGCTGGCTGCATGCGAAAGATATCCCGAGGTCCTTTTGGGCGGAGGGAATGTCTTGTGCTGCTTATGTTATCAACCGGATGCCACTCAGCCCTATCAACATGAAGACTCCTATTGAGCTGTTGCTGAAGGAGAAGTCGAGTGTTGGACACCTTCGGGTGTTCGGTTCAACTTGCTACGTGCATGTCCCGGATGCTTCACGGACAAAGCTGGATGCGAAGGCAAGGAAACTTGTCTTTGTTGGCTATGATGAGCGGAAGAAGGGATGGAAGTGCATGGACCCTGTGACGAAGAAGTTCGTGGTGTCAAGAGACGTTGTCTTTGATGAGCTGACGTCATATGGAGGTGGCTCGGTGGAGCTAACCGGAAGTAGCAAGGTTGAGGAAGCACCGGTGGAGGCTGCTGAAGGCTTGGAAGAGGAGCTTGCTGTTTCACCAGCAGCTCCTGTTGCTTCGAACTCCGAGGCTGAGCCTTCTGGCTCAGGAAGCAGGGGGAGCACTGCTCAATGCTTGCCCCAGGTAGGAGTGGAGCCTGAAGAAGCAACAGAAGCCGTGAGCAAGGAGCCGTGTCTTCGGAGATCGAAGAGGGTGGTTAAGCCACCGGCTCGGTACTGTGATGGGAATGCAGTGAGCTTTGTCTCATGTTTCTTTGCAGGTCCTCTGGATGAGCGAGAGCCTGCAAACTTCAACGAGGCCACTGGAGTGAAGGAGTGGGATGATGCCATGAAGGAAGAGATTGATGCTCTGAAGAAGAATGAAACCTGGGACCTTGTGCCCAAGGTTGATGGCATTACTCCGGTTACTTGCAAGTGGGTGTATAAGTTGAAGAAGAAGCCTGATGGGAGCATTGATCGGTTCAAGGCTCGCCTGGTCGCTAGAGGATTCTCACAACAGTATGGAGAAGACTATGAGGAGACATTCAGTCCAGTTGCGAAGATGACTTCTGTAAGAGTGGTGATCTCCTTGGCTGCTAGCAAGGGATGGAGGTTATGACAACTCGATGTGAAGAATGCCTTTCTTTACGGAGAGATTGACAAGGACATCTTCATGGATCAGCCGCTTGGTTTTGTCTCTGAGAAGCATCCGGACTATGTCTGCAAACTCAGGAAGGCTCTCTATGGGTTGAAGCAAGCTCCTCGAGCGTGGTATGGGAAGATTGCAGAGTACTTGCAATTCTGTGGATACCTGGCTTCCAACTCGGATTCAAGCTTGTTTGTCAAGAAGAAGGGAGAGCTAAGAGTCTTGGTCCTGCTGTATGTGGATGATATGATCATCACAGGGAACTCAGAGGAGGAAGTAGCAAGGCTCAGAGGAGAGCTTGCTATACGCTTCGAGATGAAAGACTTGGGAGAGTTGCATCACTTTCTCGGTCTGGAAGTGGAGAGGAAGGAGTGTGGGGTTCTCATTAGCCAGAAAGGATATGCTGATCGCATTGTGAAGCGGTTTGGCATGGGCGAAGGGAAGAAGTGCTCTACTCCACTGGAACCTGGGCTAAAGCTTCGACGGGATGAGGGAAGGGTTCTTCATGATCCCTTGGTGTTCAGGGCTCTTGTTGGGAGCTTGATTTACCTGACGATTACAAGGCCGGATATAGCTTATGTTGTTGGCCGAGTAAGTCGGTATATGGCTGAACCAAGGCAATCTCATCTAGTGGCGGCAAAGGGGATTCTGAAGTATGTCAAGGTGACTTCTGAGATGGGACTCCTCTATGGAAGGGATGCGGAGTTTGCGTTGCTCGGGTACACGGATGCTGACTATGGCGGTGATTCGGATGATCGAAGGTCTACTTCAGGTTATGTGTTCACTTGCGGTTCAGCTAGCATCTCGTGGTGTAGCAAGAAGCAGGACTCGGTGTCGGTTTCAACCACGGAGGCGGAGTATAAGGCTTCGGCCTTGGCTGCTCGGGAAGCCGTTTGGTTGAGGAGACTCATAGAGGATGTTCATGAAGAAGTGCAAGGGCCTACTTTACTCCGGGGTGACAATGAGAGTGCTCTCAAACTGGTAAACAATCCAGTGTGTCACGCCAGGACCAAGCATATAGAGATTGATCACCACTTCATCAGAGAGAAGGTGTTGGAGGGGTCTCTGCTGGTCGGGCATGTTCGGAGTGACGATAATCTTGCTGACATCTTCACGAAGCCGCTGTCGAAGGGTCCCTTTGAACGCTTGCGCAGCTTGCTGGGCTTGGTCACCACTTCTCACTTCAAGGGGGAGTGTTGAAATTTGTGAAGTGGAAGTGGGTGACGGGACAGGCCGCGCGGCCTGTGGCGGACAGCTTTGGCGGACTGGGCGGACTGGGCGGACTGAGGTTTGCGGCCTGGTGAAAAGTCTGGTGGAAGCCGGCTGTGTTCTGAGCGGGTTGTTGCATGGAGTCCGCGGTTTGGTGCGGCCTGGTATCTGCGGATAGAGAGGCTTGCGGACTGATGCTTTGCTCAGTGGTCGCGGGTGCAAGCTTGCGCTGTTGGTGGGTTGGTTCGAGTTCGCGGGAAGCCTTGCGGACTGGTGTGTCCGCGGTTTGGGCTGTTGCGGACTGGGCCTTGAGCTTGGCTGAGGCCTTGTCGAGCTCAGGTGTTACAGCAGGTCTTGCTGTGGAGACCGGTTGGCGGACTGGTGTTTGGAGTCCGGGAGGTAGCTGCTGTGTTGGACAAGTGCGAGGAGCTCGCGGACTGGTTGCGGTCTGTGCTAGGGTGTTTGGCGGACGGGACTTTGTGTCCGCCATGCTCGCACTGGCCCTTGATGGTTTTGGACTTGGTCACACATTGTGCCAAGTTCATGGTGTCCGCCGTATCCGCCAAGTCCGCTGTGACCGGGCGGACTGTTGCTGTGCCTTTGGTCGTGGACTTGTGGCGGATTGAGGTGTGAGTCTTGCGGACTGCCTCGGGTTGGTGCGGACAGCCATTGAAAGGGGTTTGCTGTCCTGAAGTAGTTGGAGCTTTGCGGGCTGGTGCCTTGTCCGCTTAGCTTGGGCGGACTGGAGAGGGTTCGTCAATGGTTGCCTTGCTCCTAGCGGTTTTCTTGGTATCCGGCTAAGTCCATGCGGACTCAGCGGACGGTGGTTGTATTCGCGCGGACTGAGGGTGGTGTCGCTATCTCTTGGGCGGTGACCACACTCCTCACCTTGCCTATAAATAGGACCCCCCTGGCACATCTACAGTAACCTAAGTAACTTGAGTGAACAGTAAGTTGGGGTGTGCGAAGTGCTGCGGTCTGTGTTTGCCAGTCCGCGCGGATTATTTCAGGCTGACGGTTTGCTGTGTGCAGGTCGCGCGGATAACTTCAAGGAGCCAGGAGTTTGGCTGTGACTTCGGTCAGTGCTTGGAAGTTTGTGGTCTCTGCGGACTCAGCAGGAGGTCGCTCTGCGGCTTGTCAGTTCTGTTTCAACTTTGCCAGCTTCAATAACCTGTCCGCCGGTTTCAGGCGGGTAGGGGAGTTCCTCAGTTCGGGTTCAGCAGGAGGCGAATAACGGTGTGTCCGCGCGGCCTCGCGGTCTCGGCGGACTCTGTGGTATTCGGCGGATTGCAGCATAGCTTGGGCGAGCTCAGCGGTCTCGGCGGTCTCGGCGACCTCGCGGTCTCGGCGGACTGGAGTGCTGTCCGCCCGGCTTGTTTTTTGGTTCTTTCTGTGTACAGCTGTAATACTAGCGAAATCATGTCTCGCTATGTATGCCTCGGATTGTAAAGAAGTGAATGCATAATAAGACCTTCTTGTGCTTCCATTGTTTTGTTGGGTGCAACCTCTAGTCCTTGGGTTTTCCGCAGGTTCAGCGTGCGAACTGGGTAGTTCCGAAGATATTAATTTGGTGTTTGGGCTATCTTGCTGACCACGTTGAGAAAATTTAACAATCGGGATGCCTAATTCTACCAGTTACGAAACTGCTTTAGCATACTACCGCCAGGAGGTAGCTACCTACCGCACTGTGGTAGCTCACAGAGTTGTATACCTCTACAGAACGTCATACTACCGCCAACGGTAGCGTTATCGCCACTCAGTAACCTCTCAATGCCTTCGACTCAATGCTTTTGACTCAACGCTTTCGTCTTGACGAAAAGGGCTACCGCCGCGCTGTAGCTTACTAACGCCACACGCTACCACTCGATGCTTTGTCTCGATGCTCCGATCTCAATGAAAGAAGGCTATTGTCGGGCGATAGCTACCTACCGTCGCGTGGTAGCTCCCAGAGCCTCAAGTTTTAGAAAATTGGGGTGTTACATGCCGTCTGGCTCACACTTTCCTCTACGACGGCATCAGTTTCTCTACTCAGAGTAATAAGTTACAAAGATTTCTTTTTTCTTCTTCCGCCTCTGCTTGTTTGGATTACACCATGGATGGCTTAGCCAATTTCCCTTTTTATGAAGATCCGGGCCACGACGGCCAGAATTTGGCCATCATAATTTGTGACTTCTCCGGTGCAAAGGGAGGGCGACAAATTTGATTTCATTTATGATGTAGCATGGGAGTTCATCAGAATGAGACAAGTGGAGCACAAATTCAACGCCAGGAGGATTCCATTCACACATTAAAAGCTCCAGGTGACTTTTCATTTTTCCCATTCGTATTTCCTCCCTTTTCACATAAAAATATATATGGATCCTTGTTGTTAGCTTTACCAGCTGAAGCGACAACAGTTAATGAAGCTGCAACTCACATCTGCTTGGAATTGCTAGAGCAGATTGGCATGGCTAGGCAAAAGCAGAACGAATACGGCCATAGCTTCCCCTCCATTGTTAGCTGTACGAATGCCGCTTATTGTTTCCTCCCTCTGTGATGTGTCCTTATTTTATATTAGGGGCATTTATGTAATTTACCCAACTATATATTCTATATATAGTGGGCTTAAGTTTATGTTATGTTCATGTTGAATGTATTGTGTGTTCTTGTAATTTATGCGGCTGAATCGGGAGAGTCTCCCCTCGACGGGATACGATCCAAACTAATCTCAAGGAGGAAACATAGAAATTAGATCGTAATATTGATGGAAGGATTACAAGATAACTGATCTCACCTAAGGGCACCGGCCCTGAACAGATCGATCTTCCGGCGAGGGGAGACTCTCCTGATTCAGCCGCATAAATTACAAGAACACACAATGCATTCAACATGAACATAACATAAACTTAAGCCCACTATATATAGAAGATATAGTTGGGTAAATTACATAAATGCCCCTAATATAAAATAAGGACACATCATTACTCCCTCCTCCAAAACGAGCTTGTCCTCAAGCTCGAACATCGCGTGGGAGATCGAGTCGTCTGACATCTTGACTTCGCGCCAAAACAATTCCCGATAACGAGTCGTGGCCGCTGGAGCTTCAGCTAGCAGATGTGGCTGCACCGTCCAAAAAATATGTCCCAAAGGAACGGGGTCCGACAATATTGGTGAAGCGGTAGGTGGCAACATCAGTAAGATGGCCGAAGAAACAATGTCCCCTGTCAAGAATGGGTCCAGCGATGCGGCGGTGAGGCGTCGTGGCAAGGCGTCCAAAAAAACCACGGTCGGAGGAACAAGGATCAACAAGAGCGGCGACCGAGTGACCGATAAGGGTGGCGGAGCAATGGCCGGCGGCATTGAAGTCGGCCTGATGGTCGCAGCAAGCGGCGCCGGGGTAAGCAGAGTAATGACGGACCGCAATGGTGGAGACGGTAATGGTGGTGTAATTTGTTGATTGGGCATCCCGGAGGGAGGGCTAGCATTGGCGATGGCCCGCGGCGGTAGTGAATTCGGCGGTGTGGCGGCAGGTTGCAGATGTGGTGGCGGAATACTGGGAAAGCCACCCGCAGTTGGAGGATGTGTCCCCGAAGAAGGAGAGGAATCACCGGCGGAGCGTAGCGAAAGCTTAGCTTCGAGAGCCTCGATCAAAGTGCCATTGCGCGCTACCTGAGCATTAATTTTGCTGAACATAGAGAATATTCGTGCCCACCTTTCGTCCATAGCATCCATCAGGTAGAAAAGCGGATTATGATTAATAATTAATTAACAAAGACTGAATTAATTAGGAATAGATAAGATGAGGGGACTGTTTATGGTGGAAGATAAAGAAATGGAGAGATAATTAAATTTAAAAAGATGAATCGGGACAAATCAAGGACTGCAGACCGAAGAGGGTAGAGAGTAATGAGGAGATAATAGAGGGAGGCGTGAGTTGGGGTTCTTGTCAGAGAAAAAGTAAAAAAATTTGATGGCTGCAGGCCTGGAATAAATGCGAGATTGTGTATTGACAAGAAAACAGGAAGAAAAGGACAAAACACAAATTGGTGGGTTCAGGCGCAGAGACGCGGAAGCCCAGAGAAGAGGGAGAGGCTTGAGGGCGGTCCGTTCACCGTGCGGAAAGGGAAATATGGGTTGAAGCACGGAGGGACAGAAGCGACGATGGCGTTTTGGAGTAGGCTGACTGGTGGACGCGCGATCGGCTAGGATGGAGTTGCGCGGGGAGGAGTTGGCGGTCGGTTCGAGGGGGGAAGGCGGAGCAGAGGAGCTGCCAGAAAAAGTCAACAAATTACAGCAGGAGAACGCCGAGGATGGGATGTGAGGTGGTTGCAGGAGGCTCGATGGTGCGGGCGGACGTGGTGGCTTGAGGGTAGGAGGAAGCTGCACAGGCAGAGCTAGGCGAGGAGATCTGCGGGGAGTTTGCTTTGAGTTCTGGGGGTTTTCTTTGAGTTCTGAAGTAGGCGGTGGCGTCTCATGGGGAAAGCGGCCAGCGCGCAGGGGAAGAGAAGAGCAGACGTCGTGGCCGAGGTCGACTTGGGCGGAGGAGGAAAACTTGCAGGCGAGAGAAAGGAATGACTCTGATACCTTTGATACGATCCAAACTAATCTCAAGGAGGAAACATAGAAATTGGATCGTAATATTGATGGAAGGATTAAAAGATAACTGATCTCACCTAAGGGCACCGGCCCTGAACAGCTCGATCTTCCGGCGAGGGGAGACTCTCCCGATTCAGCCGCATAAATTACAAGAACACACAATACATTCAACATGAACATAACATAAACTTAAGCCCACTATATATAGAAGATATAGTTGGGTAAATTACATAAATGCCCCTAATATAAAATAAGGACACATCACTCTGCTGCTCTTGTTTTCCGCCTTCGTCATCGTCGTGTAAGTCCTTCCAGATCCCTCCTCCGAAGTTGGAGCATCACCAATTCCTATCTCTTCCGGGGCATTCTAAACACCACCGAGATCGCAGGGAGATCAGCGTCTACTGATCGGTACAACTTCCCGAGATCGATGCGGGACAGGAATGAGACAGATGAATTCGATGTTGATCTACATCCCTAATCGCTGCTGCTCAAGAGATTGCTCACCATCTTAATCACCATTGTTCAGGCTCTCAACGTCCACAATCAATTGCACAATTAAAAGTCATTAACTCCAAACCTGCAGTCAATTTCATAATTATACCCCTTCAATTTCTCACTCGTAGCTGAAATCAACTCAACACAGTGATTATTTGGGCATGGATTTAGTAGAAAAACAATGAACAAAAAGGTCGATCTGAATGGGAAGGGAAGGCATGTGATTAAGAATTGGTGTGTTCCTGGTGTCTATTTTTGATTGTTTTTAATTTTGGATTAAGTAGTATTGATTGATTATGTGTATTTCAGCAAAGTTGCATCAAAATAAGCTTTGTGTCTTTCTCCAGACGACTTTAAGGCTGCTTGCTTCCCCAATCATGAATGCAAAGCTTGGCAAGTGCAGCCTATTTACGCGTGCTTTCGAAGGTGATAATATTCACATCTCTCTCTATTTCAAGTGATCAATTATAATGAGTAATGAGTTGTTTTTGGAGATTAATTTTTTTTATGAGGATACTAGCAACATTTTGCCCGTAAGTATTTAGGATTGGCAAACAATTTTGTTAAAATTTCTCAACGTGGTCAGCAAGGTAGCTCAAACGCCAAATTAATATCTTCGGCACTACCCAGTTCTCACGTTGAACCAGCGGAAAACCAAGGAACAAAGGTTAATCCCAGCAAACAATGGAAGTACAAGCAGATCTTTTATTCATTCACTTCTTTACAACACGAGACATACATAGCGAGACATGATTTCGCTAGTATAACAGCTGTAAACAGAAAGCACCAAAAAACCAAGCCGGGCGGACAGCACCGGAGTCCGCCGAGACCGCCGAGGTCGCCGAGGTCGCTGAGTCCGCTGAGATCGCCCGAACTTAAGCTGCAATTCGCCGAATAGCCACGGAGTCTACCGAAGCCGCGAGGCCGCGCGGACACACCGTTATTCGTCTCCTGCTGAAGCTGAACTGAGGAACACCCCCTACCCGCCTGAAACCGGCGGACAGGTTATTGAAGCTGACAAAGATGAAACAGAGCTGACAAGCCGCAGAGCGACCTGCTGAATCCGCAGAGACCGCACACTTCCAAGTACTTGACCGAAGTCAAAGCCAAACTTCGGGCTCCTTGAAGCTACCCGCGCGACTTGTACACAGCAAACGTCAGCACTGAAACAATCCGCGCAGACAGACAAACTGAGACCGCAGCTCCTTGCCCAACCCAACTTACTGTTCACTCAAGTTACTGTAGACCTGCCAGGGGGATCCTATTTATAGGCGAGGTGAGGAGTGTGGTCACCGCCCTAGAGATAGAGACACCGCCCTAGCCCGCGCGATAGCAAAACACCGTCCGCCGAGTCCGCAAGGACTTAGCCGGATACCAAGGAAAAACCGCCAGGAGCAAGGCAACATTGGCGAACCCTCTCCAGTCCGCCCAAGCTATGCGGACAAGGCAACAGCCCGCAAAGCTTCTGACCACTGCAGGACAACAACCCCCTTCAATGGCTGTCCGCACAACCCGAGGCAGTCCGCAAGACTCAAGCCTCAATCTGCCACAAGTCCACGACCAAAGGCAGATATCAACAGTCCGCCCGGTCACAGCGGACTTGGTGGATACGGCGGACACCATGGTCTTGGCACAGAGTGTGACCAAAACCATCAAAGGCCAATGCGAGCATGGCGGACACAAACTCCCGTCCGCCAAACACCGTAGCACAGACCGCTAGCAGTCCGCAAGCTCCTCGCACTCCTGCCCAACGCAACAACCATCTCCCGGACTCCAAAACCAGTCCACCAACGACCTCCACAGCAAAGCACTTGTTGTACCACCAGAGCTCGACAAGGCCTCAGCCAAGCTCTAAGCCCAGTCCGCAACAGCCCACACCGCGGACACACCAGTCCGCAAGCTTCCCGCGGACACGAGCCAAACTGCCAAACAGCACAAGCTTGCACCGCGACCACTGAGCAATGCACCAGTCCTCAAGCCTCTATCCGCTCAGGCCGCTCCTTAGCTAAACCAAAGCCAATGTCCTATCCGCAGATACCAGGCCGCACAGTCCGCTGATTTCATGCAAAACAACCCGCTCAGAAGACAGTCGGCTTTTCACTAGACCTTCCACCAGGCCGCACATCACAGTCCGCCCAGTCCGCCTAGTCCGCCAATGCTGTCCGCCCAGGCCGCCCGGCCTGTCCCGTCAACCACTTCCACTTCACAAATTTCAACAAATTCATGTGCCTAAACTGCCCACACAATGTAACGATGATGACTGCAATGTCTTTGTGCTAAAGTACAAGAGTATAGTTGCCAATTTGAGTGTTAATTGGAAAAAAAACATCAAAAGTGGAAAAATCTTCCCGTGCTTGACACCTTCCCATGCATTCAGAGCCCTCGCTTCCCCTACACCTGATGCCTCGCCAAAATCCTCTCCCAAATCCCTCATCGTCGCTCTGCTCCTCACCCGAAGCCTCAACAAACCCCTCACCTGAATACCTCGCCGACGTCGTGGTTCTTGCTAGAATCCATCTTCCGATCTCGAGGTTCTCCCCCCAAACCTCCTCCTCGACCTCCCCCCACCCATGACGGCGCTTACTCGGATCCACACTGTATGTCTTCTTCCTTCGTCCATGGAGGGATATCCTCTCCAGTTAGAAACGACACAATTAGGAGCTTCATTTCCTCCCTCCACGATCGTTCTTGAGCAGCTTAACTATCTTTCTCCTTTTCAGATTCTAGTAAACTCGAACCTATTATTCATTCTCTATTAAAGGTTTAATTGTAGGGGAAGTTGGCTGGTAGTCTGTGGTCTGGATAACTCAGGTATTTTGTTAGAGATCTCGATTTCTCAATCTATGCAAGATCTAATATATATAATTTTGTTGTTTTTAAAGCACATCCCAACTCATAGCCCAAGGAAAAATGCTCTAAAGTTATATTTGGCTCTTTTAAATGGGACTCTCTTCGTATCCATTGGTGGTTCCTTTGTAGATTTGAAGTCTTGGGTGATTCCTTGTATAAATATCTTGATATTTGCATTATTTTTTTCATTTCGTAAACTACTTTGCTGATCTTAATCCGAACTTGCATAAATTTCATTTTTCTAAACTACTTTGTTGATATGAAGTCGAATTTTAAGCTTTAGAATATGAATTGCAAGTAGCTATGTTATCTACATTAACCACAAGCTTGATGGGGATTTCTTGATGTGTGAGATAGGTGAGGAGTTTTGAAGCTAACTGTGACCTAGACTGACTTCCTTATGCAATTAGTGAGTTGGATGAGGATTTCAAAACATTGAGCTATCGAGTGCAAGGTGTTTGTGAAAGGTATCAGACAAATTTTTTGTTTTAAGATTTTGTGTATTCAGTTATGTTTTTGTTTTTAGATTTGTGTTTCCGATTTATTTTGTGTTTTCAGATCTCTACCATATCTCAAAAAAATTTAAGTCTAAGATATTTAATATTTAGAAGGATATGTACTCTATTTGAGATTCTCATATGCTTCCCAAAAATATGATCAATGATTTGTGTTTTCTCATTTACCTTTCCCAATGGTTTTTTTGATGTCTATTGTGTGTTGCTCTCTTCATTAAAGATTTATTTTTCCAACTCATTCTAATTAACTCAAAAATTATTTCACAAATATATTATGTTTGGGCTTAATTTTTGTTTACTTTTGACATTTTTATTACATCTGCAATGGATGTGAAAACTCTAAATTGAACTCCACCGTCTTTTGGAATCTGTTGTGTTTCCTTCTCAATAAAGATTGTGAGCATTACACGAAGTCTAATTATTTTACTCTTATTATTTTTCAAGTTGCTCTTAATTAGATAGTGTTCCCAATCTTCAACATTTTGGGTTGCATGGCTTGGAAGTTCCTGGATATATAGCCTCGATGCTGCAATCTCTTAGGTTTGCAATCATTTAATATTGTTTATATACTTTCCAATTATCAAACTCATTCAAAAAAAGCTTTATTAATACAATTTAAATTAACATGGATTTTTTAAATGATTGATTTTTCCTCTTGAAAATGACAACAATTTATATTTACATTGAAATGTGTTTTTCATAGAAAACTCCACTTAAATATTTCCATACTAAATTTGGTTGATACCTGAGAATTAACTCTTTCTCTCTGCCAACTTTTTTTGCGCTTTTGATAAACATCTTTCTAAGATTAAAGTGTTGATTTTGTCCAAGTAGAAGAATTTTTTCTTTGAACAAAAAACTTCTAATTTGCTCGCTTACCAACAAGCCTTTCTCATATTTATATGTTCACAGGGATTCCTGACTTCATGTGGGAAGAGTTAAAGGAGAATGATTTTGGTTAGTCACCCAATGGGAGAGAACTCCTGAAAAGGATTGTGAAGAATATATATCTGATGGTTCAAGAAAGAGAAGTATTTTTATTTTAAATTATTGCTTTGTATATTGTATCTATATTAATAATAACATGACCCTATCAACGGACCTTAAATTCATAGAAGCCCGCTAGAGATTTGAAGAGAGAGATAATATCTTCACATGCACGGTATATTGAGTTTTAACGTTGTTTTTACCTACTTCAAATTTCATTGCAGTTACCCAATTCTTAAACGTTGAGTAGGCTACGAGTGATGTCAAGGAGTGCTCACATTGAAGAAATTCAAGCACTGTTATTATTTTAACAGAGTAGAGATGACAAAAGAAGCTAAGTGGCCATATTTCATGTATAGGTTATTAAGTTAGAGTTTGTTTAAGAACATGTACATTGGACTTGAAGTTATTCCAAATGAATTTTTATTTCATGCTTAAAATCATGCATACGCCGGAACACTTGAATAAAGGATAATTATCTTTGTAATGTCTCTTTCATTGTTAATTAAATGTTAAATGTGTATATTGATTCAACTAAATATTAAATGTGTATATTGATTCAACTAAATGTTAAATGTGTATATTGATTCAACAAATTGTTAAATGTGTATATTGATTAAATTATTTTTTTTAATGTATATATTTATTCATGTGTCCCTTCATTTCATTAAATTCACGTATATTTTTTTTTGTAAATTTTAAAATCCCAATTCTATTATTTCATTTGAAGGATTAAGATTGACATAATAAAACATGAGTTTGGGCTTTCAATTTCATCTTTATATTTAGTGGCCTTGGTTGTTTGCAAAAACTCATTGAATATATCTTTTGGACTTTTGGAGAAGTGCGCTATCTTACTGGAAATAGAAGTTGGTTCACTGGACCGACTTTTGGTAGAATCCCATTAATGGAGGTTAGCGGAACCACTGACCCAATATATTGCATGTCGTACTTTCGATGAATGTTTCATCAAACTTTATTGTGTTTAATATTAATAGATTGTATTATTTCTTCTGTTTTCTTCCTTTCATTTCTTTTCATGTTATCTTGTTTTCAAGCACTAAATTTGAGATATATACTATTGTATTTGAGAATTCATTTCAAATGTTCTCCATGATTTAGAGATGATGAATGTCATCGACCCCGTCGAATGTCGCCGCCCCCGCACGGGGTCCCCCGTACCCTCAAACCGCCCACCTTCAAATGGTGTTGGTCCTACGGACCATGAACGAATTCCCCTTTGGCCACTGGGCACGTCGAAAACGCATGAGTTCACCGGGGTGGAGCTTGGTACGCCAAAATCGACATAGGTTAGGTGTTATTGATGGAACATAGTAAGCCCATATTTCTCCATATGGAAGTGTTGCGGGCATATAGAGATGTGGGTAGAGGAAGTCTCAAAAAGCGATGAGTTGTAGGTCACGTGACCTGCACCAAAAAGGTGGATGACTGGGCTTTCTCCTGGATCAAAGCAGATCAGCTTGCTGAATTCGTCGATCGAATCCCTCAGAACAATGAAAATAGGTGGTCTTCTACAACCCTCTTTATATGAGCCGGTCAAGGGCCCTGATGTTTAGGAGCGGGATCTGCAATGTATTATCTCACTCAAAGAAAGATGGTGGTTTTGGGGGGGGGAATGGCACGGACTCCGCGAGTGTCCCGCACCCTCATAGAAAGAAACTCCTCAACCATCACAAGAAAAAAAAAGTATGACGCTCTGTGTCTGACTCTATTGTTCATAGTTCCTTGTTGTTGCAGCCAGTGCTCGTTTGCGCGCGCGTGAACCACCCCCAAAGAAAAATTGGAATGTTGGAAAGGATGCCTCTCGGGGAATCTGAGAATGATTCGATCCATATGAAGGGAAACTCCCTCGTAGAGTTTTTTTTTTTGGGGGGGGGGGGGCGACATGGTCCCCTCACTGACTGCGCCTCAGTAAAAGTGAAGTGTAGGGCCTACCCATTCCAACCTGGGGTATGTTGGGATTCGCGAAGAGGGGCATCTTACGATGTTCATGACCAATCAGATCCTGAAGTACCAGTAGGTACCAGAGGAGATCACAATGATCGTTACTGTATTTGTATCGAAGAGATGCGACAAAGTGTTCCGATCATTGTGCAATGTCCTAATCAAATGCCTAGTGGCATGATCAAAACTGATGATCGTCAGTTATGTCCTCCATCACAAGGTCGAATGAAACTATCCATGGACTCGTGCGTCGTGTGAAACGTAGATCATCGTCATTCTTAACCAAGACTCGGGTTCAGCTCCATCTCGGAACTGTCGTGGGGTTAGGAGTAAAGCATCCCGAGGTTGGCGCATCTCGTTGGGCATGGAGAAGCATTGGGAACCCCAATATCTTTCTTCGGAGCAGTTTCTTTTCCCATCCCCTCGCTGCGGCATAGCACTTCGCTTCTGGTTCTTCAGAAGAATCAACTGACTTCTCCCTTCTTCATGGATCTGGGGAAAAGGGAACCATCTACCAGTTAGGAAGATAGACATCAAGGTCGTGGCTTGATGAGGCGCGTAGCGAAGCTGACACGCCGAAGTTGGCTGCTGGCACAACTGGGTAGTGCCTTACCGAAGGAGCACGTGCGGTAGTGTTCGTGCTGGTGCTTCAAGATTCCAATGTACTGCATCCAAGATCAGAACTAGCTTGCCGGTGGACCATTGCCATCCCATTCTTGAGTGAGCTGGAGCACAACCATCATATCCACTGAAAATGCATCTATCTCTTTGGGTCGAAGCACTGCCAGAGATCGTCAACAAACCTTAGCTATTCGTTGGATCATGTTCGCAACTTTCAAATGACTTATAAGCTACAGGATAAGCTTAAAGAAATGTTTATTTGCGGAGATACTGGATACTTATCGAAAGAAGGGAATTGCACGTCAAAGAAGGGAGAATCTTCATGGACTGGCTTCCACCAATCGAAGTTTCGCACATTTCAGATGGTGGTAAAGTGTCAAGTGATACTAGCTCTTCCTCATTCAGTCATCTTCTTCAGTCAGAAATGTTTGAATAACGACTTTCTTCATCTTCATATAGAAAGTTTTCTTGACTCATACTCCCCCCCCCCTGAAATTCATTGTGTTGGAGGAGGCCCGCCCGTTACGCATTGCATAAAAGAACCTTTCTTTACTCAGGTCAAATGAAGACGAAAGGGAGATCCATCAAATCAATCGATGATAGTGAAGAAGTAGTGGGCCTTTCACCTCTGCTTTTGCTCGTGGAGCTGAGAAATCCACCTCAAAGGTAGGAAAAAGAGTCGGACTATGACGTACCAGTCCGTTCAATTGGATTCATCTACCAAGTCAAGGTAAACGTACGTAGCATAGCAGACCAATCATCTGCCACTTTCTTTCTCGTTCTCGCTCGGCTTTAGGGTAGAGATGGTCTACAGATCTCCCTTTTTTTCGTACTACTGTACTAGACCTGCCGACATTTTTGATTGACTTGTCGAATCTCCACTGCCTTTCTTGCTTGGTTCATGAAAAGTTTAGCGGGCGTTGGTCCCGTACACAGATCTAGATTCATTATTCCCTCACAACCGATTGGTCAGACGGAATTGGACAAAGAAATCCAATAGCAAAGTGTACTTCATATACCCCCACAAGGTCAAACCATAGAACACAACTCCTTTAGGTCAAGCCCGCCTCCAAGACCTTCCCATTTTCATAGATAGTCTTAGTAGTTTACCTTCTTATATATCTCTCACTAGAATATGAAATTCTTGGAGGACTCCCTTTCTCCGCAGTACGAGCCTCATAGCCCTTGTGATATGATAAGAAGAAAAAGAGCCCTCTTTTCTTTTCCAACCCTTCTTGGTTAATCGGGTGTATAGCTCAGTTGGTAGAGCATTGGGCGGTCCTGCTATACCCAAAAAAACCACTCTTGTCTTCGTAAGGATGCATAGTAGCGTTCAAAGAGCACTCTTTGGCCCGGCACGAGTAAGCAAGTCAAAACTACCTTGAGACTCGTTTCATTGAAAATGACGGGGTTTCGGAAACTCGTTCAAAATGGAATGGATTCAACTTCACTTATACTTACTTATCTTATAGTACACCCTTCGTCGCTATCGCGACTCACCTACTATCTTGGACTAAATATGACCCTACGCTCATTCTATTGACACTTTTGCTTCGCTACGCTCGCCTTGCCCGGCTTTCCAACACGAACTCATAACGAAGATCTAATAGGGCTTCTCAGTGTGACGAGTGCTTAAATTGGGGAATAACTCCTTTTTCATAGATCTTGGATAATACCATGCGCTAGAAGCCCTAATTATACCAGTTCACTGCCACCGAAAGCTTGCATAAGAGATCCTTCTTCATGCTATATGTAATCTTCATCTAGAATGAAAATAGAAAGAGAAAATGTTAGGCTGTGGGGTCGCCCAATCCAAAAAATATAGTAAAGGAGACCATTCATCTATTGGAGATTCTAGGGGTGTGGCCTTGTGACGAGTGCGAGACATAAGCATTTTGTAGAAATGCGAGCGATCTTTTGAAGAAGGCTCTTAAGCTCATACTCTTTCATACCCGCTATTCTCTAGTCACATTCGCGAAATGGTTTTGGTACCTATGATAAGGGAGGTGGGAGCAAAGAGTAAGCAAGCAAGAGCAAAGATTTTCCTTGAGCCCGTCCTGTTGAGAGTCTCTCAAAAAAAGAAAAGAAGCAAAAAAGGGAACCTGAACTAGTACTGAATCCATATTGAATTTCAGCTTGGGTAGACTTTTGCCCTGCCGTAAGAAGAATGTTCTTGCTCAAGCTCTTTCTTCGTCAGTCACATTCTCTGTCGTGTTGTCACTCTATTGTTTGTATTGGTATTGTTATAGTGGTGGTGCGTGCTATAGTGAAACGTGATAGCTTTCCCACGGAGCAGTAAGAGAGCTCAACGTAGAAAGTCAACATTGCATAGGATTACCTACGTCAATTATATATCGCCTAGGGACCAAGTGTCTCTGGATGAAAGATAGGTTGGTTAACAGCAAGCAACCTACCACCGCAAGCGAGGGACAAATAAGAAGCACATACGCTTTATGCCAATAAATAAGGCTACAAGGCAGATCATCAAGCTCGTATCGCTTGTGGCGCACCAATTTTATTCACTCTCTTATTGTTGACATCCAACATAGTTTCGTATAGTAATGGCTCTAGATTCACGAAAGCAAAAGAGTCTCTATTGACATCGCATCTGCGACTGAAAAGCTAATATGTGATCCCATCAGGAGGTTTCAGAGGAATGATGAACCGCTGTTGGGTACATTGGTCAAATGTACCTGATTTGAAGAAGCCTCACCTAACTCAATGATATACATCATAATGTATTTGATATTTGTTTGAGTTACTTGTGCAGGATAGGTATTCACTGGACTGAAGCTAAAAGTTTCTAAGTCCATGTGTCGACACCCAGAGGGAAAGTGTCGACACTTGAGAAAGCTTGTGTCGACACCCAGACAAGCAGTGTCGACACTTGGAGTCATTGTGTCGACACCTGGGATGAAGAGTCGACACCAGCCAGAAAATGTCGACACTTGGAGCTGTGTCGACACTCAGTGAAGAAGTATGCAGAAAAGCTGTGTCGACACTTAGCAGAAGTGTCGACACCTAGAAGAGCTGAGTCTACATCAGAAAGTGTCGACACTTGGAGTTGTGTCGACACTCAGCAAAATTCTGCAGAGACTAAGGACAAGTGTCGACACTCAACACAATGTGTCGACACTCAATCAGCAGAGTCAACATATGAAGAATGTGTCGACACTCAGCACAATGTGTCAACACACAAACAGGAGAGTCAGCACTTGAAGTAAGTGTCGACACCCAGCACAATGTGTCGACACTTAGCTAAAGACTCTACACTTGAAGAAAGTGTCGACACAAGGAGCTGTGTCGACACTTAGCAAAGAACATAAAAGTTTACAAAATATTCTAAGTACAAGTGTCGACACTAAGAGAATGTGTCGACACTCAGCTGAAGAAACACAATTGAAGACTTGTGTCGACACCAAGAAGCAATGTCGACACTTTACAGTTTCAACACATGAAGATGTGTCGACACAAAGGAGATGTGTCGACACATAGAAGAATACTACAAGATACAGAAGATCAAGTACTTGTGTCGACACTTAATTTCAGTGTCGACACTTGAAGAAGAGTCTGTGTCGAGACATACAAGGAGTTATGTCGACACCTTATAGACTTGTGTCGACACTTACACAACATGTGTCGACACTTGGTCTATAAGTGTCGACACTTAAAAACAGAAAGTCTCGACACTATCTGACAGTTAGAGAATTTCAAGAAGTGATTGGTTGACATGACAGCTGCCGATCCAGCCGGTCTACAGCAACTGTCAGGGAAGTCAGAAGACTGTTTTGTACCGGACCAGCCGGTTACCTTGAAGAATGCCTATAAATAGGCACCCTCAGTTTACAGAAGAGGAAGTTCACTATTGGGATTACAAGTTGTAATAGTTGTTGTTGTTACAAGTTGTTGAAGCCATTTTTGAAGTGATTGATCAGATTGTTCAAGTAATCAGAAAAGTGATACACAGAGGATCAACACAAGAAGATCTGGCAGTCCAACTGCAGATCTAAGAAGTTGGAGAGAGAGAGCTCCAATCAAGAATTCAGTCTTTGGAACTAAGGCTGAGAAGAAGGATTCAGAATCATCTGGATCTCAAGAAGCAGAGGTCAAGGAACAACTGCAGAAGATTCAGACTTATTCAGTTCTACTCAAGAAGCTTTGAAGGAAGCTAAGTCAGTTTGGATCTAGCTGAGTTCTTCCAAGAACTCTTTAAGAAACTCTCAACTCCTCTCTTATTTTCTGAGTTGTAGAGTTAGTTATTGTAATTCAATTTTAACTTGTAGGATCCATTGGATCTGAGTGAATTGTAAGCCTATATTATAAAGGCTGAGGGTAGGGCTTGGTTGCCTGAGTGTAGGAGTTGAAGAACTCTGAGTATAGGCCTTGATTGGCTGAGTGTAGGCCTGGGTGGCTGAGTGTAGGCCTTGGTGGCTGAGTGTAAGGCTTTGGGCCTGAGGTGTAGGAACCTAGTTGGGTTCTGAGATAGTGGAGAAGTTTGGCCGAATCTAGTACACTGCTAGATAGGCGAAGGGGGAAAGTGGATGTACCCAAAGATTGGGGAACCACTATAAATTTGTGTGTCTGCTGTGCTGTACTGTGGATTAGAAATTTATATTTTGTTATTGCTGTTAGCTGTAGAAATCTGTGAGATAACTGTTTTGCTGCAAACAAAGTCTTAAAAAGGTTTAGGTCACCTATTCACCCCCCCCCCCTCTAGGTGTTTAGGTACCATAACTTTCAAGTGGTATCAGAGGGAGGTTCCTCAAAAAGGACTAACTGTCTGGGGAGATCCAGTTTGGCAGATTCAGTGTAAATCAGAACACAGTTTCAAGAAAATCAAGAAACATGGGTTCTTCAGAGAATCACAAGGAATTGGGTTCAATGAAACTGCCCATATGCAGAAAAGAGATCTTTGGGATCTAGAAAGAGAGGGTAAGGCTATTCATGGAAGCCTCTGACCCTAGGATCTACATCACAGTAAAAGAAGGGCCTTATGTGCCAATGAAAATTTCAGTATTGGATGCAAATCAGAGGACTCCAAAGGATTTCTCTGAGATGACCAAGGATGAAATTGTCCTAGCCACTATGGACAAGAGGGCACAAAACATAATAGTGAGTGTCATTGATGATGCAACTTTTCAGAACTTAATTCACTGTAAAACAGCAAAAGAAATGTGGGATACCTTCATTGTCTATATGGAAGGTTCTGAAGAAGTTAGGCAAGATAGAAAGTCCTTGCTAAATCAAGAGTATGAGAGCTTTAGGCAAGGAAGAGGAGATAGCATCACTGAATGCTACAAGAAGTTCTATAGAATTGTTAATGAACTCATGTCCTATGGAAGAGAGTTCACTAACTATGAATTGAATGATAAGTTCTTAAGGTCCCTAACCAAAGATTGGGACACCAAGATCTGTGCCATCAGAGAAATGGCAAAGTTGGGAGAAATTCCTCCTCCCACACTGTTTGGCAAGTTGCTGTCTTATGAGATGCAGCTGTCAGTAAGAAAAGAGGAGGAAAAATCAACAAGGACTGAGCACAGGGAAAGGACTGTTGCCTTCAAGTCAGAAGTACCTAGAAAGGGCAGGACTAAGTCATCAACTCCTCCTCCAGAGGTAGTTGAATCAGAATCTGATGAGTCTGTTAGCACAAAGTCTACAAGCAGTGAAAGTGATGAAGACTTTGCTGCATTCACCAGACATTTTCAGAAATTCCTGAAGAAGAAACAGTGGAGGTCCAGACCTTCATTTTCCAAAGGGAAAGAAGTCCAGTATCAGGAGAAGAAGCCTTCAAAGAAGGACAAGAAAAAGACAAAGACTAGCAAGGCAACTGGTTCTAAGATAGTGTGTTACTGCTGCAATAGACAGGGTCATGTTATTGCAGACTGTCCTGAGAGAAGAAAAGAATCCAGTGACAAAAAGAAGACTCACTTCAAAGGAAAGAAGGAGAAGTCCTTTGTTGCAAAGAATGAGAAGACTCTTTCAGACATTTCTTCTTCAGACACTGAGACAGATGCTGAAGCCTACATAGGGCTATTTGCTGAAGAAGAAGAAGAGTTTATGCAGATCATGGAATTAATCTATGAACAAGAAGAGTGTCAGTGCCAAGGACTGATGGCATTGACTGAAAGTACCAAAATCCTGGAGCAGTCAGGACCTAGTCAGGTACAAAGTCCAACTCAAAGTTCAGATTCCAGTTCTAGTTCAGAGTCAGATTCATTTTCATCAAGTGATGGAAGTGTTTCTGAATCTGAGGGAGATATTCATCAGCTCTTAGATGAATATAAAGTACTGTTGCAAGCCTATAAGAAAAGCAAGACCCTAGCCAAAAGTCAGGCAAAGGAGATTGCTGGTCTCAAGGCAGCTGCAACAGATTTTGAGAAGGAATTTGATCAAAAGCTCAATGAGGTAGCCAGGCTGAAACACATTACTGTGATTCAGATGGGAACTATCACCTATAAAAATGATCAAATTAAGTTACTGGAGATCAATCTCCAGAAGGAAAAAGAGCTAGTTGCTAGGTTTTCAAAACCTAAATCAGTGCTACCCTTGATTGATGAATTTGTTCATCATAAAGGAAAGGCTGGATTGAGTTTTATTAAACCAGCTAGGACTGTTCAGGATCAGTCCAAGTCCAAGGGCAAAGCCCCAACATTCATTAAGCCTGCTGTAGTCAAGACAGCCAAGTCTAGGTACAACAAGTTTGAATGCTGGTGCTGTGGCAAAGTTGGCCACTTTGCCTTGGACTGTTGGCACAATGCAAGTGCCAATAGGAGTAGCAAGCTACCTAGTGGAAAGCCAGTAGGTAGTTTTGTCAAGTTGCAAACTAACAATCACCAAGGACCCAAGTTTACTTTGGGTTCTAAGGTTCATTAATTTGTTTTGCAGGTGAATCCAAGTGGCCATACCCCAACATGGTACTTGGATAGTGGATGTTCCAGACATATGACTGGAACAAGGGGACTACTGAAGGACTACATTCCAATCAAAAATGGTCCTAAAGTGACCTTTGGTGGTTCTGAAAAAGGGATCATCAAAGGGTTTGGTAACATCTCTTCAAACCTTGTTACCATTACTCAAGTGGCTTATGTTAAATGGTTGAAACACAACCTCATTAGTATAAGTCAGTTAAGTGATGTAGGGTATGACATCTCATTTGTTAAAAATGGTTGTCATATCAAGAGGTCAAGTGATCAAGAGATCATTTTGACAGGATATAGAAAGAGGAATGTCTACTGTTTAGACATTATGATTGAGAACAATGGTTCTCCTGTCTGTCTTGTAGCTGATGAGACAATCTCTCATTGTGTCAAGTGGCACAAGAGGCTAGCTCATCTTAACTACAAGACTATTAGCAAACTCTTTAGCAAAGAGTTAGTGAGGAATGGTCCTCAAGTTAAGTGTGTCAAAGATGGCATTTGCTCAGCTTGTCAAAAGGGCAAGCAGACTAAATCCACCTTTAGAAGCTTAGACAACAAAGATGCTGTGAGGTGTTTATACCTCTTGCATATGGATCTATTTGGTCCAATGACAGTTCACAGCTTAGGTAGGAAGGTCTATACCTTTGTAGTTGTTGATGACTACTCAAGGTTTTCCTGGGTGTTCTTCTTAAGGCAGAAATCTGAAACACCTAGTGTCTTCTATAGCTTTGTTAAGCAAATTCAGAATGAATTGAACTGTACAGTGGTCAAAATTAGAAGTGACCATGGTACTGAGTTTCAGTCTGAAAGCATGACAAAACTGTGTGAAGATTTTGGGATATTTCAAGAATTCTCTTCACCTAGAACACCTCAGCAAAATGGCATTGCTGAAAGAAAGAATAGGACCTTGATAGAGGCTGGTAGGACCCTATTAAGTGATTCATCACTGCCAGAGTATTTCTGGGCTGAAGCAGTTAACACTGCATGCCATGTGATAAATAGGGCTACCATCACTAAAAGGTTAAACAAGACCCCCTATGAAGTTGTGAAAGGCAGGAAACCAAACCTATCTTATTTCAGGATTTTTGGTTGCAAATGCTTCATACTTAACAATGGAAAGTCTTACTTAACTAAGTTTGCTGCCAAATCCCAAGAGGGAGTGTTTGTTGGGTACAGCAATAATAGTAAGGCTTATAGAGTCTACAACTTGACTACACAAGTTGTAGAGGAGTCTGTGCATGTAGTTTTTGATGAGACAAAACTAATTAACAATAAGTTGTCTAGCAATGTATGCAGCCCCACAGGTCTTACTAAGAAGATGGATAAGCTAACCATAGAAGATGTACCTGCTGCAAGATAGCAAGTAGAAGAAGATGGCTTATGTCCAGGGGGAGAACTACATGTACCAGGAGCTGAAGAAGTACAAGGAACTCAGCTTGATGAAGATGCTGAAGAAGTTCAACCAGGAGTAAGGATGCCTCCAGCCAACAGGCATCTAAGAGATCATCCAGTAGAGCTGATTATTGGAGATCCAAGACAAGGTGTTCAGACAAGGAGCAGAAATCAGAATGCTGTAGTATATTCAAGTTTTCTGTCTCAAATAGAACCAAAGAAATTTGAAGAAGCTATACAAGATCCACAGTGGACTGAAGCAATGCAGGAAGAGCTTAATCAGTTCAAAAGGTGCAAGGTTTGGGACCTGGTTCCTAAACCTAAAGATCACAATGTGATAGGAACAAAGTGGATCTATAGGAATAAGTTAGATGAACAAGGAGTTATCATTAAGAATAAAGCAAGACTGGTTGCAAAAGGATATAAGCAAGAAGAAGGTATTGATTTTGATCAAACCTTTGCTCCAGTAGCCAGACTGGAAGCCATAAGGATGTTCTTGGCCTATGCAACCTATCAAGGATTCAAGGTATACCAAATGGATGTGAAGTCAGCATTCCTAAATGGTAATTTGAAAGAAGAAGTCTATGTGGAGCAGCCTGCAGGTTTTGTTGATCCAACTCTACCTCATTATGTCTATAGACTTAGGAAAACATTATATGGGTTAAAACAAGCACCTAGAGCTTGGTATGAAACCTTATCTAGTTTCCTCATTGAGAACAAGTTCTCAAGGGGGAAAATAGATAAGACTCTATTCCTTAGGGAATCTAGAGGCAAAGTCATACTTGTCCAAATATATGTAGATGACATTATATTTGGGTCTACTGAAAGTAGCCTTTGCAAAAAGTTTGCAAAGCTTATGCAAAGTCAATTTGAGATGAGTAGTATGGGAGAACTAAAGTTTTTCTTGGGTCTCCAAGTTAAACAGACTGAAAGTGGTCTATCCATATGTCAGTCCAAGTTCACCCTAAAACTCATAAGGAAGTATGGTATGGATTCATCCAGTACCATGAAGACTTCTATGGGGTCAAGTATGTCTCTGAGCAAGGATGATGCAGGGAAACCTGTAGATGAAACCTTGTATAGAGGGATAGTTGGCTCCCTACTATACTTGACTGCAAGTAGGCCTGACATTATGTATGCTACATGTGTTTGTGTCAGGTATCAAGCCTGCCCTAAAGAGTCTCACTTGACTGCAGTCAAGAGAATCTTGAGATATCTAAAGGGCACACCTTATCTAGGCCTCTGGTACCCTAGGAATGGAGATTTTGATCTAACAGGCTATTCAGATGCAGACTTTGCAGGATGCAAAGAAGATAGAAAGAGCACAACTGGAACCTGTCAATTCCTAGGTGGAAGACTCATTTCATGGAGTAGTAAGAAGCAAACCAGTGTGGCTATCTCCACAGCTGAGTCAGAATATGTAGCTGCAGGAAGTTGCTGTGCTCAACTTCTGTGGATTCAACATCAGCTAGAAGACTATGGATTTCAGGTAAGTAGAACTCCACTTTTCTGTGATTCTACAAGTGCTATTTCAATAGCTAATAATCCTGTATCACATAGTAGAACTAAACATATTGAGATTAAATATCATTTTCTTAGGGAGCATGTAGAAAGAAATGATATTGCACTTGAATATGTTAAAACTGATAATCAGATAGCTGATATGTTTACTAAGCCTTTAGAAGAAGCTAAGTTCAATAGGTTCAAAATTGAACTAGGTATGATAAACTTAGACTAAGTTTACAGAACTAAAAATTGGCTAAGTAAAAAGGTGTCGACACATAGACAAGTCTATGTCGACACAGAATAGTAAGTGTCGACACTTCAGGAAAATGGTGTCGACACATCTAGGAAGTTGGTGTCGACACTTCAGAATGTTAGTGTCGACACATGTCGAGTTGGTGTCGACACATCCAATAAGGTGTCGACACTTAAGTTTTACTCAGAATTTTCTAAGTAACGTCTCGACCACATGTCGAGTAATGTGGTGTCGACACATAACCAAGTGTCGACACATAAACTCTGTTGACTAAACTAGTGTCGACACATGAGTGTCGAGACATTATAAGTCTGTGTCGACACTTATTGCCAGTGTCGACACATCTTTAGTAATCCATCCCGCCTGTTCGTCTTCAAACCAGGAAGGTATAAATAGGATTCTGTCTTTGTTTGTCGACACGCTTTCAGAGTTTCGAGACCAAACTACTGTGTCGACATTTCTCTTTTCTAAAGACTAATTCTACAAACCCTAATGGCTCCCAAGCTCGAGGAGAACGTCAATGAAGGCTATGAACTGGTTCGTGGCGCGTTCGACGATGGCGATCAAGAAATCAAATCGGTGGTAACCCTAGTCACCGATTCTGGATTGGAGTACCTGGTTTCAGAACCAACCAAAATATGGAAGAAGGAAGTTCTCGAATTCCTTACTGGAGCTTCTGTAGATGACTCAGGTCACAAAATCAAATCAAGAGTGCATGGCACCAAGGTCAAGATTTCACCCAAAACTCTAAGAAAGGTACTTCAGCTACCTAGAATTCAAGCAGAAGAGGAAGTGACTACATCTAAGACCAGGAAAGCACTTACCTGGTGTGGTCTTGACTCTAAGATGAAAATAGGTTCTGTCTTTAACAGAAAAGGCATGAACATTCAAGGAAAGTTTCTGTCAGAAATAGTGGGAAAGGTTATCCTCAGTAAACCTGGAGGGCATGATAGGGTGTCAGCCTCTATGTTCAATGTCATGACCAGAATCATCTTAAACCTAAAAACAGATTGGTCAATGGTTATCTTTGAGAAGATAAAGGAAAGTCTGAAGAAGCCCAATCTGGGCAGGATACTTAGTCTCTACCTGGCTGGTACAATACCAGAGGTAATGAGCACTGCTGCAGGTAGCAAAATCAACCACATGAGAAAGATGGACATGAGGATCTTCTCAAGGTGGGAAAGGGTGCTGTCAAAAGAACTGTCCACCCCTGAGAAGCAAGTTTCTAAGAAAGATTCACCTCCAAAGAAGAAGAGGAAGATGGCTCCTGTGACACAGGAGTCCTCCAGCAGTTCAGGTAGTGAAGAACAAGTTGTTTTCACTCCTGATAGTCAAATAGAAGTGGCTGCAGAGAAGTCTCCTGCTCCTCAAGAGACAGCTGAAATCCAGGGGGAGCTGCGTACAGCTAGCCCCATGCAAAAGGATCCAAGCCAGGGGAGCCTCCAGCTGTAGAACAACCCTCTACACTGGAGAGTGAGCAAGCTACAATCATTATCCAAGAGGTACTTTCTGACCTCAATACTTTAGATTTTTCTGTAATAGATTCTGATTTGTCTGATGTCCATCAGCAAACTCAGCAAGCAAATCAAGAACCAGATGTTGTTCTCCAAGACACATCAGTAGTACAAGAAGTAGTTCCTGATAAAGTAGTTGAAGAACCAGGTACATCTCTTGCACAGTCACCCCCTGAATACACAATGGAAGACCTCTTTCTGAATTTAGATCAAGAGGATTTTGACATGGACAAGAATGCTGCTGCTGAAGAGAAGGGTGCTGCTGTTGAGGGGGAGAACTTGGAAGTTCAGGATGAGCCTTTCAGGCTAGACACTGAGAAGGCACTAGATGTGCAAGCTGAAAAACCATCAAGCCCTAAGGACAGGGTGAATATAGCCAGTACTTCAGAGTCTGAGGAAGATGAGACTGAACAAGCTAAAAAGAAGAAATTCTTTGTATTCAAAAGAAGGAGTCAGAGCTACAAGAAGGCTCTACAAACTGTTGCTCAACACTCTTTAGTCCAACAAGCTCCATCAACTGATTACAGTGGCTTAATGGTAGCAATGCAAGTTAAGCTGGATGAGCACAGGAGGGCTATAGAGAAGTATATTGATGAAGGCCACAAGTCTTTACAATTTGATTTAGCTCAAGATATAAAATCAATCAGGTTTGAGATGAACCTGAACAAGAAAGAGATGAATGAATGCTTCCACAAGGGTGGAAATGCAGTGGTATTTCTGGCAACTCATCAGGAAAAGATCAAGACTCAAGTAGATGATATAGCACTAAAGCAAGGCTATGTGCTGGAGAATCAATTAAGAATGAATGATAATTTAACTGCCTCCCACAATGCTATAGTCACTGAACTAAAGAATAAGACTACTGAACCTTCAACATCATCTGCTGCTGCAAAGGCTGAATTTGATAAAGCTTTTCAAGATGAAATTGCTGCTGTCAAGACTGCCATCAAGGATTCACAGAAGGTCATTTCTGAACAGCTTACAAAGCTTAGACCTTATTTTAAGGATGAAATCAGGTACTTGGACAGCCAAATCAGGTTCCAGAAAGATGATGTCAGAGATCATGTTGCACAAGAAGTCATAAAGGGGGAGAGGGTGTTAGTCAAAGCTAGCTCTGACCATGCCAAATGGATTTCTAACTCCATCAGAGCTACACTGGGCTATCCTCCCCTGTGTGATGATGATAATGTTGCTGAATCAGGAATTCAAAGTGCATATCTTGGAGGTGAGCAACAGGAAGTAGCTCAAGTCATTTATCCACCTCTAGATTTTGAAATGATTCATGCAGATGTAAGCACCATGTATAGCCCAACTGCTGGAAAGTCACATGTTGTTCTGGAAAAGGTTGTTCAACCTATAACAGCAGCTATGCAAGAGGCTTTGGACAAAGAAGAAGAGACAAGGCTGTCAAAGAAGAAGTTTAGGGAACTAGCTGAGCAGAAGCCAGATTTTGAACAGTGGAGCCCTACTTCTAGGAACATCATTCTCACAGCCTGGAAAGCAGCCAAGGACAATGCTCATGAAAGGAACAAATGGTTTTCAGAAGCAGAATGGAGAAAGCATGAGATTAGGCAGGAAGCCATTGTCTAGTATAGAAGGAAGGCTAAGTTAGGAAAGCTACCTCCTACAGCTGTGGAGCCTAGCAAGTACTTTCCTAAGCTCTATCATTACTTTGAGAGACAGAAAATCAAGGCTGAAGAACTAAAGAAGAAGGACTCCAAAGGAAAGAAGACTGCTGATACTGAGCCTGCTGCTGCTGCTACTGTAAAGGCCAAAGTACAAGCTGGGAAAGGAATAGTTATAAAAGAACCAGATCAGAACTAGCCTAAGATTAGACTAAGAAACATTGTTGTAATCTTTTACATATGCAATATTTTTGTAAAACAATGGAAATGTATTAAAACAATGTTAGAACAATTTTTGATAAATATATCTCATGATTGTTCAGAAGAATGTGTCTATTTCTTGTTTGTTCTGCAATGTTTAATGAGTATACATGTGTGCTTTATTACATGTTTAAGTTTACCCTGTTAACATATACCTGCTTTACATCATTCTCTAATTTTTAATTATGAGTGGTGTATATCATTGACTAAGGGTTATGACTTCTCCAAATAGGGGGAGATTGTTGGGTACATTGGTCAAATGTACCTGATTTGAAGAAGCCTCACCTAACTCAATGATATACATCATAATGTATTTGATGTTTGTTTGAGTTACTTGTGCAGGATAGGTATTCACTGGACTGAAGCTAAAAGTTTCTAAGTCCATGTGTCGACACCCAGAGGGAAAGTGTCGACACTTGAGAAAGCTTGTGTCGACACCCAGACAAGCAGTGTCGACACTTGGAGTCATTGTGTCGACACCTGGGATGAAGAGTCGACACCAGACAGAAAGTGTCGACACTTGGAGCTGTGTCGACACTCAGTGAAGAAGTATGCAGAAAAGCTGTGTCGACACTTAGCAGAAGTGTCGACACCTAGAAGAGCTGAGTCTACATCAGAAAGTGTCGACACTTGGAGTTGTGTCGACACTCAGCAAAATTCTGCAGAGACTAAGGACAAGTGTCGACACTCAACACAATGTGTCGACACTCAATCAGCAGAGTCAACATATGAAGAATGTGTCGACACTCAGCACAATGTGTCAACACACAAACAGGAGAGTCAGCACTTGAAGTAAGTGTCGACACCCAGCACAATGTGTCGACACTTAGCTAAAGACTCTACACTTGAAGAAAGTGTCGACACAAGGAGCTGTGTCGACACTTAGCAAAGAACAGAAAAGTTTACAAAATATTCTAAGTACAAGTGTCGACACTAAGAGAATGTGTCGACACTCAGCTGAAGAAACACAATTGAAGACTTGTGTCGACACCAAGAAGCAATGTCGACACTTTACAGTTTCAACACATGAAGATGTGTCGACACAAAGGAGATGTGTCGACACATAGAAGAATACTACAAGATACAGAAGATCAAGTACTTGTGTCGACACTTAATTTCAGTGTCGACACTTGAAGAAGAGTCTGTGTCGAGACATACAAGGAGTTATGTCGACACCTTATAGACTTGTGTCGACACTTACACAACATGTGTCGACACTTGGTCTATAAGTGTCGATACTTAAGAACAGAAAGTCTCGACACTATCTGACAGTTAGAGAATTTCAAGAAGTGACTGGTTGACATGACAGCTGCCGATCCAGCCGGTCTACAGCAACTGTCAGGGAAGTCAGAAGACTGTTTTGTACCGGACCAGCCGGTTACCTTGAAGAATGCCTATAAATAGGCACCCTCAGTTTACAGAAGAAGAAGTTCACTATTGGGATTACAAGTTGTAATAGTTGTTGTTGTTACAAGTTGTTGAAGCCATTTTTGAAGTGATTGATCAGATTATTCAAGTAATCAGAAAAGTGATACACAGAGGATCAACACAAGAAGATCTGGCAGTCCAACTGCAGATCTAAGAAGTTGGAGAGAGAGAGCTCCAATCAAGAATTCAGTCTTTGGAACTAAGGCTGAGAAGAAGGATTCAGAATCATCTGGATCTCAAGAAGCAGAGGTCAAGGAACAACTGCAGAAGATTCAGACTTATTCAGTTCTACTCAAGAAGCTTTGAAGGAAGCTAAGTCAGTTTGGATCTAGCTGAGTTCTTCCAAGAACTCTTCAAGAAACTCTCAACTCCTCTCTTATTTTCTGAGTTGTAGAGTTAGTTATTGTAATTCAATTTTAACTTGTAGGATCCATTGGATCTGAGTGAATTGTAAGCCTATATTATAAAGGCTGAGGGTAGGGCTTGGTTGCCTGAGTGTAGGAGTTGAAGAACTCTGAGTGTAGGCCTTGATTGGCTGAGTGTAGGCCTGGGTGGCTGAGTGTAGGCCTTGGTGGCTGAGTGTAAGGCTTTGGGTCTGAGGTGTAGGAACCTAGTTGGGTTCTGAGATAGTGGAGAAGTTTGGCCGAATCTAGTACACTGCTAGATAGGCGAAGGGGGAAAGTGGATGTACCCAAAGATTGGGGAACCACTATAAATTTGTGTGTCTGCTGTGCTGTACTGTGGATTAGAAATTTATATTTTGTTATTGCTGTTAGCTGTAGAAATCTGTGAGATAACTGTTTTGCTGCAAACAAAGTCTTAAAAAGGTTTAGGTCACCTATTCACCCCCCCCCCCCTCTAGGTGTTTAGGTACCATAACATTCAACCGCCGCCTGGGGACTCAAGAGAGACCATGAATAAATAAAGAGGGAGTACTGCTCTTAACTCGCTTGTTGCAGATTGGTTGTTAGTAGGTTCATTGCCCCATAGAATCAGGGATTTCGCATATCAGTTGTTGACTAGTTTTAGCTTGTATTCATTCTGGTTTTTCTGCTTATCTTTCTTGAGAAAGATGCCCGATCAGGTTGCCTGCTTTAAGAAAGCACTACTGGGATCACGCCTTTTGCACTAACTTTTTGAACATGATGCCTGACTTCCAGCAGAAAGAATGGTTCGATGGGTAGCAAAGCAGCAAGAGCTAACGCCTTTATACTAAACTGAGGCTATTGCAATGAAACTGTGGTGGTGCGTGCTATAGTGAGACTTCATAGCTTTCCCACGGAACGGTAAGTGCGCTCAACGTAGAAAGTCAACATTGCATAGGATTACCTAAGTCAATTATATATCGCCTGGGGACCAAGTGTCTCTGGATGAAAGATATGTTGGTTAACAGCAAGCAGTCTACTGCCGCAAGTGAGGGACATGTAAGAAGCCCATACGCATTTACGCCAATAAATAAGGTTACAAGGCAGATCATCAAGCTCGTATCACTTGTGGCCGTGAAATTTACATACCCAAACGCTTATTACGTTTCCTTGCTATGAATTACTACGCCCCAGGGATAAAACCTCATCTGACTCTCGAGTTAACTTTCTTTTCTCTATCTTTTAGAACTTGGAGTTCTTAATAGAAATTGATTCTAGCATTGTAGTTGCTCAAAAGCATTCCCCGCAGCTCCGGATCCTCATACGCTTAATACCAGCTCCCCATCTTCATGAGCTTTTCAACAATGGCTCCCCTAGTAGTTATAGTTCGGCCAGCCTTATCTTATGATGGTGCTTCTTTGTTGTCGGTAGAAGTCCTATCTGTGCGTGACTCTTGGTTAATTTCATTATTGGTCTAAGTTATGATTAGAATTTTTTGTTGACTCAACTTCTTCAATTCGTAGCTCTTCCCTAGTAGTCTCGTGTCCAGTTTCTCCGCTAATGCAACAAATGTAGGCAAGGGGATGGTTTCAAACATCTGATCGTGTGTTATTCTAAATTCCTTTGGGGAGGATGACTATGTTTTCTAGACAGAAGCATATAGAATTCATGTTCATAGGAATCTCTTTAGAGTTCTTTATAAGTCTTGATTTATATCTTCTATTGAATGAATGTGAATAGGTTCTCTTTCTAGTTGATTATTCATTTCGATGAATTCATTGGTCCTTCGACGAATATGCCAGGGTTGTTGTAAGACAAATCTATTTGGAAATAGAGCTTCTTTTATACCTTCCACCTCTAGGGAGGACAGATGAAATATTCTCAATCCTGGCATAGAATACCATTTATATGGGGCCAAACCTCTGTCTTTGATCGATAGGTAAGGTAGCTGAATCCACCATAATGAACTTCATTGAATTTGTTTGATCCCGGTTTCGTTTCTATTGAGCAGCGGGGAGAAAGCGGCCGTTGCGTTGCACTGATAGGAGTGTAATGGTTGGTTTCTTGGTGAAAGAAAGAGCTTAGGCAAGACTTGGCCCGCCCCTATTTGATTTGAATTTGACTTAAGGGGGAGTAGACCTAACCTCGCTTTTGTTCAAAACTCAATGAAAAACAAACCACTTTACTTTAATGGAGATTTGTAGCATCATTCAAGTAAATACAGATTGAGATCGTAGAAACATGAGCTTGTGATATAGCTACACCTAATTCCAGACCGGTTAATGCAAAAACTCGAAATATAGGACCAGGATCTCCTATGAAATGAATTCATACATAGCATAGTCCAAGCGGACCCACTGAAAATCTTTACTGAACTATGACCGGTTAGAAAAGAAACGTATTCCTGAGCTTAATGCGCGAAAACAATGATCAAGGAGTACTCAAAAATGTGCTAACGGCAGTGGGACTCCTGCGGGTAATAAGAAGCTAAAAAAATGAACCAGAAGTCAGACCAAACTGAGAGTGAGCAGCATAAACAAAGATGGATTTGTGAATGAGAAAGAAACCAATATTCATTGGAATCCATGGATGGAAGAATGGGAAGGAAATTGCTCAAGAGGGCTTAAGGCAGCACGAAGACTAGGGCTATTCTAATTTCACAGAATCCACAAAAACCATAGGAAACCTTTTTGGTAGTCATTTCGCGAGACTTCGTCTGGTTGGTATCTGAGAAACGCAATACTGGTTTGGTCATGAATATCCCTGATAGCTTGGAGAAACTTTCTGACCGACTGCAATGAATCAGGCAACCGAAGACAAGTTTCGGTCATATTCTTAGATACTTGAGAGGAGCCAGCCCTCTAACATGGCTTCTCTATAGAAAGAGAACCCATTGCAAGCCAGAGAGAGAGAGAGAGAGAGAGAGAGAGAGAGATTCAACAACTTTAATATGGTACCATCAACAATGCTTGCAGGTTACTCATGAAGAGGTCAAACTTCTCTTTTTAAAATAGATGTTGATATGTGTGATAAATTGAAATTACATATTTTATTTTATTGATAATGTTTTTATAAATATTTCTTAATTTCATAAAAAAATAATATTTATATTTTTAATAAAGATTTTAGATGCACAATTATTTTTCAGAGTATATTATTATAAACTTCTATTTATTTTAGGTTTATTTTCATGAGATGCAAAAAGTTATTTTGGAAAATGCTATTGTAGAGTTGGTGTAGGGATGTTTGTGAGATGGACGTGCTTAACGTGAACGGCGAATTACCCATCACAGTATAGAAAAAAATAAGAGAGTGATCCGACCAAAATTTGAACGAAAAGGGGTCGGGTGGCTCTCAAAAAAATACGGAATACAAGTCCTTAGGTAACCTACCTCCTCTTCCAGACAATCAACATACTCGCGCGCTAGCCGGATAGTGATACCAGACCTTAGGACCTACCTCTAAAAAGAACATCTCACCGCACCTACACAATTGCATCTATTCTTTTCACAAATAAGCCGTCAATCGCAGCAAAAAATATATTAGGAGCGGCGGTAAACGATAAGGAAGGGATCAAGAACAAGTTGAGATTAACTCCCATGTTAGCACCAAGAGCGTGCCCAATCTTGGAGAACATAAGGCTTGGCCTAGTTTGTTCTCTAGCGGATCTTCCAATCCGGAAAAAGAGGTCAACACAACGTTCGATTCAGATTTGCAAGCGAAAAAACACTTTAAAATCGCGGAAAAGACGGATGAAATAACCTCCACAAAATTCTCACAGCAAGAAACACAAAGATAGGAAGAAGTTTTACCCACCAAGAGAAGATGACAACACATATAATTTTGGGAGATGGGGGATCACTCTCTCCACGGTTCCACCGGTTTCCACACCGAAGGGGGGGCTTCCTCTTCCACGGAGTCGCACCGAGAGAAGCCACGCCGAGTCGCACCGAACGGGGTGGGGAGGCAAGGCTTGGCTTCACACCAAAGGGGAGAGGTGGCTATGGCTTTCACCATGGTGGCCGAAATTCCTCAAGGGGTTACTTTAGGTTTCTTTTTCCAATGCAATAACTCTCATAATAATCCTCCTTTAAATAGGAGTTACAAAAGAGATCCAACCATCCTGATGGAGATGAATCTCATCCATCCGGGCGGATTACATACAACACCAAGGGTTTAATAGCACACCAACATGAAAATAAAAATATTACAAGCCAAATGTTTTAAGCAATTAAAATAAAACTAAGTAAATTATTAAGCAAGCTTTGCGCGCCGCGGACGGAGGTTGTATCGCAGCTTTCCGTTAGCGTCCGTGGCGTTGTCATGACGCCGCAAATCTTTAACTTGTTGCGCCGCAGCAACCGGGTCATCATCAGGAAGTGTTGGAGGGGCCGCAACAACCGGGTCATCATCAGGAAGTGTTGGAGGGGCCGCGCCATCAATCCTCCCCCACTCAAAATCGCGCATCTCCGATGCGTGGGCTGATAGAGCGCGGAGAAGCTCGGCATCCAAACGTTGAAGCTCTGTCGCGAGGACCCATGAGTCGTCCGACGGTGGCGGTCACGCCAACGGATGAGGAAGCTGTAGGTAGCACCGCAGGAGTAGTAAGTGCTCAGCAGCGAGTATCATATCTGATGGAGAAACGTCTTGGAAACCTGGGAAACATGTCAGCAGTAGGAATAAAAGAAGGCAGCGTACCATCCGATGTTATACCTGCGGGGACCGGAGGAGAGAGATCATCCAAACTACCACTCCCCAACCCATTAGAAATTTCAGTGGAGGGAGAAGACGACAAAGAAACCAACTCTTGTGGAGGCGCAACAACAGCGTCAAATCCGAGACATTAAAAATAGGGGAGATACCCCATTCAGCAGGCAAATCCAATACGAAAGCGTTGTCACCTAGCTTCTTTATAATCCGAAAGGACCGGCGCGTTTTGGAGCTAACTTTTTAACGGTGCCAGTTGGCATTCGTTCGGGAACTAACCGTACTAAAACCAGATCGCCGACCTTAAAGTGTGACACCTTCCTATGTAGATTAGCGTGCGCTTGATAGACTCATATTGAGCAGTCAAGGTAGCTCGTATACGTGCATGTAAGTCGTGAATATGTTGGGCGAAGGATTGTGCAAACTGACTTGTTTTGTATGTGGGAGGTAAGGGGACCAAGTCAAGTGCACAGGGCCTTATACCCGTGGACAATTTCATTCGGAGACATACCCGTGGACCGATTTTTAGAATTATTGTAAGCTAGTTGTGCATGTGGAAGCAGTAAATCCCAAGTGCCTTTATGGTCGCTCACGAGACATCGAAGAAGATTTCCTAGCTCCGATTGACTACTTCGTCTGGCCATCAGTTTGTGGGTGATAAGCCGCGAGAATAATAATTTTGTGCCCATAAGAACCCACAATTTCCCAAAGTAGCTAGTGAACTTGACGTCCCTATCTGAGACAATAGTCTTCGGAACGCCACGATGACTAACGACGTCTTTAAAATACAGTTTCGAATGTGAGAGGCGTCGTTGGTCTTACTACAGGGGAGGAAGTACCCATCTTGGAGAACCTATCACAACAACGAGTATAGAATCATGACGTCGCAGGTGTGGGGGAAGGCCTAATACAAAGTCCATGCTCACGTCTTCCCACGGACGACAAATAGAGCGGAGTGTATAAACCTACATTGGACTTAGTACCTTTAGAAACTTGGCACGTACGGCAACTGCTCACAACTTTCCAACCATCGCCTTTAAGTTTAGGCCAAAGAATTTTCTCCTCTACGAGCGTTATCGTTTTGTCTCTGCCAAGTGGCCACTCAAGCCACCACTATGTAACTCCCAAATGATGTGGAGTCGCAAAGAGGAGTGGGGGATACACAATTTTCCGTGTTTGAATAAGTATCCGTCTCTAAGTGAATAGGCCGTGATGGTCGTGGGAGAGCTATCCTGGGCAGATAAGTATGGCTCCTGAAAATCAGGGCATGTGGCATATTCATCCTTTATGCGCTCGAACCCTACCACGTGGACTTGCATGGAGGAAAGTAAGAGGGTGAGGCGACTGAGTGCATCGGCAACTCGATTGTCGGTCCTTTAGGTGCTTGAGAGTAAATGTGTATTCTTCAAGAAGGATACCCATTAGCGTGGCGCGGGCTGATTTGTGCTGACCATTGATGAATCGCAACGCTTCATGATCAGAGAGGATCACGAACTCCTTATGAAGGAGGTAGTGCCTCCAATGATGCAAACATCTAATGACCGCATAAAACTCCCTATCGTAATTGGAATAATTTAATTTAGCACCGACTAACTTCTCACTAAAATAACTAACCGGTGGCCCCTCTTGACTCAAGACACCTCCAATCCCTACGCCAGATTGCATCACAAGTAAGCTCGAAGACCTTGGTGAAGTCTGGGAGACGTAACACCGGTGCTTCGGTCATAAGCTCCTAAATACGATGGAATGCAAACGTGGCGGATTTGGACCATGTGAATTCTCCTTTCTTCATGCAGTCCGTAATGGGTGCCATAATGCTACTAAAATCACGTATGAAACGACGATAAAAGGTAGCTAACCCGTGGAAACTACGCACCTCACGAAGGCTAGTGGGCTCGGGCCAGTCTCTAATCACCTGAACCTTTCCTGGTCAACACGAATTCCTTCAGAGCCAACTATAATAACTAATAATTCAACCTCCGAAACATAAAATGTGCATTTCTTTATATTTAGATATAAGGTTTCAGTCCTTAAGGTGGAGAGGACTACTTTGATGTGAGAGAGGTGTTCGGCGGGGAGTGTACTAAACACTAGGATATCATCAAAAACACTACAACAAACTTCCCATATATGGCCTAAAGATGTGCGTCATCATCCGGGAGAAGGTGCTGGGGGCATTGGATAGCCCAAAGGGCATCACAAGCCATTCATACAACCCGTCCTTAGACTTGAACGCCGTCTTCCACTCATCCCTCTCGGATCCTGATTTGGTGGTAACCACTCCGTAAGTCCAGTTTAGAGAAGATAGTGGCACCCGATAGGACATCCAAGAGATCATCTAGTCGCGGAATTGAAAACCTATATTTTATAGTAATTTTGTGTGTTAGAGCTCGGCTATCAACACACATGCGCCAGGTGCCATCCTTCTTAGGGGCAAGAAGAGGGGGACAGCACATGGGCTCATACTCGTCCTAATAAATCCCTTATTTAACAACTCCTCTATCTGGTTTGTAACTCTATGTGGGCAGTTGGATTAGCCTATAGTGTGGTTGGTTGGGTAAGGACGATCCGGGATAAGGTCTATTGCGTTTGTATATCTCTAAGCGGTGGTAACGACGAAGGCAACTCCTCCGGGTATACATCCCTAAACTCATCCAACAATACCCGTAGCTCTCGGGGTAATCTTCCAACACGCCACCATCAGTTTTTTCACTCAGAAGTACAAGAGCGTACATTATTCCCCCAATAAAGGGATCCTCACAAATTCCTTCCTACCAACTAAACTCAGGCTTTCCTCTCAACTGGATGGTGGATCCTTAGCCAACACTACCGGCTCTTTTGGCACAGTCGGTCTCAAGTGACGATCTTGCCATTGAATTTAAACTCATAAGTGTTGGCACGACCATAGTGCGTCACATCACGGTCATATAGCCACGGGCGCCTAATAACACATGACAAACGTCCATTGGAAGGACGTCGCACCAAACCTCATCGTGTAGGATTTGAAAGACAGTGGGACTAGGCACCGTTGGGTAACCTTAATAGTAACCTTACTAATCCAAGCGACCTGGTAGGGGGTCGGGTGCGGCTCGATGGTCAAGGACATACGCTTAACGCATTCTCAGAAACGGCGTTTACGCAACTACCACCATCAATAACTAATTTGCAAAGTTTTTCTCCACTCTTAAAGATCAGGGAAAAGATGCTCGTCCTCTTCCAGTCGTCTACCGGACGAGGAGTGGTCAAAATGCAACGCATCACCATAAGGCGGTGATCGTCCTCCAAGTCACTAGGGACTCCGTCAGGGTCGCTCTCCTCTTCGGCCTCATGGACATAGTCGTCAGGGTCGGTAGTGGACTCTAGTAAGGCTATGGCCTTCGTCTTGTGTGGGGCATTCATAGGCATAGTGGCCTTGAACACCGCATGGTATACAAGTGGTGTTAGCCTTGCTAACCTTTCCAACGGGGATACGCTCACTAGCGGGTTCTTGGTATTTCTCGCGTAATCACAACGGATTTCGACTCGGAGGATCTAAATCTTCCTTTATCAGGAAAAGTGGAAGAAGAGCCCGCAGCGGTGGACTTATTCTTCGCATTAGAATAACGGGAGTGAGCTTTAGATGCTAGGTTCTTTTCAATGTCCAAGGCGGCATTGAAAGTCGTATTCAAGTCCGTGTGACCATAACGCAAGAGTTTCCCGCTGAATGTCGGGGTGAAGTCCCTTTCGAAATCTAGATAAAGTTACTTCGGGGATCTCTCGAAGGTCACATCGTACCATACGGTCCTTAAGTTCTCCATATATTCAGCAACGACATTGAGCCTTGCCGAAGGGTGGCAAGCTCATCGAACATTTGCGTCCGATGGTACGCGGAACGTACTGATCGGTTAGCAGGTTCTTCATAACAGCCATCCAATGAGTGGACCCCGTGCCCAGCTCCTAACCTACGTTCTTCATTCAGCCAATAGGTTTTGGCACGTCCCATTAATTTCATCCTGGCAACTTGAACCTTTTGGGGGTCCGTGAGGTTGTGCCATTCGAAATAGCACTCCATGTCTATAGCCAATGGAGGAAGATCTGGGGATCTCCCATGCCATCATAGGTGGGGGCATCTATCTTGATAGCCCTCGTGATATCAAAGCCTCGCTCGGGGCGGGGTTCTCGAGGGGGCATACGGGGAGAGTTTCCCCTCAGAATCCGAATCAAAGTTCGGTGTTGCCGGTTGGGCTGCCAGCATTAACGGGAGGTGGGGGTGGCCTTGCTTGATTTTGTAGATCTGGCTAAGGCGTTCCTAAGCTCTGTCATTTCGGCACGAAGACCTGCTATAGCCTCGTGTTGGATCACCATGCTCATTCGCAGCCATCCTAGACGTAGACGGGGTTGCGTACTCCGTTCCTAGCCTTGTGCGCATTCAGGTTTAGGGAGGCCCCGGGCAAGATGAATTTTCCTAGGACGGAAGCTATATTGAAAATAAGATATTTTTATATACTCCCGATGAGAATAACACGTAGATCGTTTAAAAATTTTTTCTTTGAAATTTTGCTGAAAAATAAAGTTTTCAGCCCGCTATTTGCAGACCACAGAAAATATTTTTTTTGGAGTTCTAACGATCGGATCTCTAACAAGGAACGCAGAGAGGATGTTTGCAACGTGAAAGTTGAAAACGACCGCCTCTGATACCAAATTGGTGTAGGGATGTTTGTGAGATGGACGTGCTTACGTGAACGGCGGATTACCAATCACAGAACATAGAAAAAAATAAGAGAGTGCTCCGACCAAAAGCGAACGAAAAGGGGTCGGTTGCTTCAAAAATACGGGACTCGATACAACGTCCTTAGGACCTACTCTCCAACAAGCACACCAACTCGCGCCTAGCCGGACTCGATACCACGACGACTTAGGACCTACCTCTCCAACAAGCACACATCTCACCGCACCTACACAAGCATCTATTCTTTTCACAATAAGCCGTCAATCGCAGCAAAAAATATTAGGGAGCGGCGGTAAACGATAAGGAGGGATCAAGAACAAGTTGAGATTAACTCCCTTGTTAGCACCAAAGCGTGCCCAATCTTGGAGAACAAGTCAAGGCTTGGCCTAGTTTGTTCTCTAGCGGATCTTCCAATCCGGAAAACAAGAGGGTCAACAACAACGTTCGATTCAGATTTGCAAGCGAAAAACACTTTAAATCGCGAAAAGACGGATGAATAACCTCCACAAAAATTTCACAGCAAGAAACACAAAGATAGGGAAGAGATTACCCAACCAAGAAGAAGATCACACAATATTTGTGGGAGAATCACTCTCTCCACGGTTCCACCGGTTTCACCCGAAGGGGCTGCTTCCTTCTTCCACGGAGTCGCACCGAGAGAAGCCACGCCGGAGTCGCACCGAACGGGGATGGAGGAGGCAAGGCTTGGCTTCACACCAAAGGGAGGAGGTGGCTATGGCTTTCACCATGGTGGCCGAAATTCCTCAAGGGGTTTACTTTAGGTTTCTTTTTCCAATGCATAACTCATCATAATATCCTCCTTTAAATAGGAGTTACAAAAGAGATCCAACCATCCATGATGGAGATGAAATCTCATCCATCCGGGCGGTTCACATAACACACCAAGGGTTTAATAGCACACCAACATGAAAATAAAAATATTACAAGCCAATGTTTTAAGCAATTAAAATAAAACTAAGTAGAATTATTAGGCAAGCTTTGCGCGCCGCGGACGGAGGTTGTATCGCAGCTTTCCGTTAGCGTCCGTGGCGTTGTCATGACGCCGCAACTCTTTAACTTGTTCGCCGCAGCAACCGGTCATCATCAGGAATGTGTTGGAGGGGCCGCAACAACCGGGTCATCATCAGGAAGTTTGGAGGGGCCGCGCCATCAAGAGTTTTTACTACTATGCCATTTTGCAAAAAAAAAGTCGTGGTAGAGTTAATATTTTTTTGACGTTTTTTTAGAAAGTGTCATGATACATCAATTATCTGTCATGAAATTTTTTCAAAAAGAAATGTCAGGATAGAGCAACATCCAATCGTGATAATTTTTGATGACAGCTGTCATCACAACGTTTTTGTGACGTTTATATTTATAATATTTATAAACATCATGAAAACTATACAACGCTTAAAAATCGTCATTGAAGACATCGTAAAATCATTTTGTTGTAGTTTTTACTGCCTCACTCTCTCCCTTTCTTTTTTTTCCTTTCCCTCTTCTCTCTTTCTCCCTCTCTTCCCCTTTTCCTTCTCCTCCCCCTCTTTCTTTATCTTCCCTCCCCCTCCCCCACCTTTCCCCCACATACCATGAGAGGAACTCGGCGCCCCACTGGATAAAAGAGACTTAGGATCCATTCGTTTGGAAGAGAATGATTTTAAAGACTTGGCTTTCAATCAAATATGTAGGAATTGACTTTGAGTTTAGATAAAAAGTTTTTCATTGGCGACGTGATAATATTCCATCAAAAGAATACGTATGACACGATTTTTTGCACACACGATTTTTTTTCGCCCTGATGCGTTTTTTTGCCCCTACGCGATTTTTCCGTACTACCGAAATTTTTTCGCCCAGGAGTAATTTTTTCCGCTGAATGCAATTGTTTTTGTAGGACATGAGTTTTTTTAGGCGAACACGATTTTTTCGCCCCGACACAATTTTTTTAACGAGATAAGAATTTTTCACCCTGACGTGATTTTTTTGCTAGAGCGCAATTTTTTCACCCGGATACGATTTTTTTTCCCGGACGAGATTCCTTCGCCCAGACGCGATTTTTCGCCCAAACACGATTTTTCGCCAGAATCCATTTTTTTTTTCGAAACCCATTTTTCTGCTCGGACACGATTTTTTCGTCGGGACGCGATTTTCCGCTCGAATACGATTTTTCCTCCTGAATGCGATTTTTAATCCACGTGCGTTTTTTTCGCCCAAACGTGATTTTTTTCTTAGATATGATTTTTCACACAGTCACAATTTTTACATCCAGGTGAAAAATTTATGTTCGGGCGAAAAAAAATTGCGTTAGCGAAAGAAATGTTAATTTTTACTCAAAGTGGTCAGCAAGATAGCCCAAAGCCAAATTAATATTCTCGGCACTACCCAGTTCACACTTTGATCTAGCGGAAACCAAAGGAGGAAGCTCAACACACCAAGCACATGGAAGAACAAGCAGATCTTATATTCATTTACACTTCTTTACAAGGCAAGGTATACATAGCGAGACATGATTTCGCTAGTACACAAGCTATAATAGAAAGCACAAAAACAAGTCGGGCGGACAGCACTGGAAACCGCCGAGACCGCCGAAGTCGCCAAGTCCGCCGAAGCCGCCCGAGCTGAAGCTGCAACACGCCGAATAGACACGGAGTCCGCCGAAGCCGCGAGGCCGTGCGGACACACTGTTATTCGCCTACTGCTGGTGAACTGAAGAACAGATCGCCTACCCGCCCAAAACTGGCTGACAGGTTATTAGAACTTGCAAATTTGAAGCAGAGAACTGACAAGCCGCAGAGCGACCTGCTGAAACCGCAGAGACCACACACTTCCAAGTACTTGACCGAAGTCAAAGCCAAACTACTGGCTCCTTGAAGCTAGCCGCGCGACCTGCACATAACAAACAGTTAACTCTGATTCAATCCGCGCGGACAGAAAACTGAGACCGCAGCACTTTGACGAGCCCCCACTTACTGTTCACTCAGTTACTGTAGACGTGTCGGGGGATCCTATTTATAGGCGAGGTGAGGAGTGTGTTCACCGCCCTAGTGGTTAGAGACACCGCCCCAGCCCGCGCGCTAACAAACACCCGTCCGCTGAGTCCGCAAGGACTTAGCCGGATTCCAAGGAACAAACCGCCAGAAGCAAGGCACTGACCACAACAAGGCGGACTTGCCTCACACTATGCGGACAAGTTACAGTTCGCATAGTCCGCATAGTCTGCACAGTCCGCACAGTCCGCAACATCACCAAATGGACAGCCACAACCCCTTCAGTAACAGTCTGCCCACTAAAGAGGCAGTCTGCATAGTACAAGACCAAAGCCTCCATCCGCCATAAGTCCACAACTAAAGGCAGGGTTAGCAACAGTCCGCCCGGTCAACAACGGACTTGGAGGGATACAGCGGACACACTGGACTTGTCACAGAATGTGACCAAGTCCAGTAAAACACAAAGGGCCTAATGCGAGCTTGGCAGACAAGGCTCAGTTCGCCAACCACCCAAAGCGAAAACGCCAACACTCCTCTAGAGTTAAGGCAAAGTCCGCATGCAAACTCGCACGACTACCCAAATGGCCAACTGCCGGACTCCACACACCAGTCCGCTACAGCAACAACACTGTTGTACTACCAGAGCTCGGCAAGGCCACAGCCAAACTCCTAAGGCCAGTCTGCAACAGCGGACACCACGGACATGCCAGTCCGCAAGCCTCTCGCGGATAGGACCTAATCCGCCGGTTAACACACAAGCTTGCAACACGGCCACTGAACAGAGCACTGCCTACAGCCTGCAAACCTCTGTCCGCTCAGGCCACTCCTCAATCAGCCAAGCCTCCAAGAAAGCCAACACCCTGTCCACAGATAGCAGTTCGCCCAGGCCGCGGACACAGGCCGCACACTGGCCGTACAAGCCGCTCCTCAAGAACAGCCAAGCTAGCACCCAGAACGCAACCAACAGTCCGCCCATGCCGTGGACGCAGATCGCTCAGGCCGCTCAACAAGGCCAGGCCAGCAAGACAGCCAACGCCCTATCCGCAGACAACAATCCGCCTAGGCCGCGGACTTAGTCCGCACAAGCCGCTCAGAAGAACAGCCAGATCCAACTAGGCCTATCACTAGGCCGCATAACAGCAGTCCGCCCAGTTCGCCCAGTCTGCCGACTATGTCCGCTTAGACTGCCCGGCCTGCCCATCAACCACTTTCACTTCACAAATTTCAACACTCCCCCTTAAAGTGAGAAGTGGTGATCAATCCCAGCAAGCAGCGCAACCGCTCAAAAGGCCCCTTCGACAGTGGCTTCGTGAAGATGTCAGCAAGATTATCTTCACTCCGAACATGCCCGACCAGAAGAGATCCCTCCAACACCTTCTCCTTTATGAAGTGGTGATCGATCTCAATATGCTTGGTCCTAGCGTGACATAATGGATTGTTTACCAGCTTGAGAGCACTCTCATTATCACCCCGGAGTAAAGTTGACCCTTGCACTTCTTCATGCATATCCTCTGTAAGTCTCCTCAACCAGATGGCTTCCCGAGCAGCCAAGGCCCAAGCCTTATACTCTGCCTCTGTAGTTGAGACGGACACCGAGTCCTGCTTCTTGCTACACCATGAGATGTTAGCTGATCCGCAACTGAACACATAACCTGAAGTTGACCTTCGATCATCCGAATCACCGCCATAGTCAGCATCTGTGTACCCAAGCAAGGCAAAGTCCGAGTCCCTTTTATAGAGAAGTCCCATGTCAGAAGTTGTCTTGACATACTTCAGAATGTTCTTTGCCGCCACTAGATGAAACTTCCTTGGTTCAGCCATAAACCGACTTACTCGGCCAATAGCGTAAGCAATGTCTGGCCTTATAATCGTCAGGTAGATCAAGCTTCCAACAAGTGCTCTGAACACCAAGGGGTCAGGAAGAATCCTTCCCTCATCTCGTCGAAGCTTCAACCCAAGTTCCAGTGGAGTAGAGCAACTCTTTCCTTCGCCCATGCCAAACCGCTTCACAATGCGATCTGCATATCCTCTTTGGCAAATGAGTATACCGCTCTTCTTCCTCTCCACTTCAAGACCGAGAAAGTGATGAAGCTCTCCCAAGTCTTTCATATCGAAGCGTATAGCAAGCTCAGCCCTGAACCTTGCTACTTCCTCCTCCAAATTCCCTCTGATGATCATATCATCCACATACAGCAGGACCAAGACTTGAAGCTCCCCCTTCTTCTTGACGAACAAGCTAGAATCTGAGTTGGACGCAAGATAACCGCAGAATTGCAAATACTCTGCTATCTTCCCATACCAAGCTCTAGGAGCTTGCTTCAACCCATAGAGAGCCTTCCTGAGTTTGCAGACATAGTCCGGATGATCTTCAGAAACAAATCCAAGTGGCTGATCCATGAAGATGTCTTTGTCAATTTCTCCATAAAGAAAAGCATTCTTCACATCAAGCTGCCACATCCTCCATCCCTTGCTAGCAGCCAAGGCGATCACCACTCTAACTGAAGTCATCTTTGCAACCAAACTAAACGTCTCCTCATAGTCTTCTCCATACTGCTGTGAGAATCCTCGAGCGACCAGACGAGCTTTATATCTATCAATGCTCCCATCAGCCTTCTTCTTCTTCAACTTAAACACCCACTTGCAAGTCACTGAAGTAATGTCATCAACCTTGGGCACAAGATCCTAGGTTTCATTCCTCTTGAGAGCAGCAATCTCTTCTTTCATGGCATTTTCCCACTCCTTGACTCCAGTGGCCTCATTGAAGTTTGCAGGCTCTCGCTCATCCAGAGGACCCGCAAAGAAGCAGGAGACAAAGCTCACTGCATTCCCATCACAGTAATGAGCCGGTGGCTTAATAACCCTCTTCGATCTCCGAAGGGTCTGCTCCTTGCTTACTACCTCAGTTGCTTCTTCAGGCTCAACTCCTACTTGGGGCAAGCTTTGAGCAATTCTCCCCCTGCTTCCTGAGCCAAAAGGCTCAGCCTCAGAGTTTGAAGCAACAGGAGCTGCTGGTGAAACAACAAGCTCCTCTTCCAGGCCTTCAGCAGCCACCATCGGTTCTTCATCAACCTTGCTTCCGGTTAGCTCAACCGAGCCACCTCCATACGACGTCAGCTCGTCAAAGACAACGTCTCTTGACACAATGAACTTCTTCGTCGCAGGATCCATGCATTTCCATCCCTTCTTCCTCTCATCATAGCCAACAAATACAAGCTTCCTTGCCTTTTCATCCAGCTTAGTCCGTGAAGCATCTGGGACATGCACATAGCATGTTGAACCGAACACCCGAAGGTGTCCTACACTAGGATTCTCCTTCACCAACAACTCAATAGGAGTCTTCATGTTGATCGTGCTGAGCGGTATCCGGTTGATGACATAAGAAGCACAAGACATCCCCTCCGCCCAAAAGGACCTTGGGATGTCTTTTGCATGAATCCAACATTTGCAAGTCTCCGTCAGATGACGAATCTTCCGCTCCGCTACTCCATTTTGTTGTGGAATGTGAGCACAAGTTAGCTCTCGTTGGATTCCGTGCTTCCTGCAGAAGTTAGAAAACTCGGAGGAGATAAACTCACCACCATTGTCTATTCTAAGCTTCTTGATCCGCAAGCCAAGTTGGCCCTCCACTAGCTCCTTGAACTCCACAAACAACCGGAAGACTTCAGACTTCTCCTTCAAGAAATAAACCCAAATATATCTTGAGTAGTCATCAATCAGAACAAGCATGTATCTACTTCCACCAAGGCTGGCAGTGAAAGTTGGTCCCATCAAGTCGCCATGAATGCACTCTAATGGTTACTTGCTCCTTGTTTGTGATTTATCAAACGGAAGGCGATGTGCCTTACCGTATTGACACCCCGCACAAACATGCCCGTCACCAAAGGAGGACAACTTAGGCAAGCCTCTCACCAAACTTATACTAGCCATAGCCTTCAGCTTGTCCATTCCTACATGCCCCAGCCTCTCATGTCAGATAACAGCGCTATCATTGGCTCTCATACGATCAACATAAGAATTAGTTGCAAGAACAAATACGTTCTTAACTCTCCTTCCTACATGAGCAACATCAGCCTTAACCGCTGATACGTTGCGAAGGAACCTCACGTCTGTTGGCCCAAACAAAACGTGATAACCAGCATCTACTGCATTGGTTACAGAGAAGAGGTTCTTCTTCATGCCCGGTACGTGATACACACTCCTTAATGTGAGTGGCCCCTGATCACTATCCAAAGACACAACCCCCTCTTTCTTTACTGCATAAACAGTGTTATCAGCAGTTATGATAGTTTCGTTACCTGAGTATGCTTGCAAGGAAGAGAACTTCGATTTGTCTCCGGTGAGGTGATGACCACACCCGGAGTCCACGATCCATTAGCCGTTGAAGTCCTTAGCAAACAAGGCACGGACACAAGTGCCCGTCATAAAGGCTCCACCCCATTCTGCTTCCTCACTCTTAGAGCATGCTTCCTCCTTGCCTGCAACATGCCCAGGCTACAGCTTGACCTTGCAGTCCCGCTTGAAGTGTCCTCGCTGATGGCACCTGTAGCACTTCAAGTTCTTCTTCCAGTCCTTCTTCGGAGCAACGCTCCTCTCTGGCTGATAAGAAGTTGAAGGCTCATTCTCAGCAGCGACCTGCTTGTTCTTCTTCCCTTCCCATCTCTTCTTCTTCTTGCTTGTGAACAGCGCTTCATTACCACCTTCAGAGACAGTCACTCCTGCCATCTGCCTTGCCAGACTTTCCTGCGAAGCAAGCAGGTTCTCAAGCTCCAGCAAGGATGGTTGAGTTGCCCACCCTTGAACAGATGTTACAAAGGCAACATATTCCTTCCGCAAGCCGCGGATAATGTGTCTTTTCAACTTAGCCTCTGAGATAGGCTCATTAGGGTCAAGCACTGATATCTCTGCGCACAAGCTTTTCATCTTCAAGAAGAACTTTGAGATAGTAAGGTCTCCTTGAGTTGTTCTGGCCAACTCATTCTCTAGAAACTGAAGTCTGGCCACATTCTTCCTATTGAACAACTCATCAATAGTTGTCCAAATATCATCAGCAGACTCACATCCAATGATGTGATCAAACAGTTGTGGTGAAACAGCTTTCTTGAGAATAAACTCCGTTTTTGCATTTGTTTTTCTCCAGAGCCTCACCTGCTCAGCAGTACCAAATGCAGTAGTAACTTCCTGTCTGTCGTCACCACCGACGACCTCCCACAGCTTCTCGCCAAGAAGAAAACTCTTCATACACAACTTCCACTTCTTGAAGTTAGTCGTGGTCAAGAGTTCAATACCAAGACCCCTTGCATAGCTCCCTTCCATTGCAACAACCTTGGTTAAGCCTTCAGAAGCACAGAGCACCAACACAGGTTGAACACCACTCAAGCACATAGCAACAACACTGGTTGAACATCGCTCAAGAAACTGAACCTCCCTCTGATACCATGTTATATTTTACTCAAAGTGATCAGCAAGATAGCCCAAAGCCAAATTAATATTCTCAGCACTACCCAGTTCACACTTTGATCTAGCGGAAACCGAAGGAGGAAGTTCAACACACCAAGCACATGGAAGAACAAACAGATCTTATATTCATTTACTCTTCTTTACAAGGCAAGGTATACATAGCGAGACATGATTTCGCTAGTACACAAGCTATAACAGAAAGCACAAAAACAAGCCGGGGGGACAGCACTGGAAACCGCCGAAGTTGCCAAGTCCGTCGAAGCCGCCCGAGCTGAAGCTACAACACGCCGAATAGACAGGGAGTCCGCCAAAGCCGCGAGGCCGCGCGAACACACAATTATTTGCCTATTGCTGATGAACTGAAGAACAGACCGCCTACCCGCCCAAGACTGGCGGACAGGTTATTGGAACTTGCAAAGTTGAAGCAGAGAACTAATAAACCGCAGAGCGACCTGCTGAAACCGCAGAGACCGCACACTTCCAAGTACTTGACCGAAGTCAAAGCCAAACTACTGGCTCCTTGAAGCTAGCCGCGCGACCTGCACACAGCAAACAGTTAACTGTGATTCAATCCGCGCGGACAGAAAACTGAGATCGCAGCACTTTGACGAGCCCCCACTTACTGTTCACTCAGTTACTATAGACGTGTCGGGGGGGGGGGGGTCCTATTTATAGGCGAGGTGAGTAGTGTGGTCACCGCCCTAGTGGATAGAGACACCGCCCCAGCCCGCGCGCTAACAAACACCCGTATCGCTGAGTCCGCAAGGACTTAGCCAGATTCCAAGGAACAAACCGCCAGAAGCAAGGCACTGACCACAACAAGGCGGACTTGCCTCACACTATGCGGACAAGATACAGTCCGCAAAGTCCGCACAGTTCGCACAGTCCGCAACATCACCAAATGGACAGCCACAACCCCTTCAGCAACAGTCCGCACACTAAAGAGGCAGTCCGTATAGTACAAGACCAAAGCCTCCATCTGCCACAAGTCCACGACCAAAGGCAGGGTTAGCAACAGTCCGCCCGGTCAACAGCGGACTTGGCGGATACAGCGGACACACTGTAGTTGTCACAGAATGTGACCAAGTCCAGTAAAACACAAAGGGCCTAATGCGAGCTTGGCGGACAAGGCTCAGTCCGCCAACCACCCAAAGCGAAAACGACAACACTCCTCCAGAGTTAAGGCAGAGTCCGCAAGCCAACTCGCATGGCTACCCAAACGGCCAACTGCCAGACTCCACACACCAGTCCGCCACAGCAACAACACTGTTGTACTCCCAGAGCTCGGCAAGGCCACAACCAAACTCCTAAGGCCAGTCCGCAATAGTGGAGACCGCGGACACGCCAGTCCGCAAGCCTCTCGTGGATAGGACCCAATCCGCTGGTTAACACACAAGCTTGCAACACGACCACTGAACAGAGCACTGCCTACAGCCTGCAAACCTCTGTCCGCTCAGGCCACTCCTCAATCAGCCAAGCCTCCAAGAAAGCCAACACCCTGTCCGCAGACAGCAGTTCGCCCAGGCCGCAGACACAGGCCGCACACTGGCCGTACAAGCCGCTCCTCAAGAACAACCAAGCTAGCACCCAGAACGCAACCAACAGTCCGCCCAGGCCGTGGACGCAAACCGCTCAGGCCGCTCAACAAGGCCAGGCCAGCAAGGCATCCAACGCCCTATCCGCAGACAACAATCCGCCCAGGCCGCGGACTTAGTCCGCACAAGCTGCTCAGAAGAACAGCCAGATCCAACTAGGCCTATCACCAGGACGCATAACAGCAGTCCGCCCAGTTCGCCAAGTCCGCCGACTATGTCCGCTCAGACCGCCCGGCCTGCCCATCAACCACTTTCACTTCACAAATTTCAACAAGAAATGCGTACCCTCGAAAAACATTCGATTGGGCGAAAAAATCACGTCTGGGTAGAGAAAAAACGCTCAGACGAAAAAAACACGCTCGAGCGAAAAAAACGAGCTCGGGCGAAAAAAAAACGCCTCTGGGCGAAAAAAAACACTTCCAGGCGTAAAAACGCGTCTGGGAGAAAAATCGCATCCGAGAATAAAAAATGTGTCTGGCAAAAAAAATCGCGCATGAGTGAAAAAATCACATATTGGCGAAAAAATCGAGTTCAGGCGAAAATATTGCGTCGGAGCAAAAATTTCGCCCCCAAGTGAAAAAATCGCTCAAGAGCAGAAAAATCGCATCCAAGCGAAAAAATCACACCAAGGCGGAGAAATCGCCGCCGGACCGAAAAAATCTTATCCGAGAGTAAAAACGTGCTCGGCGGTAAATGTGCGCTGGACGGAAAAAATTGCGTCCGGGCGAAAAAAAATTTCGTTCGTCCGAAAAATAGCGTCCGGGATAAAAAAAACGTGTTTTGGTGGAAAACGCACCTGAGCCAAAATATCGCACACGACCGAAAAAATCACACCTGACCAAAAAAATCTCACCCTGGCTAAACAATCGCGCTCGGGAGAAAAATTTGCGCCCGAGTGAAAATAAATCGAGCCGGGGAGAAAAATTCATGCCCAGACGATAAAATCTTGTCCAAACGAAAAATATCACGTTCGGGCGAAAAAATGCGTACAAGACGAAAAAAATCGCATTTAGGGCAAAACATTTGCTCTTATTTTGTAAAATCAGAGTTCACGATCTCAATTTCTGCCATTGGAGATAAACATTGGACCTTTGACTTTATTAGGTTAAGGAGAATATCGACGACATTCTATCAGAAAATCAATTCCACTCAACAATTTTTTCTCCGAACAAGAGAAATGACTTTCATATGTTCAAAGTCAATACTTCAATATCAATTTTTATGAAACTAGAGTACGTTAGTTTGGACTGAATTGGAATTCGATATTAGAATTTAATATTGTTGAATATTATGAAATTGAATATTAGTACTAATTTCAATTTCCGCGGTCGCCCAATAAACATTATTGATGAATATATAAGAATTGATTAGTTCTTTTAATCGTTTGTTAAATAAAAATCAATATCTCTCCGCATATATTATGAAAAAATTTGCATCCACGAGAAAAAAGGCACGTCCAGAAAAACTTACGTGCTCGGGCGCAAAAAAGGCGCCCGACCGACAAACCGTGCGGGCAAAAACTGGGCGCCAGGGCGAAAACCGGGCGCCCGAGCAAAAAAACTCGAGCCTGAGCGGAAAAACGGGCGCCCGAGCAAAAAAAGAGCCTCGCGTGACCGGGCGAAAATAGGCGACTGGGCGAAAAAATTAGCGTATGGTCGACAAAACGCTCGCTCGGGCAAAAAACCGCGCCTCCGGGCTAAAAATGTGTGTTCGGGTGAAAAGATGCGTGCCCGCGCGAATTGCGTTTGACAGCGCGAAAAACTCACGATTCGGCAAAAAATGTGCCCGGGAAAAAAAAACGCCCCGGGCAATAAAATGCATGAGCAGAACGAAAAACATTCGCTCGAACGAAAAATATGTTTCGGACGGAATTGTCGGATTCTAATAAAAAATCCGTGAATTATTTATGTTTCCACCAAGCTCTCTCAATTATGGAATAAGCTTTTCATTATAGAACCGTGTTGGATCCGCATTGTGGTTGGATCAACAGACATTCTATTTTACTCATCAATAAAATGATACGTTCTTTTGGCTGGTAAGCTGGTTAGTCATCGATTTATATATTGTTTGAATTTTTATTTTTCAACAAAATTTTTCTATAAACATTTTGAAATCATATTTTTCCACGAAAATATGTGAAATATTTTATGAATATTTTAAAATTCATTTTTATTTTTCAACAAACATTTTGAAATTCGTTTGAGTTGGAGCTCACGGCTAGGGCCATCACTAGCGATTGATCAAGACGGACTACTCCCAGCAGGTTCATCGGGGATTGACGAATTCGTTGGTGGGCTTCGAGCAGGCTGCCGGGGACTTGACCGCCGGCGGCGGCCTCAGCAGTCAACACTCTGCATGATGATTTCTTATTTTTTAAACAAAATAATTTAAATAAATAGTAAGTTTAAATATTTTTAAGATTATAATTGAAATATAAAAAAATTGAAAATAATAAATAAATATAAATATCCCGCCATGTTGGGGATGGCGGGTACTGTCGCACATGACACGGCCCCCCAACGCACTATCACTTGCTCTCACACAATTCTAAAAATAAAAATATCTTCAACATTAATATTGATGGGTCTCCCTCAATTTATAGGATATTTGGGTTGCAAGTAGACATAATTCTCATATCCCCCACTAAAAAAGTGGGGAGTTCTGCAAAAAAAATCGACCAATGCGCAATAACAACAACCGATGCACGCACCATCAACGCCTCAACCGTCGCTGCATCACCTACCGGACAACCACCCGCCGTTAGGCCCTCGAACACCGCGGCCAACCTCCCCTAGCCGCACGCCCACGTCACGCGGTCGTAGGATCCGCGTGGTCGGACTCCCTCGGTAGGCCGTCCTTGGTCGTGCACCCGAGGGGCGCGGCCGTAAGGCCCCCGTGGCAGGCCTCTAGCCTGCCGCCCTTGTTTGCGCGGCAGCGAAACTCGCGCAACGGGCCTATGGCTGGCCGCACGCTGCTGCAAGGCTCTCGTAGCAGGCCTTCAGCCAACCGCCCAATGTCGCGCGCCCGCGGTGCAGGCCCGCATGGCTCTCAGGGTCGGACTCCAGCCGGCCGCCCTTTGTCGTGCGACCACGTCACCTCCGCGGCCGACCTCCCCTGGCAGGTCGCCCTCAACTGTGCTCCCGCGTCACGGCTTTCCGTCGATGGCCCGATCACCGGCCGGCCCTCGCCGGCCACGTCTTGCCACCAGTCGACCTCCTCACCGTTGACTGACCCTTTGGTCGCCGCTTAACTGTCATCATCTGATCGGCCTCGCGCGATCTCAACCGTCCATTACACGGGTAACCACCAACGTAACCATTTTAAGTTGTAATTAATACATGAGGGAACATCGTGTCGCAACTACAACACCCCAACCCCGTTGTTGTCGCAGGACGACTTTGCTCTCTCCTAGAGTTCAGTATTCCGACTGTCGGGTAATATTCTAGTGCGCTCCAGGGGTACGAGTGGAGGGAGCATCATCGCTCCGTGACACTATCGTAATCAGTGTACTTTTGCGTCGGCAAGAGGGTTCCCCTCGTGGACTGTCACTCGTACGTGCGTGCGTGTGTGGGGGAGGGCGTTCATGAGTGCGGGCGGGGTGGCGTCCGTGCGCGCGTGCGGGCGGGCGCGTGCGCGTGCGGGCGGGCGTGCGGGCTGGCGGTCGGGCGTGCATGCGGGTGGACGTTCGTTCGTGCGTGCGTGGGTGTGTGCTTGCGTGTAACACCTGATTTACATTGGCAGAATGAGAGCTTGATTTTTTGAAACCATGTTGGTTAAAATCCAAAACAAAGTACATGATTGGCGAAGGAAGCTTCTCAATCAAGCAGGCTATCTTACCCTTATAAAATCTATCCTTTCTAGTTTTTCAATCTACACCATGTTTAGCTCGCATATCCCTAAGCATTTTTTTTGAAAAAAACGATTGACAAGAGAATTGCAAGTTTCTTTTGGACAGGGGATACTAGTGGAAAAAATAAAGTTTCAATAGTTGCATTATAAGAAGATTTGCCACCCTCTTTCTTCATGTCTGCATGGCATCAACTGAATGGAGGATGTTTACAAAGCTTATAAGTGTAAAGCTATTTGGAGCTACCTCTATATCTCCACGCTTATGGTTGCTGATGTGTTCAACTAGGATGGTCTTGTTCAGCTTTTTGCAGGTTGTAGCAGCTCTGTCCAGGCGCTGATTTTTTAATTTTCAATTTTTGATCATACTCCTGTAGGCCTTTTTGGTCTCTTGATAGTAAGGGCAAATTCTTCATTAAGAACTTCACAAAAAATATGCTCTTTGCAAACGTCGAACCCTTCCATTTAAATTGGACAAGGGGACCATTCATGCCTGCAAGATTTTCTCTGATTTGCTTGAAAATGATCTCGGAGATCCATCCAATTGATTTGGTTGCTACCAAGGATGGAATACGTCTTGCCTCCTAGTGTAGATGTTGTCACACGAGCTTCTCTATGGACTCTTCTAATCATTTCCTAATATTGAGAGGTTCTCTTCTAGCTTCTCTAAATTTATATTTAGTCTGACGGTGATATGTGCATGACTCTTGTTGGCGGAGAGATTGAGAAAGACATTTCATGTTTCATATTTTATGGTGAAGCAGATTATCTTAAACATTCAACTTACGATTCAAAATATTTTCAAAGATCTGGATAGGACTTTTGATATAAATGAAGTGGAAAGATGAATACTTAATTGGTTTGTGATAAAGCCCAAATGCCCAAGGTAATTTGTTATGCAATTGACTGGAAAGGTGGCTCAGAGGAGGACTCGTATTTACGTACAGACGGAGCGGAGAATCAAATTCATGTAAAATCTGATGTCGGGGGTTGTATCCGGAATCGTCTCGGAGTTTTCTTGGCGAGTTTTGCTCACATATACCCCGGTTGTGATATTATGATGGCCAAATGTTAAGCCCTGCGAAATGGTCTCATTCTATGCTCCCGTCTTCAGTAGCGAATGCGGGAATTTTTTCAGATGGGGTGGACTTAAAAATTGATAAAATTAAATAAATCAAAAAAATATGAAACAAGTACATTAATAAAATAAAAATTATACAAAAGTTGCGCATATATACAATAGTAGAAAGATATAAATAACCTTGCTTACAAGACTTCTCTGCGAGTTTTCATGTTTTGAAAGCATTTCCTAATGTCTTCATTGATGATGGTGGAAAATATGTCTTTTTAAATATATGTCACTAAGCAAACATTTATCCATTTATCCCTATACGATTACGTAATGATAACTTGATAATCTTCATTGTAGAAAAATACTTTTTCTACAGATGCAGTTGCAACAGGTAATAATAGTGCGAGTTTCACAAGTAAATATACCAATGGATAAAGAACATATTTATTCAATTCAACCAGTCTTTGAGCCAATCCTCCAAGCTCAAACACTTCTAAGAAGTCATCATTCAAGCGGGCGTCCAAAATATAACATTCACGTTGATTATCAAGTTCCATTAATGCAATTTAAGAGAAGTCCATGGGATGATGTTTGCGATAAGATCATCTACATTAAGTTATAACCGTTGATGATCATCTACTTTCTCCCTCTCATTGGACAACCTAGAAGAACTCGATGACTATTCACTTTTATTTTTTCAAAAAAACTTTTGCATAGTAATTTAACATAAATTATGAAAAATCACATTAAGGAATCACCGCCTTTATGCACACATCAAGAACATCACTGATATGGTCCTATCTCCACGGGTCGACTTCACACAACATGCCCAAGTCCATCTTGAGCAGACCACTAATTCAATTTAATGTTGGGGATGAACACAATCAAACTGATGAAAGAGATTGTTACCCTTGAAGTGTGCCTCAAAGCAATTGAATCGATCATAATGGCTCCCATTTTGCTGATTCGAACTCTCCTCAATCAAGTTCAGGCTATGTTGCAAATAAAATAGAAATAAAACAAGATTGCTTTATAAGGAAGTTTCAACAATATCCAAGAATCTAATGCAATCTTAATGCAATAAGATAAATTCTAATTGCAAAAAACATGAGTAACCAGAGCTGTGAAAGTGGTAGTTGGATGTTCTGAATAGCAGAATAGGTCTGAACGTTCCCGGAATAGGAAAACAGAAATGCAATAACCAAGTTCTGGATGACTGGACTGTTCTGTTAGATGGCATAGAAGAAGATGATGAGCTCGATGAACATGGATGTCACGAATGACAGAACACACTGTATTTGATGGATGAAGTAAAACTCGAACAAGATTTAGATGGGAACCCTAATTCTGGACAATATAGAAGGAGGAAATACTAGCGCATGTAAAAATCACAGAAAATACAGACAAAAGGGAGACCGACCCACCGTGATATTTACCTCAACTCTGGTTGGATGGGGGGAAATGAAGAAGAAGCACGTTATCACAAATTCTAAAATCACAAAGAATCTACCGTTGAGGAGGAAGACTTAATTGCGAGTCACTAGAATGGATGCCCCCTGTCCTGCAGTTTGTGTCGCCTGTCGGGCTTTGAGACTGACGAGAATGGGGTGTCCACACTAAATATGCAAGAATGGATGTCGCGACCGTGATCTTTCTAATATATATTTTTAAGAAATATGGTATTAGACATGGTTTAAACCCAAGATAATACTATTAAATGTTTTTTATAAATTGAGTGTAGGCGTCCGCCCACACTCGTCCTAAGGTGGGTTCACCCCCTGCCCAACTTTGAATTCCCTCTATTCAAATCCATGGTGCCTTTAAGGAATTCATGGACAATCATAGCAACATATGTTTCTCCTCTTGGAGGCTTTGGGAGATTGGTGAGAAAAAATTTTAGTTTGTGAAAACGGTGCATTCTACCAACCCGTACATTCGTAGATTGATTAATAACGACAAATTAGGATCACTACACCTTAAAGTTCTTGCTTTGGACTACGTTATATTAGTAGGGATTATGACTAAGATGTGTTTTATGTAACTGTTTGGCATCGGATGATTCGGGCTTCTAATCCACACTCTTTGTATATTTTTAATTTCATCTATAAAAATATAAAAAATTCCCATTAAAAAATTATAACTCCCAATTTTTAATACATTTCGCAAAATATTGTTGAATGTTAATTATCTAAACTAACTAGAGAGTGTTATATTATAACTGATTGGGTTCCCCTAAAGTTTGTCAGAGTCAAGCCGACATTATTCAAATCTGTTGGGTTAGAGAGCACGCAAGCCCGACTAGAGCACTTGCAAATTAGTTCGAGCAAGTACTTGCACGACCGCTTAACGATATGCTGATACACAAACACAAAACAAAATAATATTAAAAAAGTGACATGGGGATTTAACGTGGAAACCCAATATAGTGAAAAACATGAGATGATCGGAGTCCAACCCAGAAATCCGCCACTAAAATGTATGAAACAATAAACAATTACAAGGCTTTCCCTCCTCGATCCTTATATGATCTTCACCAGCTCACACTACACAATACAAAAAATAGTAACAGAAAAACTGTAAGTTACTGACAGCGACGAACGAGACGGATTACACAAATCCACTCCAAGACGTCTCTTTAAATCCTTGCCCAAATCTACTCCAGATGCAATTCGTTTAGGCAAAGTACTCCACGTCAACGTCGTACAACGACCTATGAAAGCTCTCCCAAACTAAGATGATTGTCGCAAAGGCCTCTGTAAAAATCTTTCAATTCTTGAGTTTGGAGAGAAGTGAATGTCTTACTCCTCCTCCTTCATCCCTATTTAATAGGGCTAAAACCAAGGATGTAGATGTGGTAGATGACATACGGATGAAGCTTTCCTGAAGCTTCCTTTGGTCAAAAAACACATTGTTGGGTCCATTGATCACAATATCCTTGATTTGAAGAAGATCCACAAGTCAATGATATACACATGAATGTATTCAATATATGTTCAAGTTAATTATATTCATGTTGTACTCTGTCATATTGATTAGACATACAGTCAGAGTCACAATGACAGCTGGACTCAAGACATATGATAGACCACCAGAAATAATTATAGGGCATTTGGATAAATATTTGAAGGGGTCACCACTCATGCTCATCATATAGCTTAGGTTGGTCTACATATAGTAAAACTGCAGAATTACGATAGCATGTAGGATGGACATAGGGAGTTGGGGTTAATAGTATACTGATTTAGTAAGGTGAAAATAAGTTCATCATTAAGACTCATGATGGGGAGGATGTTGGGTTGACAAGTGTTAAGTGATGCTCGGGATCAACGAAGGATTGTCTTTCCTGTGGAGAGAGAGAGAGAGAGAATCAAAATACACTAATGTTAGATTTAACATAACCTTAAATGAGATTGGCTATGGGTAGAAATAAACAATAATAAGTATCTTGGGAAAAGGAGCTTTGAACTTCAGCCCATCGTAGTTCCTAGTGCCCTCGAGAGCACTTCACAGGGAATGCCTTGGGTTGTCCAAGGTTAACCTTAAACCATAAGGCTAAAATGATATGAGTAATTAATAATATACTAAGACTTCACTTTCACTCACCCCGGTGACACGGGAGGTTAGTTTGGTTTAGACACCCGAGCGGTAGGCTCGGTGGTTATGAAAATGGGCAAATTAGCCCGGTGAGCCAAAAGCTCGGAAGGTAGTTGTAACAGACAGGATAGTCCTGGGAGCCTACTGTTGGATCCGTAGTTGGATTTAGGCTAGGTTCACTGATTAGGATGTATGACCCACAATGTATAGCCAGGGTCATGTATTTGAGTACTAGAGTTTAGGCTAAGTCATTAGGTTCAACCTTGATGGACAAGCCAACAGAAGACCTCAGTGGACTCAAGAATTAGAAGAAATCAAAGTTCAAAATTTAAGTTCGACGTTCGTCGAACGCAGCTCAAAAATAGTCGTGCTCTACTCAACGAACTCAGAGTTAATTCTCTGAGTTGAGCTCGACGATATTCGAGCTCAGGTCAACGAAGTCTGGAGTTCAGCTTCAACACATTCTTTCTAGATTACTTTCACTAAACTCAGCACGACAAAGACAGTTTATTAGCTCGACGAACTTGGAGCGCAGATTAGGCAAGTTATCTCCAGAATGCAGTTCGCTGAGCTCATGTCGACAAATAGGATTTCTCAGGTCAACGAACAAGATTTCTCAGCTCGACGAACTTGAATCTCCGGTCGACGAAATCTGTTCAAAGCTCGACGATTTCTGTCCAGTGCGTGACTTTAGAGTTTTTCCTCATTTTTGCCCTTATTCTATATATTATTTAGCAGTAATTTCCTGAGTAACTAATGCTCATATTTTATGAATATAACCGTTATTGGCAGCATTAATTATGGTCTTCATCAGGTTAATTACTTGCTTAATTTATTGAGACAGTTGGGGAAAATCATTAAAGACAATATTCTCCAGCCGATTTTCATTCTCCAGACAATCATCAATCAATGCTTGAGATTCAAATTTCAAAGGAGAATTCAACTGCAGAATATAAAAGAGATTTTCTCTTTTCAGAACTATAGAGATAGCAAAATACAGAACCATAGAATATAGAAAAACTCTCAGAAATTCTCTGTATAGAAAACAACTTGTTTTCACCTTGATCTTATTGAAGACTGAAGAAGAACAATAAACACAAATCAAGAGTCTTCTTCGACTTCAAATCTAGGAGCTTTCAAGGACAACATAATTTGAATCAGTCAGAAGTTCCTGGATTACTTTAATTCAAGGCTGAAGACCTACACCCTGAGCAAGGCTCTAAGTGATTTCTGAAGGAACCTTGAAAAAGCAATTCACTAGTCTTCTCTGTTGATTAGAGAAGGATAAGACACCAACAAATCTCTCTCCCCCCACTTGTAAAAGGGTTTATTAACTCCCTTCAAAAGTTTATGCTTGGTTTTTGGGAACTTGATCAAAACCTCAAAGGGTTGTGAGATCTCCCTTCAACTAGATCTTGTGGTGACAGGGCACCTGAGCAAAAACCTATTGGTGGCAGGGCACCTGATCAAAAACCTGTAGTGGATTCCTACCAGGGTGGTAGATGAGTGGATGTACCCAAGTTTAGGGAAACCACTATAAATTTCTTGTGTTGTTTGGTTGCTCTTTGTTTTCTTATTGCTGTGTGCTGAATGCTGTGGTAGTTTTGCGTGGACTGTTTTCAATTTTCTGTTACTACTATAGTATCACCTATTTTATTACTCTGATATATTTAAAAATAGCCAAAAGTTTTAAAATACTCTATTCATCCCCCTCTAGAGTAATCAGATCTATCCACTATCTTTCAATTGGTATTAGAGGGTAAGGTTATTTTGGTTTTACAGATTAACATCTGAACCAAGATCCTTGATAGATCTTTTTCTCTCTAGCTTCTTATTTACAACATGACACAGAATAAGGAATATTCTAGCACCAGACCTCCTGTGTGCAACTTGCAAAAATTTCCACTCTAGAAGGCAAGAATCAAACTTTATATGAATTCTATTGATGAGGACATTTAGAATTCTATTTTGATAGGTCCTCCACAACCTACAGCTGTTACTACATCTACCAGTACACATGCAGTTTCACCACTTGAGTGGACTGATGCACAAAATAAAGCCAAGATGGGCAGCATAAAATAACCCACTGGCCCCTCAACCTATCACAACTCGCCAAAGTCACCATACTGCCATCAGTGTGACGATTGGCCCAGTACCGCATGACCCGCCGCAGGTTTATGCACATGCAAGATATCCCAACCCGAGCTCCCAGCTCGCAGGACCAACCCGTCCTGAATCCCTCCAACCCTACACGGGTGAGAATGTTACCACAATCCCTCCAACCCTACACGGGTGAGAATGTTACCACAAGCCCTCCAACCTTATACAGGTGAGAATGATGATACGTTGCTTAACTTATTAGACTACTCTTGTCCACAGGTTATTATACTTAGTGATTTATTGTTAATCCCAGGACTGCCCAGGGTATACCCGGTGAAGGGTTCTTGGGGGCACTAGGAACTACGATGGGATGATGCCCAAAGCTCCCTTTCTCAAGGATATTTACTTTAGTTGATGACTACCCATAATTCACCCCCAGCTCTCGTTGTTGCTCTGGAACAATCCTAATGGCTTAAGATATTACCGGGAAATCGGCGGTCTTCCGTCGATCTCCGTTTTAACCACTGTCCTTATGGTTTGCACTCCACCCCTCATGATCCAGTAGTGACCTATAGGAGACCAACCAGGGCTTATTCCTCTAATGCAATTTTCACCTCAATGGTTAATCATATCCCCCTATGGTCCTAGTAGTTTAGGCTAACTATGCTAGTCACTACCCATGACCCAATACCACCCGTATAGTCGGACTTTCAGTCATTTGGTCACCATGACCCTAAATATTTATCCTAGGGTAGTATGATATGTACTGTTGATCATATGAATTTTTACTATTTTCCCACGTCATTATGACCCTAAATTAAATTCTTTAATTAAGTGGTTTATGTCACTTTATGCTTGAGATACTATGACAAGTGGTTCTATGGGTCTAATAATTTTTATTGAGGATCATCTAGGTTAATTATGACTGGATATCAAGAATTGTTATTTTTCCATATATATTTCTCTTTAATTCCATTTATTGTTAAATCCATTAATCGGCCACTTTCCAAATGAAGTACAAAAAATATGTTACTGAAAATTCTATAAAAATTATTACAGATGTAAATTATTGAAATAATACTAAGTACCAAAATTCATAACTTTAAACAGTAATTTGATCCTTTATTATCTCATATGAAAATATCACTAAAATGTCATTCCTTGAGTTTTAAATTTAATGAAGTATCCAAAAATTCTAAGATAATTACACCATGTCACTATCTCATAAATACATCACTATGAAGTTTTTTCCAGAATATGTTTATTGTAATTTCCACCATATATAAATAATTTCCCCAAAGGGCAAAATGGTCAAAACTACATAAAATCATTATAAAATCAACTAATCAGGGCCATATATTTTCCAGGGATTACATATGACTCCCTTGAGTTTGTGACAAAATCTAAGGGTTTAAAATCATAAATATCCCTATTTTCAAATTTTTTGCATATAAATGACCTAACTTTCAAAAATTTCAAATAATGGGATTTTTGCTTCCAAAAATCCCAATATTTCTATGACGGGTAAAATCCATCCCTATGAACTCATGTCCAGAGTTTTGTAGTCATACCATGTGTAATAAGGTGTAAATTCACATTTTGGTAAATATGGCTATATGCACTCCAAGTCTATGTTAACCCTTCACATGCAAGAGGGAATACCCATCATGCAGAAGTCAAAAGTGACTGAAATTTTTATCATGGGCCTATAATGAACCCAAGGACATGCCACCAAAAGTTAGAGCCATTTGGAGTCACATTACTCCAAATATGTCATTAATTTACTTTTGGGTATTTTCACAAATACTATAAAAATATCTTTCCCCAAAATTCCAATATTTGGATAGAGTTTAAGTCTACCCTAGTAAAGCACATGTCCAAAATTTTTGGTCATGTGGACTTCTGGTTTGGAATGGGCATGCATATGAATTTCTGCCCTTGCCTAGGACCAGTCCTAGTAGAACAGCCCTATAGGGAGTACTATTGTTCCAAATTTGAACTTTAGGGTGGAAAATGAAAGTTAAAGGCCTACAACATTCTTATTCATCACTGTCTCTGGAAATGTCCCTAAGTATCCTAAAATTTGTATTTAAAATCACTGACAGAGTGTGACATTTATCAAATAATCCCTAAGTTAACATTTATTCATTCATTTAAATAGAAACGAACGGCATCGCATCATCGTCCCCGATCAGCAACGACTGAGTTTGAGACTGGCTGGGTCACCATGTCTGGCCCTTTCCGGCCACCTGGGCTGGCACCACCACTGGAGATTATTGCCACCACCTCCGTTGAGGTGGGGGCTAGCGTTTCCCGGCGGTGAGGCGGTCGGAGGCGGCTCCTCCGGTGATCCCGAGCAAGAAGAAAAGCTCGAGAATTTGGCTCTATTCTTACATGGCATCGGACTCAATCGAGCCCGATATCTCTCCTAAACTATCTAGGATCCTAGTACGAGTAGAAGTGAGGTGAAACGAACCGTTAGGGCGGCTTGACGACGAGTTTGTCGGCGGTGAGCCATGCCCGAGCTTGCTCCGGCAACTCCTCCCTGTTTTCTCGATTCTCCAGCAATTCCCTTGCTCCAAGCCTCGTTCTCCAGTCGTTTCCCCTCTTTGAAGTTGATGGTGTGGCTAGCTTGGGCTGAGAGTGGGTGTATGGGGAGATAAACCCAAGGGGGAGCTCGAGTTGAGCTTTCGTTGTTTTAACCATAGTGCCAAGTGGCCACCATGCTCCAAATTCCTCTGAAATTGCTTGAGGAGGCCGGCCATCAAGTTTAGGCAGCTGAGTAAGTGGCCATGTGGCCATCCTTCCTCTTCATTCTTCTTCTCTCTCTCCTCATTTCTCTAAAGTTCCTTTTCTACCCCTTTGCATGTAATCTCTCTCCTGATTTTGGGGGTTAGGGGCAGACTTTGACCACTTGAGCTAGTCATGGGCCAAGGTCGGTACGCTTAACCCAAGGGAAATGGGCTTAGCCCTTATTTTCCTCTTTAGGCCACATGTTTGACCAAGTTGACTTTTTAGGTTGACTTGGTCAACATGGCGAGTGGGCTGACCCCACTTTCTAGGGTCAAACCTAGCTAAAATCCTTATCACCCACCACATGCCTAACCCAATCTAAGTTGAGTGGCCTAATTGAAAATGGGATGTTACATTCTCTGACCTCATGCATTCTAAGTTTGAAATGAGTAGAATGAATGAGCTCTCCTACTTCCTTGATCTTCAAGTGAAGCAGCTATCTGATGACATCTTCATATCCCAGTCTAAGTATGCTAAGGAGCTAATCAAAAAGTTTGGGATGTCAGATGCCTAAGCAAAGAAAACTCCCATGGCTACAAATGCTGTAATTGATTTTAATGAACATGAAAAACCTGTAGATCAGAAATTATATATAGCCATTGTTGGGTCCCTATTATATCTTTCAGCAAGTAGTCCAAACATTATGTTTGCTACATGCCTTTGTGCTAGGTTCCAAGTGAATCCTAAAGAATCTCACCTTATTTTCTTAAAAAGGATTTTAAGATATATAAAGAGTTGTCCTAGTCTAGGACTCTAGTATCCAACTGATTCAGAGTTTGAGTTGACTGGATACTCATATGCTGACTTTACTGGATGTAGAATAGACAGAAAAAGCACCTCAAGGACATGTCAGTTCCTTGGTGTTAGAATAGTATCTTGGTTTTATAAAAAACAGTAATCTGTGTCTACTTCAAATGCTGAAGTAGAATACATAGCAGCTGGCAGTTGTTGTTCCCAGATGCTGTGGATTCAGAACCAACTCCTAGATTATGGCTTCAGCTTAAATAATTCAACCTTACTATGTGATAACACATGTGTAATTTCCATTGCACAAAATCCAGTGCATCATAGTAGAACTAAGCACATAGATATCAGACATCATTTCATTAGAGAGTGTGTGGACAAAAATAAAATTAAGCTTGTCTACATATACACTGATTTGCAAAGAGCAGACATCTTCACCAAACCCTTGGATGAGAGGAACCATATGTTCTTTATAAATCAGCTAGGTATGATCAATGGAGAGGCCTTAATTTAAATTTCTATCTACGGTCGAAGAATTTGCCATAGTTCGTCGAACAAAGATCGATGAACTGAGTAGAATTCTTGAGAAATTCATCGAACTGAGATCGACGAACTATCTGTGTATGAAGTTCTATTCGTCAAACAAAGATCGATGATATTGCTTCAGAAAATTTTCATCGAACTGAACTCGACGAAATGTTTTCCCTTCTTCTGACTGAGATCGACGAATTCTTTTGTCAATAAAATATTTCGTTGACCTGAGATCGAAGAATTTTTTTTTTCGTCGGACGTTGTCTGCCGCTTCATATTCTGAAAACCATATATCTAGGTTTTCTTTGAGCTCCATCCCGTGCTTTCTGTTCCCCTTGCACTTGATCTCTCTGTTTTCCTTTGCAGGCGAATAATGGCGATTCCAGCAAGCTCTCTTGCGGCGATGAAGTTCGATATTAGTTTCTACATCGATTTCGATTCATTCCAACATTCAGACCAAATATTTTTGGATATACTGCAACTCTTTGAGGAACAAAATCTGAAGAACTTCATGACCAACAGAATCAAGATCGCAGCAACAGAGATTAGAGAATGGGTGTTCACTTCCACCACTCCAGATGCAGATACATTGGCCGAGACTATATCCGGTAACCCGATTTCTTTAACGCCCACCGTTTTGACTTAGATTTTTGGTTTGATGAACGGTAATGAAGATATAAAGATGGATAACACTGAATATGATAATATGTTGATAAAAATGGATCATACTGGAGAAAACCCAAATAAACTACTAAAGAAAAATTTATCTTTTGAGTATAAATTTTTGGCTGATGTTGTCGGGAAGATTTTATTGGGCAAACACACAGCCTATGAATACATCACCAGACATCAGTTTTTAGTGATGAGTGCTCTAGTTGAGAAGAAAGCAGTTAATTGGGCAAAAATGTTGTTTGATTTAATAGGGAAGAAAAATAATAAGAAAGAAGTATGCTTTGCGAGGATTCTGGGAATCTTCCTTCAAGAAAAGGCATCTGAACTACTGGTCTCCCCGACAATGTTCATTAATGCCTCAAAAAGGCTTACATCTACACTTTTTGGCAGATGGGAGAGAAAAATCTCAAAGCCATTCAAGGCTTCCTCCTCTTCCAGGACTTCTGAGAGCACCAACACAGTGACAACCACTCCTCCACCTCCAGAAGATGTCCTTCCTTCCACTAGAATTCCTTCACCTCCTCCTCAACAACAACCATCATCTTCTCCAGCTCATACTCCACCAATTCAACAATAACACCTACCCACACCAGTTCCAACACCAGTTCCATCTCCAGAACCTACTACACCACCTCCATCTCCACCTCCTCATTCTCTCCCTCCAATTAATCTCTCTGAAATTTCATCTACCTCCCAACCCTCTTTCAATATACTATCTCCTCCACTATCTCCACAAAATTCTACAATTCAGGAACCCATCTCCTCACCCACAATCACAGTTCTCCCTTCTACCATTGCAACTCCTTCAGTTGATATCCTTTTAGTCATCCACACTGACATTCCATCTACTGCTCCAAACTACACTCACACAGATTTCTCCAATGCATTTCTGTGTGTTCAAACTGTGGACATCACACTCCCTACTCCTCCTCTTCTCCTGAACCCCTATATCTAAATTTTTCTGATATTGCAAAAGATCTTCTTGCTTTTATTTCTCCCTCTCTTGAGAAACTTATAGCTAATGCTATTGCCCCTCTTTCTGCCTTCATCACCTGTCTTTCTCCCAGAATTGCTGCCCTGTGTTCTGTCCCTTCTTTTGGAGGACTGGCTTTAGGACCCTCTGAAACCAGTCAGGGGGAGATGTTCTGTGAAGAAGTTACAATTCTCCCATGTACAACAGTAGTAGCAGCAACAGATTCTGAGATGTCTGATGACTCAGCAGAAGCAGCCCCTCCAGCATAAATTATTGAATTGTTTACAGATTTTGATATAGAGATGGCTGACATAGTTATAGTAGAAATAAATACTGTTGGTGATTACATTATAAATCTCACAATTAATCTAGATTCTTTACTAGATTTATTTCATTTTGTTTACAGAGATATTTTACCTAGTTTTTCTCATCAGCAATCTAGGGCTATAGTCCCTTATACTGCTCCAATAAATACTACAGTTGCTAAGCAACTCAAGGCAAATTTTGCAGTTCCAGTGTTCATAGAAGAACATTTGATTGAGAATGTTCTTGAACCAGTATTGTAACATCCCATGTTACTTCTAGACCCCCTCAACTTATATTGGGTTAGGCATGGGGTGGGTGACATAGAATTTAGCTAGATTTGACCCCAGGTAGTGGGTTGTAGCCATGTGGGGCCCACTAAGGGGCCAAAGTCAAACTTGGTCAAAATAGCCTAAATAGGAACCCTAGCCACACCATGACCCCACCATATTTCCCTAACCCTAAAATAATCTAAGTGGACCCTAGGGCATGTCATTAGGTCAACCCTTTGACCCTAGTTGACCAAAGTCAACCATGGCCCTAATTTGGTCAAACCTATACCTATAGACCCAATTAGCCCAAGTAGGGCACCACATTGACCCAACCCAAGTTGGGTGGTGCCATTAGACCCATGACCACCAAGTGGGGTCAGCCCACTCATCATGGTTGACCAAGTCAACCCAAGTCAACCTAATTAACCTAAAGGAGAAAATGAGGGCTAAGCCCACTCCCCTTGGGCTAAGCCCACCAAACCTGATCCATGGCCAGCCCAAGTGGTCAATGACCACCCCTACCCACAGGTTTTGAATAGAGGGACACATGCATGAGGGTAAAATGGGAATTTTAGGAGAGAGAAGAGGTGTGAGAGAGGAAAAGAAGAGGCCACTTGGCCTTAGCTCCATCAGCCAAAAATTGTGTTGGCTGGCCTCCTCAGAGAATTTCCAGAGAATTTGGCAGCATGGGGGCCACTTGGCACCAAGGGTGAAACCTCCAAAGCCCCAAACCGAGCTCACCTTGGTTGTATCTCCCTATACAACCACTCCCATTCCAAATCGACCACACCATCACCTTCAGAGGGTAGAATCGAGTGGAGAACGAGTCCTGGAGCGAAGCTTTTGGTGGAGAATCAAGGATTTGAGTAGGATATCACCGGAGCAGCTCATCCATGGCCAACCGCCGCCAACCTCGCCGCCGTGCCGCCATTCGGGTCCATTTCGCCTCCCCTCTACTCGTGCTAGATTTCTAGATCTTTAAGGAGAGACATCGGGCTCAATTGAGCCCGATACCATGAGAGGAAAATGAGAAATTTCTGAGTTTTATTTCTTGCCCGGGTTCGCCAGATGAGCCAATTCCGGCGACCTCATCGCCGGAAACCTCTAGCCGCCACCTTAGTGAAGGTGGTGGAGACATTCGCTGGCGGTGGTGGTGGCTCAGCTGGCCGGAAATAGCTGAGCAAGGTGGCCAGCCAGAATTGATCTCAGTCGTTGGCTGATTGGGGACGATGACCGGATCCCGTTAATCTTGCTTTAAGATTCGTGCATATCAGTTATAATAAATCAAACAAAAACTATAGTATTTTATATAAATCTGTCACACTTATTCAGTAACATTGCATGGTTAGTTTAGGCCTCTTAGAGACATTTACAGGTCATGCTCCTTAAATGAAATTTGTAGCTTAACCTCTTAACTTTAATTGGCCACCATAATCATGTAATATGGAGCAGTATACTGCCTTATAGGTTAGTTTTCCTAGCACTGGTCCTAGGCAAGGGCAGAACATCAATTTGATGCCCAAGCCAAACCAGTAATCCACATGACCCCAAATTTTGGATGCATGCATGTTTAGGGCATATTTAGCCCCTGCCAAAAATTGAGAATTTTTGGGAAAATTCTTTCTATAGTTTTATTCATAATACACAAATTTAAATAAATGAAATATTTGGAGTGTTATGGCTCCAAATGGCCCCAAATTTTGGTGGCATGCCTTGGGGACTATTCATGTTCATGGTAAAAATTTCAGCCAACGCGATATGAGCCTGCAGGGTCACACATAAGAGATGTGGAGAAGTTGGATGATTGACTGTGTTGGTAAAGGTTACCAATCACCGACCTGAATGGGGTTATGGGCAAAGTGTTGCCTTAAAGGATCGTCGGGTTGGGCAGATGTTGCCTTGAAGGATTGGTAAGAATAGTCGACCGAGGGTCGACGTGAATCGTCGAGTATTGTACTCTGATTCTCGCCGACTGATACTCGCCGACTGATTCTCGCCGATCCTAGCTGATTCTCGCCGATCCTAGGTGATTCTCGCCGATCCTAGGTGATTCTCGCTGATTGATTCTCACCGAATCTGCTAGGTGATTCTCGCCGATCCTAGGTGATTCTCGCCGATCCTAGGTGATTCTCGCCGATTGATTCTCACCGAATCTGCTAGGTGATTCTCGCCGATTCTGGAACCCTAATTTTCTGGGTGGTCTGCGGATAGCGATATTCCTAAGTCTGTTTATGCCTTTGGTATAAATGGATACTTAGGGTTTTCGGGAATTAATAACTGATCGAATCGGAAAAGTCGACGGAAGGGTTCCGCCGTTCTTCGTGCGTTCCGCCGATCCCGATCCCGAATCCCGGCGTTTCGCCGATCCCGAATCCCACCGACGGAAGGGTTCCGCCGCCGTGCTCGCTCCGTCGACCTCCTCCTCTTCGGCGATTGTCGCTGGTGTTGCTATCCCTGGCGTGGACCTAGCAGTCCGTGGAATAGCAAGGTGCGGTCATTCTCCTTCCTGATTATCCGTGCGACGGAAAAGTCGGTGTTCTCCCGCTCGTGTGGATTTCTGCAGAGACGTGGATATCATTCCACGTAGAACTCGCCACCAGCAAGAACACGAAGCTTGGAGCATCTCCGTTGAGTTGTGACTCAACGCCACCGAGGTAATTTTTGCCTAGTTGTATGTTAACTTCTTGATTCAACTACCATGGCCCGATCCCATCTATTTTGGTTTTCTTGATGTTTTATTCTTCCGCTGCGTGCACAAGTGTTGTGCCATCCTCATAGAGAAAACCCAAAAGTGGTATCAGAGGGAGGTTTTGGCCATGATTGTTGTATTGGAAGTTTTGTTATTCCAGTGCGTGTAAACCTAGGGATTTAGAAGTGTTCTAAATGTCTAGATTTAGTCTTGGTACCCCGCCAAGAACTTCTGGGATTTCGTGGAAATTTCTAATTGTTAGAAATTGTAGTCTCCTTAGCAGTAACCATCCCTCGAGTTTGTTTTGGATTTTGGATCCAACATAGAGAGATGAGCTTGTCTACTGCTTTAAGTTGAGTTGTCTTTGCTTTTGTCCAATGCATGTAAATCTGAGGATTTGGAAGTTTCCGGATGTTCAGATTTAACCCTTCCTTCTATCAAATGTTGATGGTGTCAGGTTGTGCACATAAGGGATGCATGTGGTTTTAGAAAAAATTGTATTTTTCTTTGGATGTGCACATTGATCAAATGTTGATCATGGTTAACTGTTAACCTATAATCAAAATCCCTTCATCAAATATTAAGTATTCGGATGTCTTACGATGGATGACACTCTTCCTGCCTCGATCGATGAAGTGTGGGCTTGCCAAAGCAAGGTGCATTAATCTATCTTGGTAAGGGTGCGAGCGGATAATTGTGATATCCCACTGTCGACATCGGGTCCAGCTTAACTAGGTGACCTCAAAGGTTGAGTGCCTAGAGGCATAGGGTTGGCATGCACCATATGATGGATGCGAGTAAGGAGTTATTCACCAACCATACAAGAATTGCATGAGGATGCAATTGGCAAGCGTTGCCTACCTAAATAACCGCATCGTGAGAGGAAAGCCAAAGCTGACTCATTGTGTTGGTGAAATACGGATCTTGTCCACTAAGAGAGTAGCTCGCATGAACTCTCCGAATTGTTAGTGAGGGCTATCATTTCGAATAAAATAGTGGGAGTGTTTTAATTGAAGTCCAAATTAAAATAAATTGTATTTGAAATTTTGGTACTGATTTTATTCTACATAAATTCTTGTAGAATTCCATGGCAAGTGTTTCACACTCCACGTTGTCTCTGAGAGCCATCCTTGAGAAGGATAAGCTCAGTGGGACTAATTACATGGACTGGTACAGGAACCTGAGAATTGTTCTCAGGCAAGAGCGAAAGCTCTATGTCTTGGAAGAAGAAGCCCCCGAGGTGCCGACCGGGAACTCTTCCCGTGCTGAGAAGGATGCTTATAAGAAGTATACTGATGATGCTTTAGATGTCGAATGCCTTATGCTTGCCACTATGAACTCTGAGCTTCAAAAGCAACATGAGAACATGGGGTGCAAGGAGATTGACGAGCATCTCAAGAAAATGTTTCAAGGGCAGGCTCGTCAAGAGAGGTTCGACGTCACAAAAGCGTTGTTTCAGTGCAAGATGGGAGTTCGAGACTCAGTAGGGACTCACGTACTCAAGATGATTGGGTATATAGAGAACCTTGAAAGGCTGGGTTTTCCTCTTGGTCAAGAGTTGGCCACAGATCTGATCCTGCAATCGTTGCCGGACAGTTATGAGCAGTTTGTCTTGAACTACAACATGAATGAAATAGACAAGGCACTGCCCGAACTCCTAGGCATGTTGAGAACTGCCGAAATCAATATGAAGACGGCCAAGCCTGCCAGCCCCATACTAATGGTGCATAAGGGCAAGGGCAAGGCCAAGGGCTCTAAGAAGACGAAGGTGGGACCTAAGTCATATCTTGAGCCCAAGTCTTCTGCACTGATGAAAAAGAAAAGCACGGTGAAGGAAGGGAAATGCCACCACTGTGGCAAGGCTGGTCATTGGAGGAGGAACTGTCCTTCATACATTGAAGGTCTGCAGAAAATGAAGGGAGGTATGACTTCCGCTTCAAATGTTCACGTTATAGAGATAAACCTTTCTGCTCCTTCATCTTGGGTATTGGATACCGGATGTGGTTCTCACATTTGTAAAAATGTGCAGGAACTGGGAAGGAGAAGATTGCTGAGTAAAGGAGAGGTGGACCTCCGCGTCGGCAATGGAGCAAGAGTTGCTGCTGTAGCCGTAGGGGTTTACCGTCTTTCTTTGCCCAGTGGGCTTGTAATAGAACTAGATAATTGTTATTTTGTTCCGGCCATAACTAGAAACATTATATCTATTTCATGTTTGGACATGATTGAATTTTCTTTTATAATTAAGAACAACTGTTGTTCTATATTTAAGAATGATGTTTGTTATGCTGTAGCCCAATTGTTTAATGGTCTTTATGTTTTGAACTTGGACCATCTGATATATAATGTAGAAAATAATAAAAGACTAAGAACAAATGACTCGAACCCTACATTTCTCTGGCATTGTCGTCCGGGCCATATCAACGAGAAGCTCATATCCAAGCTCCATAGAGATGGACTTTTGGACTCATTTGATTATGAATCATTTGAGCGATGCGAATCTTGTTTGTTAGGCAAGATGACTAAAGCTCCTTTCACTGGTTATACTGAGAGGGCTGAGGATCTCTTGGGTGTTGTATATAGTGATGTATGCGGACCCATGAGTTCCATGGCTAGAGGTGGGTATTTCTACTTTGTTACATTTACTGATGATTTCAGTAGATACGGATATGTGTATCTTATGAAGTGCAAATCCGAGACCTTTGAAAAGTTCAAAGAGTTCAAGAATGAAGTAGAAAACCAGTTGGGTAAAAGGGTTAAAGCACTCCGATCTGATCGAGGTGGCGAATACCTGAGTCATGAGTTCCGTGATCATCTGAAAGAGTGTGGTATTGTATCACAGCTCACTCCACCTAGAACACCACAACATAATGGTGTGTCTGAGAGGAGAAATCGTACTCTGTTAGACATGGTACGTTCGATGATGAGTCATGCAGACTTGCCTGTTTCCTTTTGGGGGTTTTGCTTTAGAGACTGCTGCAATGACATTGAATCGCGCTCCAACGAAAACGGTTCCTAAGATACCATATGAAATATGGACTGGGAAGCGTCCTAGTATGTCGTTCATTAAAATTTGGGGCTGTGAGGCATACGTGAGACGTCAAATGCCTGACAAGCTGGAACCCAAATCAGATAAATGTTATCTGGTGGGATATCCTAAGGAAACGAAAGGGTATTATTTTTACCTACCGTCTGAGGGCAAAGTGTTTGTCGCAAGGACTGGTGTCTTCTTGGAGAAAGAGTTCTTATCAAGAAAGACTGAAAAGGTAGAGCTTGAAGAAGTTCAAGAACCACATGTAGTGAATGAACCAGAATTGGATTTTGAGACAGGACTACAAGATGTTGTAGCTAGAGAACCTGCTCAAGGAACACAAGTCCTACGTAGATCTGGTAGACCGAGGTTTGAGCCTGAGAGATATGGATTTCTCATGTCTCAAATAGGTAATGTGTTGCTTATGGATCATGATGATGAACCAGCAACCTACCAAGAGGATATGAATGGACCAGACTCCGATAAATGGCTTGAGGCTATGAAATTCGAAATGGACTCCATGTATGCAAACCAAGTTTGGAACTTGGTGGAACCACCTGAAGGGGTACGACCCATAGGATGCAAGTGGGTCTTCAAGAAGAAGACCGACATGGATGGGAATGTACAGACATTCAAAGGGCGACTGGTGGCTAAGGGTTTCAAGCAAATTCATGGTATTGACTATGATGAGACCTTTTCCCCTGTTGCCATGGTAAAGTCCATAAGGATATTGCTTGCTGTTGCTGCGTATTATGACTACGAGATCTGGAAGATGGATGTCAAAACGGCTTTCCTTAATGGAAACCTCCTTGAGGAAGTGTATATGACACAACCCGAGGGTTTTGTATCCCCAGATGAAGCCACTAAAATATGCAAGCTGAATAAGTCCATCTATGGACTGAAACAGGCCTCTCGAAGTTGGAATCTTCGTTTTGATGAGAAAATCAAAGAGTTTGGTTTCATCAAGAATGAAGATGAGCCTTGTGTTTACAAGCGAATCGGTGGGAGCATTGTTGTCTTCCTGATATTGTATGTAGATGACATACTGTTGATTGGGAATGACATTCCTACCCTGAAAGTTATTAAGAACAACCTAGGGAACTGCTTTTCAATGAAGGATTTGGGTGAAGCGACTTATATACTCGGTATTAAGATCTATAGAGATCGATCGAAGAAGTTGCTGGGTTTGACCCAGAGTACGTACATCGAAAAGGTGTTGAAGCGGTTCAACATGCTTGTGTCCAAGAAAGGATTTTTGCCCATGTCTCATGGGGTGAATCTCTCTAAGGACCAATGTCCAAAGTCTTGTGAAGATAAGGACCGCATGAAGTTGATTCCATATTGTTGGATATTGTATCCACAATTACCTGGATTTGAGGAGGCCACCTGTCAAGCTAAGATGAATTCACAATGTATTTGATAAAATATTTCAAGTTGTGCTTGCAGTTATTCCACGTTAAGTGCACACCAATGTCAGGGTGTAGTCGGTCAATATACACGGGTCTGCACAACGTAATCCCTCGTTGAGCAGATCAATGTGTTGGCCTACGTGTACTCTCTCTATTGGAGTGCACTTACTTTCAAGTACAGGGCTGTAACTATGCAAGAGCAGACAAGGAGCAAGGATGGGTCAAGGAGCAGCTCTTGGGTGGAAAGACGAAAAATTGTCTAAGTATAAATCGACGAGAATCACTAGTGATTCTCGCCGAATCGTCGAGAATCATTAGTGATTCTCGCCGACTCTATCCGGTTACCTCAAAGCGGTGCCAAGTAAGATTCGGCGAGAATCACTAGTGATTCTCGCCGAACCCATCGTTGAGCAGATCATGGCCAAGTAATATTCATCGAGAATCAACAGGTGATTCGACGAGAATCATCAAGTGATTCGGCGAGAATCACTAGTGATTCTCTACGAATCGTCGAGAATCACTAACTAATTCTCGCCGATTCGTCGAGAATCACCTTCGATTCTCGCCGATTTTTACTTGGGCAATTTTCGGGATAAAGCTGGACCGGATTCTGCCGCCGGCACTATTTTGAACCGGAGTTAGGGTTTCTTCTGGTGGGACCCACAACAGTCATATTGAAGTTGTCTACAGTATAAATACAGGCGTATTTTTGAACAGTACATATGACGGAATAAAATATACGAAGCCGAGCCGCGACGTGACCTAGATCGCGATTTCCGCTCCGCCGCTGTCGCTGTCGCCGCTCGAGCAAGTTGGTCGCCGGTCTTGATCGTGGTTTCTTCCAGATCTTCCGGCGACAGAAGCTTAGCCAAGCTTAGAGTCTCACGTGTCTAACCGGAGATCTCTTGTCTCTTGATTTGTAGATCGGGAAAATCTTCCCCATCCGAATCGATCGAGACGATTGATCCTAGTGTGACCGTTGGTAGACCTAGCTAGCTTCGCTACGAAGTTTGGATCTCCAAAGTACAGCAGCCGCACATCGTTGTCGCCGCCGATCCCGTGAACCTAGCCGCCGCCCATCTTGCCGCCGCCGGTTCCGGGGAGATCCTCTCCAAGAGAGATCTAGGGTTGTGGACTCTTCGTGGACTTCAAAAACACGTCGTCAATGAAGAGGGACACCTTAGTCTCCAAACGTAGTTTGTATCTCTTGTACATTCTAGTTTTACTTTTGTTGTAAAGGAACGTTGGTTCCTAATTGTAAGGGTTGGGTGCAACCCGTGTTGTGGGAGTGTTGACTCCTACGTGTGGAAGGGTTCCTTCCGATAGTGCAAGGATTGGATTTCAATCCTGTTGGTGAAGAGACCGAGTCGTCCCTTGTTGGGAGATAGGTCGAAGGGGGAAAGTGGATGTACCCAAATCGGGGAACCACTATAAATTGCTTGTGTACTCTCTGTGCTGTGCTGTTTTGTTTTCTTGTGCAGGTACAATTTTAAATTCCGCAAAAACGCTGCACGTCACCTATTCCCCCCCCATAGGTGAAGATAGTTGACACTAGGTGGACTTTCAAGTGGTATCAGAGCCAGGTTGCTCATCAAAAAGGTTTACACCTTGAGTAGTATCCTGTCACCAGTGTCAGAAGCATGGAGCTGGATCATGAGATATCGCCACTAAGACTCCCCACATGCACAAGGGAGTATTATCCCGTCTGGAGGATGAGAGTGTCATATCACTTGGAGGCTATCGATCCTCGAGCATCTTTCATCCTGGAAGAGGGTCCTTTTATTCCTATGAAGACCTCCGAGTCTGGAAAGAATGTCCAAGTGCCCAAGTGCATTGCTGAGATGTCGGAGACGGAACTTTCATTATTTAATTTGGACAAGAGGATTCGTCAAATTATCATGGATATCTGGTCTGGACCTTCTCGCTCTAGATTGGAAAAATGTGGGTCGGCTAAATCTATGTGGGTGATGATCTCAGAGCTGATGGGCGGGGGGGGGGGGGGGGGGTCAGAGAAAGCTGGAATCTGCTGTCAACCAGAGGATGAAGCCTATGTGGGGGTCCTCGCCTCTGAAGATGAAGGCAAGGATCTATCGGACAACATCAGAGCTCCAGTGTCCGTGTCAGAGACTGAAGAAGCCAGTAAGGAAAGCAGTTCTGATGAGGATGACACAACGGTCACTGGCTCTAATGACAAGAACACTGAAGAGCAGGTAACTTCTTCATCTTGCCCCGTCTCTCTTGAAGTTTCTGAAGACAGGAACTGCTTTCCTTCAGAAAATCCTGATTCTCTGAAGAGAGCCCTTCAGAAAAGCAACCTACTTGTTGAAGAACAAGCTCAGGAGATTGCTCGGCTGAAGATCTTGTTGGTTCTCCAATTGTCATCCAACAAGGTCAAGGACTCTAAAATCTCTTATCTAGAGAGTAGTCTAGAGAATGAGAAAAGGATAGTATCAAACTTTTCCAAGGTTGATGCTATGAAGAGAAAGCAAGAAAATGGGTGGATCTCCCGAATTATCAATTCGTGGAGAAATGGGGAAACGGTATTCCGACCCCCCACTCCAAACAGGAAGGGTACTCATCATGCCTTCAGGTATGATCACAGGAACAATCGTGATCACTGTAAGGGTGATCTGTCCTCATGTGGAGACACTCACAGTGCAAGGGCCGTCATGGCCACCCATGAGAGAATACCTAAGGCTCATTCTGAGCCCTTTGTATTCACTGCCACTGCCTCAACTCGGTGTGAATCTGTAGGTATCAGCTCACAGAATGCTTCTCACCACCCGAGGACACAGAAAAGGGAGGTTAGAAGTCATGCTGTAAGTTTTCATGGGGCCTCAGGAAGGGGGATGCCTGAAAGGAAGGCACCACCTCCCCGGCCTCATGACACTCGCAACATGCATTCCTTCCACCCTTCCACGTGTCACGGTGGAAGAGGAAATTTTGTGAGGAGATCCTGCCCTATCCCGTTTAGACCTAGGACCATGACTAACTCAGTCACTAGATCAGGTCTGAAACGGCGATACAACATTCACCCGTGTTGGTGTTGTGGTAATGTGGGACACTTTGCCATCGACTGTTGGCACAACCCCTCTGTGTCAAGGGCAAGGGCCTATCCACATTTTCTGGGCAGAGGTAGTCTTCCTGACAGGTTTTCTGAGGGAAGGCATTCAAGTGTTTATACTAACAAGAACCTAGGACCCAATATGGTTTGGGTTCCTAAGGTAAAGTAACTCTCTTTTGCAGGGTAGTCTAGGTTCCCGTAAATATGATGGGAGCTAGACAGTAGATGGCTCAAGACTAAATTGGAACAAGCATCTGGAATAACAGATGTGATATCTACATGGGCATACTCACATTGAGCTCCTAATATGTTTTACCAGAGGGGCTAAATGATAACTCTCATAATCCAAGGTACTTTTGATCAGTTCCAGGACTTGAGTCATATTGTATCGACATTTACATATATAAATATATATATTTATACTTATATTTACACTTATATGTGTGTACATCTAAGGATAGGTTAACACGATAAACATAAACCATAGATACGTCAATGAAGATTTATCGGAAATTCCACTGGTTGATTCGAGAACTCACATCTACAGGCGTAATTCAGTTTGCTGAAAACTAACGAAGATACGTCATTGGAAATCTTGACATCAAGAAACGTCTGGAAAAGCCCGGTTCAAACCCTAAATATATTGGCCTTAAGAAATATACATACATTTCCACTTAGACAAACTAGAAACCCGCTCAACCCGAAGCCTTCCGCCAAACACACGGAAACCGCAAAAATCCCCTTAACTCGTCGATCCTTCATATTCCCGCCGACCCTTCATATTCCGTAGGAATCCCGCCGAAGGACGCTCTCCGCAGGAAACTCGCCGAATCGACTCTCTCCGCAGGGGAACTCGCCGACTCTTCCTCTTCCGTCGGCATCCCGCAAGAATCCCACATCTCGTGAAGAATCTCGTCGATCTCGCCGATTCTTCCTTCCAGAAATTTCTCCGCAGTTCCGATCTCTCCCGGTTTCGATTCTTCCTTCCAGGAATTTCTCCGCGTGCACTCATCGGGTGTCCATTATCTTCAACCAACTAACTCCCGTCTACGCTTTTGGGTAACCACATCCTCACCCTTGCTTGGACTTTATTACTAGTGTCGCTTCCCTTTTGACTTTTGATTAAGCGTAGAGTAGGGATTCTCTCCCTAGGTTGGCGATGGCTCCAAGGAGAACCGCTGGACTGATCACTGGATGTGAGCTGGTTCGAACAGGGTTCTCACATGCCTCTGACGAATTCAGAAACATCATTATTATGCTGGAAGAGGCTGGAATCTCATTCGTACTGGAGCACCCGTGTAAAATCTTGGACAAGGAAGTGCTGGAGTTCTTCGCTACCGCCAGACTCCGAAATGAAGACTCTCTCATCAAGAGCAAGGTTGCAGGGGCAACGATTAAGATGTCTGCAAACAAGCTAACCCAATACTTGCAGCTCACTAGCTCGGAGCGCGAGGATTATCTTGAGGAAGAAGACAAAACCAGGACTCTATTATTCTGTGGTCTCGCTCGAGGAACTCGGTCGATAAAGCGAAAGGATATGAATGAAGAAGGGAAACTTCTGTCAGACATCGTTGGGAAGGTACTCATATGCAAACCGGGTTCTCATGACCACATCTCTGCGGACATGTTCAAGATCCTGGTGGCAATTGTCTGCAGAAAAGGATTCAACTGGGGGGCATTGCTTTTTGAGAAGATAAAGGACACCCTCAGATCTCCTAGCTTTGGCCGAATTATCAGTCTGTATCTCAATCAGTTGAATGGAGATAAGTATTATATGAGTAAAGGTGTTCCTCTACATTACTTGAAGAAAATGGACTCGAGTGTTTTTGACAGATGGGAGAGGCGCATTGGGCAGGCTGCCGTGGTAGAACAACAGGACGTATCTCCAGCCGAGGACGGAACTGTGGCTGATTCCTTAGTTATCCCCAGTGAAATTTCTGATGCTTTGACTGCAGGAATTGAGGGGGAGCCTCTACCCACTGATGCTAATATCGTATCTAACATCTCCCAGATAGCCAGAGATGCAGTGGCGGATATACAAGAAGAAAGTGAAGCTGTGCTGGAGAATGAGGAAGCCCTGAACCTGAACGATCTAGGAGCCGGAGGTGCTGTAGAGGAGACTGCTGACGAAGGGTTGGAAGATGATGCTGATGAGAATGATCTCATGGATGATGAAGGTGAGGAAGAAGGCAATGAAGGACATGAAGCTTTGGAGACTCAGGATATCACTGAACTTCCATCTGACAAGAACACTCCTGAGATCGTTCCTGAGATCATTGGTGCAACAGTGGAGGGGGAGTCCGAGAAATCTACAGAGGCCTCAAGCATTCCCCCCTTAGAGACTGTGCTCGTGTCCAGCTCTACAGGTGCATCTGCTGAAGAGCAAGGCCAAGGAGTGCCTCTGGATCTTCCACTACGAGATGATCTAGTCAATCACACCGTGAATGTCATTCAGGGTATAGTGGATGAGCTTAAAGCATCTTTTGAGAAAGCTCAAAATAAAATGTTGAAAAGAATTAAGAAATCAGAGAATCTCATGCTCAAGAACATGGTGGAGATCAATCACAAAATGGACGTGATGGAAAAGAAGTTTGAAGATAAGTATACAGCGACCGGCCAAGCTGTCACTCTTCTTATGGAAGGATTAAAAAAGGAACACTGATACTCTCACAATCGTAAATCAGAATGCTCATGTCGTAGCAAATAACATTCAAAAGTTTGATGGCAATATGGTAACTCTCAACACAAATCAACAAGCCTTGGTCACTGAATTCTCGAGGACTACAAAGCATATTGATGAGTCACTGCATTCTTATGCAAACTCCATTGCAGTCGAAGCCAAAAAGGGGGAGAAAGAATATATAGCTAAGATGGCTGAGCTTCGGGAAGTCATGATCAACAACTTTGAGCAGTCAAACAAATATGTTTATGATAGTTGCTGGTGGATGCTCCAACAAGCGTTAGGCGTTAATATCCCTGAAAATCCCTAGGGTGCTCCTGCTCCTGAAGATAATACTGTGGCTGATGAGGGCGCCAGTGTTGAAGAAGTTCCTGTAAGTGAAGCTGGTGTTCATAGGGCTGCTAGGGCCTCCTCCAAGGCAAAACTGATGGCAATGTTTGATCAAGGAGCCCTAGCAAAAGCCAGGGACAAGAGGAAATCGCAAGAAGGGACGTCTAAGGAAACACAAGCTGAAAAGAGAATCAGACTGAAGGAGGAGGAAGTAAGAAACGAAAAGTGGAGTCCAGTATCCAAGAGTATCATATTGGACACATTCTGGCTACAGGAAAAAGGGGAAATCAATCGAAACGATGTATACAGCCAGTATGAGTGGGAGATGCACAAGACGTATGAAGCGAAACGGAACATCTTCTTCAGGACCAACACTGCGGCAGATAAAGCTCCTCCTCCCAGATATTATCCGAAGCCCAAAGAGTATATGGAGAGGCAAAGAAAGAAGTATTTGGCTCAAAAACTCAAGGATGACTTAGCCAAAGAAAAATAGTCAAAAATTTATTGCCTGTCATTCTCTCTTAAGAACAATTAACGTTTATTGTTATTATATGAACAATCTTGAGATTATATATACATATATATATATATATATATATATTTATATGTATTTGAATTTATGAATGACTCAAGTCTTGATCTGTTTGCCTATATTCTCTTGTGCTGCATATTTAAATTCTGAATGTTGTTTATATTATCTGGTTGGTGTTATTCATCTTAGCTAGTAGGATTTTGGCTTCGTCAAATAGGGAGAGATTGTTGGGTATTGTATCCACAATTACCTGGATTTGAGGAAGCCACCTATCAAGCTAAGATGAATTCACAATGTATTTGATAAAATATTTCAAGTTGTGCTTGCAGTTATTCCACGTTAAGTGCACACCAATGTCAGGGTGCAGTAGGTCAATATACACGGGTCTGCACAACGTAATCCCTCGTTGAGCAGATCAATGTGTTGGCCTACGTGTACTCTCTCTATTGGAGTGCACTTACTTTCAAGTACAGGGCTGTAACTATGCAAGAGCAGACAAGGAGCAAGGATGAGTCAAGGAGTAGCTCTTGGGTGGAAAGACGAAAAATCATCGAAGTATAAATCGACGAGAATCACCAAGTGATTCTCGCCGATTCGGCGAGAATCATTAGTGATTCTTGCCGAATCGTTGAGAATCATTAGTGATTCTCGCCGACTCTATCCGGCTACCTCAAAGCGGTGCCAAGTAAGATTCGGCGAGAATCACTAGTGATTCTCGCCGAACCCATCGTTGAGCAGATCATGGCCAAGTAATATTCGTCGAGAATCAACAGGTGATTCGGCGAGAATCATCAAGTGATTCGGCGAGAATCACTAGTGATTCTCGACGAATCGTCGAGAATCACTAACTAATTCTCGCCGATTCGTCGAGAATCACCTTCGATTCTCGCCGATTTTTACTTGGGCAATTTTCGGGATAAAGCTGGACCGGATTCTGCCGCTGGCACTATTTTGAACCGGAGTTAGGGTTTCTTCTGGTGGGACCCACAACGGTCATATTGAAGTTGTCTACAGTATAAATACAGGCGTATTTTTGAACAGTACATATGACGGAATAAAATATACGAAGCCGAGCCGCGACGTGACCTAGATCGCGATTTCCGCTCCGCCGCTGCCGCCGTCGCCGCTCGAGCAAGTTGGTCGCCGGTCTTGATCGTGGTTTCTTCCAGATCTTCCGGCGACAGAAGCTTAGCCAAGCTTAGAGTCTCACGTGTCTAACCGAAGATCTCTTGTCTCTTGATTTGTAGATTGGGAAAATCTTCCCCATCCGAATCGATCGAGACGATTGATCCTAGTGTGACCGTTGGTAGACCTAGCTAGCTTCGCTACGAAGTTTGGATCTCTAAAGTACAGCAGCCGCACATCGTTGTCGCCGCCGATCCCGTGAACCTAGCCGCCGCCCATCTTGCCGCCGCCGGTTCCGGGGAGATCCTCTCCAAGAGAGATCTAGGGTTGTGGACTCTTCGTGGACTTCAAAAACATGTCGTCAACGAAGAGGGACACCTTAGTCTCCAAACGTAGTTTGTATCTCTTGTACATTCTAGTTTTACTTTTGTTGTAAAGGAACGTTGGTTCCTAGTTGTAAGGGTTGGGTGCAACCCGTGTTGTGGGAGTGTTGACTCCTACGTGTGGAAGGGTTCCTTCTGATAGTGCAAGGATTGGATTTCAATCCTGTTGGTGAAGAGACCGAGTCGTCCCTTGTTGGGAGATAGGTCGAAGGGGGAAAGTGGATGTACCCAAATCGGGGAACCACTATAAATTGCTTGTGTACTCTCTGTGCTGTGCTGTTTTGTTTTCTTGTGCAGGTACAATTTTAAATTCCGCAAAAACGCTGCACGTCACCTATTCCCCCCCATAGGTGAAGATAGTTGACACTAGGTGGACTTTCACATATGCTTCGGCAATTGGATCAATCATGTACGCGATGTTATGTACTCGACCCGACGTCTCCTTTGCTTTGAGCATGACTAGCAGGTATCAGTCAGACCCTAGTGAGTGTCACTGGATTGCAGTCAAGAATGTCCTGAATTACTTGAGAAGGACTAAGGATGTGTTCTTGGTGTATGGTGGAGAGGAAGAGCTCGTTGTAAGTGGTTACACGGATGCTAGCTTCCAAACTGATAGAGACGACTCCAAGTCTCAGTCAGGTTTTGTGTTTTGCCTGAATGGAGGAGCTATGAGCTGGAAGAGTTCCAAGCAAGAGACAGTTGCTGATTCTACAACAGAGGCCGAGTATATCGCCGCAGCTAATGCGGCGAAGGAGGCTGTATGGATTAGGAAATTCATCGGCGAGCTTGATGTAGTTCCTAGCATTGTTGGTCCCGTAGTTCTCTACTATGGTAACAATGGTGCAATTGCACAATCTAAGGAACCTAGATCCCATCAGAGCTCCAAGCACATACTTCGGCGGTTTCATCTTATTCGTGAGATTGTCGAATGAGGAGATGTGAACATTTGCAGAGTGCCGACTGAGGAGAATATTGTAGATCCACTGACAAAGCCTCTCGCGCAGAGAAAGCATGATGGTCATACTAGATCGATGGGTATACGATACCTAAATGATCAACTCTAGTGAGAATCTTGTGGATTGCATGTAAACATGTATTTTGTTGGCCATTTGTTCATATGATGAACAGTGTACCTAGTTTTTCTCTTACAATTAATGGCAAGTTCTTTTATTATGAGTTTTTCTTTCTATATGATAGTTAAATGTTAACATAATAGATACCCTTAGAATGTTTGCTTCCATGGGATATCAAGTACGTGACTTGAATGTGAGAGCCTATGATTTATTTGAAGCTTCATTCTTAAAAGGTCCCTGGTCGAGTATCATCATAGAAGCTAAGGGTGATGATGGTACATGAAGGCTAGCACGTGCGTTGACTGATGACCGATTCTCACAGGTCATGATATTGTGATATCAAGTCATCACGTGGGTACTTGTTAGTGAACAAGTTGTACTGGACAGACCCAACCTGAGACTACTCTGTGGATTGTCATCCAATCGTGTCACGAGTAGGTCTCTGAAAGTGAGGTGATAGATCTTAATTTATTCTAAATTTGAATTAAGAGATAAAAAGTCACCGGACAAATAAAAAGAAAGAAAGCAAGCAATCCAGACGACACAAGGAAAGTTATAGTGGTTCCCCAAATTTGGGTAGTCCACTCTTCTACCACCCTGGTAGGAATCCACTTAGGTTTTTGATCAGGTGCCCTATCACCACAAGATCTGCTTCAGGTAGATCTAGAAACCCTTCAGGTTTTTGATCAGGTGCCTAAAAACCAATAGGTTTTTGATCAGGTGCCCTATCACCAAGGAGTTCACTTTTGAAGGGAGTAATAACCCTGTACAGAGGTGGGGATGAGAGAGTGATGAAAGTCTTCTCTTTCTCAATCATAATGAGAAGACTATGTGGATTCAGTGATGTTGTCAAAGCTCCCCCTGAGATGTAGAATAGTTCAGGGGTGGAAGCTTTGCTTCAGGGTGTAGGCCTTCAAGTAGATGTTGCTCTCCAACAAGCTTTTAGACTGATATGAATTGATGGTCTCTTGAAAGCCTAGAGCAGATGAAGAAGATGATGTTGATTTGCTGTAAGAAAACTTGTAGCTAAGTTCTTCTTTGTTGAGAGAAAAAGCCTTCTTGAATATTCTCTCTCTATCTCTTCTATTCTGTCGAGTGCTGTGTTACTCTTCTTATTTTGCCTGTAAGATATAATATCTGTATATTTAATGCCTGAAGAATTCAAGCATTTGAATTCTTTCTATCTTGGAATGACTAAATCAATTCCCGAGAATGGAATATGTCTTGAGAAATCAATTGGCATTTAATCTCTTTAATATGCCATATTTTATACTGTCATTCAAACGGCTATATTTGATAGCATTAAATCTGAGAGCTATAAATGCCTGCAGTTAAGCCTTAATTAAATCTGCCAGCTGTAAAAAAGAAGGTCTGAAAAACGGCATAGGAAATCGCCAAACTAAATCTTAAAGCTTCTTCAAACTGGGTTCGGAGATCGTTGAACTCAGCTCGGAGATCGTTGAACTGAGTTCAGAGATTTTCTTCCAGCAATTTTCTGAACTTCAAATCTGAACTTTTCTGGAATTTTTCTGAAAGACCAAACCTCGAAATAATCCTATGACCCATGACTATACATTTTGGGTCAATCTAATAAACCCTAATAGTGATCCTTACCCAAATATAACCTTGGGTTCCAACAATCTCCCCCTATTTGGGTGAGGACACTATTCGCATAAAATAAAACACAAAGCAAAAATAATCTGCCTGATTTAAAAGTTTTTCAGCAAATGTACAAGGGTACTTTGAGAAATAAAATACATGAAAAAAACTACTAGAGAATCCTAATATGCAATTTTCTTTACACATAAAATTGACAATCTCCCCCTATACAGCTACTGCTGTATCCTCTGCATTTCCTGAAAAGAGAGGTTAGGAGTTCTGGACCCAGATTACCTTGGGTCTTATTTTTCTTTCACAATAATAATTTGAAATAAAAGAATAAAAATTTCTGTTTTGAAATTCTGAGTTCGACGAAAAATATTTTCATCGATCTGAGTTCGACGTTCGTCGTTCTTGGTTCGACAAAGGGTATTTATTTCGTCGATCAAGATTTTCTCACCAGAAATCTCTGTTCAGAGATCGTCGACCTGAGTTCGACGAAGAGTGTAGTTTTCGTCGAGCTCCGTTCGACGAACTATGTTGAACATAAATTTTCTGAAAATGTTTAATTTGTTTTGGTAAAAATTCAGTTATGTTGTCAAAATCAAGGGAAGATATAACCTGATCCTCTTCTGATTCACATTTTGATTCTTCATCAGAGACTGATTCTTCATCATGTCTGCTGCATGAAGCATTTATTGCCATTAGGCAAAACTCTCTTGCTCTTGACTCTTTTTCATCTTCAGTTGTACAGGATGAAGCTTCAGAGTCACTCCAAGATTCAGTATTTAATGTTTTTTCTTTTGTTGATCCTGCAGTCATTGCTGTGAGGGAGTCCCAGATGTCTTTTGCTGAAGTACATTAAATAACTCCTTCAAAAATATCATTAGACATTGATTGGGCAAGGATGTCCATTGCTCTTGTATTAGCAATCTTTAGCAATTTTTGAGCTTCTGTCCATTGAGGTGATGGAGCAGCATTCATGCTTGTTGTTTCCAATGGTTGATAAGGACCTGTCAAAATAGAATTGAAAATGGCTTCATCAATAGAGTTCATAAAAAGCCTAATCCTTATCTTCCATAGTGCAAGCTTATCCAGATTGCACTTAGGAGGTCCAGTGCTTGAACATTCTTCATTTTGTGGCATGAAAAACGCTCAAGAAATTTAAGATCTATCAGATCGTTTTGGTTCAGGTGTTAGCCTGTGCAACCACTAAGGTGTGGTATTTTAACCAACCTGGAAGATGTGGTATTTTTTAACCAACCTGGCTCTGATACCAATTGAAAGTGAGGTGATAGATCTTAATTTATTCTAAATTAGAATTAAGAGATAAAAAGTCACAGGACAAATAAAAAGAAAGAAAGCAAGCAATCCAGACGACACAAGGAAATTTATAGTGGTTCCCCAAATTTGGGTAGTCCACTCTTCTACCACCCTGGTAGGAATCCACTTAGGTTTTTGATCAGGTGCCCTATCACCACAAGATCTGCTTCAGGTAGATCTAGAAACCCTTCAGGCTTTTGATCAGGTGCCTAAAAACCAATAGGTTTTTGATCAGGTGCCCTATCACCAAGGAGTTCACTTTTGAAGGGAGTAATAACCCTGTACAGAGGTGGGGATGAGAGAGTGATGAAAGTCTTCTCTTTCTCAAGTCAAATGAGAAGACTATGTGGATTCAGTGATGTTGTCAAAGCTCCCCCTGAGATGTAGAATAGTTCAGGGGTGGAAGCTTTGCTTCAGGGTGTAGGCCTTCAAGTTGATGTTGCTCTCCAACAAGATTTTAGACTGATATGAATTGATTGTCTCTTGAAAGCCTAGAGCAGATGAAGAAGATTATGTTGATTTGCTGTAAGAAAACTTGTAGCTAAGTTCTTCTTTGTTGAGAGAAAAAGCCTTCTTGAATATTCTCTCTCTATCTCTTCTATTCTGTCGAGTGCTGTGTTACTCTTCTTATTTTGTCTGTAAGATATAATATCTGTATATTTAATGCCTGAAGAATTCAAGCATTTGAATTCTTTCTATCTTGGAATGGCTAAATCAATTCCCGAGAATGGAATATGTCTTGAGAAATCAATTAGCATTTAATCTCTATAATATGCCATATTTTATACTGTCATTCAAACAGCTATATTTGATAGCATTAAATCTGAGAGCTATAAATGCCTGCAGTTAAGCCTTAATTAAATCTGCCAGCTGTAAATAAGAAGGTCTGAAAAACGGCATAGGAAATCGCCAAACTAAATCTTAAAGCTTCTTCAAACTGGGTTCGGAGATCGTTGAACTCAGCTCGGAGATCGTTGAACAGAGTTCAGAGATTTTCTTCCAGCAATTTTCTGAACTTCAAATCTGAACTTTTCTGGAATTTTTCTAAAAGACAAAACCTGGAAATAATCCTATGACCCATGACTATACATTTTGGGTAAATCTAATAAACCCTAATAGTGATCCTTACCCAAATCCAACCTTGGGTTCCAACAGTCTCAATTGACAATGGTGTTGTGGTCCTTTGACCTGAAGTCGCAGCATTCATCAAGTGAGGAAGAGCGTGCTTTGATGCCATCTAAAGTCTTCCTTGAGAAAGGTTGATGATAAGGGTGGTTGTTGGGCATGTTACGAATCATTTGGGTGTTTGTGTGTGAGCAGATATGGGATTTGTCCTTCTGTATGACAGGAGTTACATCCATGGGCCCCTTGATGGAACTAAACTGAGAAATGCATGGCCATGCTTGGTTGAGTCAATATGTGATATTGGACTCACCATTCTCTGGAAGTCCGTCCTGGATCAAAAAACTTGGATTGAGCTATTACGAGGGTGACACAGTCCATGCCTCTAGTTCTTTCCGGATGTAAGGGACAAAGGGACAAAGACAACGCTGATACATTGGTCATAAAGACTTATGAGTTATAAACTCTTATTGCTTGGGGAGCAATGATGCATTGCTAGATGATGCTCATTGTTTGTGAGGTTTTTGGTTTGATACTTTCAAGATCAAGTGGGAGTCTGTTGGAGTTACCATGGTGATCTAGAAGTGGTCAAACATGTAATCTCACTGACAACGCGATATGAGCCTGCAGGGTCGCACATAAGAGATGTGGAGAAGTTGAATGATTGATTGTGTTGGTAAACGTTACCAATCACCGACCTGAATGGGGTTATGGGCAAAGTGTTGCCTTAAAGGATCGTCGGGTTGGGAAAATGTTGCCTTGAAGGATTGGTAAGAATAGTCGACCGAGGGTCGACGTGAATCGTCGAGTATTGTACTCTGATTCTCGCCGACTGATACTCGCCGACTGATTCTCGCCGATCCTAGCTGATTCTCGCCGATCCTAGGTGATTCTCGCCGATCCTAGGTGATTCTCGCCGATTGATTCTCACCGAATCTGCTAGGTGATTCTCACCGATCCTAGGTGATTCTCGCCGATCCTAGGTGATTCTCGCCGATTGATTCTCACCGAATCTGCTAGGTGATTCTCGCCGATTCTGGAACCCTAATTTTCTGGGTGGTCTGCGGATAGCGATATTCCTAAGTCTGTTTATGCCTTTGGTATAAATGGATACTAAGGGTTTTCGGGAATTAATAACTGATCGAATCGGAAAAGTCGACGGAAGGGTTCCGCCGTTCTTCGTGCGTTCCGCCGATCCCGATCCCGAATCCCGGCGTTCCGCCGATCCCGAATCCCACCGACGGAAGGGTTCCGCCGCCGTGCTCGCTCCGTCGACCTCCTCCTCTCCGGCGATTGTCGTTGGTGTTGCTATCCCTGGCGCGGACCTAGCAGTCCGTGGAATAACAAGGTGCGGTCATTCTCCTTCCCGATTATCCGTGCGACGAAAAAGTCGGTGTTCTCTCGCTCGTGTGGATTTCTGCAGAGACGTGGATAGCATTCCACGTAGAACTCGCCACCAGCAAGAACACGAAGCTTGGAGCATCTCCGTTGAGTTGTGACTCAACGCCACCGAGGTAATTTTTGCCTAGTTGTATGTTAACTTCTTGATTCAACTACCATGGCCCGATCCCATCTCTTTTGGTTTTCTTGATGTTTTATTCTTCCGCTGCGTGCACAAGTGTTGTGCCATCCTCATAGAGAAAACCCAACACTTCAGAGGGTAGAATCGAGTGGAGAACGAGTCCTGGAGCGAAGCTTTTGGTGGAGAATCAAGGATTTGAGTAGGATATCACCGGAGCAGCTCATCCATGGCCAACCACCGCCAACCTCGCCGCCGTGCCGCCATTCGGGTCCATTTCGCCTCCCCTCTACTCATGCCAGATTTCTAGATCTTTAAGGAGAGACATCGGGCTCAATTGAGCCCGATACCATGAGTGGAAAATGAGAAATTTCCGAGTTTTATTTCTTGCCCGGGTTTGCCGGATGAGCCAATTCCGGCGGCCTCATCGCCGGAAACCTCTAGCCGCCACCATAGTGAAGGTGGTGGCGACATTCGCTGGCGGTGGTGGTGGCTCAGCTGGCCGGAAATAGCCGGGCAAGGTGGCCAGCCAGAATCGATCTCAGTCGTTAGCTGATTGGGGACGATGACCGGATCCCGTTAATCTTGCTTTAAGATTCGTGCATATCAGTTATAATAAATCAAACAAAAACTATAGTATTTTATATAAATCTGTCACACTTATTCAGTAACATTGCATGGTTAGTTTAGGCCTCTTAGAGGAAATTACAGGTCATGCTCCTTAAATGAAATTTGTAGCTTAACCTCTTAACTTTAATTGGCCACCATAATCCTGTAATATGGAGCAGTATACTGCCCTATAGGTTAGTTTTCCTAGCACTGGTCCTAGGCAAAGGCAGAACTTCAATTTGATGCCCAAGACAAACCAGTAATCCACATGACCCCAAATTTTGGATGCATGCATGTTTAGGGCATATTTAGCCCCTGCCAAAAATTGAGAATTTTTGGGAAAATTCTTTCTATAGTTTTATTCATAATACACAAATTAAAATAAATGAAATATTTGGAGTGTTATAGCTCCAAATGGCCCCAAATTTTGGTGGCATGCCTTGGGGACTATTCATGCTCATGGTAAAAATTTCAGCACATTTGGACCACTGCATGTTGGGTAAACTCACTTGCATGTGTTGATTATATATAGGCTTGGAGTGCAAATAACCAATTTTGAAATATTGTGTATTATGCCTAATTGGAACATCCAAAAATCATGATATTAATTTCAGAGGCTCATTAGGGTGACTTATACCCCACATTGTAATAATGGGATTTTTGTAAGCAAAAATCCAATTATTTGGAATTTTTGGAATAATAGAACTTTTTGATAAATAAATGTAAAAATAGGTCATCATTGCGATAAAATCTCCAATTTTTGCCAAGGTCAATATTATGTTAGATTTAACTCATGAAAAGTTTTATGTCTCTGTTTGAAGAAGTTTGATAGAAGTTACGTGGAAATTACCTTTTTCCCTCATTTTACATAATTAGCAAATTGGTGAAAATTCTTAGTTGAAAATTTTGGAAAATTTCTTGGTGATATATCTTAGTATGAATAACCTCGTATAAATTTCTCAGCATTTGTGGATTACTCAATAATTTTAAAACCTTATAATGGCATTTTGGTAAATTATTAAGAATTGAAATTTGTAGGCTATTACATTGTGGAGGTTGATGAAACTCTGCCATTAGGCTTAAAGTCATGATAGTTATGCTCTGTAATTTTCCTAGAATTTTTAGCGATGTATTCCTTATACATCATTTGGAAAATGACAATTGTGTGAATATTGTATAAATTACAAAATAAATAGAAATAATTAAAGGAAAATTTTAAATTTTGGTAGACAACAATTGTTTACCAAGATATAACTTAGGAAAAATTTCTTAGGTCGATGGATTATAAATTGTCATACTTCATGTATTAAATGACATAGGGGATTAATTAAATGATTTAATTAGAGGCCTTAATGACTTAGGAAAATTATGAAAATAAATAGGCTCACTTCATTAGTCCATACCATCCTAAGATAAATACTTAGGGGCAGGTGGCCCAAGGAATTGGAAGTTACATTTCGGGGTGGTATTAGGTCATGGGTTGCGCATAGTGTAAGTAGGTCATGTTATAAGGACCACCGGGGGATAGATCAATAAATAAACTAGAGACTTCAATTGGAATATGACCCTAGTGGGTAGAGTTGTCTTAGCGGTGAGAGTAAAGTGCAAGCCCTTGGATAGCAACTGGAGTGGAGGCCGGCGGAAGACCGTCGCCCTTCTGAGAATACCTTAAGTTATTAGGATCACTCAAGAGTAATAATGAGAGCTGAGGGTGAATTTTGGGTAGCCATCAACTAAAGTAAATATCCTTGAGAAAGGGAGCTTTGGGCGTAATCCCATCGTAGTTTCTTGTGCCCCCGAGAGCCCTTCACCGGGTATACCCTGGGCAGTCCTGGGATTAACCTTAAATTACTAAGTATAATAATCCGTAGACAAGAGTAGTCTAATAGGTTAGGACATTTGTAACGCCCCCGATTTTTCTTTGTTTGGTTTGATCTTGGATTGGCGTTACGATGACACATTTCCGGCCTTTCGCCATTGTAGAGCATGGTCTTAGCTCTTTAGGTTCCTTGTGTATCCTGGTTATAGCCTGTTAGCAAGATTCCCTAGCTAGCCGGAGTCTGTTTTGGTGAATCAGTTGGGACTCTTAGGGAATGCTTGTGTTTTGGCTTCGGGAGGTGTTAGCGCGAGTGTGAGATCGTCGGATGTTGTTTTCGACCTCACCGTTGTTTTCGTGGCTTGGGTGTTTAGCAACGGTGTGGGCTTTGGTCGAAAGTCCGAGATCGTTTGCTTTCGCGTCATTTCGGCGTTTGTTATGTTAGCTGTAATGTTTGTTGTATGCATGGCCTGGTGTGGCCGAGCTTGTTAGGCCGGTGCCTTGTTTCTTTTTTAGCTAAGGAGTTAGCTGTTTTTTTGTGTAGGTTTGGGTGACACGGCCTGGGTCACGGGCGTGACCCAGGGCGTGTCGAGCTCAGGTAGAGCTCTCGGTTGTGTGGTCGACGAAATTCGGTCGATAGGTGTTTTTGGTAGGAACACGGCTTGTGACACGGGCGTGTCACAGGGCGTGTCCCCTTCTGTTCGTCGAGTTGCGCTCGACGATTCTTGCGCTCGACGATAGTCGAGCGGAGTTTGTGTGAGTTCACGCCCCCCTAACACGGGCGTGTCGGATCTGGCACGGGCGTGGCTTAGGGCGTGACTCCTGGTCGGTGATCTGTGCTCGACGATTGTCGAGCACTAGTTAGGTTGCTACATGGCCTGTGATACGGGCGTGTCCTAGGGCGTGACCCCGGTTTCGTCGAGCTGAGATCGACGATCGTCGAGTGGGTAGGTGAGTGAGTACATGCCCCGTGCCACGGGCGTGTCGGACCGGACACGGGCGTGTCACGGACATGTCTGGGGCGTGTTCCGTACTTTTTCCTGAGTGCTTCTTTTTATGTCGTGATTCATTTTTCCTCCTCATTTCTTCGTTCCCGATTCTGAAGAAGCTTCCAGCGGAGGGTTTTGGGAGGAGGCGGTGTTGAGTTTTGGCCGGCGATTGCGGGAGGGTTAGAGCTCGATTTTCTCGTGCGTTAGCGGATTTGGCTTGCTCTCGTCTAAATCCTTCCTTCCATGTAAGTTATTCTTGATTTAGGGCTGATTCTAGGAGTTAAGAATTTCTGATTTCTTTTCTTCTTCTCTAATCTTTCCTTTTGACCCGTAGGTGGCCGATCTTGCCGTCAAAGCCAGATTTTTTTTGTGTTGCAATCGCTGCATCTCGGTGGTAAGGCAAGTGGCTTCTTGCCCTTGCCAAGTTGACCCCTTTTTACCTAATTACTTTGCTGTATATTGTTCTTTAATTCCAGCCATGTGCTGCTTCATTATTTTCTAGATTTAAATCAAGCTTTCTCTCTTATTTGTCTCGGTTTGGTGTCTATTGGGTAGCTAGAGTTAGGGTAAGGCTGCGTTTAGTTGTAGTTTAAGTTTAGTTGCGGTAGCCCCGAGTAGATAGGATGGAAGGAAGGTTTGGAATTAAATTTCCAACTCTCTGTTTCCGCGCGTTAAGAGAGTTTAGGCTGCGGTTTTAACTAAAATTTACGTTTACCCTAAGTAGAAAGCGCTGACAGCATTGAGTGAGCCGAGTTCACTCAACGCTGTCATCCAGCGTAGGTTTTGCGGCTAAGTATTTTGGTGTCAAGTGAGTGGAGCTTACTCAACGCCGCGTCGAGTGGGCTCGACGTTTCTGCCTTGAGTTCGTGTGTTTCCTTAGGAATGTTAGTGTGACTTTTCCCTATTCCCTAGGGGGGGCATTGGGTGTTCAACTAGTTTTTGCATGCCGACTCTTGGGTTGTGGCAGGTGGTGGAGTTTTGGTGCCTCTGGAGAGGTGGTTTTATGTGGAGAGCTGTGGCCACCTCCTTTTTCCCCGATTTGGGTTGGCGTGTGTGGGACCCTAGAGCTGCCGCTGTTTGACCCCTTAGCCCTTTTTGGATCTGGTTTTGGTTATGTATTCAGATCCATGTTTTGACCCCTGCCATTAACCCACGTGTTAGTACTGTTAGTTACTTTCCTATTTTATGGCTATTTCTTTTGGCATATATGTATATGTCTTGTTGCTGTTGAAGGCTCTTTTGTAGGGCATGTTACTTTTATTACTCACACTTGGTGTGCTTTGCTGTTCTTTAGACAGTGTTCTTTTCTTACTGTCATGCCCTTTCTTTTGCTGATAGCATTTTGTTGTCGGGTTGGTAAACCCTTCTTATTTGCTCATAAATCTAATGCTCTATATACCTTTTTGATTATTTTCTTGCTGAGATGTTCTTTTCTTGAATGCCTCAGGTCCAGGTTGTAGCCAGTTCAGCGGCTAGTTCTTTTGGAGGGGCTTGCTTGTGGCCTCTTGGGTAGCTGAGATAGCTGATCCTCGATTTTTGTGAGGTAGTTCTTTTCCTTTCTATATAGACATGCATACTCACCAGTGGGTTCATGTCAGGTTGTTGACGCCCACTGGTGGCTTCTTGCGATGCTGGGTATGAACTAAAACTGCTATTTTTTTGCCTATTTGTGGTCGTTTACTTGCTTCTGGGAATGTTTTATGCTAGGTTGCATGTTAGATATTTTTAAACCCTAAAAGCATTACTATATGTATCTCATGCATGTCATATTTATAAAACTAAGATACTACTTTTCCTTTCGCATAAAAAACTACATTTTTATATACTATACTAACCTTAGAGTCGTGCATACCATGAGTCGTCCCTCAGGGACACTTATGCTCATTTAGGGTGTTAACTCAATTAAACCAAAGTATTTTCCGCTGCGTATAAATATACTTATAATTGTGCACTAGCTGATCCACTGTGCCGAGGAATAAGACCATTAAAAATAACTGGTTTTCTTTCATATTAAACCATGATTTTCCTTAAAATCTAAAGTCTGGAGTTTTGCCTAAACGTGTGCAGTTATCCCCTACACGACGTGGCATCACGACACGTATTTTATCTTGCTCTGATACGATGTAATCGTAGAGAAAATGCGGGTTGTGACAGTTGGTATCAGAGGGAGGTTGCTTGGCAAATGGTCGGGTAACCTTTCCCTTGTTTGCATTAGTAGTTAGCATCATACCATACACACACAGATATGTCATCAGTACGTCTTGGCTAAAGCACGAAAACTACACTCATGAGCATAAAGAAGTATATGGGGCATATTATATAGTATGGGATGCATAATATGTGTTTGTATATGGATCCACCATAGGAGGCAACATGTGACGATTATGTAGTATGGGATGCATAACCTCACCACATGAATGCGGCTAGCACGTTTTCTTTTTTCGTTGCATGGAAATATTATGTAGTATGAGATGCATAACATTTTCATGTGTATGCCGCCCATGACATGCATTAAGGCCTTTTTTTAGAATGCATAGCACATCATGCATAACATAACATTTCATAAGCACAACGTGTCAAGCTAAAGATTTGCATGATGACATATGTACACGCATGGTTTTGAGTCAAAAAGAATACAAATACATGCATTCATGGTTTAGGCACTTGAGTTAGTATGATGGTGGTGAACCATTTTAGATTAAGCATAACATCATCATGGTAAAAACAAATCCCAGAGCAAGTTTAGCAGTTGAAGTTCATATTTAAGTGTGTTTGTCTGTACCGGGTAGTTTTGTTCTAGCTATTAGGCTAGGTTTTGTCTAAAGCTTGTGCGAATATAGGATGGCGAGACGTCCTGCGACGAGATCAACTCCCCAATCAGAGGGTGAGACGTCGGGAGCGCAGAGCGAGGCGTTGATAGAAAGCCCGCGACAGAGTAATGAGGCCTTATCGAGACAGGTAGTGGATATGCAGACTTAGATTCAGTCTCTTGTAGCAGTGGTGGCGGGATAGGCTCCGAGAGTTCAGGACCCCGCTGAGGGGGTAGCTGTTCCTGCCCCTCCTGCTCCTCCCGTGCCTTCGGTTGTGGTGCCCCCGGAGATGGCGTTCGTATCCCAGTTTCAGCGGCTTAGGCCCCCTACTTATGATGGGCAAGTAGATTTAATGATTTTAGATGACTGGCTGATTTCCATTGAAGAGATGTTCTCTTACTCTGGGATTGCGGATGATCAGAGAGTGATGCTCGCTGCCTACCAACTCAAGGGCTTAGCAAAGAGTTGGTGGCTGAGGGAGAAAGAGAGCTTGGTGGCAGGATGCACTTGGGAGTCATTTAAGGTGATGCTGTTAAGTAAGTTTCTGCCTTTAGTCGAGAGGGACCGGCTAATGAATGACTTCCTTCATTTGAAGCAGAGGAAGCTCACGGTTAGTGAGTATGAGATTGAGTTTAGCAAGTTAAGTCGGTTTGATCCTGGTCTGGTGAGTGTTGAAGCAGATTGAGTTAAATGGTTTCTAGGTGGATTAAGAAGCGACATTCAGTAGTTAGCGAATGCCTACGGAGCAGTCAGTTATGCCAACGTAGTTGAAGCTGCCTTGAAGGTCGAGGCCATTGAGAATGCCAAGAATAGAGGCCAGTAGATGGGGAAGGATAAGCGGAAGTCCGGTGGAGGGAAGAGCCCTCAGGAGCCTGATGCTGTCTCGAGAAAGAAGAACAAAGAGGTTTGTAGCTTCTGTGGCCGGCCAGGCCACCCCTTTGAGAGGTGTTTCAAAAGGTTGGGAGCGCAGAAGAAGGAACAGGTGCATGCGATTCAGGGTGCTCCCATAGGAGACTTGGTGTGTGCCTTGTATGGAAGTAAGGGGCATGATGCTGCCCGTTGCTGGTTAAAAGATAAAGTCTATTTTCAGTGTGGGCATAAGGGTCATCTCAAGACAAGGTGCCCACAGTTCCAGCCTATTCTGCAGCCAGTTCCTCTCCAGGCTTTGCCACCGCCTCAGCAAATGGATAAAGGAAAGGGGAAGCTGAATGTGCTTTCGGCAGACGAAGCGCAGACTTCGACCCAGGTTATCTCAGGTTCGACTCCTCCCCAACCGTTTTGTCATGTTCCCCTTTTGGTTGTAGTTTTCGTTTTGGCGTTTGTTGCCTTAGATGTGTGCACAATTTGTAGGAAGATTTAAGGTAAAGAACCGCTGGGCGCGCGTCCTCTTCGACTCTGGCACTACCGACTCGTTTGTGGCTAGAGCCTTCGTGGAGCGGTTCAGTTTGGGCCTAGATCGTGTTGGTGGTGCCTTTTGCGTTAAGTTCCCCTCCGATGACTCTGTGGTTACAGACCTGGTGTCCATGATTGTCCGATTTTGTTGGGGGATTTTCTAGCAAAGGCAGATCTGAAGGTGATTGACCTGGAGGACTTCGATGTTATCTTGGGCATAGACTGGTTGTCCAGGTACGATGCAGTTATCCAGTGCAAGGGTAAGCGCTTGGACTTCGTCAAAGACAACGGTCAGCCAGGGAGAGTTTATGGGTATTCGCTCCAGGAGTCTCCCGTCATTTCTGCGGTACGTGCTCGGAAGTTGCTTGATTCTGGCTGCTTTGCCTGTGTGGTCTCTATGGTAGGGTCAGTTGTTAGTGTGCCGCGTTTGGAAGAGATTCCTGTGGTGTGTGACTTCTCTGATGTGTTTCCTGACGATCTTCCCGGTCTTCCACCCGATCGAGATGTCGAGTTTGTTATAGATTTAGAGCCAGGCACGCGCCCTATTGCGAAGGCGCCGTACCGGATGGCCCTGTGAGAGCTGGAAGAGTTGCGAATCCAGCTGGATGAGATGTTGGCAAAAGGTTTCATAAGGGCGAGTTGTTCGCCTTGGGGTGCACCAGTGCTGTTCGTTAAAAAGAAAGATGAGTCGATGAGGCTATGCATCGACTATAGAGAGCTGAACAAGGTTACTATTAAGAACAGGTACCCTTTGCCACGGATCGACGATTTGTTTGATCAGTTGTGCGGTAGCTTAGTATTTTCCAAGATTGACCTTCGTTCGGGCTATCACCAGTTGAGGATTTGGGAGTCAGATGTTCCGCGGACGGCGTTCTGCTCTCGTCATGGGCATTTTGAGTTTTTGGTTATGTCATTTGGTTTGACTAATGCGCCCTCAGCTTTTATGGATTTGATGAACAGAGTTTTCAAGGATTTTCTAGATAAGTTTGTGATTGTTTTTATAGACGATGTTTTGTTGTACTCTAAAGATGCGGAGGAGCATGATCGACATTTGCGACTGTTCTTGGCGACTCTGAGAGACCATAAGCTATACGCCAAGCTGAGCAAATGCGAATTTTGGTTGCCTCAAGTTTCGTTTCTGGGCCACGTGGTTAATAAGGAGGGAATATCGGTGGACCCAAAAAAGATCGCTGCTGTTATGGAATGGGCGAGACCTGTTACTCCCAGAGAGATCAGAAGCTTCTTGGGCTTGGCTGGATATTATAGAAGATTTGTAGAGGGATTCTCTACCTTGTCTGTGTCGTTGACCAAGTTGATGTAGTAGAATGTAGCCTTCATATGGGATGACAAGTGTGAGGAGGCTTTTGAGGAACTAAAAAGAAGGTTATGTTCAGCTCTAATTTTGTCTTTGCCTACTGAAGGTAGTGAGTATGATATATATTTGGATGCGTCGCATGTCGGACTGGGCTGCGTATTGATACAGGGCGGGAAGGTGATTGCGTACTGGTCGAGGCAGCTAAAGACTCACGAGAGGAACTACCCTAGGCATGACCTGGAGTTTGCAGCTATGATCTATGCACTGAAATTGTGGAGGCATTTGCTGTATGGCGCGCAGTGCAAGATTTTTACTAATCACAAGAGTTTAAAGTATGTCTTCACCCAGAAGGAATTGAATCTGCGCTAGCGGTGATGGTTGGAGTATGTGGCCGACTATGATGTTGAAATCCAGTACCATCCGGGCAAGGCTAATGCGGTGGCCGACGCCCTGAGTCGGAAGTCAGGGAAGATTTTCAATCTCTCCGCCGAGCGTCTAGTGGAAGAGTTCCTTTTGATGGATATTTCTGTGGGAAGCTGCGATTCCCAGAGTAGTTTGGCAGTGGCAGAACCTTCGTGGATTGTGTTTACGAGACTGCATCAGAAGGATTATCCCGATTTTCTGCATTTGTATCTTCGAGCTGAAAAAGTTGAATTACCAGATTTCTCTATAGATGATGCGGGTACCTTGAAGTATCGTGGCAGGTTTTGCATCCCCGCTGTTGGAGATATCCGGGATATGGTGTGCAGAGAAGCCCACGGATCTAGTGTTGCCTACCACCCAGGGTCTACCAAGATGTATCATGATTTAAAGCAGATTGTCTGGTGGTATGGGATGAAGAGAGACATAGCCAGATTTGTTTCTGAGTGTCACACTTGCAGGCGTGTGAAAGCCGACCATGGGAGGCCTGGTGGCAAGCTGACTCTCTTAGAGATTCTGACGTGGAAGTGGGAGAGTATCTCGATGGATTTCATTACAGACTTACCAAGATCTCCTAAGGGGCTTGATTCAATTTGGGTGATCGTAGACAGATTGACGAAGTGTGCTCACTTCGTACCATTTAAGATCGATTATCCGATGAGAAAGATAGCCGAGCTGTATTTGGATGAGGTTATCAGATTACATGGTGTACCCGTAAGTATCATATCAGATCGAGACTACAGGTTCACGTCTTGTTTTTGGAAGATCCTTCAGGAGGGGTTGGGTACAGATTTGAGGTTTTCCACGGCTTATCATCCACAGACCAATGGTCAGACGGAGCGAGTAAATCAGATTGTTTAAGATATGATCCGATGCTATATTCTGGACCACAGAGGAGCGTGGGATGAGCGCTTGCGGCTTATGGAATTTGCGTATAACAACAGTGAAAGTAATAGTGCCTAATCACCTAGAGGGGGGGGGGGGTGAATAGGTGACCTATATCTTTTTAACTTTTCAGGCAGAAATACAGTACAGTAAATGAATTCTACAATTATCACAACACAGCTACCATACAATCATACATACACAGAGTGCACACAGGATTTATAGTGGTTCCCCAATGTCTAGGTACATCCACTTTCCCCCTTCGCCTATCTAGTAGCATACTAGATTCGGCCTATCTTCTCCACTTTTTCTCAGATCTTACAACTCAGAACCCCAAACAGGTTCCTACAACTCAGAGTGTCCCCACTCCTACAACTCAGGCACAAAGCCTTACCACTCAGTCTTCACCAAGACCTACACTCAGGCTAAACAGCCTTACCTCAGCCTTCAATCAAGGCCTACACTCAGAGAATAGAATCTCCTACACTCAGGCACAAAAGCCCTACCTCAGCCTTTATAGTTTAGGCTTACAACTCAGATCTATACAAGATCCTATAGAAAATAAAGTTTACAAAGTATTTAACCACAACTCTGAAAGAGAGAGATGAGTTGACTGGCTTCTTGATGAGTTCTTGGAAGAACTAGGCAGAGATCAACCACCCTTGGCTTTCTTAAAAGCTTCTTGAATTAGAACACAGTAGGGTTGAATCTTCTGTGCAGATGATCTTCAATCAACTGCTGTCTTGAGATTCAGATTTCAATCTGATTCTTACTTAGTAGCCCGGTTCAGCAGCTGCTCTTCTTAGAAGAAGCTCTCTCTCACCAACTTCTTAGATCTTCTCTTGAAGGTCTTCTTCTTTGTTGTGTTGTTTTTCAATTCATTGATCATTTTTCTTCTTTTTTTTATCGAAGGAGAAAGGTCTATAAATAGTCTTCCTCCAAGGTAACCGGCTGATCCGGTTTCTAACAACCTTCTGACAGCTCTGACAGTTGCAGTTGACCGGTTGAAATGGCAGCTGTAAGGTCATCCAGTCACTTCTTGAAATCTCTGTCACTGTCTGAAATTGTCGAGACAAATAGTCTTTATGTGTCGAGACAAATAGGCTAAGTGTCGACACTAGCCTTCATGGTGTAGACACAACTCCTGGTGTTGTTGTAACAGCTTCTCGACACTGCTTCTTCAGAATGTGTTGACAGTGATCCTGTGTGTCGATACAAGCCTTCTGTAGAATGTGTCGACACTGATTGAGTGTGTCGACACAAGTCCTTCTTCTTCAATACTTAGTTGATTTCTACTGTGTGTCGACACAACTCCTTTGTGTCGACACATGCCTTCATGTGTTGAAATCTCGCTGAGTGTCGACACATCTCCTTTGTGTCGACACGTGCCTTCATCTGTTGAAATCTTGCTGAGTGTCGACACATCTCCTTTGTGTCGACACTTGTCTTCATGTGTCGAAACTTTGTTGAGTGTCGACACATCTCCTTTGTGTCGACACATGTACTTAAACTTTGTTGAAGTTCGCTGAGTGTCGACATAGCCTCCTGGTGTCGACACTTTTGATGTCGACAAAGTTTCTCTGGGTGTCGACACTGCTTCTAAGTGTCGACACTGATTATGTAGACAATTCTTCACTGTGTGTCGACACTGCCTGTATGTGTTGACACTTTTCTTCTGGTGTCGACTCTGCCTTCCCGGTGTCGACACAATTACTCCAAGTGTCGACACAGCTTCTCTAGGTGTAGACACAAGCCTTCTTAAGTGTCGACACTTTTCTTCTAGGTGTCGACTCATGGACTTAGAAACTTTTCCTACAATCCTGCAGTTACTTAACCTGCACAAATAAACTCAAAGCACATCAAATACACTTTGATGTATATCATTGAGTAGGGTGAGACTTCTTCAAATCTGGTACATATATTCCAATGTACCCAACAATCTCCCCCTATTTGGAGAAGTCATAACCCTTAGTCAATGATATACACCATATATAACAAATACTCAATATGATGTAAACCAGTATTATATGACAGGATAAATACTAAACATGTATAAACAGAACATGTATAAACAATTATCTCAGAACAATAATGTAATAGATTGAACATATAACATTGTTCTTACAACTTCAAATAATTTCATTAATCAAAAGTTTACATAAAGTTAAATGCAAATGATTACAAATTGTAAACTTAAGAAAAATTCTATCTTATGGCTGCTCTGGTTCCTTGATAACAATGCCCTTTCCAGATTAAATCTTTGCTTGGACAGGAGCTTCATTGTCATCAACAAGCTTCTTCCCTTTAAGATCTTTCTTTTTCTGTTCTTCAGCCCTTATCTTCTGTCTTTAAAAATAGTGATAAGGCTTAGGGAAATACTTGCTAGGCTCCTGTGCATTAGTAGGTAGCTTCCCTAATTTAGCCTTCCTTCTATATTGTACTATGGCCTCTTGCCTAGCCTCATGTTTCTTCCATTCCTGGTCAGAATACCATTTGCCTCTTTCTAGGAAATTATCCTTAGCAGCCTTCCAAGCAGTTAATATGATATTCCTAGAGGTTGGGCTCCATTGCTCAAAGTCTGGCCTTAATTCAGCTTGCTCTCTGAACCTTTTCTTAGATAATTGGGCCTCTTGTTCTTTTAGAACTGCCTCTAGCACAGGCTGTACAACTTTCTCAAGAATAATATTCTGATTACCCTCAGGAGGACTATGCATAGATTGTACCTCCTGATGTATCATGTCAAAATCTGCAGGAGGGTATATCACTTGAGCCACTTCAGCTTGTTCTCCTCCAAAATATGCAGGATTTATGCCAGACTCTGCCACATTATCATCATCACATAAGGGTGGATATCCAAGGGTAGCTCTGATAGAGTTTGAAATCCATTTTGCATGATCAGAGCCTGCTTTGACTAATACCCTCTCCCCCTTTATGACTTCTATTTCTATATGATCCCTAAGATCATCCTTTTGAAATCTTATCTGAGCATTCAAATAGGTAACTCCATCTTTATAAAAAGGTTTTAATCTTTGGAGCTTTTCAGTAATTGCCTTCTGAGAATCTTCAATGGCAGTTTTAACAGCTGTTAGGCTCTCTTGTAGGTACTTATCAAAGGCTTCTTTGGCAGTAGCAATTACAGTAGTCTGGGCAGTAGCTATATTTTTCATTTCAGTGACAATGGCATTTGAGAAGCAGTTAGATTATCATTCATTCTAAGCTGATTCTCCGGGACATATCCTTGTTTGACTGCCAAGTCATCAATCTGTTTCTTTATATTCTCTTGATGAGTAGCCAGATAGACCACTGCATTCCCTCCTTTATGGAAACAATCAGTCATTTCCTTCTTGTTTTGATTCACTTCAAATCTTATAGATTTTATGTCTTGAGCTAAAGAAAATTGTAGCTCCTTATGGTGCTCATCCATATAGGTTTCCATAGCCCTTCTTTGCTCATCTAGTTTTATTTGCAATGCCACCAATAGAGAACTATAGTCAGTAGTTGGGGCAGGCTGTGGAGTAGTTGTCTGCAGTGCCTTCTTGTAGTTCTGGCTTCTTCTTTTGAAAACCTGGAACTTCCTTTTCTTGGCTCTAGCAGCCTCTTCATCCTCTGAAGCAGAAGTGCTAGCAATATCTACTTTATCCTTAGGACTAGGATGTAAATCCTTCTCAGTCCTAGGTAGCTCCTCAGCATTTCTTGTCTCCTTAGTCTCTTGTATAGCAGGCTCCTCTACACGCTCTTCTTCAAGATTTACCTTCTCCCCCTCAATAGCTGCTATCTCTCTCTCAAGGTCTGTCTGTACAAGATCAGGGAACAACCGTTCTAATGTAAACTCATGCTGAGGTTGTACCGGAGAATCTCTTATTTCTGGAGCAACTGAGTCTACTTTATCAGCAACTGATGTGTCCTCCATGATAACATCTTGTGGTTCACTATGTAACTGTGTTTGCTGGTGAACATTAAGTAATGATTCAGTCAAAACTTCATCCTCAATAGGGAAATTTAATTGATTAACTTCAGTAATTACCTCTAGAATGGTTTGGGTAGCCCTTTCACTCTCTAATTGAGTTGGCTCATCCACATGTAGAGGCTCCCCCTGGAGTGGATCTAGGTGAATTGGGTTAGCTGAGGGTATCTCCCCCTACCTCTGAGTATCTCCTTATCTTGCTGGTGACTGTCCAGCATTTCCATCCTCTCCATCATCTAAACAAAACACCACTTGCTCCTCTGAGCTACTTGAGGATTCTTGTGCCACAATGACTGTCTTCTTCTTCTTCTGAGGTGTTTTCTTTTCTGGAGTTGGCAGTTCCTTTGTCAATACCTTATCCCACCTTGAGAAAATTCTTACATCCATTCTTCTCATGTGGTTTATCTTAGAACCAGCAGCTTGGTTCATCACTTCAGGGATACTGCCAGCTAAGTATAAACTCAGAATTCTACCCAGATTGGGTTTCTTCAGGCTCTCTTTTATCTTATCAAACATAACTACTGACCAATCAGTTTTAAGCTAGAAAATGATCCTTGTCATCAGACTGAACATATGAGCTGAAATTCTGTCATGTCCTCCAGGCTTGCTCAGAATTACCTTGCCAACTATTTCAGATAAAATTTTTTCTTGTATGTTCATACCTTTCCTGTTGAAAACTGATCCTATCTTCAGCTTTGAATCAAGTCCACACCATGTCAGTGCCTCCTTTGTCTTTGAAGCAGATACATCTTCCTCTTCTTTAGTTCTAGGGAGATGTAGAACTTTTCTTAGAGTCTTATGAGTGACCTTCACCTTTTCCCCATGAACTTTGGACTTAATCTTGAGTCCAGAGTCATCAAGAGTTGCTGCACTCAAGAATTCAAGGACATCCTTCTTCCAGATCTTGATTGGTTCTGAAATAAGATACTCTAATCCAGTCTCGGCAATTAGGGTTACCACACCTTGGATTTCGAGTTCCACGTCATCAAAGCCGTGTCGCACGAGCTCATATCCTTCATTAATGTTCTCTTCTAGCTTGGGCACCATTAGGGTTTGAAGAAATTTTGAATTTAGAGAAGAGAGATGTCGACACACAAGTTTGGTCTCGAAACTAAGGTGAGCGTGTCGACAAACAATGGTGAAAACCTATTTATACCTTTCTAAAATTAAAGGTGAAAATGCGCGTCAAAATACTTGAAATGTGTCGACACTATTGAAAAGTGTCGACACTTACTGCTAATGTCTCGATAACTATGTCGACACAAATATAGTCGACAGAATATATGTGTCGACACTTATGTATCTCAGCTCGATACCTAGTCGAGACTCTACTAGACTAATTCTGTGTAAATCCTAAGTGTCGACACCACCTTGGATGTGTCGACACCTACACTACATGTGTCGACACTAATTCTCTGAAGTGTCGACACAGACTTCCTAGATGTGTCGACACCATTTCTCTGAAATGTCGACACCACTTCTATGTGTCGACACAGACAACTCTGTGTGTCGACACTATTTTACTTAGCCAATTTTTTGTAAACTATTCTAAGTTTATCATTCCTAATTCAATTTTAAACTTATTGAATTTGGTTTCATCTAAGGGCTTAGTAAACATATTAGCTAACTGATTATCTGTATTAACATACTATAGGGAAATGTCTTCTTTTTCCACATGTTCTCTTAGAAAATGGTATTTAATTTCTATGTGCTTAGTCCTAATATGGGAGACAGGATTATTTGCAATAGAAATGACACTAGTAGAATCACAAAATAAAGGTGTCCTACTTGAATACCATAATCTTCTAGCTGATGTTGAATCCATAGAAGTTGAGCACAATAACTTCCTGCAGCCACATACTCTGACTCTGCTGTGGAGATAGCCATACTGGTTTGCTTCTTGCTACTCCATGATACCAGCCTTCCACCTAGAAATTGACAGGTTCCTGTGGTACTTTTCCTATCTTCCTTGCAGCCTGCAAAATCTGCATCTGAATAACCTGTCAGATCAAAATCTCCATTCCTAGGGTACCAAAGGCCTAGATAAGGAGTGCCCTTAAGATATCTCAAAATTCTTTTGACTGCTGTCAAATGAGATTCTTTAGGGCAAGCTTGGTACCTAGCACAGACACATGTAGTATACATGATATTTGGTCTACTAGCAGTCAAATATAGTAGGGAGACAACTATCCCTCTATACAAAGTTTCATCTACAGGTTTCCCTGCATCATCTTTGCTTAGAGACATGCTTGACCCCATAGGAGTTTTCATGATAGTGGATGATTCCATACCATACTTCCTTATCAATTCTAGGGCGAACTTAGACTGGCATATGGATAATCCATCTTCAGTCTGTCTTACTTGGAGACCCAAGAAGAACTTAAGTTCCCCCATACTGCTCATTTCAAATTGTCCTTGCATAAGTTTTGCAAACTTTATACAAAGACTACTTTCTGTAGACCCAAATATTATATCATCTACATATATTTGGACTAAGATAATCTTGCCTCTGGATTCCCTAAGGAATAGAGTCTTGTCTATTTTCCCCCTTGAGAATTTGTTCTCAATGAGGAAACTAGACAGGGTTTCATACCAAGCCCTTGGGGCTTATTTTAACCCATACAAAGCCTTCCAAAGTCTATATACATAATCAGGTTTAAGAGAATCAACAAAACCTGATGGCTGCTCTACATAGACTTCTTCCTTCAGATTTCCATTCAGAAAAGCTGACTTAACATCCATCTGATATACTTTAAATCCTTGATATGTTGCATAGGCAAGGAACATCCTTATTGCTTCCAGTCTTGCTACTGGAGCAAAGGTTTGATAAAAATCAATACCTTCTTCCTGCCTATATCCCTTTGCAACAAGTCTAGCTTTATTCTTTATGATGATTCCATTCTCATCCAACTTGTTCCTAAAGATCCACTTAGTTCCAATAATGTTGTGGTCCTTGGGTTTAGGAACTAGCTCCTAGACCTTGCATCTTTTGAATTGATTCAGCTCCTCTTGCATGGCCTCAATTCAATGAGAGTCTAGGATAGCTTCTTCAAACTTCTTTGGCTCCACTTGGGATAGAAAACTGGAGTAAAGAACTGTACTTAGATTCCTGCTCCTTGTTTGCACCCCTTGTCTGGGATCTCCAATTATTTGATTGGCTGGATGATCCTTTAAATGTCTGTTTGCTGGAGGCAGCCTCTCTTCAGGTTGTACACCTTCAGTCTCTTCATTTAGCTGCACCTCTTGGTCTTCTTCAGCATCAGGAGTATCTTGTACTCCCCCTGGACAACAACCACCATCTTCCACTTGCTGACTTGTAGAAGGACCTTCTTTTAAGGTAAGCTTGTCCATTCTTTCAGTTACACCTGTAGAGCTGCAAATACTTCTTGGCAATTCATTGTTAATAAGTCTAGCTTCATCAAAACCTACATGAACAAACTCTTCTACAACTTGAGTAATCAAGTTGTAGACCCTATAAGCCTTACTATTATTGTTGTACCCAACAAAGATCCCCTCTTGGGATTTGGCAGCAAACTTGGTTAGATAAGACTTACCATTTTTAAGGATATAACACTTACAACCAAAGATCCTGAAATAGGATAAATTTTGTTTTCTACCCTTCACAATCTCATAGGGGGTCTTTTTGTGGCTCTTGGTGATAGTAGCCCTATTGATCACATGATAAGAAGTGTTTACTGCCTCAGCTCAGAAATATTCTGGGAGAGATGTGTCACTCAATAGGGTTCTACCAGCCTCTATCAAGGTTCTATTTTTCCTTTCAGCAATACCATTTTGCTGAGGTGTTCTTGGTGAGGAAAACTCCTGAAAAATTCCAAATTCTTCACACAGTTTTATCATACTTTCAGACTGAAATTCAGTACCATGGTCACTTCTGATTTTGACCACTGTACTGTCCAATTCATTCTGAATTTGTTTAACAAAACTTTATAAGATACTTGAGGTTTCAGATTTTTATCTAAGAAAGAACACCCAGGAATACCTTGAATAGTCATCTACAACCACAAATGTGTAGACCTTCCTACCTAGGCTGTGAACTGGCATAGGACCAAAAAGATCCATATGCAAGAGGTATAGACACCTCACAGCATCTTTGTTCTCAAGGCTATGAAAGGTGGATTTGTTTTGCTTGCCTTTTTGACAAGCTGAGCATATCCCATCCTTTATACACTTAAATTGAGGGCCATTCCTCACTAACTCTTTGCTAATGAGTTGGCTAATTGTCTTATAGTTAAGATGAGCCAGCCTCTTGTGCCATTTAACACAATATGAGACTTTCTCATCAGCTACAAGACAAATAGGAGAAACAACGTTCTCACACATAATGTCTAGACAATAGACATTTCTCTTCCTATATCCTGTCAGAATGATCTTTTGATCACTTGACCTTTTGATATGACAAACATCCTTGACAAATGAGATGTCATATCCTAAATCACTCAGCTGACTTATGCTAATGAGGTTATGTTTCAAACCCTTTACATAAGCCACTTGAATAATTGTAATTTGGTTACTAGAAATATTACAAAAGCCTTTTATGATTCCTTTTTCTGAATCACCAAAGGTAACTTTAGGACCATCCTTGATTAGTGTATAGTCCTTCAGCAATCCCCTAGTTCCAGTCATGTGCCTGGAACATCCACTGTCCAAGTACCATATAGGGGCATGGCCACTTGGACTCACCTGCAAAACAGATTACTTAACCTTAGAACCCAAATAATTCTTGGGTCCTTCGTGCCGGTTTGTTTGACTTTTAACAAAACTACATATAGCTTTTCTAGCAGGTAGTTTGCTACTCTCCTTGACACTTAAATTGTGCCAACAATCTATGGCAAAGTGGCCTATCATGCCACAACACCAGCACTCAAACCTGTTGTACCTTTGTTTGGGTACAACCCTGGCTGGATTATCTACTGCAGCCTTCTTGTTTAGTGCTGGGGCTTTGCCCTTAGATTTGGACTTAACTGTCCAGGCAGGTTTTGTAAACCCCAATCCAGTTTTACCCTTATGAGGTACAAACTCATCTATCAAAGGTAAAACAGATTTTGGTTTAGAAAAACTTGCTACAATCTCTCTCTCCTTCTGAAGTCTAGCCTCCAGATTTCTAATTTGATCATTCTTAAATGTAATAGTACCCATCTGAATAACAGTAATGTTCTTCAGCCTGGCTATTTCATTCAGTTTCTGATCAAATAACTTGTCTGAATCAGCAGCAGCCAATTTAAGACTAGCAATCTCCTTTGCCTGAGTTTTGGCCAAGGTTTTGCTTTTCTTCAAGGCCTGCAACAAGTCCCTATATTCATCAATTAACTGATGAATATCTCCTTCAGATTCAGACTCACCAACATCACTTGATGCAGATGTATCTGATTCCAAGTCAGTACTAGAAATTGAACTAGAAGAAAAACTCTGTACCTTACTTGGTTCAGGCTGATCTTGGATTTTATCTCCTTCAGATAAGGCCATCAGTCCCTTGCACTGAATGTCCTCATGCTCATAAATTGAGTTCATTAGCTGCATGAACTCATCTTCTTCGTCTTCAGCAAATAAACCAATATAGGCTTCAGCTTCTGAATCTATTTCTGAAGATGACTGATCAGTCAAACTTTTGTCTTTCTTGGCAACAAAGGACTTTTCCTTTTTGCCCTTAAACTATGTCTTCTTTCTGTCAGTTGACTCCTTCCTCTTTTCAAGACAGTCAGCCACTACATATCCTTGTCTATTGCAACAATAACATACAATCTTTGAGGATGTAGTTTTACTTGGCTTGGACTTTCTTCTATCATTCCTTGATGACTTCCTTTTCTGATAGTAGCCATCTTTTGGCTGTGAAGTGGATGGCTTAGACCTCCATTGCTTCTTCTTCAAAAACTTTTGAAAATGTCTTGTAAAAGCAGCAAAGTCTTCATCACTTTCACTGCTATCTGAATTCTTGCTTTCTGACTCATCTGTCTCAGCCTCAGCAACATTTTGAGGAGGAGATGGAGACTTGCTTTTATATTTCCTAGTGGCTTCAGTCTTGAAGGCCACTGCTCTTTCCTTATGCTCCACTCTAGTAGTCTTCTCGTCTTCTTTCTAACTATTAACTGCATCTCATAAGATAACAGTTTTCCAAACAAAGTTGGAGGAGGTATATCAGCTAATTTGGCCATTTCCCTAATGACACAAATCTTGGTATCCCAGTCCTTAGTCAGGGATCTTAAGAACTTGTAATTTAGCTCATAGTTGCTGAATTCTCTTCCATAGGACATCAATTCATTTACTATCCTATAGAACTTCTTGTAGCATTCAGTAATACTATCAGACTTTCCTTGTCTGAAGCTTTCATATTCCTGATTTAACAAAGACTTCCTGTCTTGTCTTACTTCTTCTGATCCCTCCATATAGACAATTAATGTTTCCCACATTTATTTAGAAGTTTTACAGTGAATTAAATTCTGAAATGTTGCATCATCAATTGCACTTACAATAATATTCTGGGCCCTCTTGTCCATAGTGGCCAGAATAATTTCATCTTTAGTCATTTCTGAATAGTCTTTGGGAGTTCTCTGATTTGCATCCAGAATAGATACTTTCATTGGCACATATGTCCCTTCTTTGACTGTGATGTATATTCTTGGGTCAGATGCTTCCATAAAAAGTCTAACCCTCTCTTTCCATATGCGAAAAATCTCTTTTCTACAGATTGACAATTTCATGGATCCCAGCTCTTTGTGATTCTCACTAGAACCCATTTTCTTGAATCTTGATTATTCTGATACTGCCTACAGGATCTTACTCAGACTGTTATGTCCCTTTTTGAGTAACCTCCCTCTGATACCACTTGAAAGTAATAGTGCCTAATCACCTAGAGGGGGGGGGGGGTGAATAGGTGACCTATATCTTTTTAACTTTTCAGGCAGAAATACAGTACAGTAAATGAATTATACAATTATCACAACGCAGCTACCATACAATCATACATACACAGAGTGCACACATGATTTATAGTGGTTCCCCAATGTCTGGGTACATCCACTTTCCCCCTTCGCCTATCTAGTAGCATACTAGATTCGGCCTAACTTCTCCACTTCTTCTCAGATCCTCAGATCTTACAACTCAGAACCCCAAACAGGTTCCTATAACTCAGAGTGTCCCCACTCCTACAACTCAGGCACAAAGCCTTACCACTCAGTCTTCACCAAGACCTACACTCAGGCTAAACAGCCTTACCTCAACCTTCAATCAAGGCCTACACTCAGAGAATAGAATCTCCTACACTCAGGCACAAAAGCCCTACCTCAGCCTTTATAGTTTAGGCTTACAACTCAGATCTATACAATATCCTATAGAAAATAAAGTTTACAAAGTATTTAACCACAACTCTGAAAGAGAGAGATGAGTTGACTGGCTTCTTGATGAGTTCTTGGAAGAACTAGGCAGAAATCAACCACCCTTGGCTTTCTTCAAAGCTTCTTGAATTAGAACACAGTAGGGTTGAATCTTCTGTGCAGATGATCTTCAATCAACTGTTGTCTTGAGATTCAGATTTCAATCTGATTCTTACTTAGCAGCCCAGTTCAGCAGCTGCTCTTCTTAGAAGGAGCTCTCTCTCTCCAACTTCTTAGATCTTCTCTTGAAGGTCTTCTTCTTTGTTGTGTTGTTTTTCAATTCATTGATCATTTTTCTTCTTTTTTTTTGTCGAAGGAGAAAGGTCTATAAATAGTCTTCCTCCAAGGTAACCGGCTGATCCGGTTTCTAACAACCTTCTGACAGCTCTGACAGTTGCAGTTGACCGGTTGAAATGGCAGCTGTAAGGTCATCCAATCACTTCTTGAAATCTCTGTCACTGTCTAAAATTGTCGAGACAAATAGTCTTTATGTGTCGACACAAATAGACTAAGTGTCGACACAAGTAGACTAAGTGTCGACACTAGCCTTCATGGTGTCGACACAACTCCTTGTGTTGTTATAACAGCTTCTCGACACTGCTTCTTCAGAATGTGTCGACACTGATCCTGTGTGTCGACACAAGCCTTCTGTAGAATGTGTCGACACTGATTGAGTGTGTCGACACAAGTCCTTCTTCTTCAATACTTAGTTGATTTCTGCTGTGTGTCGACACAACTCCTTCGTGTCAACACATGCCTTCATGTGTTGAAATCTCGCTGAGTGTCGACACATCTCCTTTGTGTCGACACTTACCTTCATGTGTTGAAATCTTGTTGAGTGTCGACACATCTCCTTTGTGTCGACACTTGTCTTCATGTGTCGAAACTTTGTTGAGTGTCGACACATCTCCTTTGTGTCGACACATGTACTTAAACTTTGTTGAAGTTCGCTGAGTGTCGACATAGCCTCCTGGTGTCGACACTTTTGATGTCGACAAAGTTTCTCTGGGTGTCGACACTGCTTCTAAGTGTCGACACTGATTATGTAGACAATTCTTCAGTGTGTGTCGACACTGCCTGTATGTGTTGACACTTTTCTTGTGGTGTCGACTCTGCCTTCCTGGTGTCGACACAATTACTCCAAGTGTCGACACAACTTCTCTAGGTGTCGACACATGCCTTCTTAAGTGTCGACACTTTTCTTCTAGGTGTCGACTCATGGACTTAGAAACTTTTCCTACAATCCTGCAGTTACTTAACCTGCACAAATAAACTCAAAGCACATCAAATGCACCTTGATGTATATCATTGAGTAGGGTGAGGGTTCTTCAAATCTGGTACATATATTTGACACTCAATAAATATGACAGTAAATAGTGTGTAATAAATATAGAACAATAAATATGACATAGTAAATATAACGTAATAAATATATCTTTATAAGTATAGCGCAATATATATGACATAATTAATATTGGTAAATAAATATGGTATATAAATATGGCCCGAGGATATGGCTCAAAAATTTTATCTTAATAAATATTACTAATTAAATATGACTAAATAAATAGTGAGAAATAAATATGGCAAAAAAATATGGCGCAATAAATATGTTTCAATAAATATAACATAATAAATATGGCCTAATAATTATGGTCATTACATTTATTCTGGTTGTCAGTTATCAGCCCGAAAAACCCATTAAAAAGACCATACATATATTTATCCAATAACGAACAAGTTTACCCTTTAGTGCTCGTTTATCACTCAATAAATATGGCAAAAATGGCGCAAAAATGACACAATATATGTGACACAATAAATATGTCTAAAAAATAAGGTTCAATAAATAGGTCAGAAGAAATATGACTCAAAAATTAAGTCCCAATAATCTTTGTTTTGGGACATGTTCTGTGAAGAAATAAATCTAGCAACAAAATAAACTTAAAACAAGCAGATCAACTAGAGGGATCTTTGGGTTCAGGTGTTAGCCTGTGCAACCACTAAGGTGTGGTATTTTAACCAACCTGGCTCTGATACCAATTGAAAGTGTAGGTTAGATCTGATATACTCTAGAGGGGGGGGGGGGGTGAATAGAGTATGGTGCTTACTAAAAACTTTTTACAACTTTTATTGTATTCCTAAGTGAACAGGGAAGCAATAAAAATAAAGTAAACACAGCAACTATCTAAACACAGAGCAATCACAAACCACCGCCAGAAAACAAAAGAAAATAAGCAACCAGATGACACAAGGAGCTATAGTGGTTCCCCAACCAATCTGGGTACATCCACTCTTCTACCACCCTAGGTAGGAATCCACTGCAGGATGTGTTGATCAGGTGTACTGGGCACCAATGAGCTTTTGATAAGGTGCTCAAAAACCAAACCCTCAAGTCTTTTGGAAGGAGTCTTGCAACCAGAATAATTTTGAAGTGATTTAAAACCCTGTACAGGAATTGGAGAGAGGGTGATTGTGTCTTCTCTGTCAACAGTCAGAGAGAAGACTTGTGGATTGATTGTAGCAGAACTTGCTCCCCTTGAGATCTTGAATTGGTCAGGAATGCTGGAGCACTGCTTTAGGGTGATAGGCCTTCAATGACCTAGAATGCCTGGACCAGAACTGCTTCAGGAACTTCTTTTGACTGAAAAAGTTCGGTTGTCCTTTGAAGTTGTCCTGAGAATAGAGAGAAGAAGACTCTTGATTGAGTTTAGTTCTTCTTCTTCTTCTTCTTCTGAAAGTTCTCTGGTCAAGGCTGATTGCAGTCAAGAACTTTAGATTCGAGAATGTTTGTTCTTCTCTGCAACTTCAGAGTGTCTTTTTGGATTATTTGCTGTACTGAAATTCTTAAACTCTTTCACTGCTTGATTCTGTTCTCTTACTGTGTGTCTGTGTGTGTCTTTCTGACTGAGGAATATTCAAACTTTTGAATGTCGAGCAGTAATTACAGTCGGCTTTGGAAAGAATCAGCAATCAATGACTTTCCTAACTGTCCCATGGAAAAACGGCATGTAATCGTCCATAGTCAATGCACGTTCTAACGGTACATTCCGAGAAGATCTGGCATTAAATGTTCAGGAATCAGTGCCAAGAAACAGGACGGGAACCTTGAAGAAAACCTAATCTAGATTCGTCGAACGAAGAACACAATTTGTCGAGCTGAACTTGTGTTCGTAGAGCTGAGCTTGAGTTCGTCGAGCTGAGCTTGAGAGAGTTCGTCGAGTTGAGCTTGAGTTCATCGAGCTAAGCTTGAGAGAGTTCATCGACCGGACAATCTTCATTTGTCGAGCTGAGAATCAAATTCGCCGAGGAGAGAATAGTTCTGGACTTAGACAAAAATATCCTGCATCTGCTGAACTGCTGTGTCGACATAAGTTGGTGTCGACAGATTGATCTTGGTGTCGACATAAATCCTCTGGTGTCGACATAAGCTGGTGTTGACTGAAATCCTGGTGTCCACATAAGCTTGTGTCGACTGAAATCCTGATGTCGACACAAATCGTCTGGTGTCGACACAAACCCTAAGTGTCGACACAAATTCTCTGAGTCCAGAAATCGTCAAGTAGAGTTTAGCATTCATCGACCTGAGAAGCAGACTTCGTTGACCTGAGAAGCTGTGAACTTGAGGTCCAAGTTCGTCGAGCTCAGAATATAATTCGTCGACCGAAGCTTGAAGCTGGACTTAGAAAAATTTGAAGTTGTCCTGACTTTTGCTTGATGTAGAAACTGATGTTTCATTGAGCAGAGAACACAGATCGTGGAGCTCAGCACTAAGAATTATCTCACGATCGTCGAGCGCAGAACTCCTTTCGTCGAGCTGAGTTCGACGAACGTCGAACTCACTTTACTTAGTCTTGAAAACTTATGAGTCTGGAGTCTCTGAGGGTCTTGTTGAAAGCTGGTCCATCTGGAGTTGAGCCTAAGGACATAACCTAGACTCTAGGATACAAATTGACCCTGGCTATACATGATGGATCACATCCTAAGTCAGTGAACCTAGCCTAAATCAACTAGGGATCCAATAATCTCCCCCTATTTAGGTGAGGTCACTAACAGAGACTCAAAACAAAAAAACAAAGCAAGAAAAGAGATATATCTGGCAGAGAGTTATAACACATGCAACATATATATATATACACACAGCTTTGTTTAACAGATAGCATAGTTTAAAAACAAATGACAGACAGAAAATGAAACAATAAGAAAATTACTTCTTTGGCTTCTTCTGCTGAGGTTTGTCTTCTGCTTTCTTTTCTCCTGGCTTCTTGAAAATGATTTCTCTGTTAGGATTTTGATCTTGAGCCACTGTCATGGTCATATCAGCTGCCCCAATAATTTTCAATGATGTAGCCCTGGGGACAACTGCTTCTGGGTGAAGTTTCATATAATCATCAACATTAAACAGTTTGTTGCCTTTGTCAAACCTTTTCAGCTCTTCCTTTCTATACCTTGACATTGTTGAAAGACCAGAGATATCTTTTCCTTCTGCTTTGGCTTTATTTATCAATGATAGACCAATCAGCTCTTGGTATCTAGCCATTCTTGCAGTATTTGTAGTTTCTGGATCTTCAAAAGGAATTGGAGGAGAGAGAGGTCTTTTGGGGCTTTCAGCTTTATGTACTTCAGAACTTTGTTGCTGCTGCTGCATATGTTGTTGACTTCCTGAGGAGGATGGCCTCTGCTGGCTGCTTCCAGAAGATCTCCCTGACTGTTTTTGATAAGTTTGCATTGGGGCAGATCTCTGGGATCTAAAGCCACTAGCACCAACTGTTGGAGGAGGAGGAGGAGGAGGGTCCTTCCTGTATCTGTGCACTGGGGGAGGGGAGTATCTCCTGCTTCTCTTTCTATCTTTCTGCTGGTTTTTGGAGAGCCACATCCATGCTGGCATTCCCTTATATGGAGTTACATTGTGCAGAATATAGTAGGGAGTGTCTGCAGTGGATTTGGCTTGGGAGCTGGAGGAGGAGCAGCCTTTCTCTTCTTTGCCAACAATCTCTTTTTCTTACTAGCTGCATCCTCATCAGAATCATCATCATCATCATCATCAGACTCTGAATCCTGAGGGGTATCATACAATGCATCCAATGCTTTTAAATCTTTATCAGAAACAACAGCCTTTGCTGGAGGAGGGGCAGAAGGTTCAGGAATAAGGGTTTCAGCAACAAGAGAAGAAATATCTGTACAAGATTCAGAAACAAAAGAGACAGAGCTATCAACTACTGCCTTATTCTCTTCTTCAATGTCTGCCTGAATAAGCTCATCTAGAGTAGGCATAGGAGAGTCATCCATAATAAAATCTGGTGCTGAAACTGGCACTGATGTATCTTCTGGAATGACTTTTGAGCTAGAGGCAGAGAGAGCAGAATTGTCACAGAGTTGCTTGGCAACTGCTGGACTAGCTGGAGAGGTATGTGGTACCATAGCCAAATATGGCTTAGAGAAATCTGCTGGAGAAAATTTCATATGTACAGTGTCAAAACTTCTCAACAAAACTGTTAAATTCACTGTAGGATTTAAATAGAAATCACCAACATGAGTTATTTGAGCAACTGACTCATCCAAATCAATGTCAGTATCCATAAATTGAATTAACTCAGACATCTCAGCATCAAAGTCTGTCAAAATTGTTGTATCCTCATCTGAATCTGAATCTGCTGGAGAGGGAACTGCTGTGACTGCTGCTGCTCTATCTGCATCTGCTGCAACTTCATCACCGAGCATCTCCCCCTACCTGGGTTCAGGAATACCTGGAGCTTGGCCCCTAGATGAAGAGGGGACAACAGATAGAATAGAGAGCTGGACAGATAAGGAATTAATGGAGGTCACCAGAGGTGTAATGAACTCTTGGATCAAAGATTTTATGAGAGGTGTGAGCAAAGAAATGTGGGTAGATGGATCAAATGGGGAAGGGGAAGGAATGGGAGGAGGAATAACAGATGGAGTGGGGGAATCTTGCATGATTGTATCTGATGGTATATTATAAGATGGGATGGTGGATAAGTGTGGGGGAAGAGGAGACTGTGGAGGTGTAGGAAGTATTGTCTCATGAGGGGAATCTGGAGGAGTGAGTTGTTGATGAACTTTCAAAGGGGAAGATGGAGGTGGAGATGGAATGTTTGTCAGGTTAAGTGGTGGAGATGAAGGAGGGGTAGGTACATGAGGAGGCTTCTTTGGAGGAAGAGGTGCTGGAAGAGATGGTTGAGATAGAGGAACCTCTTCAGCAGGGTGGGGAGCGGCAGTTACAGCCCTTATGCTCTCAGAAGTCTGGAGGGAGGAGGAAGAAGCCTTTGAGGGCTTGGAGATGGTCCTCTCCCACCTGCCAAACAGAGCGCAAGTGAGGCGCTTGCTGTCGTTTATGAAGATGGTCGGGGAGACCATACATTCAACAGCCTTCTCTTTGAGAAATATGCCCAAAATTCTGCCAAAGCAGACTTCCTTCTTGCTGTTCTTCTTCTTGATCTATTCAAAGAACACCTTACTCCAATCAACCTGTCTCTTATTCACTACTGTACACATTATCAAAAATTGGTGACGGGTAATGTAGTCATGAGTAGAGTGCTTGGCCATCAGTATCTTTCCCGTAATATCTGCCAGAAATTGGTAGGCGGCGGATAATTGCTTTTTCAACAACTTATTAGGGTTGTTACCAGAGAACATCAGTTTCAACATATCATTGAATTCTTCAGAATCCATTTCCAGATTGTCTTCTCCGTTCACTAATCCAAATATCTCAGAGAGAACTGCGAGAGAGAGGGAAACAACAGTGTTCCCTATATTGCCGGTCAAAACATCTTCTTCAGAAACTGTAGATGTATATACCCATTCTCGTATTTCCGTTCCATGAATTTTAATGCGCCTGGTCATGAAATCCCTTAAATTTAGTTCTTCCAGTAGTTCCAAGATGTATAGAAAGATGGGGTCAGAATGTTGAAACGACTCAAAGTCCATGTCGAATTCAGTGACAAACTTTATTGCAACCAAAGCACCTGAGGGAATCGCCATTGATGTCCTGCAAGAAAAACACAGAGAGAAACGACGATCAAGAGCAAAGGAACTAAAATCGCGGGACGGAGGTCAAAGAAAACCTAGATATAAGATTTTCAGAATATGAATCGACAAACTCCATTCCACGAAAAAGAAAAATTCTTCGAACTGATGTCGAAGAAATAAATTATAGACAGATAATTCGTCGATCTCATCCAGAAGAATCGAAAACAGTTCGTCGAACTCCGTTCTACGAAATGTCTCCCGAAGTATGGTTCGTCGATCTCTGGTCGACGAAAATTGTTTCCTCACACAGAGAATTCGTCGATCTCCGTTCAACAAGAATCTCTCAAACTTTCCCTAATTCATCGAACTCCGTTCGACGAATTCTGGAAAATTCATCGAATGCAGACAGAAACTAGGTTAACTCTTCTCCATCAATCATTCCCAGTTGATTTATAAAGAACAGATGGGTTTTCTCATCCAATGGCTTGGTGAAAATGTCTGCTCTCTGTAGATCAGTAGGAATATGGATCAATTTAATTTTCTCCTTGTCCACATTATCTTTAATGAAATGATGTCTTATTTCAATATGTTTAGTCATAGAATGGTGAACTGGATTCTGTGTTATAGCAATAACACTAGTATTATCACAAAATAATGTTGAATTATTTAAGTTGACACCATAATCTAAGAGTTGGTTTTGTATCCATAGTATTTGTGAACAGCAACTACCAGCAGCCATGTATTCTGCTTCTGCGGTTGATGTAGACACAGATGTCTACTTTTTACAAAACCAGGAGACAAGTCTCATACCAAGGAACTGGCATGTTCCAGAGGTACTTTTCCTGTCCATTCTACATCCAGCATAGTCAGCATTTGAGTATCCAGTTAACTCAAACTCTGACTCTGCAGGATACGAGAGTCCTAGACTAGGGCAACTCTTTATATATCTCAAAATTCTTTTTAGGAAAATAAGGTGTGATTCTTTAGGGTTCACTTGGAACCTAGCACAAAGGCATGTGGAAAACATTATATCAGGTCTGCTAGCTGTTAGGTATAATAGGGATCCAACAATTGCCCTATAATTTTTCTGATCCACTGGTTTCCCTGCTGCATCAGAATCCACAACAGCATTTATATCCATAGGGGTTTTCATCCCTGAAGCATCACCCATCCCAAACTTTTTGATAAGCTCTTTAGCATACTTAGCTTGGGAGAGGAAGATACCATCTGGGAGCTGCTTCACTTGGAGACCAAGGAAGTAGGAAAGCTCACCCATGCTACTCATCTCAAATTTTGAATGCATGAGGTCAGCAAACCTCTTGCACAACTTGGGATCAGTAGACTCAAAAATAATGTCATCCACATATATTTGTACTAACAAAGTTTGGTCCTTATGATGTCTAGTGAAAAGTGTTTTATCTATGGTTCCTCTTGTAAATTCATGCTCTAAAAAAAGCTTGTTAGGGTCTCATACCGAGCTCTTGGAGCTTGCTTTAAACCATAGAGAGTTTTATGCAATTTAAAAACAAAAGAGGGTTGAGTTGGAGAGATAAAACCTGGAGGTTGTTCTACATAAACCTCTTCTTGAAGTAATTCATTCAGAAATGCACTTTTGACATCCATCTGGTAGACCTTGAATCTCTTGTAAGCTGCATAGGCAAGGAATATCCTAATGGCCTCTAACCTTGCAACAGGGGCAAAGGTTTGGTCATAGTCTATTCCTTCCTCTTGTCTATAGCCTTGAGCAACAAGCCTAGCCTTGTTCCTCACTATGTTGCCTTGAGCATCCAACTTTTTCCTGTAGACCCATTTGGTTACAATAACTGGGTAGTTATGGGGTCTTGGAACCAAATCCCAAACTCTACATCTCTCAAACTGATTTTGTTCCTCTTACATTGCAATAATCCAGTGGGGATCTTGCTCTGCCTCATGAATGGTGAGAGGTTCAATTTGAGATAGAAACCAGACATGCATCAAGTCTTGGTTGAGTTGATGCCTTGTCTGTACACCTGCTGAAATGTATCCAATCACTTGAGATCTGGGGTGATCTCTAAGTGTGACAAGATCAGTTGGTGGAGTTGTTTGAGCAACAGCTTCAGTATTTAATTCCTCTTGGGGAATGATACTAACTGTTGGGGGAAGTTCAGCTACTTCCTCTTTACTTTCCTCTTCACTATCTTCAGCATCCTGTGGAGTGGGATGGTTTGACACCTCTTGGGTAAGGTTCAGTCCATCCATAGACTCACACAGTGGTGGAACTTGCAAAGAGCTTATGGTAGAAATCTCTTTCTCCTTGTATGACATGTTAGTCTCATCAAAAGATACATGAACAGATTCTTCAATTTTAAGAGTTTATTTATTATACACCCTATAAGCTTTACTGATCATGGAGTATCCCAGAAACACTCCTTCATCAGCTTTAGCTTGAAATTTTGCTATGTATTTCTTGTCATTATTGTGAATGTAACAAATACAACCAAAGATTTTAAAATAATCTACTTTAGGTTTCTTCCCTTTGAGTAATTCATAGGGAGTCTTGCCCTTCAGTTTATGTATTAAACTTCTATTCAACACATAGTTGGAGGTGTTCACTGCCTCTGCCCAAACGGATAGAGGAAGGTGAGCATCTGACAACAATGTAGTAGCAGATTCAATAAGGGTTCTATTTTTCCTTTCAGCTACCCCATTTTGTTGAGGAGTTCTAGGAGCTGAGAAAGTGTGCCTGATCCATTCACTTTGACAGAACTCTTGCATAAGAAGAGAATCAAGCTCTGTCCCATGATCACTTCTGATCAGGGCAATGTGAGTGTTGAACTTAGTCTGTATGCATTTGAGAAACTTTGTCAAATACTTAAAGTTATCAGACTTCTTCCTCAGAAAGAACACCCATGTGAATCTAGAGAAGTCATCTACAACTACTAAAGTATAAGATTTCCCTCCTAAGCTTTGTACTGTAATGGGTCCAAAGAGATCCATGTGTAACAGATACAAAATCCTAGGTGAATCACTCTTATTAAGTGACTTGAAACTATTTTTGGTTTGCTTGCCTAATTGACAAACCCTGCAAAGTCCTTCCTTCTTGTACGGGCCAGAAGGTAGTCCTCTAACAAGGTTGTCCTTGGATAGCCTAGCAATGGTTCTAAGGTTTATATGTCCTAATCTCTTATGTCATAGTTCATTAGGTCTACAAATGGAATTAAACAAGCATATATCTACCTTAGTTGAAATAAAATCCACAAGATAGATGTTACCTTTCCTTTTACCTGTCAACACAGTTGTGTTGTCCTCTGATTTGATTTTGCATGAGGATTTGCTAAAAGTCACTTGATAGCCTTCATCACACAGTTGACTGATACTGAGTAAGTTGTGCTTCAGTCCTTATACATAGGCTACTTTCTTGAATGTGACTGTGCCAATCTGGACTGCACCATATCCTTTTGTTAGTCCAAAGTTTGAATCACCAAATATTACTTTGGGTCTAAGCTTGGCTTTGAAGGATGTGAAGTTCTCCTTGTTTCCTGTCATATGCTTTGAGCACCCACTATCCAGATACCATTGCTGGTTTGATGTTGGATAGGTGTTCACCTGCACATAAAATAATTTACTTGTTTTTGACCCAGTTTACCTTGGGCCTAGGTTGATAACCTTTGAATTCAGAAATAAAAGACATCTCTGGTTGACTTTTATAGCCTTCAGGATGATATCTCCTAGGAGGTATTATCCATTCAGTATAAGGGTTAAACTATTGAGATGTAGGACCTCTAGGATTGAAGTTTGATTTGCCCTTGAAAGATTTTTCAAAACTCTGAGCTCTGTTCGACGATCTCTGAGCTGAGTTCGACGATCTTGGGTCAGATCGTCGAGCTCCGTTCGAAGATCGACCATGCCTGAGTTCAGGGTTCAGAGATCGTCGACCTGAGTTCGATGATTTAGCCTAAGATCGTTGAGCTCCACTCGGCGATCGTCGAGCTCCGTTCGACGAATTCTGTTGAACTTTCGTTTTCTTAGGTAAATCAAAATTCTTCCTAGCTACCTCCACAACTACCTTACCTTTATCAACGATAAATTTAATTGGGGTTGTTAATACTATAGGTTGGCTGGATGAAGCACCCAAGCCCAGTGTACTATTGAATCTTGAGTTCACTGTACTTGTGATGTCCATGAGTTTGATACTTCTCCCATTGAGGGATTCTTCAAACTTCTTGGCCTCTGATAGTTCACTTTTCAGTGAGGCTATCTGCTCCCTACAGCATTCCAACTCCTCAGAGAGTTTGAGGTTTTCTGATTTTAAAGTACTGTGTTCAGATAACTGATTTCTGAGAGAAATGATTTCCTTCTCAGATTTTAATAAATCTAAACATAGTGCTTTAAACTCACACTTGAAGTCCTCAGAATTATAATCAAAAAAACTTATTACATGGTCCTCTTCAGATTGAGTCTCTGATTCTGACTCTAATTCTTCTGCATCAGAATTTTGTTGTGAGGCATTGATAACCATCATGCAGAATTCTTTTTCATCAGCATCATCTTCATCATCACTAGAGCTGGATGAAGCTTCAGATTCTTCTTCTGTCTCACTCCAAGTTTCAGCAACAAACCCCTTCCTTGTATTTTTATTCTTGCTGGAGGAGGGTTTGTCATTGCTATTTTTCCTGAAGTCTTTGTCTTTTCTTCTTTCTTTCCTATCCTTTTTGTCCTTATACTGATTTTCTGGACAGTCAGACACCATGTGGCCTGGTTTCCTGCATCCAAAACAAATAATCTCTTTGTTATTTGATTTGTCATACCTTGGATTGTCATGCCCTCTAGAAGCCTTTTTCCTGAAATCTTTCCTGGCCATTTTGTAAAATCTTTTGGCCAGTAGGCTTAGCAGCTCTTCATTGCCAGTGACCTTGTCTTCAGGCTGATCTTCAATGGCTTTGAAAGCTATTGATTTTTCTTTTCTTATAGTTGGTGAGGCAGCCTTCTGCTCTTCTTCTCTATTCTTGATGAGCAGCTCATAAGACTTGAGCTTGCCCAAGAGAGCTTCAGTTGTGATCTCATTTAGGCTTCTGACATCCTTGATTGCCCAGTTCCTTGAGTCCCAAGTGCTTGGGAAGCACATTAGGAATTTATCATTGAGCTCAGTCAATGAGATCTCTTTGTCCAATGTTTTCAGCTCATTGACTATGAGACCGAGTCAATTATACATATCTGCTACTGACTCAGCTTCTCCTTTCTTGAAATTCTCATATTAGGTTATGAGGTGAGATCTTCTATCTTTTCTCTCATCAGCAGATCCTGAGACTATCTCAGATAACTTGTCCCAGATGTCCTTTGCTGAGTTGCAGTCAGCTACTTTTTGGAATATTTCATCAGACATAGTCCGGGCTAAAATATTCATTGCCTTAGCATCTGCCACTTTCCATTTCTTGATTTCTGCATCGGTTCCTGAAGGAGGTGGAACAACACTTGTACTTGTATTTTCTGGGGGTCTTGGACACACTGTCAAAACAGAATTAAAAATATCTTCATCAATAGAATTCATGTACAATCTAATCCTTGCCTTCCAAAGTGCAAACTTAGATAGATTGCACACTGGAGATCTGGTGCTAGCATAATCTTTGTTTTGGGCCATGTTCTGTGAAGAAATAAATCTAGCAACAAAATAAACTTAAAACAAGCAGATCTAACTAGAAGGATCTTTGGGTTCAGGTGTTAGCCTGTGCAACCACTAAGGTGTGGTATTTTAACCAACCTGGCTCTGATACCAATTGAAAGTGCAGGTTAGATCTGATATACTCTAGAGGGGGGGGGGGGTGAATAGAGTATGGTGCTTACTAAAAATGTTTTATAACTTTTGTTGTATTCCTAAGTGAACAGGGAAGCAATAAAAATAAAGTAAACACAGCAACTATCTAAACACAGAGCAATCACAAACCACCGCCAGAAAATAAAAGAAAATAAGCAACCAAATGACACAAGGAGCTATAGTGGTTCCCCAACCAATCTGGGTACATCCACTCTTCTACCACCCTAGGTAGGAATCCACTGCAGGATGAGTTGATCAGGTGTCCTGGGCACCAATGAGCTTTTGATAAGGTGCTCAAAAACCAAACCCTCAAGTCTTTTGGAAGGAGACTTGCAACCAGAATAATTTTGAGGGGATTTAAGACCCTGTACAGGAATTGGAGAGAGGGTGATAGTGTCTTCTCTGTCAACAGTCAGAGAGAAGACTTGTGGATTGATTGTAGCAGAACTTGCTCCCCCTGAGATCTTGAATTGGCCAGGAATGCTGGAGCACTGCTTCAGGGTAATAGGCCTTCAATGGCCTAGAATGCCTGGACCAGAACTGCTTCAGGAACTTCTTTTGACTTAAAAAGTTCTGTTGTCCTTTGAAGTTGTCCTGAGAATAGAGAGAAGAAGACTCTTGATTGAGTTTAGTTGTTCTTCTTCTTCTTGTTAAAGTTCTCTGGTCAAGGCTGATTGCAGTCAAGAACTTTAGATTCGAGAATGTTTGTTCTTCTCTGCAACTTCAGAGTGTCTTTTTGGATTGTTTGCTGTACTGAAATTCTTGAACTCTTTCACTGCTTGATTCTGTTCTCATACTTTATGTCTGTGTGTGTCTTTCTGACTGTGGAATATTCAAACTTTTGAATGTCGAACAGTAATTACAGTCGGCCTTGGAAAGAATCAGCAATCAATGACTTTCCTAACTGTCCCATGGAAAAACGGCATGTAATCGTCCATAGTCAATGCGTATTCTAACGGTAATATTCCGAGAAGATCTGACATTAAATGTTCAGGAATCAGCGCCAAGAAACGGGACGGGAACCTTGAAGAAAACCTAATCTGGATTCGTCGAACGAAGAACACAATTCGTTGAGCTGAACTTGTGTTCGTCGAGCTGAGCTTGAGTTCGTCGAGCTGAGCTTGAGAGAGTTCGTCGAGCTGATCTTGTGTTCGTCGAGCTGAGCTTGAGAGAGTTCGTCGACCTGATAATCTTCATTTATCTGATAGACAGTCTTCATTCGTCGAGCTGAGAATCAAATTCGTCGAGCAGAGAATAGTTCTGGACATAGACAAAAATATCCTGCATCTGCTAAACTGCTGTGTCGACATAAGTTGGTGTCAAAAGATTGATCTTAGTGTCGACACAAATCCTCTGGTGTCGACATAAGCTGGTGTCGACTGAAATCCTCGTGTCGACATAAGCTGGTGTCGACTGAAATCCTGATGTCGACACAAATCGTCTGGTGTCGACACAAACCCTAAGTGTCGACACAAATTCTCTGAGTCCAGAAATCGTCAAGTAGAGTTTAGCATTCGTTGACCTGAGAAGCTGACTTCGTCGACCTGAGAAGCTGTGAACTTGAGGTCCAAGTTCGTCGAGCTCAGAATATAATTCGTCGACCGAAGTTTGAAGCTGGACTTAGAAAAATTTGAAGTTGTGCTAACTTTTGCTTGATGTAGAAACTGATTTTTCATTGAGCAGAGAACACAGATCGTCGAGCTCAACACTAAGAATTGTCTCACGATCGTCGAGCTCAGAACTCCTTTCGTCGAGTTGAGTTCAACGAACGTCGAACTCACTTTACTTAGTCTTGAAAACTTGTGAGTCTGGAGTCTCTGAGGGTCTTGTTGAAAGCTGGTCCATCTGGAGTTGAGCCTAAGGACATAACCTAGACTCTAGGACACAAATTGACCCTGGCTATACATGATGGGTCACATCCTAAGTCAGTGAACCTAGCCCAAATCAACTAGGGATCCAACACAAAGTATTTTCCGCTGCGTATAAATATACTTTATATGGTGGGCTAGCTGATCCACTGTGTTGAGGGATATAGCCATTAAAAATAACTGGTTTTCTTTCATATTAAACCATGATTTTCCTTAAAATCTAAAGTCTGGAGTTTTGCCTGAACGTGTGCAGTTATCCCCTACACGGTGTGGCATTATGACACGTATTTTCTCTTGCTCTGATACGATGTAATCGTAGAGAAAATGTGGGTTGTGACAACATTGTGTTTCATTCTCGCTCGTGAGGGTTTGAGGGATTTGGAATAAAGGCGCTATTGTGCGTTCTCACCCGTGTAGGGTTAGAGGGATTGTGATAAATGCTCACCCGTGTAGGCTTTGAGAGATTCAGGACAGGTTGGTCCTGCGAGCTGAAGGCTCGGGATGAAATACTTGCATGTGCATAAATTTAGGGGCGGGGCATGCGGTACTGGCCATTCGTCACACCGATGGAAGTACGGTGCACCAGGCGGGTGTAAGGGTTTGAGGGGCCAGTGGGTTGTTTTACACTACGGTCTGGAGGACGATCCCCGATAACGCACACCCGACCCAACAAGACTGACGGGTTGTCAGCAAAGTTCGTACGCATAGACTCCAGAGTGCACCTTGGACGTGTACAGAGGCATATGAGAGGGGTCTAAGGTTTGGTAGTGTGCATACCGGCCTAGAAGTGGAGATGCCCGCTTCGCTGCTGCCGTAGCCATAGCGGTGGTACCCGAGAGTGAATCTAGCTCTCAAAAAGTGGGAACTAAAGGTCTATGATCACAGAGTCGTGTGTGAGTTGCACTTGCCTGTGCATAAATTGTATCATAAACATTCATTCATATTAGGTCATACACTTCATAGATCCTTATCATATAAATTAGTATGAGCTCTTTTATATGATAAGTTAAATTTCCTGGAAACCTTAACTTATAAATTTGTATGAGCATTTTTATAAGTTAAAGTACGATTTGTGATGGTAGAGTAGTGGTAGCATAGTTTTACTTTCCTTCTCTTACTTTCAGTTCTTTACTTACTTTACCGTACTGCACTTTTCTTACTTACTTCAGTTTTATACTTCATTACTACACTTGTACTTCTTTCATAGAACTGCTAGAGTAGAACTACTATTACTCCTCTTATATTTGTTAGTATAGTGCCACTGCCACATGTTTACTATTGATATGCCTTATTGTCCTCCGCTTCATCATCCCGCACGGTGCCTAGGAGTTGCGGGGCGAGGTGTGGAGGAAACGACTTAGTCTTTTTGACTAATGGTCGGTGACCAAACTATTTTTAGGAGCTCGAGGAGATGGAGCACCAGCACGACCAGCAGGACGAGATGGCAGGACGTGAGGAGCTGATACCACCACCGACTACTACTACTGCAGAGTTGCTGTTGGGTACATTGGAAAATGTGTACCAAATTTGAAGAAGCCTCACCTTACTCAATGATATGCATCAAGGTGTATTTGATATTGTTTTGAGTTTATATGTGCAGGTTAAGTAAATGCAGGAATGCAGAAAAAATTTCTAAGTCCATGTGTCGACACCAGGAGAAGCTGTGTCGACACTTATAAAGGCTTGTGTCGATACTGGAGAAAAGCTGTGTCGACACTTGGAGTTAATTATGTCGACACTTGGAGAGGCTATGTCGACACCAGAAGCAACTGTGTCGACACCAAGAGGCAGTGTCGACACACAGAGAAGCTTAGTCGACATCAACTGTGTCGACACCAAGAGGCAGTGTCGACACACAGAGAAGCTTAGTCAACATCAACTGTGTCGACACACAGAAGACTTTGTCGACATCAATTGTGTCGACACACAGGACTTGTGTCAACACACAACAGAATTTCAACTAAGTTAAAGAGAAGAAGTGATTGTGTCGACACACAGAATTAGTGTCGACACATTCTACAGAAGCTGTGTCGAGAAAAAGTATCAACAACAAAGGAGATGTGTCGACACCACCAAGGCTTGTGTCAACACTTACTCCACTTGTGTTGACACTTAGTCTACTTGTGTCGACACATGAAGAAGTTCAGTCTCGACATTTTGCTGACAGAGACAAGTTTCAAGAAGTGACTGGATGACTTGACAACTGCCATTACCAACCGGTCTACTGCAACTGTTAGAGCTGTCAGAAGTTTGTTAGAAACCAGATTAGCCGGTTACCATGGAGAAAGTCTATATAAAGGCATTCTACTACAACAGAAAGATCGATTTTGATACAACAGAACTAGATACAGAATTAAGAAGATCTAAGAAGAAGTTGGAGAGAGAGAGCTCCATCTATTAAAGAGAAGGAAGGGGCTTATATTAACAAGTCCCTAAAGTGCAGTTGCTGAACCAGGTTGCCAAGAAGGATTCAGATTGAGATATGAATATCAATAAAGAAGCTGATTGAAGATCAACTTCACAGGAGTTCAACCCTACTGAGTTCAGATTCAAGAAGCTTTGAAGAAAGCTAAGAGTGATTGTTCTCTTCCATCAGATTCTTCCAAAAACTGATCAAGAAGCCATCCATCCTTTCTCTCTCTACCAGGGTGGTGGTAAAATACTTTGTTAAATCTATTTTCTGTAGGATCTATTTTAGATCTGAGTTGTAAGCCTGAGTTATAAAGGCTGAGTTGTAGGAGATTTAGATCTCTGAGTGGTAGGCCTTGTTGAAGGCTGAGGTAGGGCTGTGAGCCCGAGTTGTAGGAGATTGTTATCTCTGAGTTGTAGGCCTTATTGAAGGCTGAGGTAGGGCAGATTGCCTGAGCTGTAGGAGTGTGGACTCACTCTGAGTTATAGGAGACTTGTTTGGGTTCTGAGCTGTAAGATCTGCGGATCTGAGGTGAAGAGAAGAAGTTAGACCGACTCTAGCACACTGCTAGATAGGCGAAGAGGGAAAGTGGATGTACCCATACCTTGGGCAACCACTATAAAAACTGTGTGCAATCTGTGATTGTGTGATTCTGTGATTTCTGTGTTGTGTTTGCTGTAGATTAGAAATTTCTGATTAAGTAACAGAATAAATATTCTGCCTTAAAAGAAAAAGGAATTACACCTATTCACCCCCCCTCTAGGTGGTTAGGCACTAATTATTTCAAGTGGTATCAGAGCCAGGTTACTCAAAAGTTAGACTTAATAGTCTGAGTGAGATCTGTAAGGCAGAATTAAGATTAAGAAGATGGGTTCAGGAGAAAACCATAAAGAACTTGGTTCAATGAAATTGTCCATCTGTAGAAAGAAAATATTTGGAATCTGGAAGGAAAGGGTCAGATTGTTTATGGAGGCATCTGATCCTAGAATCTATATAATAGTTAAGGAAGGACCTTATGTTCCAATGAAGATTTCTGTTCTTGATGCCAACCAAAGAATTCTAAAGGATTTTTCAGAGATGACTAAGGATGAAATCATCTTGGCTACAATGGATAAAAGAGCCCAGAATATTATAGGAAGTGTCATTGATGATTCAACATTCCAGAATCTAATCCACTGCAAAACCTCCAAGGAGATGTGGGACACATTGATTGTCTACATGGAGGGTTCTGAAGAGGTTAGGCAAGATAGAAAATCTATGCTTAATCAAGAATATGAGAGTTTCAGACAAGCCAAGTCTAAAAGTATTACTGAATTTTATAAGAAGTTCTATAGGATTGTCAATGAACTAATATCTTATAGAAGAGTTTTCAGTACTTATGAGTTAAATAAAAAATTCCTTAGGTCTTTGACTAAGGATTGGGATACAAAAATCTGTGCCATAAGGGAAGTGGCCAGACTGGCTGAGATTTCTCCTCCAACACTGTTTGGAAAATTGCTGTCATATGAGATGCAGCTGTTAGCTAGAAAGGAGGAAGAGAAAATTACAAAGGGTGACTATAAAGAAAAGTTAGTGGCCTTCAAGGTAGAAGCCACAAGGAAGAATAGGAGAATGTCTCCATCTTTTCCTAAGAGAGATGCAGAAATAATCTCAGAAAATTCATATAATCCCAGTTCAGACAGCAACAATTCAGATGAAGAGATTGGAGAAGGTCAAGCTACTGATAGATTACCTCCAGCAGTTAGACAGTTGAAGGATCATCCTGCACACCAGATCATTGGTGATCCAAGACAAGGAGTACAAATAAGGAGCAGGAACTTAAACACAGTTCTTTGCTCTAGCTTCTTATCTCAAGTGGAACCCAAGAGATTTGAAGAAGCTGTTAAGGACCCACACTGGATTGATGCCATGCAGGAGGAACTAAATCAATTCAGAAGGAGCAAGGTCTGGGATTTGGTACCAAAACCAAAGGGCCATAATGTCATTGGGACAAAGTGGATTTATAGAAACAAGCTTGATGAGAGTGGGATCATAGTGAAGAACAAGGCAAGATTAGTTGCCAAAGGATACAAACAAGAGGAGGGCATAGACTTTGATCAGACCTTTGCTCCAGTGGCTAGGTTGGAAGCTATCAGGCTATTCCTAGCCTATGCAGTATATCAAGGTTTCAAAGTGTTCCACATGAATGTTAAGTCTGCATTCTTAAATGGAGACTTAAAAGAGGAGGTCTATGTAGAGCAACCCTCAGGTTTTGTTGATCCACTTAATCCTACTTATGTCTATAGACTTAGGAAAGCTTTGTATGGGTTGAAATAAGCCCCAAGGGCTTGGTATGAAACCCTATCTACTTTCCTCATTGAGAATAAATTCTCAAGGGGAAAATAGACAAGACTCTATTCCTTAGGGAATCCAAAGGAAAGATTATCATAGTACAAATATATGTTGATGACATAATATTTGGTTCTACTAAAAGTAACCTTTGTAGAAAGTCTGCAAAACTTATGCAAGGGAAATTTGAAATGAGCAGTATGGGAGAACTTAAGTTCTTCTTGGGCCTCCAAGTAAGACAGACTGAAGATGTCTTGTCCATATCCCAGTCTAAGTTCACCCTGGAGTTAATTAAGAAGTATGGTATGAATTCATCCACTACCATGAGAACTCCAATGGGAACAAGTGTATCTCTTTGCAAAGATGATGCAGGGAAACCTGTAGATGAAACTTTGTATAGAGGAATAGTTGGCTCCCTCCTATATCTGACTGCTAGTAGACCAGATATCATGTATGCTACATGTGTCTGTGCTAGGTACCAATTCTGCCTTAAAGAATCTCATCTTACTGCTGTCAAAAGGATTTTGAGATATCTTAAGGGCACTCCTAATCTAGTCCTTTGGTATCCTAGGAATAGAGATTTTCTACTAATGGGCTATTCAGATGCAGACTTTGCAGGTTGCAAAGTAGATAGGAAAAGCACAACAGGCACCTGTCAATTTCTAGAAGAAAGACTGGTGTCATGGAGCTGTAAGAAGCAGACTAGTGTGGCAATTTCCACAGTTGAGTCTGAGTATGTTGCTGCAGGAAGCTGCTGTGCACAACTATTGTGGATACAACATCAGTTAGAAGACTATGGTATTCAGGTAAGTAGAACTCCATTAATATGTGATTCTACTAGTGTTATTTCTGTTGCACACAATCCAGTTTCTCATAGTAGAACAAAGCATATAGAAATAAGGTACCATTTTCTTGGAGACCATGTACAGAAAAAGATATATCTTTAGAATTTGTTAGTACAGATTTACAATTGGCTGACATGTTTACTAAGCCTCTAGATGAAACTAAATTCAACAATTTCAAAATTGAATTTGGAATATTGAACATAACTTAGTTTAACAAAATTGGGTAAGTAAAATTGTGTCGACACAAGAAGTTGTCTGTGTCGACACATAGTAGTTGGTGTCGACATTCCAGGAAAATGGTGTCGACACATCTAGAAAATAAGTGTCGACACTCCAGGAAAGTGGTGTCGACACATCTAGAGAATAAGTGTTGACTCTTCAGAGAAGTTATGTCGACATATCCAGAAGTTGTGCCGACACTAAATATCATCTTATGTCGAGACATTAGAAGTTTGTGTCGACACATTTCAACAGTGTCGACACATTAAGAGTATTTTGACGAGCCTTTTGACCTTCCTTATTTAGAAGGGTATAAATAGGTCAACAATATAGTCTGTCGACACTCTCTCCATGGTTTCGAGACCAAAACCTTATGTCGACAAATTCTCTCTTCTTAATCCAAGCTTTCACTCAACCCTAATGACGCCAAAGCAAGAAGACAATGTCAACGAAGGCTATGAGCTGGTACGCAATGCCTTTGATCATGCAGAACCCGAAATTAAAGCAGTAGTAACCCTAATTGCAGAAAATGGGTTGGAATTTTTGGTATCTGAACCAACAAAGATTTGGAAAAAGGAAATACTAGAATTCTATAGCGCATCTACTTTAGACTCAACTGGACTTAAGATCAAATCTATAGTTCAGGGTACTAAAGTTAAACTAACCTTGAAGAGCTTGAGAAAAACACTTCAACTACCAAGAACTCAAGAAGAAGTAGAAGTTACCTCATCCAAGACAAGGGATGCACTTCAGTGGTGTGGATTGGATCCCACCATGAAGATTGGATCCTCAATGAACAGAAAAGGAATGAATCAGCAGGGAAAATTCCTTTCAGAAGTAGTTGGCAAGGTCATACTCTGCAAGCCAGGGGGCATGATAGGATATCAGCCTATATGTTCAGTCTGATGACCAGGATCATCTACAACCTAAATATAGATTGGTCAGTAGTAATTTTTAAAAAGATTAAGGAAAGTCTTAAGAAGCCAAATCTGGGTAGAATTATGAGTCTGTACTTGGCTAGAACAATTCCTAAGATAATGGAACAAACTGCTGGTTCAAAGATCAACCATATGAGTAGAATGGATATCAGGATAATATCCAGATGTGATAGGGTCCTAACTAAGGATATGCCTGATGAAGAGAGACAAGAGATTCCTGAAAAATCACATGCACAAGATATTGTAGATAGTGCTCAGGTGCAGGGGGAGCCACACCTTGAGGAAGAGCCAACCCACCTGGACAGTGAAATGGCTACATAAACTATACTTGAGGTAATACATGAAGTTAATCAAACAAATTTCAATAATGAGGATGAAATACTAACTGAATCCTTGATTGATGTTGACCAGCCAACTCAACTAAACAGTCAAGAACAAGATGTTATCATGGAGGCTACATCTACTGCTGCTAATGCTCTTGAGTTGGTAGTGCCTCAAGTCCCTACCCAACAAGAATTTACCCTTGAAGAGTTGTTCACTGATATAGAGCAAGCTAACATTGAGGAGGAGCAACCTGAAATTGAGAGGGAGAAAACTGATTTTGAGGGGGAGCAAGCTAACCTTGAGGGGGAGCAAGTAGGAACTCAGGGGGAGAAAGCAAGAACTGAGGAGGAGCAAGGGACTCAGGGGGAGCTACAAAGGACTGAAAAGGAATTTCCTTCTAGTCCTGAGGAAAGAGTTGATATTGCAAGCACCTCTGCTTCTGATGATGGAGAAGCTCTAAGAGCTAAGAAAAGAAAGCTAATGGTATTCAAAAGAAGAAGCCAGAGCTATAAGAGGGCTTTACAAACTGCTCCACAATCTGTCCCAACTAATGATTATAGTTCCTTGTTGATCTCATTGCAAGTAAAGTTAGATGAACAAAGGATTGCCATGGAGAAATATATGGATGAGACCCATAAAGATCTGCAACTCTCCTTGGCTCGGGATATAAAATCAATAAGATTTGAAGTAAATCAACACAAGAAGGAAATGACAGATTGTTTTCACAAAAGGGGCAATGCTGTGGTTTTCCTGGCAACACATCAAGAAAAGATGAGGACTCAAGTTGATGATATGGCTGTTAAACAAGGCTATGTTCTAGAGAATCAACTTAAAATGAATGATAATCTGACAGAATCACATAATGTGATTGTTACAGAAATGAAGAATATTGCTACTGCCCAGATTGAAGCAAGGGCTGCAGCCAAGGCAGATTTTTATAAGCAATTCAAGGAAGGCCTAGCTGCTATACAAACAGCTATTGAGCAATCTCAAAAGACCATTTCTGCACAGCTACATAAGTTAAAGTCCTTCTATAAAGATGGTGTTAATTTTCTTGATGAACAAATCAGATTTCAGAAAGATGACCTCAAGTATCATGTTGCAAGAGAAGTCATAAAGGGGGAGAGAGTGTTAGTCAAAGCTGACTCAGATCATGCTAAATGGATATCTAATAGCATCAGAGCCACACTTGGATATCCACCCCTCTGTGATGATGATAATGTGGCTGAGTCAGGTATACACCCTGCTTATTTTTGAGGTGACCAACCTGAAGTTGCACAAGTCATTTATCCTCCAGCAGATTTTGAAATGATTCACCAAGAAGTACAGTCAATGTACAGCCCTCCAGAGGGTGCTCAAAATATTATCCTTGAGAAAGTAGATATGCTAGTGCCAGAGGCAGTTTTGAACAAAGAGAAAGAAGCTCTATTGTCTAAGAAAAGATTCAGAGAATAGGCAGAGTTGAAGCCTGATTTTCAGCAGTGGAGTCCAACATCCAGGAACATTATACTGACTGCTTGGAAAGCTGTAAAGGATAAGACCCATGATAGGGGCAAATGGTACTCTGAGCAAGAATGGCTAAAGTATGAAGCCATGCAAGAAGCCATTGTTCAATATAGAAGGAAGGCTAAAGCTGGGAAGCTACCTCCTAATGCTCAGGAGCCTAACAAATATTTCCCAAAGCCCTTTCACTACTTTGAAAGGCAAAGAATAAGGGCTGAAGAGCAAAAGAAGAATGATCTAAAGGGCAAGAAGCCAGCTGATGATACTGATATTCCAGTACAAGCAAAAATCCAATCAGGCAAAGGCATAGTTATCAGGGAGCCAGATTAGCTTTAGATTAGATTTACCTGATTTTACAACTTTGTAATCTTTAGTGTTGAAATCTATGTACACTTTTGATTAGAAACTTTTGAAAGTTGAAACAAAACAATAATTAATGCTCATTCTGGTTGCATTATTATTTTGTGATGACTTATTATATATGTTTTGTTTTAGAAGTTACCCTGTCATATAATGTTGTTATACATCATAATGTGTATTTGTTATGAATGGTGTATATCATTGACTAAGGGTTATGAATTCTCCAAATATGGGGAGATTGTTGGGTACATTGGAAAATGAGTACTAGATTTGAAGAGGCCTCACCTTACTCAATGATATGCATCAAGGTGTGTTTGATATTGTTTTGAGTTTATATGTGCAGGTTAAGTAAATACAGGAATGCAGAAAAAATTTCTAAGTCCATGTGTCGACAGCAGGAGAAGCTGTGTCAACACTTATAAAGGCTTGTGTCGACACTGGAGAAAAGCTGTGTCGACACTTGGAGTTAATTGTGTCGACACTTGGAGAGGCTGTGTCGACACCAGAAGCAACTGTGTCGACACCAAGAGGCAGTGTCGACACACAGAGAAGCTTAGTCGACATCAACTGTGTCGACACCAAGAGGCAGTGTCGACACACAAAGAAGCTTAGTCGACATCAACTGTGTCGACACACAAAAGACTTTGTCGACATCAATTGTGTCGACACACAGGACTTGTGTCGACACACAACAGAATTTCAACTAAGTTAAAGAGAAGAAGTGATTGTGTCGACACACAGAATTAGTGTCGACACATTCTACAGAAGCTGTGTCGAGAAAAAGTATCAACAACAAAGGAGATGTGTCGACACCACCAAGGCTTGTGTCAACACTTAGTCCACTTGTGTAGACACTTAGTCTACTTGTGTCGACACATAAAGAAGTTCAGTCTCGACATTTTGCTGACAGAGACAAGTTTCAAGAAGTGACTGGATGACTTGACAACTGCCATTACCAACCGGTCTACTGCAACTGTTAGAGCTGTCAGAAGTTTGTTAGAAACCAGATCAGCCGGTTACCATGGAGAAAGTCTATATAAAGGCATTCTGCTACAACAGAGAGATCGATTTTGATACAACAGAACTAGATACAGAATTAAGAAGATCTAAGAAGAAGTTGGAGAGAGAGAGAGCTCCATCTATTAAAGAGAAGGAAGGGGCTTATATTAACAAGTCCCTAAAGTACAGTTGCTGAACCAGGTTGCCAAGAAGGATTCAGATTGAGATATGAATATCAATAAAGAAGCTGATTGAAGATCAACTTCACAGGAGTTCAACCCTACTGAGTTCAGATTCAAGAAGCATTGAAGAAAGCTAAGAGTGATTGTTCTCTGCCATCAGATTCTTCCAAAAACTGATCAAGAAGCCATCCATCCTTTCTCTCTCTACCAGGGTGGTGGTAAAATACTTTGGTAAATTTATTTTCTGTAGGATCTATTTTAGATCTGAGTTGTAAGCCTAAGTTATAAAGGCTGAGTTGTAGGAGATTTAGATCTCTGAGTGGTAGGCCTTGTTGAAGGCTGAGGTAGGGCTGTGAGCCCGAGTTGTAGGAGATTGTTATCTCTGAGTTGTAGGCCTTATTGAAGGCTGAGGTAGGGCAGATTGCCTGAGCTGTAGGAGTGTGAACTCACTCTGAGTTATAGGAGCCTTGTTTGGGTTCTGAGCTGTAAGATCTGCGGATCTGAGGTGAAGAGAAGAAGTTAGACCGAATCTAGCACACTGCTAGATAGGCAAAGAGGGAAAGTGGATGTACCCATACCTTGGGCAACCACTATAAAAACTGTGTGCAATCTGTGATTGTGTGATTCTGTGATTTCTGTGCTGTGTTTGCTGTAGATTAGCAATTTCTGATTAAGTAACAAAATAAATATTCTGCCTTAAAAGAAAAAGGAATTACACCTATTCACCCTCCCTCTAGGTGGTTAGGCACTAATTATTTCAAGTGGTATCAGAGCCAGGTTACTCAAAAGTTAGACTTAACAGTCTGAGTGAGATCTGTAAGGCAGAATTAAGATTAAGAAGATGGGTTCAGGAGAAAACCATAAAGAACTTGGTTCAATGAAATTGTCCATCTACAGAAAGGAAATATTTGGAATCTGGAAGGAAAGGGTCAGATTATTTATGGAGGCATCTGATCCTAGAATCTATATAACAGTTAAGGAAGGACCTTATGTTACAATGAAGATTTCTGTTCTTGATGCCAACCAAAGAATTCTAAAGGATTTTTCAGAGATGACTAAGGATGAAATCATCTTGGCTACAATGGATAAAAGAGCCCAGAATATTATAGGAAGTGCCATTGATGATTCAACATTCCAGAATCTAATCTACTGCAAAACCTCCAAGGAGATGTGGGACACATTGATTGTCTACATGGAGGGTTCTGAAGAGGTTAGGCAAGATAGAAAATCTATGCTTAATCAAGAATATGAGAGTTTCAGACAAGCCAAGTCTAAAAGTATTACTGAATGTTATAAGAAGTTCTATAGGATTGTCAATGAACTAATATCTTATAGAAGAGTTTTCAGTACTTATGAGTTAAATGATAAATTCCTTAGGTCTTTGACTAAGGATTGGGATACAAAAATCTGTGCCATAAGGGAAGTGGCCAGACTGGCTGAGATTTCTCCTCCAACACTGTTTGGAAAATTGCTGTCATATGAGATGCAGCTGTTAGCTAGAAAGGAGGAAGAGAAAATTACAAAGGGTGACTATAAAGAAAAGTTAGTGGCCTTCAAGGTAGAAGCCACAAGGAAGAATAGGAGAATGTCTCCATCTCTTCCTAAGAGAGATGCAGAAATAATCTCAGAAAATTCATATAATCCCAGTTCAGACAACAACAATTCAGATGAAGAATTTGCAACATTCACAAGGCTGTTCCAGAGATTCTTGAAGAAGAAACAGTGGAAATCTAAGCCTTCCACATCTCAGTCCAAGGATGATTATTATCAGAAGAGGAAATCATCCAGGAAGGACAGGAATGGGACAAAACCTAGCAAATCAACTACATCCAAGATTATATGTTATTGCTGCAACAAAGCTGGACATGTTATGGCTGACTATCCAGACAAGAGGAAGGAGTCTGCTAATAGAAAGAAGACTCAACACAAGAGAAAAAAGGAGAAATCCTTGGTTGCTGAGAAAGAGAAAAGTTTGATAGATCAATCAACTTCAGAATCTGAATCTGAGGCTGAGGCATATATTGGTTTGTTTGCTGAAGAAGAGGATGAGTTCATGCAATTGCTGGACTCTATCTATGAGCAGGAAGACCATCAGTGCAATGGACTGATGGTAGTGTCTGAAGAAGACCAGTGCCAGGATCAGCCTAGCCCTAGTAAGGTAAAATGTGTATCTGTAGATTCTGATCATTTACTGGGTCAGAATCAGATGCATCTTCATCAAGAGATGAAGATGGGTCTGAATCTGAAAGAGATATTCATCAGCTGATAGATGAATATGGAGATTTATTGCAGGCACTTAAGAGAAGCAAAAGCCTGGTCAAACATCAGGCTAAGAAAATTGCAGATCTTAAGTTGGATGTATCTGATTCAGAGAAGCTGCTGGATCAAAAGATGAATGAGATTGCCAAATTGAAGAACATAACTGTTATTCAAATGGGAACAATCACATTCAAAAATGATCAGATTAAAAGTCTGGAAAACAGACTTTAGAATGAGAAGGAGATTGTGTCTAGTTTTTCTAAGCCAAAATCTGTATTACCCTTAATTGATGAGTTTGTGTCTCAAAAGGGTAAGGCATGATTAGGGTTTAAGAGAACAACATGGGCTGCTAAGTCCAATAAGAAAGGCAAAGCACCAGTACAAAACTAAAGACCTGCTGCAAACAATACAGCTAAAGCTGTACCAAAACAAATGTATAATAAGTTTGAGTGCTGGTGCTGTGGCAAGATATGCCACTTTGCCTTAGACTGTTGGAACAATTCCAGTGTCAAGGAGAATAGCAGTCTGCCTATTAGAAGAGCTGCAGGCAGATTTGTTAAGTTTCAGACTAACTTGAACCAAGGACCCAAAAATCATTTGGGTTCTAAGGTTAAGTAATCTTTATTGTAGGTGAGTCCGAGTTGCCATGCCCCTATATGGTACTTGGACAGTGGATGTTCCAGACATATGACTGGAATAAGGGGATTGCTGAAGGACTACTCACCTATGCTGAATGGGCCTAAAGTAATGTTTGGTGGTTCAGAAAAAAGAATCATCAAAGGGTTTGGTAACATTTCTAACAACTTTATTACTATCACTCAAGTGACCTATGTGAAGGGTTTGAAACACAACCTAATTAGCATAAGTCAACTGAGTGATTTAGGATATGATATTTCATTTCTCAAGAATGGGTGTCATATTAAAAGGTCAAGTGATCAAAAGGTCATATTGATAGGATATAGAAAAAGAAATGTATACTGCCTAAATTTTGAGTGTGAGAATAGAAATTCTCCTATCTGTCTTGTAGCTGATGAGAAAGTCTCTCATTGTGTTAAATGGCACAAGAGGCTAGCCCATCTTATCTACAAGATAATTGGCCAATTCTTTAGTAAAGAGTTAGTGAGGAATGGTCCTCAAGTTAAGTGTTATAAGGATGGGATAAGCTCAACTTGTCAAAAAGGCAAGAAGACTAAATCCTCCTTCCATAGCATAGAAACCAAAGATTCAGTGAGGTGTTTATACCTCTTGCATATGGATCTATTTGGTCCTATACCAGTTCAGAGCCTAGGTAGGAAGGTTTACACTTTTGTGGTTGTAGACGACTATTCTAGATTCTCATGGGTATTCTTTCTGAGACAGAAATCTGAAACCCCAAAGGTCTTCTACAATTTTGTCAAACAAATTCAGAATGAATTAGATAGTTCAGTGGTCAAAATCAGAAGTGATCATGGAACTGAATTCCAATCTGAAAGTATAACAAGGCTATGTGAAGAGTTTGGGATTCTTCAGGAATTCTCCTCACCTAGAACACCTCAGCAAAATGACATTGCTGAGAGAAAGAATAGGACATTGATTGAGGCTGGAAGAACACTATTGAGTGATACTTCTCTCCTAGAATATTTCTGGGCTGAGGCAGTAAGCACTGCATGCCATGTGCTCAATAGGGCTTCGATCACCAAAAGCCACAAAAAGACACCCTATGAGGTTTTGAAAGGCAGAAAACCAAACTTATCCTATTTTAGGATCTTTGGTTGCAAATGCTATGTACTTAACAATGGAAAATCTCACCTAATAAAGTTTGCTGCCAAATCCCAAGATGAGATATTTGTTGGGTACAACAACAATAGTAAGGCCTATAGGGTCTACAACTTGGCTACTCAAGTTGTAGAAGAGTCAGTTCATGTCATCTTTGATGAAACTAGACTTATTAACAGTGAGTTGCCAAGTAGTTCTTGTAGCTCCACAGGTATTCAGCAGAAGATGGACCAGCTTACTATCAGAGAAGATCCAACAACAAAGCTGGATGAGGAAAATGGTAGTTGCTGTCCAGGGGGAGTACAAGACACTCAAGATGCTGAAGAAGACCATGAAGTGCAGCAAAATGAAGAGATTGGAGAAGGTCAAGCTACTGATAGATTAACTCCAGCAGTTAGACAGTTGAAGGATCATCCTGTACACCAGATCATTGGTGATCCAAGACAAGGAGTACAAACATGGAGCAGGAACTTGAACACAGTTCTTTGCTCTAGCTTCTTATCTCAAGTGGAACCCAAGAGATTTGAAGAAGCTGTTAAGGACCCACACTGGATTGATGCCATGCAGGAGGAACTAAATCAATTCAGAAGGAGCAAGGTCTGGGATTTGGTACCAAAACCAAAGGGCCATAATGTCATTGGGACAAAGTGGATTTATAGATACAAGCTTGATGAGAGTGAGATCATAGTGAAGAACAAGGCAAGATTAGTTGCCAAAGGATACAAACAGGAGGAGGGCATAGACTTTGATCAGACCTTTGCTCCAGTGGCTAGGTTGAAAGCTATCAGGCTATTCCTAGCCTATGCAGTATATCAAGGTTTCAAAGTGTTCCAGATGAATGTTAAGTCTGCATTCTTAAATGGAGACTTAAAAGAGGAGGTCTATGTAGAGCAACCCTCAGGTTTTGTTGATCCACTTAATCCTACTTATGTCTATAGACTTAGGAAAGCTTTGTATGGGTTGAAACAAGCCCCAAGGGCTTGGTATGAAACCCTGTCTACTTTCCTCATTGAGAATAAATTCTCAAGGGGGAAAATAGACAAGACTCTATTCCTTAGGGAATCCAAAGGAAAGATTATCATAGTCCAAATATATGTTGATGACATAATATTTGGTTCTACTAAAAGTAACCTTTGTAGAAAGTTTGCAAAACTTATGCAAGGGAAATTTGAAATGAGCAGTATGGGAGAACTTAAGTTCTTCTTGGGCCTCCAAGTAAGACAGACTGAAGATGTCTTGTCCATATCCCAGTCTAAGTTCACCCTGGAGTTAATTAAGAAGTATGGTATGAATTCATCCACTACCATGAGAACTCCAATGGGAACAAGTGTATCTCTTTGCAAAGATGATGCAGGGAAACCTGTAGATGAAACTTTGTATAGAGGAATAGTTGGCTCCCTCCTATATCTGACTGCTAGTAGACCAGATATCATGTATGCTACATGTGTCTGTGCTAGGTACCAATTCTGCCTTAAAGAATCTCATCTTACTGCTGTCAAAAGGATTTTGAGATATCTTAAGGGCACTCCTAATCTAGTCCTTTGGTATCCTAGGAATAGAGATTTTCTACTAATGGGCTATTCAGATGCAGACTTTGCAGGTTGCAAAGTAGATAGGAAAAGCACAACAGGCACCTGTCAATTTCTAGGAGAAAGACTGGTGTCATGGAGCTGTAAGAAGCAGACTAGTGTGGCAATTTCCACAGTTGAGTCTGAGTATGTTGCTGCAGGAAGCTGCTGTGCACAACTATTGTGGATACAACATCATTTAGAAGACTATGGTATTCAGGTAAGTAGAACTCCATTAATATGTGATTCTACTAGTGTTATTTCTGTTGCACACAATCCAGTTTCTCATAGTAGAACAAAGCATATAGAAATAAGGTACCATTTTCTTGGAGACCATGTACAGAAAAAGATATATCTTTAGAATTTGTTAGTACAGATTTACAATTGGCTGACATGTTTACTAAGCCTCTAGATGAAACTAAATTCAACAATTTCAAAATTGAATTTGGAATATTGAACATAACTTAGTTTAACAAAATTGGGTAAGTAAAATTGTGTCGACACAAGAAGTTGTCTGTGTCGACACATAGTAGTTGGTGTCGACATTCCAGGAAAATGGTGTCGACACATCTAGAAAATAAGTGTCGACACTCCAGGAAAGTGGTGTCGACACATCTAGAGAATAAGTGTTGACTCTTCAGAGAAGTTGTGTCGACATATCCAGAAGTTGTGCCGACACTAAATATCATCTTATGTCGAGACATTAGAAGTTTGTGTCGACACATTTCAACAGTGTCGACACATTAAGAGTATTTTGACGAGCCTTTTGACCTTCCTTATTTAGAAGGGTATAAATAGGTCAACAATATAGTCTGTCAACACTCTCTCCATGGTTTCGAGACCAAAACCTTATGTCGACAAATTCTCTCTTCTTAATCCAAGCTTTCACTCAACCCTAATGGCACCAAAGCAAGAAGACAATGTCAACGAAGGCTATGAGCTGGTACGCAACGTCTTTGATCATGCAGAACCCGAAATTAAAGCAGTAGTAACCCTAATTGCAGAAAATGGGTTGGAATTTTTGGTATCTGAACCAACAAAGATTTGAAAAAATGAAATACTAGAATTCTATAGCGCATCTACTTTAGACTCAACTGGACTTAAGATCAAATCTATAGTTCAGGGTACTAAAGTTAAACTAACCTTGAAGAGCTTGAGAAAAACACTTCAACTACCAAGAACTCAAGAAGAAGTAGAAGTTACCTCATCCAAGACAAGGGATGCACTTTAGTGGTGTGGATTGGATCCCACCATGAAGATTGGATCCTCAATGAACAGAAAAGGAATGAATCAGCAGGGAAAATTCCTTTCAGAAGTAGTTGGCAAGGTCATACTCTGCAAGCCAGGGGGCATGATAGGATATCAGCCTATATGTTCAGTCTGATGACCAGGATCACCTACAACCAAAATATAGATTGGTCAGTAGTAATTTTTGAAAAGATTAAGGAAAGTCTTAAGAAGCCAAATCTGGGTAGAATTATGAGTCTGTACTTGGCTAGAACAATTCCTAAGATAATGGAACAAACTGCTGGTTCAAAGATCAACCATATGAGTAGAATGGATATCAGGATAATATCCAGATGGGATAGGGTCCTAACTAAGGATATGCCTGATGAAGAGAGACAAGAGATTCCTGAAAAATCACAGGCACAAGATATTGTAGATAGTGCTCAGGTGCAGGGGGAGCCACACCTTGAGGAAGAGCCAACCCACCTGGACAGTGAAATGGCTACACAAACTATACTTGAGGTAATACATGAAGTTAATCAAACAAATTTCAATAATGAGGATGAAATACTAACTGAATCCTTGATTGATGTTGACCAGCCAACTCAACTAAACATTCAAGAACAAGATGTTATCATGGAGGCTACATCTACTGCTGCTAATGCTCTTGAGTTGGTAGTGCCTCAAGTCCCTACCCAACAAGAATTTACCCTTGAAGAGTTGTTCACTGATATAGAGCAAGCTAACATTGAGGAGGAGCAAGCTGAAATTGAGAGGGAGAAAACTGATTTTGAGGGGGAGCAAGCTAACCTTGAGGGGGAGCAAGTAGGAACTCAGGGGGAGAAAGCAAGAACTGAGGAGGAGCAAGGGACTCAGGGGGAGCTACAAAGGACTGAAAAGGAATTTCCTTCTAGTCCTAAGGAAAGAGTTGATATTGCAAGCACCTCTGCTTCTGATGATGGAGAAGCTTTAAGAGCTAAGAAAAGAAAGCTAATGGTATTCAAAAGAAGAAGCCAGAGCTATAAGAGGGCTTTACAAACTGCTCCACAATCTGTCCCAACTAATGATTATAGTTCCTTGTTGATCTCATTGCAAGTAAAGTTAGATGAACAAAGGATTTCCATGGAGAAATATATGGATGAGACCCATAAAGATCTGCAACTCTCCTTGGCTCGGGATATAAAATTAATAAGATTTGAAGTAAATCAACACAAGAAGGAAATGACAGATTATTTTCACAAAAGGGGCAATGCTGTGGTTTTCCTGGCAACACATCAAGAAAAGATGAGGACTCAAGTTGATGATATGGCTGTTAAACAAGGCTATGTTCTAGAGAATCAACTTAAAATGAATGATAATCTGACAGAATCACATAATGTGATTGTTACAGAAATGAAGAATATTGCTACTGCCCAGATTGAAGCAAGGGCTGCAACCAAGGCAGATTTTTATAAGCAATTCAAGGAAGGCCTAGCTGCTATACAAACAGCTATTGAGCAATCTCAAAAGACCATTTCTGCACAGCTACATAAGTTAAAGTCCTTCTATAAATATGGTGTTAATTTTCTTGATGAACAAATCAGATTTCAGAAAGATGACCTCAAGTATCATGTTGCAAGAGAAGTCATAAAGGGGGAGAGAGTGTTAGTCAAAGCTGACTCAGATCATGCTAAATGGATATCTAATAGCATCAGAGCCACACTTGGATATCCACCCCTCTGTGATGATGATAATGTGGCTGAGTCAGGTATACACCCTGCTTATTTTTGAGGTGACCAACCTGAAGTTGCACAAGTCATTTATCCTCCAGCAGATTTTGAAATGATTCACCAAGAAGTACAGTCAATGTACAGCCCTCCAGAGGGTGCTCAAAATATTATCCTTGAGAAAGTAGATATGCCAGTGCCAGAGGCAGTTTTGAACAAAGAGAAAGAAGCTCTATTGTCTAAGAAAAGATTCAGAGAATAGGCAGAGTTGAAGCCTGATTTTCAGCAGTGGAGTCCAACATCCAGGAACATTATACTGACTGCTTGGAAAGCTGTAAAGGATAAGACCCATGATAGGGGCAAATGGTACTCTGAGCAAGAATGGCTAAAGTATGAAGCCATGCAAGAAGCCATTGTTCAATATAGAAGAAAGGCTAAAGCTGGGAAGTTACCTTCTAATGCTCAGGAGCCTAACAAATATTTCCCAAAGCCCTTTCACTACTTTGAAAGGCAAAGAATAAGGGCTGAAGAGCAAAAGAAGAAAGATCTAAAGGGCAAGAAGCCAGCTGATGATACTGATATTCCAGTACAAGCAAAAATCCAATCAGGCAAAGGCATAGTTATCAAGGAGCCAGATCAGCTTTAGATTAGATTTACCTGATTTTACAACTTTGTAATCTTTAGTGTTGAAATCTATGTACACTTTTGATTAGAAACTTTTGAAAGTTGAAACAAAACAATAATTAATGCTCATTCTGGTTGCATTATTATTTTGTGATGACTTATTATATATGTTTTGTTTTAGAAGTTACCCTGTCATATAATGTTGTTATACATCATAATGTGTATTTGTTATGAATGGGGTATATCATTGACTAAGGGTTATGAATTCTCCAAATATGGGGAGATTGTTGGGTACATTGGAAAATGAGTACCAGATTTGAAGAGGCCTCACCTTACTCAATGATATGCATCAAGGTGTGTTTGATATTGTTTTGAGTTTATATGTGCAGGTTAAGTAAATACAAGAATGCAGAAAAAATTTCTAAGTCCATGTGTCGACAACAGGAGAAGCTGTGTCAACACTTATAAAGGCTTGTGTTGACACTGGAGAAAAGCTGTGTCGACACTTGGAGTTAATTGTGTCGACACTTGGAGAGGCTGTGTCGACACTAGAAGTAACTGTGTCGACACCAAGAGGCAGTATCGACACACAGAGAAGCTTAGTCGACATCAACTGTGTCGACACCAAGAGGCATTGTCGACACACAGAGAAGCTTAGTCGACATCAACTGTGTCGACACAAAGAGGCAGTGTCGACACACAGAAGACTTTGTCGACATCAACTGTGTCGATACACAGGACTTGTGTCGACACACAACAGTGTTTCAACTAAGTTAAAGAGAAGAAGTGATTGTGTCGACACACAGAATTAGTGTCGACACATTCTACAGAAGCTGTGTCGAGAAGCAGTATCAACAACGAAGGAGATGTGTCGACACCACCAAGGCTTGTGTCGACACTTAGTCCACTTGTGTCGACACTTAGTCCACTTGTGTCGACACATGAAGAAGTTCAGTCTCGACATTTTGCTGACAGAGACAAGTTTCAAGAGGTGACTGGATGACTTGGCAGCTGCCATTACCAACCGGTCTACTGCAACTGTCAGAGCTGTCAGAAGTTTGTTAGAAACCGGATCAGCCGGTTACCATGGACAAAGTCTATATAAAGGCATTCTCCTTCAACTGAGAGAACGATTTTGGTACAACTGAACTAGATACAGAATTAAGAATATCTAAGAAGAAGTTGGAGAGAGAGAGCTCCATCTATTGAAGAGAAGGAAGGGGCTTATATTAACAAGTCCCTAAAGTATAGTTGCTGAACCAGGCTGCCAAGAAGGATTCAGATTGAGATCTGAATATCAAGAAAGAAGCTGATTGAAGATCAACTTCACAGGAGTTCAACCCTACTGAGTTCAGATTCAAGAAGCTTTGAAGAAAGCTAAGAGCGGCTGTTCTCTACCATCAGATTATTCCAAGAACTGATCAAGAAGCCATCCATCCTTTCTCTCTCTACCAGGGTGGTGGTAAAATACTTTGTTAAATCTATTTTCTGTAGGATCTATTTTAAATCTGAGTTGAAAGCCTGAGTTATAAAGGCTGAGTTGTAGGAGATTTAGATCTCTGAGTGGTAGGCCTTGTTAAAGGCTGAGCTAGGCTGTGAGCCTGAGTTGTAGGAGATTGTTATCTCTGAGTTGTAGGCCTTGTTGAAGGCTGAGGTAGGGCAGATTGCCTGAGATGTAGGAGTGTGGACTCACTCTGAGTTATAGGAGCCTTGTTTGGGTTCTGAACTGTAAGATCTGCGGATCTGAGGTGAAGATAAGAAGTTAGGTCGAATCTAGCACACTGCTAGATAGACGAAGAGGGAAAGTGGATGTACCCAGACCTTGGGGAACCACTATAAAAACTGTGTGCAATCTGTGATTGTGTGATTCTGTGATTTCTATGCTGTGTTTGCTGTAGATTAGCAATTTCTGATTAATTAACAGAACACATATTTTGCCTTAAAAGAAAAAGGAATTACACCTATTCACCCCCCTCTAGGTGGTTAAACACTAATTCTTTCAGTTGCCTCAGGTGGGATGACTTGGAGATGATAGATATCTTCCACTGTTTAGAGTTGAGAGAGAGATTTGATATGATGTATTTTGCATAAGCCCTTATTTCTCTCCATTTTATTTTTGTACTCATTTGGACTAATATTTTCCTTTCATATATTATACATATGTGCTGTGACTGTGGACTAGTTGTGGTTTTCTTTTACTGCTATACTTCTTTTCTCATATTGGCCTACAGGTTTATGATCGTACTAGCAGGCAGAATCGGCGTGTTGCGGTGTCGACTAACCCGTGCGTTAGTGTTACCGTAAGACGACGGTTGTGGGCATAAGGCCCGGTAGCCTCCTTGGTAAGGGGGAGGGGGGTCTTACAAACTGGTATCACTTGACCAAATGATCATATCAGAAAGAAGTACACAACACTGGACCACCCTGCACGAGCATTAGTTTGCGGACAAACTATGCAGTAGAAGCAGTGGTGTGCCCATGTGTAAAAAGTCACATAAAATAGTCCATTAAGTACAATGTGTTAGGCCAGTTTTGTTTTAACCTTACCTTTATGCAACCTCCACAGGTCGCCGCGCCGCAAAATGTGGCTCCTCCCCCTCCAGCTGCCACTCCATTTCTATAGACGGAGATGGGGCAAACTTTGACGGCGATCCTGGATGCCTTCAAAGCCCAACAAGTCCCGGCCATGCAGCCAAATTCGGGGTCAAGCTGGCTAAGTGGCTTCAAGAGCCTGTCCCCACCGATGTACCGTAGGACAGAGGATACTGTAAAGACGGAGGAATGGCTGGAGTCCATACACGAGATTTTGGGAGGCATCAGCTGCCCAGTCGGCTAGACAGTTCCTCTAGCCACCTATGCACTAGAAGCTCGTGCGAAGAGATGCTGGAAGTTAGTGCGGGAGTCTACATATGCGGACTGGGAGCTGTCAGACATATCTTGGGAGGAGTTCGACGATATATATTTGGATCACTTTGTATCTACTACAGACAGAGATGCTTTGGAGGAGAGGTTTCTGAACCTCAGGCAGGGGAGTAGATCGGTGATTGAGTACCAGAGGGAGTTCTCCCACCTTGCCAGGTTCGCAGGGATACAGGACACAGACGATAGGAGGTATGCCAAGAGGTTCTACCGGGGCCTCAGGGATGATTTGAGGCAGGTTTTGTTGTTCATTTCTCACAGCACGTCTAATAAGATTATCGAGATGACAAAGAAGCTGGAGGCCAACCAGCTGATGGTGCAAGGCAGAGGGAAGAGACCGTACGATGGGTCAAAATTAGGATAGAGCAGCAGGTGCTCTCAGAGAGGCAAGACTATTGGATACAAGAGGGGTGGGGGACGTCGTCGTCCCAACTTCAGGCAGGAGCAGGGGCCTCCTCCAGCATTAGCTACCCCACCTCTACAGATGCATGCTCCAAGGATGCAGGATGACCATGGACATCAGCCAGTAGTTTGTTACGGATGCCGCCAACCCCGGCGCATTAGATCAGAGTGTCCACATCGATTCCATCCACCTCCTCCTCCTCCACCTCCAATGGCCCCAGTACAACATGGTCGAGGCCGAGGCCGAGGACGAGGTTTAGGCCGAGGCTAGGGATATCACGACAAAGGACGCAACCAGGAGCAGATGTACGCTTTGGACCTCACGGAGCAGAGGAACCCCGAGGAGGTGATTACAGGTACTTAAATTATTGTAATTTAGAAATTTCAACATTAGTATTGCCTTGTAAACCATAGAAATAACATCCATTATACCTCAAATAAATCTCAGGCATAGTTATGATCAGCAGCAAGCCCGCACATACCCTCTTCGACACGGGTGCTTCCCACTCATTCGTGTCAGACACTTTCATTGAAGGACTAGAGGGTGTGGAGAGATTCCCTGGCACAGAGATGAGGGTGCGTCTTCCTGATGGCTCGGAGTTACGGAGCACGAATAGCTGCAACATGGAGGCTACGATAGGAGGCAAGACATTCGAAGCTCCGGCGGCGATCTTGAGATTGCTGGACTTTGATTTGATTTTGGGCATGACCTGGCTTCATTGGAACTATGCCCAGATCGACTGCCCCTCTAAGAGGATAACGCTCAGTCATGGAGACTCCTACATTATTATTGAAGGTATCCGACCTATCCCCTATCTATCATTATCTTTTGTACAGGCTGTCAAGGCCTATGAGCAGGGGGAATAGGTGTACCTCATTTGCTTCGAGATGGTGACAGCGGAGAGTTCTATAGCTGACATCCCGGTGGTTCGGGATTTATCCGATGTATTCCCGGAGAAATTTCCTGGACTACCACCAGCTCGGGACTTGGATTTCAGGATTTAGTTGGTACCGGGGGCGAGGCCAGTGTCCCGGCACCTTACAGGATGGCTCCCAGAGAGTTAGTAGGATTCAGGACTCAGCTTCAGGAGCTTGTGGACTCAGGATTTTTGCGGCCGAGTTCGTCGCCGTGGGGAGCACCAGTTCTCTTTGTGAAGAAGAAAGACAGATCATTGCGGCTGTGCATAGATTACAGGGAGCTGAACTGGTTGACGATCTGTAATACCTATCCACTGCCTCAGATAGACGAGTTATTTGATCAGCTTCAGGGGGCCTTCTGGTTTTCTAAGCTAGATTTGAGATCTGATTACTATCAGCTGCGCATCCGAGAGGAAGACATCCCAAAGATGGCTTTTGGCTCATGTTATGGGTTATACGAGTTCACGGTGATGCCTTTTGGGCTCACGAATTCCCCTGCCACATTCATGAGTCTAATGAACCGTGTATTCGAGCCATTCTTGGACCGCTTCGTGATTGAATTCATCGACGATATTTTGTTCTATTCCCGGACTCAGGAGGAGCATACAGAGCATTTGACACAGGTTTTGCAGAGGCTGAGGGAGTCCCAGATGTATGCAAAGTTTTCAAAGTGCCAGTTCTGGCTACAAGAGGTGGCCTTCTTGGGGAATACGATCAGTGGAGCTGGATTGGCCGTGGATCTAGGCAAGATAGAGACAGTGAGGGATTGGCCACGGCCGAAGACAGCGTCTGACATTCGCAGTTTCTTGAGATTAGTAGGTTACTATCGTAAGTTCGTGGAGGGGTTCTTGAGGATAACACTCCCCCTCACGACCTTGACGAGGAAGGATGCAGAGTTTACATGGACAGAGCAGTGCGAGATGGCGTTTCAGGAGTTGAAGGACCGACTTACCTCATCCCCTATCCTTGCACTCCCATCTGGGAGTGAGGGTTTTCAGATTTACACGAATGCCTCATACGAAGGGATGGGTGTTGTACTGATGCAGCACGGACATGTTATCGCTTATGCTTCGAGACATTTGAAGAAGCACGAGCATAACTATCTGGTATACGATTTGGAGCTCGGGGCTGTTGTATTTGCACTAAAGATATAGCGGCATTATCTGTATGGGATTCATTCTGATATTTTCTTAGATCACAAGAATCTCAAGTACATCGATACACAGAAGGACCTAAACCTGCGATAGAGGAGATGGTTAGAGTTTCTCTGTGACTATGATTACCAGATTCACTACCACCCGGGGAAGGCAAACACAGTAGCAGATGCATTGAGCAGGAGGGCCGACACCTCTGGACCGGAGCCTCGGATGATGGCTATGGAGCTAATACAGGTGATGGACGACATGCATATTACTATGGTTTCTGAGGCCGAACCAGTAGGATATCGAGAGTACCTGAGCTCTTTGATCAGTGATTATGACATTCCGGAGCGCATTATGGCGCATCAGAGGCTAGATGCTACATTGGAGCTGATTTTCAGTGCCCTGGAAAGGGGCAAGGTAGAGGATTACATGCTGCAGGATGATCTCCTTCACATCCGTGGACGCATTTATATACCAGCAGGGAGCGGTATCCGGGATGATATACTTAGAGAGGCACATTGCTCCAGATATTCAGTGCATCCCGGCATCACCAAGATGTGGGCAGATTTACAGAGAACTATGTATTGGCCTGGGATGAAGAGGGAGATCACCCACTTTGTGACACATTGTGAGACGTGCCAGCGCATTAAGGCGGAATGGAAGAGCCTGGGAGGTTTATTACAGCCATTGCCAGTCCCAAAGTGGAAGTTCGAGGACATTGCTATGGACTTTGTGCACGGACTACATCGCTCCCACTCTGGGCATGATTCCATCTGGGTCATAGTAGACAGACTGACCAAGGTGGCGCTCTTTATCCCAGTCAGAAAGGATGCTCCAGTTGCAGTTTTGGTGAGATTATTCTTGTAGCAGTTTGTCAGATACCATAGCATCCCCAGGACAATTAATTCGGACCGTGATGGTCGGTTCACTTCGAGCGAGTGGAGGGTTGTGCATGCTTACTTGGGCTCTCGGCTTACTTTTAGTACTGCCTCCCACCCGCAGACCGACGGGCAGACCAAGCGGACCATCCAGACCATGGAGGATCTACTGCGCCTATGCATATTGGATACGAGGAAGCCTTGGGAGAGTCTGCTACCATTGATCGAGTTCTCCTATAATAACAGCCACCAGGCTAGCATTAGGATGGCTCCATATGAGGCACTTTATGGGAGGAAGTGCCGGACACCGCTATCATGGGTTCAGGATGTGGATACCAAGGCTCTTGGTTCTGATTATGTGAAGGATATAGAGGCTCAGGTTCATTTGATCACGGATCGGCTACTAGAGGCCTAGAGCAGACAAGCGAAGTATTATGATGCTCGACACCGGAAGGTGGAGTTCTAGGTTGGAGACAGAGTTTTCTTGAAGATACATCCAGTACACGGTGTCTCTCGGGTGCGGAGGCACAAGAAGCTCAGTCCTCGATACATGGGGCCATACTTAATCCTGGAGCGGATCGACCCCTTAGCTTACCGACTGCAGCTGCCACCGGAGTTGGGTACCCTACACGACATCTTCCATGTCTCTTCCTTGCGAAGAGCTCTCCTATAGCCGGAGCAGCATGTTACTACTACAGCCGGTCCGATAGCGCCAGATAGATCCGTCAGACTGGAGCCGATTCAGATTGATGATACAGACGTCCGTGTGTTGCGGAAGAAGAAGGTACCTCTCGTGAAGGTGTTGTGGTCCAATCATGGACAGGAGCACACCTGGGAGCCGAGGGATCTAATGTTGGAACGACACCCGGAGCTGTTCACTTCAGGTATACTTTAGTTTATACATTTAAAATTTCTTATAATTCTTGCAAGTAGAACCCCGTAGACCCGAACTTGAATTTCGGGGACGAAATTATTTTCTTATTTATTGGGATTTGTAACATCCCATGTTATTTCTAGACCCCCTCAACTTAGATTGGGTTAGGCATGAGGTGGGTGATAGGGAATTTAGCTAGATTTGACCCCAGATAGTGGGTTGTAGCCATGTGGGGCCCACTAAGAGGCCAAAGTCAAACTAGATCAAACTAGCCTAAATAGGAACCCTAGCCACACCATGACCCCACCACATTGCCCTAACCCTAAAATAATCTAAGTGGACCCTAGGGCATGTCATTAGGTCAACCCTTTGACCATAGTTGACCAAAGTCAACCATGACCCTAATTTGGTCTAACCTATACCTATAGGCCCAATTAGCCAAGTAGGGCACCATATTGACCCAACCCAAGTTGGGTGGTGCATTAGACCCATGACCATCAAGTGGGGTCAGCCCACTCATCATGATTGACCAAGTCAACCCAAGTCAACCTAATTAACCTAAAGAAGAAAATGAGGGCTAAGCCCACTCCCCTTGGGCAAAGCCCACCAAACCTGAACCATGGCCAGCCCAAGTGGTCAATGACCACCCTTACCATCCGGTTTTGAATAGAGGGACACATGCATGAGGGTAAAATGGGAATTTTAGGAGAGAGAAGAGGTGTGAGAGAGGAAAAGAAGAAGAGGCCACTTGGCCTTGGCTCCATCAGCCCAAAATTATGCTGGCTGACCTCCTCAGAGAATTTCTAGAGAATTTGGCAGCATGGGGGCCACTTGGCACAGAGGGTGAAACCTCCAAATCCCCAAACCGAGCTCACCTTGGTTGTATCTCCCTATAAAGCCACTCCCAACTCAAATCGACCACACCATCACCTTCAGAGGGTAGAATCGAGTGGAGAATGAGTCCTGGAGAGAAGCTTTTGGTGGAGAACCAAGGATTTGAGCAGGAGATCGTCGGAGCAGCTGATCCATGGCCAATCTCCGCCAACCTCGCCGCCGTGCCGCCATTCAGGTCCGTTTCGCCTCCCCTCTACTCGTGCTAGATTTCTAGATCTTTAGGGAGAGACATCGGGCTCAATTGAGCCCGATATCATGAGACAAAAATGATAAATTTCCGAGTTTTATTTCTTGCTCGGGTTCACCGGAGGAGCCAATTCCGGCGGCCTCATCGCCGGAAACCGCTAGCCGCCACCTCAGTGAAGGTGGTGGCGACATTCGCCGGTGGTGGTGGTGGCTCAGCTGGCCGGAAATAGCCGGGCAAGGTGGCCAGCCAGAATCGATCTCAGCCATTGGCTGATTGGGGACGATGATCGGATCCCATTAATCTTGCTTTAAGATTCGTGCATATCGGTTATAATAAATCAAACAAAAACTATAGTATTTTATATAAATCTGTCACACTTATTCAGTAACATTGCATGGTTAGTTGAGGCCTCTTAGAGGCATTTACAGGTCTTGCTCCTTAAATGCAATTTGTAGCTTAACCTCTTAACTTTAATGCCACAATAATCATGTAATTTGGAGCAGTATACAACCCTGTAGGTTAGTTTTCCTAGGACTGGTCCTAGGCAAGGGCAGAACTTCAATTTGATGCCCAAGACAAACAGTAATCCACATGACCCCAAATTTTTGGTGCATGCATGTTTATGGCATATTTAGCCTCTGCCAAAAATTGATAATTTTTGGAAAAATTATTTCTATAGTTTTATTCATAATACACAAATTTAAATAAATGAAATATTTGGAGTGTTATGGCTCCAAATAGCTCCAAATTTTGGTGGCATGTCCTTGGGGACTATTCATGTTCATGGTAAAAATTTCAGCACATTTTGGACCAATGCATGTTGGGTAAACTCACTTGCATGTGTTGATTATATATAGGCTTGGGGTGCAAATAGCCAATTTTGAAATATTGTGTATTAAGCTTAATTGGAACATTCAAAAATCATGATATTGATTTCAGAGGCTCATTATGGTGACTTATACCCCACATTGTAATAATGGGATTTTTGGAATCAAAAATCCCATTATTTGAAATTTTTGGAATAATAGAACTTATTGAAAAATAAATATAAAAATAGGTCATCATTGAGATAAAATCCCCAATTTTTTCCAAGGTCAATATTATGTTAGATTTAACTCCTGAAAATTTTTATGTCTCTGATTGAAAAACTTTGATAGGAGTTATGTGGAAATTACATTTTACCCTCATTTTACATAATTAGCAAATTGGTGAAAATTCTTACTAGAAAATTTTGGAAAATTTTTTGGTGATATATCTTAGTATTAATAACCTTGTATAATCTTTTCAGCATTTTTGGATTAATCAATAATTTTAAAATCTTATAATGGCATTTTGGTAAATTATTAAGAATTGAAATTTGTAGGCCATTACATTGTGGAGGTTGATGAAACTCTGTCATTAGCCTTAAATTCATGATAGTTATGCTCTGTAAATTTCCTAGAATTTTTAGTGATGTACACCTTATACTTCATTTGGAAAATGACAATTGTGTGAATTTTGTATAAATTAAGGAATAAATAAAAATAATTAAAGGAAAATTATAAATTTTGGTAGACAGTAATATTTTACCAAGATATAACTTAGGCAAAATTCCTTAGGTCAGTGGATTATAAATTGTCATACTTCATGTATTAAATGACCTAGGGGATTAATTTAATGATTTAATTAGAAGCCTTAATGACTTAGGAAAATTATGAAAATCAATAGACTCACTTCATTAGTCCATACCATCCTAGGATAAATACTTAGGGGCAGGTGGTCCAAGGAATTGGAAGTTCCATTTCGGGGTGGTATTAGGTCATGAGTTGCGCATAGTGTAAGTAGGTCATGTTATAAGGACCAGCGGGGGATAGATCAATAAATGAGCTAGAGACTTCAATTAGAATATGACCCTAGTGGGTAGAGTTGTCTTAGCGGTGAGAGTAAAGTGCAAGCCCTTGGATAGCAACTGGAGTGGAGGCCGGCGGAAGATCGTCGCCCTTCTAAGAACACCTTAAGTCATTAGGATCACTCAAGAGTAATAATGAGAGCTGAGGGTGAATTTTGGGTAGTCATAAACTAAAGTAAATATCCTTGAGAAAGGGAGCTTTGGGCGTAATCCCATCGTACTTCCTAGCGCCCCCGAGAGCTCTTCACCGGGTATATCCCGGGCAGTCCTGGGATTAACCTTAAATCACTAATTATAATAATCTGTAGACAAGAGTAGTCTAATAGGTTAGGACATTTTGGTTCATTCTCACCCGTGAGGGTTTGAGGGATTTGGAATAAAGGCACAATTGTGCGTTCTCACCCGTGTAGGGTTGGAGGGATTGTGATAAATGCTCACCCGTGTAGGGTTTGAGGGATTCAGGATAGGTTGGTCCTGCGAGCTGAAGGCTCGTGATGAAATACTTGCATGTGCATAAATTTAGTGGCGGGGCATGCGGTATGTAACACCCTAAAATTTGAGAGAAGGTCGATTTGCGTTTATGGCCAATTTTTGGTTTCTGGCAGGGGGCACACGGCCTGGGACACGGGAGTGTCCCAGGGCGTGTCAGGCACCAGTCGACGTTTTGGTCGTGAGGTCGACGATTTTGGAGTCGACGATCATCGAGCAGAGAACACATCCTGAGACACGGGCGTGTCTCAGGGCGTGTCGGGGCCGTATCGACGATCGGCCCGGGGAGTCGACGATTTTCGCTCGACGATGTGTAGAGAGAAGGCATACGGCCTAGGACACGGGCGTGTCCAAGGCCCTGTGGGTCGGTCGACGAACTTCAGTCGACGATGTTCACTCGACGAGTGTCGAGTGTCGAGACAGGGGCATACGGCTTGTGACAAGGGCGTGTCACAGGGCGTGTCCCGCTTGTTCGACGATCTTCGCTCGACGAAACGTCGAGGCAGTGAACACGGCCTGGAGCCCAGGCGTGTTGAGGTAGACACGGGCAAGGACACGGGCGTGTCCAGTACCCGTATAGTTCTCGGGTTGTTTTCGGGGCTGTGTCGATGGAGGCACGCGGCCGACCACACGACCGTGTCAGTTGGGACTCGGGCATGTCAGGGAGAACACGGGCGTGGCGGATGCTCGTGTGTTGTTCCAGGCACGTCGATCTGTGACGGCGAATGAGGCACACAGCCCTGGACACGGGCGTGTTCCAGGCCATGTTCGGCCCAGGTGTTTTAGTTTTCAGGCGGATCGTGGTCATTATTTCCCTGATTTTAGGATCTGATGGTTCAGGACTGTTTTTGGGGAGTTAAGTCCGAGAATAGGGTTGGAAACCCTCATTCTTCTCCAAGCTTTCTCTTACTAACATTCTGGAGAGAAGGGAGAGAAAGGAAGAAGGAGAAGGAGGGTTTGGGCTGTAGGAGAGGCTTCGGTGCTCCAAATCGCGAGCCGAGTACAGATCCGTGGAGGCTAGACCGTTGCGAAGGTTTTCATCCGGCTATTTTGCCATGTCAAGGAAGAGGAGTCGGAAGGTAACGACACTTCTCCTCTCGGTTTTAGGATGCATGTCTTAGCATCATTTGCTTTTCTAGTTTTGGGCACCAAACACTCAAATGAGAGGGGTTTTGGGTCGCCAAGGTTCAAGAGGAACCTCCGAGTCGATTGAGTCTGTCCCCGACATGATTTGCATTAGAGATCCGCTTCGTTAGTGGATTAGGCATGGTGGGTGAAGCCGTAGTCGCGACCGTTAGTCCTACTCTCTGATGTTGCATACGAACTTTAAGGATTCGTAGAGATTCCGTTGCGGCAAGATGCCATTTGTGATGTGGTGATGTTTCCCCCTTTTTCTCGAGTGAGTACGTGTAGTCGGAACCGGACAAGGTTAGCTCCTCAATGGCGGTAGATGGTTTCCTTGGTGGACAAGGTTAGCTCCGCATGAGTTGTAGATGGTTTCCTTGATGCGCGGGAACACTATAGTACAAATGAGGGACTAGGGTGGAATTGTCTTGGTTTGTGATGTGCCAAGGCGTGGCTATGTCTCCGTGGTCGGCTGGCTATCCCGTGACGTTCACGTCACGTGTGGAGAGTGTCCGGGCGAGACTAGTCCCCTTCTGTGAGACTAACGAGAATGCCAAGCATGGGGACAAGCCCGGGCAATGAGGCCATGAGCGGGTGGGGTCCGACAAGGCTTCTTAGAATCGGTCAGTTTGTGTTTGTTGGAATCCTGACATGAGACATCAGAGCTTGTAGGCAAGCCCGGGTCTAAGACCTTGAGCGGGTGGGGCCTTCGTAAGAGTTCCGTGTGGCGGCTTGTGTGCCGTTGGGGGGGATTGTATTATCCCTTTTGTTTGAGGCTTTATGCCAATGGGGAAACGATGAGTACCCATGTGATGTGATGATGTGCTAGATGCATATGAGATAGGGTGCCTTGGGTGAAGCCCGGGTTGTTGCATTCATGTTGCATAAGTAGGCCCCTTTTTATTATATGCTCAACCGGAAGAGAACATGTATGATGTGTGTAACATCCAAGCCTGTCTCTTTAGTTGCTTTTCTTCCTTATGAATATTGTATACGAAGTGCTAACTTGCAGGTTGGAGGAGTACCCCGGGGTCCATTAGGGGCGGCCGGGAGGAGATGTGTTTGTTATACAGTTTGAGGTCAGCCTTTGCTGACCCACGTTACTAATAAATTTTACAGGGCAAGGATCGCACACAGGAGCTAGCTCGCCGACCGGAAGTGTTTTTTCTCTTTTGTATCTCTACTTATATGATGATGTATGTTTGAGACTCATGTTGTCCGGCTTGCATGCCGAGGTAGACTAGGAGTGCTATGCACTTTCTTGACTGTTGTATTATGTCAGTTTGGACACTTGTTGTAAGGCCATAAGGTCATTGTTATTACTCTTCTTGTAGTGGATAACTTCTTGTCTTGCTTGTGTTTCCGTTGTGTTGTGCAAAGAGTTTTTGAGTGTTGGTAGTTATATCATCTTATAATACTAAAGCTGTGTCGTCTGTATGTTGTGGGGCCCCGGCCGGACCCATATTATACGGTCATTACAGGGGAGGTGTTACAATTTGGTATCAGAGCGAGGTTATATTCAAGGTCAATGCGTAGAGAAGTTATCCATATAAGAGTAACGCGGGACCATGAGTGTCCTTATGTTTCAGTCTTGAGTTTAGAGACTGATTCCTTGTTTCTTGTTTTCTTGAAAAGTGCAAGCAACGAGGCGGGTACGTCGAGAGAAAGAGAAGAACTCGCGGCGAGTAGTGCCACTGCTCCAGGTATTTTGGGCACGGGTGTAAACCCGACCAACTTCTGCCGCATGCTTGCAGAAGCGATGGTGGCGGCCCAAGCTGCAGCGACAGCTCAAGTAGTAACCCCTACTACACCGGACCTGGCGACGGCCTTGCCAGGAGGAGAAGCCAGGCGAGTGGAGCCTTTGGCGGAAAGGGTGGTTGTCGGACATGGAGACCGACACATGAAGTATTTCCTGAACTTCCATCCCCCGTCATTCAAGGGAGTTGGTACGCCAACGGATGTGGAGGACTGGTGGGTTCGAATTCAAGAGCTTTTGAGGGTGACAGAGACGCCAGAAGAAAAGAAAGCTGAGTATGCGACGTTTATGTTGGAAGGAAACTCTAAGTTGTGGTGGGTGAGCCATAGAGGCCGCCAGTTCCCTGGACGTACCCCGTCGATGGAGGAATTTGGGGATGCGTTTTTTAAGAGGTATATCCCAGTTTCTACACGGTTGGCCCTTCAGAGGCAGTTTCTGCACTTAATGCAGCGAGACAAGACGGTGGACGAGTATGTGCAGGAGTTCACCAGTTTGGGTCATTACGCGGGAACGACGATGGCAGATGATGTAGAGAGGGATAATCTCTTCTATCAGGGGCTGAGGGAGAATCTGAGGCAGCCCCACATTTCCATGAAGAGAGCTGGTTTCAATGAATTAGTTGAGGCTGCCAGGATTTTGGAAAGTGATCTGGAGCGAACCCAATGTCGTAAGGGTTTCACTCCCAAGCAAGGGGAATGGAAGCCTCCCTAATCTCAGGGAAAATCTGAAGGGAGTAGGTGGAGGAAGAAGGCTCACACTTCCAGATCCGGTGGAAAGAGTAAGTGGACGCCTGGAGGTTCTCACTCTAGGGGACCGCCGATGTGATACAACTGCGGTAAGGTGGGGCACATAGCTCTTGTTTTCCCCCAAGGAGGAGCGGGGCAAGAGGCAAGGCAGGAGCAGACTGTGCACTCCGGCCCCAGTGCTGCGGAGAAAGGGAAGATGGCGGAGTCGAGCGCTTCTCGGTTCCAACTGGTGCAACCAAGGGCCTACAACCTTGGACAGCAGGAAGCGATCCACCAAACCGATGTGGTGACAGGTATGAAGAAAATTTAAGTTTAAATTGTGCATTTCATACCTTTAGACTTTTATGTGTGATGTCTATGTTGTAGGCTTCGTTTTAGTTTCCGGGTACCCCGCTAGGGTATTGTTTGATACGGGAGCATCACACTCCTTTCTTGCGGAGAGCTTTATCCGGAGAATAGGAGTTGATTCTTTCTCGGCGGACGCAGAGTTGAAAGTGCGCATGCCCAATGAGTCATCCATGACCACCGGGGCCAAAGGGCGCATCTGTTGGGAGCTGGACGGAGTTGACTTCGTTTTGGTAGCAGCGATTTTGCCATTGGTTGAGTTCGATGTCATTTTGGGCATGGACTGGCTTGCAGAGCAGCGCGCCAGTATTGACTGCCTATCTAAGGTAGTGACCCTAAGGAGCAAAGGGCAGGCAGAAGTCAAATTTGAGGGCCTTTGTTGAGTGGCCTGTTCCCTGATTTCGGCCATGCAATTGATGCGGGCGGTTAACCAGGGTGGTGTAGCGCTGGTAGCGTTATTGGAGGTTCGTCTCTCCCAGTTGTCCATTGAGGAAGTGCCCGTAGTGGCAGAATTCAAGGATGTGTTTCCGGATGAACTTCCTGGAGAGCCTCCTCGGCGGGAGATCGACTTCTCGATCGAGTTAGTGCCGGAGGCTAGGCCGGTATCACGTCCTCCGTTTAGGATGGAACCAAAGGAGTTGGCTGAACTCAAAGTACAGTTACAGGAACTGTTGGAGCAAGGGTATATCAGACCCAATTCTTCGCCGTGGAGTGCGCCGATGTTGTTTGTAAAGAAGAAAGACGGTAGTATGCGGCTGTGCATAGACTACCGAGAGCTGAATAAACTGACCATCAAGAATAAGTATCCGATTCCTCGGATAGACAACTTGTTCGACCAGCTGGTGGGGTCGGTGGTGTACTCAAAATTGGACTTGAAGTCAGGCTATTATCAGTTGCGAATTCGGGACGAGGACATCCCCAAGAATGCCTTTGGTACAAGGTATGGACACTTTGAGTTTACGATGATGCCGTTCGGGCTGACGAACGCGCCATCTGTGTTCATGGATCTGATGAATCTGGTATTTCGGGTATACTTGGATTCTTTTGTGGTTGTTTTCATTGACGACATCTTGGTGTATTCCAAATCAGAAGTGGAGCATGAGACCCACTTGAGAGTGGTCTTGCAGGTGTTGAGAGAGAATCAGCTGTATTCAAAGTTCTCCAAGTGCGAGTTCTGGTTAGAGAAGGTGGCATTTTTGGGCCACGTGATTAGTGGGGATGGGGTGGCAGTGGATCCAACAAAAGTGGAAGCGATTAGAGATTGGCCGGTTTTGAGGACCGTGGTGGAAGTCCGAAGTTTTCTTGGACTAGCCGGGTACTACAGGAGGTTTGTGGAGAATTTTTCGCGGATAGCTCTACACCTCACCTCACTCACTCGTAAAGATCATAAGTTTGTGTGGACTCAAGAGTGCAGTCAAGCATTTGAGACACTGAAGGAGAGACTAATGATGGCTCCAATCCTAAGTCTACCGCAAGGGACCGAGGGATTTTAGATCTTCAGTGACGCATCAAGATGCGGTTTGGGTTACGTTTTGGTGCAACATGGCAAGGTGATAGCGTTTGGGTCTAGACAGATGAAGCCTCATGAGAGGAATTACCCCGTCCATGGTTTGGAGTTGGCGGCGGTAATTTTCGCATTGAAAATATGGCGGCATTATGTTTATGGTGCAAAGGTGGAGATCTTCATGGATCATAAAAGCCTGAAGTATCTCTTGGATCAAAAGTACTTGAACATGCGGCAACGCAGGTGTGTTGAGTTTCTTGGAGACTACGAGGTGGCAATTCAGTATACGCCAGGAAAAGCCAATGTGGTGGCAGATGCTTTGAGCAGAAAGTACTCAGGGCAAGGGAATTGGATCGAAGCTCATAATGAGTGGTTGGTACGGGAATGGGAGCCCCTTCGTTTCGAATGTGTTGCGAGAGGCGAGTCCAGCATGGCTCGGTTGAACTGGATTGAAGTGCAGAACGACTTGACCGATCGCATTCGGGAAGTGACTCAGTTGGATGTGGAGTTTCAACCATTTGTGTTGGAGGCTCAAACGGGCGAGATCAGCGCCTGGGAGATGATTGATGAGATTCTGAGGAAGGACGGAAGGGTTTATATACCGTAGTTCGGCAAACTCCGTGAGGAGTTGATGTTTGTGGCTCACTTCACGAAGTACTCCATTCACCCGGGCAGTACAAAGATGTACTTGGATATGAAGAAGTCCTTTGGGTGGGCGGGGTTGAAGCGAGACGTAGCTTGGTATGTGAATCATTGCCAAACTTGCACCTTGGTGAAGGCCGAATGTCAGAAGCCGGGCGGGTTCCTGAAGCCCCTTCCAATCCCTGAATGGAAATTTGATGACATCTCCATGGAATTTGTACATGGTTTGCCTAGATCGCAGCATGGTAATGATGCTATTTGGGTGATCGTGGATCGCTTAACCAAGGTGGCCCACTTCATCCCAAATCGGAAAGAGGACAACGTGGAGAAGCTAGCGAAGTTGTATGTTCGCAACATTGTGCGACTGCATGAGATTCCAAAGAGTATAGTCAGAGATCGATATGGACGGTTTACGTCCAAGGACTGGAGATTGGTTCAAAAGAGTTTGGGCACGAAGCTAAAGTTCAGTACGGCGTTCCATCCTCAAACTGATGGGCAAACCAAAAGAACGAACCGTACCATGGAGGATATGCTGAGAATGTGCATTCTTGACTTCGGTAAGAAGTGGGAGGACCACCTCTTCATGGTGGAATTCGCGTACAATAACAGTCAAGCAAGTATAAAAATGGTGCCATACGAAGCTTTGTATGGGAGACGGTGTCGAACACCGATGTCTTGGGCAGAGGCGGGAGACACCAAAATTTTGGGAAAGGAGGTGGTAGTTGACGCTTGTGAGTTAGTACAGACCATTCAAGAGCGTATGAAGGCGGCGCAAGACCGGCAGGCAAAATACTTTAATGCCCATCACAGGAAGTTGGAGTTTGCGGTAGGTGATTGGGTCTATTTGAAAATCAAGCCGTTCAAAGGCGTCCCATGGATTCGCCGACTCAAGAAGTTGAGTCCAAGGTTTTTGGGGCCATTTGAAGTTGTTGAACGGGTGGGAGAAGGAGCCTATCAGTTGGCGTTGTCCGCGGAGCTGAGTGGATTGCATGACGTCTTCCATGTCTCCGTTTTGAGGAAAGCCTTGGTGGAGGCTAGTGTGGTGATCGAGCCGGCATCGGTGCCGATCGAGGAAGACTTGAGGACATGAGTCCTTCCAATTGCTATAGAGGATTCAGAGACTCGGCAGTTGCGGAATAAAGAAGTTAAACTCGTGAAAGTCTGTTGGGACAACTGCGGTCGTGAGGAGCTCTCTTGGGAGAGAGAACAAGCCATGCTAGAAGAGTATCTAGAGCTCTTCAAATCAGGTACCATTTTTAAGTGTGTTCCCTTTTGCTTTGTAATTTCGGGACGAAATTCTGTTAAGGGGGGAGAGTTATAACACCCCAAAATTTGAGAGAGGGTCGATTTGCGTTTCTGGACAATTTTTTGTTTCCGGCAGGGGGCACACGGCCTGGGACACGGGCGTGTCCCAGGGCGTGTTAGGCTCCAGTCGACGTTTTCGTCGTGAGGTCGACGATGTTGGAGTCGACGATCGTCGAGCAGAGAACACGGCCTGAGACACGGGGGTGTCTCAGGGCCTGTTGGGGCCGTGTCGACGATTGGCCCGGGGAGTCGACGATTTTCGCTCGGCGATGTGTCCAGAGAAGGCACACGGCCTAGGACACGGGCATGTCCAAGGCCGTGTGGGTCAGTCGACGAACTTCAGTCGACGATGTTCACTCGACGAGTGTCGAGTGTCGAGACCGGGGCATACGGCCTGTGACACGGGCGTGTCAGAGGGCGTGTCCTGCTTGTTCGACGATATTCGCTCGAAGAAACGTCGAGGCAGTGAACACGGACTGGAGCCCAGGCGTGTTGAGGTAGACACGGGCAAGGACACGGGCGTGTCCAGTACCCGTGTAGTTCTCGGGTTGTTTTCGGGGCTGTGTCGATGGAGGCACACGGCCGACCACACGGCCGTGTCAGTTGGGACTCGGGCGTGTCAGGGAGAACACGGGCGTGACGGATGCCCGTGTATTGTTCCAGGCACGTCAATCTGTGATGGCGAATGAGGCACATAGCCCTGGACACGGGCGTGTGCCAGGCTATGTTCGGACCAGGTGTTTTAGTTTTCAAGCGGATCGTGGCCATTCTTTCCCTGATTTTAGGATCTGATGGTTTAGGACTGTTTTTGGGGAGTTAAGTCCGAGAATAGGGTTGGAAACCCTCATTCTTCTCCAAGCTTTCTCTTACTAACATTCTGGAGATAAGGTAGAGAAAGGAAGAAGGAGAAGGAGGGTTTGGTCTTAGGAGAGGCTTCGGTGCTACAAATCGCGAGCCGAGTATAAATCCGTGGAGGCTAGACCGTTGCGAAGGTTCTCATCCGGCTATTTTGCCATGGCAAGGAAGAGGAGTCGGAAGGTAACGACACTTCTCCTCTCGGTTTTAGGATGCATGTCTTAGCATCATTTGCTTTTCTACTTTTGGGCACCAAACACTCAAATGAGAGGGGTTTTGGGTCGCCAAGGTTCAAGAGGAACCTCCGGGTCGATTGAGTCCGTCCCCGGCAAGATTTGCATTAGAGATCCGCTCCGTTAGTGGATTAGGCATGGTGGGTGAAGCCGTAGTCGCGACCGTTAGTCCTACTCGGTGATGTTGCATACGAACTTTAAGGATTCGTAGAGATTCCGTTGCGACAAGATGTCGTTTGTGATGTGGTGATGTTTTCCCCTTTTTCTCGAGTGAGTACGTGTAGTGGGAACTGGACAAGGTTAGCTCCTCAATGGCGGTAGATGGTTTCCTTGGTGGACAAGGTTAGCTCCGCATGAGTTGTAGATGGTTTCCTTGATGCGCGGGAACGCTGCAGTACAAATGAGGGACTAGGGTGGAATTGTCTTGTTTTGTGATATGCCAAGGCGTGGCTATGTCTCCGTGGTCGGCTGGATATCCCGTGACGTTCACGTCATGTGTGGAGAGTGTCCCGGTGAGACTAGTCCCCTTCTGTGAGACTGACGAGAATGCCAAGCATGGGGACAAGCCCGGACAATGTGGCCATGAGCGGGTGGGGTCCGACAAGGCTTCTTAGAATCGGGCAGTTTGTGTTTATTGGAATCCTGACATGAGACGTCAGAGCTTGTAGGCAAGCCCGGGTCTAAGACCTTGAGCGGGTAGGGCCTTCGCAAGAGTTCCATGTGGCGGCCTGTGTGCTGTTTGGGGGATTGTATTACCCCTTTTATTTGAGGCTTTATGCCAATGGGGAAACGATGAGTACCCATGTGATGTGATGATGTGCTAGATGCATATGAGATAGGGTGCCTTGGGTGAAGCCCGGGTTGTTGCATTCATGTTGCATAAGTAGGCCACTTTTTATTATATGCTCAACCAGTAGAGAACATGTATGATGTGTGTGACATCCAAGCCTGTTTTTGTAGTTGCTTTTCTTGCTTATGAATATTGCATACGAAGTGCTAACTTGCAGGTTGGAGGAGTACCCCGGGGTCCGTTAGGGGCGTCCGGGAGGAGATGTGTTTGTTACACAGTTTTAGGTCAGCCTTTGCTGACCCACGTTACTAATAAATTTTACAGGGCAAGGATCACACGCAGGAGCTAGCTCGCCGGCCAGAAAGGCCTAAGCCTCATGAAGTGTTTCTTCTCTTTTGTAGCTCTACTTATATGATGATGTATGTTTGAGACTCATGTTGTCCGGCTTGCATGCCGAGGTAGACTAGGAGTGCTATGCACTTTCTTGATTGTTGTATTATGTCAGTTTGGACACTTGTTGTAAGGCCATAAGACCATTGTTATTACTCTTCTTGTAGTGGATAACTTCTTGTCTTGCTTGTGTTTCCGTTGTGTTATGCAAAGAGTTTTGAGTGTGGGTAGTTATATCATCTTATAATACTAAAGCTGTGGCGTCCGTATGTTGTGGGGCCCCAGCCGGACCCATATTATACGGTCATTACAGGGGAGGTGTTACACGGTACTGGCCGTTTGTCACACCGATGACAGTACGGTGCACCAGGCGGGTATGAGGGTTTGAGGGACCAGTGGGTTATTTTACACTGCGGTCTGGAGGACGATCCCCGATAACACACACCCGACCCAACAAGACTGACGGGTTATCAGCAAAGTATGTACGCATAGACTCTAGAGTGCACCTTGGACGTGTACAGAGGCGTATGAGAGGGGTCTAAGGTTTGGTAGTGTGCATACCGACCTAGAAGTGGAGATGCCCGCTCCGCTGCTGCTGTAGCAACAGCGGTGGTACCCGAGTGTGAAGCTTGCTCTCAAAAAGTGGGAACTAAAGGTCTGTGATCACAGAGTCGTTGTGTGTGAGTTGCACTTACCTGTGCATAAATTGTATCATAAACATTCATTCATATTAGGTCATACGCTTCATAGATCCTTATCATATAAATTAGTATGGGCTCTTTTATATGATAAGTTAAATTTCCTGGAAACCGTAACTTATAAATTTGTATGGGCATTTTTATAAGTTAAGGTACGATTTGTGATGGTAGAGTAGTGGTAGTATAGTTTTACTTTCTTGCTCTTACTTTCAGTTCTTTTCTTACTTTAACGTACTGCACTTTTCATACTTACTTCAGTTTTATACTTCATTACTTCACTTGTACTTCTTACATAGAACTGCTAGAGTAGAACTACTGCTACTCCTCTTATATTTGTTAGTATAGTGCCAATGCTACCTGTTTACTCTTGATACCCCTTGTTATCCTCTGCTTCGTCCTCCCGCACGGTGTTTAGGAGTTACGGGGAGAGGTGTGGAGGAAACGACTTAGTCTTTTTGACTAATAGTCGGCGAGCAAACTATTTTTAGGAGCTCGAGGAGATGGAGCACCAGCATGACCAGCAAGACGAGATGGCAGGACGTGAGGAGCAGATACCACCACCGACTACTACTACTACTGCAGAGTTGCCTCAGGTGGGATGACTTGGTGATGATAGATATATTCCGTTGTTTAGAGTTGAGAGAGAGATTTGATATGATGTACTGGGCATAAGCCCTTATTACTCTCCATTTTATTTCTATACTCATTTGGACTGATATTTTCCTTTCATATATTATATATATATGCTTTGACTGTGGACTAGTTGTGGTTTTCTTTTACCGCTATACTTCTTTTCTCATATTGGCCTACAGGTTTATGATCGTACTAGCCGGCAGAATCGGCATGTTGCTGTGTCGACTAACCTGTGCGTTAGTGTCACCGTAAGACGACGGTTCTGGGCATAAGGCCCGGTAGCCTACTTGGTAAAGGGGAGGGGGGTCTTATAAGTATCAGCCCCCAAGGCTATTTATCCTCCAAAGTCTATCTCCCCCCTATATATAAGATGGATGATAGTCTCCTACCAGATCTAGATTAAATTATTATGGCTGATATAGCAGAAGAAAGTTTAACTGTTTCTGAAAGTGTTGCTGAAACAGTAGTTGTAGAAGTTGCAGAACTTCCAGTACCTCCCCAGGCTGAGAAATAAATTTCCAAGGATATTGATGATGACTTATATGACAATCCTCACGGGTCATCTGATGAAGATGTTGATGATGCTGATTCTGATGAATTTGATAGTTCTAAGGCTAAGAAGAAAGCTGTCAAGAAAAGGAAAGTTGTTCCTAAAGCTGCCCCCAAGCCAAATCAAACCTATGATACTCCCTACTACATACTGCAGAATATCACTCCAAACCCGTGGATGCCCTCATGGATGTAGCTCTCCAAGAATGAGCAAAAAGCCAGGAAAAAGAGCAGAAGGTACTCTCTTCCTCCTCCTTCTCAAAGGAACTAGAGAGGTCCTCCTCCTCCTCATTCAGCTGCTGGTGCTTCAGTAAGCATTTCTTAAAGATCTACATCCTACACTCAAACTTATCAAAGACAGCATGATAGATCTTCAAGATCTCAATTTCATGAAAGCAGTCAACATAGACATAGAAGCAGCAGCAGACAACAACAACAGCAATAGAAAGTATCAAAAACTGATGAATCTGAAAAAGATAAGAGACAAAAGGCCAGATTCTCCACCAATTCCTTTTGTAGATCCTGAACAAGATACAACAGCAAGAATGACCAGATTTCAAGAGCTAGTTGGACTCTCCATGATTAATAAAGCCAAAGTTGAAGGCAGAGATCCTTCTCAGTACTCCACAATGTCATCCTATAGAAAAGAAGAACTTAAAAGGTATGATAAGGCTAACAAATTTTTCAATGTAGATGATTACATGAATTTGCATCTAGAGGCTGTAGTACCAAGAGCTACCTCTGTCAATATCATTGGAGCTGCTGACATGACAATGTCTAGAAGAGAAACAATCAATCCCAACAAAGAAATTAAATTCAAACAACCCTTTGAGAAAACTGAAAAAGCTGACAAGGAAAAGGCAAAGAACCAGTGACATTTTATTTAGTTCTGTATTTCTGAACTTTATTTGTTATAATTGTCACAAATCTACTGTCATGTACATATCTGTTAGATATATTTTAAATTTTTTGCCAGATATATTTATATTGCTTTGTGATTATTTTCTTTTGTTCTTATTAGTGACCTCACCTAAATAAGGGGATATTGTTGGATCCCTAGTTCGATTTGGGCTAGGTTCACTGATTATTATGTTTGACCCACAATATATAGCCATGGTCATGTATTTGAGTCCTAGAGTTTAGGCTAAGTCATTTGGTTCAACCTTGATGGACATGCCAGCAGAAGACCTCAATGGACTCAAGAGAAATCAAAGTTCAGAATTTAAGTTTGACGTTTGTCGAACTCAGCTCAACGATAGTCGTGCTCTACTCGACGTACTCAGAGTTAATTCTCTGATTTGAGTTTGACGATATTTGAGCTCAGGTCGACGAAGTTTGGAGTTCAGCCTTCAACACATTCTTTCTAGATTACTTTCCCTAAACTCAGCTCGACGAAGATAGTTTATCAACTCGACGAACTTGGAGTGCAGATTAGGCAAGTTATCTCCAGAATGTAGTTCGCTGAGCTCAGGTCGACAAACAGGTTTTCTCAGGTCGACAAATAGGATTTCTCAGCTCGATGAACTTGAATCTTCGGTCGACGAAATCTATTCAGAGTTCGACGATTTCTGTCCAGTGCCTGACTTAGAGTTTTCCTCATTTTTGTAATTATTCCATATATTATTTAGCAGTAATTTCCTGAGTAATTAATGTTCATATTCTCTGAATACAGCTGTTATTGGAAGCATTAATTATGGTCTTCATCAGGTTAATTACTTGCTTAATTTATTGGGACAGTTGGGGAAAATAATTAAAGACAATATTCTCCAAGCGATTTCCATTCTCCAGATAATAAGCAATCAATGTTTGAGATTCAAATTTCAAAGGAGAATTCAACTGCAGAATATAAAAGAGATTTTCTCTTTTTAGAACTACAAAGATATCAAAATACAGAACCAGAGAATACAAAAAAACTCTCAGAAATTCTCTGTGTAAAAAACAACCTGTTTTCACCTTGATCTTACTGAAGCCTGAAGAAGAACAACAAACACAAATCAAGAGCCTTCTTCAACTTCAACTCCAGGAGCTTTCAAGGACAAAATAATTTGAATCAGTCAGAAGTTCCTGGATTGCTTCAACTCAAGGCTGAAGACCTACACCCTGAGCAAGACTCCAAGTGATTTCTGAAGGAGCCTTGACAACATCAATCCACTAATCTTCTTTGTTGATTAGAGAAAGAGAAGACACCATCAAATCTCTCTCCCCCACTTATAAAAGGGTTTATTAACTCCCTTCAAAAGTTTATGCTCGATGTTTGGGCACCTGATCAAAAGCTCAAAGGGTTGTGAGATCTCCCTTCAAATAGATCTTGTGGTGACAGGGCACCGAAACAAAAAAATATTGGTGGCAGGGCACCTGATCAAAAACTTGTAGTGGATTCCCACCAGGGTGGTAGAAGAGTGGATGTACTCAAGTTTAGGGGAATCACTATAAATTTCTTGTGTCGTCTGGTTGCTCTTTATTTTATTATTGCTGTGTGCTGAATGCTGTGGTAGTTTTTCTTAGACTGTTTTCAATTTTTTGTTACTACTATAGTATCACCTATTTTATTACTCTGATATATTTAAAAACAGCCAAAAGTTTTAACATACTCTATTCACCCCCCTCTAGAGTAATCAGATCTATCCCCTATCTTTCACCGACGGCTCAGAGTTCATACCTATCATAATTGCAAGTGCAAAAAGGTGGTGGGTCTTTGGTATTAGACGGTCTTTCGCACCGATGTCGATACGTTGACTCGGCAAGTGTGGTTTACACTAACCCAAGGAAAAGATTGAAGGTGGGTCAGCATAGTATGCAGAGACCCTAGTGTGTCCTTTAGGGGCGTACGTAAGTGTTAGGCCTGGTAGTGTGGATACCCGCCTAGGAGTGGGGTGGCCCGACCCACTATCTCCGTTGGGCACGACGGAGGCTCATAGGAGTGAAGCTAGTTTTCAAAATGGGGAACTAAAGGTCTGTGCGCATAGAGTCGCGTGCATGTGTTGCACTTGCATGAATCATGGCACAACTTATCACTATACTCATACCTGCATTAAACTCGACACCCCATCATATAAATTGGTATGAGACTTTTTATACAAAGGGAGCCTTGCAAAAGATCCCTTAACTTATTAGTTTGTATGAGCATTCTTATAAGTTAATGTTTCTTATTCCATAGTTTACTTTACATGTACTTATTGCTCTACTTTACTTGTTTACATTACTGCTTCCTTGCTATAGTTCTTTTATACATACACCTGCTAGGGTAATTATCACCTGCTTGTTCCCCTCTGCTCTGTTGTCCTCCACTTTCATCCTCCCCGTACAGTGCCTACGAGTCGCGGGGGTGAGGTGAAGATGATAGTGGCTGAAAGAAATTGTACCTAATCACCTAGAGGGGGGGGGGGGGGGTGAATAGGTGACTTAATTCTTTTAAACTTTTAGGCAGATTATATCACAGATTTATAACTACTTCTTCACAGTAATCAATCAGCAATCACAGAATAAATCAAGCACACAGTGAACACACAGATTTATAGTGGTTCCCCAAGGTTTGGGTACATCCACTTTCCCCCTTCGCCTATCTAGTAGTGTACTAGATTCGGCCAAACTCCTCCACTATTCCTCAGATCCTCAAATCTTACACTCAGAACCACAAATGGTTCCTACAGCTCAGGCCCAAGGCCCTACAACTCAGTCTTCACAAAGACCTACACTCAGCCTTCAACAAGGCCTACACTCAGCCACAAGGCCTACACTCAGAGATATGAATCTCCTACACTCAGTCACATAGGCCCTACCACTCAGTCTTTATAATTTCAGGCTTACAACTCAGATCCCTAAGGATCCTACAAGAAATTAAGAATACAATGTGTAAACCTACAGCTCAGAATGAGAGAGAAGTGTTGATAGGTTTCTTGATGAGTTCTTGAATGAACTCTGCTGAGATCAACCTCACTTGGCTTTCTTCAAAGCTTCTTGAATGTAGAACACAATCGGGTTGATACTCTCTGCAGCTGATCTTCAATCACTGCAACTTAAGAATCAGAACTAGGTCTGAAACATTCTTCTCAGCCTGGTTCCAACGGCTGTCTTCTTGGAAGGAGCTCTCTCTCTCCAACTTCTTAGATCTTCACTTGAATTGATTGTAGTTAATCTTCAACAACTTGTTGTTGATCATCTTCTTTTGTTGACAGAATAAGCCTTTATATAGGCCTTCTTCATGGTGACCGGCTGATCCGGTTCCTAACAGCTTTCTGACAACTCTGACAGTTGCAGTAGACCGGCTGGAATGGCAGCTGTCATGTCATCCAGTCACTTCTTGAAATATCTGTAACTATCTGAAAGTGTCGAGACAGTCTGTCTTTAATTGTCGACACTTATAGACTAAGTGTCGACACAAGTAGACTAAGTGTTGACACTAGCCTTCAAGGTGTCGACACAACTCCTTGTATTGTAGAATTTACTTCTCGACACAGCTTCTTCATTATGTGTCAACACTGATATTGTGTGTCGACACAACTCCTTGTTCTTCAGTACTTAGTTGATTTCTTGTAAGTGTCGACACATTTCCTTTGAGTCGACACATTTTCTTGTGTTGAACTTGTTCAGTGTCGACACATCTTCTTGGTGTCGACACATGCCTTCTGTGTTGATACTTGCTGAGTGTCGACACAGCTCCTTGTGTCGACACATTCTTCTTTTCTTGAGACTTTTGTTGAGTGTCGACACATCTCCTTTGTGTCGACACTTGTACTTAGAATTTGTTGAACTTTGCTGAGTGTCGACACAGCCTCCTAGTGTCGACACTTTCTTCTTGTATTGAGTCTTCTGCTGAGTGTAGACATATTCTTTATTATGTCGACACTTTCGTCATGTGTTGAGTCTTCTGCTGTGTGTCGACACATACTTCATTATGTCGACACTTATACGTAGACTCTGCTGACTTTTGCTGAGTGTCGACACAGCCTCTAAGTGTCGACACTTTCTGATGTAGACAAAGTTCCTCTAGGTGTCGACACTGCTGCTAAGTGTCGACACAGCTTCACTGGACTTTTCTTCATTGAGTGTCGACACAACCTGTATGTGTCGATACTTTCTGTCTGGTGTCGACTCTGCATCCCTGGTGTCGAAACAATTACTCCAAGTGTCGACACTGCTTCTCTGGGTGTCGACACAAGTCTTCTTAAGTGTCGACACTTTCCTTCTGGGTGTCGATACATGGACTTAGAATCTTTTCAGCTTTCCCTGTAAATACTTGTCCTGCACAACTAAACTCAAAACACATCAAATATATTTTGATGTATATCATTGAGTAGGGTGAGGCTTCTTCAAATCAGGTACATTCATTCCAATGTACCCAACAATCTCCCCCTATTTGGAGAAGTCATAACCCTTATTCAATGATATACACCATACATAACAAAATCACAGTATGATGTAAAACAGGATTATACAATCAGGGAAAACATAAACATGTATCAAAATAAGACATGTATATACCAAAATCTCAAAACAATAATGTAATAGATTTATCACACATTACATTGTTCTAACAACTTTATCATATTCATTATACAAAAGTTTACAGAGTGTTTAAAATCAAAAGATTACAACTGTAAACTAAAGATAAATTCTATCCTATTGCTGCTCAGCCTCCTTGATAACTATGCCCTTTCCAGATTGTATCTTTGCTTAGACTGGGGCTTCAGTATCTTCAGCAACAACAGGCTTCTTGCCTTTTAGATCCTTCTTCTTTAATTCTTCAGCTTTGATTTTCTGCCTCTCAAAGTAATGATAAGGCTTGGGAAAGTACTTGCTAGGCTCCTGGGCAGTAGGAGGTAGCTTTCCCATCTTTGCCTTTCTTCTATACTGCACAATGGCTTCTTGCCTGGTCTCATGCTTCCTCCACTCTAGTTCAGAAAACCACTTGTTTCTATCTTGAATATTGTCCTTGGCAGCCTTCCATGCAGTTAAGATAATATTCCTTGAAGTGGGACTCCACTGTTCAAAATCAGGCCTTTGTTCAGCTTGCTCTCTGAACCTTTTCTTAGATAATAGAGTCAATTGTTCTTTCAGCAACAAAGCTTCTTGTTCTTTCAGTATAGACTCTGGTACTGGCTGAACCACTTTCTCTATGATGACATTGTGCTTTCCTTCAGGAGGACTATACATTGATTGTATGTCTGCATGTATCATATCAAAGTCTGGAGGAGGGTATATTACTTGAGCCACTTCAGCTTGCTCCCCTCCAAGATAGGCAGGATTAATCCCAGACTCTGCTACATTATCATCATCACATAATGGAGGATATCCAAGGGTGGCTCTGATGGAATTTGATATCCATTTTGCATGATCAGAGCTGACTTTGACTAACACCCTCTCCCCCTTTATGACTTCTCTTTCAATGTGATCTCTTAGATCATCTTTCTGGAACCTTATTTGTGCATCCAAATAGTTTACTCCATCCTTAAAGAAAGGTTTCAACCTTTGGAGTTTTTCAGTGATTAGCTTCTGAGAATTCTGAATTGCAGAAGTAACATCAGTTATTCCCTCTTGTAATGCTTTATCAAACTCTTCCTGGGCAGTAGTCCTTGCTGTAGTTTGAGCAGCAGCCAGATTCTGCATCTCAGTGACTATCACATTGTGTGATTCAGTCAAATTGTCATTCATTCTTATTTGGTTTTCCAAGACATAGCCTTGCTTTACTGCCAGGTCTTCAATTTGTTTCTTGATATTTTCTTGATGAGTAGCTAAGTAGACCACAACATTCCCTCCCTTGTGGAAGCAGTCAGTCATTTCTTTCTTATTTAGATTCATTTCAAATCTGATGGACTTAATATCTTGGGCCAGATCAAACTGTAGAGATTTTTGCCCTTCATCCACATATTTTTCCAGAGCTTACCTTTACTCATCAAGCTTTATCTGTAATGCCACCAGCAATGAACTGTAATCTACAGATGGTGGTGGCTGTGGTGTAGGCTGTGGTGCAATGGTTTGCAGAGCTTTCTTATAATTTTGGCTCCTCCTCTTGAAGACTTGAAACTTTCTCTTTTTAGCTCTAACAGCCTCCTCATCTTCTGAAGCAGATGTGCTTGCAATATCAACCCTGTCCTTAGGGCTTGGAGGTAACTCCTTCTGCACTTCAGGTTCCTTCCTTGCAGTTTCCTCAACAATAACTACTTGCTCCCCCTCAACACGGGCCTTCTCCCCCTCAGTAGCAGCACTTTCTTTCTCAAAGTCAGTTTGGAGTAGGTCAGGGAATAGCTCTTCTAGGGTGAATTCCTGTTGAGGATGGGGTGGAGAACCCCTGATCTCATCAGCCACTTGATTAGGTTCCACTTGATCTATTACAGATGTGTCCTCCATGACAACATCTTGGAGTTGGCTATGTGTTTGAGGTTGCTGATTAACATGAGGTATTGAATCAGACAAAACATCACCCTCATTATGGAAATCTAATGCATTAATCTCAGTGATTACCTCAAGTATAGTGTGGGTAGCTTGTTCACTTTCTAGAGGAGTTCGCTCTTCCACTAGTAGAGGCTCCCCCTGGATGGAATCCTGGTGAAGTGGGCTAGCCTGTGGTAGCTCCCCCTGCCTTGGGGCATCTTCTTGTATAGCTGGAGACTTGCCAGCATTTCCAGTGTCATCTTCATCAGGAGTGAACACTACTTGTTCCTCAGAACTGCTTGATGATTCTTGAGCCACTGGGGCTGTCTTCTTCTTCTTCTTCAGGGGTGTTTCCTTCTCAGGAGTTGGCATTTACTTGGTCAAGACCCTATCCCACCTAGATAAGATCCTCAAATCCATTCTTCTCATGTGGTTAATTTTGGATCCTGCAGCTTGGGTCATTACCTCTGGTATACTACCAGCCAGGTATAGACTGAGAATTCTACCCAAATTAGGTTTCTTCAGGCTCTCCTTTATCTTTTCAAACACTACTGTAGACCAATCAGTTTGTAGTGTGAAGATAATTCTTGTCATTAGACCAAACATATGAGCTGATACTCTGTCATGGCCTCTAGGCTTGCTCAAGATAACCTTGCCAACAATATCAGATAAGAATTTGCCTTGCCTGTTCATCCCCTTTCTATTGAATACTGATCCAATTTTCATCTTGGAGTCCAGTCCACACCATATCAGTGCTTCTCTAGTCTTAAAAGCAGTAACTTCATCTTCTTCCTTAGTCTTTGGTAGGTTTAGTACCTTTCTCAAACTCTTAGGTGAGACCTTCACCTTTTCTCCATGAACCCTTGACTTAATCTTTAGTCCTGATTCATCTAGGGTTGTGCCATTCAGAAATTCCAGGACCTCCTTTTTCCAGATCTTGGTCGGCTCTGAAACAAGAAAATCTAACCCTGAGTTTGCAACTAGGGTTACCACATCCTTGATCTCTGGTTCTGCGTCCTCAAACGCATGCCGCACCAGTTCATATCCTTCATTCACGTTCTCTTCGAGCTTGGGCGCCATTAGGTTTTGAAGAAAATTTGAATTGAGAGAAGAGAGGTGTCGACACACAAGTTTGGTCTCGAAACGTTGGTGAGCGTGTCGACAGACAATGGTGAAACCCTATTTATACCTTTATAGGATTGAAGATGAAAGGGCGTGCCAAAATACTTAAATTGTGTCGACACTGTTGAAAAGTGTCGACATAAACTTATAATGTCTCGACAACTATGTGTCGACACAAGTATAATCGACAGAATATATTTGTCGACACTTGTTTATGTGTCGACACCGCTTAGCTCGACACTTAGTCGAGACTTCACTTGTCTAATACTGTGTAAATCTTAAGTGTCGACACCACGTTGAATATGTCGACACCTACACTGCAAGTGTCGACCCTAATTTTCTGAAGTGTCGACACCAACTTCCTAGATGTGTTGACACCTTTTGTCTGAAGTGTCGACACCAATTCTCTGTCTCGACACAGACAACTCTGTGTGTCGACACTATTTTACTTAGCCATTTCTGTAAACTTATTCTAAGTTTATCATACCTAATTAAATTTTAAACCTATTGAATTTGGTTTCTTCTAAAGGCTTAGTATACATGTCAGCTAGTTGATTATCTGTATTAACATACTCTAGGGATATATCTCCTTTTTTTACATGTTCTCTTAGAAAATGGTATTTGATTTCTATATGCTTAGTCCTACTATGGGAAACAGGATTGTTTACAATAGAAATAGCACTAGTAGAATCACAAAATAGAGGTGTTCTACTTACCTGAATACCATAATCTACAAGCTGATGTTGTATCCAAAGAAGTTGAGCACAGCAACTTCCTGCAGCCACATATTCTGATTCTGCTGTGGAGATAGCCACACTTGTTTGCTTCTTGCTACTCCATGAAATCAGTCTTCCACCTAGGAATTGACAGGTACCAGTTATACTTTTCCTATCCTCCTTGCAGCCTGCAAAGTCTGCATCTGAATAACTTGTCAGTTCAAAGTCTCCATTCCTAGGGTAACAAAGGCCTAGATAAGGAGTGCCCTTAAGATATCTCAGTATTCTTTTGACTGCTGTCAAATGAGACTCTTTAGGGCAAGCTTGGTACCTAGCACAAACACATATAGCATACATGATATCTGGTCTACTTGCAGTCAAATACAATAGGGATCCAACTATCCCTCTATACAAAGTCTCATCTACAGGTTTCCCTGCATCATCTTTGCTAAGAGACATACTTGACCCCATAGGAGTTTTTATGGTAGTGGATGATTCCATACCATACTTCCTTTTCAGTTCTAGGGTGAACTTAGACTGGCATATGGATAAACCATTCTCAGTCGGTCTAACTTGGAGACCCGAGAAGAACTTAAGTTCCCCCATACTGCTCATCTCAAATTGTCCTTGCATTAGTTTTGCAAACTTTTTACAAAGACTACTTTCAGTAGACCCAAATATGATGTCATCTACATATATTTGGACTAGTATGATCTTGCCTCTGGATTCCCTAAGGAATAGAGTCTTGTCCATTTTCCCCCTTGTGAACTTATTCTCAATGAGGAAACTAGACAGGGTTTCATGCCAAGCCCTAGGGGCTTGTTTTAACCCATATAAAGCCTTCCTAAGTCTATAGACATAATTAGGTTGAGTTGAATCAACAAAACCTGATGGCTGTTCCACATAGACCTCTTCCTTCAGATTACCATTCAGAAAGGCTGACTTAACATCCATTTGGTAAACTTTAAATCCTTGATAGGTTGCATAGGCCAAGAACATCCTTATTGCCTCCAATCTGGCTACTGGAGCAAATGTTTGATCAAAGTCAATACCTTCTTCTTGCCTATATCCCTTAGCAACTAGTCTTGCTTTGTTCTTAATAATCACTCCATGTTCATCCATCTTGTTCCTAAAGATCCACTTGGTTCCAATTATGTTGTGGTCTTTTGGTTTAGGAACAAGTTCCCAGACTTTGCATCTCTTGAACTGATTCAGCTCCTCTTGCATTGCCTCAATCCAATGAGGGTCTAGGATGGCTTCTTCAAATTTCTTTGGCTCTACTTGGGATAGAAAACTGGAGTAGAGCACTGCACTCAGATTTCTGCTCCTTGTTTGTACCCCTTGACTTAGATCACCAATAATTTGATTGGCTGGATGATCTCTTAGATGTCTATTAGCTGGAGGCAGCCTGTCTTCAGGTTGAACTCCTTCAGCTACTTCAACTTGCTGCACCCCTTGATCTTCTTCTACAACAGGTGCATCTAGTACTCCTCCTACACAACAGCCACTATCATCTACATGCTGACTTGCAGTAGAACCTTCTTCAATAGTGAGCTTGTCCATCTTCTTAATCACACCTGTTGAGCTGCAAATACTTCTAGACAATTCATGGTTAATGAGTCTAGCTTCATCAAATACTACATGTACTGATTCCTCTATAACTTGAGTAGTCAAGTTGTAGACCCTATAAGCCTTACTGTTGTTGCTGTACCCAACAAAAATCCCTTCTTGGGACTTGGCAGCAAACTTGGTTAAGTAAGACTTACCATTGTTAAGTATATAGCATTTACAACCAAAGATCCTGAAATAAGATAGGTTTGGTTTTCTGCCTTTCACAATCTCATAGGGGGTCTTATTGTGGCTCTTGGTGATAGTAGCCCTATTAATTACATGGCATGCAATATCAACTGCCTCAGCCCAGAAATATTCTGGGAGAGATGTGTCACTTAATGGGGTTCTACCAGCCTCAATCAATGTTCTATTTTTCCTTTCAGCAATGCCATTTTGCTGAGGTGTTCTTGGTGAAGAAAATTCCTGAAATATCCCAAATTCTTCACAGAGTTTTGTCATACTATCAGACTGAAATTCAGTACCATGGTCACTTCTTATTTTGACCACTGTATTGTCTAACTCATTCTGAATTTGTTTGACAAAGCTATAAAAGATATTAGGTGTTTCAGATTTCTGTCTAAGGAAGAACACCCAGGAAAACTTTGAGTAGTCATCTACAACCACAAATGTGTAGACCTTCCTACCTAGGCTGTGAACTGGCATAGGACCAAAGAGATCCATATGTAAGAGGTATAAACACCTCACAGCATCTTTGTTCTCAATGCTATTAAAGGTGGATCTAGTCTGCTTGCCCTTTTGACAAGCTGAACATATGCCATCTTTAATACACTTAACTTGAGGACCATTCCTCACTAACTCTTTGATAAAGAGTTGGCCAATTATCTTGTAGTTGAGATGGGCTAGCCTCTTGTGCCATTTGACACAATGAGAAACTTTCTCATCAGCTACAAGACACACAAGAGAACCATTGTTCTCACACATAATGTCTAGACAATAGACATTTCTCTATCTATAACCAGTCAAAATGATCTCTTGATCATTTGATCTCCTGATATGACAACCATCTTTGACAAATGAGATGTCATATCCTAAATCACTCAGTTGACTTATACTAATAAGGTTATGTTTCAAACCTTTAACATAAGCCACTTGAGTAATAGCTATAAGATTGCTAGAAATGTTACCAAAACCCTTGATGATTCCTTTTTCAGAACCACCAAAGGTGACTTTAGGACCATCCTTGATTGGTGTGAAGTCCTTTAGCAATCCCCTAGTTCCAGTCATGTGCCTGGAACATCCACTGTCCAAGTACCATATTGGGGCATGGCCACTTGGACTCACCTGCAAAACAGATTAGTTGACCTTAGAACCCAAAGAATTTTTGGTTCCTTGGTGCTGGTTAGTTTGCTTCTTAACAAAGCTACCTGTAGATCTTCCAACAGGCAGTTTGCTACTCATCTTGGCACTAGAATTGTGCCAGCAGTCAATGGTAAAATGGCCTACCTTGCCATAGCACCAGCACTCAAATCTATTGTACCTTTGCTTAGGTACAACCCTAGCTGTTCTATCTACAGCAGGCTTGTTGAGTACTGGGGCTTTGCCCTTAGACTTGGACTTAACAGTCCTAGCAGGGTTAGTAAACCCCAATCCAGTTTTACCCTTGTGAGGTATAAACTCATCTATCAAAGGTAGAACTGATTTTGGTTTAGAGAACCTTGCTACTATATCTCTCTCCTTCTGAAGACTAATCTCCAGATTTCTGATTTGATCATTCTTGAATGTTATAGTCCCCATCTGAATAACAGTTATGTTCTTCAGCCTGGTTATTTCATTTAGTTTTTGATCAATCAACTTCTCAAAATCTGTAGCAGCCTCTTTGAGATTAGCAATCTCCTTAGCCTGACTCTTGGCCAAGGATTTGCTTTTCTTAAAAGCCTGCAACAGTACTCTATATTCATCAATCAATTGATGAACATCCCCTTCAGATTTAGATCCACTGACATCACTTGATGCTGATGTAACTGAATCTGAACTAGCACTAGAAATTGAACTTAAAGAACAATTTTGTACCTGACTAGGTCCAGGCTGCTCCTGGATTTTGTCACTTTCTGTTAAGGCCATCAGTACTTGGCACTGATTGTCCTCTTGCTCATATATAGAGTTCATTATCTGGATGAACTCCTCTTCCTCTTCTTCAGCAAACAGTCCTATGTAAGCTTCAGCTTCTGACTCAGTTTCTGAAGAAGACATATCTGACAGGCCTTTGTCCTTCTTAGCAACAAAAGACCTTTCCTTCTTACCCTTGAATTGAGTCTTTTTCTTATCAGTAGATTCTTTCCTCTTCTCTGGATAGTCAGCAACAACATGTCCTTGTTTGTTACAATAATAACAAACTATCATTGAAGATGAAGTTCTATTTGACTTGGGCTTCCTTCTGTCATTCTTTGATGACCTCTGTGCTGTGGATGGCTTAGTCCTCCACTGTTTCTTCTTTAGGAACTTCTGAAAGTGTCTTGTGAAAGCTGCAAAATCCTCATCACTCTCACTGTTTTCAGAATTTCTGCTTTCTGTCTCATCTGTCGCAGACTCAGCAACCTTTGGAGGTGGAGATGGAGACTTACTTTTGTATTTCCTGGTGGTTTCTGTCTTGAATGCCACTGTAATTTCTTTATGCTCAACTCTGGTAGTCTTCTCCTCTTCTTTCCTTTCCATTAGCTGCATTTCATAGGATAATAGCTTTCCAAACAATGTTGGAGGAGGTATATCTGCTAACTTGGCCATTTCCCTTATGCCACAGATCTTGGTGTCCTAATCCTTTGTTAGGGACCTCAAGAGCTTATCATTCAGCTCATAATTGCTGAAATCTCTTCCATAGGATATTAACTCATTAACTATCCTATAGAATTTCTTATAGCATTCTGTTATACTATCAGACCTGCCTTGCCTGAAACTTTCATATTCTTGGTTTAACAAAGACTTTCTGTCCTGTCTAACTTCTTCTGAACCCTCCATGTACACTATCAGAGTATCCCACATCTCCTTTGATGTCTTACAGTGTATCAAGTTCTGAAAGGTAGCATCATCTATGGCACTTACAATGATATTCTGAGCCCTCTTGTCCATGGTGGCCAGAATAATCTCATCTTTTGTCATTTCAGAAAAGTCCTTAGGTGTTCTCTGATTTGCATCCAGGACTGATACTTTCATAGGCACATATGGCCCTTCTTTAACTGTGATATAGATTCTAGGGTCTGAAGCTTACATAAACAGTCTCACCCTTTCTTTCCAGATGCCAAAAATATCTTTTCTGCAAATGGGCAACTTCATGTATCCAAGTTCCTTATGATTCTCTGTTGAACCCATTTTCTTGATTTTCTTGATTATGCTGAATCTGTCCTTGATGTCACTGAATCTGCCAACAGGATCTACTCAGACAGTTATGTCCTTTTTGAGTAACCTCCCTCTGATACCACTTGAAAGAAATTGTACCTAATCACCTAGAGGGGGGGGGGGGTGAATAGGTGACTTAATCCTTTTAAACTTTTAGGCAGATTATATCACAGATATATAACTACTTCTTCACAGCAATCAATCAGCAATCACAGAATAAATCAAGCACACAGTGAGCACACAGATTTATAGTGGTTCCCCAAGGTTTGGGTACATCCACTTTCCCCCTTCGCCTATCTAGTAGTGTACTAGATTCGGCCAAACTCCTCCACTATTCCTCAGATCCTCAGATCTTACACTCAGAACCCCAAATGGTTCCTACAGCTCAGGCCCAAGGCCCTACAACTCAGTCTTTACAAAGACCTACACTCAGCCTTCAACAAGGCCTACACTCAGCCACAAGGCCTACACTCAGAGATATGAATCTCCTATACTCAGGCACACAGACCCTACCACTCAGCCTTTATAATTTCAGGCTTACAACTCAGATCCCTAAGGATACTACAAGAAATTAAGAATACAATGTGTAAACCTACAACTCAGAATGAGAAAGAAGTGTTGATAGGTTTCTTGATGTGTTCTTGAATGAACTCTGCTGAGATCAACCTCACTTGGCTTTCTTCAAAGCTTCTTGAATGTAGAACACAATAGGGTTGATACTCTCTGCAGCTGATCTTCAATCACTGCAACTTAAGAATCAGAACTAGGTCTGAAACGTTCTTCTCAGCCTGGTTCCACCGGCTGTCTTCTTGGAAGGAGCTCTCTATCTCCAACTTCTTAGATCTTCACTTGAATTGATTGTAGTTAATCTTCAACAACTTGTTGTTGATCGTCTTCTTCTGTTGACAGAATAAGCCTTTATATAGGCCTTCTTCATGGTGACCGGCTGATCCGGTTCCTAACAGCTTTCTGACAACTCTGACAGTTGCAGTAGACCGTCTGGAATGGCAGCTGTCATGTCATCCAGTCACTTCTTGAAATATCTGTAACTGTCTGAAAGTGTCGAGACAGTCTGTCTTTAAGTGTCGACACTTATAGACTAAGTGTCGACACAAGTAGACTAAGTGTCGACACTAGCCTTCAAGGTGTCGACACAACTCCTTGTGTTGTAGAATTTACTTCTCGACACAGCTTCTTCATTATGTGTCGACACTGATATTGTGTGTCGACACAACTCCTTGTTCTTCAGTACTTAGTTGATTTCTTGTAAGGGTCGACACATCTCCTTTGTGTCGACACATCTTCTTGTGTTGAACTTGTTCAGTGTCGACACATCTTCTTGGTGTCGACACATGCCTTCTGTGTTGATACTTGCTGAGTGTCGACACAGCTCCTTGTGTCGACACATTCTTCTTTTCTTGAGACTTTTGCTGAGTGTCGACACATCTCCTTTGTGTCGACACTTGTACTTAGAATTTGTTGAACTTTGCTGAGTGTCGACACAGCCTCCTAGTGTCGACACTTTCTTCTTGTATTGAGTCTTCTGCTGAGTGTAGACACATTCTTTATTATGTCGACACTTTCTTCATGTGTTGAGTCTTCTGCTGTGTGTCGACACATACTTCATTATGCCGACACTTATACTTAGACTCTGCTGACTTTTGCTGAGTGTCGACACAACCTACAAGTGTCGACACTTTCTGATGTAGACAAAGTTCCTCTAGGTGTCGACACTGCTGCTAAGTGTCGACACAGCTTCACTGGACTTTTCTTCATTGAGTGTCGACACAACCTGTATGTGTCGACACTTTCTGTCTGGTGTCGACTCTGCATCCCTGGTGTCGACACAATTACTCCAAGTGTCGACACTGCTTCTCTGGGTGTCGACACAAGTCTTCTTAAGTGTCGACACTTTCCATCTGGGTGTCGACACATGGACTTAGAATCTTTTCAGCTTTCCCTGTAAATACTTGTCCTGCACAACTAAACTCAAAACACATCAAATACATTTTGATGTATATCATTGAGTAGGGTGAGGCTTCTTCAAATTAGGTACATTCATTCCAATGTACCTAACAGTGGCTTAGTCTTTTGACTAACGGTCGGTGGTCCACATCATTTTAGGAATTCGAGGTGATGCACCAGTCGCAGGAGGAAGGCAGGACTTGAGGAGCAGTTGTTGCGCACTACCACTACTACACGATGACATGTTGAAGATGGATTTCAGTTGCTTCCGCTAGATGTGTGAGTTGCGAGAGAGTGATTATTTGTATTAGACATGTACCGGGATTAAGCCCATTTCTTTTGCACTTCTTTCATACTTTGTACTCATTGTGGACTACTTATATATATGTGACTCTTGTGGACTTGGTTATATTTGACGTAAGACCAGGTTGTGAAGGAAAAAATGGGGTCTTACAAACTGGTATCAGAGCAAGCCTCGATCCGAAGAGAATAAGTCCACAAAACACTGGGTCACCCCGCGAGAGCATTAGTTTGGGGACAAACTAAGCAGCAAAAGCTGTGGTGTGCCCATGTATAAAATCACAATATATAGTCCATAAATCAATGAGTTAGGCCATCCCAACTAGGAAACCTGACTTGCCAAGATGATTCTTATTGTATCATGGTAAAAATTGACTTTAGATATAACTCAATTAAGGTACGAGTATACCCGAAATGACTAGAGGAAGAGTCTAACGCGAGAGAAGGTATTTAAGTCTTAAACTCAGATGTCCCTACTTTACTCATCAAGTAGTACTAACACCTGTTACCTAAACTAATAGGACCAACTTAAGGAGAATTGATGCCTATAATCCATTAGTAGAATAGTAGGGGATTCATAGACTCGACCCTCACACATGATTAGGATGAGACAACCATCATACCAAATACCAAGGGTCGAATAAGAATTCAGGTTCAAAAGAGACCCATTTGGGATAGAGTCACATGTTGACTTTGAGAAAGTTGTCATAAATGGTAACCCGGAGAGTCTAAAGTATGGATTATATCAACGAGTTTCAGGATGGAACCACAAGTCTAAGGTTGCATTGCCCTAAGGATGGTGTGCATATCTTGCCCGAATATAACATGGTAATATCAAAGATACTTAGCTCAAGGTAGGTAAGGGCTTATCTATTATTTATTGGGGGCTTGTCTTTGGTTTATTGGGCAAATTAGTTATTGACTTGGTTTTCCTTATACCTAATTTAGAAAATGTGTTGTCCCAAACATAGTTATATTGAAGCTGGTCCTATTCGACGTTACTCAGGCGATGTCATAGTTATAAGGAAGTGTAATTACGAGACTTAACTATTACAAGATATCACATGGATTAGATGGCAGGTAGTATGATTCAGAATATTTGGGAAGATAAGACTAAATCACTATGTTGTAACAACGGAAGTATGAAAATACAAGGAAATTTAAAAGAAATTAGCTGACAATATATCGAAGACGTATACCTTAGGTACGGCTTTACAGACTTGATTCGGAAAGCATCAAGGACCAGAATATATACGTTTGATGACATTATAGTCACGGTTAGCAAGATTAATGACTATTGAAAATGGATTTTGATTAACAAGTGTAATTACGATGAAATGACACAAATTAATGTGTATTAATGATAATCTCCAAAGATTCATGAGTACAATGTAACATCCCATTTCCTATTAGACCACTTAACTTAGATTGAGTTAGGACATGTGGTGGGGCATGAGTTTTATGCTAGGTTTGACCCAGGGAGTTAGGGTGTAGTCACATAGGACCCACTATAGGACCCAAGTCAACTCAAGTCAATCTAGCCCAAATTTGGATCTTAGGTACACATTGGCCCCACCACTATACCCCTAACCCTAATAATAATCTAAGTGAACTAAAAGACACATCATTGGGTCACTGATTGACCCAAGTTGACCGAAGTCAACCAAAACCCTAAATTGGTCAAACCCACACCTATAGGCCCTATTAGTCCATGTGAGACACCACCATGGCCCAACCCAAGTTGAGTGGTGTCATTGGATCCATGACCATCAAGTGGGGCCAGCCCACTCATCAAGTTGACCAAGTCAACACTAGAAGTCAACTTGGTCAACCTTAGGCATATTTAAAGGATTTGAAGACCAAGCCCATTCCCAAAGGGCTAAGCCCATAAGTCAAGGGTCATGACCAGCCCAAGTGCACATTTACAGCCCATACCCTATAAATTTAGAGAGTAGTGACATGCAAGGGGGCTTTTGGGGTTTTTTGGCTAAATGGGAAGAGAGTGATGGGAGTAAAAGGGGAATGGAGGACACTTGGCCCTCCTTCCCTCTGCCCAAGCATGTGGCTGAGCTCCCAAGCTCATTTCCAGCAGCTTTTAGGGGCTGGTGGCCACTTGGCAGCAAGGAGGAGCATCCTATGCTCATGACGGGCCACTTCCATAATCAAAACTCCTCACCCAGCCACTCCCGGCGAAATCAAACCCCACCATCAGCTTCAGGAAGTTGAGACGAGTGGAGATCGACTGCTGGAGCAAGCCTTTTGCTGGAGAATCTAGGAAACGAGCAAGCTCGCTGGAGAGATCGTCAACCATGGTGCACCACCATTGCACACGCTGCCAAGCCCACATCAAGGTCCATTTCACCTCCCCTCACCCCGTGCTAGCTATCTAGATCGATTAAGTGAGACATCGGGCTCAATTGAGCCCGGTACCATGTGAGTCGTGAGCTAGATTCCCGAGGAGCCAGGACGGTGTGACCGCCGGAGGTGGTGTAACACCCCGAAGTCAAGAGGATCATTTTGAGCAAATTCGGGTTCAGGCATGGGTGACACGGCCTGGGACACGGGCGTGTCCCAGGGCGTGTCCGTTGACACGGCCCGCGACACGGGCGTGTCGCAGGGCGTGTCGAGGTTGTCTCGACGATTGGACTTGGTGTCGACGATTTTCGCTCGACATCGTCGAGAGGGGGGCACACGGCCCAGGACACGGCCGTGTAGGATGCCGTGTCACATGCTCGACGAGTGTTAGTCGACGATCGTCGAGTATCGAGTTCCAGTGAGGACACGGCCTGTGACACGGGCATGTCACAGGGCGTGTCAGTGGGCGTCGAATTCAGCTCGACGTCTAGGGTTAGGGCGTGTTTGTGGGACACGGGCGTGTCCTGGTGCACACGGCCATGAACACGGGCGTGTGCCAAGCCGTGTGCCAGGCCGTGTGAAGTCTCGGGTTGATTTGGGATTATTTCTGTTGAGGTACACGGCCTCAGACACGGGCGTGTCTGAGGGCGTGTCGGGTACACGGCCGTGACACGGGCGTGTCACACGGGCGTGTACTGGTTGGATTGAGTCGGTTGTCTGCCGCTTAGGGGGACACGGCCTGTGACACGGGCGTGTCACAGGGCGTGTCAGGCCGTGTTCAGGGTTTTCTGGCCAGATCTGAGCCGTTTGTTTCCCTCTTCCTGGATCCAGTGGCTGCGCTTTGTCCAGGTGTTGGGAAGGCCGAGAATTGGAAGATAAATCCCTTATCTTCTCTTCTTCTTCTTTTTCATCTTCATTCCAAGGAAGAAAGGAGAAAGGCCTAAGGGAGAGAGAAGGGAGGAGTCTTCCAGCTGCTGTAGGAGCTGCGGAGTGCGGAACGAAGATCCGAGAGCGGATTCGTGAAGCCAGAGCCGAAGCGGTGATTTCCATCCGGCTACTTCATGGCGCCGAAGCGATCTTCAAGGGTAACGATCTCCTTCTTGGACATCGAAGTCCTTTCTCTATACATGTGCTTGGAATCCTCCACCAAGAGGTGGATCGCAGAAGTGATTCCTTTGTTGAGTCTGCATCTAGAGCCGGAATGATGAAGTACGGCGTAGGCATGCTGTGTGAAGCCCATCTGGACCGGTAGTCTGGATTGGTGATGTTCATGGGTAAACCGGAGAAGACTCCGTGACTTTGATGATGTGCAAAATGGATTTTTGTTGTGATGAATGTATGGATGTGATGATTGTGAGGAGGCTTTGGTGAAGCTCCTGGTTATGCGATGATCAATTGGTAGCACGCCTGGGGAGCGCGTGATAAACCCGGCCTGTTACACCACTAGGGTGGGTTGATCTAGTTAAGGAAGGGATCGATGGGCGGCAATGCTAGGGGAGCCGAGTTAAACCCGGGTTGCTGCACCACATGGTGTGGGTCGATCGGATTAGGAGGGGGACCGATGGGTAGACAATGCCTGGGGAGCTTAGTTAAACCCGACTTGCTACACCACGGAGTGTGGGTCGGTCTGCTCTGTTTGTGATGCTGTGAGGATGGACCTCTGAGTGGCTTGGGCGGGATGTCGCCAGCCTGCGAGCTGGTGGACTAGGGCCGGTCAACCAACAAGTTAAAACCTCGAGAGACAGCGGTGTACGACGGTGGATTCCGGTACGCCAAGAAGGTGCCCTGAGTGCACGGAGCGTTGGTGGACTCCAGCGTTTGTGATGTGATGTGTTTGTTAGATAGTGGCAGAAAGAGAATGATCCTATGATATGATTTGGTGATGTTTGTTGATGCTTGATGAAAAAGGAAGCACTGTATACAGGGAAGGAACCACTGCCCCGGGTAGGGGGTAGGGTCGTTATAATGGGTCAGCAATGCTGACCGTTACTTTGTTTTCTGTGTTGGTTTGGATAATGAATTGCAGGTGCTGCGGTTTGGAAAGAATAAGTGGATTGGCTAGCCTGGTGTTCTTAGTCCTTGAAGAATATGTGCAGAGTCGTGGTTGGATTTCATGTGTGGCCGGCCTGCGTGCCGATGTACGAACTTATTGCTATGTAAGAGGAACTTGTAAGGCCATAAGGCCAGGGTGTGTGAGTTGTATACATTCCTGGTGTTGTTCTATATAAATGTGGTATTTATATGTGGGTGGACATTCTGGTTTGAGTTCATGTTAGCATAAAAGATGCTGCGCTAGAATGGAATGAGTTAAGGACACGCAGAGATTTGATTTCCACACGTAATTCCTTCGCTTGTCTGTGCTATATGGCGTGGGGCCCCGGCCGGACCCACCGTTATATGTCATGTGACAGGTGGGGGCGTTACAAAGTGGTATCAGAGCCAGGTTGAGATTGTTTGGGAGGAGAGAACATAATTGAACTCATGAATGTCCACTAGGAATGTATGTCATGCACATGATGTGCGTGCGTGTGTAGTCAATGTACCAGTACCGTTATGAATTGGAAGGATTTAATGGTGTTCTGTACATTGCTAGGTGGCGAGGGATGGAGCTGGGCCGTCTGAGCCCCAGCGGTCGGATGAAAGTGCTGCACCCGTGGAAGCGCCGATGCCTCCCTCGGCAGAGGCCATACGGGTGGTCGCGGAGACAGTGCTTGCCGTGTTACAAGCACGAAGGGCAAGTAAGTGACGACGCATTGTCACGTTTTATGCACTTTCACCCACCTACGTTTGGTGGAGCGCTTTCACCAACGCAGGCAGAAGATTGGTTGGCAAGAGTAAAAAGGATCCTAACCGCAATCAGGACGGTCGAAGAACAGAAAGTGATGTTGGCCACTTTTCTGTTGGAAGGAGATGCGAGATTATGGTGGGATGAGATTGAAGTGCACCACTTGGCAGGTCGAGGTTTAACAGAGATTTCAATGGAGGAATTCTCCCAAATATTTTTAGCCAAGTATGTGCCAGTGTCGCAGAGGATTGCGATGGAAAATGAGTTTCTCCGCTTGGTGCAGGGTGAGCGAGATATTGATACCTACCTGCATGAATTTACAAGATTGGGGAGATATGCGGGATCGACCTTTGCGGAGGAAGCGCGAAAGACAAATCGGTTTTATGGCGGATTGCGGGATGAATTGCAGTTGGCACTTCCGCGTTACGTGTGCCAAGGCTTTCAGGCGTTGGTTGATACAGCTCGTGCCTTGGAGAAAGATATGAAGCGAGTACAGGAGAATAAGAAACTGGCAAGGGAAAAGTCTGAGTTGAAAGAATCGGAGTTTCGACGACAAGAGAAGAAAAGATTTAGAACGGTGGAATCAGCGCCGTTGACTGTTTCGTCGCCCCCGACGTATGGGCCAGGACGTGTGGATACACGTATATGTTATAAATGTGGGCAGCAAGGACACATCGCAAAATTCTGTTGGAATGCCCCTCCAGGGAGTGAGAAAAAGACAGGTGCGTCATATGAAGAAAAAGGGAAAGCAGTGGCCGAATCATCTGCACCCCGGACGCAACCTAGATTGCATGCGATGGAAGTGCAAGAGCCGCAAAGCTCAGTTGGTGAAATTCAGCCTCGAGCGTTTCATTTATCATTAAATAGTGAATTTTAAACTCGGGAGGCTGAGCGGAAGTGACTGTGATGTGAATCATATCGATGTTATGAAAGTTGTGTTGTACATTATGTTTTGCTAGCAGATGTGATGAATCATAGCGGATGTGCTTCACGTAAGACTGAATCGCGAATTGGAACTTGATGAATCAGCCATCTTGGTGTATATACATGATGTTGATACTTGTGATTGTGCCGAAATCAATCAATTCTGTCGTTTTGTTTGAGGTCTTATGTGGTTGATGTGCACAAGTGGAAGCTAGGGATGTTTGTTGTGTTGTCTGTTTGTTAGTGTGTGCGGAGGCTTGTGGTGTAAGCTTTGAGAATGTTGTGACTAATTGGCTGTGTGGAGTCAAATTTCGAGGACGAAATTATTTGAAGGGGGGGAGGATTGTAACACCCCGAAGTCAAGAGGATCATTTTGAGCAAATTCGGGTTCAGGCATGGGTGACACGGCCTGGGACACGGGCGTGTCCCAGGGCGTGTCCGTTGACACGGCCTGCGACACGGGCGTGTCGCAGGGCGTGTCGAGGTTGTCTCGACGATTGGACTTGGTGTCGACGATTTTCGCTCGACATCGTCGAGAGGGGGGCACACGGCCCAGGACACGGCCGTGTAGGATGCCGTGTCACATGCTCGACGAGTGTTAGTCGACGATCGTCGAGTATCGAGTTCCAGTGAGGACACGGCCTGTGACACGGGCATGTCACAGGGCGTGTCAGTGGGCGTCGAATTCAGCTCGACGTCTAGGGTTAGGGCGTGTTTGTGGGACACGGGCGTGTCCTGGTGCACACGGCCATGAACACGGGCGTGTGCCAAGCCGTGTGCCAGGCCGTGTGAAGTCTCGGGTTGATTTGGGATTATTTCTGTTGAGGTACACGGCCTCAGACACGGGCGTGTCTGAGGGCGTGTCGGGTACACGGCCGTGACACGGGCGTGTCACACGGGCGTGTACTGGTTGGATTGAGTCGGTTGTCTGCCGCTTAGGGGGACACGGCCTGTGACACGGGCGTGTCACAGGGCGTGTCAGGCCGTGTTCAGGGTTTTCTGGCCAGATCTGAGCCGTTTGTTTCCCTCTTCCTGGATCCAGTGGCTGGGCTTTGTCCAAGTGTTGGGAAGGCCGAGAATTGGAAGATAAATCCCTTATCTTCTCTTCTTCTTCTTTTTCATCTTCATTCCAAGGAAGAAAGGAGAAAGGCCTAAGGGAGAGAGAAGGGAGGAGTCTTCCAGCTGTTGTAGGAGCTGCGGAGTGCGGAACGAAGATCCGAGAGCGGATTCGTGAAGCCAGAGCCGAAGCGGTGATTTCCATCCGGCTACTTCATGGCGCCGAAGCGATCTTCAAGGGTAACGATCTCCTTCTTGGACATCGAAGTCCTTTCTCTATACATGTGCTTGGAATCCTCCACCAAGAGGTGGATCGCGGAAGTGATTCCTTTGTTGAGTCTGCATCTAGAGCCGGAATGATGAAGTACGGCGTAGGCATGCTGTGTGAAGCCCATCTGGACCGGTAGTCTGGATTGGTGATGTTCATGGGTAAACCGGAGAAGACTCCGTGACTTTGATGATGTGCAAAATGGATTTTTGTTGTGATGAATGTATGGATGTGATGATTGTGAGGAGGCTTTGGTGAAGCTCCTGGTTATGCGATGATCAATTGGTAGCACGCCTGGGGAGCGCGTGATAAACCCGGCCTGTTACACCACTAGGGTGGGTTGATCTAGTTAAGGAAGGGATCGATGGGCGGCAATGCTAGGGGAGCCGAGTTAAACCCGGGTTGCTGCACCACATGGTGTGGGTCGATCGGATTAGGAGGGGGACCGATGGGTAGACAATGCCTGGGGAGCTTAGATAAACCCGGCTTGCTACACCACGGAGTGTGGGTCGGTCTGCTCTGTTTGTGATGCTGTGAGGATGGACCTCTGAGTGGCTTGGGCGGGATGTCGCCAGCCTGCGAGCTGGTGGACTAGGGCCGGTCAACCAACAAGTTAAAACCTCGAGAGACAGCGGTGTACGACGGTGGATTCCGGTACGCCAAGAAGGTGCCCTGAGTGCACGGAGCGTTGGTGGACTCCAGCGTTTGTGATGTGATGTGTTTGTTAGATAGTGGCAGAAAGAGAATGATCCTATGATATGATTTGGTGATGTTTGTTGATGCTTGATGAAAAAGGAAGCACTGTATACAGGGAAGGAACCACTGCCCCGGGTAGGGGGTAGGGTCGTTATAATGGGTCAGCAATGCTGACCGTTACTTTGTTTTCTGTGTTGGTTTGGATAATGAATTGCAGGTGCTGCGGTTTGGAAAGAATAAGTGGATTGGCTAGCCTGGTGTTCTTAGTCCTTGAAGAATATGTGCAGAGTCGTGGTTGGATTTCATGTGTGGCCGGCCTGCGTGCCGATGTACGAACTTATTGCTATGTAAGAGGAACTTGTAAGGCCATAAGGCCAGGGTGTGTGAGTTGTATACATTCCTGGTGTTGTTCTATATAAATGTGGTATTTATATGTGGGTGGACATTCTGGTTTGAGTTCATGTTAGCATAAAAGATGCTGCGCTAGAATGGAATGAGTTAAGGACACGCAGAGATTTGATTTCCACACGTGATTCCTTCGCTTGTCTGTGCTATATGGCGTGGGGCCCCGGCCAGACCCACCGTTATATGTCATGTGACAGGTGGGGGCGTTACAGGTGGCTCCTCCGGCGATCCTGAGCTGGAACTAGCTCCATCCTAGCCATTGGCTGATTGGGGACGATGGCCAGGAGCCGTCTGATTTGAGGTATTAATTTGATATTTCAATATTTATGAATAGTGTTATTATTGTCATATTTTTACAGTGTTCTTTCATGTATATATTAGGCCTGTTGACATGTCTCTTATCTTCATGTCTTTTTCTGGTAATGCCGACTGAGAATATCTGGATGAAAGAACTGGCGAACCGGCAATGGTCTCAATGTTTCCCACTATCTACCTTCCGCATGTGGCTCCCTACGGCGTATTTTGTTGCTCTCTTGCTTGCCTAGGCGGTGCCTGTGGCTCTTGCACATATCCCTGTAGGAATCTTCCAAGAAGCCCTAGACGGACCAAATGCTCAATCTCGTCTTTTAACCTGGCACACTCTTTAGTGCTGTGCCCAACTTCGCGGTGGTATTCACAATATTTTGACTGATTGTTCCTAGGGTTTGGTAACAACACTTTTGGTTGGTGTAGTGTTGGACTATCCTGAATTGTGTAGAGCACATTTGTCCGCATGGTATTCAATGGAGTATACTCTCGCGGTTGCTACTACCACATATCTCTTTGGGGGTTGTGCCGATACTTGTCGCCACGATGCTCCTCATTGCATCGATCTTCTTATCCCCTAGGAACCTGGTCCTGCCCCCTCTTTCTCTTTTGAATGCCTTCAAATTATTGACGGTGTGCCTCGATCGCTTCATTGACTGCTATCTGTGCCATGACCCGGTGCACCAGGTTCGGATAACTGGGCACAATCTCTCTCATTAGTGTTGAATAAAAACCACTTGGGTTGAGTCCACCAAGGAAGAGGCCTTTAAGTAGTTCGTGGTCGATCCCCGGGATTTTACGTGCTTCTGACGTGAAGCGGCGAAAGAAGACTTTCAAAGATTCCCCTTTATTCTAGATGATCCCTGACAGATGTGATGGATCTCAAATAATTCTTCAGTTAGTGACAAACTGATCCGTGAATCGCCTTGCTAACTCTGTGAAATTATCTATAGTTCCCTCTCTCAGTGAGTGAAACTAGATACGAGCTTGCCCTTTGAAGGTACCGGGAAATACTTGACATAGTAGATGATCCGGGGTATTGTAGATTCTCATAATGGCAGTGAAGTAGTTGATATGTTCCAGTGGATCTTCGGTTCCTTCAAATGACTCGATACTTGGCAGTTTGAAGCCCCAAGGGATCGGGTGAGCTAGAACTTGGGGTACGAGCGGGGAGCCTCGACTGAGAGGGCATCAGTCTAAGGCAACCCGCCGCCCGATTTGCTTGTATTCCTCTGTGATCACTTTGCATATCTCCTCATGGGGTCATCCTTTCGACTAGCGGTGGTGGAGCTTCCTCGTTAGCGTGGTAGTGATTGTGGCCGACTCCTACCCCCCTATGAATTGGGTGAGTGGAACTGGCGACATCAAAGAGTTATTCTGACACTTCCTCCCTATGAGGAGCTTCTTATACTGGAACATGATTTAGAAAAGGAGGGGGTTGATTGGTGCCGGTGGCAGGAGAGGACATGAGGTGCTCCTTATTCCGGAGGAGAGTAAGCCTCTCTGTCTGCTGCTCCTTCATTTGTCGAATTTTTCCTTCCAAAGCTGTTAAGGGTGTGAATATGGCTTTGGCTTTGAGCGGTGCATTGATGTGCGAATGAGTGTGTGTTGGTTTGGTGTGTCCCCCAGGTATGGATCCATCGGTAGTTCCGACACTTCTCTTTGTCGTTGGGGCTGACCTTGTGTACCATTGAATTACGTGTACTTCTTTTAAAGGGACGTTGGGAAATGTGTTCACACAGACAATGCCAAACTGTCGTGGTTTAACTCGGCGCTCATAAACCGGTCTAAATTCGGTCGTCTTAACCCGGGAGCGGTCAAGCACACAATCAGTCAAAATGTCAAAGAGTTGGTACACATGATGATTTTGACGTGAAAAAACCCCTCAACTGGGTAAAAAAACACGTGACCGGGTCCGTGCCGATCAAAATCTACTACCTATTGAAGGTTACAACTTTCACTGAGAATCAGGAGCGACATGCCGCATCTCGTTACACTTTGGAGGTGAGAGAGAGAGAATTGTTGGCTCGTGGCGAGCAACAGGCTGCTCCGCACTAGGCTGGTTTGCAGGGTGGATGTGGATGAATGGAATGCTGATCGTCGCGGGAACTTTCTTCTTAACACTCGTTCGGATCTAAGAGGGTTTTGATGAGCCAGCGACGACTTTAAAGTGGATTGAAAGCGGCTCAAATGCGGCTTGAAGATGGCTTGGATGACTTGAAGATGGCTTGATTGGCTTGAAGATGGCTTGACTAGCTTGAAAATGGCTTGAATAGTTTGAAGATGACTTGAATGGCTTGAATATGACTTGAATGACTTGAAGATGACCTGAATGGATTGAAGATGACTTGAATGGCTTGAAGATGACTTGAATATGACTTCGAAGGAGGAAACTGACAGAGCTCTGACATGAGGAGGAAGAAAGATGTGGAACCAAAATGTGAGAAATGAGGAGTTCTGAGGCTCCTTTTATAGCTTTCGGGGGGATGAATGCAGTGGTTATGCAGCTATCCGTACTCCGTAACCACCCCCATAATCATTTTTTCATATAGTTAAGGATGTGTATTTTGTCATTGAACCCATTATGTGGACCAATATTTTAATTAAGATATTCCCCCATTAACCATGATGGTTAGTGGGTGATTACGTGAAAAATGGGAGGCGATGATCTCGCCGGAGAGATTGGACGGCGGGGAAGGGCCGCCACAGATAGACGATCATTCCTCCGGCGACTTCGCCGACGAATGGAGTGGCGGCTGGCGAGCTGCTCAGCCATGATGGGAGGGCTCGCAGCCGTGGGAGGCGGCCGTGAGAGACGGGTGGACCGGGCATGGCCGGCCGCCCGAGCGGTGCCTCATGGCTGCGGGAGGCGGCCGAGAGGAGGGGCGGTCAGGAGCGGCCGGCCTCCCGGGCGGTGCCTCGCGGCCGCGGGAGGAGGCCGCGAGAGGAGGGGAGACTGAGCGCGGACGGCCGCCTGGGCGGTGCCTCGCGGCCGCTGGAGGCAGCCCCGAGAGGAGGGGCGGCCAAGCTTGGCTGGCCACCCAGGCGGTGCCTCGCGGCCGCAGGAGGCGGCCGCAAGTGGAGGGTGTGCGTGTGCATGTGCGTGACAGTGCCGTTCGCTGGTGCGTGTGTGTAGCGGGATCGCGCGCGCGGCGGTCAAACCCATGATCTCAATTATTTTTGTGGAGATCATGGAGGAGTGGGCTATGTGCACACCAATTCCTCCATAAAAAGAGGGTTCATTCGCATCAATATTCATAATCACGATATTATGAATATATGTATGTGCGTGTATTGCTAGAATGAATGGGTAAAATATTATTTTGTCTGAAAATTTTCTGAACATTATATGTAACAGATAGCATCGTATTAAGTTGTTTGTGTTTGCATGGAAAATAAGGATAAGTCCATGGAATGTGATATCATTATTATCTCTATGTGAAGGATGATAACATTTTTTGGGGAGATAGTTACATGATAACCAAAGTAACATTCAATTAGGTCATGAATTTCTAATATGAAGTTCTTACCCAAGATGTCTACTATAGGTTATTTTATGTTCATCTTTTTGATGTACAAGGAAATATTCCACAAAAACTCCCACAACACATCAAGCGTTGCTTGATTTCTATGAAGACACTAGCCAGAGTATTCACAATTTGATAAATAACAAATTATGTATTTGATGTGTGCACATAGTTTATCTTGTGCATGTATCAAGAAAAAAGGGCAGCTCGATGCACAAAGCATGTAATCCCCCCATCCCGGAAATTAGACACTACAAGGGGATCTTATCGCACACCACCACCAATCTACAATAAAGAACTAAAAAATAGAAGAATAGAGGTATGAATGTTTCAACCCTCTCCCGCCATTCTCTCTTAACACAACAAATCAATTATGGTGCTATGCAAACAACTATCACATGAAAATCAGGGCACGCTATAAGTATTTGCGGAAGAGGTTCAAGTAGAAGAGTACTAACTACATAGTAGATCACAAAATTATATGAGTAATAAAAAGCCACAACAATGGTACGATAGCACCACTATCCAAATACAAGAGACTAGAAAATCTAGGGGTTCAAATGCAACCTGTCAAGCTAGATAAATGCAAATATATAAATGTTGTAAAACTATAACCTATTGAGCTAACTATGTGACTGATGATGTTAAGCCTAGCAACCATCATCTATAACCTTCTTGTTGGAACATGCATTCCTCATCTCTTAATTTGAGAATAACAAATATAGTTAGGTATTTGATCTAGTCGGTTTGTGTGTTTATAGTGAGCTCATATGGTACACGTACAAGTATGCGTTGAACGATAATAAAAGACGAACAACGAAGCTCATCTCTGCAAGCTATCACTTAGTGGTAACACTTACCGCTAGAGGTAGCTGATCGACGATAAGAGATAGCTTGTCGGCGATAAGCGATAACATGCCGACGAGAAGAGTTAACACTAGACATGTCGACGAGAAGAGATAGCGCCACATGGTAGGTGTAACATCTCGTTCCACCTTCTGTGTATCACAACACCACTAGGCCTTACACAGACCGTTACCGGGCTGCAACTCAAGCACCCCAACCACTCTACAGCCCACTGGCGGATTGTTGGTGGCCACAGCCTCCATTTAATGAGCGAACTTGACAGTTAAGTTGGGCCATACAGGGACTTCCCAGGAGGTCACTCATCTCAGTACTACTCTCGCCCAAACATGCTTAACTATGAAGTTCCTTCACTTCTCATCACCAATTGAGCTGCGTTATCTACCAATTCTTCCTTTTTAGGATTTTTGGGGCGTTACAGTAGGTGATACCATTGGAGGTAGCTTATCGACAAGAAGTGATAACGCTGCTGATGCCGACACTGGTTGCGGTGAATCCAACCGCGGTGCGCTAAACCTAATGCCTAGCGATAACATATGGAAAGGCTGCTAATCAACATTGAAAGGAGGAGCTAATAGAGATGGAAATCCAACAGAGCAGCGTATAAAGCTAACACGGCGTGCCAACTCTATCGCTGGGCCGTAGCTTTAGGAAACCCCATCAATTATACCATTATTGAAGAGTAGAAAAGGAGCATCCAATATCATTTTGGAGGAAATGATTAATCATATTTTTGTGGGAAAGCATTTGTTTACAAAGATGATTGCCATTTGAATGGAAATAAAAGGCAAATAAATAAAAAAAACAAGAAGACTACCTGCTACTGCTGCGCTAAATCTTCTTGCACAACATTCTTTATTTAAAATTACCAGAAATTGAGTTTTGTTCGACGGTCTTGCATGAAATTTTCAAGGGCTGCTCGCACTAGCCGTCTAGAGGGAAGTGAGGGACATCCTCAACTCATTGAAGAGGAGATTTATTTGGAGGAGAACAAAAGGTATTCATGCACAAAGATTGAAGGCTATCAAAAATTATGATCAAGACGCCTTTTCTCATATATTCTCTTTGAGGATTCACGCTACAACAAACTCTCATCAAGCAGAGGCTTTCAAGGATCTGAAGGACGTCATAGAAGAAGGCTCTCAAGTCATAAAGATCAAACCTTTGCAAAAAAAAGTACATCAACAACAAGGGGTTTAATTAGAGGGAATTTTTATTTATTATTTTTATATCCCTGTATTTCTTTTCTCTAGTTTTTGTTGTGACGTGGAGAAGTCATCTGGGGGGATATCAGATTCTAAGGAAGATTCTGTGAGAAATTGTCTGAGGAGGACATCAGATTCCGTGGAGGATTCCATGAGAGAATTGGTCGTAAAGGGCGTCTAGACCGGGGATGTCTAGTGTTGGGTACATTGGAAAATGTGTACCAGATTTGAAGAAGCCTCACCCTACTCAATGATATGCATCAAGGTGTATTTGATGTTGTTTTGAGTTTATATGTGCAGGTTAAGAAAATGCAGGAATGCAGAAAAGTTTCTAAGTCCATGTGTCGACACCAGAAGACACTGTGTCGACACTTATGAAGGCCTGAGTCGACACTTGAGAAAAGCTGTGTCGACACTTGAAGTTAATCGTGTCGACACTTGGAGAGGCTGTGTCGACACCAGAAGAAACTGTGTTGACACCAAGAGGAAGTGTCGACACACAGAAATACTTAGTCGACATCAATTGTGTCGACACCAAGAGGCAGTGTCGACACACAGAAGACTTTGTCGACATCAACTGTGTCGACACACAGGACTTGTGTTGACACACAACAGAGTTTCTACAAAGTTAAAGAGAAGAAGTGATTGTGCCGACACACATAATCAGTGTCGACACATTCTACAGATGCTGTGTCGAGAAGCAGTAACAACAACAAAGGAGCTGTGTCGACACCACCAAGGCTTGTGTCAACACTTAGTCCACTTGTGTCTACACTTAGTCCACTTGTGTCGACACTTAGTCTACTTGTGTTGACACATGATGAAGTCCAGTCTCGACACTTTGCTGACAGAGACAGAGTTTCAAGAAGTGACTGGAAGACTTGACAGTTGCCATTTCTAACCGGTCTACTACAACTGTCAGAGCTGTCAGAAGTTTGTTAGAAACCGGATCAACCGGTTACCATGGAGAAAGTCTTTATAAAGGCATTTTTCTTCAATAGATGAAGGATAGTTACAATAGAAGACAGAAGAAGATTTTCATCAGAAAATCTAAGAAGATGTTGGAGAGAGAGAGCTCCGTCTACTCTAGTGCAGTTGCTGAACCAGACTGCTAAGAAGGATTCAGATTGAGATCTGAATTTCAAGAAAGAAGCTGATTGAAGATCAACTTCAAAGGAGTACAACCCTACTGAGTTCAGAATCAAGAAGGTTTGAAGAAAGCTAAGTGTGGTTGTTCTCTGCCATCAGATTCTTCCAAGAACTGATCAAGAAGCCATCCATCCTTTCTCTCTCTACCAGGGTGGTGGTAAAATACTTTTTTAAATCTATTTTCTGTAGGATCTTTTTAAGATCTGAGTGTAAGCATAAGTTATAAAGGCTGAGCTGTAGGAGGTTTAGAGCTCTGAGTTGTAGGCCTTGTTGAAGGCTGAGGTAGGGCTGTGAGCCTGCGTTGTAGGAGATTGATATCTCTGAGTTGTAGGCCTTGTGTAGGCTGAGGTAGGGCAGATTGCCTGAGCTGTAGGAGTGTGGACTCACTCTGAGTTGTAGGAGCCTTGTTGGTTTCTGAGTTGTAAGATCTGAGGATCTGAGGTGTAGAGCAGAAGTTAGGCTGAATCTAGCACACTGCTAGATAGACAAAGGGGGAAAGTGGATGTACCCAGACCTTGGGGAACCACTATAAAAACTATGTGCACTCTGTGATTGAATGTTTCTGTGAATGCTGTGCTGTGTTTGATGTAGAACTAGCTGTTGCAGATTAATTAACTGATTAGATATTTTGCCTTTGAAGAAAAAGAAATTACACCTATTCACCCCCCTTTAGGTGGTTAGGCAATAATTCTTTCAAGTGGTATCAGAGGGAGGTTTCTCAAAGTTAGACTTAACAGTCTGAGTGAGATCTGTAAGGCAGAATTAAGTTCAAGAAAATGGGTTCAGGTGAGAACCATAAAGAACTTGGTGCAATGAAATTGCCAATTTGCAGGAAGGAGATATTTGAAATATGGAAGGAAAGGGTCAGATTATTTATGGAGGCATCTGATCCTACAATTTACATAACAGTTAAAGAAGGACCTTATGTTCCTATGAAGATTTCTGTTCTTGATGCCAACCAAAGAATTTCAAAGGAGTTTTCAGAGATGACTAAGGATGAAATCATCTTGGAAACAATGGATAAAAGAGCCCAGAATATTATAGTAAGTGCCATTGATGGTGCAATATTCCAGAATCTAATACACTGCAAAACCTACAAGGAAATGTGGGACACTTTGATTGTCTACATGGAGGGTTCTGAAGAGGTTAGGCAAGATAGGAAATGTATGCTTAATCAAGAATATGAGAGTTTCAGACAAGCCAAGTCTGAAAGTATTACTGAATGTTATAAGAAGTTCTATAGGATTATCAATGAACTAATGTCCTATGGAAGAGTTTTCAGTACTTATGAGTTAAATGATAAATTTCTTAGGTCTTTGACTAAGGAATGGGATACAAAAATCTGTGCCATAAGGGAAGTAGCCAGACTGGGTGAGATTTCTCTTCCAACACTGTTTGGAAAATTGCTGTCATATGAGATGCAGCTGATGGCCAGAAAAGAGGAAGAAAAACATACAAAGGTTGACTCTAGAGAAAAGTCAGTGGCCTTCAAGGTAGAAGCCACCAGGAAGAATAGGAGGATGTCACCATCTCCTCCTAAGAGAGTTGCAGAAGTGATTTCAGACAATTCTGATAAACACAGTTCAGACAGCAGTGACTCAGATGAAGACTTTGCAGCTTTCACAAGGCAGTTCCAGAGATTCTTAAAGAAGAAGCAGTAGAAATCTAGGCCTTCCACATCTCAGTCTAAGGACAATTACTATCAGAAGAGAAAATCTTTCAGGAAGGACAGGAATGGAACAAAGCCTAGTAAGTCTACTACATCTAAGATTATATGATATTGCTGCAATAAAGATGGACATGTTGTGGCTGATTGTCCAGACAAGAGAAAGGAGTTAGCTAATAGAAAGAAGACTCAGCATAAGAGCAAGAAGGAGAAATCCTTGGTTGCTGACAAAGAAAAAAATTTGACTGATCAATCAACTTCAGAGTCAGAATCATAGGCTGAGGCATACATTGGTTTGTTTGCAGAAGAAGAGGATGAGTTCATGCAATTACTGGACTCTATCTATGAGCAGGAAGACCATTAGTGCAAAGGACTGATGGCAGTGTCAGAAGAAGACCAGTGCCAGGATCAGCTTGGACCCAGTAAGGTAAAATGTGTATCTGTAGATTCTGATTACTTCATTGGGTCAGAATCAGATGCTTCTTCATCAAGAGATGAAGATGAGTCTGAGTCTGAAGGAGATATTCATCAGCTGATAGATGAATATAGAGATTTATTGCAGGCACTTAAGAGAAGCAAAAATCTGGCCAAAAATTAGGCTAAGGAAATTGCAGCTCTTAAGTTGGCTGCATCTGATTCAGAGAAATTGCTTGATCAAAAGTTGAATGAGATTGACAGATTGAAGAACATAACTGTTATTCAAATGGGAACAATCATATTCAAGAATGATCAGATTAAAAATCTGGAGAATAGACTTCAGAAAGAGAAGGTGATTGTGGCTAGTTTTTCTAAGCCAAAATCTGTATTCCCCTTAATAGATGACTTTGTGTCAAAAAAGGGTAAGGCAGGAATAGACTTTAAGAGAACAGCATGGACTGCTAAGTCCAATAAGAAAGGCAAAGCCCCAGCACAAAACAAGAGACCTGCTGCAAACAGTACAGCTAAGGTTGTACCTAAAAAGAGGTACAATAAGTTTGAGTGCTGGTGCTGTGGCAAGATAGGCCACTTTGCCTTAGACTGTTGGCATAATACCAGTGTCAAGGAGAGTAGCAGTCTGCCTGTTAGAAAACCTACAGGCAGATTTGTTAAGTTTCAGACTAACTTGAACCGAGGACCCAAAAATTATTTGGGTTCTAAGGTTAAGTAATTTTTGTTGCAGGTGAGTCCAAGTTGCCATGCCCCAATATGGTACTTGCACAGTGGATGTTCCAGGTACATGACTGGAACAAGGGGATGGCTGAAGGACTACTCACTTATGCTGAATCGGCCTAAAGTAATCTTTGGTGGTTCTGAAAAGGGAGTCATCAAAGCTTTTGGTAACATTTCTAATAACTTAATTACAATCACTCAAATGGCCTATGTAAAGGGTTTGAAACATAACCTAATAAGTATAAGCCAACTGAGTGATCTAGGATATGACATATCATTTGTCAAGAATGAGTGTCATATCAAGAGGTCAAGTGATCAAAATGTCATATTAACAGGATATAGGAAAAGAAATGTATACTGCCTGAATTTTGAATGTGAGAATAAAAGTTCTCCTATATGTCTTGTAGCTGATAAGAAAGTCTCTTATTGTGTCAAATGGCACAAGAGGCTAGCTCATCTTAACTACAAGACCATTGGCCAACTCTTTAGCAAAGAGTTAGTGAGGAATGGTCCTCAAGTTAAGTGTTATAAGGATGGAATATGTTCTGCTTGTCAAAAAGGCAAGCAAACTAGATCCTCCTTTCATAGCCTTGAAACCAAGGATTCAGTGAGGTGCTTGTACCTCTTGCATATGGATTTATTTGGTCCTATGCCAGTTCAGAGCCTAGGTAGGAAGGTCTACACTTTTGTGGTTGTAGATGACTATTCTAGATTCTCATGGGTATTCTTTCTGAGACAAAAATCTGAAACCCCAAAGGTCTTCTACAATTTTGTCAAACAAATTCAGAATCAATTAGATAGTTCAGTGGTTAAAATCAGAAGTGACCATGGAACTGAATTCCAATCTGAAAGTATGACAAGGCTGTATGAAGAGTTTGGGATTCATCAGGAATTCTCCTCACCTAGAACACCTCAGAAAAATGGTATTGCTGAGAGAAAGAATAAGACATTGATTGAGGCTGGAAGAACACGATTGAGTGATACTTCTCTCCCAGAATATTTCTGGGCTGAGGCAGTTAACACTGCATATCATGTGCTCAATAGGGCTTCCATCACCAAAAGCCACAAAAAGACACCCTATGAGGTTGTGAAAGGCAGAAAACCAAACTTATCCTATTTGAGGATCTTTGGTTGCAAGTGCTATATAGAAACAAAAGGGTCACAATATCGTAGGGACAAAGTGGATATATAGAAACAAGCTTGATGAGAGTGGGATCATAGTGAAGAACAAGGCAAGACTAGTTGCCAAAGTATACAAACAGGAGGAGGGCATAGATTTTGATCAGACCTTTGCTCCAGTGGCTAGGTTGGAAGCTATCAGACTATTCCTAGCCTATGCAGCCTATCAAGGCTTCAAAGTGTTCCAGATGGATGAAAAGTCTGCTTTCTTAAATGGAGATTTAAAAGAGGAGGTCTATGTAGAGCAGCCCTCAGGTTTTGTTGATCCACTCTATCCTACTAATGTCTATAGACTTAGGAAAGCTTTGTATGGGTTGAAATAAGCCCCAAGGGCTTGGTATGAAACCATGTCTACTTTCCTCATTGAGAATAAATTCTCAAGGGGGAAAATAGACAAGACTCTATTCCTTAGGGAATCCAAAGGAAGGATAATCGTATTCCAAATATATGTTGATGACATAATATTTGGGTCTACTGAAAGTAACCTTTATAGAAAGTTTGCAAAATTTATGCAAGGAAAATTTGAAATGAGCAGTATGGGAGAACTTAAGTTCTTCTTGGGTCTCCAAGTAAGACAGACTGAAGATGGCTTGTCCATATCCCAGTCTAAGTTCACCCTGTAGTTAATTAAGAAGTATGGTATGGAGTCATCCACTACCATGAGAACTCCAATGGGGACAAGTGTGTCTCTAAGCAAAGATGATGCAGGGAGACCTGTAGATGAAACTTTGTATAGTGGGATAGTTGGCTCCCTCCTATATCTGACTGCTAGTAGACCAGATATCATGTATGCTACATGTGTCTGTGCTAGGTACCAATCATGCCCTAAAGAATCTCATCTTACTGCAGTCAAAAGGATTTTGAGATATCTTAAGGGCACACCTAATCTAGGCCTTTGGTATCCAAGGAATAGAGATTTTCTACTAATGGGCTATTCAGATGCAGACTTTGCAGGTTGCAAAGTAGACAGGAAAAGCACAACAGACACCTATCAATTTCTAGGAGAAAGATTGGTGTCTTGGAGCTGTAAGAAGCAGACCAGTGTGACAATTTCCACAGCTGAGTCTGAGTATGTTGCTGCAGGAAGCTGCTGTGCACAACTATTGTGGATATAACATCAGTTAGAAGACTATGGTATTCAGGTAAGTAGAACACCTTTATTATGTGATTCTACTAGTGCTATTTCTATTGCACATAATCCAGTTTCTCATAGTAGAACTAAACATATAGAAATAATGTACCATTTTCTTAGAGACCATGTAGAGAAAGAAGATATCTCTCTAGAATTTGTTAGTACTGACTTACAATTAGCTGACATGTTTACTATGCCTTTAGATGAAACTAAATTCAACAATTTCAAAATTGAACTAGGTTTGTTGAACATAAATTAGTTTAACAATATTGGCTAAGTAAAATTGTGTCGACACAAGAAGTTCTCTGTGTCGACACATAGAAGTGGTGTCGACATTCCAAGAAAATGGTGTCGATACATCTAGGGAATAGATGTCGACACTTCAGAGAAGTAGTGTCGACACATCCAGAAGTGGTGTCGACACATCCAGATGTGGTGTCGACACTTAGGATCAACATAGATTTCGTCGAGTGGAGAATCGACTGATCGTCGAGCACAAATATAATAAGTGTCGACACATCACAGTCAACACTTATGTCGAGACATTAGAAGTCAGTGTCGGCACATTTCAACAGTGTCGACACATTAAGAGGATTTTGACGAGCCTTTTGACCTTCCTTATTTAGAAAGGTATAAATAGGTCAACAACATAGTCTGTCGACATACTCACCATAGTTTCGAGACCAAAACTTTGTGTAGACAACTTATCTCTTCTTAATCCAAGCTTTCTCTCAACCCTAATGGCGCCAAAGCTTGAGGACAATGTTAACGAAGGCTATAAGCTGGTACGCAACGCCTTTGATCATGCGGAACCTGAAATTAAGGCTGTCGTAACCCTAATTGCAGACAATGGGTTGGAATTTCTGGTCTCTGAACCAACAAAAATTTGGAAGAAGGAAATACTAGAATTCTATGGCGCAGCTACTATAGACACAACTGGACTTTAGATCAAATCTATAGTTCAGGGTGCTAAAGTTAAACTAACCCTGAAGAGCTTGAGGAAGACTCTTCAACTACCAAGAACTCAAGAAGAAGTAGAAGTGACCTCATCCAAGATAAGGGAAGCACTTCAATGGTGTGGATTGGATCCCATCATGAAGATTGGATCCTCAATGAACAGAAAAGGAATGAATCAGCAAGGTAAATTCCTATTAGAAGTTGTTGGCATGGTCATACTCTGCAAGCCAGGGGGCATGATAGGATATCAGCCTATATGTTCAGTCTGATGACCAGGATCATCTACAGCCTAGACACTGACTGGTCAGCAGTAGTTTTTGAAAAGATTAAGGAGAGTATTAATAAGCCAAACCTGGGCAGGATCATGAGTTTATACTTGGCTAGAACCATTCCTGAAGTAATGGAACAAACTGCTGGATTCAAGATTAATCATATGAGGAGAATGGACATAAGGATTATCTCCAGATGGGATAGAGTCTTAACAAAGGACATGCCAGATGAGGAGAGGCAAGAGATTCCTGAAAAATCTACAGCACAAGATATTCCTGCACAAGACCCTACAGATGGTGCTCAAGTGCAGGGGAGCCACAACTTGAGGAAGAGCCAACCCACCTGGAAAGTGAAATGGCTACACATACTATTCTTGAGGTAATTCAAGAGGTTAATCAATCAATTCTTAATGATAAGGATGAGACTCTAACTGAATCTTTGATTGTTGTTGACCAGCCAACTCAATTAAATAGTCAATCTCAAGATGTTATCATGGAGGATACATCTGCTGCTGCTAATGCTCCAGAATTAAGTATACCTCAAGTACCTACTCAATAAGAGTTTACCTTAGAAGTGTTGTTCCCTGATTTAGTGCAAGCTAATATTGAGGGGGAGCAAGCTGGATTTGAGAGGGAGAAAACTGATTTTGAGGGAGAGCAAGTTAACTTTGAGGAGGAGCAAGTAGGATCTCAGGGGGAGAAAGCAAGAACTGAGGAAGAGAAAGGGACTCAGGGGGAGCTACCAAGGACTGAACAGGAACTGCCTCCTAGTCCTAAGGAAAGATTAAATATAGACAGTACCTCAGCTTCTGAATATGAAGGAGCTATACAAGCCAAGAAGAGAAAACTGATGGTATTCAAGAATATGAGGGCTTTACAAACTGCTCCACAATCTGCCCCAACTACTGATTATAACTCTTTATTAATCTCATTACAAGTTAAGTTAGATAAACAAAGAAAGGCTATGGAAAAATATATGGATGCAAGCCATAAGGATTTACAATTTTCCTTGGCTCAAGACATCAAATCTATAAGATTTGAGGTAAATCAGAATAAAAAGGAGATGACAGATTGCTTTCACAAAGGAGGCAATGCTGTGGTTTTCCTAGCAATACATCAAGAAAAGATCAAAACTCAAGTCGATGATATAACTGTTAAATAAGGCTATATTCTAGAGAATCAGATTAGAATGAATGATAATCTGACTGAATCACATAATTTGATTGTTATAGAAATGAAGAATATAGCTGCTGCCCAGACTGAGGCAAGAACTAAGGCCAAGACAGATTTTGATAAGCAATTACAAGAAGGCCTCACTGTTGTAAAAACAGCTATTGAGCAATCTCAAAAGACCATTTCTGCACAGCTACTAAAGTTAAAGTCTTTTTATAAAGATGGGGTGAATTTTCTTGATGAACAAATCAGATTTCAAAAAGATGACCTCAGGGATCATGTTGCCAGAGAAGTCATAAAGGGGGAGAGAGTATTAGTCAAAGCTGGCTCAGATCATGCTAAATGGATATCTAATAGCATTAGAGCCACACTTGGATATCCACCCCTCTGTGATGATGATAATGTGGCTGAGTCAGGTATACACCATGCCTATTTTAAAGGTGACCAACCTGAAGTTGCTCAAGTTATTTATCCTCCAGCAGATTTTGAGATGATTCACCAAGAAGTATAGTCTATGTACAGTCGTCCAGAAGGTGCTCAAAATATTATCCTTAAGAAAGTAGACATGCTAGTGCCAGAGGAAGTTTTGACCAAAGAGCAAGAAACTCTATTGTCTAAGAAAAGATTCAGAGAATAGACATAGGTGAAGCCTGATTTTGAGCAGTGGAGTCCTACTTCTAGGAATATTATCTTGACTGCCTGGAAAGCTGTAAAGGACAAGACCCAAGAAAGGGGCTAATGGTATACTGAACAAGAATGACAAAAGCATGAAGCTAGACAGGAAGCCATTGTACAATACAGAAGAAAGACAAAAGCTGGGAAGCTACCTCCTAATGCTCAGGAGCCTAGAAAATATTTCCCAAAGCCCTTTCACTACTTTGAAAGGCAAAGAATAAGGGCTGAAAAGCAAAAGAAGAAAGATCTAAAGGGCAAGAAGCCAGCTGATGATAATGATGCTCCTGTCAAGCCAAGATCCAATCAGGCAAAGACATAGTCATCAAGGAGCCAGACCAGCTTTAGATTAGATTTACTTGAGTTTATATCTTGTATTCCTTAGTGTTGAAATCTATGTAAACTGTTGATAAGAAACTTTTGAAAGTTGAAACAAAACATTAATTAATGCTCATTCTGGTTGTATTATTATTCTGTGATGACTTGTTATATATATGTTTTGTTTTATAAGTTACCCTGTCATATAATATTTTTATGCATCATAATGTGTATTTGTTATGAATGGTGTATATCATAGACTAAGGGTTATGACTTCTCCAAATAGGGAGAGATTGTTGGGTACATTGGAAAATGTGTACCAGATTTGAAGAAGCCTTACCCGACTCAATGATATGCATAAAGGTGTATTTGATGTTGTTGTGAGTTTATATGTGCAGGTTAAGAAAATGCAGGAATGCAGAAAAGTTTCTAAGTCCATGTGTCGACACCAGAAGACACTGTGTCGACACTTTAGAAGGCCTGAGTCAACACTTGAGAAAAGCTGTGTCGACACTTGGAGTTAATTGTATCGACACTTGGAGAGGATGTGTCGACACCAAAAGAAACTGTGTCGACACCAAGAGGCAGTGTCAACACACAGAAGACTTTGTCAACATCAACTGTGTCGACACACAAGACTTGTGTCGACACAGCAGAGTTTCTACAAAGTTAAAGAGAAGAAGTGATTGTGTCGACACACAGAATCAGTGTCGACATATTCTACAGATGCTGTGTCGAGAAGCAGTAACAACAACAAAGGAGCTTTGTCGACACCACCAAGGCTTGTGTCAACACTTAGTCCACTTGTGTCGACACTTAGTCCACTTGTGTCGACACTTAGTATACTTTTTTTGACACATGATGAAGTCCAGTCTCGACACTTTGCTGACAGGGACAGAGTTTCAAGAAGTGACTGGAAAACTTGACAGTTGCCATTTCTAACCGGTCTACTGCAACTATTAGGGCTGTCAGAAGTTTGTTAGAAACTGGATCAGCCGGTTACCATGGAGAAAGTCTATATAAAGACATTTTTCTTTAACAGATGAAGGATAGTTACAATAGAAGACAAAAGAAGATTTTCATCAGAAAATCTAAGAAGAAGTTGGAGAGAGAGAGCTCCATCTACTCTAGTGTAGTTGCTGAACCAGGATGCTAAGAAGGATTCAGATTGAGATCTGAATTTCAAGAAAGAAGCTGATTGAAGATCAACTTCAAAGGAGTACAACCCTACTGAGTTCAGATTCAAGAAGCTTTGAAGAAAGCTAAGTGTGGTTGTTCTCTGCCATCAGATTCTTCCAAGAATTGATCAAGAAGCCATCCATCCTTTCTCTCTCTACCAGGGTGGTGGTAAAATACTTTTTTAAATCTATTTTCTGTAGGATCTTTTTAAGATCTGAGTGTAAGCCTGAGTTATAAAGCCTGAGTTGTAGAAGATTTAGATCTCTGAGTTGTAGGCCTTGTTGAAGGCTGAGGTAGGGCTGTGAGCCTGAGTTGTAGGAGATTGATAACTCTGAGTTGTAGGCCTTGTGTAGGCTAAGGTAGGGCAGATTGCCTGAGCTATAGGAGTGTGGACTCACTCTGAGTTGTAGGAGCCTTGTTGGGTTTTGAGTTGTAAGATCTGAGGATCTGAGGTGAAGAGCAGAATTTAGGCCGAATCTATCACACTGCTAGATACGCGAAGGGGGAAAGTGGATGTACCCAGACCTTAGGGAACCACTATAAAAACTGCGTGCACTCTGTGATTGAATGTTTCTGTGAATGCTGTGTTGTGTTAGCTGCAGAACTAGCTGTTGCAGATTAATTAACTGATTAGATATTCTTCCTTTGAAGAAAAAGGTATTACACCTATTCACCGCCCCTCTAGGTGGTTAGACAATAATTCTTTCATCTAGGGAGGGCTTGAATACCATTTGGGGGAGAATTGAGAGAGTCAATCAGTCCTCGGAAGGAGGAATGGTATAAAAAACCCAGGATCATACTATTCATCGCTTTCAATCTCCGACGTCATGGAGATTACAATTTTGTAATAAATTATTTTGTTAACTAGAATCATGTTTTTATTAGTCTTAAAATTTTTGAAAGTATCTAGCGTCTACTTAAATCACCAAGAGGGGGATGAATAGGCGATGCTTGTATATTTTTGCGGAATAAAAATTATCTAAAAATTCAAACACACCAATACAAAGATTTATAGTGGTTCCCTGTATTGGGTACGTCCACTATCCTGCCTCGACTATCTACCACGAAGGGATAAATTCAACTACTTCACCTTTCTCAGATATAACAATCTTACAACTCGGAGCAACGCTCCTACACCTCGGAGAACAAACTCTCCTACACCTCGATCCACAACCAGATCACACCTCGCTCGACAAACCAGATCTACAGACTCGATCCACTAACGGATCTACAACTCTCGATCCACAAATAGATCTACAACTCTCGATCCACAAATGAATCTACTAACTCAGAGATAAAACTCCTACAATATTTAAAACAATATTACAATATTACACACGATTAAAAGTCTTGATCCGACGTTCTTGAAAGGGATGAACTTGAATCTAGGAGAACTCAGAAACTTGAAATCTTTGGATCTTAAATCTTGAACCTTTGATCCTCAACTAACATGGACTGGAGTAGAAAAGATCTTGAGAGAAGACACGATCCATTCGAAGAAGTTGTTGAAGAAGATGATCGAATGAAGTCGTGACCGAATGAAAGTAAATCGCGAAAATAATGTAGGAGCGGTCGACGGGTTCGATCTTCTGGAAGCTTTTTGAATTAGGAATTAATTAGGGCAAGATTCTTGGTTTTGAAAAACACCCTAACATATATATAGGAAGATTCGAAATAACAGCTATAAAAAATTTCCAAAACGAACCCTAGAAATTTTACTGTGCATGGCCGACGGTTTCCAAACCAGAGAAAAAATAAAAAAAATCGACAAGTCATTTTCGGCAAAATTCGTCGAGTATCGAACTGATACTCGCCGAATATGATGACGAAATACGTCGAATATGCCTTAGACAGAATTCCAGAGTGGTCGACATACGACTCGACACACTCGGTGAGTATCGTTTGGGATACTCGTCGAATTCGGCGAGTATCACCAGTGATACTCGACGAATTCGGCGAGTATCGCCAGTGATACTAGGCGAATTTTCTGCTTTTCAGCGAATTTTCCCTAAGTATATACGACGAATTCGACGGGTATTGGGAAGCATACATGATGAATTCGGCGAGTATCAAGGGGATACTCGATGAATTCGACGTGTATGACTCACCATACTCGCCGAATTTTACTTGGGTAAAATTCCTCTTCTCAGTGTCATGGACTTTGGCCTTCTTTGATCCTTCTCCTGTACTTGGGATAGAAGTACACCCCAATAGAGAGATTACACGTGAGTCAACACAATGACCTACAAAATGAGGGATTACATTGTGTAGTCCTGTGTTTACTGACTCACTGTAACCTGACATTGGTGTGTACTTAGCAATGTGATCCTGCAAGTACATTACTAGAATACAACATCAAATACAAACTCAATTCATCATAGCTTGACCAAGCTCTTCTTCAAATCAGGGTTATTGTGGATACAATACCGAACAATCTCTCCCTATTTGAAGAAGCCAAAATCCTACAAGCTAAGGTGAATTGCACATACCAAAAAAAATTAAATTATTACTTGAAAAGATTAATGAAATTAAAAAGATAAAAGCGCGCATTCCAAGAGAATAAGATAAATTATATATATATATATATATATATATATATATATATATATATATATATATATATATATATATATATATATATATATATATATATGTCAAAAAAATGTTTAGTTTTGGGTGGGCAACGCACAACACTCAACAATTGAAATATATAAATGAAATCAAATCTGCTTGTTCTTTCTCTTCAAAAGCTATCTCTCAAAGTATTTTTTGGGCTTCAGATAGTATCATGGAGGAGGAGGAGGCATAAGATCAACATTCTTGTACTTCATGAAATGAATCCTCCTCCTGGTGCAAGCTTCCTTATATTTGTTCCATTCTTCTTGACTGTAGTGGTCCTGATGTTTCTCCACTCTGAGGTCGTACAAAGAAAAGGTATCTAAGATAATTCCTTTGGAAGTCAGGCTCCAAACCTCTTCCAATTATTTATTTGGCTCAACTCTGACTGGAACTGGCCTGACCTCAGATGTGCCTTCCTCAAATTTTCTCTTCTTGAGAGCAGCGTCCTCTGAAAAAGCAGCAACAAAAGCAGCAGTAGCAGCCTGAACATCGGGAGTCACAACATCAACAACATGAACTTGAGAGAAGTCCTGTGAGTCTGTCTAGTATTGAGTGTAATCCAAAGTCGGATGAACGTCATCATGACCAGGCTCAGCCTGAGGAACGTCAACATGACCAGGCTCAGTTGAAACTGGAGAAGGGAATAGCTGTCCATGTAACCACACGATGTTGTCTTAGCTATAATCATTGGTTTGTTTGAATTGATCGAGCATAGTCTTTTCAACACTAGCAACCTTAGATGTAAGGGCTTCCTCCCCCTTTTTGGCTTCTGCAGCAATTGCATTGGCATAAGTTTTCAAGGAAGAATCATAATGTGTCATTGACCTATTATAGGCCTCGATCAGAGAGAGAGTGTTTGTGTCAACAGTTTTCAGTACTCCTTCATTGTGTTTAAGTCCTCTCATCATAAGAGTCACTGCAGTTTAAGCATCAACAAACTTTTCTTCAAACCTGACATCAAGCTTATCAAATTTCACTTTAACTTCAGCAAGTCCATCTAGCATAAATTTCTCAGATTGTTTAACTCTTTTTACTACTTTCTCCAACGAGACATCGAACTGAGCATGTTGCTTTGTTAGTATAGCTTCAACTGCTCTTAGAATCTGATCACCTGAACTTGATCTTGGAACAACTGGCAGCACTGGAATAGAAATATTTGCAGAAATCAAACTTGGTTCCTCAGAATCGAGGACAGGTGCATTCACATCTGTAGCTCCTTCCTCATCAGAAAGATCAACTACGCCTTCGGGCACCAACGGTATCCTACCCAATCTATTGTCCAGATTGCGCATGAGTCTGGCAACCTCAGTGGAAATAGATATTCGAGACTGAGTTATCTCCCCCTCAGACACTGTAAAGGAGATCATCTCAGGGAAAGGAACTACCATATTGTCCACTAACATTGGCTCTGAAATAACTATGGCATCACTAGCAACATCAACGACATCAGACTTATCAGGAACCAGCATATTCTCATCAGTAGCATTTTCTAACTCATAATTAGCAGCAGTTAGATCATCATCATCAGCACCATCATCAAATACCTCAGTATCCTCATCATGCTCCAAAGGAGCTGGATCCTCTTCCTCAGGATGTACTTCTGTATCCTTAACTAGCCGAACCTCAGTAGCGACAACCGAACTAATAGCAACCTCTGCTAGGAGATCCAGTGACAATGATTCTGGAAGCACTGTATCTAGGGCCACTGAAAGTGAAACTGTACCTGGAATTGGAACCACTATCTCCCCCTCAATTCATGCACTCAAGCTATCAAGAATCTCACTGGGGTGCGAGTTCTGTGAGTGTGCCCTCCCTCTCTATTTATATATATATATATATATATATATATATATATATATATATATATATATATATATATATATATATATATATATATATATATATATACATACATACATACAATTTTTAAATTGCACTTATGAAGGGGCGTACCTCAATTTTGGTCGTCGATTCTTCGGATCCAATAAAGATATTTGAAATTTTGCCCTATATTCACCTAATTTACTCATGCAACATTCGTGCTTTGTTGAAGTAGAACCCGAGAAAATTGCTGCTTGCTTGACCCTCTTCATGAGTCTTTGTTCTGCATACCTAGTTCCGTTTCAAAAAATGAGAACTTGGTCTCGTCCAGTGGTTTTTTAAAAATATCTCCAACTTCGGTAGCACACCTCGATACATATCTGAGGGCTATGTCCTTATTCTCCACAGACTACCAGATGAAATGGTTGTGCACCTCGATGTATTTGGTCCTGCTGCGGGAAACTGGATTATTTGCGATTGCAATTGCGCTGGATGAGTCACAATACATCAGAATATCTCCGAACTTCAAATTATAATCTTTAAGTTGATTTCTGATCCATAGAAGTTGTGTGTAACAACTACCCACAAAGTTATACTCTGACTCGACAGTGGATGTTGCCACACAATTCCGCTTCTTACTGCTCCATGAAATAAGCTGTCTTCCGAGGAATTGGCACGTCCCGGAAGTATTTTTTCTAGCATCCCTGCTACCTGCAAAATCAGCATATGAAAAGACAATTAGCTCGACATCATTACTTCTTGGGTACCATAAGCCAAAATTAGGTGTGCGCTTAAGGTATCTTAAAATTTGCTTTGCAGCGACATAATGAGATTCTTTAGTGTTCACCTGATATCTAGCGCAGACATATGTTGAAAACATTATATCTGGTCTACTGGCTGTCAGGTAGAGCAAAGATTCAATTATGCTTCTATACTTGGTTTCATCAAAAGGTTTCCCTTTCTCATCCTTATCCAGAGACACAGTTGAACCCATTGGAGTTCTCATGGAGGATGCGCTCTCCATTCCGAATTTCTTAAGATCTTTGGTGAACTTCGTCTGAGAGATGAAAATTCCATCTTCAGATTACTTCACCTGAAGTCCTAATAAATACTTCAGCTCTCCCATACTGCTCACCTCAAATTTCCCTTGAATAAGTTTGGAAAACCTCTTGCAAAGGTTGTCTTCTGTAGAGCCAAAAATAATACCGTTGACATAGATTTGCACTAGTAGAATCTTGCCTTTAACTTCCCTAAGAAATAATGTCTTATATATCTTTCCCCTTGTGAACTTGTTCTCAATAAAAAAGCTAGATAATGTCTCATACCAAGCTTGAGGAGCTTGCTTAAACCTGTATAAAGCTTTATTTAAAAAGTAAACATAGTCAGGAAATTTAGAATTGACAAAACTTGGGGGTTGTACTACATATCCTTCCTCTTTCAAATCCCCGTTGAGGAATGCTGACTTCACGTCCATTTGGTAGATGATAAAGCCTCTGAGGGCAGCATACACAAGAAACAACCTGATCGCCTCGAGGCGAGCCACTAGAGCAAATGTCTGTCGAAGTCGATCCCCTCTTCTTGTCTATAACCTTGTTCTATAAGCCTGGCCTTATTCTTGATAATCACCTTGTGTTCATCCCGCTTATTTCTGAACATCCACTTGGTGCCAATCACGTTCTGTCCATTTGGCTTGGGCACTAGCTCCCAGACTTTGCATCATTCAAACTGGTTTAGCTCCTCTTGCATTGCCATGATTTAAGAGGCATCTTTGTTTGCTTCCTCGGACTTTTTTGGCTCAACCTGAGATAGAAAGCTGAGAAGCAAAATTTCATTAGTTGTACCTCTTCTGGTTCTAACACCGTCGCCTGGCTCTCCAATTATCTGATTAGTCGGGTGATCTCTTTGGTGTCTGAGCCCTAGGTTCCTTTCTCTCCCTACAGCAGGCTCTGCAACATCCGGTGCCGCCTCTGTAGCTTGAGGCAATTCTTCCTCTAGGGGTTCTTCACCCACCAAGCCTGGATCGATGAGGTTGACTGAGCTTGGAGTTTCTTCCTTGATAGCTTCATCCAAGCTTAGCTCCTTGAACCTGGTACCTGCATCTATACCAATAATACTAGACGAGCTGCTATGGATCAAGCTAGTCTAATCAAATACAACATTTATTGACTCTTCTACCACCAGAGTTTTCTTGTTGAAAATCCTATATGCCTTACTATGGCTACTATATCCTACAAAATTTCCTTTAAAACACTTTTCACTAAACGTTGTGCGATAATACTTCCCATTATTAAGTATGAAGCATTTACTTCCAAAGATTCTAAAATAGGACACATTCGATTTTCTGCCCTTCAATAGCTCATAGGGGGTCTTACGATAACTTTTGTTTATGAGTGCTCTGTTTTGTACGTGACAAGTCGTGTTGACTGCTTCAGCCCAGAAGTACTTCGAAAGTGAAGTGTCATTCAACATAGTTGTATATACTTCAATTAGGGTTCTATTCCTTCTCTCAGTAACTCCATTTTGCTGTGGAATGTGCGGGGAGGAAAATGCATGAAAGATACCTTGACTTTCATAAATCTTTGTCATGGCACCAGACTGAAACTCTGTTACGTGGTCACTTCTGATTTTGACCACCGATCAGTCCAATTCGTTCTGAATTTGCCGGACCAAATTAGTGAAAGAATCGAAGGTGTCTGACTTGTGTTTCAGAAAGAACATACATGTGAAACGTGAGTAGTCATAAATAATTACTAACGTATAGACCTTACTTCCTAAGATGTGAAGTCATATGACCAAATAGGTCCATATGAAGCAAGTATAGGCTTCATGAACAATCTTTTTCAGCAATACCCTTGAAGGTAGACCGTGTCTGCTTACCCATTTGATAGGAGTGACATGGACTCTCTTTAAGGCAATTACAGCTGGGGGCATCACACACTAAGGTGTTAGAAAATAGCATATTTAAGGTTTTGAAATTATTATGTGCTAATATCTTGTGCCATTAGTCACAAAGGGACGCACTACTTTTGGTCATAAAACACACTGGCGTAGAATTATCTAAACAAAGAAAATTTAAACAGAAGATATTTCTGCTCCGAGTGCCTGTTAAGACCATCTCCAAATTTGCAGACGACTTTATCAAACACTTGTCCTTGCAGAACTCAATGATGTAGCCTTTGTCACATAGCTGAATTATACTTATAAGATTATGGTGTAATCCTTCAACATAAGCCACTTATGTGAAAGAGACTATGTCGTTGGCAATCATACCATAACCTTTTGTTGTTCCCCTGTCTAAATCTCCAAAGGTGAATTTTGGCCCTTCTTTGATAGGGGTAGAGTCACGCAAAAGGCTTCATGTCCCGGTCATGTGCCGAGAGCATCCACTGTCCAAATACCAGATTGGAGTTCTATTGGCCTTTGGACATACCTGCAAAAACAGATCATTTTACCTTAGGAACCCAAATGTATTTGGATCCTTGGTTTTTGGTTAGCTGAACACCACTAGGAACATTAACCTTATGAGTGGTCAGTCTTACATAGCTAACTCGTGTTGTTACAAAATTGGTAGGGTTGTACCAATAAGCTCCACCAAATTGACCAATTTTACCGCAGCACCAACAGTCAAACCTGTTGTACCTCCTTTTGTACTCTTGCTTTACCCTTTGAACATGAGGTCTAGCAGGAGAAGCATTCTTAGAGGTGGAGGCCTCCTGGTTACATCATACATAGGAGCTTCCCATCTCGTTAACCTTAGGCACAACAGATTTATCTTTTGGTGTCTTCTTATTGTTATGACATGTACATACAGACCATAACTCTTCATTTGAATTTCTTCATATGATTCTTTGAACACGTTGACACCAAAGTCACGGGGATGGGTCCATCCATGGTATCTATTCTTGGGCTCTATATGAGTAGGCCTAGCATGATGACCATATGACGACTCAAGGTCAAACTTGTTTGTCGGAAAGATTACCTTCCTGAAGGAGGGTTGACCCATGGGTGCTTTCCCCTTTTCTTTGGCGCTAGACTTCTTGGCATCCTTACCCTTTCCACTGATGTGGCCAATACCACTACCCTACTTCTGAGCTGAGAACTCATCAATGAGAGGGAGAACAGTCTTCGGCTTGGAGTAACTCTAAACGAGTTTTCTCTCCACCGTGAGCTTTTTTTTCCAGCACATCAAGATATTTTTCCTTCAGATTTAATGTCTCAATAGAGCCATTGAGTTCCTATTTCAAGGAGTGGACTTCATCTCCGAGAGGATGTAATTGTGCATTTTCTTCCTTCAGATTAGATTCCACTGCCTTGAGGGAGGCAATCTCTTTTACCTGCTTTCGAACTAACTTATAGCATTTGTCGAAAGCCTTTAATAAGTGCTCATGCTGAGCCATCAATTCTGATTCATCCTCATTAGAAGAATAGTCCTCATTACTATTAGTGGACGTTTCAAATTCTGAGAGAATAGTGTGCGAGTTTACATTCCCATGGTACTCGGAATCGCCCACTTCCTCGTCAGATTGATCCATAAGTCCAAAGTAAGCTTCTTCGGTTTCAAAGTTCGACTCACGCGAGTCACTATCGCTAAGAGTCTTCGACTTTTTGGCAACAAAGCTATTTTCTTCTTTCTTCTTCCCTTTGAAGGATTTCTTCTCATCCTTCCTAGAGCTATCCTTCTTCTTGTAAGGATACTCCGCAATCTTGTGACCTGATTTATTACAGCAGTAACAAACAATGTTAGAGGAAAATAGTTTGTTCAGTTTGGATTTGTACCTGTCCTCCTTATTGCAACTTTTCTTGGTACGATCACCATCACGATGTGATATCCTGGAATCTGAAGAGGATGACCTATTTTTCATTTGTCTCCTCTTGCTCAGCAGCTTCTTGAACTACTTGGAGAAGAAGGAAAAATTCTCCATCTGATAGCTCGGAGCCAGATGTGCTTAGCTCATACTCTTTTGGAGTGTCAGGAGCTCGTGTCCTTATGGGTAACACAACTTTAGATTTTCTCGACCCTTCCGTCTTCAGAGCACAAATGTTTCTCTGCTAGAAGTTTTGTTGCGCTGCTCCTTACGTGTATTCATTTGAAGCTCATAGGAGAGCAGCTTTCCGAATAGGTTCTGAGGGTCTATCTCCGGCAGCTTCCCAAATTATCTAATGGCAACAACCTTGGTGTCCCACTCCTTAGTCAAGGATCTTAGAAACTTGTCATTGAGTTCTTCATTAGTGAATGTGCGACCATAGTTCCTGAGGCCGTTGACGATCTTGAAAACGTTTTCGAAGCTGTCAGCTATGGAATCATTGATACCTTGTTTGAAGGCTTCGTACTCCTGGTTCAATAACGATCTGTGATTGCCTCTCACTTCTTCAGTACCTTCCATCAGGACAACCAGATTGTCCCACATCTCTTTGGCAGATTTGTAGTGGAATAAGTTATGGAGCATTGAATCGTTCACTGCACTTGCTATGATACTCTTTGCCTTCTTGTCTAGGGAGACTAAAGCAATCTCATCCTTATTGAGATACATCATTTTATTGGGAATCATAATTACTGGATTTATCGTTGAAGCTTGTGTAGGGATGTGTGGTCCTTCTTCCACTATCTGAAAAATCCTCAGATAAAAACATCCATGAAGAGTCGTACTAGTTCTATCCACATGGGAAAGTTTTCCTTTGTGCATACCTGTAGCTTCATGGATGACATGTCTTTGCTTCTTTTCATGGTGAAAATGCAGAATCTCTTAATGCTAGATCAGGGATCTTGATCAAGGTGTTAACATTATCGACTAAAACATCCCTCTGATACCAATTGAAAGTATCTAGCGTCTACCTAAATCAACTAGAGGGGGTGAATAGGTGATGTTTGTGTCTTTTCATGGAATAAAAATTATCAAACAATTCAAGAACACAAACACAGAGATTTATAGTGGTTCCCCGTATTGGGTATGTCCAATGTCCCACCTCGCCTATCTACCATGAAGGGATAGATTCAACTACTTCACCTTTCTCAGATATCACAATCTTATAACTCAGAACAACGCTCCTATACTTCGGAGAACAAACTCTCCTACACCTCGATCAACAACCGGATCTACACCTCGATCCACAAACCGGATCTACAGACTCGATCCACTAACGAATCTAAAACTCTTGATCCACAAACGGATCTACAACTCTCGATCCACAAACAGATCTACTAACTCGAAGATAAAACTCCTATAATATTTAAAATAATATTACAATATTACACACGATTACAAGTCTTGATCCGATGTTCTTGAAAGGGGTGAACTTGAATCTAGGAGAATTCAGAAACTTGAAATCTTTGGATCTTGAATCTTTAACCTTGGATCTTCAACCAACTTGGACTAGTGTAGAAAAGATCTTGATAGAAGACACGATCCAGTCTAAGAAGTCGTTGAAGAAGATGATCGAACGAAGTCGCGACCGAATGATAGGAAATCGTGAAAACAACGTATGAGCGGCCGACGGGTTCGATCTTCGGGACGATTTTTGAATTAGGAATTAATTAGGGCAAGATTCTTGATTTCGAAAACACCCTAACATATATATAGGAAGACTCGAAATAACGGCTATAAAGAATTTCCAAAATGAACCCTAGAAAGTTTACTGTGCATGGCTGGCGGTTTCCGAAACAGAGAAAAAATCGGAAAAATCGACAAGTCATTTTCGTCAAAATTCATCGAGTATCGAATTGGTACTCGCCGAATATGATGACGTAATACGCCGAATATGTCCTTAGATAGAATTCTAGAGTGGTCGACATACAACTCGACACACTCGACGAGTATCGCCTGGGATACTCGACGATTTCGGCGAGTATCACCAGTGATACTCGACGAATTCAGCGAGTATTGTCAGTGACACTCGACGAATTTTCCTTGGCAAATTTTCTGCTTTTCAGCGAATATTCCATAAGAATATACAACGAATTCGATGCGTCGTGGGAAGCATACTCGACGAATTCAGTGAGTATCAAGGGGATACTCGACGAATTCGACGTGTATGACTCACCATACTCGCAGAATTTTACTTAGGGAAAATTCCTCTTCTCTTAGTCCTGGACTTTGGCCTTCCTTGATACTTCTCCTGTACTTGGGATAGAAGTATACCCCAATAGAGAGATTACACGTGAGTCAACACGATGGCTTACAAAATGAAGATTACATTGTATAGTCCTGTGTTTACTGACCCACTACAACCTAACATTGATGTGTACTTAGCAATGTGAATCTACAAGTACATAACTAGAATACAACATCAAATACAAACTCAATTCATCTTAGCTTGACTGGGCTCTTCTTCAAATCAGGGTTATTGTGGATACAATACCCAATAATTTTGATTTTATTTTCATGGCATAAAATACTTTAAATAATATTTTCTCAAAGCCTTAACGCAAAATATGATGTATGGTTCTTTTTGTGTGGAATAAAGTCTTAGAATTCAATCTCCGTGAACTAGCGCCAGACGGTAGTACCTACCGTCAACAGTAGTGAGAAAAGATTAAATTCCAATTTCTTTTAAAATGAATCTTCGGTATAATCTTTTTTGAAATGTTAAAATAAAGTTTTCTATAAATTTTTCTAAAACTTCTTTTATTAACAAGACTATTTTCATTTGAATTAATTCTTAAAAACTCTTATTCACCCCACTCTAAAGGTGCTAGTAGATCCAACAAGTGTTATCAAAGCCAGGTTATTCAGAAAACAATTTCACCATCGGGAATAATGACAATTCATGAGATCACATATTCTAGGGGGGTAAAATTTCTTTAATGAAAAATAATTAGCACCACTTTTATTTTTAGGTATAAATTATAAATTGTGGCAAATACTGATGAAATATTTCTTAAATCTTTATAAATAGAAGTTCGTAATATTAGCATTAGAAAGCCCCCATGTGTTCTAAGTAGAAACGAATGTTCTTTAAACACTAAATCAATGAATAATTTATTTTGTGGGCTTGATCAAAATATTTTCAAACTTATTTATCCTTGCCTATTGCTTGTGAAATATGGGATTTTTTTGAAAACACTTATAATTCTTCTTCTATATGTATGGAGTGCACATCAAAGGGAATGAAAGAAGATGACACATCTAGCGGAATGAGAGATGGAAAAACATTTATGGAAGAGGAATGCCACGAAGATGCCAAAGAAACTTTATGTTCAAATCACGCCTCATGTGAAACCTTGTAAGAAAAATGAATTCCATTTTAGTTACAAATTCTATTTCTGTATTTCATATACTTGAAATTGCTAAACGTAGAATTAAAAATTTATAATTCAAAATTACGTTAAAAAAAATAAAACTATAAAAACAAATGATAATATAAAATCAAATTTTGATGTGTCTAGTTCTTCTTCTTGCTCTTTACTTAAAATTATTACACCTCGTATTGATTATAATGGATTAAAAAAAATTCAAGGCCTTTGAAAAAGAACTTCAGATTGTGGAAGGGAATAGTCAAAATTTGATAAATGAAAATGATCCTCTAACTATTAAACTAAATTATTTAAAATCTTTTGTGTAAGGATTTTCAAATAACAAAAAATCCATCATGAAAATTCTAAACCAAAAGTTCAAAAGGTATACTCCCCAATATGAAAATATGTTTAAAAGAAAGTGTTGAAGCCGGGAAAATCCCCACTTCAAAATTCAGATCAAGGCAGCCTAAGGTTACTAGTGTAGTGGTCGGGCTCTACGACGTAATGGGCTAGAACACAGATCAGAGATAACAAAAAGGACCCCAGATGTTGCGGTAGGGAGGTCTCACCACGTATCTGGATGCTTTGAAGAAGATTCCCCTCCACAACCAAATATGGTCGAGCAGGGTACACAATAGACTCAAACTGGCTACCGAGTCAAGACAGCGACTAAGAGGGATAATCACTAGCTTGGAACTTGTCTCTTCGAAAAACGGATGCAGATGCTCAGCTCGATGTCCAGGAAATGAGGTGGTAGAGATCTTTTGCGAGATTTTGAATTCCAGATCCTTGTACACTTGGGGTCCTATTTATTGGCAAATCCAAAATAATGGGGGGGGGGGTCTTATTTATTTCCCCCTCCCAACGAGTTATGAGGGAACTTTCTCGACTATAGGCGAGCAACTACCCAAGTCGCCTCTTGGTTAGCATGTAGGGGGTGTTCACCATACTCACCCAGGTCTTCTATTGTCTTGAATATTGACTCTGATCTCTGTCTTGACCTGTTGATTTTGACTTCTTGCTGACTTGGCAATGGGGGGTCTGTAAGACCCCCCAACCTTTGCCTGGGTCAGGTCGAAGTTGATCTTACATGCCCAAGAAATCCACCCAATGCTCCTTAATGGGTGTCAACCCACACCACTAAGCACTAGTTAGCCGCCTTGTTTGACTTGAATCACAACATTCACATCTCATCATATAGTATTACGGGATAATTAACATGAATCCACATTAAATATATACAATAATATATATTTATAGTGAACGCAAAGGCCGTAGCCACTATTTATATATGAAACTCGTAAGCTGTAAAAGTACTACCACTACTAACTCCTCACACTCTCAATCTTGCTTACTAGTACTCAAATCTCTACACTTTAGAGATGATGGGGGTGCCTCTGCTCGGGTAGTCCAATCAACTGGCATATCATTCTACGACAGTTGGGCCTCACGGTGCTCCGTCTCCTGTTAATGGTTATTAAAATAACAGTTAGTCAAAGAGCTAAGTGGAAACAAATCTCCTCCCCGGATCCATATCCTGTGGACGAGCTCACACACCCAATAAAATAAATAGCTGAAGCAAGAGAGTGTTAGTATAACATTTTATATATAAGCTAGGAGAAACCAAAAAAAGGAGGTGCAACATAGTGTAACTAGAATAGCAGCAGTGATATACATCAGTTATAATTAAAGATCCACTAGCACATCAGCACATCAGGTATTCCCAACCTGTACTCATACCGCAAGCATTCAAAGCCGTGCATACACTTGTACTCATACAACAACCATGAAATATTGTGCTAAGACTCTCTTGCTTCAGCTATCTATTTTATTGGGTGTGTGAGCTCGTCCCCAGGATATGAATCCGATGATGAGATTTGTTTCCACTTAGCTCTGTGAATAACAGTTATTTAAATAACGATTCACAAGAGATCGAGCAAAGTGAGGCCCAACTGCAGCAGGACGATAAGCCAGTCTAGAGGACTACCGGAGTAGAGGCACCCCTGTCATCTCCAGAGTTTCGAGACGTGAGTACTAGCAAGCAAGATTGTGAGTGTGAGGAGTTGGTAGTGGTAGTAGTTTTATACCCTACGAGCTTCATGTATAAATAATGTGTTCTCTATAAATGTATTTTGTTATATATATATATATATATATATGTATACGAGTCGCAGGTGTTAAAAGTAGCGAACATGTAGAAACAAACAGATAGAGTTTTGAATAATTGAAACTTTATTATCCAAAAAAGATAACTATTACAAAGGTATGCCCTCCCTTATATAGAATGGAGGAGAGATGAGAGAATACAAATAAGAGATGTGGGACTAAAAATTTACAGGCTAAGCGGACTATACAAAGTAAACCGCACAAGCCGCGCGGTTAGACAGAAGGACTAACCGCACGGCTACAACAAGAGAAGCAGATAGGTCGCCTGTGAAGATCGCTAGACCGCCCGGTTTACAAGCCGACGATTCAAACCGCCAGACCGTGCGGTCTTCAACCCTCCAAGACAAACCGCCCGGTCACCAACTTCAACAATCCCCCTCAAGCTGGAGCATATATATCAATCATGCCCAGCTTGTCGCAAACATGCAGAAACGAGGCAGAAACTGACTTGGTGAAGATGTCAGCCAGCTCTTTATCAGACGTGACAAACGGAGTGCAAATTTGTTCTTTTAAAATCTCTTCACGAATGAAATGGCAGTCAACCTCAATGTGCTTTGTTCTTTCATGGAATACCGGATTTTTGGAGATGTATATGGCGGCCTTGTTATCACAGAACATAGGTAGAGGATGGTTGTACACCTCTCCTAAATCTAGCATGAGAGCCCGCAACCATTTCAACTCACAAGTGGTTGACGCCATACTGCGATACTCAGCTTCTGCACTGGACCTGGAGACAACAGACTGCTTCTTGCTCTTCCAGCTCACCAGATTTCCCCCAACAAATGTGCAAAAACCTGAGGTTGACTTGCGATCCCCTTTGTCATCAGCATAACTTGCATCTGAGTAGGCTTCAATCCTCAGATGACCATTCTTCTGAAAAAGTAATCCTTTCCCGGGCGCTGCTTTGACATACTCCAAGATCCACAAGGCGGACTGCAGATGACACTCCCTAGGCGCTTGCATGAATTGACTCACCTTGCCCACAGCATAGGAAATGTCGGGTCTGGTCACTGTGAGATATATGAGCTTACCAACCAGACGCCTGTACCACGATCTATCTGAAAGAGGACGCGAATCATCTGTCCAGGTTTTGTCCTCCCCAGTAGCAATGGGGCATCGGGCAGGTTTTGCTCCAGTTAATCCTGCCTCTTTTAAGAGATCAAGGGTATACTTACGCTGAGAGAGAACTAAGGAGTCGGGCTTCCGAGAGAGTTCGATCCCCAGAAAGTACTTTGGAGAGCCCATATCTTTAGTGATCAGATGTTGGCGAAGATGTCGCTTTGTCAGGGCTACCCCTTCCTGGTCATCGCCAGTGAGAAGAATATCATCGACGTACACAGCAAGAACAACCAGCCCAGAAGGAGTTTTGCGAATAAAGAGAGAGTGATCAGCAGAGCTTCGCACAAAACCAACAGCCACCACAATGCCGCTGAACTTGTCAAACCAAGCTCGAGGACTCTGCTTGAGGCCATAAATTGCCTTCTGCAGCCGGCATACTCGTGTCTCCCCCTGAGCAACATACCCAGGAGGTTGCTCCATGTAAACAGCCTCGTGAAGATCACCATAAAGGAAGACATTCTTGACGTCCAGCTGAGAAATCGGCCAATCCCGATTGACGGCCACAGAGAGAAGAACCCGGATAGTGCTGAGACGAGCCACAGGGGAGAAGGTGTCAAAGTAATCAACCCCATAGGTCTGAGTAAAGCCCTTAGCAACAAGGCGAGCCTTATACCGATCCACAGTGCCGTCTGGGCGAAATTTGACCACAAAGACCCAGCGACAGCCAACAACAGCAGTACCGAAGGGAGGAGGAACAAGAGTCCAGGTACCCCGCTCAGTTAGGGTCGCCATTTCCTCATCCATGGCCATCTTCCAGTGAGGAATAGCAAGGGCCTCCTGATAGGAGCGGGGTGTGGCAGTGGCAGAGATAGCCAGTGCAAATGCCCTGCGAGAAGGGGTAAGACGATCATAGGAAACAACAGCAGCAAGGGGGTGTAGGGTACACGTCCGAACCCCTTTGCGAAGAGCTATAGGAAGATCCAGGTCAGCCGGGCCCGCGGCATCCGGAGCATCCGTGGTAGAGAAAGCTGGCCCGGGAGAAGAGAGCGACGACAGCGGAGAGGAGGGAGAGGGTGGTGGAGAAGGGAGAGAGAGAGGTGGAGGAAGAGGAGGGGGTGGAGACGGTGTAGGGGTGGAGAGTGTAGTAGGAGGCGAGGGAACGAAGGGAACGGCAGGAGAATCAGAAGCTGGGAGAAGAGAAGAGGAGTCATCCGAGAAGTAGGAGGTATTCTCGAAGAAGGTGACGTCAGCAGAGACGAACTGCTTACGAAGGACGGGATCAAAGCAACAATAGCCTTTCTGAGTGGTGGAGTACCCCAGAAAGACACATTTGGTGGAGCGAGGGGCGAGCTTATCACGGGTGGTAGAAGGGGTATGCACAAAGGCAGTGCATCCAAAGATTTGGAGAGGAAGAGGGAACGGCTCCTTGCCCGGATACGAAATGGAGAATGGGGTTTGGCCGTGGAGAACCGTGGAGGGAATGCGATTGATGAGGTAGCAGGCAAGGAGAACAGCATAGCCCCAATAGGAGCGAGGAACATGCATCTGGGTCATCAAGGTGCGGGCGACATCGAGGAGGTGACGGTTTTTGCATTCGGCCACACCATTTTGTTGTGAAGTATAGACACAACTAGTTTGATGAAGAATCCCATTTTGCATGCAGAATGTAGAGAAGTCACGACTGAGATATTCTTGGGCATTATCAGATCGAAAAACTTTGATAGAAATACCAAACTGAGTTTGGATCATGAGATAGAAGGATGTCCATACAGAGAATAATTCGGAGCAATCTTTTAATAGATACACCCACGTACAGCGAGAGAAATCATCAATGAACGTGACAAAATATGAACTACCCCGACCAATGGTAAGAGTAGGAGAAGGACCCCAGATATCGGAGTGGATAAGGTCAAACGGATGGGTAGAGCTACGAACGTGCTTTGGAGGGAAGGAGGAGCGGTGATGCTTGCCAAGCTGACAGGCCTCACAGTTGAGCGGAGGACTTTGAGGAGGAAGGTGGGGCAGAAGTTGACGAAGAAGGCGGGGAGGAGCATGGCCAAGGAGGAGATGCCATTGGAGAAGATCTGTGGAGGTGGAGGAGAAGGTGGAAAAAGCAGAAATGTTGTCCAGGAAGTATAAGCCGCCACTCTCAGTCCCAGTAGCAATCGTCCGTTGGGAGTCCGGATCCTGAAAAGAGCAAGAAGTAGAAGTAAATGTGACGGAACACTGTAATTGCTTGCAAAGAGAGGTAACAGATAATAAGTTGCACGGGAACTGGGGCACGTATAGAGTATCCGCCAAGTGAAGAGACGGAGTGACATGAACTATCCCTGTTCCATGGACAGATGATGAAGAGCCGTCAGCGAGAATAACCGGGGGCAAGCGATCATGTTTTTCTAGGAGAGAGAAACACGGGAGATGGCCGGTCATATGATTCGTAGCACCAGTGTCGATCAGCCATTTTCCCTGAGTAACAACGTGTGCACGACCAGAAGACGTGACAACCGAGGCGAATGGCTTGGAGGAAGATATGAAAGCCATGAAGGGAGGAAAAAGAAACTGCAGCGGTCTCGGTGACAGCACACCAGCGGCAAGAAGGGACACGACCAAGGTGCAGAGCACAAGCCGCGCGACTGAACCAGGAGGTCGCGGCGACTAAAAGCAGGTCGGGCGACAAGGAAGGCCGCTACCAAGAAGCAGAGCAAAGCAGAGGGAAAGAAGTCGCACGACTTAAAAAAGTCGGGAGAACAGAGGAGAACAGGTCGCACGGCAAAAGATGAGGCCGGCGCGACTAGCAAGTAGGAGCGGGTAGAAGGGAACAACAAGTAGAGCGCGAACAGCAGCGGCTAGCAAGAGGTCAAAGGCACAGCGGGGAAGAGGTCGCGCGGACTGAAAAGGCCGAGCGAACAGAAGAGAGGAGAAGAGCAGGTGACCGCGACCAAGATGCGGGTAAGAAGGTACAACCCGCACGGTCAGGCAGATCACAGCAGCTGCTAGAAAGCGGTCAAAGGCACAGCGGGGAAGAGGTCGCGCGGACTGAAAAGGCCGAGCGAACAGAAGAGAGGAGAAGAGCAGGTGACCGCGACCAAGATGCGGGTGAGAAAGGAACAACCCGCACGGTCAGGCAGATCACAGCAGCAAACCGCGAGTAGAGAGACAAGACACGAGGACAGAGACAGACCGCAACGACTAGGAATTCGGAGCGGCAGGAAAGAACAAGGGGCGTGGCGATGAGGAAACAGGTCGCGGCGACAAGGAAACAGGTCGCGGCGACAAAGAGCAGTAGGGGAAGAGAACCAAGAAGAAGCAAGCCGCGCGAACAGGGCAGCGGTCAGAAACAGGCCGCGCGGATAGAAACAAGCCGCGCGGACAGAAGAGAAGGCAAGCCGCGAATGAAGTCGCAGAACGCGGAAAACAAGCCGCGAACAACACAGAGCGCACAGAATCAGGAGGAAATGACCGTGCCCTCTGATACCATGTTAAAAGTAGCGAATATGTAGAAACAAACAGATAGAGTTTTGAATAATTAAAACTTTATTATCCAAAAAAGATAACTATTACAAAGGTATGCCCTCCCTTATATAGAATGGAGGAGAGATGAGAGAATACAAATAAGAGATGTGGGACTAAAAATTTACAGGCTAAGCGGACTATACAAAGTAAACCACACAAGCCGCGCGGTTAGACAGAAGGACTAACCGCACGGCTACAACAAGAGAAGCAGATAGGTCGCCTGTGAAGATCGCTAGACCGCCCGGTTTACAAGCCGGCGATTCAAACCGCTAGACCGCGCGGTCTTCAACCCGCCAAGACAGACCGCCCGGTCACCAACTTCAACAGCAGGCACGGGCCTCCGGCCCGATGGCTACGTGCTACAGTACCTGGCCACCGATGGCGGGCTTCGCCCGCCCCCCACCGGGCAGTCTGCTCTGCCGCCGCCTCCAGTGCCGCCGCCGCACTGACCGGAGACCCTCGTCGGGTTCGCGGGCTGTACGGGCAAGTGAATTTGAGGGTCAAGATGGTCTCAAAACGAAAAGTGATAAACATAAAAGTTGTAGATCTTGGAGAGAAGAACAACGTTTATGTTGATCACCTTTTGATTTGAACCCGTCTTGGAGCTCGATTTGAGCCCCGAAATCGGGGGCGGCGGAACGGTTTACTGTAGCAGTTCCGCTGCCCCCGATTTCGGGGCCCAAATCAAGGTCCAAATATGCTCCAAATCAAAAATTGATCAGCATGAACGTTGTTCGTCTCGCCAAGATCTACAACTTTCATGTTTATCACGTTTTGTTTTGAGACCATATTGACCCTCATACTCTCTTGCCCGTACGCCCATACCTTAGTAAATATAAAATCAAGCTTTTATAGTCCCACACTGCTGGTAGGTTTGAACCTTTTGGATTTAAATATAGAATTCCAGAATGAATGGTTGAAAATAGGTGGGCTTGTGGGCTTGCAGGCTTGTGGGCTGCGTGGCTTATCTTAAATTCTATGAATAGGCGGGTTAGCGGGCTGGTTTTAAATTCATGGGAGTGTTGTTTTTTAAGGAATTTTTTATGTTATCTATTTAACTTTAAGATCCCTATTAGTAGGTTTAAGACCCCTAGTAAAATCTGAAGAGAGAGGGTTGGTTTGATCCAACGGTTCATGATCAAATCTCTGAAATCTGACGACCACCAAATTTCCTTTCAATTTCGAACTCATGCTATTTGCAGACCTCCATATTTCTTTATAATATGGTATATATATATATATATATATATATATATATATATATATATATATATATATATGATGTGCATTTCTGTTAATGCTTCCACAATACTCTATGATAAGATGTGAATGTTGTGATTCAAGCCGAGCAAGGCGTCCAACTAGTGCTTAGTGATGTGACTTGATACCCCTTAAGGAGCACTGGGTGGACGTCTTGGGCAAGTAAGATCTCCTTCGGCCCAACCCAGGCAAAGCTTTGGGAGGGATTATAAATGTATCAGAGGGAGGGGGCAGTACACCTAGGTGGCAACAATCTAAGGGGAGGGGCTTGGTGGGCTTGGGCCTTGGTTTTTTATGTAGAAAAGAGAGGAGGGGTGGTGGGCTTTTGCCAAGCGCCCACTCACCATGCCCTTATTGGTTTGGTGGCCCAAGGGGTGAGGAAGAAAAGGCCCTAACCAACAATGAAGAGGAGGTGTACATCTCCTTTGAGAAAAATTCCAAAATGGACTTTTTAGGGGGTTTGACCATAGTCAACCCTATGTGGGTCCCCATGCAGGTCAAAGTCAAAGTAGGTCCAAGACATCGGGAGTCAAGTCATAGTTGAGGTGTTGTGTCACAATTTGTGTGCGCAGCTTTTCAATGCACAAAAATGTTTGGTTTGACCACGAATTGACTACTCATCCTCAAAATTGACCAGAATGCACTCAGTTGACGTTGTATTGAACATACGAATCCAATGCCCCTAACCGGGGTCAAATCAGAGTTCATTTGTTAAATATTCAAAATATGTGCGTCGCGGCCCGTTTAATTGGTCAAAATGCTTATAGTCGTCGCGAGGCTTCGAATTGCGATGCAACAAGTTCTGATGCGTTCGTATTGATTATACGAAGTCATAGGAATTAACAGAACTCAAATCAGAGTTCTCTATGTCAATATCCAAAAATCTCGTTTTCGAGACATTCTATTGGGAACGACCATATTTATCCTATGACCTTGGAATGCAATGGGACGAGTTCCAACGTTCTTATATTGATTATACGAGGCCACTTGAACTAACAATAATCAAATTGGAGTTTTCTAGCTCGATATCCCCTTTTAGGGTTACCTCCTACCTTGGTATGGACTACAGGTAGAGGTTCAAGTGACTTTTATTGGGCCCATTAATTTTTCGGTGGCCCAATAAATGTCAGATGTTTCAGTCCAATAAAAATAAAAGGAATTTTCGTCCCCGAAAATTTACTTAAAGTAGGGGGAAAGAGTAACATACCTGAGCAAAGAGCTCTATGTACTTTTCTTGGACGAGTGCTTCAGGTTCCCATGTGTTGGGAATTGTGACCTACAATGTTCCTCAGGATTTGAAGAGGCATCACCAATCATACTAAGGGGCATAATGTATTTGATGTGTACTTTAGTTCATGCATGCAGGTTGTCCTTGATTGGATAGGTGAACAAAAAGAGTAAGCTGAAAGCTCAGAATTCATCGAGCTCAGCTAACCATTCGTCGAGCTAAGCTCACCGTTCGTCGAGCTAAATTCAGAAGTTTGGGATTCAGAGTTCGTTGAGCTCAGCTCACCATTTTTCGAGCAGATCTCACCATTCATCGAGCTAATTTAAGAAGTCTGGGATTCAGAGTTCGTCGAGCTGAGCTCACCATTCGTCAAGCTAAATTCAGAATTTGGGATTCTGAGTTCATCAAGCTGAGCTCACCGATTATTGAACTCAGTTCCACATTCATCGAACTAAAGCCAGACAATTTGACTATGGCAAACCGTTGAGACAGCTGAGAAGTATGTCTCAGCATAACCGCTGAGACAAAGCAAGCTGGAATTCTCTAAGTACAGAAGCGTTGAGTGAAGCAGGTTCACTGAATGCTTTCAATGAAGAAGGAAGCACTGAGATAGCTGAGAGGAAAACCGCTGAGACAGGAGATAGTCTCGGTTGTGAAGAAGAAGCCGCTGAGACAGTTGAGAAGAAACCTCTGAGATAGAAGAAAGTCTCAGCTGTTAAGAAGAAACCGCTGAGACAGTTGAGAAGGAACTGCTGAGACAAAGCCAATGAAAAGTTTCTAAATCCAGAAGCGTTGAGTGAGGCAGGTTCACTCAATGCTTCTAATGAAGAGCCAAGACAGATGGCGTTGAGTGACTTAATGTTGAAACCAAAAACTCAGTCTCTTGTGGAGTTCACCGTCGGGGAAGGGGTGATCCCGCACCTACTTCTCTCCTGGAAGCAAAACAATAAAGGAAGCAAAGGAGAACTGACCCAAGGGCTCGGCGGGAGAACCCACCACACACCCGGAAGGTCTTAGAGCGCATTCCCTCCTTAGCCAAAGGCCGAGCAAAGGTATCCTCAGAAAGCGCTTGAGAGATGGAGCAAGGGAGCATAAGAAGCATGCTTTCTAAGGTACCCCTTGGGTTGTATTTATAGATCTCTGAAAACGGCCTGCAAATTGCCAACTCCCGCTGTTCTGAACGGCTATGTGCAGTCCAGGTTGGCCTGCCAACAACATAACTCTACTGTTCTGAAAGGCTATGGGCAGGCCAGCGGGGGTAAAATAGTAAAAAATACGTCATAGACCTGGGCGAGCTGAGAAGATCGGCCACCCCTAAAGATCCTGCATGCCTGCTATCTGCCGAGCTCCTTAAGGCGAGTGAGAGCTTGGCCACTATGCTCTCCCTTACATCGACCTCCATTAGTCGAGCTCAGCTCGACGAAATCAGGGCTTAGCTTCGTGAATGCCGAGCTCGGGGTCAACGAATACCGAGCTCAGGCCTCAGATCTCCCTACCGAGCTCGCCTGGGGCCTGGGTGATCTGAACCGACTGATTTGGTTCCTGACGACCCCACTCGCCGGATACGGGGTTGTACACAATCCCCGCTCTTTTTGAGCTTGACAAAGCTTGGAAAGAAACATCCAACCCCAAGTGTTCGGTGAGTGCGGGGTGAACCATAGAGAATCTTCGGGTGGGGTCCACCTGTGGCTATATATATACGCCTGCATACCTGGCTGACTCTTGCCATTCCCTTTGCTTTAGCCGTGCCGAGATGCCGATCCCAAAGGAGATCCAAGAGCGGCTCGCCCGGCTTCGCCAGACCTTGGCTGCTCGCGTAGCTGCCCTGACTGCGGTTCAACCCGCCGTCCCGCAGGGTGGCTCGGCCGAGCCCAACTCTGCCAAGAGGGTGAAGTCGTTTCCTCTGGCGGACGAACCCATCTTTGCCGACCTGAAGACAGCCTTGGAGCATGGGGCTGGCTCGTCCAATTTGCCTGCCCCTAACAAGGACAAAAATATTGTTGACCTCTGTGATGGCCCAGACAGCCAGCTGAATGGCATGGGGGCACCATGCCGCGAGACTCCACCCCACGAGCCAAGACTGTACTTGGCGACTCGCGATTCAGAAATCCAGAGAATCGTCCCCGGGACCCGTCGCCCCCCTTTGGGACCTTGGGGTTGGACTCGCAGAAGCCGATCTCATCAGTCTGCACCCCTTCTCCTCAGCGACCTGTCGTGACCATGGGGGCAGGTGTGGAAACTATCCCTATTCCGGGATTCGACCACCTCTCATCGGGAACGCGCCGCCCAGGCCGCGGGAAGGACCTGAGATTTGTCCCTCCCCGCACCTTCTTGGAGATGCCGAGCTTGTCAAGTAAACTTGGCCTTGGATTCTTGTCTTGTGGTTTTCCGGGACACCTCCCCTTGTTGATGTTTCTGCCTTCACAGCTCCCCCTAGCCAATCCACGGCCGAGGAGTCCTCGCGGACAACCCACTATTCTCCACTCCCTTCCCCGAGCTCGCTGGACTCTTATCTGGGCCCTGAGGTAGAGAACGATGAGCTGACAAGGAAGGAGATCAAACTCTTCAAGAAGCTCGTGCGCGGCCTGCGCGAGGTGTAGGAGGTCAACGAGGTGCTACAACGTGACTATGTACGGCTCGCTGACTAGGTGAGGGGCAACCTGGCTGGTGAGATGACATCTCCTTCCCGACTTCTGGACGAGGTTGACCACGGATTTTTGGTGGCGCAGAGGAATTCGTGGCGGATCCACAAGCTTCTCTGCTCGTGGCAGTCTGGGGGACGGGGGATGCGAGGCTGGGGTAGATAGAAGTCGGCTCCATTGCCGAGCCGACCAACACTTGCCTCCTGGTCCCCCTCTGCTCGCGCACCTTGATTTCTTATTTTTGTATTTGATTCCTGTAATAACTTTGAACATTCTTTAAAGTAGTGTCTGGTATTCGAATAATAATAGTAAGTATATTGCTTCATATTTAACTCGGCCTGGGATGGGACACGTCAGAAGTTGGCGAGCTGGGATGGCGAGCTGGGCCGATTGGACAACCTGGCCCCAGATTTCTTTTTCTATAAATACCCCCTCCCCCCCCACCAACCACGTACCGCCGCCTTAACTGCTTGCTTTTTCTCTATCTTTTTGCGCCCCTCCTTCGTACTCGCGCTCCACCCCCCTTTTGCGAGCATGGGCAAGACCAACCCCGACGCCGACGGTCGCTCCAAGTGCGCCCAGCACTTCAGGGACTACTACTTCTTCAAGGGAAACACCAGCGAGGACGAGCTCACCATATTCATTGGCGACCATGTTCCTCCTGGCTTCGAGGCGCGCTAGCCGAGGGAGGGGGAGGCCATCAAATCCTTTTACGACGACGAACTCGCCTTCCCCATCTCGTATTTTGAGGTGGGGTTGCGACTCCCCCTCTGGCCAGAAATCCGTCAGATCTTGAAGTACTACAGTGCAGTGCCCGCGCAGCTGAACTCGAACGCCATCACCATGATGGTGGCGTTCACGAGCTTCCTCTGCCGGGAGCGGATAGAGTTCAACCTGACCGTGTTCAGGAAACTCTTCTCTTACAAGGCGACTCCGGATGGGGTCGCCTACTTCGGGGGCTCGCTGATCAAGGTTCACGAGATCGCGAACAAGCATCACAACTAGATGACCAAGGTCGCCCTCATCAAGGGAGATCTCGACAACATCCCTTACTCCCCCTAGCAGAAGGGCGAGGAAATCTACCGCCCGCCGACCGTGTCCGGCAAAGATGCCGACCTCAACAAGTTCTTCCTCCACAAAAACTTCGAGGTCTCCTTCCTGCGAAGGGGCCTCGACTCGCTCCGCCCCGTCCTGCCCAGCGAAGGTATTGTCCTCATCCCTATTGCTCAGCTCGCCATAACTTCATGGAAATTTTCTAAGTTATTCTATGCAGGAGAACGGCTGATCCCTGTGAACCCTCCATTCGCGGACTCGGGGTTATATGCGGACCCTCTTACTCACGAGAAGGCGGCGGCGGCGGCCTGCCAAGACGAAGCGGCTTCCTCTATGCCCTCATCCGGCAAAAAGCGAGCTGAGCCTACGGGTTCGAGCATGACCCATCACCAACAACTGCCGAAAAAGATGAGAAGAGCCATTGTGGCTCCTCGGGCGAAACAACATCAACAACATCAATAACCCAAGTACATGAGCTCGCCCGAGACCATCCCAGATGGGTCGCCGGAGAGCCCGCTCAAGGAGATCACAAGCAAGGGATAGGGGGGTGGTGAGTCCTCTGCTCGACCCGCGGTAACCTCTGCTCTCCCTGCGGTAAAGAAGGCGGCCTGCGAGCCTGCCACGCCGAAGGAACACATACTTTTCGGCTTTGGGGGAGGTGGAAGGACTCGGCTGGCGAGCCCATGGTCTAGTGGGACACGATGGCCCATCGAGTCCCCATCTCCACCCTCCACCCCTCTTGGGCTGACCACGAGCTCTCCACCGGTCATGCCTATGCACTCGGCTTCGGCCTCTATGGCCGCGAGGACGCCGTGGCCTACAAGGGCATGACCCTGCGGTAGCTCGGCCATGAGGGCATGTAGGCCCACATGCGAGCCATGGAGCTCCACCACATGATGGTCCGCCACAGCTTCAATCTCAGCAACCACATCCAGAAGGCCGAGCAAACACCCGATGTCGCCAAGGATAAGGCCGTCACCTGGTGAGGCAGCTCGGCATCGCTGACAACATTCTAGACCAAACTGTCGGCGGACTGGTAAGCATCGGGCTCCCTTCTCCCCTTAAAATTTTCTGCGCTGTTGCTAACGTACTTCCTTTCTCATCAGGATGACAAGGCCACTGGGGAGTTGCGGGCTAGTGCCACTGGGCAGGAAGATGAAATCATCCAGCTGTGCACCCGCCTTGCCGAGCTGGAGGGGGTGTACGTGAAGCTGAAGGAGGAGAACACGATCCTCAGCCGCGAGGTCTGCCGCCAAGCGGAGATCTTCTTCCCTACTCGCGACGTCGAGCCTACCTTCTCGTACAAGAGGCCGAGGATCTTTGGCGAGGCCGACGTCGCTGAGAGGCTGCAGATCAACTCAATCCAGGCCGTCAAATGTACCCTCCAGATGATGAAGGATACATGATTGCTGGTGGAAGGGTGCGAGGAGATCTCAGTCCGGGACCTGATGTCGAGCTTGTTCCCGGCAATGCCGCCCAGCGAGAAGGAAGACACCCTCGATGCGATCTTCGGGAAGGGCTTCAAGGACTTGCCTGGCGAAGGGGGGGGGGGGGAGGGAGGATCGCCAGTCTGGCGAGGGGGGCAAAGGCTGATGTATATATATTTTTTCTTTTTTCTTGTAATCTCGCCGAGGCGAGCTCCCCATGTAATTACCATTACTTATTTGAATATATTTTGCCACAATCTTTCTATTTTTTCTATCTTCTTTCTGGACTTTCTTGCTTCGCCCGGCTTGCCTGCGAGCCCTACCCCAGGCGACCTCGCGTAGATAGGTTTTTGCGTATAGGCTGGTTGCTAGGGCTCGTTCCTGAGAAAACACCTTGAGGGCTCGCCAATTCTTAGACGATCCAGGGGTGGACTATCCGCTGCACTGGGCCCACTACCCCCAACTCGCTCGCGAGCTACCCATAATTTTATCAATATAAGACCAAAATCAAAAAAAAATCCAAGTAACATTGAGAAGGGGTGAAGTGTCCTCCCAGAGCTCGCCCGCCTTCAGCGAGATCTAAGGGCCCGACTTGCCGCCCTTCTACCGGGGCCGAGCTGAGCTGGCGAGTCCTGACTCGCCTGTGCAGAGATTGTTTTCCCCCTACTCTTTAGAAAAAAAGCCAAACTCCTTGGACACCATCTGAAGAGTATAGGACTCTCCTGAGTGACGTCCAGCCCTACCAGCTAAGTGAGAGCTTGACAACGGGATCTGCTCAGGGTCTAGGTAGACACCATCGAGTGACTTCCAGCCCTGCCAGCTAGGTGAGAGACTGGTAGCGGGATCTACTCGGGGTCCAGATAGACACCATCGAGTGACTTCCAGCCTTGCCAGCTAGGTGAGAGCCTGACAGCGGGATCTTCTCGGGGTCTGAGTAGACACTATCGAGTGACTTCCAGCCCTGTCAGCTAGATGAGAGCCTGACAGTGGGATTTGCTCGGGGTCCTGGTAGACACCATCGAGTGACTTCCAGCCCTGCCAGCTAGGTGAGAGCCTGGCAGCGGGATCTGCTCGGGGTCCGGGTAGACACCATCGAGTGACTTCCAGCCCTGCCAACTAGGTGAGAGCCTGGCAGCGGGATTTGCTCGGGATCCGAGTAGACACCATCGAGTGACTTCCAGCCCTGCCAGCTAGGTGATAGCCTGGCAGTAGGATCTGCTCGGGGTCCAGGTAGACACCATCGAGTGACTTCCAGCCCTATCAGCCAGATGAGAGTCTGGCAGCGGGATCTGCTCAGGGTCCGAGTAGACACCATCGAGTGAATTCTAGCTCTGCCAGCTAGGTGAGAGCCTGGCAGCAGGATCTGCTCGGGGTCCGGGTAGACACCATCGAGTGACTTCCAGACCTGTCAGCTAGATGAGAGCATGACAGCGGGATCTGCTCGGGGTCCGGGTAGAGACCATCCTATAGTACGAGTTACTACGACACAATTTGCATATCAAGAAGCTTTATTAAGAATAAAACATCACTTATATATTCTCAAGGATAAAAGCGTTTCAGGTCGTCACCGCTCCGGGTGAGACTTAGGGTCTCGCTCTCCACATTTCGGAGTCAATACCCTCCTGATCTCAATGCTTCTTTTATAATGAACATACCATCCCAGCTGGGGTTGAGCTTCCCCATGGTTGCCGACCTTCCCGCTGCATCCACCTTTTTCAGCACCAAGTCCCCCTCCGAAAACTATTTGACTCTGACGTGCTTGTCAAATTACTTAGCCATTCTCCTCTTCACCTCTTCTTGTCGGATGATGGAGAGGTCACGCAGCTCCTCCACCATATCCAGGGAGAGCCGCAGATCTTCCTCGTTCTCGGCCTGCCATTCTTCACTGCCTTCCCCGGCTATGACAACTCGAGGCGTTTGAACTTTGAATTCCACGGGGAGTACTGCCTCACACCCATGGGAGAGCTTGAAAGGAGTCTCTCCTATAGCTGTGTTGGGGATGGTCCTCAGGGCCCAGAGAACCGCAGGAAGTTTCTCCACCCAGCTCCCTTTTAGATTCTCTACTTTCTTCTTTAGGAGGTTTATAATAATTTTATTCGCAGCCTCCACCTGCCCGTTGCTCCTAGGATGGTGAACCGAGGCAAACCTGAGGTCGGTCCCGAGCTACCCGTAAAAGCTGGTGAATTCTGCGCTGGAGAACTGGGGCCCGTTGTCTGTGACAATGGCCTAGGGCAACCCGTGGCTGCAGATGATCTCCCCTCAAATAAAATTCCTGATGACCTGGGTAGTCACCATGGCCAGTGCATTCACCTCCAACCACTTAGAGAAATAATCGATCATCAAAAACAGGAACCTTCTTTGCCCACTGGCCTGGGGGAACGGTCCAACCAATTCCATCCCCCAAATGGCAAAGGGCCAGGGGGCTGTGATACTCTTGAGTCGCTGAGCCGGCTGTAGATGGAGGGGGGCAAACAGCTGGCACTTGTGACATCTTCTCGTGAACTCTACAACATCACGGCCTAGGGTTGGCCAGAAGTACCCTTGCTTGATGATCCTTCCTTCCAGGGTTGGACTCCCAGAGTGACTCCAACACTCCCTGGAGTGGACTTCCTCCAAGATTCTTTGCACTTCCCTCTCATCCACGCAACGGGCCAACATCCCTGAGAGAGTCTTCCTGTATAGCTGTCCGTCCCGGAGGAGGTAGTACGCCGATTTGTAGCTGAGCTTCTTCCTGTCCAGCCCCTCTGGATACTGTCCCGCGGTGAGAAAAGTTGTGACCTAGTCCATCCATGAGGGCCGCTGATCTATCTCCATGAGCTCTCCCTCTTCAATGGAAGGGCGGAATAGATCGGTGATAGTAACCCCCACCGGGGGACCATGCTTCGCTAGTTTATCGACCTACTCATTCTCCTCCCGAGGCACGTGTCGGATGTAAAAAGTTTGGAACGTGCCGACGACCCCCTTTACTTTGGCTAAGTATAATTATAGGGTAGGCTCTCTTGCCTCAAACTCCCCGTTGATCTGGGATGCTACCACCATTGAGTCAGTGAGGACCTCCACCTCCAACACTCCCAGCTCCCTGGCCAGGCGCAGACCTGCTATGACGGCCTCGTACTCCGCTTGATTGTTAGTGATGGGGAAGTGCACCACCACCATTTGCTCGATTCTAGTTCCCTGGGGGCTCTCCAAGATCACCCCCACCCCTAGGGAAAGCTTCCCTGAAGCACCATCTACCTTCACCTTCCATGGAGTCGGACGAGTGAGCTCTTCCTCCGCCACCTCGATCACATAATCGGACAAAACGTCGGCCATCGCTTGAGCCTTGTTCGAGAGGCAGGGGACAAAGGAGATGTCAAACTCGCTCAACTCCACCGACCACTTGGCCAGCCTACCTGAATGCTCCACCCCCTCAAAGATGTTGCGGAGGGGATGGTTAGTCACCACTCGGATGGAGTGTGCCTGGAAGTAGGGCCGAAGCCTCCGGGCCAAGACGATCTGGGCGAAGGCCAGCTTTTCCAAGATTGGATATCGGAGCTCGGCCTTCCTCAGGACCTGACTCAAGTAATATATGGGGAGCTTCTTCTTACCCTCTTCACGCACCATGACAGAGCTCAAGGCCTCCGCTCCGACCCCGATATACAAAAATAGGTCCTCCCCCTCCTTTGGCCGTTGGAGCAACGGAGCCCACGTCAACTGAATTTTAAGAGCTTGGAATGCCTCCTCGCACTCCTTGGTCCACTCGAAATTTTGTCCTCCCCTTAGCATTTTGAAGAAGGGGGAGCACTTCTCCCTGGCCCGAGAGAGGAACCGGCTCAATCTTGCCAGCTTCCCCATCGACCATTGCACCTCCTTAGTATTCTGCGGTGACACCAGCTCCATGATAGCCTTGACCTTATTGGGATTTGGTTCGAGCCCCGCGGGGGTGAGGAGATGCCCCAAGCACAATCCCCTACTGGCCCCGAAGACACACTTCAGGGGGTTCAGCCACATCTTGTACTTGCGCAGGGTGGCGAAGGTCTCTTCTAGGTCCTGGAGGTGAGAGTCCACATCTTGACTCTTGATCATGAGATCATCCACGTACACCTCCAGGTTCCTCCCCTTCTATTCCCGGAAGACCCTGTCCATCATCTTTTGATAGGTCATCCTTGCGTACTTCAGCCCAAACAACATCATTTTATAATAGTAGCACCCATCCCCCGTGATGAACGAGATGTCCTTGATGTCCGGGGGGTGCATCCTGATTTGGTGGTAATCTGAAAACCATCTAAAAAACTCATTACAGAAAAACTGATGGCTGAATCAACCAGCGCGTCGATCCGAGGCAAGAAATAACAGTCCTTAAGACAAGATATATTAAGCAAGGAAAAATCGATATACATACGCCACCGACCGTCTCCTTTTTTAACCATGACTACATTGGACACCCAGCCAGGATATTGGATTTCGGATACGAAGCCGGCCTTGCGTAGCTTTGCCACCTCCTCTTTGATGGGCCCGACCAGCTTGTCCGCGGTGGACCTCTTCTTCTGCTGGACGGGGCGTGCTCCCGGGTCCAGGTTGAGGCGGTGGCAATCCACATCCTCGTCAACCCCCAGCATCTCCGTGGCGCTCCATGCGAAGATGTCCACGTTCTTCTGGATGCACGCCAGCATCCTGCCTTGAGCCTCCGGTGTCAGCCCTCTGCTGACACGGACCTTCTCCACCCTGCCTCCATGGGTGAGAACCTCCAACTCCACCACCTCTTCCGCAGGCTCCAGCCTGGACTGCTCCCCCATTCTCCGACGTCCCCCTCCTCTGGGACAAGAACCTCCTCCTCTAATCCCTCCATGACCATCGCTTCGGCCAGCTCCTCCTGACCTCCTCCTGCCACCTCTACCTCGGTGCAGCTCTCCACCTCCATCTCCTTCCTTCCATCCTCCTGCTTCGCGTTCTCCATCATCTACTCCATCTCCTAGGCCCCCTCCTACCAAGAGATGGAGTTCACGATGGTAACGTAGCACTCCCTTGCTACTTTGGTATTACCCCGGACCCGGACTTGGATCCCCTTGGCGTTGAACTTCAAGCAATGGTGGAATGATGAGGGGACGTAGTGGAAGGCGCTGATGAGGGGCCTCCCAAAGATGGAGCTGTAGCTGCTGGGGGCATCCACGATGACAAACTTGCAGTTTTGGGACTGCCCCCCCAGGGTGACATGGAGCCACACTCCTCCTTCTACCTCCTTCCTCTCCCCCAAAAATCCAAACAAGGGCCCATCCGAGGCCAACACTCTCTTCGCCTCCACATTCATCGCGTCAAACGCCTTCTTAAAGACAACGTTGAAGGAGCTTCCATTGTCGATGAGGATCTGGGAGACGGTGAAATTTTTGATGGCTGTCTGGATGACCAGTGCATCGCAAAAGGGATCCTCATGATCCGGCATATCACTCCTCGAGAAGGTAATCCTCTCTTCTGGGGGTGGGGTCTGGGATGTGGAGCAAATGCTCCGACGATACATAGTGTGGCGGCTCACCCTCTGGGAATTCTCAACCCCCACCGCACCATGGATAACCCCGATACCCTCTCGGGTCCCAACATCCACCCGGTACTCACATTGTTCCTCCTCCACCCAGGCATGACCTCCTCGATCCTCACTTCCTGTCACCCCTGCTGCTGCTACTGCTCCCTGTTTCCCCTCATTTTGAGGAACTCTGAGCATGTGGCTGTGGCGTGCCCTTCCTCTTGATGGAAGTCGCAGTAGGGCAACTCCGTCGTTACTTCTCTCCTCCTCCTCCACGCTGCTCTCCTCCTCTCCCACATGGCTATGGCCATAGCCTGATCCTGATTGGGGAGGGGAGTTCTTTATGACTGCCTCCATCCGGGGGGGGGGGGTGGAACTAATCCTGGCCACCCTGGTGGTGGTCCCTTCCCTAATATCCTCTTCGTGGCCCCTGGTCTTGCCACTCGGGCCTCAAGCCCAACCGACGGTCAGGCTCCTGTCGCCCCTACCTGGGCTGTTGCTGCTCCTGGAGCAGCCTCTTCTCCCTCTGCCAAGGCTCGGATCGGCTCTCCTCTCCTCCTGCTCCCTTTTGCCTCTTGGCTCCTTCTCTTCCTCCGTGGCCCACCTGACCAGCTTCCGGGCAAATTCCGGATTTGACCCTCCCCGTCAACTTCTCTCGCCGCCCTCTCCATCAGCTCCTCGTAGGAGAGGCGGGGCACTCTCCTCAGCTCCATCCTAAAAAAACCCTGTTGCAGCCCCAGGGTGAAGGCCATCATCAGGCTATGGCCCGACATCTCCTGAACCTCAGTGACCTACCCCTGGAACCGGTTAATGTAGCTCCCCAACGTCTCATTCACTCCCTGCTTTATGTGGAACAGGGACTCTGACTCCTTCTTCCTCCTCTTCGAGGTAGTGAACCTCAACATAAACACCCGACATAGTTCCTCGAAGCAATAAATGGAGCTGGCCGGCAGCTGGTGAAAACACTCCCTCATCTTGTCCTTGAGGGTGATGGGGAAGAGTCGGCACTTGAAGCCATCTGACATCTGCTGGATCGAGACCACGTCCTCAAACCACTAGACGTGTTGGACCGAGTCTCCCTTCCCGGTGTAGTAAAAAATCTCGAGTTCCCTGAACCTCTCTGGAACTGGGGCAGAAGATACCAACTCGCTAAAGGGGCTGCCTCCCCCTACTGGGCGAGCTGGCGCATCTCGCAGGCCCAGCTCGCCGATCCGGCCTCCGCCTGCCAAGCTGGGGAAGAGCATGCGCCCGGGGAGCTCGCACTCCTGACCCTCCTCAGCGACCTCCATCACAACACGCCTGTCGGGGGTATCCTAGCCTAGATATGGGGCGGCTGCGATCTGGGCAGCTGGGGTCGAGCACTCGGCCCGCACACCGAGTGCAAACTTGATGAGGTCGACCACCTCATTCCTGAAGTCCTCGAACATTCCCACCATGGCCAGAGGTGGGGGGGGGGGTGGCGAGTCCGACCTGTCAGATCCTTATCCTTCTGTCATCAAGCTCGCTGAAGATTTTCTATACTAACCATGCTCCACGCTCACCGCACCAAAATGTTGAAATCAAAAACTTAGTCTCTTGTGGAGTTCACCCTCGGGGAAGGGGTGATCGCGCACCTACTTCTCTCCTGCAAGCAAAACAAAAAAGGAAGCAAAGGAGAACTGAATAAAGGGCTCGGCGGGAGGACCCACCACACACCCGGAAGATCTTAGAGCGCTTCCCCTCCTTAGCCAAAGGCCGGGCTAAGGTATGCTCAGAAAGTACTTGAGATATGGAGCAAGGGGGCACAAGAAGCATGCTTTCTGAGGTACCCCTTGGGTCCTATTTATAAATTTCTGAAAACTGCCTGCAAATAGCCAACTCCCACTATTTTGAACGGCTATGTGCAGTCCAGGTTGCCCTACAAACAGCGTAACTCTACTATTTTGAAAGGCTATGGGCAGGCCAGCGGTGGCAAAATAGTAAAAAATACCTCATAGACCTGAGCGAGCTGAGGAACTCGGCCACCCTTGAAGATTTTGCTCGCCTGCTATCTGCCGAGCCCCTTAGGGCGAGTGCGAGCAGGGACACTATGCTCGCCCTTCGATCGGCCTCCATTAGTCGAGCTCAGCTCGACGAAACCCGGGCTTAGCTTGGCGAATGCCGAGCTCGGGGTCGACGAATGTCGAGCTCGGGCTTCAGATATCCCTGCCGAGCTCGCCTAGGGCCTAGGTGATCTGAACCGGCCAGTTTGGTTCCTGGTGCCACACTCTCCGGATACGCGGTTGTACAGTTAGCATCACTCAACGCTTAATGAAGTTCTGGAATTTTTCTAAGCATAGATGGTGATGACCACTGCTGACAACATCAAAAGTCAACATGTCAAAGTATCTCATATCATTGCGGGAAAGCTACAGCAACACTGGATGACCATTGCTCACGTCATCAAAAGTCAACAAAGTCAAAATTATTCATGCCATTATCGGAAAGCTGCAGTAGCGCCGAAAGCTACAATTTGTCCTTTTTTGAGTGAGGTGGCGCTCACCATACTTGGCTGGGCCCACACTCAAATTGTGTCGTTGATTCAAATCAACACATATAAAAAGAAGAAAGAAAATGGGATTAGGGTTAAAGAGAACAAATGAAGAACACACAAATAATATACGGAAAATAGAGGCGGCTGGACTTCATCTTCTCCGACAAGCTTGAAAGCAAAGTCCAGCAGAGCAAGCCAACAAGACAGAGAAAGATACCTGAAGCTCTTTTCAATTCAGCAAGATTATTCTTTGAAGAACAAGGCAGCTGATTCTTTAGATCAGTAAGGAGACTGCTGTGTGAAGGGTCGTCAGCCTTCAACAACAGTTAGTTGTTCACATGTGCAACAAATAAGCAGTTGGCTATAGAAGAAGACTCATTCCTTCTACAGCAAGAGGGATGGACTGATATCTGCTAAGTCCAACAAGGTAGACCCAGAGATTTATCTTTGAGTCAGTGTTTCAAATTTATGTCATCTTGTTATTTAAATTCCTGTATAATTCAGTTTTCCTGAATCTGAGGTGTAGGGCCTTTTGACCTGAGCTGTAGATGACTAATTAGTCACTGAGGTAGGTGCCCTGCTGAGGTACCGATGTATGATCCAAGTGTGGATCTGAGAGTAGAGTTGTCCTCCCATTCTGAGTAGTAGGCCTTAGAGATAAGGCTGAGGTAGGTGACTGTTGAGTCACTGAGTTGTAGGTGATAAGTGTGTCACTGAGTTGTAGGTGATAAGTGTGTCACTGAGTTGTAGGTGTTGAAGGAGGCTGAGATGTAGGTGCTTGGAAGGGCATTGAGGTAGGTACCTGGAAGGGTACTGAGTTGGAGTGCAACATCACTCTGTGAGTAGAGCCTTGTGCCTGAAGTTGTATGGCTAAAAAGCCTGAGCTGTAGTGTAACAACCCCATCCGTTCATATGATATATACTATAAGGTCCGGCCGGGGCCCCACAGCCTATACCACAAAACAAGCGGTGAAGTTATGGAGTGATACCAAAATTACGCATCCTAACACATATGCATTCTAGCGGAAGCCTATAACACATAACGTGAACACTACCCTGAATGTCCACCATATAAACAACACATTTATATAAAACAGGAATGTCAGCAAATACAAAGTCAGGTGGCCTTAGGGCCTTACAAGTATCTTTACAACTGTGGCTTTAAACATTGGCGCGCAGGCCAGCCACATATAAATAAAACACAGAATTTGCTTCACCTTCAAGGGCTAGCGGCAGCAGCAGCAACAGCAATAGCAGGGCCTTCAGCCTCTTGGTGTCCCTCTTGGTTTTCCATCACCTATGCAATGACATTCCACCCAGCGGTGGCAAACAAGGCAACGGTCAGCGTTTAACTGACCAATTTTATAACGACCCTACCCCATTCCCAGGGTAGTGGTATTTCTTCCCTGCAGGTATAGCATTTCACAGGCAGATATATATTCATACATTGTGCTCTCATGCACATACATTCCATCACAACCGTCAGCCACACGGCCCGACGATCCGTGCACTCAGGGCACATGCTTGGTGTACCAGCAAACCAGTTGCCCACCACCGTATCAGGGCCGAAACCCAACATTAAAACATTGATCATTTACTCCATGGCGTGCAACGAGAGATTATAGTCTTTATGAACCGGGATTGGCCCGTATCCCCCCATTGTATCACGGATCGCAGGCCTAAGAGTCTCGCTATGTGCTACAACAGACAACACTTTATGGTCTCACGTCGGTCGAACAAAACGCAGGTCGGATCATCCACCCTTGTTGCTCAAATCGCCTTGCCATCACTGAGTATGGCGTACTCGCGGCTAAATAAACGCGCGGGTCAGTTTCACCGAACTTGTTTGGCATTATTGGGTACATTGGAAATTGTGTACCAGATTTGAAGAAGCCTCACCTTACTCAATGATATGCATCAAGGTGTATTTGATGTTATTTTGAGTTTATATGTGCAGGTTAAGAAAATGCAGGATTGCAAGAAAAAGTTTCTAAGTCCATGTGTCGACACCAGAAGAAACTGTGTCGACACTTATGAAGGCTTGTGTCGATACTGGAGAAAAGCTGTGTCGACACTTGGAGTCAATTATGTCGACACTTGGAAAGGCTGTATCGACACCAAAAGAAACTGTGTCGAAACATAGAGGCAGTGTCGACACACAGAAAAGCATAGTCAAAATCAATTGTGTCGACACTTGGAAAGGCTGTGTCGACACCAGAAGAGACTGTGTCAACACACAGAGGCAGTGTCCACACACAGAAAAGCTTTGTCGACATCAACTGTGTCAACACACAGAGGCAATGTCGTCACACAGAAGGCTTTGTCGACATCAACTGCGTCGACACACAGGACTTGTGTCGACAAACTACAGAGTTTCAACAAAGTTAAAGAGAAGAAGTGATTGTGTCGACACACAGAATTAATGTCGACACATTCTACAGAAGCTATGTCGAGAAGTAGTGTCAACACCAAAGGTGCTGTGTCGACACCATCAAGGCTTGTGTCGACACTTAGTCTACTTGTGTCGACACATGATGAAGTTCAGTCTCGACACTTTGCTGACAGTGACAGAGTTTCAAGAAGTGACTGGATGACTTGACAGCTGCCTTTACCAACCGGTCTACTGCAACTGTCAGAGCTGTCAGAAGTTTGTTAGAAACCAGATCGGCCGGTTACCATGGAGGAAGTCTATATAAAGGCATTCTCCATCAACAGAAGACAGATATAGGAAAGAGTATACACATACAATTACATAAAAATGGAAGAAGATTTTCGTCAGAAGATCTAAGAAGAAGTTGAAGAGAGAGAGCTCCATCTATTGAAGTGAAGAAAGTGACTTATATCAACAAATCTCTTAAGTGCAGATTCTGAACCAGTCTGCCAAGAGAGATTCAGATTGAGATCGGAATTTCAAGAAAGAAGCTGATTGAAGATCAACTTCACAGGAGATCATCCCTACTGAGTTCAGATTCAAGAAGCTTTGAAGAAAGCTAAGAGTGGTTGTTCTCTGCCATCAGATTCTTCCAAGAACTGATCAAGAAACCCTCCATCCTTTCTCTCTCAACCAGGGTGGTGGTATATTACAAACTTAAATCTATTTTCTGTAGGATCTTTACAAGATATGAGCTGTAAGCCTGAGTTATAAAGGCTGAGTTGTAGGAGATTCATTTCTCTGAGTGGTAGGCCTTGTTGTAGGCTGAGGTAGGCCTGTGAACGTGAGTTGTAGGAGATTGTTATCTCTGAGTTGTAGGCCTTGTTGAAGGCTGAGGTAGGACAGATTGCCTGAGCTGTAGGAGTGTGGACTCACTCTGAGTTGTAGGAACCTTGTTTGGGTTCTGAGCTGTAAGATCTGCGGATCTGAGGTGAAGAGAAGAAGTTAGGCCAAATTTAGCACACTATTAGATAGGTGAAGGGGGAAAGTGGATGTACCCAGACCTTGGGGAACCATTATAAAACCATGTGCAATCTGTGACTGTGTGTATTTCTGTGAATTCTGTGATTGTGGTTGCTGTAGAACTGGTAGATTAATTTGATTATCTGAAGTAATATTCTGCCTTAGTGTAAAAAGGAATTGCACCTATTCACCCCCCCCCCTCTAGGTGTTTAGGAACCAATTTGTTGAAACTGATTCCTCGATCTCCTGTGGAGTTCGCCCTTGGGGAAGGGGTGGTCTCGCACCTACTTCGCTCCTGCAAGCAAAACAATAAAGAAGACAAGGTGACACAGACCCAAGGGCTCGGCGGGGGAGGTCCCACCATAAACCCGAAAGATCTTAGAGTGCTTCCCCTCCTTAGCCAGAAGCCGAGCTAAGGTACCCTCAGAATGCACTTGAAGATTAGAGCAGGAGAGCACAGGGGAGAACCTGCCTTCTGGGGTACCCCTTGGGTCCTATTTATAGTTTTTTAAAACCTGGACTGCCAATAACCAAAATAACTGACCTGAAATTACCAGAAAACATTTAGTTGGGTCTGCCAATAGCCAAACTCCGCTGTTTTGAAGGGCTATGGGCAGACCAGTGGGGGCAAAACAGTAAAATGTACCTCATACGTCCAGGCGAGCTGGGGAGCTTTGACCACCTCGGCATGTTCTGCTCGCCCGCTGCTGCCGAGTTCCACTGCGAGGACGCGAGTTGCGGATCGCTTGGCGAATGCCGGGCTCGGGGTCGCCGATCGTCGATCTCTGGTCGACGGATGCAGAGCTCCAGCTCGCCCCCTTTACTACCGAGCTCGCCTATTGTCCTCAGCCCGATCTGCCTAGACCCTGGTGACCTTGCTCGCCGGACACTGGGTTGTACACAATCCCCGCTCTTTTTGAGTTTGTCAAAGCTCAGAAAGAAACATCCAACCCCAAGTGTGCGGCGAGTGCGGGTTGGCGAGTTGGAGGGAATCTTCGGCTGGGGGCCACTTGCGGCTATATATATGTGCACCTACCCACCTTCCTGACTCTTGCCATTCCCTTTGCTACCCTGCCAAGATGCCTCTTCCTAGGGAGATCTAAGAGCGCATAGACCGAGCCCGCCAAGCCTCCGCAGCTCGCGTAGCCGCCCTGACGGCGGTCCCCGTGAAAGCTCCCCAAATCGACTCTGCCGAGCCCAGCTCCAAGAGTTCAAAGCCATTACCTGAGGTGGCTGAGCCCATTTTCAATGACCTGAGGGCCTCCCTGGCTCGCGAGACCGGCTCTTCCACCCGAACTATTCTTGAGAAGGATAGAGAGGTTGACGTGGTCGGCGACGATCTAGACGGTCAACCAGATGGCGAGGGCGTCGCTCCGCGAGAGCCCACACCGCGAGGCGAGACCACGCTCGCCAACTCGCGATTCACAGCACCGGACAACCATCCCCGGGACCCGCCTCTTCTCTTTGGGATCCTGCCTGTGAGCTCGCAGAGGCCGAATTCGCCAGTGTGCTCCTCCCCTCCTCACCAAACTGATGCGGCCGCAAGGGCGGGTCTGGGGACCATTCCCACCCCGGGATTCGAACTCATCTCTCCGGGGGCTCGCGGCCCAGGTTGCGGGAAGGACCTGAGGTTCATCCCTCCCCGCACCTCCCTCGATCTGCCGAGCTCGTCTGGTCAGTCTTTCTTGACTTCTTGCTTCATGAGTTTTTTCTGCCTCTTTTTGCTAACACCTGTCTTCACAGCTCTTCCCAGTCAATCGGCTGCCGAGCAATCCTCGCGGGCAGCCCACTATTCTCCCCTCCATTCCCCGAGCTCGCTGGACTCTTACCTGGGTCCTGAGGTGGATCAAGGCGAGTTGACGAGGAGGGAGGTCAATCTCCTCAAAAAGCTGGTGTGCGGGCTACGCGAGGTGCAGGGGGTCAACGAGACGCTATAGCGCGACTACGCGCGTCTTGCTGACGAGGTGCGCCGTGGCCAAGCTGGCGAGCTGATGTCCCCTTCCCGGCTCCTGGACGAGATAGATGACGGTCTCTCGGTTGCGCAGAGGAACTTCGGAAGGATCCGTGAGCTGCTCCGCGCGCGGCAGCCTGGGGGGCGGGGGTCGCGAGGCCGGGGTAGGTAAGTAAGCGGCTCCTCTGCCGAGCCGACCGGCACTCGCATCCTGATGCCCTCCCTGCTTGCGCGCCCTGCCTTTTAAATCCTGAACTTTATTTCTGTAATAAATAACTTTTAGAATATTCTTGATCCTGCTACTTAAATAAAATGCTGCAATGTTCGACTTAGCCTTGGTGGGGATGCGCCGAAAGTCGGCGAGCCGGGGTGGCAAGCTGGGGTGGCGAGCTGGGGTGGCGAGCTGGGGCGGCGAGCTGCGTTGATTGGACAGCCTGCCCCAAATTTCTTTTCCTATAAATAGACCCCCCCTCACCCACCCCGTACTGTGCCTTTATTGCTTTTTTCCCTTATTCCTGTGCTTTTCCATTTCCTGCTCGCACTCCACCTTCTGCCTCCGCGAACATGGGTAAGACGAATCCAGATGCCGACGGCCGCTCCAAGTGCGCGCTGCACTTCACGGACTACTGTTTCTTAGAGGGGCACACCAGCGAGGAGGAGCTCGCCGAGTTTGTGGTGGAGCGCGTGCTGCCGGGCTTTGAGGCTCGCAGGCCGAGACAGGGGGAGGCCATCAATACCTTTTATGAGGACGAGCTCGCCTTCCCCCTCTCATATTTCGAGGTGGGGTTACGCCTCCCCCTGTGGCCGGAGATCCGACAAATCTTAAAATATTACGGAGCCGTGCCCGCGCAGCTGAATTCCAACGCCATCGCGATGATGGTGGCGTTCGCGAGTTACCTCCGGCGGGAGAGGATCGAGTTCAACCTGACGGTGTTCAGGAAGCTCTTCTCCTACAAGGCGATGTCGGACGGGGTCGCCTACTTCGGCGGATCGCTAATCAAAGTTCGCGAGATCTCGAACAAGCACCATACCTTGATGACCAAGATCGCCTTCATCAAGGGCGATCTCGGCAACATCCCCTACTCGCCTCAGCAGAAGGGCGAGGAGGTGTACCGCCTGCCGGCCGTGTCCGCCAACGATGCCGAACTCCACAAATATTTCCTCCATAAAGACTTCGAGGTCGCCTTCCTGCGGAGGGGCCTCGACGCGCTCCCCCTGTTCTGCCCGGCGAAGGTATGCTTCTCTCCTCATCTTGCCGAGTTCTCCTGACAGCCGAACTCGCCATATCATTGCTGAATTCCTAACTTTTTCGAAGTATTTTCCTGCAGGGGAGCGAATAATCCCCGTGAACCCGCCGTTCGCGGATTCGGGGCTCCATATCGACCCTCTTGCTCGCGAGAGGGCGGCGGCGGCGGCGTGCCGAGATGAGGCGGCCCTCTCGCAACCCTCTTCCAGCAAGAGGCGACCTGAGGATGCAGGATCGAACCCGCCATTTGGCCAGCGACAAATAAAGAAGATGCAGAGAGCTCTGCTGGCTCCGCGTGGGCAAAAACAACAACAGCCCGGCCCTAAGTACATCAGCTCATCGGAGACCCCTCCCGACGCGTCGCCGGAGAGACTGCTGAAGGAGATAACTAGCAAGGGCCGGAAAGGTGGCGAGGGCCCCTCTTCCACGGCGGCGATCTCCCCTCCTCCATCGGCGAAGAGGGCTGCCCGCGAGCGCGCGCCGCCGAAGCAACACCCCCTCTTCAACTTCGGCGCGCGGTGGAAGGACTCGGCGGGCGAGCCCATGCTGCAGTGGGACGAGCTCGCTCATCGAGTCTCCATCTCCACTCCGCACCACTCCTGGCATGACCGCGAGCCTGCCACCGGTCACGCCTACGTTGATAATACGTTTGCAGTCAATTTTATTAGGATATTTTCGGGGTTTAAAGCCAATCATGTCTTGTAAAGTACTTGTTTTGATTCCCCTTTGTATATATTTTTGTCGCTAATGCATTTTTTCTGCTTTTTGCAGGTTTTCACGGCTTTCAGCCGAATTTTGCTGTGACACGCCCCAAGGTCACGCCCTACCAGGGCGTGTACCTAGGGCGTGTAAACCAGAGGAATGAAGCAATTGGTCCGAAACTGCATTCCGTGGAAACTTAGTGTACACGCCCTCGGTCACGCCCGTGACACACCCGACACGGGCGTGTACTATAGGCGTGTCCCCAGGTTCCGAGGAATCGCCGCAGCGCGCTCGTCTTTCCCGCTCCACCGCCGCACCGAAAGTGTCATGCCCCAGGGTCACGCCTGACCCGGGCGTGACATATGGGCGTGTACTTCAGCAATTCCGCCCGTCATCTCCAGCATTCAATTTCAGCTCCCAAAGTCACGCCGCAAAGAACACGCCCCAGGGTCACGCCCTACCAGGGCGTGACCGGTGGGCGTGTACCGCAACAACTCCGTCAGAATTCAATTCCTGCCCGAAAAAGTCGCGCCGAATGTGTCACGCCCCAGGGTCACGCCCGACCAGGGCGTGACAGGGGGGCGTGACCCCACCCGAAAAATTCTATAAATAGAGCCCAACTCCAGGGGTTTTAGGACAACTTTTCGCTTTGAGAGGGGAGGTTCTGTCCTTTGTATTTCTGAACTTTTTAAGCATGTCTTTCCATTTTTAGTTCGTAGCTCTAGCTTTATGCTTTCCCTGTATTAGCTCCTAGTTTATTTCTGTAGTATGATGCTAATGATAGTGTAGTTTCCTTCTCATGTTCTTGTAATCTCTGGTTTTCAAGCTGTAAATCACTGTTTCTATTAATAAAAATTGCTGTTTTCTTTTACGTTTCTGCTCCATTTTCAGTATTTTTCTTCTACTCATCCCCCCTCTTCCACCTCACCATGATTAACTAATCCTCCATGTACTCGATCTTAATGATCCGAGGTTCGAGTGATTAGGTTATGATGCTTTGAATCTTACCTTTTCTTTTTAGGGTTTAGCTATGAATTACTCTTGATTTATCACGGGTTGGAGGTATATTATCGATATATACTCTCCACATTTGCTTTCATTCTGGGCTAGCCGAGAGGCCGAAAGTTTGAAATGAGCACTCAAGAGTAAAGGGAGTTGTTCGCACCCCTCGAGAGAGGCAGACGATCAAATCTCCCGGATTGGAGTAAAATCCATTAGAGGGGTTCACCGCGGAAAGCGAGTTTTAGGCCTCCGATTTAGGCGAAAGTCGGTCGGACCTTCCTAAACTCAGTTAGGCATGGCCTTCGAGAGAAGTGTGTCAATATTCATGGAACCTCCACGGTCAAAGACCTTTACCCTAATTAGCTTAGGTTTATTTATCGTATTTTTCTAACCACTCTTGCCGAGGTGATTTCTGATCGAGTGCATTTTCCCTTCATTGTTACCAAGCTTAAGTTAATCGCTCTTTAGCTCTCTTTATCTTTTCATGCAAGTAGTTTTCTTCCTTTAGTACATTTAGCTTAAGAAAACCTTATTTTTCTGTCGATAAAATAATAGATTTCGTGTGAGTAAGCTTACTCAACTGTTCCCGGATTTCAATACGACACTTGTGTCCCCTAGCTGCATTTCGATAGGTATACTTGCCTTGATGAATTGTTAGTTTGGTTATTCTCTCTCCTTGCAGATATCTAAGAGACAATCAAGTTTTTGGCGCCGTTGCCGGGGAAGCAACGCTTGTTGATAAATTGAAAACGCGAATATATTAATTTTATCACTTCTCTTTCTCAGCCTCCTTCTTAAATTTTTTCCGCCTACTCACTTGAGTTAATTGGCTGGATTTTGTTAAGTGTGCGTATTTTTAATTTTTCCGCCTACTCACTTGAGTTAATTGGCTGGATTTATTTCAGTAGAGTGTGCGTATTTTATTTTTCCGCCTACTCACTTGAGTTAATTGGCTGGATTTATTTCAATCAAGTGTGCGTATTTTATTTTTCCGCCTACTCACTTGAGTTAATTGGCAGGCTTTATTTCAGTAGAGTGTGTTTACTTTCTGTCGAGTGGGTGTGTTTTAATTTTCTGTTGAGTGCGTGAGTATAGCTTTTAATTTCCGCCTACTCGCACAGAGATAAATGGCTGGATTTTAATTACCGCATTCGTAATAGAAACCCACATCACAAAATTTTCTACACCACCTAACTCTCTCGAAAAGGGCAAAGTGGCTCTAAATGCCACTATCTTGTCTAGTACCTTGCGAACCCTTCACCGGGTAGCCCTTGGGAAGTTCGGGAGTTAAAACATAAAAAAATCTATTTCAAAAAAATTTTCCAACTTCATTAGCTCTTTTACTTTTTAGTCTTGCTTCTCCTCTCTTCTTCTAGTGTATGACCCGCGGAAGTCCGTCGGTTACTTTGGACCTGGACCACGAAATTGAGCGTACTCTTCGGAGAAGATCGCGATTTCAAGGCCCTACTACCCAAGTGCCGGTTGAGGATTCCGAGTCATTTTCTACCTTAAGAATGGCAGAACCCAACGTGGAGGAAGTCGTGCAAAGGCCTATGTCCTATTATGCACGACCAAATCTCGAGGGTACAGAAACTAGTATAGTTCGCCCTGCAATAAATAATAATAATTTTGAACTAAAGCCTAGCATAATTCAAATGGTGCAGCAGTATGTGCAATTTGACGGGCTTCAAGATGAAGACCCGAACGCACACATAGCCAGCTTTCTTGAGATTTGTGACACCTTCAAGATAAATGGTGTCACAAATGATGCTATTAGGCTAAGATTATTTCCTTTCTCTCTTAGAATTAAGGCTAAGCAGTGGCTGAACACCCTTCCTAAAAATAGCATAACTACTTGGACGCAATTAACTGAAAAATTTTTGGCCAAGTATTTTCCGCCTGCTAAAACTGCTAAACTTAGGAATGACATTTCTGCCTTTGGACAAATAGACTCAGAGACCCTTTATGAAACCTGGGAAAGATTTAAAGAATTATTAAGACGATAACCACATCACGCTCTGCCTGTATGGTTGCAGGTGCAGACGTTTTATAATGGGCTAAATCAAAGCACGAAGCAAATGATAGACGCAGCTTCTGGCGGTACTTTAAACCATAAGACCCCGGAAGCAGCTCTTGAGCTGTTTGAAGACATGGCCATGAACACTTACCAGTGGAATGTGCCTAGGTCCCGCCCAAACAAACCTGCAGGTCTCTTTGAAGTGGACAACGTCTCACAACTCGCACTGCAAGTTGAAATATTAAGCAAAAAAATTACGGAGATGACTGCTGCCTCCGCCCCTCAGGTATGGGAATCTGCAACTCCTCCCGCTGAACATTTGGATTATGTAAATAATATGCCTAGAACTGCTTTTAATAATTTTTCTGCTGCAAATTATCATCCTCCTGGTTTTAATTTTCCGAATAGTTATAATCCTGCGTTAAGAAATCATCCGAATTTTTCGTGGAGCAATCCATCGAATGCTGTGCGCCCGCCACCGCAAAGTGATTTTTCTGCTCCACCACCACCTCCTCCTCAAAGTTTTCCAAAACCTCCAAATTTGGAGGAAGTGTTTTCAAAATACATGAATGCTAATGACGCTACGATTAGGACCTTAACCGGAAGTGTTAAAAACTTAGAAAATCAGGTAGGACGGCTCGCTAAAATGATTTCTGAGCGACCCGTAGGGTCTCTTCCTTCCAATACCGAGCCCAACCCGAGAGAGCAAGCGAAAGCTATAACTCTTCGGAGTGGGAAGAAAGTTCCTGGTATGGTAAGTGAAGAACCCGAGGCAAGCTCCGCTCCCGTTTTTGAAAATCAAAGCTCCGTTCCCCTTTTAAAAATTCCATCCTCTGTCGAAGAAATTATCACACCTATCGTAGAAAAAGAATTCACTCCACCACCCACCTTTAAAAAAAATCCATCCCCGCCATACCCTTCCGAACTTAATAAACAACGACAGGATGATCAATACACCCGTTTTTTGGAAATGTTTAAGCAAATCCACGTAAATCTGCCTTTCCACGAAGCCATATCCCAGATGCCGAAGTACGCAAAATACCTTAAGGACCTCCTAACTAACAAGAAGAAGTTAGAGAACCTTTCTCTTGTCACGTTAAATCCCGCGTGCTCAGCGGTTTTGACAAACGGATTACCGAAAAAAATCAGTGACCCGGGTAGTTTCTCTATCCCGTGTGTCTTCGGTGATCTCTTTGTCAAACACGCTTTAGCCGACTTAGGTGCGAGTATTAATCTTATGCCCCTCTCGTTGTTTAAAAAGTTAGGAATTGGTAGTCTCAACCCCACACGCATGAGTATCCAGCTAGCCGACAGGTCAGTCAAATACCCGTTAGGAATAGTGGAGGACGTCCTAGTCAAAGTTGACAAGTTCATCTTCCCGGTGGACTTTGTCATTTTAGACATTGAAGAAGACGTCGAGGTTCCCCTGATCCTTGGCCGACCCTTCCTTGACACCTCCCGAGCTATCATTGATGTAAGCAATGGTAAGCTCTTCCTTCGAGTGGGCGACGATGAGGTAACTTTCTCTATCACCCCCTCGATGAAGAACACACTAGCTAATGATGACTCCTGTTTTTTCATGGATACCATAAGTGAAGAATTCTTCTCTCCCACCTCTGATTTTGACAAAGAATTTTCCAATTTTTGTTCCTCTCCTACTCTTCCAACTGAATCTCTACACATAAGTGAAGAATCCTCCACTCGCCCCTCTGATTTTGAAAAAGAATTTAATGATTTCTGTTCCTCTTCTACTTTTCCAACTGAATCGCTGCACGAAGCCTCCATGGCCGCTAGCAACACCCCTTTTAATTTTACATATAAAAAAGTGTACGAGGACATAGTTTTTGAAAAAGAACAAATTTCCAAGACCTCGTATGATGACCCCCCTACCTTGGAACTGAAAGAACTACCAGAGCACCTTCAATACGCTTTCTTAGAAAAGGACTCTAAGCTGCCTGTCATAATTTCGGCCTACCTCACGGATGCACAAAGGAATAAACTTCTTTCAATTTTACAAAAGCATCGCCAAGCTATTGCTTGGCAGATATCTGATATCAAGGGCATAAGCCCATCTTTCTGCACTCATAAAATCTTAATGGAAGATAATTCTCGTAACTCTATACAACCTCAGCGTCGTATAAACCCAAACATGAAAGACGTAGTTAAGGGCGAGGTTATGAAATTGTTAGACGCAGGAATTATCTATCCTATATCCGACAGTAAGTGGGTTAGCCCAGTACAGGTAGTACCAAAGAAGGGAGGGATAACAGTCGTAAGTAATGAAAATAATGAATTAATCCCGACTCGGACGGTGACCGGATGGCGAATGTGTATAGATTACCGTAAGTTGAATGACGCCACCCGCAAGGATCACTTCCCCTTGCCGTTCATTGATCAAATTTTAGAACGACTTTCCGGACATAGCTTTTATTGTTTTCTCGATGGCCTCTCAGGGTATCTTCAAATCCCCATCTCCCCCGAGTACCAGGAGAAAACTACGTTTACTTGTCCCTTCGGCACCTTCGCTTACCGAAGAATGCCGTTTGGATTGTGCAATGCGCCGGCTACATTCCAACGATGTATGCTCGCCATCTTTGACAAGTACGTAGAAAGCATTATGGAAGTCTTCATGGATGATTTCTCCGTCTTTGGGAATTCCTTCGATAGTTGCTTAGAGAACCTTAAAAAAGTCTTAGAGCGATGCGAAAAAACTAACCTCGCCTTAAATTGGGAAAAATGTCATTTTATGGTAAGGGAAGGGTTAGTTTTGGGACATAAAATTTCTGAAAGGGGTATTGAAGTAGACGTTGCGAAAATAGAAGTTATCGAGAAACTGCCGCCACCTACGAACATAAAAGCCATAAGAAGTTTCCTGGGTCATGCGGGTTTCTATCGCCGCTTCATAAAGGACTTTTCCAAAATCACCAAGCCCCTTACCCATCTCTTAGAAAAAGATGCCCCATTCATCTTTGATGACCTCTGTCTAGCTGCCTTCAATTTAATAAAAGAAAAATTAGTTAATGCGCCAATCATGATAGCTCCGGTGTGGGATCTTCCATTTGAAATAATGTGTGATGCGAGTAGTTATGCGGTGGGAGCCGTACTAGGTCAACGTATTTCCAAAAACTTCCACCCCATTTATTACGCTAGTAAAACTCTCACATCTGCACAGGAAAATTACACCACAACCGAGAAGGAGCTCTTAGCTGTAGTATTCGCATTTGACAAATTTCGCCCTTATATTACTCTTTCAAAAATTATTGTTTTTACGGACCACTCGGCCCTCAAATATCTTCTCTCTAAAACGGATGCCAAGCCTCGCTTGATTCGCTGGGTCTTACTCCTCCAGGAGTTTGACTTAGAGATCCGTGATAAGCAAGGTGCCGAGAACTTGGCCGCCGACCACCTTTCGCGCCTAGACAACCCGTTTATAGAATAATTAGATAAAAATTCTTTTCATTACTATTTCCCTGATGAGAAGCTTTTCGTAATTAACACATCTACTTCTCCTTGGTTTGCCCGCATCGCCAACTATCTAGTGGCCCGTGTGCTCCCAAAAGAGTTTTCATCTCAGCAAAAGAAGAAATTCTTTTCTGAGCTGAAGAACTACTTTTGGGAGGACCCACATCTTTTTAAAGTCTGTGCAGACCAAGTGATCAGGAGGTATGTTTCCTTGGATGAAGGATTAGATATTATTAAACATTTGCATGAAGGACCGACAGGTGGGCACTATCAAGCTGCTCACACCGCTCACAAAGTGTTAAGCGCGGGTTTTTACTGGCCCAGCCTGTTTAAAGACGCGCATGCCTTTGTGAGTAGGTGTGATAGTTGCCAACGGTCGGGGAATATTTCGAATAAAAATGAAATGCCACAAAATTATTTTCTAGAGTGCGAAGTTTTCGACCTCTGGGGGATTGATTTTGTTGGTCCTTTTCCTTCTAGCTTCGGGAATAAGTATATTTTAGTTGTCGTTGATTATGTTTCACGTTGGGCCGAAGCCCAAGCTCTTCCTACGAATGACGCCCGAGTCGTAGTTAAAATCCTCAAAAAATTATTTTCTCGATTCGGTACGCCGCGCGCTATCGTTAGTGATAGGGGTTCCCATTTCTGTAACGCACAATTTTCAAAAATCCTAACTAAATATGGCGTTACTCATAAGCTTTCCACTGCCTACCACCCCCAAACTAACGGACAAGTCGAAGTAGTGAATATAGAAATAAAAAGAATTTTAGAAAAGACTGTTTCAACTTCTAGAAAAGACTGGTCCGCCAAATTAGACGATGCTCTATGGGCCTACCGAACAGCGTACAAAACCGCCCTCGGCTGTACGCCATATCGGTTGGTTTATGTAAAATCGTGTCATTTACCCGTAGAGTTAGAACACCGCGCCTTTTGGGCCTTGCGATTTTTAAACTTCGATCCCCACTCTGTCGGCGATTTTCGAAAATTTCAACTTAACGAACTCGACGAGTGGCGCTCTTATGCGTATGAAAATAACAGACTTTATAAAGAGCGGACGAAGCGTTTACACGATCGACATCTTAGGCACCCAAAAATCTTTAAGCCAGGCGACCAAGTGCTTCTTTATAACTCTCGTTTACGTTTATTCCCGGGTAAATTAAAATCACGTTGGTCTGGGCCTTTTACTGTTTTAGAAGTCTTTTCTTATGGTACTGTTTTAATTTCTCACCCTGATAAGGGTACTTTCAAAGTGAATGGTCAGCGTCTTAAACTGTATTTCTGTGATGATGTCAGTCTCAACCCTGTTAACTCTATCTTTCCGGTCCTGACATTTGATTAATCTGAACATTATTTTACTCACAAACTTTGACATTTATTCGAACTTATTTTTAAAACAATATTTGGGACAATCTTATTTTGATGCGTCGAGCTCAAACGACGCTTTAAACAAAGGGCGCTCTTGGGAGGCAACCCAAGTTATCTTTTTCTGTTTTCTTTCTTTTACACTTTTCCCCGACTGGCTCCGGCAAGCTGAAACTTCTGCGATCGCCTGCTCCAACGGTTCTGCTTCCATGCCAAAGTCCACCGGACGACGTTTCATGAAGATCCACAGCACAGGCATGGAGGAGCGGCATCACTCAACTTGCCCTGCAAAATAAAACCAGGGAAGTACCTGCTTTTCAATTCTGTCTTTTATTTCTATACTTTACTTTTCTCTCGTTCTCCGACCTCCTTCTCCATTGCGGACAATGTAGATTTTAAGCTTGGGGGAGGACTTCCTCCTTCTTTTTGTTTTCTTTTTGTTTTGTAAATATCCCAAAAAAATCCAAAATTTCAAAAAAAATTTCAAAAAAATTATTAAAAAAAAAAGCTGCATTTTGGTATTTCAATAAGTACCCCATGTTTATGTTTTGTTTTTCTCAAACTTCTTTATAAACAACGTAGTTAATTATAATTTTTCTAATCATTCTTTTTAATCATATTTCACAAGTAAAATGTTGGTCATGCTGTGTTTCTAATTCACGGTAGCATGTTAAGGTAAAATATTTCTCTAAACCGTGCATTTCTATTATGGTTTTCCGTTCTTTATTTTCTTTACTTTCTCTAAAAATTTATCATCCACTATTTTCCTTTTCGTCTTTAGATGATTTTTGTAAGAACATATTTTGAATAACGTAGTAGATATGAACGATCCAAGTGACATGTTATTTTTATTTTCAAGATAATTTCATCAATCTTCTTTTATTATCTCGAACTTGCTTTTTGAAATTTATCGACTCTATGTTTTAAATAAATTAAAAAAAAAACGCGTGAAAATGATTTAGGCCATTTTTGTTTACGTTTGAGCTTTCTTGCCAACCTAAACTCTTTTACCACTAGTTAGCCGCTTTTGAGCCTTTTTTCCAAATTCATTTGATAAACTCCACACACCATTTCATTTTCACCAAAGCCCAAATTCCTACCTATCTAATCACGCTAATTTTGTTTGATAGGAAATTTTGTCTTATCTGTGGAAATATTGTTGAAAAAGGTGTACTCAAAAGCAATAAATTGAAAAAAAAATGAATGAAAAAAAAGAGAGATAAATAATCATAAAGAGAAAAAAATAAATTTATTTATACATATTTTGTTTAAAATAAATTTATTTTTTTTGAAACTCGTTGTTTTGGTTTAGTGTGATTTTTAAGCCTCCATGTTTATATTTGAATTTCACTCCTATTCATATTCCTAAACCAAACGTTTCGGTCCTATTAAGTCCTTTTGATTCACGCCCTTTTTTTTAATTTTATTTAACAACTAAGAAAAGAAGAAAAGTAAATCAGTTTTAGTTTTGGATTTAAACTTAGATTTTTGTTATTTAATTGATATAATTATAATGCGTTGCTTGGATCTAGTAATAACTCAATACGTTCTTTTCATTTTCATTGCCTTACTTAAATCTATTTAAAGAATTTCGTCAAAATTCTGGATGATTTATTTTTATTAAGTAAAGTTTATAAAAGTTAAACCATACCTAAATAATTGTTTTAGATTTATGTTTTACATTCTCCCTACCTAGAATTTCGCATAGTACTTGTGTAAGTATGATTAAAACTTTTTGAATTAGTCACTTTTTATGATTAGCTTGTCTTTATATCTTTGCTTGGGGACAAGCAAAACTTAAGCTTGGGGGAATTTGATAATACGTTTGCAGTCAATTTTATTAGGATATTTTCGGGGTTTAAAGCCAATCATGTCTTGTAAAGTACTTGTTTTGATTCCCCTTTGTATATATTTTTGTCGCTAATGCATTTTTTCTGCTTTTTGTAGGTTTTCACGGCTTTCAGCCGAATTTTGCTGTGACACGCCCCAAGGTCACGCCCTACCAGGGTGTGTACCTAGGGCGTGTAAACCAGAGGAATGAAGCAATTGGTCCGAAACTGCATTCCGTGGAAACTTAGTGTACACGCCCTCGGTCACGCCCGTGACACACCCGACACCGGCGTGTACTTTAGGCGTGTCCCCAGGTTCCGAGGAATCGCCGCAGCGCGCTCGTCTTTCCCGCTCCACCGCCACACCGAAAGTGTCACGCCCCAGGGTCACGCCTGACCCGGGCGTGACATATGGGCGTGTACTTCAGTAATTCCGCCCGTCACCTCCAGCATTCAATTTCAGCTCCCAAAGTCACGCCGCAAAGAACACGCCCCAGGGTCACGCCCTACCAGGGCGTAACCGGTGGGCGTGTACCGCAACAACTCCGTCAGAATTCAATTCCTGCCCGAAAAAGTCGCGCCGAATGTGTCACGCCCCAGGGTCACGCCCGACCAGGGCATGACAGGGGCGCGTGACCCGACCCGAAAAATTCTATAAATAGAGCCCAACTCCAGGGGTTTTAGGACAACTTTTCGCTTTGAGAGGGGAGGTTCTGTCCTTTGTATTTCTGAACTTTTTAAGCATGTCTTTCCATTTTTAGTTCGTAGCTCTAGCTTTATGCTTTCCCTGTATTAGCTCCTAGTTTATTTCTGTAGTATGATGCTAATGATAGTGTAGTTTCCTTCTCATGTTCTTGTAATCTCTGGTTTTCAAGCTGTAAGATCACTGTTTCTATTAATAAAAATTGTTGTTTTCTTTTACGTTTCTGCTCCATTTTCAGTATTTTTCTTCTACTCATTCCCCCTCTTCCACCTCACCATGATTAACTAATCCTCCATGTACTCGATCTTAATGATCCGAGGTTCGAGTGATTAGGTTATGATGCTTTGAATCTTACCTTTTCTTTTTAGGGTTTAGCTTTGAATTACTCTTGATTTATCACGGGTTGGAGGTATATTATCGATATATACTCTCCACCTTTGCTTTCATTCTGGGCTAGCCGAGAGGCCGAAAGTTTGAAATGAGCACTCAAGAGTAAAGGGAGTTGTTCGCACCCCTCGAGAGAGGCAGACGATCAAATCTCCCGGATTGGAGTAAAATCCATTAGAGGGGTTCACCGCGTAAAGCGAGTTTTAGGTCTCCGATTTAGGCGAAAGTCGGTCGGACCTTCCTAAACTCAGTTAGGCACGGCCTTCAAGAGAAGCGTGTCAATATTCATGGAACCTCCACGGTTAAAGACCTTTACCCTAATTAGCTTAGGTTTATTTATCGTATTTTTCTAACCACTCTTGCCGAGGTGATTTCTGATCGAGTGCATTTTCCCTTCATTGTTACCAAGCTTAAGTTAATCGCTCTTTAGCTCTCTTTATCTTTTCATGCAAGTAGTTTTCTTCCTTTAGTATATTTAGCTTAAGAAAACCTTATTTTTCCGTCGATAAAATAATAGATTTCGTGTGAGTAAGCTTACTCAACTGTTCCCGGATTTCAATACGACACTTGTGTCCCCTAGCTGCATTTCGATAGGTATACTTGCCTTGATGAATTGTTAGTTTGGTTATTCTCTCTCCTTGCAGATATCTAAGAGACAATCATACGCCCTCGGCTTCGGCCTATATGGCCAGGAGGATGCCGAGGCCTACAAAAAGATGACCCTCCGGCAGCTCGGCCATGAGGGCCTGCAGTCCCACCTGCAGACCCTGGAGCTACATCACATGCTGGCACGCCGCAACTTCTCTCTCAGCCACAAACACAAAAAAGGCTGAGCAGGCTCGCGACATCGCCAAGGACAAGATCACCGACCAGGCGAGGCAGCTCGGCATAGCGGAGGAGGGTCTACTCGCCCAAGCCGCAGGCGGGCTGGTAAGTGTCAAGCGTTGCTCCTCTCTTTTACTTAGAAAATTTTGTGCTGCTGCTAAATGGACTCTTTTCCAGGATGCCAAGGCCGCGGGGGAGCTTCAGGCTCGCAACACCGAGCTGGGGGAGGAGATCAGCCAGCTGCGCGCACTCCTGGCTATGGACGCCAAGGCTGCAGGGGAGCTCCAGGCTCGCAATGCCGAGCAGGGGGAGGAGATCAGCCAGCTGCGCGCACGCGTTGCTGAGTTGGAGGGCGCAAACATGAAATTGAAGGGGGATAATCAGCACCTCCTCGGCGAGGTCCGTCGCCAGGCGGAGATCTTCTTCCCGCCTCACGACATCGACCCCACCCTCCCCTACAAGAGCCCGCGGATCTTTGGCGAGGCCGACCTCATCGAGAGATTGCGGATCAACTCCATCCAAGCCACCGAGTTCACCCTCCAGATGATGAAGGATTCTGGGGTGCTGGTGGAGGGGTGCGAGGGGATCTCGGCTCGGGACCTGATGCCGAGCCTGTTCCCGACAACGCCTCCCAGCGAGAAGGAAGACAGCCTGGATGTGATGTTCGGGAAAAGCTTCCAGGATCCTTCGGGTGACGGAGAGGACCAGTCCGGCGGAGGGGGCGAGGCCTGAGGGCAGCCTGTTATTTTTCTTTTGTCCTTTTTTGTTCACTCGCCGAGGCGAGCCCCCTGTAATTACTTTTTGTAAACAATTAATGAAAGTTTTTGATCATACCCGTGCCACTTCCTTTTCTTTTCTTTCTTTACTTTGTTTGTTGTGCTCTGAATATATGCGAGTGCTTCCCCACGCGACCTCGCCGAGACAGGTTCCGCGAGCAGGGTAGTTATGAGAGCGTCCCCGCGAGTGGATGCGTTTTGAGTGTTCACCGAGCCCCAAGCGATTCGGGGGCGAGTTGTTATCTTCCCTTGTCATGCCACCATAACTCGCACGCGAGCCATCCAGGTTGAGCCCGAAAAAAGAGGAGAAAATTTTCCAAGTCAAACGGGCAAAGGGGTGAGGTGCCCGGACCGGCTCGCCCTCCTTTGGCGAGGCCCGGGTACGCTACCTACTCGCCAATGCCGAGCCGGGAATGACGAGTCCATACTCGCCCATGCAGAGTCCTCCGGCCTGGCTTGCCTTCCTTTTTGATCATGTCGAGCAGGATTTGCTGAGCCCAAGCTCGCCTTGACAGAACCCCTTCCCCCTTGCTTCCTGGCACTTTGAGACTTTGATCTTTATCTGACGATTTCGAGGCCTACACCATCGAGTGACTTCCGGCCCTATCAGCTAGGTGAGAGCCTGACAGCGGGATCTGCTCGAGGCCAAGGATGACACCGAGTGACTTCCGACCCTGCCAGCTAGGTGAGAGCCTGGCAGCGGGATCTTCTCGGGGTCCAAACACATTCCATCGATTGACATCCGGTCCTGCCAGCTAGGTGAGAGCCTGGCAGCGGGATCTTCTCGGGGTCCAAAACACATTCCATCGAGTGACATCCGGCCCTGTCAGCTAGGTGAGAGCCTGACAGCGGGATCTGCTCGAGGCCAAGGATGACACCGAGTGACTTCCGACCCTGCCAGCTAGGTGAGAGCCTGGTAGCGGGATCTTCTCGGGGTCCAAAACACATTCCATCGAGTGACATCCGACCCTGTCAGCTATGTGAGAGCCTGACAGCGGGATCTGCTCGAGGCCAAGGATGACACCGAGTGACTTCCGGCCCTGCCAGCTAGGTGAGAGCCTGGCAGCAGGATCTTCTCGGGGTCCAAAACACATTCCATCGAGTGACATCCTTCCCTGTCAACTAGGTGAGAGCCTGACAGTAGGATCTGCTCGAGGCCAAGGATGACACCGAGTGACTTCCGGCCCTGCCAGCTAGATGAGAGCCTGACAGCGGGATCTTCTCGGGGACCAAAACATATTCCATTCCTCTATGCAGGCTAGCTATGATAATACTAGAGAGTTGAAGAAATTTATTATAATCAAAATGTCGCTTACATGCTTCAGGGGAAAAATCGTTTTAGGTCGTCACCACTCCAGGTGAGACTCAGGGTCTCGCCCTCTACATTTTGGAGTCGATAGCCTCCTGACTTCAAGGCTTCCTTTACAATGAATGGTCCCTCCCAGCTGGGATTGAGCTTCCCTACGAATGCTGACCTCCCTGCTGCATCCACCTTCTTTAGCACCAAGTCCCCTTCCACGAACTGTTTGACCCTGACATGCTTATCAATGTACTTGGTCATTCTTCTTTTCACCTCCTCCTGTCGGATAGCGGAAAGGTCCCTCACCTCTTCCACCATGTCAAGGGAGAGCCTCAGTTCCTCCTCATTTTCCGCTTGCCATTCGTCATGGCCTTTTTTGGCTGCAATGACTCGCGGTGTTTGGACTTCAAATTCCACGGGGAGCACTGCCTCGCACCCATGGGAGAGTTTGAAGGGGGTCTCTCCCATAGCCGTGTTGGGGGTGGTCCTTAGGGCCTAAAGAACTGCGGGAAGCTGCTCCACCCAGCTCCCCTTCAAATTCTCCACCTTCTTCTTGAGGAGGTTGACGATGATCTTATTTGCGGCCTCCACCTGCCCGTTGCTCCATGGGGTGATGGACCGAGGCGAATCTGATGGCGATTCCAAGCTGTTCGCAAAAGCTGGTGAATTCGGTGTTGGCGAACTGGGGCCCGTTGTCCGTGACAATGGCCTGGGGCAGCCCATGGCGACAGATGATCTCCCCCCAAACAAAGTTCCTGATTACCTGGGAGGTTACCTTGGCCAGCGCCTTCACCTCCATCCACTTGGAGAAGTAGTCAATCATCACTAGGAGGAACCTTCTCTGACCGCTGGCTTGGGGGAATGGTCCAACCAAATCAATTCCCCAGATTGCGAAGGGCCAGGGGACCGTGATACTTCTGAGTCGCTGGGCCGGCTGTAGCTGAAAAGGGGCAAACAACTGGCACTTATGACATCTTCTTGCAAACTCTGCGGCATCTCAGCCCAGGATGGGCCATAAATACCCTTGCCTGACTATCCTCCCTTCCAGGGTCCGACTCCCGGAGTGACTCCCACATTCCCCGGAGTGGACTTCCTCCAAGGTCCTTCGTACTTCGCCCTCAGTCACGCAACGAGCCTGCATCCCAGAGAGGGTCTTCCTGTACAGCTGCCCGTCCTGGAGGAGGTAATAGGCTAACTTGCGCCTTAGCTTCTTCTTATCTGCCCCCTCCAGATACTCTCCCGTGGAGAGAAAAGCAACCACTGGGTCCATCCACGAAGTTTGTTGATCAATTTCCATGAGCTCCCCCTCTTCGATGGAGGGGCAGAACAGGTTGGTGATGGTACCCCCCCACCTGGGGTCCATGCTTTGCTAGCTGATCGGCTTGTTCATTCTCTTCCCTGGGCACGTGTCTGATGGTGAAAGTTTGAAAAGTGCCTATGATCCCCTTTACTTTGGCCAAGTATGATCGCAGGGTGGGCTCCCTTGCCTCGAACTCCCCGTTGATCTGGGAAGCCACTACCATGGAGTCAGTAAGTACCTCCACATCCAATACCCCTAGCTCCCTTGCTAGACGACGCCCTGCTATCACGACCTCGTACTCGGCCTGGTTGTTGGTAATGGGAAAGTGTACCACCACCGTCTGATCGATTCGGGTCCCTTGAGGGCTTTCTAGGATAACCCCCACTCCAAGGGAATGCCTCCCTGAGGCTCCATCCACCCTCACTTTCCAAGGAGTTGGGTGGGTGAGCTCTTCCTCCGCTACTTCAACCACGTAGTCGGCCAAGAAGTCGGCCATCGCTTGAGCTTTGATACCGGAGCTCGGCCTTCCTCAGGACCCGGCTCATGTAATAAATAAGGAGCTGTCTCTTCCCTTCTTCGCAAACTAAGACGGAGCTCAAGGCCTCCGCCCCGACCCCGAGATATAAGAACAGTTCCTCCCCCTCCATCGGCCCTTGGAGCAGCGGAGCCTGTGTCAACAGCACCTTGAGGGCCTGGAACGCCTCCTCACACTCCTTGGTCCATTCAAACCTCTGACCACCCCTCAGTGTTTTGAAGAAGGGGGAGCACTTCTCCCCTACCCGAGAAAGGAAACGGCTCAGCCCTGCTAGCTTCCCCGTCAGCCGTTGGACTTCCTTAGCATTCCGCGGGGACCCCAGCTCCAAGATAGCCCTGACCTTATCTGGATTCGGCTCGACCCCCGCGCGGGTGAGGAGGTGCCCCAAGAACTTTCCCCTGCTGGTCCCAAAGACACATTTTAGGGGATTCAATCGCACTTTGTATTTGCGCAGGGTGGCAAAGGTCTCATCCAGGTCCCGGAGGTGGGAGTCCACATCCCGACTTTTGATCATGAGGTCATCTACATACACCTCCAAATTCCTCCCCCTCTGCTCCTTGAAGACTCTATCCATCATCTTCTGGTAAGTTGCCCCAACATTCTTCAGCCCGAAGGGCATCATCTTGTAGCAGTAGCATCCATCCCCTGTGATGAACGAGACATCCTTGATGTCTGGGGGGTGCATCATGATTTGATGATAACCTGAAAAAGCATCTAAAAAACTCATTACAGAAAAACCGACGGTCGAGTCAACCAGCGCGTCGATCCGAGGCAAAGGATAACAGTTCTTAGGACAAGCTTTATTAAGTAAGGAAAAGTCGATACACATCCTCCATCGGCCGTCTCCTTTTTTAACCATGACCATGTTGGAGACCCAGCCGGGGTACTGGATCTCGGATAGAAGCCGGCCTTGAGGAGTTTCGCCACCTCCTCCCTGATGGGGTCCGCCAGCTTGTCCGCCGTGGACCTCTTCTTCTGCTGAACGGGGCGTGTTCCCGGGACCAGGTTGAGGCGGTGGCAAGCCACATCCGCGTCAACCCCCGACATCTCCACGGCGTTCCGAGCGAAGATGTCCATGTTCTTATGGATGCACTCCAGCATCCTGCCTTGGTCCTCCGGGGTCAGCCCCCTGCTGACGCGGATCTTCTCCATCCTGCCTCCCCGGGTGAGCACCTCCAGCTCCACCACTTCCTCTACTGCCTCCAGCCTAGATTGTTCACCCCATCCCTCGGCACCCCCTTCCTCCGGAGCGGGGACCTCTACCTCCATCTCTTCTCCCACAACCGTCACTTCGGCCACCTCCTCCAGATCTCCTCCTGCCACCTCCTCCTCTGCGCAGTTCTTCACTTCCAACTCCCTCTCTCCTGCTCCCTACCCGGCCTCCTCCATCCTTCGCCCCATCTCTTCGGCTCCCTCCATCCAAGAGATGGTGTTCACCGCAGTGACATAGCACTCCCGCGCCACCTTGGGGTCCCCTCTGACCCTAACCTGAATCCCCTCGGTGTTGAACTTCAAGCACTGATGAAACGATGAGGGGACGCAGCGAAAGGCGCTGATAAGGGGCCTCCCGAAGATGGCGCTGTAGCTGCTGGGGGCGTCCACAATGACGAACCTGCAGTTTTGGGACTGCCCCCCAAGGTGACATGGAGGCCAACTCCTCCCTCTACTTCCTTCCTTTCTCATGAAAACCCGAACAAGGGGCCATCTGAGGCCAGCACCCTCTTAGCCTCCACTTTCATCGCGTCAAATGCCTTTTTGAAGACGACGTTGATGGAACTCCCGTTGTCCACGAGGATCCAAGAGACAGTGAAATTCTCGATGACTACCTTGATGACCAGCGCATTGCAGAATGGGTCCTCGTGGTCCGGCATATCGCTCCTAGAGAAAGTGATCCTCTCCTCCGGGGGTGGGGTTTTGGATGTGGAGGCGACGCTTCGCCGGTACATGGTGTGGAGGCTTGCCTTGCGGGAAGCCTCGACCCCGACCCCCCCGTGGATCACTCCGATTCCCCCTCGGGTTCCAACATCCACCCGGTCTTCGCAACGATCCTCCTTCGCCCGAGGCAGGACCTCCTCGATCCTCACTTCTTGCCGACCTCCCTGCTGCTGCTGTTGTTGTTTCCGATTCCCTCTCATCTCGAGGAACTTCGGGCAGGTGGCTGTGGCATGCCCCTCTTCCTGATGGAAGTCGCAATAGGGCAGCTCCACCCTGACCTCTCTTCTAATCCTCCTCATAATCCCCCTCCTTGCTCCCAAGGCTATGACCATGGCCTCCTCCAGATCGGGGAGCCGGGGCCTCTGGCCCTGCCTCCAGCCCGGAGGGTGGAACTGATCTTGCCTCCCCTGGTAGTGACCCCTTCCGTAGTACCCTCTTTGTGGCCCCTGCCCTAGCCACTCAGGTCTTCAGCCTAGCCGACGGTCGGTCTTCTGACGCCCCCACCCCGGCTGTTGCTGCCACTGAAGCTGTCTTTGCTCCCTCTGTCTAGGCTCTCCTCTTCCCTCCTCCTGTCCTCTCCCTCCTCTTAACTCCTTCTCTTCCTCCGTGGCCCACTTGGCCAGCTTCCTTGCAAACTCCTGGTTCGACGCCTCCCCGTCGACCTCTCTCCCCTCCCTCTCCATCAACTCCTCGTAGGAGGGGGGGGGGGGAATCTCTTCAGCTCCATTCGGAAGAAACCCTGCTGCAGGCCCAGGGTAAAGGCCATCATCAGACAATGGCCCGGCATCTCCTGGACCTGAGTAACTTCCTCCTGGAATCGGTCCACGTAGCTCCCCAACGTCTCGTTCACTCCCTGCTTAATGTGGAACAAAGACTCGGACTCCTTCTTCCTCTTCTTCGAGGTGGTGAATCTCAGCATGAACCCTCGGCTCAGGTCCTCGAAGCAGTAGATGGAGCTGGTCGGGAGCTGGGGGAACCACACCCTTGCCTTCTCCGGGAGGGTGATGGCGAAGTGTCGGCATTTGAATCCGTCCGACATATGACGGATGGAGACCACATCCTCGAACCATTGGACATGCTGGACCGAGTCTCCCTTCCCGGTGTAGTAAGACATCTCAGGTTCCCTGAACCCATCTAGGACTGGAGCTGAGGAGATCAGCTCGCTGAAAGGACTGCCTCCCCCCACTGGGCCAGCTGGCGAGTCTCGCGAGCCCAGCTCGCCGAACTGGCCTCGGCCTGCCGAGCCGGGGAAGAGCTCGCGCCCGGGGAGCTCGCACCCCCGGCCTTCCTCGTCCACCTCCTTCCCAGCACGCCTGCCGGGAGCGTCCTCGCCCAAAGAGGGGGCGGCCGCGATCTGGGCTGCCGGAGTCGAGCACTCGGCCCGCGCGCCGAGTGCGAATTTTGTAACACCTCCCCTGTAGTGAACGTATAATATGGGTCCAGCCGGGGCCCCACAACATACGGACGCCACAACTTTAGAATTAAAAGTTCATATAACTACCCACACTCAAAACACTTTGCACAACACAGTGGAAACACAAGCAAGACAAGAAGTTATCCACCACTAGAAGAGTAAGACAAATGGCCTTATGGCCTTACAACAAGTGTCCAAAATCAAATAATACAACAGTCATGAATGTGCTTAGCACTCCTAGTCTACCTCGACATGCAAGCCGGACAACAAGAGTCTCAAACATACAACATCACATAAGTAGAGCTACAAAAGGAAAAGCACTTCATGCGGCTTAGGCCTTTCTGGCCGGCGAGCTAGCCCCTGCATGCGATCCTTGCCCTGTAAAAATTATTAGTAACGTGGGTCAGCAAAGGTTGACCTCAAACTGTGTAACAACACATCTCCTCCCGGCCGCCCCTAACGGACCCCGGGGTACCCCTCCATCCTGCAAGTTAGCACTTCGTATGCAATAATCATAAGCAAGAAGAACAACTACAGAAATAGGCTTGGATGTCACACACATCATACATGTTCTCCACTGGTTGAGCATATAATAAAAGGGCCTACTTATGCAATCATGTATGCAATAACCTGGGTTTCACCCAAGGCACCCTAACTCGTATGCATCTAGCACATCATCACATCATATGGGTACTCATCGATTCCCCATTGGCATAAAGCCACAAACAAAAGGGGTAAAACCATTCCCCCCCATCGGCACACAGGCCGCCACATGGAACTCTTGCAAAGGCCCCACCCGCTCAAGGTCTTGGACCCGGGCTTGCCTACAAGCTCTGACGTCTCAAGTCAGGATTCCAACAAACACAAAACTGACCGATTCTAAGAAGTCTTGCCGGACCCCACCCGCTCATGGCCTCATTGCCCTGGCTTGTCCCCATGCTTGGCATTCTCGTCAGTCTCACAGAAGGGGACTAGTCTCGCCGGGACACTCTCCACACATGACGTGAACGTCACGGGATAGCCAGCCGACCACGAAGGCATAGCCACGCCTTAGCACAACAAAACCAAGACAAATCCACCCTAGTCCCTCATTTGTACTGCAACGTTCCCGCGCACCAAGGAAACCATCTCCAACTCATGCGGAGCTAACCTTGTCCACCAAGGAAAACATCTACTGCCACGAGGAGCTAACCTTGTCCGGTTCCAACTACACGTACTCACTCGAGAAAAAGGGAAAAGCATCACCACATCACAAACAGCGTCTTGCCGCAACGGAAACTCTACGAATCCTTAACGTTTGTATGCAAAATCACCGAGTCGTACTAACGGTCGCGACTATGGCTTCACCCACCATGCCTAATCCACTAACGGAGCGGATCTCTAATGCAAATCATGCCGGGGACGGACTCAATCGACCTGGAGGTTCCTCTTGAACCTTGGCGACCCAAAACCCTCTCATTTGAGTGTTTGGTGCCCAAAATTTGAAAAGAAATGATGTTAAGACATGCATCCTACGACCGAGAGGAGAAGTGTCATTACCTTCCGACTCCTCTTCCTTGCCATGGCAAAATAGCCGGAAGAAAACCTTCGCAACGATCTAACCTCCACGGATCTGAACTCGGCTCGCGATTTGGAGCACCAAAACCTCTCCTACAGCCCAAACTCTCCTTCTCCTTCTTCCTTGTTCTCACTTCTCTCTAGATCTTTAGTAAGAGAAAGCTTGGAGAAGAATGAGGGTTTTCAACCCTATTCTCGGACTTAACTCCTAGATAAATGATCTGAACCATCAGATCCTAAAATCAGGGAAAGAAAGGCCACGATCCGACAGAAAAATAAAAGACCTGGGTCGAACACGGCCAGGCACACGCCCGTGTCCAGGGCCGTGTGCCTCATTCGCCGTCTCAAATTGATGCGCCTGGAACAACATACGGGCATCCGACACGCCCATGTTCGATCCGACACGCCCGTATCCCCGATGACACGACCGTGTGGCCGGCCGTGTGCCTCCATTGACACGGCCCCGAAAACATCCCGAGAGGTGACACGGCCTGGGACACGACTGTGTCCCAAGCCCTGTGCCTAGTCTCGACACTCGTCGATAGCCTTTGTGTCGACACCGCGGAAAAACATCGAGCGAAGATCGTCGACTGAGTGGGACACGCGCTGTGACACGCCCGTGTCACAGGCCGTGTGTCCCAGTCTCGACACTCGACACTCGACACTCGACACTCGTCGAGTGAACACCGTCGACTGACCCACACGGCCTTGGACACGCCTGTGTCCTAGGCCGTGTGCCTTGTCTCGACACACTGTCGAGCGAAAGTGTCGACACCCCGGGCCGAGTGTCGACACGGGCCCGACACGCCCTTCGACATGCCCGTGTCGCAGGCCGTGTGCCCTAGTCTCGACACATTGTCGAGCGAAAGTGTCGACACCCCGGGCCGAGTGTCGACACGGCTCGACACGCCCTGCGACATGCCCGTGTCGCAGGCCGTGTGCCCTAGTATCAACACCCCGGGCCGAGTGTCGACACGGCTCGATACGCCCTGCGACACACCCGTGTCGCAGGCCGTGTGCCCCCTACCATAAACCAAAAATTTCCAGAAACGCAAATCGACCCTCTCTCAAAACTGGGGTGTTACAACTCTCCCCCACTTAACAGAATTTCGTCCCGAAATTACAAAGCAAAAGGGTACAAAAACTTAACTTGTACCTGAAATGAAGAGTTCTGGATACTCTTCTAGCATGGCCTGTTCTCGCTCCCAAGAGAACTCCTCTCGACCGCAGTTGTCCCATCGGACTTTCACGAGTTTAACTTCTTTATTCCACAACTGCCGAGTCTCCAAATCCTCTATAGCAATTGGAAGGACTCGCGTCTTCAAGCCTTCCTCAATCGGCACCGATGCCGGCTAAATCACCACACTAGCCTCCACCAAGGCTTTCCTCAAAACGGAGACGTGGAAGACGTCATGCAATCCACTCAGCTCCGCGGACAACGCCAACTGATAGGCTGCTTCTCCCACTCGTTCAACAACTTCAAAAGGCCCCAAAAACCTTGGACTCAACTTCTTGAGTCGGCGAATACGTGAGACGCCTTTGAACGGTTTGATCTTCAAATAGACCCAATCACCTACCGCAAACTCCAACTTCTGGTGACGCGCATTAAAGTATTTTGCTTGACGGTCTTGCGCCACCTTCATACGCTCTTGTATGGTCCGTACCATCTCACAAGCGTCAACTACCACCTCCTTTCCCAAAATTTTGGTGTCTCCCGCCTCTGCCCAAGACATTGGTGTTCGACACCGCCTCCCATACAAAGCTTCGTATGGCGCCATTTTTATACTCGGTTGAAAACTGTTGTTGTATGCGAATTCCACCATGAAGAGGTGATCCTCCCACTTCTTACCGAAGTCAAGAACGCACATTCTCAGCATATCCTCCATAGTACGGTTTGTTCTTTCAGTTTGCCCATCAGTTTGAGGATGGAACGCCGTACTGAACTTTAGCTTCGTGCCCAAGCTCTTTTGTACCAGTCTGCAGTCCTTGGATGTAAACCGTCCATCTCGATCACTGACTATGCTCTTAGGAAATCCGTGCAGTCGCACAATGTTGCGAACATACAACTCCACTAGCTTCTCCACGCTGTCCTCTTTCCGATTTGGGATGAAGTGGGCCACCTTGGTTAAGCGGTCCACAATCACCCAAATAACATCATTACCCTGCTGCGATCTAGGCAAACCATGTACAAAGTCCATGGAGATGTCATCAAATTTCCATTCAGGGATTGGAAGGGGCTTCAGGAACCCGCCCAGCTTCTGACATTCGGCCTTCACCAAGGCACAAGTTTGGCAACGATTCACGTACAAAGCTACGTCCCGCTTCAGCCCCGGCCACCAAAAGGATTTCTTCATATCTAAGTACATCTTTGTACTGCCCGGGTGAATGGAGTACTTTGTGAAGTGAGCATCAAACATCAACTCCTCACGGAGTTTTCCTAATTGCGGTATACAAGCCCTTCCGTTCTTCCTCAGAATCCCATCAATCATCTCCCAGGCGCTGCTCTCTCCCGTTTGAGCCTCCAACACAAATGGTTGAAACTCCACATCCAACCGAGTCGCTTCTCGAATGCGATCGGTCAAGTCGTTCTGCACTTCAATCCAGTTCAACCGAGCCACGCTGGACTCGCCTCTCACAACACATTCCAAACCAAGGGACTCTCACTCCCGTACCAATCGCTCATCATGAGCTTTCATCCAATTCACTTGACCTGAGTACATCCTACTCAAAGCATCCGCCACCACATTGGCTTTACCTGGCGTATACTGAATCGCCACCTCGTAGTCTCCAAGAAACTCAACCCACCTGCGTTGCCGCATGTTCAAGTCCTTTTGATCCAAGAGATACTTCAGGCTTTTGTGATCCGTGAAGATCTCCACCTTTGCACCATAAACATAATGCCGCCATATTTTCAATGCGAAAATTACCGCCGCCAACTCCAAGTCATGGACGGGGTAATTCCTCTCATGGGGCTTCAGTTGTCTAGACCCAAAAGCTATCACCTTGCCATGTTGCACCAACACGCAACCCAAACCACATCCCGATGCGTCACTGAAAATCTGAAATCCCTCGGTCCCTTGCGGTAGACTTAGGATTGGAGCCATCATCAGTCTCTCCTTCAGTGCCTCAAATGCCTGGCTGCACTCTTGAGTCCACACAAACTTATGATCTTTACGAGTGAGTGAGGTGAGGGGTAGAGCTATCCGTGAGAAATTCTCCACGAATCTCCTATAATACCCGGCTAGCCCAAGAAAACTTCGGACTTCCGCCACGGTCCTCAAGACTGGCCAATCTCTGATGGCCTCCACATTTGTTGGATCCACTGCCACCCCATCCCCACTAATCACGTGGCCCAAAAATGCCACCTTCTCTAACCAGAACTCGCACTTGGAGAATTTTGCATACAACTGATTCTCCCTCAACACTTGCAAGACCACTCTCAAGTGGGTCTCATGCTCCACCTCCGATTTGGAATACACCAAGATGTCATCAATGAAGACAACCACAAAAGAATCCAAGTATTCCCGAAATACTCGATTCATAAGATCCATGAACACAGATGGTGCGTTCGTCAGCCCGAACGACATCACCGTAAAATCAAAGTGCCCATACCTTGTACCAAAGACAGTCTTGGGGATGTCCTCATCCCGAATTCACAGCTGATAATAGCCTGACTTCAAGTACAATTTTGAATACACCACTGACCCTACCAATTGGTCGAACAAGTCATCTATCCGAGGAATCAGATACTTATTCTTGACGGTCAATTTATTCAGCTCTCGGTAGTCTATGCATAGCCGCATGCTACCATCTATCTTCTTTACAAACAACACCGGCGCACTCCACGGTGAAGAACTGGGTCTGATATACCCTTGCTCCAACAATTCCTGTAACTGTACCTTAAGTTCAGCCAACTCCTTTGGTGCCATCCTAAACGGAGGACATGACACCGGCCTAGCCTCCGACACCAACTCGATTGAGAAATCGATCTCCCTCCGAGGTGGCTCTCCAGGAAGTTCATCCGGAAACACATCCTTGAACTCTGCCACTACGGGCACTTCATCAATAGACAACTGGGAGAGACGAACCTCCAATAACGCTACAAGCGCTACACCACCCTGGTTAACCGCCCGCATCAACTGCATGGCCGAAATCAGGGAACCGGCCACTCCACAAAGGCCCTCAAATTTGACCTCCGCCTGCCCTTTGCTCTTTAGGGTCACTACCTTAGATAGGCAATCAATACTGGTGTGCTGCTCTACAAGCCAGTCCATGCCCAAAATGACATCGAACTCAACCAAGGGTAAAATCGCTGCTACCAAAACGAAGTCAACTCCGTCTAGCTCCCAACAGATGCGCCCTTTGGCCCCAGTGGTCATGGATGACCCATCGGGAATGCGCACTTTCAACTCTGCGTCCGCTGAGATATACTCAACTTCTATTCTCCGGATGAAGCTCTCCGCAAGAAAGGAGTGCGATGCTCCCGTATCAAACAATACCCTAGCTGGGTATTCGGAAACTAACACGAAGCCTACAACATAGACATCACACAAAAGTCTAAAAGGATGAAGCACAAAATTTAAACTTAAATTTTCTTCATACCTGTCACCACATCGGTCTGGCGGATCGCTTCTTGCTGTCCAAGGTTGTAAGCTCTTGGTTGCATCGGTTGGAACCGAGAAGCGCTCGACTCCGCCATCTTCCCTATCTCTGCAGCACTGGGACCGGAGCGCACCGTCTGCTCCTACCTAGCCTCTTGCCCCGCTCCTCCTTGGGGACAAACACGAGCTATGTGCCCCACCTTACCGCAGTTGTAACACGTCGGCGGTCCCCTAGAGTGAGAACCTCCAGGCGTCCAACTGCTCTTCTCACTGGCTCTAGGAGTGTGAGGCTTCTTCCTCCACCTACTTCCTTCAGACTTTCCATGAGATTGGGAAGGCTTCCCTTCCCCTTGCTTGGGAGTAAATCCCTTACAGCGTTGGGTTCGCTCCAAATCACTTTCCAAAATCCTGGCAGCCTCAACTAGTTCATTGAATCCCGCTCTCTTCATGGAGATGAGGGGTTGTCTCAGGTTCTCCCTCAGCCCCTGGTAGAAGAGGTTATCCCTTTCTACATCATCTGCCATCGTCGTTCCAGCGTAACGACCCAAACGGGTGAACTCCTGCACATACTCATCTACTGTCTTGTCTCGCTGCATTAAATGCAGAAACTACCTCTGAAGGGCCAATCGTGTGGAAACTGGAATATACCTCTTTAGGAACGCATCCCCAAACTCCTCCACTGACGGGGTGCATCCCGGGAACTGGCGGCCGCTATGGCTCACCCACCATAACTTGGCGTCTCCTTCCAACATGAAAGTCGCATACTCAGCTTTCTTTTCCTCTGGCATCTCTGCCGCCCTTAAAAGCTCTTGAATGCGAACCCACCAGTCCTCCGCATCCGTTGGCGTACCCACTCCCTTGAATGACGGGGGATGGAAACTCAGGAAGTACTTCATGTGTCGGTCTCCATGTCCGACAACCACCCTTTCTGCCAAAGACTCCACTCGCCTGGCCTCTCCGCCTGGCACGGCCGTCGCCGTGTCCGGTGTAGCAGGGGTTGCTACCTGAGCTGCCGCTGCAGCTTGGGCTTCCACCATCGCTTCCGCAAGAATGCGGCAGAATTCGGCCGGGTTTACACCCGTGCCCAAAAGACCTGGAGCAGTAGCACTGCTCGCCGAAAGCTCTTCTCTTGCTCTCGACGTTCCCGCCTCGTTGCTTGCACTCTTCAAGAAACAAGAAACAAGGAATCAGTCTCAAATCTCAAGACTTAAACATAAGGACACTCATGGTCCCGCGTTACTCTTATGTGGATAACTTCTCTACGCATTGACCTTGAATCTAACCTCCCTCTGATACCAAATTGTAACACTTCCCCTGTAGTGAACGTATAATATGGGTCCGGCCGGTGCCCCACAACATACGGACGCCACAGCTTTAGTATTAAAAGTTGATATAACTACCCACACTCAAAACACTTTGCACAACACAGCGGAAACACAAGCAAGACAAGAAGTTATCCACCACTAGAAGAGTAAGACAAATGGCCTTATGGCCTTACAACAAGTGTCCAAAATCAAATAATACAACAGTCATGAATGTGCTTAGCACTCCTAGTCTACCTCGGCATGCAAGCCGGACAACAAGAGTCTCAAACATACAACATCACATAAGTAGAGCTACAAAAGGAAAAGCACTTCATGAGGCTTAGGCCTTTCTGGCTGGCGAGCTAGCTCCTGCATGCGATCCTTGCCCTGTAAAAATTATTAGTAACGTGGGTCAGCAAAGGCTGGCCTCAAACTGTGTAACTACACAGCTCCTCCCGGCCTCCCCTAACTGACCCCGGGGTACCCCTCCAACCTGCAAGTTAGCACTTCGTATGCAATAATCATAAGCAAGAAGAACAACTACAGAAACAGGCTTGGATGTCACACACATCATACATGTTCTCTACTGGTTGAGCATATAATAAAAGGGCCTACTTATGCAATCATGTATGCAATAACCTGGGTTTCACGCAAGGCACCCTAACTCGTATGTATCTAGCACATCATCACATCATATGGGTACTCATTGATTCCCCATTGGCATAAAGCCACAAACAAAAGGGGTAAAACTATTCCACCCCCCCCCCCATCGGCACACAGGCCGCCACATGGAACTCTTGCAAAGTCCCCACCCGCTCAAGGTCTTGGACCCGGGCTTGCCTACAAGCTCTGACGTCTCAAGTCAGGATTCCAACAAACACAAATCTGACTGATTCTAAGAAGTCTTGCCGGACCCCACCCGCTCATGGCCTCATTGCCTGGGCTTGTCCCCATGCTTAGCATTCTCGTCAGTCTCACAGAAGGGGACTAGTCTCGCCGGGACACTCTCCACACATGACGTGAACGTCACGGGATAGCCAGCCGACCACGGAGACATAGCCACACCTTGGCACAACAAAACCAAGACAAATCCACCCTAGTCCCTCATTTGTACTACAGCGTTCCCGCGCACCAAGGAAACCATCTCCAACTCATGCGGAGCTAACCTTGTCCACCAACGAAAACATCTACCGCCATGAGGAGCTAAACTTGTCCGGTTCCAACTACACGTACTCACTCGAGAAAAAGGGAAAAGCATCACCACATCACAAACGGCGTCTTGCCGCAACGGAAACTCTACGAATCCTTAACGTTTGTATGCAACATCACTGAGTCAGACTAACGGTCGCGACTACGGCTTCACCCACCATGCCTAATCCACTAACGGAGCGGATCTCTAATGCAAATCATGCCGGGGACGGACTCAATCGACCCGGAGGTTCCTCTTGAACCTTGGCGACCCAAAACCCCTCTCATTTGAGTTTTTGGTGCCCAAAATTAGAAAAGAAATGATGCTAAGACATGCATCCTACGACCGAGAGGAGAAGTGTCGTTACCTTCCGACTCCTCTTCCTTGCCATGGCGAAATAGCCGGAAGAAAACCTTCGCAACGATCTAACCTCCACGGATCTGGACTCGGCTCGCGATTTGGAGCACCAAAACATCTCCTACAGCCCAAACTCTCCTTCTCCTTCTTCCTTGTTCTCACTTCTCTCTAGATATTTAGTAAGAGAAAGCTTGAAGAAGAATGAGGGTTTTCAACCCTATTCTCAGACTTAACTCCTAGAGAAATGATCTGAACCATCAGATCCTAAAATCAGGGAAAGAAAGGCCACGATCCGACAGAAAAATAAAAGACCTGGGCCGAACACGGCCTGGCACACGCCCGTGTCCATGGCCGTGTGCCTCATTCGTCGTCTCAAATCGATGCGCCTGGAACAGCACACGAGCATCCGACACGCCCGTGTTCGATCTGACACGCCCGTGTCCCCAATGACACGGCCGTGTGGCCGGCCATGTGCCTCCATTGACACGGCCCCAAAAACATCCCGAGAGGTGACACGGCCTGGGACACGCCCGTGTCCCAAGACGTGTGCCAAGTCTCGACACTCGTCGACAGCATTTGTGTCGACACCGCGGAACAATGTCGAGCGAAGATCGTCGACCAAGTGGGACATGCCCTGTGACACGCCCGTGTCACAGGCCGTGTGTCCCAGTCTCGACACTCGACACTCGTCGAGTGAACACCGTCGACTGACCCAAACGGCCTTGGACACGCCCGTGTCCTAGGCCGTGTTCCTTATCTCGACACACTGTCAAGCGAAAGTGTCGACACCCCGGGCCGAGTGTCGACACGGGCCCAACACGCCCTGCGACACGCCCGTGTCGCAGGCCGTGTGCCCTAGTCTCGACACATTGTCGAGCGAGAGTGTCGACACCCCAGGCCGAGTGTCGACACGCCCTGCGACACGCCCGTGTCGCAGGCCGTGTGCCCTAGTCTCGACACATTATCGAGCAAATGTGTCGACACCCCGGGCCGAGTGTCTACACGGCTCGACACGCCCTGCGACACGCCCGTGTCGCAGGCCGTGTGCCCCCTACCAGAAACCAAAAATTTCCAGAAACGCAAATCGATCCTCTCTCAAAACTGGGGTGTTACAAACTTGACGAGGTCCAGCACCTCGTTCCTGAAGTCTTCTAACATCCCCACCATTGCGAGAGGCGGGGGGGGGGGGGGGAGTTCTGCTTGTCAGATCCTTCTCCCCCTGTCATTGAACTCGCTGAAGCTTTTCTGTACTGACCACTGTCCACGCTCACCGCACCAAAATTTTGAAACCGATTCCTCGATCTCCTGTGGAGTTTGCCCTTGGGGAAGGGGTGGTCTCGCACCTACTTCGCTCCTGCAAGAAAAACAATAAAGAAGACAAGGTGACACAGACCCAAGGGCTCGGCAGGCGAGGTCCCACCACAAACCCGGAAGATCTCAGAGCGCTTCCCCTCCTTATCCAGAATCCGAGCTAAGGTACCCTCAAAAAGCACTTGAAGATTGGAGCAGGAGAGCACAGGGGAGAACCTGCCTTCTGGGGTACCCCTTGGGTCCTATTTATAGTTTTTTAAAATCTGGACTGCCAATAACCAAAAGAACTGACCTGAAATTACCAGAAAACCCTTGGTTGGGACTGCCAACAGCCAAACTCTGTTGTTTTGAAGGGCTATGGGCAGACCAGCAGGGGCAAAACAGTAAAAAGTACCTCATACGTCCAGGCGAGTTGGGGAGCTTTGACAACCTCGGCATGTTCTGCTCGCCCGCTGCTGCTGAGTTCCACTGCGAGGACACGAGTTGCGGCTCGCTTGGCGAATGCCGGGTTCGGGGTCGCCGATCGTCGATCTCTGGTCGACGGATGCCGAGCTCCAGCTCGCCCCCTTTACTGTCGAGCTCGCCTATTGTCCTCAGCCCGATCTGCCTAGTCCCTGGTGACCTTGCTCGCCGGACACGGGGTTGTACATAATTCTTTCAGGCATAAAGCCTGGGTGTTTTCCTGGGCGCACTAGTACTTGTCATCACACCCATTACATATCACACATCGAAGGCTCTTTCCTAGGCACACCATTACTTCCTGCTACCCCCTTTCGCAGGTACAACCCCACAAATATCACAAATGCCTAAGGTAGTTTCCTGGCTTACCACGCCAGTACTTCCTGCTACTCCCTTTCACAGGTACCACCCATGAACATCAAGCATTACAAAGGGTGTTTCCTGGATTTCCAATCCAGTACTTCCTTGCTACTCCCTTTCACAGGTATAACCCCATATCACAAACATCGTAAGGGTGTTTTCCTGGACTACCACTCCAGTACTCCCTGCTACTTCCCTTCACAGGTACACCCCATCGACTCCTAAACTACACGTTTATCACGGAGTCTTCTCCGGTGCGTATATGCAACATCACCAATCTAGACCAACCTGTCCAGAAGGGCTTCACACATCATGCCTATTCCGTACTCCATTTCCTAATCTATATGCTAAATTAGTGGGGATTCCAAGAATCAACCGAAAGGACTCCCATAACAAGCCACCCTCTGGTGGGGGAATCATATGCACATGCCAAAAAGGAATCCTTCACATGGCAAGGAAGAAAAGTCATTACCCTTGAAGATCGCTTTGGTGCCATGAGCTTCTAGCTGGCTGGAAAGAATCGCAACAGCTTTTCCTCCGCATGCTGGCCTCAAATTTCTCGTCGGACTTCCGCAGCACCACCGATGAGCAGCTCCTCTTCCTCCTCCTCCTTCTTCCTCTCCCTTTCTCTCTCTAACTTGTACAAAGATGAAGGCCAAGTTCAAATGAGAAATTCCTTCTCAGTTTTCAGCCTTAAGGACAGCAAGGAGGCAGCTCAGCCCTTGCATCCCAGCTAAAGGAATGGACAACCACGATTTGCCACAAAATCGTATTTTTTTGCCTGACACAGTCGGTGACAAGCCCATGTCACGGGCCGTGTATCCCAAGAGGTGCTCAACCGACTTATCTAGACCAGTACACGCCCATTTGACAAGCCCGTGTCACAGGCCGTGTCACCTGACACGCCTTTAGACACGCCCGTGTCACAGGCCATGTACCCTAAGACACAATTGTGTCCCGCCCGTGTTCACCAGGCCTCAAGGCCTTACGCACATCCAGAAAAGGATACAGCCTGTGACACGCCCGTGTCACAGGCCGTGTGCCAATACACGACACTAGACACGCCCTAGTTCCACTTTGTCGAGCTGAAATTCGTCGACCCGCGAGGATACGCCCTGTGACACGCCCGTGTCACAGGCCGTGTACTCTGCTCTCGACAATCGTCGACCGAATTTTGTCGACCCCTCGTTGACTACTCACCCGAGAAGGACACGCCCTTGGACACGCCCGTGTCCCAGGCCGTGTCACCCGATTTTGCTAAATTCTGGGATTTGGCGTGTTACAACACTCCCCTCCTTAAAACAATTTTGTCCCCGAAATTTGCACACAGTAAGGATCTCAAAACAAGTTGTTTTATTCCATACTCGTTGATGACAAATTGTCGCGCAACTTACTACATACTGCATAACAGTTACACGAAGAGCTCGGGAATTTCAGCTCGCATGGTCTTCTCTCGTTCCCATATGAGTTCTTTACGACTGCAATTGTCCTACCGGACTTTGACTATCACGACCGTCTTGTTCCGTAACTGTTTATCGACACGATCTTCGATCCGAATAGGCCGAACTTTCACCGTTAGCCCATACTTCACCGGCATACGATTACTCTCGATCACATGAGCTGGATCTTTAACGGCCTTCCAAAGCGCAGAGATGTGAAACACATCTTTTAATCCACCTAAGTTTGCCGAAAGAGCTAGCCGAGATGCAGCTTCTCCAACTCGCTCTACCACTTCAAACGGACCAAGGTAGCATGCACTCAACTATTTCAGGTTTCGGATCCCGGATACGCCTTTGAAGGGTCTGATCGATACTCTGAAAGAGCAACTAGATCTGATATACTATAGAGGGGGGTGAATAGAGTATATGGTGCTTTAAAAGCTTTTGCAAACTTTTACAACAATTGTTGTAATATGTGTGAGCAGGGAAGCAGAAATAATTCTAATCACAGTACAGAGCTATGCAAATACTAAGCACAGAAAAATCAAGGCCAGAAACAAAAAGAAAACAAGCCAAAACCAGATGACACAAGGGAATATAGTGGTTCCCCAAACTTGGGTACATCCACTCTTCTACCACCCTAGGTAGGAATCCACTGCAGGATGAGTTGATCAGGTGTCCTGGGCACCAATGAGCTTTTGATAAGGTGCTCAAAAACCAAAGCAGATTTTTTGATCAGGTGTCTTGCCACCAATGAGCTTTTGACAAGGTGCTCAAAAACCAGATTCAAACTTTTGAAGGGAGTTTGAAAAACCCTTTACAGAGTGGGGGTGAGAGAGTTATGGCAGTCTTCTCTTTCTCAACCAACTGAGAAGACTAAGTGGATTGATGTCAAAGCTCCCCCTGAGTCCTTGAGATCTTCAGGAAGAAAAGCTTTGCTGAGGGTGATAGGCCTTCAAAGGTAGAACTCCAGCAATAGATGGTTTCAGCAAAAGCTGAAATGTTGAGAGTCTGGAGTCTTGAAATGATGTTGGCCTTGAACACTTTGAGAGCTGAAGAGATCTGAAGATGTTTGAAAGCTTGATCTCTTTGATGAGTGTTCTTCAGAATTCTTTTTGACAGAAAACTTTTGAGTATCTTTCTGTATTCTGTATTGTGTGTTCTCTTCTTGTTCATCTGTATTGATTCAAAAATCTTCTGTCTTTTATTCTCTGTTCCAGAATAGAATATCATTCTCTGTCAAGGATAGTCGTTGGTCTGCATTGATTGCATCCTTAATTGCATAATCTCTTCTAGAGGAAAGTCCACAGAATTATTCCTTGAAAAATTCCTTGAAACTTGGTCCAGAATTGAATGTAAACGGCTAGCAAATCTTTGAATTAATTGCAGAATAACTCCTAACTGATTTGAATTTGAATTCTGGAAGTAATCTGAAATCGTCGAACTGAGCTCTGCTATCGTCGAGCTGAGCTCAGCGAACTAGAAAACTCAAGCAGCAAAATAATCGTCGATCTGAGCTCAAAGATCGTTGAACTGAGCTCAGAGATAAAGATCCAATACAGAGTCAAAATCGTCGACCTGAGCTCACCGATCGTCGAATGGAGTTCGACGATATTATGAAGTTGAGCTCAGCGATCGCCGAATGGAGTTCGACGATCTGTCGAAGTTGAGCTAGACGATCGTCGATCGGAGTTCGACGAATCGTCGTGCTGAGCTCGACGATCAGACTTGGTCTCCAGACAGAAAAACTTGGTCTCCAGGGCAACTTCCAATCCTAGACTTCTAACCCTTAGACTCAATTCTAATTGACCTATTAAGCTATACAGAAGGTCAAATAAAGGTTCCTAGAGACATAGTGATCCTGACCCAAATTAGTAATAGGGTGTTCCAACAATCTCCCCCTATTTGGGTTAGGATGACTATTTACAGACTTTGGAAAAATTCAAATAACAACATACAATCAGAGAAGCAAAAAAACAGCAGCTAGACATTGCAGAAACATTACAGAGATATATATATATGTATATATGTCAACCAGATAGCAGTCAGAATTCACAGAAATTGTCACCTTACACTGTCACTTCTTCTCTTTGCCTTTGACAAGTTTGATTTCTCTGTTTGGATTTAGAGCTTCCTTGTTGGACCTGGTGTCATCTGCTGCACCCAAATAAGTTTGCTTTGAAGATATGGGGACCACAGCAGCAGGATGCAACTCCATATATCTCTCAGCATCAAAGAATTTGCTGGAAGCATATTTGTCTAGTTCCTTTTGTCTTTGCTCTGACATTGTAGAAATATTTGAAGTGTCTAAACCTTGCTCTCTGGCCTTCTTGATCTGATCTAGTGCAGCCAACTCCTTCATCCTAGCAGTCCAAGCAGATGGATTCTTTTTAGGGTCCTCAAATGGTACAGGTGGCTCATACCTATTGGAAGAATTGTCTTGAGGAGGCCTGGCAGACACTGTCTCTTTGAGCTTGTAGGGGAAGGGACCAGAGGTAGTATCAGAAGAACCATGTCCTCCCCTGGAGTATGGGTACTGCCTGGAATACCCTTTGGACTAAACTTGAAAATCTCTTTGATTACCCCTGTATCCTCCTCTCCTAGAATAAGAACCCCTAGACTGGCTTTCCCTTTGGTAGGATCTGGCATGGGGTTGATAGGGAGCCTGGCTTCTAGTTGGGGCTTGACTTGCAGAGCTGCCACCTGCACCTGCATCAGGAGGAGGTGGTGGAGGAGGATAAGGGTGCTGGAACTGGGAGGAGCCCTTTTCATACTTTCTCTTCTTCTTCATGGCCTTGAGCTGATTTTTAGAATATTGCATCCAATGTTCTATGATGGGGCAGTTATGCAGAATGTAATAAGGAATATCATTATCATCCTTGACTTTTGCAGGAGGGACCCTTTTCATAGCCTTGCTCCTAGCTTCCCTTTTCCTTGCAATAGTGGCAGAAGAGTCATCAGAGTCTGTCTTGAACTCATCAGATTCAGAACTCTGGGCATCATATAGAGCATCAATTCTCTTCATCAAATCTTTCTTCAGTTGAATAGCAGCAGATGAGGCAGAAGCAGAAGTAGCAGTAGCAGGGACAGCAGCAGATGGAGCAACAGATGCAGAGGGTGCAACAGGAGCAAATACAGCAAATGCAACAGATAATGGAGTAGTGACAGTAGAAGTAACAGCAGTAACATCATCAGAATCTGCAGCAGGCTCAAAAACAGTGGCCTCTGTCATCAGAAGATCCTTGGAAATTGGCTCATCAGAAGCAATTGGGATTTCAGCAGCAGTGTGAGCAATCTCAGTAGTATCAACAATTTCAGAAGCAAAGTTAGTGTTTTCTTTAACAGCAGCAGCAGCAGCAACATCTTCAAAAGCAGCAATCACTGAATGTACAAATGCAGAGATAATGCTAGGGTCACAGCAAGAGACAGGCACCAGTGCCTTGGACAAATCTTCTGGGGGCTGGACAACATTAACCTCTGGGAGATAGCTGAAGAAGGCAGGATCAAAGGCAGAAAGCAAAGACCTTAGGTCTATTGCAAGAACTGCAGTAGGAGCCTGACATTCTGGAGGCACAGCAACAGTAGCAGAAGGGGCAGCAGACACAGAAACATCAGCAGCAGTAGCAGAAACAGCAGCAGCAACAGCATGAAGGCTTGCTTCATAGGGAATCTCCCCCTGCCTAGATGCAGAGACATCTGTATCAAGGCAAACTGCTGGTGGTGCTGCCTGAGGAAGGAGGGAGGAAAGCCTGGCAGAGAGGGCTACCATTGACAAGTGTAGAGGAGCCAATGAGGTCTCCAAGAGTAGAGAGAGCCTGGGGGCAATTAGCTCATACAACTTGTCAGCTAGGGCTGAGAGGTCTACTGGCTCAATAATAGGAGTAGAGGTAGATGGAATGGGGATAGCTGAGGATGCTGAAAGTGGAGGGCTGGAGAGTGGAATGGATGGCTCAGGTGTTGGGATAGTGGAAATGGAGGACAAGGGGATGGATATGGATGGGGTGAAAGTGGTTTGGTCAATGATATGGTGGAGGAGATCTTGGAATGAAGTTGAGGAGGAGGGTAATTCTGGAGGAGAGGATGGGGAATCATCCATATAGGAGTCATCCAGGAGGGTGAAGGATGGAATGGATGGAGAAGAGGTGACATCTGGTGGAGGGTATGAGAACAGTGGGTGGAAGTGGTCTACTGGTGGAGGCAGAATGGGTTCTGGAGATGGAATTGTTGTTGGAGATGGGCTAGAGATGGTAATGGTGGATGGAGCTGAAATGGTGGATGGTAGAGGAAGGGTTGGAAGTGGAGGAGGAGAAGAGGTAGCAACAGCAACGGCCAGGTCATCTGCAGGAGCAGAGACCTGTGGAGGAGTGACTCTATGAGTCCTGGTGCCTGAAGGAGCACTTGAGGAGGGCCTGCCAGGCTTGCTGATTTGCCTATCCCACTTGCCAAAGAGGGCACAGGTGAGTCTCTTGGAGGCATTTATGTGCACTCCAGAGGAGACCAGCAAGGCAGGGCACCTGTTTTGCAGGAAGACTCCAAGAATCCTTCCAAAGTTAACAAAGCTTTTGTTGATTTTCTTCTTGATTAGGTCAAAGAAGACCTCTCCCCAGTTCAAACCTCTCTTATCCACCAGAGCTCCCATGAGGCAGAGCTGGTATCTGGATATGGTATCATGTGCAGAGTGCTTTGCCAGCAGCACTTTCCCTACCACATCTGCTAGGAACCTGTATTCAACAGACAGGTTCCTCTTGAATAACTTGCTAGGGTTTCCCTCTGCATGACCCATCCTGGCAAGCATGTCAGAAAACTCCTCTCCAGATAACTCAGCAGTATCATCTCCATTCCTTAGTCCAAAAACCTCTGTTAAAATGGTGGGGGTCAGAGGTACCTGAGTTCCAGCAATGGACCCAACTATTGTGGAGTTGTCTTGATTATGAGCAGTATAGACCCACTCCTTTATCTCATCTGAAGCAAGCTTGATTCTAGTGGTCATGAGGGCAGACAGATTCTGATCCTTGAATAAATCTAGTATATCTTGGAAGATTTGATCAGTGGTGTTGAAAGATTCCATATCAATGTCGAATCCAGCATCGAACTTCATTGCGGCTAGAACTGCAACTGACACAACCATTGTACCTGCAAAAATTCAACAAACAAAACGACCAAGCGTAGAACTGTTTGGAGGGAAAGAAAATCCTTGCAGAGAAATCGAAAGTGCAAGAGAGAACGACGGCGAAAAATGAGTTTTATATTAGGGTTCGACGCAGAATTGGAAAGATCGTTGAACTCAGTTCGACGATCGAGGCTTCTAAAGGAATCTGAAGAGACTCCAACATCGTCGATCTCCGTTCGACGATCTTGGAAAGCGTCGAGCTCCGTTCGACGATCGTTCAGTGAACAAAATCGTCGAGCGTCGTTCGACGATCGTTGACCGGAAGAGATAGTTCATACTATCTGAGAGGCGCTGAACTCAGTTCGACGATTCTGGAAATCGTCGATCTCCGTTCGACGATCTTTGGGGAAATCGTCGAGCGCAGTTCAGAGATCAGAAAAATTCTAGACACTAAGAAAGATCAGAATTTTTTTGCCTAGTCTTGGTCAATTTTTAGCTTTCAAAATCTTGGAGATTATTTAAGGCTTCCTCCATCTAACATTCCTAACTGATTTAGGAAGAAGGTGTGTTTCTTTTCATCCAAAGGCTTGGTGAAAATATCTCCCCTTTGTAAATCAGTTGGGATATATTGTAGTTCAATTTTATTCTTTTCAACATTATCCCTTAAGAAATGATGCCTAATCTCTATGTGTTTTGTCCTACTATGGAGGACTGGATTTTGAGCTATGGAAATAGCACTTGTGTTATCACAAAAGATTTTAGACTTCTCTAAGTTGTATCCATAGTCTAGGAGTTGGTTTTGGATCCACAAAATTTGTGAACAACAACTGCCGGCAGCCATATATTCAGCTTCAGCAGTTGAGATTGACACAGATGTTTGTTTCTTACAAAACCAAGAGACAAGTCTATCACCAAGGAACTGACAAGTTCCACTGGTGCTTTTCCTGTCAATTCTGCATCCAGCATAATCAGCATCAGAGAATCCAGTTAACTCAAATGCTGAATCTTTTGGATACCAGAGGCCTAGATTTGGACAACTTTTAACATACCTGAGAATCCTCTTTACTAAAGTGAGGTGTGACTCTCTAGTGCTAACTTGGAACCTAGCACATATACATGTAGCAAACATTATATCTGGTCTACTAGCTGTAAGATACAATAAGGAGCCAATCATTGCTCTATATGTGGTCTGATCAACAGGTTTCCCATGTTCATCAGCATCCAATACAGCATTGGTAGGCATGGGTGTTTTCATACAAGATGCCTCAGACATACCAAATTTCTTAACGAGTTCATTAGCATATTTGGTTTGAGAAATAAAGATGCCTTCAGCATGTTGTTTGACTTGCAATCCTAGGAAGAAGGATAGCTCACCCATGCTACTCATCTCAAATTTAGAATGCATTAGGTTAGAAAACCTTCTGCACAATTTTGAGTCAGTAGAACCAAAAATGATATCATCTACATAAATTTGTACTAGTAGGGTATGGGTCTTATGGGTTCTAATAAAAAGAGTTTGGTCTACTCTACCCCTTATAAAACCATTTTCCAAGAGAAAGCATGTTAGGGTCTCATACCATGCTCTAGGAGTTTGCTTGAGACCATATAATGCTTTGTTCAGTCTAAAAACATAATCAGGAAGAGTTGGAGAGATAAAACCTGGAGGTTGTCTGACATAGACTTCCTCTTTGATGTCTCCATTTAAGAAAGCACTTTTGGCATCCATCTGATAAACCTTGAAGCCTTTGTGAGCTGCATAAGCTAGAAATATCCTGATGGCTTCCAATCTTGCAACAGGTGCAAAAGTCTGGTCGTAGTCAATTCCTTCTTCTTGAGAATATCCCTGAGCAACTAGCCTTGCCTTGTTCCTTATAATTACTCCTTGATCATCCAGTTTGTTTCTGAATACCCATTTTGTTCCAACAATGGAATGATCCTTATGCTTTGGCACTAGTTCCCATACTTTGTTCCTCTCAAATTGATGCAATTCCTCTTGCATTGCAATGATCCAATGTGGATCTTGCTCTGCATCTTGAATGGACTGAGGTTCAATTTGAGATAGGAAGCAGGTGTGCAACAGGTTTTGGTTGACCTGATTTCTGGTTTGCACACCAGCTGAGATTTCTCCAATTATTTAGGAAATTGGATGGTCTCTTGATGTTACTAAATCAACAGGGGGTGTTGATTGTTCATCAACCTGTGTTGTTGTTTCCTCTTGTGGTACAACAACTGGCTCTTCAGATTGTGCTTCAATATGTGAGGCATTCCCTTCATCTTCACTGCTTTCTTCTTCTTGAGCAACTTGTAACTTGTTCATATCTTCAACTAGAGAGAGTTCCTGCAAAGGTTCTATGGTAGAAGAAATCTTCTCCTTGAAAGACATGTTAGTTTCATCAAAAGAAACATGAACAGATTCCTCAATTTTCAAAGATGACTTATTATAGACCCTATAGGCCTTGCTGATCATGGAGTATCCCAGAAACACTCCTTCATCAGCTTTGGCTTGAAATTTTGCTAGATATTTCTTGTCATTATTGTGAATGTAGCAAATACAACCAAAAATTCTGAAATAGTCAACTTTAGGTTTCTTCCCTTTGAGTAATTCATAGGGAGTCTTTCCCTTTAGTTTATGTATCAGACTTCTGTTCAGCACATAGTTGGAGGTGTTCACTACCTCTGCCAAAAAGGATAGAGGTAGATGAGCATCTGACAACAATGTAGTTGCAGATTCAATAAGGGTTCTATTTTTCCTTTCAGCTACCCCATTTTGTTGAGGAGTTCTAGGAGCTGAGAAAGTATGCCTGATCCCTTCACTCTGATAGAACTCTTGCATAAGAAGAGAATCAAACTCTGTCCCATGATCACTTCTGATCAGGGAAATGTGAGTATTGAACTCAATCTGTATACATTTGAGAAACTCTGTCAGACACTTAAAGTTATCAGACTTCTTCCTTAGAAAGAACACCCAAGTGAATCTAGAGAAGTCATCTACAACTACTAAAGTGTAGGATTTCCCTCCTAGGCTTTATACTGTGATGGGTCCAAATAGATCCATGTGTAACAGATACAATATCCTAGGTGAATCACTCTTATTAAGTGACTTAAATCTGTTTTTAGTTTGCTTGCCTAATTGACAAGCCCTGCAGAGTCCTTCCTTCTTGAAGGGGCCAAAAGGTAGTCCTCTAACAAGGTTGTCCTTGGAGAGCCTAGCAATAGTTCTAAGGTTTAGGTGTCCTAGTCTCTTATGTCATAAAACATTTGGTTTACAGACAGAGTTAAACAGGCAAATATCTACATTAGTTGAAAGAAAATCTACTAGATAGATGTTACCTTTCCTTTTACCTGTCAACACAGTTGTGTTGTCCTCTGACTTGATTCTGCATAAGGTTTTGCTGAAGGTCACCTGGTAGCCTTCATCACATAGCTGACTGATGCTTATTAGGTTGTGCTTCAGTCCTTCCACATATGCTACCTTCTTGAAGGTTACTGAACCAATCTGGACTGCACCATATCCTTTAGTCTGTCCAAAGTTGGAGTCACCAAAGATAACTTTGGGTCTAAGCTTGGGTCTCAAGGATGTGAGGTTGTCCTTGTTCCCTGTCATGTGCTTAGAGCACCCACTATCCAAGTACCATTGCTGGTTAGATGTTGGATAGGTCTTCACCTGCACATAAAACAGTTCATTTGTTTTTGACCCAGTTTACCTTGGGCCTAGGTTGATAACCTCTAAATTCAGAAATGAAAGACGTCCCTGGCTGACTCTTATATCCTTCAGGATGATATCTCCTTGGAGGTAAAATCCATTCAGTATAAGGGTTAAAGGTTTGGGATGAAGAACCCATAGGATTCAATTTTGATTTGCCTTTGAAGAAGTTTCCAGAGCTCTGACCTCTGTTCGACGATCTTGGAGCTGCGTTCGACGATCTTGGGTCAGATCGTCGAGCTCCCTTCGACGGTCGACTATGGCCGAGGTCAGGTATATGAGATCGTCGACCTGCGTTCGATGACTTTGGCTGAGATCGTCGATCTGCGTTCGATGATTTTGCCTGAGATCGTCGAGCTGCGTTCGGCGATCGTCGATCTACGTTCGGCGATCGTCGATCTACGTTCGACGATTTCTGCTGGGACTTAGTTTTCTGAGGCAGATCAGAATTTTTCCTAGCAACCTCTACAACTCCCTTTCCCTTGTCAGAAATGAATTTGATGGGAGTTGTTAGAACAATAGGTTGGCTGGATGAGGCACCCAAGCCCAGTGTATTGTTAAATCTAGAGTTCACTGTGCTTGTGATGTCCATCAGCTTGATGCTTCTCCCACTAAGGGATTCTTCAAGCTTCTTGGCCTCAGAGAGCTCACTTTTCAGTGTAGCTATCTGTTCCCTACAGTTCTCCAACTCCTGAGAGAGTTTGAGGTTTTCTGACTTTAAACCATTGTGTTCAGATAATTGATTTCTGAGAGAGATGATCTCTTTCTCAGACTTTAGCAGGTCTAAACACAGTGCTTTAAATTCAGATTTAAAATCTTCTGAAGTAAAATCAAAAGAGCTAATTACCTGATCTTCTTCAGGTTGAGTCTCTGAGTCTGACTCTGACTCCTCTTCCTCTGAGTTGTGCTGTGAGGCACTGATTGCCATCATGCAGAACTCCTTTTCTTCTGCATCATCCTCATCATCACTTGAGCTGGATGAGGCTTCTGACTCCTCTTCTGTCTCACTCCAGGATTCAGCAACAAAGCCTTTTCTTGTATGCTTATTTTTGCTTGAAGAAGGTTTGCCATTTATTTTGGGGTCTTTCTCCTTTCTTCTTTCTTTTCTGTCCCTTCTGTCCTTGGTCTTGTTCTCTGGACAGTTAGGAACTATGTGCCCTGTTTTCCTGCAACCAAAGCAAATAATGTCTTTGTTATTACCAATGGACTTGTCATACCTTGGCTTATCCTGCTCCTTGTATGATCTTCTTCTGAAGTCCTTTCTGGCCATTTTGTAGAATCTTTTGGACAACAAGCTGAGTAGTTCATCATTGCCTGTGCTCTTATCTTCAGGCAGATCCTCAGTTGCCTTAAAGGCTATGGTCTTCTCTTTCCTTGTGGCTGGTGAAGCAGCCTTCTGTTCTTCCTCTCTATTCTTGATAAGTAGCTCATAAGATTTGAGCTTACCCAACAAGGCTTCAGTGGTGATTTCATTCAGACTTCTGGCATCCTTAATTGGCCAGATTCTTGAATCCCAAGTGCTGGGGAAGCACATTAGGATCTTGTCATTAAGTTCTGTCAGAGAAATCTCTTTGTCCAATGTCCTTAGTTCACTGACAATTAGACTCAATCTGTTGTACATGTCTCCCACTGACTCAGTCTCTCCCTTCTTGAAGTTCTCATATTGGGAGATGAGATGGGATCTTCTGTCCTTTCTCTCATCAGCTGAGCCTGAGACTATTTCTGAGAGCTTGTCCCAAATTTCCTTGGCTGAATTACATTCAGCTACCTTTTGGAATATGTCATCTGACATTGTCTGGGCTAGGATGTTCATAGCCTTGGCATCAACTACTTTCCATTTTTTGATGTCAGCATCTGTTCCTGATGGAGGTGGAACAGCATTTGTACTGGTGCTCTCTGGGTGTCTTGGACACACTATCAAAATAGAATTAAATATATCTTCGTCAATAGTATTCATGTAAAGTCTAATCCTTGCTTTCCAAAGTGCAAACTTTGACAGATTGCACACTGGAGGTCTGGTGCTAGCATAATCTTTGTTTTGGGCCATGATTTGTGCACACAAAATCTAATAATAAAATACAAAAGAAAAACAGATCTAGTTTGGGATCTTGGGGTTCAGGTGTTAGCCTGTACAACCAATCAGATATGGTATGTTTAACCAACCTGGCTCTGATACCAATTGAAAGAGCAACTAGATCTGATATACTCTAGAGGGGGGTGAATAGAGTATATGGTGCTTTAAAAGCTTTTGCAAACTTTTACAACAATTGTTGTAATATGTGTGAGCAGGGAAGCAGAAATAAATCTAATCACAGTACAGAGCTATGCAAATACTAAGCACAGAAAAATCAAGGCCAGAAACAAAAAGAAAACAAGCCAAAACCAGATGACACAAGGGAATATAGTGGTTCCCCAAACTTGGGTACATCCACTCTTCTACCACCCTAGGTAGGAATCCACTGCAGGATGAGTTGATCAGGTGTCCTGGGCACCAATGAGCTTTTGATAAGGTGCTCAAAAACCAAAGCAGATTTTTTGATCAGGTGTCTTGCCACCAATGAGCTTTTGACAAGGTGCTCAAAAACCAGATTCAAACTTTTGAAGGGAGTTTGAAAAACCCTTTACAGAGTGGGGGTGAGAGAGTTATGGCAGTCTTCTCTTTCTCAACCAACTGAGAAGACTAAGTGGATTGATGTCAAAGCTCCCCCTGAGTCCTTGAGATCTTCAGGAAGAAAAGCTTTGCTGAGGGTGATAGGCCTTCAAAGGTAGAACTCCAGCAATAGATGGTTTCAGCAAAAGCTGAAATGTTGAGAGTCTGGAGTCTTGAAATGATGTTGGCCTTGAACACTTTGAGAGCTGAAGAGATCTGAAGATGTTTGAAAGCTTGATCTCTTTGATGAGTGTTCTTCAGAATTCTTTTTGACAGAAAACTTTTGAGTATCTTTCTGTATTCTGTATTGTGTGTTCTCTTCTTGTTCATCTGTATTGATTCAAAAATCTTCTGTCTTTTATTCTCTGTTCCAGAATAGAATATCATTCTCTGTCAAGGATAGCCGTTGGTCTGCATTGATTGCATCCTTAATTGCATAATCTCTTCTAGAGGAAAGTCCACATAATTATTCCTTGAAAAATTCCTTGAAACTTGGTCCAGAATTGAATGTAAACGGCTAGCAAATCTCTGAATTAATTGCAGAATAACTCCTAACTGATTTGAATTTGAATTCTGGAAGTAATCTGAAATCGTCGAACTGAGCTCTGCTATCGTCGAGCTGAGCTCAGCGAACTGTAAAACTCAAGCAGCAAAATAATCGTCGATCTGAGCTCAAAGATCGTTGAACTGAGCTCAGAGATAAAGATCCAATGCAGAGTCAAAATCGTCGACCTGAGCTCACCGATCGTCGAATGGAGTTCGACGATATTATGAAGTTGAGCTCATCGATCGCCGAATGGAGTTCGACGATCTGTCGAAGTTGAGCTAGACGATCGTCGATCGGAGTTCGACGAATCGTCGTGCTGAGCTCGACGATCAGACTTGGTCTCCAGACAGAAAAACTTGGTCTCCAGGGCAGCTTCCAATCCTAGACTTCTAATCCTTAGACTCAATTCTAATTGACCTATTAAGCTATACAGAAGGTCAAATAAAGGTTCCTAGAGACATAGTGATCCTAACCCAAATTAGTAATAGGGTGTTCCAACATACTCAATCGCCTACTGCGAACTCCATGTTCCGGTACTTGGTATTGTAGGATTTCGCTTGACGCTCTTGGGCTACCAGTAGCATCTCACGAACAGTGTGTCTCGTCAAGTTCGCTTCCTCGATTCCATACGCCTCGACACTTTGGATTCGCCTGCTTCTGCCCAAGCGAATGGAGTACGACACTTCCAACCATTCAGAGCTTCATACGGTGGCATATCGATGTTCGCTTGGTAGACATTGTTGTAGGAAAACTTGATGAGTACGATTATTATAGGCTTTTTACTATCACAATTGTAATCATGTCTACTATTTCCTGCCCGTTTTTGTGTTGATTTCATGATAATAGTAAAGAAATTGTCGTATCATAGATAGAAGAGCGCATTTAGAAGTCTTTGGCATTCCTTGTAATAAACCACTTACTGATTCTTTCATTTTTCTATTGCAGGTACCAACCAATGGACCTAAAATTCTCGGAGCAAACAGAGGAGTTCACAGAGTCAACATGGCTGATGACAGGACGAAAATTTGAGGCACACGGCCTGACACACGGCCGTGTGCCTACCCGTGTCCTATGCACCTGGAGCTGAAGAAATTGCATGCAGGAGACAGAGACTCACACGGGTAGGCCACACGCCCGTGTGCCTACCCGTGTCATATTGAACACGCCTGCCGACCAACCCGTGTCTAAAGAACACGACCGCACACACGACCGTGTCCTTACCCGTGTCATCTGACACGGCCCACTACCAGACACGCCCGCTCGTGGGAAACCGCCTAGGAACCGTCCACACGGCCCGACACATGGCCGTGTTGGAACCCGTGTCCGACCTGTTTGCAATGGGACTATATATTTCCTGAAGAAAAAATTGTTTAGGACTTTTGGATCATTTTGGGGATTGGAGAACTGCTGAAGGCCGAATTGGAGCATCCAAGAGAAGGAGGATTGAAGGGTATTTGTTTATGTATTCTATCTATTCATTAATTCCTTGCAATATCTATTTTCTCTTGCTGATTCATCTTCAATTATCTTTTAATTTTGCATGAACTTATATTTGAACATTCTAGTAATCATGTATCACTTTGTTTATGTTAAATTTGTTGTATTTTATTTGTGTTTATGTTTGCAAACAGAGAGTTTAATCTTCTTTATGAATTACTTCTTTGCCTTACATAATTTGCAAATTGCTAGATTGAGAAATTGGTTCTTTGCAATGATGTTTGTATGTTCATATTGTGGTGTTAACTCTCTTTGTAAATCAAACTCTATGATCGAGAGATATATTTTTTGGAAAATTAGAACACGAGTAAAAGGATTCATGGTAGTTTAGAGATAAAATTCATGAATTTATGTAGTAATAAGGGTACTTTACTTAATGCGAACTTGAGTGTTGTAAATTGTTCGAGAGAAAATTTACTATCTTAGGTTTAGATTTGGAATTGCTCGAGAGAGAATTTTGATGAACATTTAACCTTTACATTACAACAAATTTAATAGTCTTTTCATTTCATGATCACTTAGAATTGAACTAATAAATGAATTCGTTCATGTAATCGTTTAAAAGCTTCATGTCTTTTATCATTTTTTTTCTCCAATGCTGAATTATCCAAATGGTCATAGTTAGTTTAATGTAGTTTAAATATCACTTTTATTTATAGGTATGATAATAAAGGGAGGGTGAGTACGAGTAGTTGAAATGACCCTGTGGAATACGACACGAGATGTAGATTTCTCCTATACTATGATTGATAGGTGCACTTGCATGAATGCTAATTCAATCTAGCTTAAGCCCATCTACATAGTTGTATTAGAATGTAGAATGAAATCACATTGAGTTATTACTTGTTAGCAAAAAGAAAATCACCAAGTTTTTGGCGCCGTTGTCGGGGAATCGTTTTCAATATTTTGAAATCCTAATCTTTATTAATCTACCAATTTTCATTTATATAGTTGTAAATTAGTATTTGAATAATTATATTGCGTAATATCTTTTTTTTGTAGTCTATTAGTCTATGACCAGGGGCAGAAATTCTGGGCTAGTACCATTTCATCCTGACCCAGAACGACTTATCCATAACACCAACCTAAGGGACGTGGGAATTAATACCACAGATATTTCAAACGGACTATCAGAAGAGGAGACAGTAAACCAAGGAGAGAATCATCCTGAAAACCTAGATACCATGGCCAACCAAAATGGGCAAACCATGTCTGACTTTGCTAGACCTAATCTCCAAGGAACCGGGTCAAGCATCGTTAGACCACCGATAGCTACCAATAACTTTGAATTGAAGCCTAGTGTGATACAAATGGTTCAACAGTATGTCCAGTATGATGGCTTGCAAGATGAGGATCCTAACACCCACTTAGCCGGATTCTTGGAGATATGTGACACATTTAAGAACAATGGTGTTTCCTACGATGCCATTCGATTGAGATTGTTTCCATTTTCACTAAGGCATAAGGCGAAGCAGTAGTTGAATTCATTACCTAGAGGGTCGATCACTACTTGGGACATGATGGTTGAGAAGTTTCTGATGAAGTATTTCCCACCTGCGAAGACTGCGAAGTTGAGGAATGACATCTCTACGTACATTCAATTGGAGTCTGAATTGTTGTATGACACATGGGAACGATTCAAGGAGTTGTTAAGGAGATGTCCCCACCATGCTCTACCTTCTTGGATTCAGATTCAGACCTTCTACAATGGTCTAAATCCGACCACTAAACAAATGATTGATGCGGCTAGTGGAGGAACTTTGAACAACAAGACACCTGAAGCGGCTCAGCAGTTGATAGAGGACATGACAATGAACAATTACCAATGGACTACCGTAAGACAAAAGCCTAGCAAGCCCGCAGGAATTTATGAAGTAGATGTCGTCACCGCCTTAGCTATTCAAGTGGAGAAGCTTCACCAAAAGATGGACAACCTTACCTTAGCATCACCTTCCATGGCACCTCAACAATGGGACTCTTCATGCAGTGGAATGCCTGGTTGTGAACCACAAGTTCAAGAGCATGTTGACTATATGGGTAACAATATTAGACCACCTTTCAATCAAGCCAACAACCCATATAGTTCTACATAAAATCCTGGATGGAGAAACCACCCCAATTTCTCTTGGGGAGGACAAGGAAATCAAGGGAAGCAACCCATGTTTGGACAACAACCACAGTTAGAACCAAGGAAGCCTACATTGGAAGATGTGCTTACCAAGTTCATGCAAACTACCGATGTAGCTTTCTGGAATCAAGAGGGTTCAATTCGGAACTTGGAGAATCAGATTGGTCAGCTTGCAAGGATGGTTTCTGAGAGGCAGCAAGGAACACTTCCGGGAAACACAGAGATAAATCCAAGGGAGCATGCAAAAGCCGTTCAATTGAGGAGCGGAAAGGAGTTACAAGATCCAAGGCCTGCAAAGGAAGCACCCCAAATGGAGTCTAGCGGCGAAGGACCAAGCGAGATGAACGTACAACAGATGGAGTACCAACCGACAATACCATACCCAGCAAAGCTTAACAAAGAGCGCATGGATGCACAGTATTTTAAATTTTTATCTATGTTTAAACAATTACATGTTAACTTACCTTTTTCTGAAATTATTCAAATGCCTAAATATGCAAAATTTCATAAGGATTTGATTTCTAAAAAAAAGAAAATAGAAGAATTATCATTAGTAACATTAAGTGAAGAATGTTCTGCTATTTTGCAAAATAAATTGTCACAAAAACTTAGGGATCCCGGTTCATTTTCAATTCCATGTTTAATCGGTGATTTACAAGTAAATAAGGCTTTAGCAGATCTAGGAGCAAGTATAAATTTAATGCCTTATAAACTATATCTGAAACTAGGCCTAGGAGAACTTAGCCCAACTAGAATGAGTATTCAACTAGCGGATCGATCGGTTAAGTATCCTAGAGGAATAGTAGAAGATGTATTAGTTAAGGTAGACAAGTTTATATTTCCCGCTGACTTTGTTATCCTAAATATGGATGAAAATATCGAAGTACCACTCATACTAGGTCGTCCATTTCTAGCTACATCTAGAGCACTTATTGATGTTTTTGACGGTAAATTAGTATTGCGAGTAGGAGAAGATGAAGTCACTTTTCAAATTGGCAATACTATGAAACAATCTTTAGATAACGTTGATTATTGCTATTTTTCTCATGGTATTGATGACTTTATGTCTTCTATAAATTCTAATTTTTATTATAAAGATCCTTTAGAAATTTGCATAACTAACAGCTATCTAGAAGATGATAAAAATGATGACATTGTTGAACATTTATTTTTTCTAGAAAATTGTGTTATCATGAATAGAACAACTGAATATAGTTTAATTACTGAAGGAGATCATGAAGTTCTTAAGAATAATACAAAGAATCCACCAATAGTAGAATTAAAAAAATTACCAGATCATCTTGAGTATGCATTCTTAGGAACTAATTCTTCGTACCCAGTTATCATATCTTCAAATCTTTCCAAAATTGAAAAAGATAAATTAATAACTGTATTGAAGAAATGTAAGGTGCAATAGCATGGCAAATATCTGATATAAAGGGTATTAATCCTAGTTTTTGCACTCATAAAATCCTTTTGGAAGAAAACTATAAGTCTTCTATTCAACCGCAACGTAGGCTAAATCCTAATATGAAAGAGGTAGTTAAGGCTGAAATTGTTAAGTTATTAGATGCTGGTATTATATATCCTATTTTGGATAGTTCATGGGTTAGTCCTGTTCAAGTAGTTCCTAAGAAGGGTGGCCTGACAGTGGTAGCAAATGATAGAAATGAATTAATTCCAACGCGAACGGTAATAGGTTGGTGTGTCTGTATAGACTATAGGAAATTAAATGATGCCACTAGGAAAGACCATTTCCCTCTTCCTTTCATTGACCAGATATTAGAATGCTTATTAGGACATTCTTATTATTGTTTTCTAGATGGACTTTCTGGATACTTCCAAATTCCTATAGCACCAGAAGACCAAGAGAAAACAACATTTACTTGCCCATTTGCTACCTTTGCCTATAGATGTATGCCTTTCGGGTTATGTAATGCACCCGCCACATTTCAAAGGTGCATGCTAGACATCTTTAACGAGTATGTTGAAGATATTATGGAAGTGTTCATGGATGATTTCTCTATTTTTGGTGACTCTTTTGAGTTGTGTTTGAAATATTTAGAGAAAGTTCTTAGGAGGTGTGAGGAGACGAATCTAGCGCTTAGTTGGGAGAAGTGCCATTTCATGGTACAAGAAGGGTTAGTTCTTAGCCATAAAATCTCAAGCCAAGGAATCCAAGTTGATAGAGCGAAAATAGAGACCATAGAAAAATTACCACTACCAACCTCCGTAAAGCCAGTGAGAAGTTTCTTAGGACACGCGGGATTTTACTGCCGGTTTATTAAAGACTTCTCTAAAATAGCTAAACCACTTACAAGGCTTTTAGAAAAAGACACCTTTTATTTTTGAAAAAGAGTGTCTACATGCCTTTGAGTTCTTAAAAGAGAAATTAATTAATTCTCCTATTATGATCGCACCCAATTTTAGTCAACCATTTGAGATCATGTGTGACGCTAGTAGTTTTGCGTTAGGGGCTGTTTTAGGACAACGTCGAAACAAACATTTTCACCCAATATATTATGCTAGCAAAACACTTAATAATGCACAGGAGAATTATACAACTACCGAAAAAGAACTTGAAAGTGTGAGCTAGATCTGATATACTCTAAAGGGGGGGTGAATAGAGTATGGTGCTTGCTAAAAACTTTTACAACAGTTGTTGTATTCTAATATGAACAGGGAAGCAAATAGTAAATCTAACCACAGAATAATCACAATCTACAAAAGAAACTAATCAGAAGCCACATCCAGAAACAAAAGAAACACAAGCAACCAGAAGACACAAGGAGCTATAGTGGTTCCCCAACCAATCTGGGTACATCCACTCTTCTACCACCCTAGGTAGGAATCCACTGCAGGATGAGTTGATCAGGTGTCCTGGGCACCAATGAGCTTTTGATAAGGTGCTCAAAAACCAAACCAGATTTTTTGATCAGGTGTCTTGCCACCAATGAGCTTTTGATAAGGTGCTCAAAAATCACACAAAAACTTTTGAAGGGAGTTTGAAAAACCCTTTACAGAGGTGGGGATGAGAGAGTGATGAAAGTCTTCTTTTCTCAATCACAGTGAGAAGACTATGTGGATTCAGTGATGTTGTCAAAGCTCCCCCTGAGATCTATAGTTGTTCAGGAAGTGAAGCTTTGCAGTAGGGTGATAGGCCTTCAGAGAATTGATCTCTAGCAAATGATGATTTCAGCAACAGCTGAAGTGTGAGGTGTTTGGAGTCTTGAATGATGATGGCCTTGAACACTTGAAACAAAAGAGATCTGAAGATTTCAGTTTGTTGATCTCCTTTTGGTGTTGGTGTTCTTGTATGAATCTTGAGACTGAGAAATGTCTGCAGCTCTTTTTCTTTCTCTTGTGTGATTGTTGTTGTGAGAGTTGTTGCAGAGAAAATTCCTCTTTTTTTTCAGAGTTCTCTACTGGATTGATATTACAGAAGTTGAATAATTGTCTTTTATTTCTTCTGTCTGAATAGAAATTGTCCATTGTCCACGATAGTTGTTAGCCTGTCATCAATGACTTCCTTAATTGCATTTGTCTTCAAGAGGAAAGTCCAATAAAACATTCCTTGAAAATCCCTTGAAACTTGCTCCAGAATAAATGAAAACGGCTACAAGATCTCTGAATTAATTGTTGACAATAATTCCTCAACTGTCTGTATTTGAATCTTGAAAAACATTTAACTCTTCAGAAAAACGTCGAACTGAGCTCCACTATCGTCGAACTGAGCTCAGGGATTTGGACTTAGACAGAAACAGAGATCGTCGATCTGAGCTCAACTATCGTCGAACTGAGCTCAGAGATAGAGAATAAAACTGGACTCAATGATCATCGAACTGAGCTCGAAGATCGTCGAATGGAGTTCGACGACTTGATGAAGTTGAGCTCAAAGATCGTCGAATGGAGTTCGACGACTCGTCGAAGTGAGCTCAACGATCGTCGAATGGAGTTCGACGATTCGTCGTACTGAGCTCGACGAAATGACTTAGTCTCCAAACTGAAAGACCTGGTCTTGAGGGAAGCTTCCAAACCTAACTACTAACCCTTAGACTCAATTCTAATTGACCTTTAGATCTATACAATGAGGTCAAAACAGGTTCCTAAGAGACATAGTGATCCTGACCCAAATTAGTAATAGGGTGTTCCAACAATCTCCCCCTATTTGGGTTAGGATTACTATTTACAGAAGTTGGAAAATTATAAACATACAGAACAACAATATAACAACAAAACATTGCAGAAACACAGATAATATCTCAGACATATCATAAAATAGCAAATATTGTCACCTTACAGAATTACTCTTTTTCTTTGCTCTTTATAAGTTTTATTTTCCTGTTTGGATTAAGAGCTTCCTTCTTTAATCTTCTGTCATCAGCTGCACCTAGAGATGTTTGTTGTTTAGGCCTTGGTACTACAGCTTCAGGGTACAGCTTCATGTTGCTTTCAGAATCAAAGAACTTGCTGGAGGAGTATCTTTCCAGTTCCTTTTTCCTTTGTTCTGACAAAGTAGTAATGTTGGAGGTGTCTTTGTCTTGCTCTCTGGCTTTCTTAATCTGATCCAAAGCAGCTAATTCCTTCATCCTAGCTGTCCAGGAAGTTGGATTGTTTTCTGGATCTTCATATGGCACTGGAGGCTCATACCTATTAGAGGGATTATCTGGAGGAGCTCTGGAGGAGACTAATTCTTTAAGCTTATTAGGAAAGGGACCTGAAGTTGTATCAGATAGACCTGGTCCTTCCCTTGAGTAAGGATGTTGCCTGGAGTAACCTTTGGAATAAACTTGAAGTTCTCTTTGGTTGCCTCTGTAGTTTCCTCTCCTTGATTGATAGCCTCTAGATTGGCTTCCTCTAGGTTGATATCTTCCTTGAGGCTGATAAGGGGTTTGACTTCTGGCAGAGGGATGAGATGCAGAGCTACCACTTGTACCTACACCAGGTGAAGGAGGAGGAGGAGGAGGATGATGGAACTGAGAGGAACCTTTGTCATATTTTCTTTTCTTTTTCATAGCCTTTAGTTGATTCTTGGAATATTGCATCCAGTGTTCTGTTATAGGGCAGTCGTGCATAATGTAGTAGGGAATATCATTTGTATCTTTTACTTTTGCTGGTGGAACTCTTTTCATAGCTTTGCTTCTTGCTTTTCTTTTTCTTGCAATAGTGGCTGAGGAGTCATCTGAATCAGTCCTATATTGATCACTTTCTGATCTTTGATCATCATAAAGTGCATCAATCCTCTTAAGATAGTCTATCGGTTGTTGGGTTGGAGCAGAGGTAACAATAGTGACATCAGTTATAGCAGCAGCAGTAGAAGGAGAAGTAGAAGCAGCACTTGCAGAGGAGATTACATCAGCAGATACAAAACTTTCAGGAGCAACATTCTCAGAAGATACAGCAGCAGTAGTAACAGCAGTAACTGGGGCAGCAGCAGATTCAGAGATAACAGTTTCAGATACAAGAACATCAACAGGGGCAACATCAGCAGTGACAGCAGGCTCAAAATCATATGCCTCTGTCATATGTATATCCTTAGAGACTAAATCATTAGCAGTATCAGAACTATCAAACAAAACAACAGTAGCAGAACCATCAATAACAGCAGTAGGGGCAGCAGCAGGGACAGCAGCATAAATTGAATTTATAAAGGAATGTATAATACTGGTGTCACAACTTGAAATGGGCACAATGGCCTTGGAGAGGTCTTCAGATGGCTGGACTGCAGTATGCTCTAGAAGACAGCTGAAATATATATAATCAAAATCTGATAATAAAGATCTGAGATCCATTGAGAAAACAGCAACTTGTGGTGTTGAGACTGGAGCTTGAGTTGAAGTAACAGCAGCTTGAACTGAGGAAAAGGCAGTAGCAGGCAATCTTTCCACTTCATGAGGCATCTCCCACTGCCTAGATTCAGTCAGGACTGGATCAAGGCACCCAGAGGAAGGGATTGCCTGAGGAATGAGGGAGGAGAGCCTGGCAGAAAGGTCTGCAACTGACTGTAGAAGTGGAGCCAAGGAGGTCTCCAACAAGAGTGATAGCCTGGGGCTATCAGCTCATACAATCTGTCTGCTAAGGCTGGAATATCTACATGCTCAATAGGGATTTGAGCAGAGGTAGGGACTGAAGGTGGAGCAGCTGGAGATGTTGGTAGAGAGCTGGTGTATGGGGGAAAGGAAGGTTGAGATATGGGGAGTGTGGAAATGGAAGATAGTGGAATGGAAAAAGAAGGTGTGAAGGATGGTTGAGCAATGATGTCTTGCAGTAGCTGTTGATATGATGTGGATGAAGAGGGTAGATCAGGAGGGGATGAAGGTGAATCATCCATAAAGGAATCATCTATCAGATTGAAGGATGGAATGTGAGATGATGTGTCAAGATCTGGTTGAGGGTATTGATGTAGAGGATGGAATAGTTCTTCTATTTGAGGTGGAGTTGGTGAAACTGAAGTTGGAGATGGGGTTGAAATTAAGATGGTGGATGAAATTTGAATGGTGGAGGTGACTGGTGGAGATGAAATAAGAGGTGGAGGAGGAGAAGCAGCAGACAAGTCTTCTGCAGGGGTAGAGACTTGAGGGGAAGAGACTGTAACAGTCCTTTTGCCTGAAGTTGCAACAGCAGAGGGCCTGCTGGGCTTCACAATCTGTCTATCCCACTTGCCAAACAAGGCATAGGAGAGCCTCTTGGAGGCATTGATGTGCATCCCATTTGATACTAGCAGAGCAGGACATCTGTTTTGAAGAAACAACCCTAGTATCCTTCCAAAGTTAACAAAATTCTTATTTATCTTCTTCTTAATCAGATCAAAGAAAATCTCTCCCCAGTTTAATTGTTTCTTATCTACAATAGCACCCATCAAACATAGTTGATACATTGAGATGGTATCATGGGCTGAGTGCTTGGCCAATAAGACCTTTCCTACAACATCAGCCAAGAATCTATACTCAACAGCCAAATTCTTTTTCAGCAGCTTGCTAGGGTTTGCATCAGAATGACCCATTCTATCAAGCATAGTAGAAAATTCTTCTCCAGACATTTCAGCAGAATCTCTTCCAGAATTTAATTGAAAAACCTCTGTCAGAATAGTAGGTGTCAGAGGTACCTGGGTTCCAGAAATTGAGCCAACAACTGTATTTTGATCCTGGTTATGGGCAGTATACACCCACTCCTTGATTTCATCAGCAGCCAATTTTATTCTGGTAGACATTATAGTGACTAGCTTTTGCTCCTTGAACAGTTCCAGAATATCTTGGAAGATTTGATCACTAGTGCTGAAAGAATTCATGTCAATGTCGAAACCTGCATCAAATTTCATGGCGGCCAGAACGGCGACGGAGACGGCCATTGCTTCCTACAAATCTCAACAGACAAACGAACAAGTGTAGAGATATTTGGAGGGAAAGAAAATTTTTGCAGAAAGTATGAAAGCGCAAGGGAGAACGACGGCCGAAAAAAAGAGTTTTATATTAGGGTTCGACACAGAAAAGGAAAGATCGTTGAACTCAGTTCGATGATCGGGGATTCTAAAGGAAACTGAAAGGTCATCAACATCGTCGATCTCCAGTCGACGATATTGAAGAGCGTCGAGCTCCGTTCGACGATAGTTCAGAAAACAAAATCGTCGAGCTTCGTTTGACGATCGCTGACCTGGAGAGATAGTTGAACACTATCTGAGAAGCGCTGAACTCTGGTCGACGATCTCGGAAAGCGTCGATCTCCGTTCGACGATCTGGGGGAAAATCGTCGAGCGCAGTTCAGATACCAGAAACACTCTATACACTAGAAAAATTAAGATGTTTGCCTAGTCTTGTTCAATTTTTAGAGTTTCAAAATCTTGGAACTTATTTTAGACTTCCTCCATCTAACATTCCTAACTGATTTAGGAAGAATGTGTATTTCTTTTCATCCAAGGGTTTGGTGAAAATATCTCCCCTTTGCAAATCAGTTGTGATATATTGAAGTTCAATTTTGTTCTTCTCAACATTATCCCTTAAAAAGTGATGTCTAATTTCTATGTGTTTTGTCCTACTATGGAGGACTAGTTTTTGTGCTATAGAAATAGCACTGGTATTATCACAAAAGATTTTTGACTTCTCTAAGTTGTATCCATAGTCTAGGAGTTGGTTTTGAATCCACAATATTTGTGAACAACAACTACCTGCAGCCATATATTCATCTTCAGTAGTTGAAGTTGACACAGATGTTTGTTTCTTGAAAAACCAAGAGACAAGTCTGTCACCAAGAAACTGACAAGTTCCACTGGTGCTTTTCCTGTCAATTCTGCATCCAGCATAATCAGTATCAGAAAATCCAGTTAAGTCAAATGCTGAATCTTTTGGATACCAGAGACCTAGATTTGGACAACTTTTAACATACCTGAGAATCCTTTTTACTAATGTTAGGTGTGACTCTCTAGGGTTCACTTGGAATCTAGCACATATGCATGTAGCAAACATTATGTCAGGTCTACTGGCTGTAAGGTACAATAAAGAGCCAATCATTGCTCTATATGTTGTCTGATCAACAGGTTTCCCATGTTCATCAGCATCCAATACAACATTAGTGGGCATAGGTGTTTGTTTTGGCTTGAGAAGGGTTTGCCATTGCTGTTCTTCTTGAAGTCCTTATCTTTTCTTCTTTCTCTCTTGTCCTTTCTGTCCTTGTTTTTGTTCTCTGGACAGTCAGGCACAATGTGGCCTGGTTTCCTGCAACCAAAGCAAACAATTTCTTTATTATTTGACTTATCATACCTTGGCTTGTCATGCTCTTTGTATGATCTCTTCCTGAAGTCCTTCCTGGCCATCTTGTAAAATATTTTAGCCAGTAGACTAAGCAGCTCATCATTGCCTGTGACTTTCTCTTCAGACTGATCTTCAGTGGCTTTGAAAGCTATTGTCTTTTCCTTTCTTGTGGCTGGTGAGGCAGCCTTCTGCTCTTCTTCTCTGTTCTTAATGAGCAGCTCATAAGACTTGAGCTTGCCTAAGTGAGCTTCTGTTGTAATCTCATTCAGACTTCTGGCATCCTTGATTGGCCAGATCCTTGAGTCCCAAGTGCTTGGGAAGCACATTAGGATTTTGTCATTTAGCTTAGTCAATGAGATCTCTTTATCCAAAGTTTTCAGCTCATTGACTATAAGACTGAGTCTGTTGTACATATCTCCTACTGACTCAGCTTCTCCTTTCTTGAAGTTCTCATATTGGGTTATGAGGTGAGATCTTCTGTCCTTTCTTTCATCAGCAGATCCTGAGACTATTTCAGATAGCTTGTCCCAGATCTCCTTTGCTGAGTTGCATTCAGCTAGCTTTTGGAAAATGTCATCAGACATACTCTAGGCTAAGATATTCATAGCCTTTGCATCTGCTACTTTCCACTTCTTGATGTCAGCATCTGTTCCTGATGGAGGTGGAACAGCACTTGTACTTGTGTTCTCTGGAGGTCTTGGACACACTATCAAAACAGAATTAAAGATATCCTCATCAATAGAATTCATGTAGAGTCTAATCCTTGCCTTCCAAAGTGCAAACTTGGATAGATTGCACACTGGAGGTCTGATGCTAGCATAATCTTTTTTTTGGGCCATGATTTGTGAAGAAGTAGTTCTAATAACAAAATCTACAACAAGCAGATCTAACAATAGGAATCTTTGGGTTCAGGTGTTAGCATGTGAAACCACTGAGATGTGGTATTTTTAACCAACCTCCCTCTGATACCAATTGAAAGTGTGAGTTGGATCTGATATACTCTAGAGGGGGGTGAATAGAGTATGGTGCTTGCTAAAAACTTTTACAACAGTTGTTGTATTCTAATGTGAACAGGAAAGCAAATAGTAAATCTAACCACAGAATAATCACAATCCACAAAAGAAACTAATCACAAGCCACAGCCAGAAACAAAAGAAACACAAGCAACCAGAAGACACAAGGAGTTATAGTAGTTCCCCAACCAATCTGGGTACATCCACTCTTCTACCACCCTAGGTAGGAATCCACTGTAGGATGAGTTGATCAGGTGTCCTGGGCACCAATGAGCTTTTGATAAGGTGCTCAAAAATCAAACCAGATTTTTTGATCAGATGTCTTGCCACCAATGAGCTTTTGATAAGGTGCTCAAAAACCACACACAAACTTTTGAAGGGAGTTTGAAAAACCCTTTACAGAGGTGGGGATGAGAGAGTGATGAAAGTCTTCTTTTCTCAATCACAGTGAGAAGACTATGTGGATTCAGTGATGTTGTCAAAGCTCCCCCTGAGATCTGTAGTTGTTCAGGAAGTGAAGCTTTGCAGTAGGGTGATAGGCCTTCAGAGAATCGATCTCCAGTAAATGATGATTTCAGCAACAGCTGAAATGTGAGGTGTCTGGAGTCTTGAATGATGATGGCCTTGAACACTTGAAATAAAAGAGATCTGAAGATTTCAGTTTGTTGATCTCCTTTTGGTGTTGGTGTTCTTGTATGAATCTTGAGACTGAGAAATGTCTGCAGCTCTTTTTCTTTCTCTTGTGTGATTGTTGTTGTGAGAGTTGTTGCAGAGAAAATTCCTCTTCTTTTTTTTTCAGAGTTCTCTACTGGATTGATATTACAGAAGTTGAAGAATTGTCTTTTATTTCTTCTGTCTGAATAGAAATTGTCCATTGTCCAAGATAGTCGTTAGCCTATCATCAATGGCTTCCTTAATTGCATTTGTCTTCAAGAGGAAAGTCCAATAAAACATTCCTTGAAAATCCCTTGAAACTTACTCCAGAATAAATGAAAATGGCTACAAGATCTCTGAATTAATTGCTGACAATAATTCCTCAACTGTCTGTATTTGAATCTTGAAAAACATTTAACTCTTCAGAAAAACGTCGAACTGAGCTCCACTATCGTCGAACTGAGCTCAGGGATTTGGACTTAGACAGAAACAGAGATCGTCGATCTGAGCTCAACTATCGTCGAACTGAGCTCAGAGATAGAGAATCAAACTGGACTCAACGATCGTCGAACTGAGCTCGAAGATCGTCAAATGGAGTTCGATGACTTGATGAAGTTGAGCTCAGAGATCGTCGAATGGAGTTTGACGACTCGTCGAAGTGAGCTCAACGATCGTCGAATGGAGTTCGACGATTCGTCGTACTGAGCTCGACGAAATGACTTAGTCTCCAAACTGAAAAACCTGGTCTTGAGGGCAGCTTCCAAACCTAACTACTAACCCTTAGACTCAATTCTAATTGACCTTTAGATCTATACAATGAGGTCAAAACAGGTTCCTAAGAGACATAGTGATCCTGACCCAAATTAGTAATAGGGTGTTCCAACAGAACTCCTAGCAGTGGTATTCGCCTTTGATAAATTTAGACCATATTTAACATTGTCCAAAGTGGTAGTTTATACGGATCACTCTGCCCTTAGATATTTGCTAGCCAAAGCGGAAACAAAGCCTCGTTTAATCCGTTGGTTCTTCTGTTGCAAGAATTTGATCTAGAAATTATTGATAAACGAGGAGCGAAAAACTTAGCGGCAGATCATCTTTCACGTTTAGAAAACCCACTACGATCAATGTTAGATGAATCTGAAATTTCTGATACATTTCCTAAGGAATCACTATTTGCCATATCTACCAATATACATCTTGATTATCCACGGTTTGCAGATTATGCAAACTATCTTGTGGCTAAGGTCCTTCCAAAAGACTTTTCATATCAGCAGAAAAAGAAATTTTTCTCTGACTTGAAATATTATTTTTGGGAGGACCTCTTTCTTTTTCGGATATGTGCAGATTCTGTTATAAGAAGGTGTGTATCAGCGGAGGAGGGTTGGAAGATTTTGGAGTAGTGTCATTCTGGTCCTGCTGGTGGTCACTATGGAGCGAATCGCTCGGCTAAAAAGGTTCTTGATTCCGATTTTTATTGGCACCTTCTATTCAGGGATGCCCAAAGGTATGTGCTTTCATGTGATTCTTGCCAAAAAGCAGGTAATATTTCTAAATAACATGAAATGCCGCAAAAAGTTATCCTTGAATGTGAAGTATTCGATGTGTGGGGTATAGATTTTATGGGACCATTTCCAGTTTCTTTTGGTAATAAATATATTTTGGTAGCTGTAGATTATGTATCAAGGTGGGTTGAAGTGCAAACTTTGCCTACTAATGATAGTAGGGTTGTAATCAGATTTTTGAAATCCTTATTCGCATGATTTGGCACACCACGCGCACTTATTAGCGATAGGGGTTCACACTTTTGTAATCTACAACTAGACAAAGTATTAGAAAAATATGGAGTTACACATAGGATAGCCACTCCGTATCATCCTCAAACAAGTGGTCAAGTTGAAGTTTCCAATAAAGAGCTTAAGAGGATCCTAGAAAAATCTGTAGAAGGGAATAGGAAGCAGTGGTCTAGGAAACTTAACGATTGTTTGTGGGCATATAGGACCGCCTATAAAACACCTATAGGGACCACCCCTTTTAGATTGGTCTACGGTAAATCTTGTCATCTGCCTATAGAATTAGAACACAAGTCGTATTGGGCAATACGCTCCTTACATTTTGACACTAGTTCTATAGGAGAGAAGCGTAAACTTCAACTTAACGAATTAGATGAGTGGAGAACTATGGCCTATGAGAACTCCCGGATTTATAAGGAGAAAACCAAGCTATTTCATGACCGTCACCTTCGCAAACCCAAGGTATTCCAAAAAGGTGACCAAGTCCTCCTTTATAATTCCAGATTACGTTTATTCCCAGGGAAGTTAAGGTCTAAGTGGTCCGGACCCTTTAAGGTTAAAGAAGTCTTTCCCTACAGTACCGTCGAGTTAACTCACCCTGAGAAGGGAGATTTTAAGGTTAATGGTCACCGACTTAAGCCTTATTATGGTGAACTTCCTAGAGACTTCACTCGTTTAGAGACCTGCCTCCGTCTAGATTAGTTTCGGGTTAAACTATAAGTGTTTCTTAGTATTTCTATTTTAGTATAAATCTAGTAATTGTAATGAAAAATTTAATGAAAAAATTATAATGAAAAAAAAATTTCAGCAAAATTTTAATGAAAAAAAAAAATTTCCTGTAATAATTGTTGGAGAAATGCAAAACTGGAGGGGCACATGGGTCACCACACGCCCGTGTGGGTGACCGTGTACACGACACAGGCTTAGGCCCAGCCGTGTGAATTAATTCCTCAAAAAGGCCAAATTCTTCCCGAGCACAACACGGGTTCACACCCACCCGTGTGGCTAGCCGTGTCGAGACATCCGACACGCCCGTGTCTGATGCCACACGGCCGTGTCACCTACCAACCCGTGTCCCGCGAATCGTTAGTACGCGTGCTAGCTGAGACACGGGTCAACACACGGCCGTGTCGTTGCCCGTGTCCACCTGACGCGCTGTTCCGTGCCAGTTTCACCACACGGACCGAGGCAGCCCGTGTTCCACGAGGCCTCAGATTCCCTAACACGGGTGCACACACACGGCCGTGTGCGCACCCGTGTTCAAATCCGACACACGGATCGACGCGCCCCGTGTTTCACGAGGCTGCAATTTCCCCCCTAACACGGGTTCACACACGCCCGTGTGCGAACCCGTGTGAAACTTCTATAAATTGGGGTCGTGTGATTGTTTTTCCCTACTCATTCCAAATCCTCTCCCAGCACCAGTTCTCCCCGTTTCCAGAGCTCAAGAGCGCCATCTTCTCCAATTCTCGTCCCCCTCTACTTTCAGTTCTTCCTTCTACATCATGTCATCCAGAAGAAGTCAAGGTCGTCGCCGTCGTCGACCAGAGCTGCAAGTCTCAACGGAGCGGCGGGATGTCGCTGCTCCGCTAATTTTCAACGACGCATCGCACACCGCCCGCTTCAACCGCTTACAATCAAAAAAATTTCAAGATATCCGCATGATTGATTGGAGCGTGCTTGAAGAGATAAATTTAGCTGGAGATGTCAGGGCGTTAATTTCTGTAACGGGTTGGGATAAATTTTTCGTCATAGAAGAGTTAGGATTTAGGGAACTCAAATTAGAGTTCCTATCTTCGTTTTATTGCAACTTTCGGCCTAACTTCATCAATGCGCCGCACGCACCTGAGGGGATAATCTCGTTTTGAGTGTGTGGCACATTTTATACACTCTCCATGCTCCAGTTCACCCAGTATTTAGGGGTGTATGAGGAGTCATTCCTCTTTAGTGCTGCCTACCCCGAGCTCCACTTCGAACTCCCCAATCGCGATATTGTCGGCGGCATCTGGCGCCGGATTTCTTTTGACAATAGCGCCTACGAGGCCAAGCGATCTAAGGCCTCTAAGTTGATTTCTCCCGCCCTTCATTACATCCACCATCTCCTTAGTTACACGTTGAGCGGCCGGGGCGAAAGCTCCGGTGTTGTCAGTCGACAGGACCTGCTATACCTCTACAGCATGACTTCACATTATCCTCTACATCTCGGTTATCTTCTAGCCCAGTTCATTCTCCATCAGGCCGACACCCCCTGCGTAGGGTATATTTGTGTAGCACCCTACATTACTCGCCTGGTGAAGAATATGGGCATATTTTCAGCCCTCCCCCAAATGACAGTGGTCGCGAAGACCGTGCCTATCATGATGGCCAGTCTTCGCTCCCTCCGCCTCGTCACCTCCCGTCATGGCCGGGGAGGGGTCATATATTCTATTGCATGACGTGGGCCGCATGTACAGGATGACAGTGATGATGAGGTAGATCCTGACCTCGATGTGCCGTTGGTACCTCCGCCCCATTCCACTTACGCTCATGGCGAGTCTTCTACTGCACCCCCTCCACCTCATTCACGGTACTCGCGGGAGTTTCGACAGTTTTTCGAGACCTAGCTCTCGCCGCGCCTACAACATATTGAGGAGTCGTAGTAGCGGACCGAGGACCTCCTCATCTAGATCAGAGACCACCTAGGGATCGCTCCTCGCCAGCCGCCAGCTCCAGCCCCGCCTTCCTTCCCAGACGATGCGGCCGACCACCATGCTTACTTCTGATGTGTATCGATGTATTGTTATCTATATGTATCGTATCTTGTACTTGTTTTTATATCAGTGTATTTAGTTCTGTCAGCTATTATATATCAGTGCATTTCATTACAGCTCCTGTTTCTTTACTGTGCTCTTCTACTTATTATGATAGCAGTTTTTTTTTCTTATGTCATCATGAAATTACTCTATGCCCGCTTCTTACATTGCACTGAGGACATTACAAATCTTAAGTCTGGGGGTAGAATGGTTATTCATGTGGTTACAATTGATTCTAATCTGCTTATCATAATACTTAAGTTTGTTATACCCCCCCTACAAATTTTTGTTTGATCTTTTAAGCTCTCATTATTCATTCATTTGGGATTATAACTATCTAATTTAACTTCGCACGCTGATTAAAATGAATTGATGTAGACTCATCGAGCATTCAACTTTGTTGATTTCATAATTAAGCATATAAATTCATTAGCTTAATTTTCTCTATATAATTTACTTTTAAGATTACTCCTCTATATTAGTAACTATCCAACACTCTATTTTAGAAAATATATTTATCTATAATAAAGTGAGTCGATGAGTGTAACATTTTTATAATTTGGTATTAGGGCTTTAAAATGAAAAATTACTCTCTATTGATGTCTAGGACTTACCCTCTAGCATTCCTCAAAACATTACATAGGTTAATTAGTAAGGGCGGAAATGACTTAGGCCTCCTATTGGATAGCTTGAGCCTTGTTAACCCAAAATCTTTAACATGATACCCTTGCACACCCAATTTGAACCTAATCCCCATCCTTTTGACACTCTACTACTAAAATTCACCAAGGCCAAATCCTTACCTATTAGCACACCTATCATTGATGCCTTCTTGGAATGATTTGTTCATTGTGATATGTGGCCTGAGTGCGTGTATACTTACACCCACTTGGAATGATCCCTACTTTGAACCAAAAAAAGACATAGTGATATGTGGTCTGAGTGCGTGTTTACTTGCACCCACTTGGAATGATCCCTACTATGCTACCTTGGTTAAGAAAAAATATATAAAAAAATAGAGTGCCCTTCAAAATGTGGGAAATATACAAATTGCAAAGTCTGGGGGTGTTTATATAAAATTGATGTTAAGGTATCTTCCAACATAAGGCTCAATCAAGATTTAGGTGTGAAAAAATTCATCGAACCTATCTTTGATTATCTCACTTTTAATCTTCTATCCCAAGCCAAAAAGGCTACACCAAAATTCAAGTCCTAAGGATCCGACCTTACTAATTCTAACTAGTGTTGGGATGAGGGTGTAAAAAGGGTAAGCTCATGATTATCAATATGGGTACTTATAAGTTTTGAAATACTAATACGTATCTTATAGAGATTGTTATTTTCTCCTCATATTTGTTAAAGATGACTATACTATTATTTCTAAAAGCGAGTGAGAGATAGTTAACAGATATATTGGAAGAATTTTAAGACTATGTTATATTTAGAAAAGTCTGCTAAACTATTTCCTATGCGATTACATCATCAAAGTTCTCTTAAATTCATAGCAATCAGTGTGCGGAGGCAAAATTATTTAATGGTAACCCAAGTGTTTGAATTAGTTTGCTTAGGGACAAGCAAACATCTAAGTCTGGGGGTATTTGATGAGTACGATTATGATAGGCTTTTTACTATCATAATTGTAATCATGTCTACTATTTCCTGCCCCTTTTTGTGTTGATTTCACGATAATAGTAAAGAAATTGTCGTATCATAGATAGAAGAGCGCATTTAGAAGTCTTTGGCATTCCTTGTAATAAACCACTTACTGATTCTTTCATTTTTCTATTGCAGGTAATGCCAACCAATGGACATCAGGCGAGCATCAGCATGGCGCCCCATGAAGCCCTTTACGGAAGAAGGTGCAGGACCCCGTTGTCTTGGGTGCAGGATGAAGATCCGAAGACATTGGGAAATGAATATATAGATGATACCAATGCGGCGGTCAGATTGATATGGGGTCGCATGTTGGAGGCTCAAAGTCGACAGGCGAAGTATTACAATGCAAGGCACCAGATGGTGGAGTTCCAAGTGGGTGATAAAGTGTTCCTCAAGATTCGGCCAATGCATGGAGTGTCGCGGGTCTGTGGGGTGAAAACGCTCAGCCCAAGATATGTTGGGCCTTATACTATACTGGAAAGGATTGGCCCATTGGCCTATCGGTTGGATTTACCACCAGAACTAGAGAATCTCCACGACGTGTTCCATGTGTCATCGCTTCGAAAGGCACTGTTGCGGCCCGATCAATATATTCCCACTACTGATGGAGCAGTGGCGTCAGATAGGTCTGTGCTACTAGAGCCGGTGCGGATTGTTGACAACGAGACAAGAACATTGTGCCGCAAAAGTGTTCCCTTGGTGAAGGTACAATGGTCCAATCATGGAAAGGAGGAGTTTACCTGGGAGCCGGTGGACTTGATGCAAAAATGTTACCCGGGATTATTTCCTCCAGGTAATTTTGTTTTAAGTTATGTTTATTTTCTGTATGCTTGTCTTCCCCATAGCCCTAGCCTGATTTTAGGGACGAAATCTTTTATTTTGTTTATAGGATTTGTAACATCCCGATTCGTGCTAGGCCCCCATGCGAGTTTTGAGTCAGGAGGGCAGGCTTGAGTTCAGGAAAGTGGAGGAAAAAGGGCGGCACTTGTGAACTGGAGAAGTTAGTCCAGAGCAGGTTACACGCCCTGGGTCACGGGCGTGACCCAGGGGCGTGAATGCAGGTACTCGAGTAGCTGTCAAGGTTACTCGAGTAGTTTTCAAAATACTCGAGTAAAATGGGTTACACGCCCTGGGTCACAAGCGTGACCCAGGGGCGTGACTAAAGGTACTCGAGTAGCTGTCGAGGTTACTCAAGTAATTTTCAAAGTACTCGAGAAAAATGGGTTACATGCCCTGGGTCACGGGCGTGACCCAGGGGTGTGATTGAAGGTACTCGAGTAGGTGCCCAAGGTACTCGAGTAGGTGGTTGGTTCTCGAGTATGAGGGTTACACGCCCCATGTCATGGGCGTGACCATGGGCGTGACCTCCGTTTGATGATTTCAAGTGAGTTCGACGGATTCTCGATAGTTGAGTTCGACAATTTAGGTGTCATGCCCCATGTCACGTGCGTGACTTGACTGACACGGGCATGTACGACCTGTCCGCCATTATAGATCGAACCGACAACATAACCACCTGTAACGCTTCGCCTGAGTGGGACACGGGTAAGGACACGGGCATGTCCCTACCAGTGTCACATTATATATATAAGGAATAGTGGAAAAACCCTAGACATTTCACTCTTCTTCCCAGCCATATTTTTCTGAGAGAAGTCCTGTGGAGAAGGAGAGTTTGCTGGAGGAAGATCTAGGAAAGGAGATTCGCCATCGCCGTAAAGGAGAGGATGCCGCCGCGAAGAATCACAAGGTCTATGGCCGGAAATGGAACCACTGGAAATGAGGTGAGTTTCCTACCCTCTCCCTTGGTGCTAGGTCTATAGTTATTTTCCTAGGCGAGGCATCGACTCAAGAGAGTCTTGATGGAGAGGAGGAGATTTCTAGGAAAGGCCATGCTAGGACTTGTGTCCTAGTTTTAGATCTCTTCAATCACTCCCTTCTTCTATATGATGATAGGGGATGGTTTCGTGAAGGGTATTGACCTCTTGAGGTTGAATAAGGGAGGAGGTTTTCTGGAATGATTTGGGAAGATCGCCTTGAGGAGGAAGATGAACCGATGTTGTTCATTCCGCCTTAAGATGCGTGCAGAATCTGTATTCTGCGCGCAGTGAACTTCGTGGCCAATTTCTAGGTGTGATATGGCCAGATTTGGGCTTTCGGCTAAACACGAAAGTTGAAGCCCTTGAAAATACCTTTCCAACGAATGGTTGCACGACTTCAGGCGAAGTCTGTAGCCACAGGAAAGCCTGGACGAAAATGACATACGATAAATCCTGCATGCAGAGATTGTGTTCTGTGCGCAGAGAACTTTGAAGCCAAATTCAAATTGGAAACATTCAAATATGGGTTGTGGGCGGAATATGAAAGTTGTAACCCATGAAAAGACCTTTCCATCGAGGTGTTACACATCTTCACCGGATTCCTGTAGACTCAGGAATCTCCGGTTGAAGTTGCTGTCCAGATTCAATCTGCACTTAAAATTCTGGGTTTTTATACAATATGGATTTGGGTTCAGAGGAATCGATGTTGCAAAATAGCTTGAGGTTTTGATTAAATATTTCATATTAACCACCGTAATGCTATGAATGATGAATCTTGGTAACTAGGTTTCATATAACTAATTGTGAAACAAGCATCATTGAATGAATTGACTTGATAGAATTTGGTAGGTTGTTATAGATGCATATCTTGTTATATCATGTTGGAAGCAGATTTCTTACAATTGAATTGTGATGCAAGATTACTTGAATGGAATGACTTGATAGAAATTGGTAGACTATTATATGCGCATCATATATGTATTATGTTGTGATCATTTGGGATGTCATATGAGATGATAAATTCTGGTCAGGTGTATGTTCGATTGATGAATAAAATTTAGTAGTCCAATACATAGAGCGTCGGCTCCCTACGGGTAGTATTAGGAAGGGATGTAAGTGCGGTGTTAACCATCGCGAGCTTGGATAGCTTAAGATGAGACAAACAGACGGTTGGGCTTGGTCCTCATTGTTCACGTCCCGGGGCTCCTTCCGTGCCAGGTGGATGGTTGGGCTTGGTCCTCGTGCCCTTTTTCCCGAGGATCCTTCCATGCCACGATGATGTGGAATTTGCATGTGGTGTGAGTCGACACGCGGTGTCGTAATCCTGGGTTAAGGATAGTGTGGCAGGTCTACGGGCTCGCCAGTCTTCACACTGACGGGAGTCGACAGTTAGACTTTGGGCGGTTGGGCTTGGTCCTCGGTGTTCACGTCCCGGGGCTCCTTTCGTGCCAGGTGAACGGTTGGGCTTGGTCCTCGTGCTCACTTTGAGGCTCCTTCTGGGTCACACAAGGTCAGTTCGGGGCTTGGTCCTCGATGCACATCTACCCGAGGCTTCCGCTGGGCCATAGTACGCATGGGCTCTGCTGTTGTGTTCTTAGCGTTGAGGCGTACGGAGGCCTAGGAGAAGTAGTGTGGATACCCACCTAGTAGTAGAGACGCCCGTTCTACTGTCACCGTTTGGCCATGGAGGCTGATGCCTGAGAGGTTAGCTACCTGCTCGAAAAGAGGGAACTAATGGTCTATGTCGACATAGCGGTTGCATGGGTGTTCATGGGTGAGTCATTGCATATCATACATACCATTTTATATCATTGCACAACAAGATCCTCGTCGTATAAGTTTGTATGGGCACTCTTATACGATGTGTTACTTATGCAAATCGACCCTTAACTTATAAGCTTGTATGCGCATCCTTATAAGTTAAGTTACTTTCCTGTTGTAGTTTTCTTATACTTGATGTTATACTAGCTCTTGCAAAATTGTTAGTTTATACATTGATAGCTCTTGTAGAACTGCTAGTTTATACATTGATACTCATGTAACTTGCCACCTGCTTGTACCTTTTAAACTTACTATATATTGTACTCTTGTTCCTTTTCCCCGCCCAGTGTATAGGAGTCGTCGGGGGAGCGGATGTGAAACCACTTAGTCGTTTCTACTAACGGTTGCTACGTCTTCCTTTTTAGGAGGCCACCCCGTAGGTAGAGCAGCAGCAGGCGTTGCAGCAGGACAGCCAGGCCAGGACGACAGGGCCTGAGGGGAGGGTACCATCGCTATCGTCGGTTACTGATGTTAGTATTTTGATACTCTGATGTAGCCCATTTGGGCAATGTTTAGTTATACTCGGATATATTGTAGAAGCATGTTTTAGCTTCTCCTTTATTGATGTATTTGGACTATATGCTTAGTGTGGATTTGACTTCTCTTGCTTATATTTTGTTTGGGTTGACATGTTTTATTGATATTGCTGTAGCCGGCGGAATAGGCGACTTGTGGTACAGGTTAGCCCGTGCGCTAATGATACCCCAAGGCGGCTGTTCCGGGCATAAGACTCCCCCTTCGTGCCTCGTTTTGGGATCCGGGAGGGGTGGTCTTACAGTCTACGCGGCGACCTGCAGTTACTCCTTGCTGGTCCTAAGGAGCAGGGCTTCCTAGCCTTGGTCAATTCGGCCCGGTCATTGGAAAAGGTAGTGAAGAAATTGCAAGAGAAGAAGGACCCGGGGGAAAAGAAAGCAGAGTTCAAGGTGCCAAATGCAAAGTCAAGATTCCCCAGATGGAACAAGAAGCAGAGGACTTCGAACTCAGCCCCTTCATCTGGTGTGTCGGGGGCAACCACAAGTTGAGTTCCAGGAGCTTGCCACAACTGTGGGAAGATAGAACACTTTGCTTGTGAGTGTTAGAGCGGATGTGCAAAGTCCGAGAGGAAGCCTGGAGTGACCTATGAAGAGAAAGGGAAGGCGGTGGAGTCAACCACGTCCCATCATGCTCCAGCCCAGCCTATAGTTTATAATCTTGGTCTGCAAGAGGCCATAAAGCAAGCTGACGTGGTGACAGGTATGAGTTAAATTTTAGCAGTTTAACTTTATATAGTTGTTACCTCTTTTTATATGTTAGCTTATTATTTTTGGTGTTAGGCTTCGTGTTGATTTTCGATTATCCGGCGAGAGCCCTGTTTGATAGGGGGCTTCACATTTCTTCTTGTCCGAAAGATTCGTGTCGCGCATCGGGGTCCCTTTCTCGATGGGAAAAGACAAGTTAGATGTGTTGTTGCCCAATGGGTGCTCAATGCATGCGGATAAGATCTGTGTGGTAAAGATACGGATTGGGGACCAGGAGTTTGATTTGCGAGCATTGGTACCACCGTTAGTGGAGTTCGACGTAATCTTTGGTATGGACTGGCTCTCGGAGTAGCAAGCTTACATCGATTGCAACCCAAATAAGGTTAAACTGGGACTGCATACTGAATGAGAGACTACGTTTGCGGGCATGAAGGGGTCGGGTAAAGTTTTGATGTCGGCCCTTCAAGTGATTAAGGCAGTTCGGTCTGGTGCAGAGCAGTTTGTCACCTTAGTGCAGGCTTCAACGCCTAGGCCAAGTCTGGACAGTATCCCAGTTGTGTCCGAGTATCCTGATGTGTTCCCAGATGATCTCCCAGGAGCCCCTACTCAGCGGGAGATTGATTTTACTATTGAGCTGGTACCGGGTGCCAAACCGGTGTCACGCTCTCCATATCGGATAGCGCCGCGAGAGATGGCAGAGTTGAAGGTGCAAGTTCAGGAGTTGTTGGAGCAAGGGTATGTGCGTCCAAGTTCGTCATCTTGGAGTGCACCGGTTCTTTTCGTTAGGAAGAAGGATGGGAGCTTGCGATTCTGTATTGACTATCGAGAGTTGAACAAGCTTACGAAGAAGAATAAGTATCTGATCCCCAAGATTGATAATCTATTTGATCAGTTGGTTGGGTCAATAGTATATTCGAAGTTAGATCTGAAGTTTTGCTACTTCCAATTGAGGATAAGGGAAAGCTATATCCCAAAGACTGCGTTCAGCACCCGGTTTGGGCATTACGAGTTCACGGTCATGCCGTTTGGGCTGACCAATGCGCCATCCGTGTTAATGGATATGATGAACATGGCGTTCAGAGAATACCTGGATCGTTTCGTGATAGTATTTATCGATGATATCTTGGTATACTCGCAGTGTGAGGAGGACCATTACAAGCATCTACACATGATGTTGGAGACATTGAGGAGGAATCAGTTGTATGTTAAGTTCTTGAAGTGTGAGTTCTGGTTATCCTCAGTAACGTTCCTTGTTCATGTTGTTAGTGGAGAAGGGATAGCGGTGGATCCAGTAAAGATTGTGGCGATACGGGAGTGGCATATTTTGACTACAATGACGGAAGTCCGGAGCTTTCTGGGGCTTGCCGGCTACTACAAGCGCTTCGTAGAGAACTTCTCGCGGATAGCGTTACCACTCACGACGTTGACAAGGAAAGATCAAAAGTTTGTGTGGTTGCTGGAGTGTGAGCAGGCTTTTGAAGAGTTGAAGAGGCGGTTAACTACGACGCCTATCTTATGTTCGTCGAGTGGAACAGAAGGATTTGAAATTTATAGTGATGCTTCGTGTAGTGGTTTGGGCCATGTTCTGATACAGCATGGGAGCGTGATAGCCTATGGTTCACGACAATTGAAGGTTCATGAGAGGAATTATCTGGTTCACGACTTAGAGTTAATGGTCGTGATAATCGCTCTGAAGCTATGGAGGCACTACCTCTACGATGTGAAATTTGATATCTATACCGATCATAAGAGCCTGAAGTACTTGTTAGATCAGAAGGATCTGAACATGAGGCAGTGGAGGTGGATGGAGTTTTTGGAGGACTATACCTTCGAGATACATTATGTACCTGGGAAAGGAAATGCGGTGGTGGATGCGTTGAGGCGCAGGGCTCCTGCGCAAGCCAATTGGTTGTTGGTATATGATGAGAGCTTGGTCCATGATTTGAAGGCATTAGAGATCTCCTGCGTTGATAAATGGTCTAGTGCCGAGGCGATATTGTGTTGGACAGAGGTGCAGTATGATCGGGCTAATAGAGTTCGACAGACTTTGGTTCAAGATAGCAACATGAAGCGGATCTTAGATGAATCTTTGGATGGGTCAAATTCCTAGTTTGCGGTTGAGCATGGACTGCTAAGGAAGGACGGTCGTCTATGCATCCATAGTGCGGATAATCTTCGGGAGGAGTTGATGTACGAGGCTCATCATACCAAGTATTCAATCCACCCGGGAAGCACGAAGATGTATAGAGACATTAAAGAATTGTAAATATACCTATATTTTTGTAAAATAAAAAAGTTGTTTTAGTTTATTTTTGTTTAATTTTCTTTAATAAATTGCTTATTTTTTTGTAAATATTATTCTAACATAAGTTATTTTTGTTTCCTGAATTTTTCAGGAATAATTGCAAAAAAGTCAATTACACGCCCGTGTACTGTTGGTCACGCCCATGACCATGACATGACAGTTCAAATCCCATGAAATTAGCATTTTTTGATGAAAAAAGCTTAACACGCCCGACCACACACTCGTGTCCCGTGACACGTCCCGTGACCAACGCCCGTGTCACTCCCGCTCGACGTTTTCCGCTTGACATTTTCTGCTCGACGTTTTCCGCTCAATGATCTTCGACCAACCCGACACGCCCAGCGTCACGCCCATGACCATTGCCCGTGTCACACAAGCTCGACGTTTTGCACTCGACATTCGTCGACTCAACCTGACACGCCCGTGTCAAGATGCGACACGGGCGTGTACTCCTCCACCTGGCCGACAAGACCCGGGCGGCGACTTTTGACATGACCCGCGCCTAGATCAACCTCCCCGACATGCCCACCGTCATGCCCGTGACTTGGGGCGTGACCGCCATGCGACCGACACGTGTCCTGCACAAATTCAACCAAGTCGTCACCTCGCCGGATCGAATCTTCAATAGTGTTGACACGCCCCCTGACACGGCCGTGTCAGAGGGCGTGTTCTTCAATTTTTTTGCCTATAAATTGACAGCTACTTTAAGAGTTCATGTTCCACTTTTTGGGCCATTTTGCTTAGGAGTTATGCTGCCTAGATGGATTCCAAGTTTATGTTAGGGATATTTTCTCCCCCTCTCCTTAGCTTTTATTTTCGTGTCTTTGTAACTCGTCCTTTTATTTAATAAAACGTGTTTTTCATCTCTTATTATGGCTTTGGAATGGATCTACGCAACTCCACTCTTATGTAATCTTATCTTTATTTCTTTGTTTTAACTTAGTTTTTTTTCATCTTTTAAAATGCGTGTGTGAGTGTATGAGTATAGTTTTTTACTTTGATGTTTTCATTATATGTTCACTTAACTATGTTAGACTTAGGATTTTTATAGCCTTTTATGCATTCCTATAAATCTGTAAAAGCGTTTTCAAAGTGATTTTCATTTTTCAGTAACTTAGTTTTTCCTTTTTATGTCGCAAAACTTTTCATTCTTTTTAGTTTATTTTCACTTTTTACGCACTTTTACGAAGTTATAGGAATGATAATATAGTCGTTTTAATTTTCCGTGCACTTTGACTTTTGTTTTAAACTTTTGCCTGTTTAATTTTTTTGTCCTCTTTTTATTCATTTCTACCGCATTCTAGCGGTAGAAATGTATTCGTTTTAATTTTTCGAGCATTTTCATTTTGCATTTATTTGCAAATCTTTTTGCTCGTTTAAATTTTATTTCAGCTTTTTATGCATTTCTAACGCATTCTAGAGGTAGAAATGCAGTTCTAATTTTTCATTAACTTAGTTTTATTCATTTTTGTACGTGTGCGCATTTAATTTCGCCTACTCGTTAAGAGTTAAATGGCGCATTGTTTTTATTTCATTCAGTAGAGTGTGTGAGTTTTTATATTCTATCGTGTGTGTGTTTTACTTTCTGTCGAGAGTGTGTGTGCACGAGTTTTACTTTCTGTCGAGTGTGTGCATGCGTTGCATTTATTTACTCCTACTCATTTGAATAAGACTCGCTTTCATTTCTCCCGCCCACGCATTTGCGCCGGGTCTCGCAATTTACTGCTTTCATTTCAGTACTACTCGTTTGAGTAGGACTTGCAATTTACTGCTTTATTTACTGTTTTCCTTTACTGCTTTCTTCTCTTGCTTTCATTTACTGCTTTCTTTATTGCTTTTCCCGCCTGCCGTTCCCATTCTGATGAGTGGCTAACCGTTATTATCCCTCAGTATCGAAGAGCATTGGGACAGAAAAAATAGCTTTAAATAATTAAAGGTCCTTATTTTCTAATTAATTAAAGTACTTAAGGTTTGTCTAGGGTTTATGACGCGTAGGACCACATATCGATGTGTGTGCCCTATTTCCGTAGTCCATACACTAGATAGCCGAGAGGACGTGCGTATGAACCGATCGCCCCTTAGTAAAGAGAATTCTGCACTAACCCTTGAGAGAGGAGGCGCGCAAACTCTACCGGATTGGGTTCCCCAACAAATAGCGGGGTTCTTAGCTTAATGCGGGCGTTAAGAGGAATCCTTCGTCGGACGAGAGCCCGGTCGAATAGTCTTAGCGTTCAGGTGAGCGATATCTCTATAGCTAGGTGAGCTCATTTTAGTGGAACCTCCACGTCCAAGTCTCCGTCTTAATTAATTTGAAACATAGGATCTCTTTTTATTAAAAGTTTATTTTAGTTCTAATTTAATTCGATGCTGTCGCGCTAAGCTTTTCATTGGCTCCACCTTTTATGCTTTCATTGTCTTTCTTTTTTGCCTTTTTATTATATATATAAAAAATTATCCGACAAGTAAATATTGGTAAAATAATAGTCCCCTCCAGGGAAGAGTAGAAATAATCAACACGACTGCGAGAACAATACGACCTCGATATTCCACACCAGAATATCATGTACTACACGCGATAGGTGCACTTGCCTCCTTTCGTTAAAACTCGATCACATCTTTTTATATCTAAAATAATAAATACGCGCGCCCCGTTTTCTAAATAAAACCACAACCGCCTTTTCTAAATAAAACCGCCCGGGGCGCCGCGAGCTCATAATAATTTTGGAGTTTTAACCGCATCAAGTTTTTGGACCCGATGCAAAAAAATCAATCAAATTTTTGGCGCCGTTGCCGAGGACTTTTCGAGTCATTATTTTGAACGCTGGAGATCTATTAATTTTACCTATATTTATATATATAACAAAAATTAAAAATGACCAACAAAAAAATACTAATAATAATAATAATAAAACCACTTAAAAAAAACACAAACAAAAAACTTTAAAAATTTTAATATACTTATCTATAAATTTTATTTTTTTGAAATGACATCGTTTCCAACTAAAAAAACTAACAAAAAATAAAAAAAACTCTAAAAAACTAAAAAAAAATCTAAAACAAAAACTAAAATCCCAAAAACTAAAAAAAAACTATAAAACTCAAAACTCTAAAAATCTAAAAAATCTAAAAAACTAAACATCTAAAAAACTAAAAAAAACCACAAAACAATCAAAAAAACCACAAAACCTACCTAAAAATCAATTAAAAAAATAAAAAAAACCTACTTAAAACACACAACAAAATAATATAATAATTTGTTATTAAAATATATATTTTGTTTAACTTAATTTATTTTGACTTCTTTTATTTTAATTTATTTTGTTTCGCTTCGATGCACTTCACTCTTGTGTGTGTTTGGGGTCCGCATTTCTGTACGTACTCTTTTAGCTCAGACGTTAGCTACTCTGAGTCACCCCCCCCCCCACTTGCCACCCCCTACCACCCGCAACCTTTTGGTCGAATTTTCTTTTTTGTTTTTTCTGTTATATTTTTTTCTCTAAATAATGCAGGATATCAACCCGGGCCTCCCTGTACTCGTTTTCAGGGAAGCTTCTAGCCTCACTTTTTCTTTTTTGTGTGTATATTTTATTTTGTATATTATCGTTCCGCATACTTAGATTGCAACATTGAGGACAATGTTGGGTTTAAGTATGAGGGTGTTTTCCTATTCTGCACTTTTTATATTTTGTACTTAGCAAAAAATACAAAAAATGCAAAAAAATTAAAATCTCAAAAAAAAAGTTCATTATTTTTTTTATAATAATCAAAAACTTCAAAAAATTTCATAAAACCACAAAATTCAAAAAATTATAAAACAAAAACTTCAAAAAAAATCATAAAATAAAAATTCAAAAAAAATTCTTTTACTTTGTAAATACTTTTTGTAAAAAAAATAATCTTTCTCTTCCCCCCCATCTTCTTTTTTGTAAAATCTCGCTTTTTAGCAAGCCCGCGGCGTTCAACTCATCGAACCAACCACTGAAATAAGAGTCTGTTCGTGGGCCATCGAGTTTTTACTTTGTACATATTTGTAAAATTCTCTCCCCCCCCCTCTTCTTATTTGTAGAAAACATTCTCTCTCTTTCCCCACTATCTTGTTTTTACCCACTAAAAAAAACTCAAAACAAATTAGAAAAACCAAAAAAACCAAAAAAAGAGCATAACTATAAAAAACCAAAAAAAGAAGATAAAAATAAAAAAGATACAAAAAAATGATGAAAACCCTAAAATCAAAAATATATATATTTTGTTAATTTTGTAACAAATAAAATCGAATACACCATATCTTAACCGTTTTTGCTTTCAAAAATCTAGTTTCGAGTTAATTTATATGTGAATGTTTACTTATTCTTTATTTACTATTCGTTTATTAATTAAAGTTTGATAGATTTAAGTGTCTGGGGTAAAGTTTTAAATTTTTTTTATTTCTTTTCCTTATAATAGAGAATTTATTTTTCACCACCACTTCTAATTTTTATAAATAGAAACTCGTCTTTTATGTTAGAAAATAACAAACATGGATTTACATTATTTCTACTTCATGCTTTTAGAAACATATGAACGTTCATTTTAAAAAGGTTGCTTTCAAAACTTTTTTATTAAAATCTAGTTTTCTTTTTGAAAAAATAAACCCACCTCCATTTTTTTCATGTCTCACTTGACATGCTTACTCATATTTTATCCCTTAAAAAGATCTTATGTCAATGGAAATAAGATTTCATTCCATAAACATAGACACCCAATATTTTAAAAAGATTATATGTTATGGATTAAGAGAATAAAATTCATTACTCCTACATATATACATTGGGTTAATTTTATTACTATAAGTTGAAAAAGAGAAAAAATCATATTAGGAAAATAAGATTTCATTTTCCTAATACTCCAAAAAGAAAAAAAATTAGAGGTTCGAGAAAAACTTACCTCACCTCAAATCCAAGCCCTCTTCATAAACCACCAAACCACTTATCCTATTTCAATGATTCTAGAATTAATTTAAAATTTTTGAGAGCATAATTTTTAAATTGCATTATTTCTTTTAACTTCTTTAGGCTAAAGTTTTTTATATAATTTCAATCCATCTTTATTAAACTAACAAAAATAAATTTTTGCTTTCTATTTGTTTTATCTAGAAGTCTTTTTGAAACTCTTCCTCTATTTATAACATTTTCATAAATTAGGATTTAACTCTAGCACCCCGGATGTTTATTGTGATCTTACTTTTAATTAATTCAAGCAGTAGTTAAACTTAGGATTTCTTTAATTCCTTATAATTAAGTTCATCTCCAACTTTTGCTCTGCAATAACAAAAACTTAAGTATGAGGGTATTTGACAAATTGTAAATATACATATATTTATGTACAATAAATAAGTTGTAGTTTATTTTTGTTATTTTTGTTTATTTTTCTTTAATAAATTGCTTCTTTTTTGTAAATATTATTCTAACATAAGTTATTTTTGTTTCCTGAATTTTTCAAAAAAATTGCAAAAAAAAGTCAAGTACACGGCCGTGTACTATTGGTCACGCCCGTGACCAGGGCGTGATAGTTCAAATCCCGTGAAATCAGCAATTTTTGATGAAAAAAGCTTGACACGCCCGGCCAAACAACCATGTCCCGTGACACGCCTCGTGACCATTGCCCATGTCACTCCCGCTCGACGTTTTCCGCTCGATTTTTCCGCTCGACGATCGTCGACCAACCCGACACGCCCAGCATCACGCCCGTGACCATAGCCCGTGTCAAGCAAGCTCGATGTTTTGCACTTGACATTCGTCGACTCAACCCGACATGCCCGTGTCAAGATTCGACACGGTGGTGTACTCCTCCACCTTTCCGACAAGACCTGCGTGACAACGTTCGACGCGACCCGCGCCCAGATCAACCTCCCCGACATGCCCACCGTCATGCCCGTGACTTGGGGCGTGACCGCCCCGTGACCGACATGTGTCCTGCCCGAAGTCAACCAAGCCGTCACCTCGCCGGATCGAATCTTCAATAGTGTCGACACGCCCCCTGACACGCCCGTGTCAGCGGGCGTGTTGTTCAATTTTTTTGCATATAAATTGGCAGCTACTGTAAGAGTTCATGTTCCACTTTTTGGGTCATTTTGCTTAGGAGTTATGCTGCCTAGATGGATTCCAAGTTTATGTAAGGGATATTTTCTCCCCCTCTCCTTAGCTTTTATTTTTGTGTCTTTGTAACTCGTCCTTTTATTTAATAAAATGTGTTTTTCATCTCTTATTATGTCTTTGGAATGGTTCTACGCAACTCCACTCTTATGCACTCTTATCTTTATTTCTTTGTTTTAACTTAGTTTTTTTTCCATCTTTTAAAATGCGTGTTTGAGCGTATAAGTATAGTTTTTTACATTGATGTTTTCATTATATGTTCGCTTAACTATGTTAGACTTAGGATTTTTATAGCCTTTTATGCATTCCTATAAATCTGTAAAAGCATTTTAAAAGTGATTTTCATTTTTCAGTAACTTAGTTTTTCCTTTTTATGTCGTAAAACTTTTTGTTCTTTTTAATTTATTTTCACTTTTTACGCACTTTTACGAAGTTATAGGAATGATAATATAGTCGTTTTAATTTTCCGTACACTTTGACTTTTGTTTTAAACTTTTGTCCGTTTAATTTTTCTGTCCTCTTTTTATTCATTTCTACCGCAATCTAGCGATAAAAATGTATTCGTTTTAATTTTTCGAGCATTTTCATTTTGCATTTATTTGCAAACCTTTTTGCTCGTTTAAATTTTATTTCAGCTTTTTATGCATTTCTACCACATTCTAGCGGTAGAAATGCCATTGTTCTAATTTTTCATTAACTTAGTTTTTATTCATTTCTGTACTTGTGCGCATTTATTTTCGCCTACTCGTTAAGAGTTAAATGACGCATTGTTTTTATTTCATTCAGTAGAGTGTGTGAGTTTTTACATTCTATCGTGTGCGTGTGTTTTACTTTCTGTCGAGAGTGTGTGCGCGTGAGTTTTACTTTCTATCGAGTGTGTGCGTGCGTTGCATTTATTTACTCCTACTCATTTGAGAAGGACTCGCTTTCATTTCTCCCACCCATGTATTTGCGCCGGGACTCGCACTTTACTGCTTTCATTTTAGTCCTACTCGTTTGAGTAGGACTTGCAATTTACTGCTTTATTTACTGCTTTCCTTTACTACTTTCATTTACTGCTTTCTTTATTGCTTTTCTCGCCTGCCATCCCCATTCCGATGAGTGGCTAACCATTCTTACCCTTCAGTATCGAAGAGCATTGGGACAGAAAAATAGCTTTAAATAATTAAAGGTCCTTATTTTCTAATTAATTAAAGTACTTAAGGTTTGCCTAGGGTTTGTGACGCGTAGGACCACATATCGATGTGTGGGCCCTATTTCTGTAGTCCATACGCTAGCTAGCTGAGAGGTCGTGCGTATGGACCGATCGCCCCTTGGTAAAGAGAGTTCCACACTAACCCTCGAGAGAGGAGGGGGCGCAAACTCTACCGGATTGGGTTCCCCACCCAATAGCGGGGTTCTTAGCGTAATGTGGCCGTTAAGAGGAATCCTTCGTCGGATGAGAGCCCGGTCGAATAGTCTTAGCGTTCAGGTGAGCGATATCCCTATAGCTAGGTGAGCTCATTTTAGTGGAACCACCACGACCAAGTCTCCGCCTTAATTAATTTGAAACTTAGGATCTCTTTTTATTAAAAGTTTATTTTAGTTCTAATTTAATTCGATGCTGTCACGTTAAGCTTTTCATCGGCTCCACCTTTTATGCTTTCATTTTCTTTCTTTTTGCCTTTTTATTATATATATAAAAAATTACCCGACAAGTAAATATCGGTAAAATAATAGTCCCCTCCAGGGAAGAGTAGAAATAATCAACCCGACCCCGAGAACAATATGACCTCGATATTCCACACCAGAATATCCTATACTACACGCAATAGGTGCACTTGCCTCCTTTCATTAACACTCGATCTCATATTTTTATATCCAAAATAATAAATCCGCGCGCCCCGTTTTCTAAATAAAAACCACATCCCCCTTTTCTAAATAAAACAGCCTGGGGCGCCGCGAGCTCGTAATAATTTTGGAGTTTTAACCGCATTAAGTTTTTGGACCTGATGCAAAAATATCAATCAGAAATGAAGAAGTTATTCTGGTGGCCAGGATTAAAGAAGGATGTAGCACTTTTTGTAGCCAAGTGCCAAACTTTTGCCTTGGTGAAGGCGGAGTGCCAGAAGCCCAGAGGTCTCCTAAAGTCCTTGCCTATCCCGGAGTGGAAATTCGACGACATTTCTATGGACTTTGTGCATGGCTTGCCAAAGTCACAGAGGGGAAACAATGCCATCTGGGTGGTCGTAGATTGGTTGACACAAGTGTCGCATTTCATCCCGAATAGGAAGGAAGATCCGGTGGAAAAGTTAGCCAAACTCTATGTGGATAATATCATATGGTTGCATGGTGTGCCCCGCAGTATTGTTAGTGACCGAGATGGACGCTTCACGTCGATGGACTGGAGGCTGGTGCATAGTTTGTTGGGAATTATGCTGAGTTTCAGCACAGCCTTCCATCCACAGATGGATGGATAGACCGAGAGGTTCAACAGGATGATGGAGGACATGCTTCGCATGTGCGTCCTGGATTTCAGAAAGTATTGGGAAGATCACCTGTACATGGTGGAGTTTGCATATAACAACAGTTTTCAAGCGAGTATTGGAATGGTACCTTTCGAGGCCTTGTATGGGAGGGAGTGTCGTACGTCATTGTCTTGGTTGGAGACAGGTGAGTCGAAGTTATATAAACGTCAAGAGGTGGAAGATGCCACTTCAATGGTACGTATAATTCAGGAAAGGTTCAAGATCGCTCAGGACAGGTAAGCAAAGTACTATAATGTCAAGCATAGGAACGTGGAGTTCGGTGTTGGAGACTGGGTGTATTTAAAAATCAAGCCATTTAAGGATGTTTCGCGGGTTCGACGCTTGAAGAAGCTGAGTCCGAGATACCTTGGACCATTTGAAATCCTGGAGCGTGCTGGCGAAGCAGCGTATAGATTGAAGTTGTCGGTGGAGTTGAGTGGGCTAAATGATGCGTTCGACATATCGGTGTTGCGTAAGGCAGTGCAAGAGCCTTCGCAGATAGTTGTTGTCGATCAAGTGCCAGTTGATTATGAGTTAACGACAAAGGACAAGCCTATATGTATAGAAGATATTGAAGTCAAACGACTCCGCAACAAGGAAATCTGAATGGTTAAGGTCCGTTGGGATAACTGCGGACATGAGGAGCTTTCATGGGAGCGAGAGCAAACTTTGTTGGAGGAATAACCCGAGTTATTCCACTCAGGTAACATTTAATTTTGTGTACCTTTACTTAATTTCAGTATGATATTCCTTAAGGGGTGGAGATTTGTAACGCCCCGAAAATCATATTTGAGCTAATCGCGTCCAAAAGAAATTTTGGTGCCTGTATAGGGGTACACGGCCTAGGATACGGGCGTGTCCAAGGCAGTGTCTTTCTTTGTGTGTTGGCCGGCTGTGTCTAGAAAAGGACATGGTAGGAAACACGAGTTGTGCATAGTTTTGACACGGGCATGTCAGGGGTGACACAGGCATGTTCATACCCGTGTCCCCACCCGTGTTCAGCAGGGACGTGACGGTTAGCGTGACGGTTATATGTGACACGCCCCCGGTCACGGGCGTGTCGAGGACCTGACACGGGCGTGTCAGGTTGAGACACGAGCGTGTCTTAGCCCGTGTGGTTTTCGCTGTTCGACGATCGTGCCTGGATCGAGGTACACGGCCTGGGACACAGCCATGTGCAACGCCGTGTTCGGCCCAGGTTTGAGGATTTTTGTACAGATCTGAGCCGTTCGTTTTCTTTAAGTAAGATCTGACGACCCAGATGTGTTCCTGCACTGTTAAGGCTGAGAATGGTGGTTTAAATCCTCATTTCTCCCTTAAGATTTCTCTTTCCAAGGAGTTAGAGCAAGGAGGAAGAAGGAGGAGGATTTCGGCCGCCGGTGGAGCTTCGGAGCACCGTTGAAACAACCGAGAGCGGATCTGTGGAGGAAATTCCGTTGCAAATACTTCTATCTGGATAGTTTTCCATGGCGCAAAAGCGAACTATAAGGATAACGATTCTCTACTTGAGCATGTGAAGCTTTATTCCTTTATGCGTAGGGAAACCCGCTCCCACGAGTGTGCAGCGAGTGTGCGGTATTCTTTGGGGTTGACGTGAATAGTCCCCCCGTGTGTTGCATATAGAGTTCGGAATCGAAGTACGGACATAGACATTGTGTGTGAAGCCTACCCGGACATGTTGGTCGAGATCGGTGATGTTGCATTTATTATGGTTTGCCGGAGAAGACTCCGTGTTTTGGGTTTTCAGGTTTCTACACGGTAGTTTACAGCAGGGATCCTTGGGGATTAACTCCAAAGCGCACCTGGAAAACTAAGCGGAATCGTTATTCGGCTAACTTGGCGGTCAGGGAATCGGCCTTGAACATAACTAGGTTATGTGATTGTTTGGAATATTTGGATCCGAGAGAAGCTTGGCTCGCGCATAGATCTTAAATTGACTAGGCGGTGTGAGCAACGGGCAAGTGGAATCGGACTTGGGCTATGTGGTTCGGTGAGAGAGACCCATTGATGGGGACTGGCCGTTGGCATAGTCAGAGGCCTTAGACAGTGGTCAGAATGGCTAAAATGCTCATGTTGTTGCCATCCCGGGGGTGGTGGTGAAGCTATGGAATTGACCGGATTTACCTTTAATATGCCCTGAGTGCACGGGGTGTTTGGCCGTGCGAGCCTACACCTGTGGTGAAATATAATTATACTTAATTGTTTAGCTGGGCTAATGAAATGCAGGGAAGGAGCACCGCCATCCCAAGTAAGGGGCGGGGTCGTTATAATTTGTTTAGCTTTGGCTGACCATTGCTTTTTTGCCAATGTGCGATGAAATATTGCTTGCAGGTGCTACGGAGCCAAGTACCAAATAGCGGGCTGGAGCCATATTGCTGAGCTGGCCCTCGAAGGCCCAAGCGAATAGTTGTACTTGGTTTTGTCATGTGTGGCCGACCTACGAGCTGATGTATGGAAAATATTATATTTTTAAGTGAACTCTTGTGAGGCCATAAGGCCAAGTACCTTTCAGTGTATTTGGATTTCATTCCAGTTGTAGTGGTTGTGGACATTCATGATTATCGGATTACAGTTATGGGTTCTTTCAACTATTTAAAAGCTTCTGCTAGAATGCTCTGTGATAGGACGAGTAGTCTTAATTGGATAGTTTGTGAAAGAAATTGTACCTAATCACCTAGAGGGGGGGGGGGTGAATAGGTGAATTAATCTTTTTTAAACTTTTTAGGCAGAATTCAGATTATATCACAGAGTTATCACTAATTCTACACAGCAATCACAACAATCAATCAAGCACACAATGAACACATAGATTTATAGTGGTTCCCCAAGGTTTGGGTACATCCACTTTCCCCCTTCGCCTATCTAGTAGTGTACTAGATTCAGCCAAACTACTCCACTATCTCAGATCCTCAGATCTTACACTCAGAACCTCAACCAGGTTCCTACAGCTCAGGCCCAAGGCCCTACAACTCAGCTTCTTCACAAAGCCTACACTCAGCTTCTTCACAAAGCCTACACTCAGCCACAACAAGCCTACACTCAGCCACAACAGGCCTACACTCAGAGATATAGATCTCCTACACTCAGGCACACAGGCTCTACCACTCAGCCTTTATAATTACAGGCTTACAACTCAGATCCCTAAGGATCCTACAAGAAATTTAGATTACAAAGATTATACCTACAACTCAGAGAGAAGAGAGATGAGTTGATAGGTTCTTGATGAGTTCTTGGAAGAACTCTGCTGAGATCAACCTGACTTGGCTTTCTTCAAAGCTTCTTGAATGTAGAACATAATAGGGTTGATCTTCTCTGCAGCTGATCTTAGATCTCTGCAACTTAAGATTCAGAACAAGGTCTGAATCCTTCTTCACAGCCTGGTTCCAATGGCTGTCTTCTTGGATGGAGCTCTCTCTCTCTCCAACTACTTAGATCTTCACTTGATTCTTCAAGGAATAGCTAGATCTTCTTATGTGTTTCTCTTGTGAATGATCATCACTTTCTGTTGACAGTATAAGCCTATATATAGGCCTTCTTCATGGTAACCGGCTGGTCCGGTTCATAACTGATTTCTGACAACTCTGACAGGTGCAGCAGACCGGCTGGAATGGCAGCTGTCATGTCATCCAGTCAGTTCTTGAAATAACTGTAACTGTCTGAAAGTGTCGAGACAATCTGTCTTTAAGTGTCGACACTTATAAACCAAGTGTCGACACAAGTTGACTAAGTGTCGACACTAGCCTTCAAGGTGTCGACACAACTCCTTGTGTTGTAGAAATTACTTCTCGACACAGCTTCTTCATCATGGGTCGACACTGATAGTGTGTGTCGACACAACTCCTTGTTCTTCAGTACTTTGTTGATTTCTTATAAGTGTCGACACAACACCTTTGTGTCGACACATCTTCATGTGTTGAATTTGTTCAGTGTCGACACATCTTCTTGGTGTCAACACATGCCTTCTGTGTTGATACTTGCTGAGTGTCGACACAGCTCCTTGGGTCGACACATCTTCTAATGTTGAGACTTTTGCTGAGTGTCGACACATCTTCTTTGTGTCGACACTTGTACTTAGAATTTTGTTGAACTTTGCTGAGTGTCGACACAGCCTCCTAGTGTCGACACTTTCTTCATGTATCAAGTCTTTTACTGTGTGTCGACACATTCTTCATTGTTTCGACACTTTCTTCATGTGTTGAGTCTTCTGCTGAGTGTCGACACATTCTTTATTATGTCGACACTTATACTTAAACTCTGCTGTCTTTTGTTGAGTGTCGACACAGCCTCCAAGTGTCGACACTTTCTGATGTAGACACAGTTCCTCTGGGTGTCGACACAACTGCTAAGTGTCGACACTGCTTCACTGCACTTTTCTTCATTGAGTGTCGACACAGCTTCTTGTGTCGACACTTTCTATCTGGTGTCGACTCTGCATCACTGGTGTCGACACAAGTACTCCAAGTGTCGACACTTCTTGCCTGGGTGTCGACACAAGTCTTCTTAAGTGTCGACACTTTCCCTCTAGGTGTCGACACATAGACTTAGAAGCTTTTCATCTTTCCCTGCAAATACTTAACCTGCACAAGGCAACTCAAAATACATCAAATACATTTTGATGTATATCATTGAGTAGGGTGAGGCTTCTTCAAATCAGGTACATTTAAACCAATGTACCCAACAATCTCCCCCTATTTGGAGAAGTCATAACCCTTAGTCAATGATATACACCATATAGAATAAAATCATAGCATGATGTAAAGCAGGATTATATAACAGGGCAAACATAAACATGTATTAAACAAACATGTATACATAGATATCATCTCAGAATAATTATGAAATAGATTTATCACACAGCACATTGTTCTAACAGCTTTGTCATATTCATTTTTCAAAAGTTTACAAAGTGTTTTAATACAAGTGATTACATAGTAAACTTAAGATAATGCTATTCTATTTCTACTCAGCCTCCTTGATCACTATGCCCTTCCCAGACTTTATCTTGGCTTGTACAGGGGCTTCAGCATCTTCAGTATCAGCAGGCTTCTTCCCTTTTAGATCCTTCTTCTTTAGCTCTTCAGCTTTGATCTTTTGCCTCTCAAAGTAATGATAAGGCTTGTGAAAGTACTTGCTAGGCTCCTGGGCAGTAGGAGGTAGCTTTCCCATCTTTGCCTTTCTTCTATATTGCACTATGGCTTCTTGCCTTGTCTCATGCTTCCTCCATTCCAGTTCAGAAAACCATTTGTTTCTGTCTTGAATATTATCTTTGGCAGCCTTCCATGCAGTTAAGATAATGTTTCTTGAAGTGGGGCTCCACTGTTCAAAATCAGGCCTTTGTTCAGCTTGCTCTCTGAACCTCTTCTTAGATAGTTTGGCTTCTTGTTCTTTCAGCAAAGCTTCTTGCATAGCCTCAGATACTGGCTGAACCACTTTTTCTATAATGACATTTTCCTTTCCCTCAGGTGGGCTATACATGGACTGTATATCAGCATGTATCAAATCAAAATCTGGTGGAGGATAGATCACCTGAGCTACTTCAGCCTGCTCACCTCCAAGATAGGCAGGATTAATCCCAGATTCTGCTACATTATCATCATCACATAAAGGAGGATAACCAAGAGTTTCTCTAATAAAATTAGAAATCCACTTTGCATGATCAGAGCTGGCTCTTTGACTAACACCCTCTCCCCCTTTATGACTTCTCTTTCTATATGATCCTTTAGATCATCTTTCTGAAATCTGATTTGGTCATTGAGATAATTGACTCCATCCTTGTAGAAAGGTTTTAATCTTTGAAGTTTTTCAGTGATCAGCTTCTGAGAGTCTTGTATAGCAGTTGTAACAGCAGTTAAGCTCTCTTGCAAGTGCTTATCAAAAGTTTCTTTGGCTGTGGAACTTTCTGCTGACTGTGTAGTGGCTATATTCTTTATCTCAGTTACAATAGCATTGTGAGAAGTTGTCAAGTTATCATTCATTCTGATTTGATTTTCTAGAACATAGCCTTGCTTGACTTCAAGTTCATCCACTTGAGCTTTTATCTTCTCTTGATGTGTAGCCAAGTACACCACTGCATTCCCTCCCTTGTGGAAGCAGTCAGTCATCTCCTTCTTATTGAGATTCATTTCAAATCTTATAGACTTAATGTCTTGGGCCAGATCAAACTGTAAAGACTTATGCCCCTCATCCACATATGTTTCTATGGCTTTCCTGTGCTCATCAAGCTTAATTTGCATAGCAACCATCAGAGAACTGTAATCAATAGATGGTGTTGGCTGTGATATAGGCTGTGGTGCAATAGTTTGTAAAGCCTTCTTATAATTCTGACTCCTCCTCTTGAAGACTTGAAACTTCCTTTTCTTTGCTCTTGTAGCCTCCTCATCTTCAGATGCTGATGTGCTTGCTATTTCTACCCTCTCCTTAGGTAGCTCCTCAACTTCCTTTGGCTTCTCAGGCTCTTTCCTTGTAGTTTCTTCTAGAATTTCCACTTGCTCCCCCTCAACTTGAGCATTCTCCCCTTCAGCAGCAGCACTATCCTTCTCAAAGTCTGTTTGGTCCAGATTAAGGAAGAGATCTTCCATTGCAAACTCTTGTTGAGGTTGTGGTGGAGAAACTCTTGGCTCATCAACAAAATGATCAGATACTTCTTGAGCTGCAACAGATGTGTCATCCATGACAACATCTGGGGGTTGATTATCAATCTGAGGTTGCTGATGAACATTATTTAATGAATCAGACAAAACAGTATCCTCTATAGGGAAAACTAAGTTATTGATTTCAGTGAGTACCTCAAGAATGATTTGAGTGGCTTGTTCACTTTCTAGTGGAGTTGGCTCTTCCACTATTAGAGGCTCCCCCTGGATTGAATCCTGGTGTGTTGGGCTAGCTTGAGGTAGCTCCTGCTTCCTCTCTACAACTTCTTGTACAGCTGGAGACTTTTCAGCAATTCCATTGTCTTCTTCATCAGGAGTGAAGATAACTTGCTCTTCTGAACTGCTGGATGATTCTTGAGCCACTGGGGCTGTTTTTTGCTTCTTCTTCAGGGTGTTACTTTCTCAGGAGTAGGCATCTCCTTGGTCAAGACCCTATCCCATCTTGAGAATATTCTCATATCCATCTTCCTCAAATGGTTGATCTTAGTTCCAGCAGCTTGACTCATTACTTCTGGTATACTACCAGCCAAGTAAAGACTTAGAATTCTACCCAAATTAGGTTTCTTCAGACTCTCCTTAATCTTCTCAAATAATACTACAGACCAATCAGTAGTTAGTTGAAAGATAATCCTTGTCATGATGCTGAACATATAAGCTGAAATCCTGTCATGTCCTCCAGACTTGCACAGGATAACCTTCCCAACAATTTCAGATAGAAATTTCCCTTGGCTGTTCATTCCTTTCCTATTGAACACAGATCCAATTTTCATCTTGGAATCCAGTCCACACCATGTTAAAGCTTCTCTGGTTTTAGAAGCAGTAACTTCATCTTCTTTCTTTGTCCTTGGTAGGTCTAGAACCTTTCTCACACTCTTAGGTGATACCTTCACCTTTTCTCCATGAACCCTGGACTTTATCTTGAGTCCAGATTCGTCTAGGGTTGCGCCATTCAGAAATTCCAATACTTCTTTCTTCCAGATCTTAGTTGGCTCTGAAACAAGAAAATTTAACCCTGAGTTTGCAACTAGGGTTACTACATCCTTGATCTCCGATTCAGCGTCATCAAATGCCTGCCGCACCAGTTCATAGCCTTCATTTACGTTCTCCTCGAGCATGGGCGCCATAAGGGTTTGAAGAATTTGAATAGAGAGAAGAGAGGTGTCGACACACAAGTTTGGTCACGAAACTTTAGTGAGCGTGTCGACAGACAATGGCAAAATCCTATATATACCTTTCTATGATTGAAGATGAAAGGGCGCGCTAACAAACTCAAATTGTGTCGACACTGATGAAAAGTGTCGACACAGACTTATAATGTCTCGACACCTATGTGTCGACACAAGTATAGTCGACAGAATATATGTGTCGACACTTGTTTATGTGTCGACACCACTTAGCTCGACACTTAGTCGAGACTTTACTTCACTAATTCTGCATAAAGTCTAAGTGTCGACACCATCTTGGATGTGTCGACACCAATTTTCTGAAGTGTCGACACCAACTTCCTAGATGTGTCGACACCTTTTCTCTGAAGTGTCGACACCAATCCTCTGTCTCGACACAGACAACTCTGTGTGTCGACACTATTTTACTTAGCCATTTCTGTAAACTTATTCTAAGTTTATCATACTTAGTTCAATTTTAAACCTATTGAACTTTGTTTCTTCTAGGGGCTTAGTATACATGTCAGCTAGTTGATTATCTATATTTACATACTCTAGTGATATATCTTCTTTTTCTACATGTTCCCTTAGAAAATGATATTTTATTTCAATATGTTTAGTTCTACTATGGGAAACATGATTGTTTGTAATAGATATAGCACTAGTAGAATCACAAAACAGTGGTGTTCTACTTACTTGAATACCATAATCCTCAAGCTGATGTTGTATCCATAGAAGTTGAGCACAACAACTTCCTGCAGCAACATATTCTGATTCTGCTGTGGAGATAGCCACACTTGTTTGCTTTTTGCTACTCCATGAAATCAGTCTTCCACCTAGGAATTGACAGGTTCCAGTTGTACTTTTCCTATCTTCCTTGCAGCCTGCAAAATCTGCATCTGAATAACCTGTCAGTTCAAAGTCTCCATTCCTAGGGTACCAAAGGCCTAGATAAGGAGTGCCCTTAAGATATCTCAGTATTCTTTTGACTGCTGTCAAATGAGACTCTTTAGGGCATGCTTGGTACCTAGCACAGACACATGTAGCATACATGATATCTGGTCTACTTGCAGTCAAATATAAAAGGGAGCCAACTATCCCTCTATACAAAGTCTCATCTACAGGTTTCCCTGCATCATCTTTGCTAAGAGACATACTTGACCCCATAGGAGTCTTCATGGTACTAGAAGAATCCATACCATACTTCCTTATCAGTTCTAGGGTGAACTTAGACTGGCATATGGATAAACCATTCTCAGTCTGTCTAACTTGGAGACCCAAGAAGAACTTAAGTTCCCCCATACTGCTCAACTCAAATTGTCCTTGCATTAGTTTTGCAAACTTTTTGCAAAGACTACTTTCAGTAGACCCAAATATGATATCATCTACATATATTTGGACTAGTATTATCTTGCCTCTGGATTCTCTAAGGAATAGAGTCTTGTCTATTTTCCCCCTTGTGAATTTATTCTCAATGAGGAAACTAGACAGGGTTTCATATCAAGCCCTACGGGCTTGTTTTAACCCATACAAAGCTTTCCTAAGTCTATAAACATAATTAGGTTGAGTTGAATCAACAAAACTTGATGGCTGTTCCACATAAACCTCTTCCTTTAGATTACCATTAAGAAAGGCTAACTTAACATCCATTTGGTAGACTTTAAATCCTTGAAAGGTTGCATAGGCCAGGAACATCTTTATGGCTTCCAGTCTGGCTACTGGATCAAAGGTTTGATCAAAGTCAATACCTTCTTCCTGCCTATATCCTTTAGCAACCAATCTTGCTTTGTTCTTGACAATTACTCCATGTTCATCCATCTTGTTCCTAAAGATCCACTTGGTTCCAATTATATTGTGGTCTTTTGGTTTAGGAACAAGCTCCCAGACTTTACATCTCTTGAACTGATTCAGCTCTTCTTGCATTGCCTCAATCCAATGAGGGTCTAGGATGGCTTCTTCAAACTTCTTTGGCTCTACTTGGGATAGAAAACTGGAGTAGAGTGCTGCACTCAGATTTCTGCTCCTTGTTTGTACCCCTTGTCTTAGATCACCAATGATTTGCTCTGCTGGATGATCTCTTAGATGCCTGTTAGCTGGAGGTATCCTGGCTTCTGGTTGAACTTCTTCAGTTTCTTCAACTTGCTACACTCCTTGGACTTCTTCTTCATTAGGTACATGTAGTGCTCCCCCTAGACAACAGCCACTATCTTCTACTTGCTGTCTTGCAGTAGGTCCTTCTTCTATAGTGAGCTTGTCCATCTTCTTTGTCACACCTGTGGAGCTGCAAATACTACTAGACAACTCATGGTTAATAAGTCTAGCTTCATCAAATACTATATGTACTGACTCCTCTACAACTTGAGTAGACAAGTTGTAGACCCTATAAGCCTTACTATTGTTGTTGTACCCAACAAAGATCCCCTCTTGGGACTTGGCAGCAAACTTGGTCAAGTAATACTTTCCATTGTTAATTATAAAGCACTTACAACCAAAGATCCTGAAATAGGATAGGTTTGGTTTTCTGCCTTTCACAATCTCATAGGGGGTCTTATTGTGGCTTTTAGTAATGGTAGCCCTATTAATTACATGGCATGCAGTATTAACTGCCTCAGCCCAGAAATATTCTGGTAGAGATGTATCACTTAATAGGGTCCTACCAGCTTCAATCAAGGTTCTATTTTTCCTCTCAGCAATGTCATTTTGCTGAGGTGTTCTTGGTGAAGAAAACTCCTGAAATATCCCAAATTCTTCACATAGTTTTGTCATACTATCAGACTGGAATTCAGTACCATGGTCACTTCTTATTTTGACCACTGTACTGTCTAGTTCATTCTGAATTTGCTTGACAAAGCTATAGAAGATACTAGGTGTTTCAGATTTCTGTCTAAGGAAGAACACCCAGGAAAACCTTGAGTAGTCATCTACAACCACAAAGGTATAAACCTTCCTACCTAGGCTGTGAACTGGCATAGGACCAAAGAGATCCATATGCAAGAGGTATAAGCACCTCACAGCATCTTTGTTTTCAATGCTACTAAAGGTGGATCTAGTCTGCTTGCCCTTTTGACAAGCTGAGCATATTCCATCTTTAATACACTTAACTTGAGGACCATTCCTCACTAACTCTTTGCTATAGAGTTTGCCAATTATCTTGTAGTTGAGATGAGCTAGCCTCTTGTGCCATTTGACACAATGAGAGACTTTCTCATCAGCTACAAGACACACTGGAGAACCATTGGTCTCACACATAATGTCTAGGCAATAGACATTCCTCTTTCTATAAACTGTCAAAATGATCTCTTGATCAATTGACCTCCTGATATGACAACCATCTTTGACAAATGAGATGTCATATCCTACATCACTCAATTGACTTATACTAATAAGGTTATGTTTGAAACCTTTAACATAAGCCACTTGAGTAATAGTAAAATGGGTGCTAGAAATGTTACCAAAACCCTTGATGATTCCTTTTTCAGAACCACCAAAGGTGACTTTAGGACCATCTTTGATTGGTGTGAAGTCCTTTAGCAATCCCCTAGTTCCAGTCATATGTCTGGAGCAACCACTGTCCAAGTACCATATTGCGGCATGGCCACTTGGACTTACTTGCAAAACAGATTACTTGACCTTAGAACCCAAAGAATTCTTGGGTCCTTGGTACTGGTTAGTTTTCCTCCTAACAAAGCTACCTGCAGGTTTTCCAACAGGCAGTTTGCTACTCAACTTGGCACTAGAATTGTGCCAACAGTCTATGACATAGTGGCCTACCTTGCCACAACACCAGCACTCAAACCTATTGTACCTTTGCTTAGGTACATTCCTAGATGTTTTAACTACAGCTGGCTTGTTGAGAGCTGGGGCTTTGCCCTTAGACTTGGACTGAACAGTCCTAGCAGGTTTTGTGAAACCTAATCCAGTTTTACCCTTTTGATGAACAAATCCATCAATCAAAGGTAGAACAGACTTAGGTTTTGAAAACCTAGCAACAATGTCTCTCTCCTTCTGAAGATTAATCTCCAGCTTTCTGATTTGATCATTCTTAAAAGTTATAGTCCCCATCTGAATAACAGTTATGTTTTTCAGTCTGGCTATCTCATTAAGTTTTTGATCAAACAACTTCTCATAATCTGTTGCAGCCACTTTGAGACTTGCAATCTCCTTAGCCTGACTCTTGGCCAAGGATTTGCTTTTCTTAAATGCTTGCAACAGAACTCTATATTCATCAATCAATTGATGAATATCCTCTTCAGACTCAGATGCACTCTCATCACTTGATGATGATGAATCTGATTCTGAACTAGCACAAGAAATTGAACTAAAAGAATAATTTTGTACCTTACTAGGTCCTGGCTGCTCCAGGATTTTGTCACCTTCAGTTAAGGCCATCAGTCCTTTGCACTGGATGTCCTCTTGCTCATATATAGAATTCATGATCTGAATGAACTCTTCTTCCTCTTCCTCAGCAAACAGACCTATGTATGCTTCAGCTTCTGACTCAGTTTCTGAAAAAGATATGTCTGACAGGCTTTTATCTTTCTTGGCAACAAAAGACCTTTCCTTCTTTCCCTTGAATTGAGTCTTTTTCTTATCATTAGACTCTTTCCTTTTCTCAGGACAGTCAACAATAACATGTCCTTGTCTGTTACAGCAATAGCAAATAATTTTTGATAAAGTTGCTTTGCTTGACTTGGTCTTTTTCCTGTCTTTCTTTGATGACTTTTTGTTCTGATAATAGTCATCTTTACCCTGTGATGTGGATGGCTTTGACCTCCACTGTTTCTTCTTTAGAAACTTCTGAAAGTGTCTTGTGAATGCTGCAAAATCCTCATCACTTTCACTGCTTTCAGACTTTATGCTTTCTGAATCATCTGACTCAGTCTCTGCAATCTTTGGTGGTGGAGATGGAGACTTACTTCTGTATTTTCTGGTTGCTTCTGTCTTAAATGCCACTGTTCTTTCTTTATTCTCAATTCTGGTAGACTTCTCCTCTTCTTTCCTCACCATCAACTGCATCTCATAGGACAGCAGTTTTCCAAACAGTGTTGGTGGAGGGATATCTGCTAACTTTGCCATTTCCCTTATGGCACAGATCTTGGTGTCCCAATCCTTTGTTAGGGACCTCAAGAACTTATCATTTAACTCATAATTACTGAATTCTCTGGCATAGGACATTAGCTCATTGACAATCTTATAGAACTTCTTATAGCATTTTGTGATGCTATCAGACCTACCTTGCCTAAAACTTTCATATTCTTGGTTTAACAAAGATTTTCTATCCTGTCTCACTTCTTCTGAACCCTCCATGTACACTATAAGAGTATCCCACATCTCCTTAGATGTCTTATAGTGTATCAAATTTTGAAAGGTAGCATCATCTATGGCACTCACAATGATTTTCTGAGCTCTCTTGTCCATTGTGGCTAGAATTATAACATCTTTTGTCATTTCAGAGAAATCTTTAGGTGTTCTCTGATTTGCATCCATGACTGAAACCTTCATAGGCACATATGGCCCTTCTTTAACTGTGATATATATTCTAGGGTCTGAGGCTTCCATAAACAGTCTCACCCTTTCTTTTCAGATGCCAAAAATTTCTTTTCTGCAAATAGGCAACTTCATGGATCCAAGTTCCTTATGATTCTCAGTTGAACCCATGGTTCTTGATTTTCTTGATTTCACTTAATCTGCCAACAGGATCAACTCAGACAGTTAAGTCCTTTTTGAGTAACCTCCCTATGATACCACTTGAAAGAAATTGTACCTAATCGCCTAGAGGGGGGGGGGGGGGTAAATAGGTGACTTAATCTTTTTTAAACTTTTTAGGCAGAATTCAGATTATATCACAGAGTTATCACTAATTCTACACATTAATCACAACAATCAATCAAGCACACAGTGAACACACAGAGTTATAGTGGTTCCCCAAGGTTTGGGTACATCCACTTTTCCCCTTCGCCTATCTAGTAGTGTACTAGATTCAGCCAAACTCCTCCACTATCTCAGATCCTCAGATCTTACACTCAGAATCTCAACCAGGTTCCTACAGCTCAGGCCCAAGGCCCTACAACTCAGCTTCTTCACAAAGCCTACACTCAGCTTCTTTACAAATCCTACACTCAGCCACAACAGGCCTACACTCAGCCACAACAGGCCTACACTCAGAGATATAGATCTCCTACACTCAGGCACACAGGCCCTACCACTCAGCCTTTATAATTACAGGCTTACAACTCAGATCCCTAAGGATCCTACAAGAAATTTAGATTACAAAGATTATACCTACAACTAAGAGAGAAGAGAGATGAGTTGATAGGTTCTTGATGAGTTCTTGGAAGAACTCTGCTGAGATCAACCTGACTTGGCTTTCTTCAAAGCTTCTTGAATGTAGAACACAATAGGGTTGATCTTCTCTGCAGCTGATCTTAGATCTCTGCAACTTAATATTCAGAACAAGGTCTGAATCCTTCTTCACAGCCTGGTTCCAACGGCTGTCTTCTTGGATGGAGCTCTCTCTCTCCAACTACTTAGATCTTCACTTGATTCTTCAAGGAATAGCTAGATCTTCTTATGTGTTTCTCTTGTGAATGATCATCTCTTTCTGTTGACAGCATAAGCCTATATATAGGCCTTATTCATGGTAACCGGCTGGTCCGGTTCATAACTGATTTCTGACAACTCTGACAGGTGCAGCAGACCGGATGGAATGGCAGTTGTCATATCATCCAGTCAGTTCTTGAAATAACTGTAACTGTCTGAAAGTGTCGAGACAATCTGTCTTTAAGTGTCGACACCTATAGACCAAGTGTCGACACAAGTTGACTAAGTTTCGACACTAGCCTTCAAGGTGTCGACACAACTCCTTGTGTTGTAGAAATTACTTCTCGACACAGCTTCTTCATCATGTGTCGACACTGATAGTATGTGTCGACACAACTCCTTGTTCTTCAGTACTTTGTTGATTTCTTGTAACTGTCGACACAACACCTTTGTGTCGACACATCTTCATGTGTTGAATTTGTTCAGTGTCGACACATCTTCTTGGTGTCGACACATGCCTTCTGTGTTGATACTTGCTGAGTGTCGACACAGCTCCTTGTGTCGACACATCTTCTAATGTTGAGACTTTTGCTGAGTGTCGACACATCTCCTTTGTGTCGACACTTGTACTTAGAATTTTGTTGAACTTTGCTGAGTGTCGACACAGCCTCCTAGTGTCGACACTTTCTTCATGTATCAAGTCTTCTGCTGTGTGTCGACACATTCTTCATTGTGTCGACACTTTCTTCATGTGTTGAGTCTTCTGCTGAGTGTCGACACATTCTTTATTATGTCGACACTTATACTTAGACTCTGCTGTCTTTTGCTGAGTGACGACACAGCCTCCAAGTGTCGACACTTTCTGATATAGACACAGTTCCTCTGGGTGTCGACACAACTGCTAAGTGTCGACACTACTTCACTGCACTTTTCTTCATTGAGTGTCGACACAGCTCCTTGTGTCGACACTTTCTTTCTGGTGTCGACTCTGCATCACTGGTGTCGACACAAGTACTCCAAGTGTCGACACTGCTTGCCTGGGTGTCTACACAAGTCTTCTTAAGTGTCGACACTTTCCCTCTAGGTGTCGACACATGGACTTAGAAGCTTTTCATCTTTCCCTACAAATACTTAACCTGCACAAGGCAACTCAAAATACATCAAATACATTTTGATGTATATCATTGAGTAGGGTGAGGATTCTTCAAATCAGGTACATTTAAACCAATGTACCCAACAGTTTGGTTATTCATACGTAATCCTTCCGACTATCTGTGGTATATGTCATCGGGTTCCAGCTAGACCTTCTGTTATATGCCATACAACGGATGGGGGTGTTACACCATTGCTGACGATATTAAAACATCCATAAATACAATATTTATTAATAAGAATGTTGATTCCTTTGTTACCTCATCTTATAGTAAGAGCCCATAGAAAATTCTAAAAAATGCTTTATCTCCTTTTATTACTTGTGCCAAATATAATCATTTTGGTCATACCATAGACTCATGCAGGAAAAATGTTGTAACGCCCCCGGTTTTTTCTTTGTTTTGTTTGATCTTGGATTGGCGTTACGATGACGCATTTCTGACCTTTCGTTGTTGTAGAGCGTGGTCTTATCTCTTTAGGTTCCTTGTGTAGCCTGGTTGTAGCCTGTTAGCAAGATTCCCCAGCTAGCCGGAGTCTGTTTTGGTGACTCGGTTGGGCCTCTTAGGGAATGCTTGTGTTTTGGCTTCGGGAGGTGTTAGCCCGAGTGTGCGATCGTCGGATGTTGTTTTCGACCTCACCGTTGTTTTCGTAGTTTGGGTGTTTTGCTACGGTGCGAGTTTTGATCGAAGTCCGTGATCGTTTGCTTTCGCGTCGTTTCGACGTTTGTTTTTGTTAGCTGTAATGTTTGTTGTGCTGTGCACGGCCTGGTGTGGTCGAGCTTGTTAGGCTGGTGCCTGCTTTCCTTTTTTTAGCTTAGGAGTTAGCTGTTTTTGTGTATGTTTGGGTGTCACGGCCTAGGTCACGGGCGTGACCTAGGGCGTGTCGAGCTCGGGTAGAGCTCTCGGTTGGGTCGTCGATGAAATTCGGTCGACGGGTGTTTTTGGTAGGAATATGGCCTGTGACACGGGCATGTCCCCTTCGGTTCGTCGAGCTGCGCTCAACTATAGTTGAGCGGCATTCGGGTGATTTCATGCCCCCCTGACACGAGCTTGCCGAATCTGGCACGGGCGTGGCATTAGGCGTGACCCCAGTTCGGCGATCTGTGTTGGACGATTGTCGAGCGCTAGTTAGGTTGGTACACGGCCTGTGACACGGGCGTGTCACAGGGCGTGACCCCGATTTCATCGACCTGAGATCGATGATCGTTGAGCGGGTAGGTGAGTGAGTACACGCCCCGTGACACGGGCGTGTCGGACCATGTCACGGGCGTGTCTGGGGCGTGTTCCGTACTTTTTTCCTGAGTGCTTCTTTTTTTGCCGTGAACTATTTTTCCTTCTCATTTTTCCTCGTTCCCGAGCCTGAAGAGCTTCCAGCAGAAGGGTTTTGGGAGGAGGCGGTGGTTTCTGGCCGGTGTTTGCGGGAGGGAGCTCGTTTTTCTCGTGTGATAGCGGATTTGGCTTGCTCTCGTGTAGATCTTCCCTTCCATGTAAGTTTTTCTTGATTTAGGGTTGATTCAAGGAGTTAAACTTTCTTTGATTTCTTTTCCTCTTCTCTAAATCGTTGCTTTTGACCCGTAGGTGGCCGATCTTGCCGCCAAAGCCTGTTTCATGTTGCAATCGCTGCATCTTGGTCGTAAGGCAAGTGGCTCCTTGCCCTTGCCATGTTGACCTTTTTTTACCTTGTTACTTTGTTGTATATCGTTCTTAAATTTCAACCATGCTCAATTTAGATTGTTAAGGAATTTTGGCTAATCTTTTTACTCGCGGTTTGGCGTCCATTGGGTAGCTAGAGTTATGGTGTGGTTGCGTTTAGTTGTAGTTTAAGTATAGTTGTGGTAGCCCCGAGTAGATAGGATAGAAGGGAGAGTTAGAATTAAATTGCCAACTCTCCGTGTTCGCGCATTGAGAGAGTTTAGGCTGCGGTTTTAACTAAATTCACGCTACCCTAAGTAGAAAGCGTTGACAGCGTTGAGTGAGCCGAGTTCACTCAGCGTCGTCATCCAGCGTAGGCTTTGCGGCTAAGTATTTTTGGCGTCAAGTTAGTGGAGCTTACTCAACGCCGCATCAAGTGGGCTCGACGTTTCTGTCTTGGGTTCGTATGTTTCCTTAGGATTGTTAGTGTGACTTTTCCCTATTCCCTAGGGGGCGTTGGGTGTTCGGCTAGTTTTTGCATGCCGGCTCCTGGGTTGTGGCAGGTGGTGGAGTTTTAGTGGCCTCTAGAGGGGTGGTTTTATGTGGAGAGCTGTTGCCACCGCCTTTTGCCCCGGTTTGGGTTAGCGTGTGTGGGACCCTAAAGCTGCCACTGTTTGACCCCTTGGCCCTTTTTTGATCTGGTTTTGGTTATGTATTCAGATCCATGTTTTGACCACTGCCATTAACCCACGTGTTAGGACTGTTAGTTCCTTTCCTATTTTGTGGCTATTTCTTTTGGCATATATGTATATGTCTTGCTGCTATTGCAGGCTCTTTTGTAGGGCATATTGCTTCTATTGCTCGCACTTGGTATGCTTTGCTGTGCTTTAGACAGTGCTCTTTTCTTACTGTCATGCCCTTTCTTATGCTTATAACATTTTTTTGTTGTCAGGTTGGTAAGCCCTTCTTAATTGCTCATAAATCTAATGCTCTATTTACCTTTTTGATTATTTTCTTGCTGAGGTGTTCTTTTCTTGAATGCCTCAGGTCCAGGTTGTATCCAGTTCAGCGGCTAGTTCTTTTGGAGGGGCTTGCTTGTGGCCTCTTGGGTAGCTGAGATAGCTGATCCTCGATTTTGTGAGGTAGTTCTTTACCTTTCTGTATAGACATGCATACTCACCAGTGGGTTCGTGTCAGGTTGTTGACGCCCACTGGTGGCTTCTAGCGATGCTGGGTATGAACTTAAACTGTTATTTTTGCCTTTTATGGATGTTTACTTGTCTTCTGGGAAGGATTTATGCTAGGTTGCATGTTCGGTCTTTTAAACCCTAAAGCACTACTATATATATCTCATGCACGTCATATTTATAAAACTAAGACACTATTTTTCCTTTAGCGTAAAAGACTATCTTTCATATATACTATATTCACCTTAGAGTCGTACATACCAGGAGTCGTACCTCGGGGACACTTATACTCATTTAGGGCGTCAACTTAATTTAACCAAAGTACTTTCTACTGCGTATAAATATACTTTTAATTATGGACTAGCTGATCCACTGTGCCGAGGGATACGACCATTAAATATAACTGGTTTTTCTTTCATATTAATCTATAATTTTCCTTAAAAATCTAAGGTCTGGAGTTTTGCCTGAACTTGTGCAGTTATCCCCTGCACGACGTGGCATCACGACACATATTTTCTCTTGCTCTGATACGATTTAATTGTTGAGAAAATGCGGGTTGTGACAGTTGGTATCAGAGCCAGGTTGCTTGGCAAATGGTCAGGCAACCTTTCCCTTGTTTGTATTAGTAGTTACCGTCATACCATACACACACCGATATGTCATCCGCACGTCTTGGCTAAAGTACGAACACTACACTCATGAGCATAAAGAAGTATACGGGGCATATTATGTAGTATGGGATGCATAATATGTGTTTGTATATGGATCCATCATAGGAGGCAACATGTGAGGGTTATGTAGTATGGGATGCATAACCTCACCACAGGAATGCGGCTAGCACATTTTCTTTTTTCATTGCATGGGAATGTTATGTAGTATGGGATGCATAACATTTGCATGTGTACGCCGCCCATGACATGCATTAAGGCCTTTTTAGAATGCATAGCATATCATGCATAGCATAATATTTCATAAGCACAACGTGCCAAGCTAAAGATTTGCATGATGACATATGTACACGCATGGTTTTTGAGTCAAAAAGAATACAAATACATGCATTCATGGTTTAGGCACATGAGTTAGTGTGATGGTGGTGAACCATCTTAGGTTAAGCATAACATCATCATGGTAAAAAAAACAACTCACAGAGCAAGTTCTGCAGTTGAAGTTCATATTTAAGTGTGTTTGTCTGTACCAGGTAGTTTTGATCTAGTTGTTGGGCTAGGTTTTCTCTAAAGCTTGTGGGATTATAGGATGGCGAGGCGTCCTGCGACGAGATCGACCCCCCAATCCGAGGGTGAGACGTCGGGAGCGCATAGAGAGGCATTGATAGAAAGCCTGCGACAAAGTAATGAGGCATTATCGAGTCTGCTAGTGGATATGCAGGCTTAGATTCAATCTCTTGTAGCAGTGGTGGCGGGACAGACCCCGAGAGTTCAGGACCCCGCTGAGGGGGTAGCTGTTCCTGCTCCTCCTGCTCCTCCCATGCCTTTGGTTGTGGTGCCCCCGGAGATGGCATTCATATCCCAGTTTCAGCGGCTTAGGCCCCCTACTTATGATTGGCAAGCAGATTTCATGATTTTGGATGACTGTCTGATTTCCATTGAAGAGATGTTCTCTTACTCTGGGATTGCGGACGATCAGAGAGTGATGCTCGCTGCCTACCAGCTCAAGGGCTTAGCAAAGAGTTGGTGGCTGAGGGAGAAAGAGAGCTTGGTGGCAGGATGCACTTGGGAGTCATTTAAGGTTATGTTGCTAAATAAGTTTCTGCCTTCAGTCGAGCGGGACCGGCTAATGAATGACTTCCTCCATTTAAAGCAAGGGAAACTCACGGTTAGTGAGTATGAGATTGAGTTTAACAAGTTGAGTCGGTTTGCTCCTGGTTTGGTGAGTGTTGAAGCAGATCGAGTTAAATAGTTTCTGGGTGGACTAAGAAGCGACATTCAGCAGTTACCGAATGCCTACGGAGTAGTCAGTTATGCCAGCGTAGTTGAAGCTGCCTTGAAGGTCGAGGACATTGGGAATGCCAAGAATAGAGGATAGCAGATGAGGAAGGATAAGCGGAAGTCCGGTGGAGGGAAGAGCCCTCAGGAGCCTGATGCTGTCTCGAGAAAGAAGAACAAAGAGCTTTGTAGCTTCTGTGGCCGGCCAGGCCACCCCTTGGAAAGGTGTTTCAAAAGGTTTGGAGCGCAGAAGAAGGAGCAGGTGCATGCGATTCAGGGTGCTCCCAGAGGAGACTTGGTGTGTGCCTTGTGTGGAAGGAAGGTGCATAATATTGCCCGATGTTGGTTAAAAGATAAAGTCTGTTTTCAGTGTGGGCAGAAGGGTCATCTCAAGACAAGGTGCCCACAGCTCCAGCCTGTTCTGCAGCCAGTTCCCCTCCAGGCTTTGCCACCGCCTCAGCAAATGGATAAAGGAAAAGGGAAGTTGAATGTGCTTTCAGCAGATGAAGCGCGTACTTCGACCCAGGTTATCTCAGGTTCGACTCCTCCCCAGCCGTTTTGTCATGTTCCCTTTTTGGTTGTAGTTTTTTCGTTTTAGTGGTTGTTGCCTTAGATGCGTGCACTATTTGTAGGACGATTTAAGGTAAAGAACCACTGGGCGCGCGTTCTCTTCGACTCCGGCGCTACACACTCGTTTGTGGCTAGAGCCTTCGTGGAGCGGTTCAGTTTGGGCCTAGATCGTGTTGGTGGTGCCTTTTGCGTTAAGTTCCCCTCCGGTGACTCTGTGGTTACAGACCTGGGTGTCCTTGATTGTCCTATTTTATTGGGAGATTTTCTAGCAAAGGCAGATCTAAAGGTGATTGACCTGGAGGACTTCGATGTTATCTTGGGCATGGACTGGTTATCCAGGTACGATGCAGTTATCCAGTGCAACGGTAAGCGCTTGGACTTCGTCAAAGACAACGGTCAGCCAGGGAGCGTTTATGGGTATTCTCTCCAGGAGTCTCCAGTCATTTCTGCGATACGTGCTCGGAAGTTGCTTGATTCTGGCTGTTTTGCCTGTGTGGTCTCTCTGGTAGGGACAGTTGTTAGAGCGCCGTGTTTGGAAGAGATTCCTGTGGTGTGTGACTTCTCTGATGTGTTCCCTTACGATCTTCCCGGTCTTCCACCCGATCGAGATGTTGAGTTTGTTATCGATTTGGAGCCAGGCACGCGTCCTATTGCTAAGGCGCCGTACCGGATGGCCCCGCGAGAGCTGGAAGAGTTGCGAATCCAGTTGGATGAGATGTTTGCAAAAGGTTTCATAAGGCCGAGTTCTTCGCCTTGGGGTGCACCAGTGCTGTTCGTTAAAAAGAAAGATGGGTCGATGAGGCTATGCATCGACTTTAGAGAGCTGGACAAGGTTACTATTAAGAACATGTACCCTCTGCCTCGGATTAATGATTTATTTGACCAACTGTGTGGTAGTGCCATGTTTTCCAAAATTGATCTTCGTTCGGGCTATCACCAGTTGAGGATTCGGGAGTCAGATGTTCCGCGGATGGCGTTCCGCTCTCGTCATGGGCATTTTGAGTTTTTGGTTATGTCATTTGGTTTGACTAATGCGCCCTCAGCTTTTATGGATTTGATGAACAAAGTTTTCAAGGATTTTCTAGATAAGTTTGTGATTGTCTTTATAGACGATGTTTTGGTGTACTCTAAAGATGCGAAGGAGCATGATCGACATTTGCGACTGGTCTTGGCGACTCTGAGAGACCATAAGCTATACGCCAAGCTGAGCAAATGCGAATTTTGGTTGCCTCAAGTTTCTTTTCTAGGGCACGTGGTTAATAAGGAGTGAATATCGGCTGACCCAGAAAAGATCGCTGCTGTTATGGAATGGGCAAGACCTGTTACTCCCAGAGAGATCAGAAGCTTCTTGGGTTTGGCTGGCTATTATAGAAGATTTGTAGAGGGATTCTCTACCTTGTCTGCTCCATTGACCAGGTTGACGCAGAAGAATGTAACGTTCATATGGGATAGCAAGTGTGAGGAGGCTTTTGAGGAACTAAAAAGAAGGTTATGTTCAGCTCCAATTTTGCCTTTGCCTACGGAAGGTAGTGAGTATGATATATATGTGGATGTGTCGCATGTCGGACTGACCTGCATTTTGATGCAGGGCGGGAAAGTGATTGCGTATGGGTCGAGGCAGCTAAAGACTCACGAGAGGAACTGCCCTACGCATGACCTGGAGTTTGCAGCTGTGATCTATGTGCTGAAATTGTGGAGGCATTTGTTGTATGGTGCGCAGTGCAAGATTTTTACTGATCACAAGAGTTTAAAGTATGTCTTCACCCAAAAAGAATTGAATCTGCGCCAGCGGCGATGGTTGGAGTATGTGGCCGACTATGATGTTGAAATCCAGTACCATCCGGGAAAAGCTAATGTGGTGGCCGACGCCCTGAGTCAGAAGTCAAGGAAGATCTTCAATCTCTCCGCCGAGCGTCTAGTGGAAGAGTTCCTTTTTGATGGACATTTCTGTGGGAAGCTGCGATTCGTAGAGTAGTTTGGCAGTGGCAGAACCTTCGTGGATTGCTCTTACGGGACTGCATCAGAAGGATGATCCCGATCTTCTGCATTTGTATCTTCGAGCTGAAAAAGGTGAATTACCAGATTTCTCTATAGATGATGCTAGTACCTTGAAGTATCGTGGCAGATTTTGCATCCCCGCTGTTGGAGATATCCGGGATATGATGTGCAGAGAAGCCCATGGATCTAGTGTTGCCTACCATCCAGGGTCTACCAAGATGTATCATGATTTAAAGCAGATCGCCTGGTGGTATGGGATGAAAAGAGACTTTGCCAGATTTGTTTCTGAGTGTCACACTTGCAGGTGTGTGAAAGCCGACCATGGGAGGCCTGGTGTCAAGCTGACTCCCTTGGAGATTCCGACGTGGAAGTGGGAGAGTATCTCGATGGATTTCATTACAGGCTTAACGAGATCTCCTAAGGGGCATGATTCAGTTTGGGTGATCGTAGACAGATTGACGAAGTGTGCTCACTTTGTACCATTTAAGATCGATTATCCGATGAGGAAGATAGCCGAGCTGTATTTGGAAGAGGTTATCAGATTGCATGGTGTACCCGTAAGTATCATATCAGATCGAGACTCCAGGTTCACGTCTCGTTTTTGGAAGAGCCTTCAAGAGGGGTTTGGTACAGATTTGAGATATTCCACAGCTTATCATCCGCAGACCAATGGTTAGACGGAGCGAGTAAATCAGATTGTGGAAGATATGATCCGATGATATATTCTGGACCACGGAGGAGCGTGGGACGAGCACTTGCGGCTTATGGAATTTGCGTATAACAACAGTTATCAAGAAAGCTTGCAGATGGCTCCTTTTGAAGCTTTGTACGGGAGGCGCTGTAGGACTCCCTTGTTTTGGGTTGAGGATGGCGAGAGACCTCTGTTGGGTCCAGAAGCGCTCGAGAAGATGGAAACTGCCGTGAAGCTTATTCGGGAAAAGCTTCGGATAGCCCAGGAGAGATATGAGAAGAACGCCAACTGGCATAGATCGGACTTGGAATTTGTGGTGGGGGACTCAGTGTTCTTAAAGGTCTCCCCGTTGATCGGAGTTAAACGGTTTGGCAAGAACAGGAAGTTGGACCCGAGCTACGTGGGGCCATTTCTGATTGTTGAGCGAATTGGGTTTTCAGCTTATAGGCTGGCTTTACCTGCAAATTTTCCGGGCGTGCATGATGTCTTCCACGTCAGTCAGCTGCGGAAATGTGTGATGAATGGCAGGCAGGTTTTGGATTCTGTGCCTCAATTGGAGCCGAATCTTTCTTATGTGGAGGTGCCTGTCCGCATTTTGGATTCTCAGGTTCGTGCGTTGCGGAAGAAGACTATTCCTATGGTTAAAGTTTTGTGGAGGAATCAGGATGTAGAAAGCGCGACTTGGGAATTGGAGTCGGATATGAGGGAGGCTCACCCTCATCTGTTTCCCTGATCCTGTGCCTGGTATGTTTTGTGTTTTTTTATATATATAGTCCATTCTTGGCTATTTCCCTCTCCTTCTTGCTGGGGGTGTTGTGAGTAAAGTTTCGAGGCGAAACTTTCTTTTAGGGGGAGTGGCTGTAATGCCCCCAGTTTTTTCTTTGTTTTGTTTGATCTTGGATTGGCGTTACGATGACGCATTTCCGGCCTTTCGCCATTGGAGAGCGTGGTCTTATCTCTTTAGGTCCCTTGTGTAGCCTGGTTGTAGGCTGTTAGCAAGATTCCCCAGCAAGCCGGAGTCTATTTTGGTGACTCGGTTGGGCCTCTTAAGGAATGCTTGTGTTTTGGCTTCGAGAGGTGTTAGCCCGAGTGTGCGATCGTCGGATGTTGTTTTTGACCTCACCGTTGTTTTCGTAGTTTGGGTGTTTTGCTACGGTGCGAGTTTTGGTCGAAGTCTGAGATCGTTTGCTTTCGCGTCGTTTCGATGTTTTTTTTTGTTAGCTGTAATGTTTGTTGTGTTGTGCACGGCCTGGTGTGGCCGAGCTTGTTAGGCTGGTGCCTGCTTTCCTTTTTTAGCTAAGAAGTTAGCTATTTTTGTGTATGTTTGGGTGTCACGGCCTAGGTCACGGGTGTGACCTAGGGCGTGTCGAGCTCGGGTAGAGCTCTCGGTTGGGTGGTCGACGAAATTCGATCGACGGGTGTTTTTGGTAGGAACCCGGCCTCTGACATGGGCGTGTCCCCTTCGGTTTGTCGAGCTGCGCTCGACGATAGTCGAGCGGCGTTCGGGTGAGTTCAAGCCCCCCTGACAAGGGCGTGTCGGATCTGGCACGGGTGTGGAATTAGGCGTGACCCTAGTTCAGCGATCTGTGTTAGACGATTATCGAGCGCTAGTTAGGTTGGTACACGGCCTGTGACATGGGCGTGTCACATGGCATGACCCCGGTATCGTTGACATGAGATCGACGATCGTCGAGCGATTAAGTGAGTGAGTACACGCCCCGTGACACGGGCATGTCGAACCGTGTCACGGGTGTGTCTAGGGCGTGTTCCGTACTTTTTTCTTGAGTTCTTCTTTTTTTACCGTGAACCGTTTTTCCTTCTCATTTTTCGTCGTTCCCGAGCCTGGAGAGCTTCCAGCAGAAGGGTTTTGGGAGGAGGAGGTGGTTTTTGGCCGGTGTTTGCGGGAGGGAGCTCATTTTTTCTCGTGTGATAGCGGATTTGGCTTGCTCTCGTCTAGATCTTCACTTCCCTGTAAGTTTTTCTTGATTTAGGGTTAATTCAAGGAGTTAAACTTTCTTTTATTTCTTTTCCTCTTATCTAAATCGTTGTTTTTGACCCGTAGGTGGCCGATCTTGCCGCCAAAGCCTGTTTCATGTTGAAATTGCTGCATCTTGGTGGTAAGGCAAGTGGCTCCTTGCCCTTGCCACGTTGACCTTTTTTTACCTTGTTACTTTGTTGTATATCGTTCTTAAATTTCAACCATGCTCGATTTAGATTGTTAAGGAATTTTGGCTAATCTTTTTACTTGCGGTTTGGCGTCCAGTGGGTAGCTAGAGTTAGGGTGTGGCTGCGTTTAGTTGTAGTTTAAGTATAGTTGCGGTAGCCCCGGGTAGATAGGATAGAAGGGAGAGTTGGAATTAAATTCCAAACTCTCTGTGTTCGCACGTTGAGAGAGTTTAGGCTGCGGTTTTAACTAAATTCATGTTTACCCTAAGTAGAAAGCGTTGACATCGTTGAGTAAGCCGAGTTCACTCAGCGCCATCATCCAGCGTAGGCTTTGCGGCAAAGTATTTTTGGCGTCAAATGAGTGGAGCTTACTCAACGCCGCGTCGAGTGGGCTCGATGTTTCTGTCTTGGGTTCGTGTGTTTCCTTAGGATTGTTAGTATGACTTTTCCCTATTCCCTAGGGGGGGCGTTGGGTCTTCGGCTAGATTTTGCATGCCGGCTCCTGGGTTGTGGCAGGTGGTGGAGTTTTGGTGGCCTCTGGAGGGGTGGTTTTATGTGGAGAGCTGTGGCTACCGCCTTTTGCCCCGGTTTGTGTTGGCGTGTGTGGGACCCTAAAGCTGCCACTGTTTGACCCCTTAGCCCTTTTTTGATCTGGTTTTGGTTATGTATTCAGATCCATGTTTTGACCACTACCATTAACCCACGTATTAGGACTGTTAGTTCCTTTTCTATTTTTGTGGCTATTTCTTTTGGCATATATGTATATGTCTTGCTGCTATTGCAGGCTCTTTTGTAGGGCATATTGCTTCTATTACTCGCACTTGGTGTGCTTTGCTGTGCTTTAGACAGTGCTCTTTTCTTACTATCATGCCCTTTCTTATGCTTATAGCATTTTTTTAATTGCCGGGTTGGTAAGCCCTTCTTAATTGCTCATAAATCTAATACTCTATTTACCTTTTTGATTATTTTCTTGCTGAGGTGTTCTTTTCTTGAATGCCTCAGGTCTAGGTTGTAGCCAGTTCAGCGGCTACTTCTTTTTGAGAGGGTTGCTTGTGGCCTCTTGGGTAGCTGAGATAGCTGATCCTCGATTTTGTGAGGTAGTTCTTTACCTTTCTGTATAGACATGCATACTCGCCAGTGGGTTTGTGTCAGGTTGTTGACGCCCACTGGTGGCTTCTAGCGATGCTGGGTATGAACTTAAACTGCTATTTTTGCCTTTTATGGATGTTTACTTGTCTTCTGGGAAGGATTTATGCTAGGTTGCATGTTAGGTATTTTAAACCCTAAAGCACTACTATATATATCTCATGCACGTCATATTTATAAAACTAAGACACTATTTTTCCTTTAGCGTAAAAGACTATCTTTCATATATACTATATTCACCTTAGAGTTGTGCATACCAGAAGTCGTCCATTAGGGACACTTAGGCTCATTTAGGGCGTCAACTTAATTTAACCAAAGTACTTTCTGCTGCGTATAAATATACTTTTAATTATGGACTAGCTGGTCCACTGTGCCGAGGGATACGACCATTAAATATAACTGGTTTTTCTTTCGTATTAATCTATGATTTTCCTTAAAAATCTATGGTCTGGAGTTTTGCCTGAACGTGTGCAGTTATCCCCTGCACGACGTGGCATCACGGCACATGTTTTCTCTTGCTCTGATACGATTTAATTGTTGAGAAAATGCGGGTTGCGACAAATGTCAATGTATTTTTAAACAAGTCTGGGTTCCTAAGTTTTCCATTTATTATATGGGAGGAACCACTTAGGTAACCAGGTCTTTGCTTTCATATTATTTCTAGTTATGTTGACTGGTTATAGACAAAGAAGACATTCTTGGACTCATGATGTTAAAAACACATGACAGATAATAAATCAAAGTTTCTTAGCATAGTATTAAAGAAATGAGGAATGGTGACCTTTGGAGACAATAGAAAAGGAAGAATCATGGGCATTGGTGTAGTGGAGAATAAATATTTTATAATTTTGAATGTTTTAAATATAAATGTTTAAAACATAATTTAATTTCTATAAGTCAATTATGTGATAAAAGCTTAAATATTTTATATGATTCATTTACAAATTTATGCAAATTTTTGAATCAAAACAATAAATTGTGTTCTTACTACACCTAGAATTCACAATATATATATAATAGCATTTCAGGATCTTCCTCATTCATTGTTAAAATGTTTTATTTCTAAAAATTAAGAATTAGAATTATGGTATAGGCATCTTGATCATTCTAGTGCTAAACAAATTTTAAAGCTTTCAAAAAATAAATTAATAAAAGGGTTACCTTTATTAAATAGGAGTTTATCTTCTTTATGTGCGCCTTGTTAAAAAGGAAAATTTTCAAAATATTCATTTAAAGGCAAAAATATTATTTATAATACTAGACCAGTTCAGTTAATTCATATAGACCTATTTGGACTGGTTACTATGCCATGCCTAGGAGGTAGAAAGTATGCTCTTGTTTTAATATATGATTATTCAATATTTTGTTGAATTATATTTCTAACTTCCAAATCCACTGTGTTCTATGAATTTACAAAATAATGCATTCATATTCAAAATAAACATGATTTAAAAATTAAAAGCATATGCTTGGATCATGAAGGTGAATTCAAAATTGATACTTTTTTTACTTTTTGTACTGATCTAGGAATTAAGCATGAATTTTCCATTCCTCGCACACCATAGCAAAATGGTGTTGTGGAAAGGAAAGATAGGACTCTTCAAGAACTAGCTCGTACTATGCTTTCTGAATATATATTAACTAGATCTTTATGGGCTGAAACCATAAATAGTTTATGTTATGTTATTAATCATGTAATGTTTTGTTTATTTTTAAAATTAACTCATGAATTATATTTTCAAAAGAAACCAAATGTATCTTATTTTAGAGTGTTTGGATGTAAATGTTTTATATTAAATACAGAAGATACAATAGGTAAATTTGATGAAAAATGTGATGAAGGAATTTTAACTGATTATTCCTCAACTAGCAAAGCTTGTAGAGTTTATAATAAATAGTTAAAAATTATTATATAATCTATTCATGTTAGGTTTGATGGGTTTGTTCCTTGTGTAGATTCTAATCCTACAAGAAACGAAAAAGAACCCCTTCTTTATTTGGAACATGATGATGATGAATTGCTTTGAGAAAAAGATGAAGAAAAAGAAGAAATAGAAGAAGAAATGGAAGTGAAGCAATATGTGAATCCAAGCGAACTTAGATTTATAAAAAATCATCCAAAGGAATTAGTCTTTGTAGAACCATCAAAATGGATTAGTACTCATTCTTGTTTACATGATTTATTTTCAAACCTATGTGTTGTATTAGAAATAGAACCAAAAGACATTTCAACCACTTTAAATGATGAGTTTTGGTTTTTAGCTATGAATGATGAACTTAATTAATTTAAATATAATAAGGTTTGGAAACTTATAGAGAGGCCTTCTGATCATCCTATAGTTGGTGTTAAATGGATTTTCAAAAAAAAATTAGAAAGTCATTCCAAGATTATAAAGAACATAGGTAGATTAGTAGCGAAAGGTTATGAATAAATTGAGGGTGTAGATATTGATGAAAATTTTGCACCTGTAGCACATCTTGACGTAGTTAGAATTTTTTGCATTTGTTAGTTTAAAAAATTTAAATTATTTCAAATGAATGTTAAATCTGCATTTTTGAACATGTATATTTTGGAAGAAATTTATGTAGAACAACCCCTTGGATTTGTAAATGAAAAATTCTCGATCATGCTTATAAATTAGAAAAAGCACTTTATGGTTTAAAACAAATGTCTCATGCTTGGTATGAGAGATTAACCTTCTATTTGTTAAAGAATGATTATAAAACGGAAAGTGCATATAGTACACTTTTCATTAAGCATGTTGGTAATGATTTAGTAGTTTTACAAATTTATGTTTATGATATTATTTTTGGAGCCACTAATGAAGAGTTGTGTAATTGTGTTGTTTAGTTATGAAAAATGAATTTGAAAAGAGCACGGTATGAGAACTTACTTATTTTCTAGGAATTCAAACACACAAAAACATGATGGTATTTTCATTTATCAATCTAAGTATATTCATGATGTTCTTAAAAGATTTGGATTTGAAAATCTTAAGCAAGCTAATACTTTTATGAGTGTGAAAGAAAAGGGAGAGTAATCTCTGGTTAACTCTAGAGGGGGGGGTGAATAGAGTAAATTAAAAATTCTTTTGCAAATTTGTACAGTTATAAAGTTAAGTGATAAAATATGTGATATAATAATAGCTAAGAGTGGTTAACAAAATCAAAGAAAAACAACACTAAGCTACCACAGCACAAGACAAGGAAAACAACAAACACATAGAACACAAGAATTTTATAGTGGTTCCCCAACTGGGTACATCCACTCTTCTACCACCCTAGTAGGAATCCACTACAGGTTTTGATCAGGTGACTACCACCACAATATCTATTTGAAGGGAGATATTGCATCCCTTTGAGCTTTTGATCAGGTGCCTAAAAACCAAACTCAAGTCTTTTGGAAGGTGACTTCTGAACCAGGTTAACTTTTGAAGGGAGTTAAAACCCTGTACAGTGGGATGGGAAAGAAAGTGATGTTAGACTTCTCTTTTCTGAAAAACACTTTGAGAGGACTTTGTGTCGATTCAAGATCTTATCAAAGCTCCGCCTGAGATGTAGAGTTGTTCATGATTGAGAAGCTTTGTTCAGGAGTGTGTAGGTCTCCAGCTTGTGTAAAGCAGTTCCAGGAACTTTAGACAGATGGATCTATATTATCTCAACAAATTCCTGGAAGGAGAATATGAAGAAGACTATTGATCAGTTTGTGTTGTTCTTCTTTTATCTTCTTGAGAGTAAAGTGAGAGATATGGATTTTTTTAGCTGCTATGAAGTTTCTGCTCTTGCTAAGAATATCTCTTTGCAATTTTTTCGGCTCCGAAAGAATTATCTTCTTGTTCTCAGTCTCTGTCTTCTTTTTAAAATATTATTCTCTCTATATTCTCTTTGACAACCAATCTTCCTTCAAAATTTGAATAACTGCAATAAATGCCTTGCTGGAAAATTGGGAAGGAAAACGGCTAGCATATCTGTCATTATTCGTTTCCCTAACTGTCCCGAGAAATATGTCAAATAAATCCACTGATGAATATCATAATCAATGCTTCCAGGAATGGCTATATTCATAGGGAATATAAGCACTGATTACTCAGGGAATTTATGACTTAAAATAATAATAGAGAGGGAACATATAAGGAAAGAACAAAAAACAGATAGATTACAGAATTCGTCGACAAGAGAGCAGATTTCGTCGACCTGCACTCAGAGAACATCGACCTGAGAAATCCTGTTCGTCGACTTGAGCTCTACGAAGCAAACACTGAATATAAATAACTGATTCTGCGCTCCAAGAACGTCGACCTGAGAATCTATTATACACTTAAAGATCATCGACCACAGAACTTGAACAAATAGAATTAGTCGAGCTGAGAACCAGTCTGGGAGAAAACGTCGACCATAGAATATATCCTTTTGATGAAAATCGTCGACCTGAGCTCTAAGTTCATCGGGCTGAGTTCGACGAACGTCGAACTATTTTCCAGACAACAGAAAATCTTCTAAGTCATGAATTTGAAGTCCACATTAGGCAAGTCCATGAAGTTTGACACTTGAGGGACTAGCCTAAAACTTAGAAAGAAAAACTTGTGACCCTAACTATACATCATGGGTCAACACAACCTAAGAAGTGAACCTAGCCCAAATCAAAATAGGGGGTCCAACAATCTCCCCCTATTTGGGTGAGGTTACTTAAAGACAAATAGAAACAAAAGCATAGCAGAAAATATAGAGCTGATAGAATGGAAATGCTATCAGCAAAAGATTAAAGCTATGGTACAGATATTGTTCAAAAAAAATGAAAACAGACATTAGAAAAAATATTTAGAGCCTTTTAGAGGAGCAGAAGATTTTGCAAAAATGATTGTCCTGTTAGGATTAATTGCTTCTATGACAGTCTTCTTCATGTTTGCATCACCAAGAGTCTTTTGTTCAACTGCCTTTGGAACAATAGCTTCAGGATGGAGGCGCATGTATTCATCTGCATTGAAAAGTCTTCCCACCTGATATTTCTCAAGCTCTTTCTTCCTGTAGGAAGACATAGTAAAGAATTGGTGAGAATCCTTACCTTCCTCTCTTGCTTTCCTGATCTGAGATAGAGCAATCAACTCATTAAACCTAGCCATCCTTGTATTAGGATACATTTCAGGATCATAGGCTACAATAGGATGGCCTTTACGACTAATGTCTCTTTTATGAGATGAAGAGATTCTGGGAGGGCTTGGATGCTTGGTAGGAGGAAGAGCATGGCTTTTGGAAGAGTGATGTTGTTGTTGGGGATATCTGCTTCCAGAAGATTAATGGGGTCTACCTTGCATCTGATAGGTTTTAGTAACTGATGAGGGTCTCACGCTAAGATTTCCAGTTTCACTAGTAGATGGAGGAGGAGGAGGAGGAGGAGGAGGAGGTGGTGGATCTTTCCTGAATTTATTCACTGGAGAGGATCAAGACATCTTCTTCTTCTTCAGTGCTTTAGCTTGATTTCTAGGCAGCTTCATCGACTGAGGAGTTTTTGGAGTGAGAGGAATATTGTGCAGAATGTAATATGGAACATCATTATCAGGACTGGGTTTGGGAGCAGCCTTTGCTGGAGCTTTTCTCTTGTTTGATCTGAATCTCTTGGCATTATCAGATTCAGAGTTATCAGAATCATCAACTGGATCATCTTCAGAAGAACTCTGTGGATTGTTATATAAGGCATTAATTTCTTTTGGAGCTTCTGTAGATATCAGCAATTTTTCAGCCTAAGGAGGAGCTGGAGGTAGAACAACTTGAGGGGGAACAACAATCTCTGAAAGCATCTGTGAATCATCTGTATCTTTATCAGTCAGAAGAAGATAATTTATCTCAGGATATTTTTGCATTTGGTCAATCTCTAGTGCAATATCCTGTGCAGCTAACTCATCGAGATTTGGTATAGGACTATCATCCATAACATAAGTTGGGCCAACAGGTTCCACAACTATGTTAGAAACAAAACTTGCCTGAATTGCCCGAAGAGTTTCTGTACTAACTGGAGTTGTATAGCAAATAATATCTGTGCAATACTTGGGAAAAACAAATAAAAGAATGTTCCTATATAAGAGATCAAAAGAAACTAGAACTGACTGCAGTTCAATTGCTGTAGAAATGGAACAGTCTTCAGAAAGAATATCCAAAGAAGAAACTAAATCAACCGATTCAGATTCAATGTCCAAAAATTCTGTAAGATCTGCATCTGGTATCTCAGTATCAACAAACTATATCTCTGTTGTTGTTGTTGTTGCTGCTGGAGCTACTTCTTCATAGAATATCTCCCCCTACCTGGGTTCAGTAAGCATTGGAGCCAGGCCCCTGACTGAAGAAGGAGGGATAGAGAGGACAGAAATTTGAGCATTAAGAGATGAAATAGAAGAAGCAAGAGGTAAAATAGCCTCTGCTATGAGTTGTTGTAGGAGAGGTGTGATGGATTGTAGAATGGAAGAAATGGAGGGTGAAACTATGTTCATGAATTCAGCTGGGGTTTGAATAGAGATAGATGGGTTGGGGGTGGATGATGATGGATGGAAGGATGTGGACTCTGGCACTTACTCATCTGGTGAAGATGGGTTATGAATGGGTGATGATAGTAGATTGAATGATGGTAAAGATGATAGATTGAGAAGGGAGATGTCAGTAAGATGAGATGGAGGAGAGGATAAAGGAAGAGTAGCATGCTCTGGTGTTGTAGCATGTACTGGAGATTGAGTAGGTGAAGGTTGATGATTTAAAGAAAAAGCTTGTGTGGAAATATGAATTGGAGAAACACGAGGTTTATGTTGATGTTCTTGGGATGAGGAAGAAAACTGGAGGGATGTGGAGGTAGTTTTATTAAGAGGAGCTGAAGGGGGAATGGAAATATCCTCAGCATGGTGGGGAGTGGCTGGATCAACCCTTATACCCTCAGAAGGTCTGAAATAGGGAGCCCTAGATGTCTTAGGGATATTCCTCTCCCACCTGCCAAACAAGGCGCAGGTAAGCATCTTGGAGGCATTTATGAATATGGTCGGGGAGACCAGTGATTCAGCAGCCTTGGCCTAAAGAAAAATTCCCAAAATCCATCCAAAACTCACTTCCATCTTTGTGTTTTTCTTCTTAATCAATTCAAACATAATTTTGGCCCAGTTCACGGCCTTCTTGTTTTCCACTGCACTCGTCGTAAGGAACTGTTGTCTAGTTACGTAATCGTGGGCGGTGTGTTTGCCCAGCAGAACTTTTCTCACAACATCTGCCAGAAACTTATAATCTGCAGATAGATATTTCTTCAACAATTTGTTAGGGTTGTCACCAGAATAACCCATTCGATTCAACATTTTATCAAACTCAGCAGAATCGATTTCTAAGTCTTGTTCTCCATTCAATAAACCAAAACTTTAAGTTAAAACATCAGGAGTAAGTGGAACAGCATTACCCAAAATTGTTCCAATCAGCGTATCAGCATCTGCAGCCGATAGAGTGAAAACCCATTCTCGGATTTCAGTTGTCGCAATCTTCATCCTGGCAGTCATCAGATTCTTTAATTGTAGATCTTCAAACAACTTCAGAATATCAAGGAAGATTTGATCTGTGAATTGAAAAGACTAGAAGTCGATGTCAAAACCCATGTCGAATTTCATTGCTGGGAGAGCGCTTGCTGAAATCGCCATGATCACCTGCAATAGAAAAAGAGAGAGATCAAGTGAAAGAGAACTGAAAGCACGGGATGGAGCTCGAAGAAAACTTGGTTATAAGGTTTTTCAGAATGTGAAACGTCGAGCTTCGTCCTGCAAAAAGGAAATTCTTCGATCTCAGGTCATTGAAAAATTTCATGAAGAGATAAATTCGTCGATCTCAGACTGAAGATATGGAGATATTTCGTCGTCCTGGGAAATATTTCCTAAAATAGAATCGTCGATCTCAGGTCGAAGAAACTGACTTCACACAGAGATTTCATCGAACTCCGGTCAACGAACTCCCAACAATAAGTTTGCAAATCGTCGATCTCGGTTCGACGAATTGTTTCATGATCGTTTACACAAAGGACAGATTTAAAATTAAGCATTTTCATCTATCATTCCTAACTGATTAAAAAAGAACAAATGTTTAGATTCATCCAAGGGTTTGGTGATAATATCTGCCCTTTGCAAATCAGTGGAGATAAATTCAAGGTTAATTTTCTGTTTGTCCATACAGTCTCTAATGAATTGATGTCTTATATCTATATGTTTTGTCCTACTATGATGCATTGGATTATGTGCAATTGAAATTACACTGGTACTATCAAAAAATATGGTTGAATTATTTAAGTTGTATCCATAATCCAGTAGTTGGTTTTGTATCCACAAAATTTGTGAACAACAACTGCCAGCTGCAATGTATTAAGCCTCTACAGTTGAAGTGGACACTGATGTTTGCTTCTTACAAAACCAAGACACAAGCCTATCACCAAGGAACTGGCATGTTCCTGATGTGCTTTTCCTGTCCACTCTACATCAAGCATAGTCAGCATCAGAAAACCGAGTAAGCTCAAATGCTGGCTCTGTTGGATACCAGAGTCCTAGATTAGGGCAACCCTTTATATATCTCAAAATCCTTTTAATGAAAATAAGATGAGATTCCTTAGGGCTCACTTGGAACCTAGCACAAAGACATGTAGCAAACATGATGTCTGGTCTACTTACTGTGAGATAGAGTAGGGATCCAACAATATCCCTATACTTGGTCTGATCAACTAGTTTTCCATGTTCATTAGAGTCAATCACAGCATTAGCAGCCATGGGAGTTTTCATAGATGAGGCATCAGCCATCCCAAATTTCTTAATAAGCTCATTTGCATACTTAGATTGGGATATGAATATGCCATCGGGAGATTTCTTCACTTGTAGGCCAAGGAAGTATGATAGCTCTCCCATGATATTCATCTCAAACTTTAAATGCATTAGATCAGAGAATCTCTTGTATAGTTTGGGATCTTTGTAACACCCCCTATCCATCGCATAACATATAGCAGTAGGTCCGGCCGGGGCCCGACGCCATATACCACAGACAGACCGGGTGGTTACTCAATGGAAACCATCCAACCAATCTAACGTTCTACACTGATTATTCTAGCTGAAGCAGTTTTATAAGTTGCAATTAAAAAGAACCCAGCACCAAGCATGAATGTACACTAATACACCAAATAGGAATGTAGTACATATACAAGTACTGGCCTTAAGGCCTTACAAACAGTTTACTTCAAATTACATGTTTTACAAACCACGGCACGCAGGCCGGTCATACATGAGCAAAAGTAAGTAAACACTCCAATTAGGCCTTCGATGGCCGGCTTCGCAATTTGGGCTTTAGCCCGCTATTGACCACTTGGTCCAGCAGCACCTGCAAGCAACACACCACCGCACGGTGGCAAACAAAAGCAACGGTCAGCAATGCTGACCAAATTATAACGATCCTGCCCCCAACTCGGGGTGGCAATGCTCCTTCCCTGCATTTTATTAGCATAACTAAGCAGTATATACATATACATTGCATCACAACCGTTGGCTCACACAACCCGTGCACTCAGGGCACATTCTCGGTGAATCGGCCAATGTCACGTCAATTTAAGCCATAGACATTCTGGACTCACCACCGCCACTTTGACGGCCAAACATATGAGCTTTTTGTCTTCTTGGCATGGGTCACGTCAATTTAAGCCATAGACCGCCAAAGACCCTCATCTATGCCAACGGCTCTAACCGAACGACATAGAATGGGTACGGTTCCATCTAACCCGTGCTCACATCGCAACGTTAATTAAAAACATATGCGCAGGTCAAACTTCTCCCGAGTCCCGTTACCATCACAAAATCACATAACCCGGTTATGTTCAAGTTGGCTCCCAGGCCTCCAAGTTGGCAAGATCACACATCCGCCCAGTTTTCCGGGTGCACCTTAGGGTTAATCCATAAGGCTCCCTGTTGCGATCTACCACGTAGAAAACCCGAAAAACAAACAATCGCACGGACTCTTCTCCGGCATTTATGCAATGCAACATCACCGATCCAGACCAACATGTCCGGGTAGGCTTCACGCATCATTCCTATGTCCGTTCTCGTTTACGGACTCTACACAACGGGGACTTTACATATCTACCTAAAGGAACGCCTCCAACTCACCGCAAACTCGCGAGAGCGGGCTTCCTATGCAAAAGAAGGAGAGCTTCACATGCTCAAGAAGAGAATCGTTACCCTAGCGTTCTTCCTTGGCGCCATAGAACTGTAAGTGGATGAAAAGCACCGCACTCTCTTTGCCTTCGTAGATCCGAAGTCGGTTCGCGATTTGGAGCTCCGAAGCTCCACCGATGGCCGGATCTTAGGCTTCTTCTTCCTCCTTTGCTCTCACCTCTCTCTTGACTTAGAAAGAGAACCACTCAAGTAAAATGAGGGTTTCAAAGGCCCAATCCCGGGTATATCCCAGTAGGAACAACCCCCAACCGTCGGATCCCAAAATAAGGAAATGAATGGCTACGATTCGTAGCTGAAAAGGAAAACCTGGGCCGAACACAGCCTGTGTCATGCCCGTGTCCAGGGCCATGTCCCTCATTCGCTGTCAAAATCGACGCGTCTCGAAAAACACATGGGTATCAGATACGCCCATGTTCGACCTGACACGCCTGTGTTCCAACTAACACGGCCATGTGGTTGGCCGTGTGCCCCCATCGACACAGCCCGAAAATCCACTCGAGACTCACACGGGTCTTGGACACGCCCGTGTCCAATATGACACGCCCGTGTCACACCCGAACACGCCTGAGCTCCAGGACGTGTTCACGGTCTCGACACTTCGTCGAGCGAAGTTCGTCAACCACATGAAACGGCCTTGGACACACCCGTGTCCTAGGCCGTATGCCCTGTCTCGACACATCGTCGAGCGAAATTGTCGACTCCCGGGCCGATCGTCGACACGGGCTCGACACTCCCTGAGACACGCCCGTGTCTTGGCCCGTTTTCCCTGCTCGACGATCGTCGACTCCAAATTTCGTCGACCTTGCGGCCAAAATGTCGACTCGAGCCTGACACGCCCTGGGACACGCCCGTGTCCCAGGCCGTGTGCCTCCTACCAAATACCAGATTTGGCCCAAAATGCCTCCCGTCGCTCTTTTGATTTTCGGGGCGTTACAACTGTCCCCCTCTTAAAATAATTCCGTCCACGAAATTACGTAAAGAAAGATAAGTACAAACCAAAATTTGTACCTAAGCGGAACAACTCTGGATACTCGTCAAGCATAGTCTGCTCTCGCTCCCAAGAGAGCTCTTCACGACCGCAATTGTCCCATCGGACCTTGACCATCCTGATATCTTTATTGCGTAGCCGCTTGACTTCCGAGTCTTCAATCCGCACGGGCTTGACCCTTATCGTCAACCCACTATCCACCGGCACTTGATCAACCGCGATCACTTGTGAAGGCTCTTGCACCGCCTTCCGAAGCACTGAAATATGGAATACATCATGTAAACCACTTAGCTCCACTGAAAGCTCCAACCGATAGGCTGCTTCACCAACTCGCTCTAGAACCTCAAACGGCCCAAGGTACCTCGGGCTTAGCTTTTTCAATCGCCTCACCCGCGAGACACCCTTTAACGGCTTGATATTTAAGTACACCCAGCCGCCCATAGCGAACTCCACGTTCCTGTGCTTGGCATTATAGTACTTCGCTTGCCGGTCCTGAGTGATTAGCAACCTTTCCCGAATAGTACGAACCAAAAACGTAGCATCTTCCACCTCTCGGCGCTTGTACAACTTTGACTCACCCGTTTCTAACCAAGACAACAGCGTGCAACATTTTCTACCATATAGGGCCTCGAAGGGCGCCATTTGAATACTCGCCTAGTAGCTATTGTTGTGCGCAAACTCCACCAAATAAAGATGGTCTTCCCATTGCTTTCCAAAGTCCAAGACACACATGCGGAGCATGTATTCCATAGTCCTATTGACCCTTTCGGTCTGCCCATCTGTTTGCGGATGGAGGGCTGTGCTGAATTTTAACTTTGTTCCCAACATTTGTTGCACTAGCCTCCAATCATTGGTCGTGAACCGCCCATCTCGGTCACTCACGATGCTGCGGGGCACACCATGAAGCCGTACAATATTATCCACATACAGTTTTGCCAACTTCTCCACCGGATCATCCTTCCTATGGGGAATGAAATGCGACACCTTCGTTAGCCGATCTACGACCACCCAAATGGCGTCATTCCCCTTTTGTGACCTTGGCAAACCGTGCACAAAGTCCATTGTGATGTCGTCGAATTTCCACTCCGGAATAGGCAAGGATTTCAGAAATTCTCCCAGCTTTTGGCATTCCGCCTTCACAAAGGCGCAAGCTTGGCACTTCGCCACGTAGAGTGCCACATCCTTCTTCAAACCCGGCTACCAAAATAGTTTCTTGACATCACAGTACATCTTTGTGCTCCCCGGGTGAATTGAGTACTTGGTATGATGTGCCTCGTACAACAATTCCACCCGCAAATTGCCCATGCTTGGGACGCAAAGCCGACCGTCTTTCCAAAGTAATCCGTCCTCCATAACGAATTGGGAATTTGACCCATCCAGAGCCTCTACCATGAATTGCTTCATATGGTCATCCAAATCCAAAGCCTGCCGAATCCGATCAGCCAGGTCATATTGGACTTCAGTCCAATTCAGTACAGCTTCAGCACTTGATTGCTTATCTACACAAACAATCTCCAACGCCTCCAACTCCCGCACCAACCGCTCGTCATGGATCGACAGCCAATTGGCTTGAGCTGGGGCCCGGTGACTCAACGCGTCCACAACCGCATTACCTTTACCAGGCACGTAGTGGATCTTGAATGTATTGTCCCCCAGGAACTCCATCCATCTACGCTGCCGCATATTCAGATCTTTCTGATCAATCAGATACTTCAGGATCTTGTGATCAGTGTAGATATCAATCTTCACACCATACAAATAATGCCTCCACAGCTTCAAGGCAAAAATCACGGCCGCTAACTCCACGTCATGGATCGGATAATTCCTCTCGTGCACTTTTAGCTGTCTCGAGCCATAAGCTATCAAACTTCCGTGTTGCAGTAGCATGCAACCCAAACCGATGCCCGAAGCATCGCTATATAACTCATAACCTTCGGTACCACTCGGCGAACTCAGCACAGGCACCGTGATCAACCGACATTTCAACTCCTCAAAAGCTCGCGCGCACTCTGGCATCTAAACGAACTTCTGCTCCTTCCTCGTCAAAGTAGTGAGAGGTAACGCTATCCGCGAGAAGTTCTCTACGAAGCGCCTATAATAGGCGACAAGCCCCAGAAAACTCCGGACTTCTGCTACCGTAGCAAGCTCAGGCCACTCCGGTATAGCAACAATCTTCGCCGGATCCACTACAATACCCTCTCCACTCACTATATGACCGAGGAACGCCACTGAGGATAACCAAAACTCGCACTTCGAGAAATTGGCATACAATTGATTCCTCCTTAGCGTCTCCAAAACCAAATGAAGATGCTTAAAGTGATCTTCCTCACTCTACGAGTACACCAAAATATCGTCGATGAAGACGATCACAAAATGGTCCAAGTACTCCCTGAAGGTCCTGTTCATCAAATCCATGAACACTGACGGCGCATTAGTCAGCCCAAACGGCATGACCGTAAACTTGTAATGCCCGTATCTCGTACTGAACGCTATCTTCAGGATATCACTCTCCCTTATTCGCAACTGATAGTACCCGGACTTGAGATCCAACTTCGAGTACACCGTCGACCCGACCAACTGATCAAAAAGTTCATCGATCCGGGGAATCGGGTACTTGTTCTTTTCCGTCAACTTGTTGAGCTCCCGATAATCAATACATAACCTCAAGCTTCCATCCTTCTTCTTAACAAAGAGGACCGATGCGCTCCAAGGCGAAGAACTTGGGCGCACATAACCTTACTCCAACAACTCTTGCAGTTGAACTTTCAGCTCCGCCATTTCCTTAGGCGCTAGCCGATATGGAGAGCGTGACACAGGCTTTGCACCTAGTACGAGTTCTATCGTAAAATCTATCTCCCGTTGAGGCGGGGCTCCAGGAAGATCTCTAGGGAAAACATCAGGGTACTCCGATACCACTGAAATACTATCCAACGCAGGCTTCAGCTTTACAACCTCCACTAGTGTAAAGAACAGTTCTGCACCGGCACGAACCGCCTTCACCACCTGAAGAGCAAACATCAACGTCTTGCACGACCCCTTTAAGCCCGTAAAACTCGTCTCACGACTTGCTCCCAATTTCACTTCCTTGGGACCACAATCAATATAGGCCTGCTGCTCCGAGAGCCAGTCCATGCCAAATATAACGTTGAACTCCACCAACGGAAGTAACGACGCTTGCAGATCGAACTCTTGATTCCCAATGCCAATCTTAACACCGCAGATTCTATCCGCGTGCATCGAACACCCATTGGGCAACAACACATACAACTTATCCTTCGTCATCGAAGAAGGGACTCCAATGCGTGATATAAATCCTTCGGACAAGAAGGAGTGTGAAGCTCCCGTATCGAAGAGTGCTCTTGCCGGATTTTCACAAATCAAAATAAATCCTAAACAAGCAGTGGTAAGGTAACATGTGCATAACAAGTATTTAAAGAAATTAACTTACTATAAATTAAACTGTACCTGTCACCACATCCGCCTGTTTGGTGGCCTCTTGTTGGCCAAGATTATACACCCTTGGTTGGGCCGGAGCATAGTGGGACGTGGTTGACTCCACTGCCTTGCCATTCTCTTCATAAGTCGCTCCCGGCTTCCTTTCGGACTTGGGACATCCGCTCCAACAATCGCGGGCAAAGTGCCCCGACTTTCCACAAGTGAAACATGCCCCCGGGGTTCGACCCGTAGATGCCCCAGAAGCACCAGAAGAAGGAGCTGGATCCAAAGTCCTATGCTTCTTGTGGAATCTTCGATAGCCGGACTTTGAAGTAGTCAGCACTTTGAACTCAGATTTCTTATCACCCAAGCTTTTCTTTGGTTGCACATTCTTCATGTCCTTCTCCAAGGACTGGGCCGTGTTGACCAACGTCAAGAAACCCTGCGTCATCTGCCCTGAGAGTAGTAGCCTCAAATCATCTCTCAGCCCTTCGTAGAATCGATTCGTCTTGCGCTCCTCATCCGCAATGGTGGAGCTAGCATATCGACTCAAACGAGTAAACTCGTGGAGATATTCATCCACGGTACTGTCTCCTTGAACCAACTTCAGGAATTCGTTCTCCAACACTATCCTCTGCGCCGAAGAGAGGTATCTAGCCAAGAATAGTCTCGAGAAGTCCTCCATCGAGACATCAAAAAGTTGCCTACCTCTCAGTAGATGCAGCTCCAATCCTTCCCACCACAATATCGCTTCACCGTCCAGAAGGAACGTAACAATGGTGGTCATTTGCCACTCCTCCGTCTCTGTTGCTTTCATGACTCTCTTCACCCTAGAGAGCCAGTCTTTAGCTTGATATGGGATTCCCAACTGCGAGAATACCAGAGGATTAAAGCTCATGACATGTCTGAGCTGTCTCTCGGTTGCCCGCCTTGGCACCACCGGCTCCACTACTACCTGTTCCACTCTCCTCGGCTCAACCTCTGGAAGAGGTATCTACTCCATCGCAGGAGCGGGCTGCTGCATTTGCCTTGCAGGTTGTGCATTAATCATGGCCAACACTGATTCGGGCACCAAACGTATGGTCTCAGCCGATGGAGGTGTTGCAGGAGCTTCATTAGGTGCACTGCTAGCCTCAGAAACTCGACATTCCGACGGCCCTGCACCACTTCTGGTCACCTATAGTGGTACAAAACACCGTTAAGCGACCAAATAAAATTGCAAACAGCAATTAGAGGAACACGCAGGTTCCCCAAACATGTGTATTTTCATTCCTAAGTGGACATTCATGGGTTCTTTGGTTGTTAAAATGATGACGCACACACATGTGCTCACCACCCCTTAAAAAGAATTCGTCCACGAATTCATCTTAAGCCCGATAAAAACCAGTATTCTGATACCAAATTATAACACCCCCTATCCGTCGTATAGCATATAGCAGTAGGTACGGCCGGGGCCCGACGCCATATACCACAGACAGACCGGGTGGTTACTTAATGGAAACCATCCAACCAATCCAACGTCCTACACAGAGCATTCTAGCGGAAACAGTTTTATAAGTTGCAATAAAAAAGAACCCAGCACCAAGCATGAATGTCCACTAATACACCAAATAGGAATGTAGTACATACACAAGTATTGGCCTTAAGGCCTTACAAACGGTTTACTTCAAATTACATGTTTTATAAACAATGGCACGCAGGCCGGTCATACAACAACAAAAGTAAGTAAACACTCCAATTAGGCCTTCGAGGGCCGGCTTCGCAATTTGGGCTTTATCCCGCTATTGAACGCTTGGTCCAGCAGCACCTGCCAGCAACACACCACCGCACTGTGGCAAACAAAAGCAACGGTCAGCAATGCTGACCAAATTATAAGGATCCCGCCCCCAACTCGGTGCGGCGATGCTCCTTCCCTGCATTTTATTAGTATAACCAAGCAGTATATAAATATACATTGCATCACAGGCATTGGCTCGCATGACCACACACCCCGTGCACTCAGGGCACATTCTCGATGAACCAGCCAATGTCACGCCAATTTAAGCCATAGACATTCCGGACTCACCACCGCCACTTTGACGGCCAAACATATGAGCTTTTTGTCTTCTTGGCATGGGTCACGTCAAATTAAGCCATAGACCACCGAAGACCCTCATCTATGCCAACGACTCTAACTGAATGACATAGAACGGGTACGGTTCCATCTAACTCGTGCTCACATCGCAACGTTAATTAAAAATTTATGCGCAGGTCAAACTTCTCCCGAGTCCCGTTACAATCACAAAATCACATAACCCGGTTATGTTCAAGTTGGCTCCCAGGCCTCCAAGTTGGCAAGATCATGCATCCACCCAGTTTTCCGGGTACACTTAGGGTTAATCCCCAGGGCTCCCTGTTGCAATCTACCACATAGAAAACCCGAAAAATAAACAATCGCACGGAGTCTTCTCCGACATTTATGCAATGCAACATCACCGATCCAGACCAACATGTCCGGGTAGGCTTCACACATCATGCCTTTGTCCGTTCTCGTTTACGGACTCTACACAACGGGGACATTACATATCTACCCGAAGGAATGCCTCTAACTCAACGCAAACTCGCGAGAGCGGGCTTCCTATGCAAAATAAGGAGAGCTTCACATGCTCAAGAAGAGAATCGTTACACTAGCTTTCTTCCTTGGCGCCATGGAAATGTAAGCGGATGAAAAGTACCGCACTCTCTTTACCTCCGAAGATCCGAAGTCGGTTCGCTATTTGGAGCTCCGAAGCTCCACCAGTGGCCGGATCTTAGGCTTCTTCTTCCTCCTTTGCTCTCACCTCTCTCTTGACTTAGAAAGAGAACCACTCAAGTAAAATGAGGGTTTCAAAGGCCCAATCCCGGGTATATCCCGGTAGGAACAACCCCCAACCGTCGGATCCCAAAATAAGGAAACAAATGGCTACGATTCGTAGCTGAAAAGGAAAACCTGGGCCGAACACGGCCTGTGACACGCCCGTGTCCAGGGTCGTGTCCCTCATTCGCCGTCAAAATCGTCGCGTCTCGAAAAATATACGGGTATCAGACACGCTCGTGTTCGACCTGACACGACCGTGTTCCAACTGGCACGGCCGTGTGGTTGGTCATGTGCCCCCATCGACACAGCCCCAAAAACCACCCGAGACTCACATGGGTCTTGGACACGCCCGTGTCCAATGTGACACGCCCGTGTCACACCCGAACACGCTTGAGCTCCAGGCCGTGTTCACGGTCTCGACACTTCATCGAGCGAGGTTCGTCGACCACATGATACGGCCTTGGACACGCCCGTGTCCAAGGCCTTGTGCCTTGTCTCGACACATCGTCGAGCGAAATTGTCGACTCCCGAGCCGATCGTCGTCACGGGCTCGACACGCCCTGAGATACGCCCGTGTCTCATGTTGTGTTCCCTGCTCGACGATCGTCGACTCCAAATTTCGTTGACCTTCGCAGCCAAAATGTCGACTCGAGCCTGACACGCCCGTGTCCCAGGCCGTGTGCCTCCTGCCAAATGCCAGATTTGGCCCAAAATGCCTCCCGTCGCTCTTTTGAGTTTCGGAGCATTACAATCTGTAGAGCCGAAAATGATGTCATCTACATATATTTGTACTATCAAAATTTTATCATGATGCATCTTAGTAAAAAGGTTCCTATCTACCATGCCTCTAGAGAACTTGTGTTCTAAAAGGAAGCTATCTAAGGTTTCATATCAAGCTCTTGGAGCTTACTTTAAACCATAGAGAGCTTTATGCAATTTAAGAACATATGAGTGATGAGTAGAAGAGATAAAACCTGGGGGTTGTTCACCATAAATCTCTTCCTTTAGTTCTCCATTCAAGAAAGCACTCTTGACATCCATCTGGTAGACTAAACTTCTTAAAAGCAGCATAAATAAGAAAAATCCTGATTGCTTCTAGCCTTGCAACAAGAGCAAAGGTTTGATCATAGTCAATGCCTTCCTCTATCCTATAGCCTTGAGCAACAAGTCAAGCCTTGTTTCTCACAATTATACCTTAGGCATCAAGTTTGTTTCTAAATACCCACTTGGTTCCAATTACTGGGTAGCCTTTGGGCCTTGGAACCAAGTCCCAAACTCTGTATCTCTCAAATTGATTGAGCTCCTCTTGCATTGCAATAATCCAGTGGGGATCTTGCTCTGCATAATTTATGGATTGAGGCTCAACTTGAGAGAGGAAACAGGAATGCATCACATTTTGTTTGAGTTGATGCCTTGTCTGTACACCTACTGACATGTCCTCAATCACTTGAGATCTAGGGTGATCCCTTAGTGTGACAAGGTCAGTGGGTGGTGTTGGTTCAGCAATAGTATTTAGAGTTAATTCCTCTTGTGGAGTAATGTCTGTTGTTGAAGGAGGTTCAAGCACTTCCAAAAATTCTTCTTCACTGTCTTCATCAGCTTGTGGAGGGAGATGTGATATGACCTTTTGTGTAAGGTTTAACTCATCCAATTTCTCACATGAGTAAGGTACCTGTAATAGATCTAAGGTAGAAGAATCCTTCTCCTTATAATACATATTAGCTTCATCAAATGAAATATGTACTGATTCTTCCATTTTTAAGGATGATTTATTGAAAACCCTATAAGACTTGCTAACTTGGGAATATCCAAGAAAAATTCCCTCTGTAGCTTTATCTTAAAATTTTCTAATGTGTTTCTTATTATTGTTATGAATGAAACATTTACACCCAAAAATTCTAAAGTAATCAATTTTAGGTTTCTTCCCTTTGAGTAATTCAAAGGGGGTCTTACCCTTAAGTTTGTGTATCGAACTTCTATTCAGCACATAGTTTACTGTGCTCGCAGCCTCTTCCCAAAAGGATAGGGGCATGTGTGCATCTGCAAGCAATGTTCCTGCAGATTAAATGAGGGTTCTATTTTTCCTTTCTGCTACCTCATTTTGTTGAGGAGTTCTATCAGCAGAGAAATAATGCCTGATACCTTCCTCCTCACAGAATCTTTGCATGGGAAGAGATTCAAACTTAGTACCCTGATCACTTCTGATCAATGCAACTAGAGTAAAATACTCAATCCTTATGCTCTTAAGAAAGTCTGTAAGAACTTTAAAGTTATCTGACTTGTTTCTCAAGAAGAACACCCAATAGAATTTAGAGGACTCATCTACAATAACTAGAGTGTAAGACTTCCCTCCTAAGCTTTATACAGCAATGGGTCCAAAAAGATCCATATGTAGCAAGTACAGAATCTTAGGTGAGTCACTCTTATTAATTGACTTAAAGCTATTTTTAGTTTGCTTGCCTTCTTGACAAGCCTTGTATAGGCTTTCCTTCATATAGGGGGCAGAAGGCAATCCTTGCAGGTGAAGAACATTCAGGTTGGCTTTTATACCCTAAGGGGTGAAATGTTTTGGGAGGAATTATCCATTGGGTGAATGGGTTGATATTCTCCCTAGGTTAATTAAGGTGGTTATTATACTTTTTTGTTGGTGTTGTAGTTTCTGTAAGATTGATCTGGGATCGATGAACTCTGGTACGTTCATCGACCTAAGGTCGACGAATTGGTATAAGATCTTCGATCTCTGTTCGAAGAACTATTATTATAGTTATCATTCAGAGTTCATCGTTTTGAGGTCGATGAACTATACATATTTCGTCGATCTGAGTTCGACGAAATCTGCTGAACATTGTTGTAGTTATTTTTCTTCTGGTTCTTAAATTTTTGTTTGAGCTCCATTTGTTTTAAGACTTCATTTACTTTGTCTACTTGTTCAGTATTTTTTCTTACCCTTATCTGAAATGAAATTTACAGGTTTAAACATATGATTCTTCTGGATTATTGGTGGTTCACTAGATGATACACCTAGTCCTAGTTTACTGTTATTTTCCCTAGCATTTAGAGTACTAGTTATGTCTAACTGTTTTAAACTTCTACCATTAAGTGATTCTTCTAATTTCTTGGATTTGCTTAATTCAGTTTTTAAGAAAGCAATTTGTTCATTTGCTGAGGTAAGTTCATCTGTTAGTTTAGCATTTTCAGCAATGTACTTATCTTGTTCAGTTAATCTTTCCCTGAGAAGTTTTATTTCCTTCTCAAAGCCTATTAGATCTAAACACAGATTTTTTAAATTCTGTTTTAAATTCTTCTGAATTAAAATCATAAGATGTTATTACCTGGTCCTCTGCAGATAGAGATCTTTCATCTTCTAAAGCTTCAGCCTCTGAGTGACTGCTGGAATTATCTATTATCATTAGGCAAACTTCCTTTGCCTTCTCTTCTTCTTGATCATCACTGGAGCTGGAGGATGATGACTCTTCCTCAGTATCACTCCAAGTTTCTGCAACAAACCCTTTCTCCTTCCTCTTGTGTTTGCTGGAGGAGGGCTTGCTATGATATGTTCTTCTGGAATCCTTTTCTCTTCTTCTGTCCTTCTTCTCAGTTTCTGGACATTCTGAGATGAAGTGTCCAGGCTTCCTGCATCCAAAACAGACAATTTCCTTGGATGGAGTCTTATCATACGTTGGCTTATCATCTTGCTTTGATGACTTTCTTCTGAAGTCCTTCTTTGCCATCTTGAAGAATCTTTTGGGACAGAGGCTCATCAGCTCTTCATTGACTGGAGTCCCTTCTGACTCTTCAGTAGCCTTGAGTGCAATGTTGTGCTCCTTCTTGATAGGTGTTAGAGTCTTCTATTCAGCTGCCGCTTCTCTGGTCTTCATTAATTGCTCATAGGATTTTAGCTTTCCAAGAAGTGATTCAGTAGAGATTTCTGTCATGCTTCTGGCTTCTCTGATTGGCCAGATTCTTGAATCCCATGTGCTAGGGAAGCACATAAGGATTTTATCATTGACTTCTGTCAGAGTGATGTCCTTGTCCAAGGTCTTTAGCTCATTGATGATTAAGCTAAACCTATTGTACATATCACATACTGACTCAGCTTCATCTTCTTGAAGTTCTCATATTGTGAGATGAGATTGGATCTCCTATCCTTTCTCTCATCAACAGATCCAGCCACCATATGATTTAGAGAATCCCAGATGGCTTTGGCTGAAGTGCACTCAACCACCTTTTGAAATATATCATGAGACATAGTCTGAGCTAGAATGTTCATGGCTTTGGCATCTGCAATCTTAGCTTTCCTCTGTGCATTTGTCCAATTTGGAGGTGGAACAGCACTCGGATTTGTTAAAGTGGATGGGGTGGAAGCCACTAGAGTTGGTGGTCCTGTCAAAATTGAATTGAATATGTCTTCATCAATAGAGTTCATATAGAGTTTTATTCTTGCCTTCCAGATGGCAAACTTGGTTAAGTTGCAAACTGGAGGTCTGGTGCTAGCATAATCCTTGTTTTGTGCCATGATATAAAGTGTGAAAGGAACAAGATTTAATCAAAGATTATCTTAGGATCTTGGTTAGTCCAGATGTTAACCTGTTAAAATGACTAACCTGGCTCTGATACCAATTGAAAGAAAAGGGAGAGTAATCTCTGGTTAACTCAAGAGGGGGGGGGGGGGTGAATACAGTTAATTAAAAATTCCTTTGCAACTTTTTATAATTATAAAGTTAAGTGATAAAATATGTTATATAATAATAGCTAAGAGTGGTTAACAAAATCAAAGAAAAATAAAACTAAGCTACCACAGCACAAGACAAAAGGAAAACAGCAAACATAGAGAACACAAGAATTTTACAGTGGTTCCCCAACTGGGTACATCCACTCTTCTACCACCTTGGTAGGAATCCACTATAGGTTTTGATCAGGTGACTGCCACCACAATATCTATTTGAAGGGAGATATTGCAACCCTTTAAGCTTTTGATTAGGTGCCCAAAAAGCAAACTCATGTCTTTTGGAAGGTGACTTGTGAACCAGGTTAACTTTTGAAGGGAGTTAAAACCATGTACAGTGGGATGGGAAAGAAAGTGATGTTAGTCTTTTCTTTTCTCAAAAACACTTTGAGAAGACTTAGTGTGGATTCCAGATCTGGTCAAAGCTCCCCCTGAGATGTAGAGTTGTTCAGGATTGAGAAGCTTTGTTCAGGAGTATGTAGGTCTTCAGCTTGTGTAAGCAGATCCAGGAACTTTAGACAGATGGATCTATATTGTCTTAGCAAATTCCTGGAAGGAGAAGATGAAGAAGACTCTTGATCAGTTTGTGTTGTTCTTCTTCTATCTTCTTGAGAGCAAAGTAAGAGATGTGGATTTGTTTAGCTGCTATGAAGTTTCTGCTCTTGCTATGAATATCTCTCTGCAATTTTTTCTGCTCTGAAAGAACTATCTTACTGTTCTCAGTCTCTATATTCTTTTTAAAATATTATTCTCTCTATATTCTCTTTGACAACCAATCTTCCTTCGAAATTTGAATAACTGCAATTAATGTCTTGTTGGAAACCTGGGAAGGAAAACGGCTAGCATATCTGTCATTATTCATTTCCCTAACTGTCCTAAGAAATATTTTAAATAATTCCTCTGATGAATACAATAATCAATGTTGTCAGGAATAGCTATATTCATAGGGAATATAAGCATTGATTACTCTGGGAATTTATGACTTAAAATAATAATAGAGAGGGAACAGATAAGGAAAGAACAAAGAACAGACAGCTTACAGAATTCATCGACCAAAGAACTGATTCATCGACCTGCACTCAGAGAACATGGACCTGAGAAATCCTGTTCGTCGACCTGAGCTCTGTGAAGCAAACACTGAATATAAATAACCGATTCTGCGCTCCAAGAACGTCGACCTGAGAATCTGTTCTACACTCAAAGATCGTCGACCACAGAACTTGAACAAATAGAATTAGTCGAGCTGAGAACCAGTTTGGGAGAAAACGTCGACCATAGAATATATCCTTCTGATGAAAATCATCGACCTGAGCTCTATGTTCGTCGGGCTGAGTTCGACGAATCTCAAACTATTTTCCAGACAACTGAAAATCTTCTAAGTCTTGAATCTGAAGTCCACATCAAGCAGGTCCATGAAGTTTGACACTTGGGGGACTGGCCTAAAACTTAAAAAGAAAAACTATTAACCCTAACTATACATCTTGGGTCAACACAACCTAAGAAGTGAACCTAGCCCAAATCAAAACAGGGGTTCCAACAGAGTGTTTCAGTTAAATTATGAAAAGCTGAAATTGGAATTTCAATTGATCAAACTTTATATAGAGGAATAATAGTATCATTATTGTATTTAACTGGATCTACACCCGATATTATGGTTATCTTTTGTTTGTGTGCTAGATTTTAGGATAATCCCGAAGAATAATATTTAAAAGTGATTAAATATATTTTGAAATACCTTATCAGTACCTCAAAACTAGGTTTGTGGTATCCACTCAATGATTCATTTATTTACATGGTTATTCTGATTCGGAGTATGTAAATTTTTCATTAGATCGTAAGGGCTCTAGTGGCACTTGTCACATCTTAGGCCCTTCACTTGTTCAAAGGTCGAGTAGGACCAGAATTCTATTGCCCTCTCCACCACCGAGGCAGGATATATTTCACTAGGTAGTTGTGCACATGCCCTATGGATGAAACAAACATTAGAATACTTTGGCATACATCAATTTAGTGTAGAATTATGGTGTGACAATAAAAGTGTTATCATTTTAACAAAAAATCTTATACATTATTCTAGATCTAAATACATAGATGTCCGACATCATTTCATTCAAGAGCATATTAAAAAGGATCATGTGAACATTAGTTTTATAGGAAATAACTCACAAATTGTAGATGTTTTCACAAAACCACTTCCTGATTCCAGTTTTTCAATGTTAATATTAGAATTAGGAATCTTGGATATTTCAAAATAAATTAATTAATTTGATAATAAAAAGTAAAAAACTAAAATACCATCAAGATAAAATGAAGCTCATATTAATTAATTTAGAAAAAATAAATTAATTTTATCTATGCTCATTTAGAAAACTAAAATTCAGATAATCAGGTAGAATTTTAGAACAATGGTGAAATCAAAAGGTTCTCAAAAATACAACACCGAATTAAAACATAAAACACGATATTAAAGAGAAGTTCACTATCGCCGACGATAGTGACTGTGTCGGGCGATATCTGTCTGAAGTCAAACACCGACATCAAACAAAAATTCAGAAGTCCCTAATATCACCACTTGTCTATGGATTCTCTTCACTAGATCTTTGAACTTTGTCCCTTTATCATCTAGTGCGACGAATCAAATGTTACGGAGGATCCACCATATGATTCACCCACTCCTATTCTTCAGCGAGTGTGGGTTTTAGCTTCAGTCATTTAGCTATAAATTTTATGAACCTCGACATCCCTATCAGCCACTTTATTACATCTGCTTTATGCACTTCAAATGATTCATGTTGATCATCAACTGCCTCACGAAGTCATACTCCTCGTGCTATTGGAGATCTCATGGATGTAGATGATTCACCTTAAGATGTTGGAACTAGTGTCAAGCACGTGTTATATATTGTTGGAATACAATCATTTACATAATAATTTTGATCCATCCAACTATACCTCTGACATAGGATGCGGTGAATAATAACTCCCAATAGGAGTGTATTAACCTTTCTCCTCATAGGATTCTTCATCTTAAATTTATATCAAATGACAGATAACATCAAATCAGCTACATCAAACTACTTCCTCTCTAATATAAGATAAGTCACTAAACTTAATTGTGTAGTTATTTTCTTCGTATCTCCTGTCTTTAACATGATAGTGTGTCTAAACATATCTTGGACCAAATACGCATCAGGAGTAAGTGTAGCAGCCATTTGTATTTGTGTTTTGGATAATCTTCCATACATGACTTGATTTAACAATGTTTAGTCTCTCTCTTTCCTAAAGATTTCAACTACATTATCACTCTTTATGAGTCCAAATTCGTTTCTTAAATCTTCATGAGTGATTTTCACTATTCCTCCTTGAACTCTAGATCTCACACCACCATTCAATTCAGTAAAAGTAGGATCTTCCAAGTGATTATTGAATTCCCTCACTAACATGGCTGAAAATATATCAAGAATTATAATTGACATTATATTTGCTTGCGCTAGCATATCATAAATATGATCATCAGAATCAACTACAACATTTGAGGGCATGGGGTTTTTCATATTTGAGGCATCTGACATCCCAAATCTTTTAAGTATCTCTTTAGCATATTTAGATTGGGATATGAAAATACCATCAGTGGTTTGCTTCACTTGAATACCAAGGAAGTAGGATAGTTCACCCATGGTACTCATTTCAAACTTTGAATGCATCAGGTCAGAAAACCTTTTACATAGTTTGGAATCAGTAGAACCAAAGATTATATCCCATAGTTCGGAGGATCGAAACCTCCCTCTGATATCAATTGAAAGTGAGGGATAGATCTCCTTTAAACAAGAGGGGGGTGAATAGTGTATTTTAAAATTTTACTTTGCTTTTGCAGTAGAGTTAAAGTAGGTGATAATTAAATATATAAGAAAAATAAAAATCACAGCACACAAATAAAATAAGTAAAGGTAATCCAGACGACACAAGCAATTTATAGTGGTTCCCCAATAAACCTGGGTATATCCACTCTTCTACCACCCTGGTAGGAATCCGCTACAGGTTTTTGCTCGGGTGCCCTGCCACCACAGGTTTTTGCTCAGGTGCCCTATCACCGGAAGATCTATTTTTCTAAGGGAGATCTATCAACTCTTTGAGCTTTTGATCAAGTGCCCAAAAACAAATCCCAAGCCTTTTGATCAGGTGAGTTATGATCCAAAAGGTTAACTTTTGAAGGGAGTTAAAACCATGTACACAGTGAAAGAAAGATGAAAATGATTTTGTCTTCTCTTTCTCAATCTCTGAGAAGACTAGTGGATTATTGATGATGTTAAAACTGCCCCTGAGTTGTGCAGATGATCGGGAGATGGAAGCTTTGCTTCAGGGTGTATGTCTTCAAAGTTGATGTTGTTGTTTAGTAAAACTTTCATACTGATATTTGTTTTTTTCATCTCTTGAAGGCTTGAGGCAGATGATGAAGAACTTCCTTTTTCTTTTTCTTTTTTGTTTTTGTTGCCCCTGCAATTTTTTGAAGGAGTATATATATATATATATATCCTGGCAGATTTCAAACCTTTGAATTTTAAAATCTTTCCTTGAAATTGACTGCATAATCTCTAGGAGTTGGAACGGCTTAAATTTGTCTTGAATGCATTTCCATAACTATTCTAGTAATTTGGTATGGTAATAACTCTGTGAAATCCATAATTAATGCTGCCTGGGAATTGCTATATTCATTGGGAATATTATGCATTAATTATCAGAGTATTACTTAATTGAATCAATTTGAAATCGATCTGACATTAGTTGAGCTTAAAAATTATAGAGAATTAGTTGAACAGAACCTGGAAGGAGTTAGTCGAACTCATTAAATTTTCATCGACCTGAGCTCCAAGTTCGTCGAGCTGATAACTCTCTTTCGTCGAGCTGAGCTCCAAGATCACTGAACTGAATAAGTTACTTCTTCAATCTGAGCTCCAAGTTTGTCGAACTGAGTAAGTCCTTCATCGAGCTGAACTTCAAAGTAGAGAAAGCAGTTTGTCGAACTCAGCTTGACTTTCGTCGAGCTCAACTCAGAAAAGGAACTCTGAGTTCGTCGATCTGAGATCGACAATCGTCGAACATAGTTCAGCTTTCGTCGAACGATTTTTTCTACAAACTTTTAACTGCTTTGTCTCTAAATAATTCTGTCTCTGAAGTCTTCTGAAGGTAGTTCCAACAAACTAACATCATGTGACTGACCTTGACCATGGAAACATCCTATGACCATAGACTATACATGTTGGGTCATCTAAACAATCCTAATAGTGAACCTAGCCCAAATCACAAGTAGGGTTCCAACAATGGCGGGTCTGATTAAACTCCACTCTCTTGGCCACACCTAATGTTGTTTTTCAATTCATGGAAATGTTTGATAGGAAGAGTGAGGATTGCTAGATATGCTATTCTTAGCTCTTGAAATCGATGCCATTTCTTGTAAACCAAAATATGAAAACAATTTATATTCACTATTGCAGACGATAGTACATATCGTCGGGCGATATTCCTACTGGACATTTTTCTCCCCCCTCTGAAAATCTTCTAAATTTTTAAAAACATTACAAAAAAAGTGCAATTAGTTCCATCACCTCAACCATTCAATAAATTGAAAGCTTCCCTTCAAAATCAAAATCTACATTTTAAATAAAAAAAACTATCCATCTTCTTCCTCAAATCAAAACTTTAGATTTCAGATCTATTTTTGTTTTCTAAAATTTTCAACTAAACATTTCATATAAAAAAAATAAAATTATAAATCTATAGGTTTATGGAAATGTCAAAACAAAATTAGATTTTTTTTCAAGATCTAAGTTTGATCTCTTCATAGATCCAAATTTTTTTCATGAAATCACCATTAAACTTCAAAGGATCTTCCAAATCATCTCAAAATCAAAAAAGCATTTAAATATTCAAAGCGATTGAAGGGAACTACCTCAACCTTTTAATATTTTATGGGCGATAGAACCGTATCCTCGTGATAGGGTTTGTAGAGAAATGAGTCAAAGTGCGATCTTCACTAAGATCTGGGTTTTTATACAAAATTACTATCACCAAGCATTATCGGCTATCATCAGTGATAGCGAAAAACTCAACATATTTTGAATTAATTTCTCAATTTTGCTTGCTTTTCCTACACATGCTACAGTCAAGATTGAGTAGATTTATCATTTTAGGATTATTTTTGATGTGTGATTTTATTTTCAAGTATCATAGAACATTGTTTGTTTTTTTATGGCTTGTATATCACTTATAATATGCAATGAAATAATAATTAGAAAATATTTTGAATTATTTTTGCATGCCTCTAAGTATGAGTAATATTTTATATTTGATAATGACATTGCACTCACTCTATTTGAAAAACTACATGTATAATTAAATTTTCTTCTTGCATGAATGTGCTTTGTAATAACTTAACCTCTTAAATTACATAAATCACTTACTTTTTGAATGATTCATGCACTTATTTATTCCAAAAGCAAGGCCTTAAAAATTTGATATCTATATTTGCAAAACAAGTGAATTCAGAGTCCTTAGTAGTCAAAAGTTAAAACAATAACAGATAGTAAAAAATGAAAAAAATGATGAATAAAATAAATTGACAAGGACACTCCACCAAGCACTACTCACCCACCTGATAAGTTTTAATGAGTATTGTGAGGTTAACCACCTTTAAAAGAATTGTAAAGTGTCTTGTGCAAATAATATGTGGCCCTTTCTTCAAAATATTTGTGCCATGAATTCTTTTATGTAGTAAAGTTTTTATGTATATTCAAAGTTATGTTTGCACATTTCATATATCCATGTGTTTTTCATTTATACATATGTATTTTTAATCAAAGCACAAATTATACACATTATTATCTCTTACAAAACTTCTTCTCATGAGAATTGTACTCAAAAATAACACTTTCATTTTTATTTCAACTACAATAATTGTATTAGAAAACTCAGCATGACTTTTACAATATTTTTGTTTACTTATATTTTCACTATCCGCATAGTATAAGCCATCTTTACTTGATAATTCCACAAATTCTTACACATTTATCACATAGCCTTTTTTATTTTCATTTCTCATTTTCAACTTTTCAAATTCTATATCAAGTGAATTATTTCTTTGATGTGCTTCTCCAAAATCAACTAATTCATCTTTCAATTACTAACCCCCACTTCTTTTGATAATACCAAAAGGGGGAGAATAAAAATATAAATCTATTATTTAGATTATTTACGGGAGTAAAAATTAGTACAAATTCCTAACTACTTTTACGTAGGGGGAGCATCCATATAGGGTGAGTCTCTGCACATTTTTTTATTTTATCTTGCTTATCATATTCTATAAACATACCTATAGACATAATGGATTTATTGTTAACAGATTTGTTATTATAAAAGGGGGGAGATTGTTGGAGTATGCCATCCACACTCCTTAGTTTGAGAATAACAAATCTCAAATGTATTTGATCATCGTGTATTTATTGTGTGTAGATATAACAACTATAATCCTCCTACGGATTTCACTTAGAAATGAGAAGCCTAGTTATGGAAAAAAGATATCGCTGTCAATTACTACTTATTGCCAGACGATAGCCTAAATGACATCAGCGTGACAATGATAATATTCCACATGTTCTAGACACGACACACACTATTCAGCGGTATCGCCAGACAATATTGATATCGCCGCGTGATAGCCCCATGTACGTACACGATCTCCATCTTCCCATCACGATTATCATGGCATGGGACGCATGGCAGCTTGAGGAGATATAGCCTACAAAAGATATTTGTCGTCAGGAAATAGAGAAAAGGGCTATATTTTTGAAAATTCATGTTACAAATCTCTTAGAGCCTTTATTCCTAAGCACTCCTAGCCTGACAACTCTGATTCCAGAAAACACCTAACCACCTTCAAGTTCAAAAGCAAAGAGGAGATTGTTTAAGTACTTCAACTCCAGCAATTTTTGTGAGGCATCACCATCCTCTTCAGAGCTCAAGAATAGAGGGAGGTTTTAAATTTCAGATTTATTTCATGTATTTTTTTATTATTCATTATAATTAATATAAAACTTGCCGCCTTGTGAATGACAACTATGACCTTATGTTGTTTATGGGGAATTCACCACTTTATGTATAATGACTAGGGCTCTATTTGTTTGGGTGTTTCGCAACTCTGTTTTGGGCAAATGCCGCTGGAAGGAGGGTAAACAAATGAACCTCCGGCGGCATTTGCTCCATTTCCACCCACCCGCCTTGAGAAACGCCCAAAAACTCTGTTTGTAGCAGCCACCTCCCCCTCCAGTTCGAACACTTCGTTTCCACCCGCTGGATTGACCCACCACCGCTAAAACAAATGAAGCCCTTGTCGTGTAGAGATCTATGGGGAGGCTATAGGAATTATCTAGGGAGAGATAGGCTATAGTTGATCGGCCCTTGGGAGAAGGACCGGTGAATTCACGAAGGATTTTTACTTGTAGCCTCGATTTCAAACTCTTTTAAAATCATCTTCTATGTTTTCATCTTTGTGAAATAAAATCACTATCTTTCTTCTTTGATATTCTAAGTGTTTGCTTCATATATGTGTTTGTAAGATAATTTTCTCATCTTTTTACTAAATTTTTCACAGTCATAAGTTTTTCATAAGAATATAAAATAGCCCTTATCCCCCCCTTCTAAGGGCACCTCAAGATCAACATATATACCCCGGGCACTTCATGAACGAGGAATTCTTCCTGAAATCGGTCCACGTAGCTTCCCAGCATCTCCTCTGGCCCTTGCTTTACCAGGAAAAGTGAATCCGACCCCTTCTTCCTCTTCTTGGATGTTGAGAAACATAACTAGAAACTCTGATGTAGGTACTTGAAGCTATAGATTGATCTGGGTGGGAGCGGTGGAACCAGTCCTTTTCCTTTCCTTTCAAAGTGATGGCAAAGAGGCGACACTTGAAAGCATCTGATATGTATTTAATGTCGACCACGTTCTCGAACCACTGGAGGTGTTGGATAGGATCATCTTTTCCTGTGTAATAGGACATCTTCGGCTCCCTGAACCCTTCAAGAACCAGCTCTTAATTAATCAACTCACTGAATAGATTATCTTCTCCTCCAGTGCGAGCTGACTCGACTCGCACTATCCCCTCGCCTGGATGGCTAGCACTCGATATGCTTTGGAACAGTTCTCGCCCAGTGATATTTGACTCGACCCCTTCGTCTGCCACCTCCTTCACTCGACCCATTCAGCCTACCAAGGAGATCATCACCCAGCGACTCGGGTGTGAGTACTAGGGACAATGGCATCGAGCACTAACCTCTCAGGGTGAGTGCATGTAAGGTCTCCATAACCACTTTTGCAAACTCAAGAAAATCACTCTTCTGCATGAAATCGCCCATGTTGGGACACTCGTCAGGATTGTCACCTCCTTCTTTGCCTCAAGGAATGAAACTTAAGATTTTATGTGCATGTTATGATCCACGCGCACCGCATCAAAAAAATTAAACTTTGAAACCACGGCTCAATGAGGAATTTAGGACGATGGGGCAACCTGCATCTATTTCTCCCAAGTGAGGGCACTTAACCGGTGTCTTAGAACAGCATGACAGACCCCTGAGCTGTGGCGTGGAGGTCCCGCCACAAACATAAAAGATTAAAGAGAGCTTCCTCTTCCTGGCTAATGTTGAGTTTGGCACCTTGGAGTTCAATGTGGTGCACCAAACTATTCACTCGAAAACCACAACAAACAATGTCGTATTTCAAACTAACCAAGATCAACTGGAGGAGAGAGAAACTAGAAAAGGTCCCCTCCGAAGGTGCCCTAAGTGGTCTATTTATAGTTTCCTAAAATGGTCTATAAATAGTGGAATCCCACCTTTTTGGAGTTACTAATCGCAACTCAAATTCGTTTTTCAATAGCGAAACTCCGCAAATTGGAGGGGCTCTTAGCAGGCCAAAAAGAATTTTCTGACAAGATAACTAAGCAAGCGGACTATGGTACTCCAGCTCGTCTGGGGCGGCGATTGCCCAGGGAAGCTGGGACTTGCCCAGCCTCTTAGCCCTAGGGCGAGTGTGGGTCGGACCGCCCAACTCACACCATGCCACTTTCTTTAGGCAAGTTGACTAGACAGCCTGACTCACCCCTCTGCCTAGCCTGGGCCCAGCTTCCATCTGATCTCGGCCAGTTTTAAGGGACCCACTCGGCAAATATGGGGTTATACATTTCCAATATCCGCTTCACAGCATGGCATATGCCTAAACAAGGTAGCACAACCACCACTTTCTTCTTGTTTCACCAGAAAACCATAATGGAAAGGTTAAATCAGCAATTAACCACTAGGCCGCCTTGGCTACTCGAAAGAAATGGGCAACAACAAAAATACTTCATTAAAAATATTAATTATTCAAATATACATCAAATCCACCATCATCAAATATAAGAAGAGAAATAACAACAAAATTGACCTAGATTCCGGGAGAGGGGTAGAGAGATACAAACAATGCTTGATACTATTTCATGGAGACATGGGGGACTCCAGATAGTGACTCCGTGAATGCCTTGCTTATCTGCTACCTTCTAGGGTTTTCATTTCCCACGTCTTCTTGCCATGCTCACTAGCTTGCAGTGAGAGGAAGGCTTTCTATTATTCTTCCATGAGCTCTCGGATGATGGGGAGAGCCTAGGAGATGAAACCTAGCTTTGGAAATCTAAAACGGCGAAAAATGATGAAACTGACAGAAAATGTAGGTCTTCCTCGCTGGAAAGATGATATAGGATATTTATATTCAAAGCAGAAATTTGACTATCATACGAGTAGGCACATGTAATGCCCCAAAATTCGAAAGTGTGACGGTCAGTGTTGGGAGCCCCGTCTGGTGTCGACACAACGGCAGCGGTGTCGACACAAGGCTGCGGTGTCGACACAAGGCTGCGGTGTCGACACAAGGCTGCGGTGTCGACACAAGTCCTACAGTGTCGACACAATGCCACGGTGTCTACACAGGGTGTCGACACAGGGTGTCGACACAGGGTGTCGACACAGGGTGTCGACAAGGTCTTAACACAGGGTGTCGATAGGGTCTCGACACAGGGTGTCGACATAGGGTCTAGGCAGGGTCTCGATAGTCTCGACACATGGTCTCGACAAAATGTTTCGACACAAGCTGTGTTTTGAGTTTGACGCGGATGGGTCACAAGCTGTGATCGGCCCAGATTTTCCATTTCAGGAACGAATCGTGGCCGTTCGTTTCTTTATTTTGGGATCCGACGGCTGGGTGTTGTTCCTACTGGGATATACCCGATAATAGGGTTTCAAATCCCTCATTTCTATTCACCTACTCTCTTTATAAGATCTAGAGAGAGGGGAGAGCAAGGAGGAAGAAGAAGGCTAGATCCGGTCACCGGCGGAGTTTCGGAGCTCCAAATCACGAGCCGACTTCGGATCTATGGAGGCAAGGAGGGTGCAGTGCTTTTCATCCGCATACTTTTCATGGCGCCAAGGAAGAATGCTAGAGTAACGATTCTCTACTTGAGCATGTGAAGCTCTCCTTCTTTTGCATAGGGAAGCCCGCTCTCGCGAGTTTGCGGTGAGTTTGAGTCATTCCTTCGAGTAGACATGAATAGTCCCCATTGTGTACATGTAGAGTCCTTATTCGAGAACGGACATAGGCATGTTGTGTGAAGCCTACCTGGACATGTTGGTCTGGATCGGTGATGCTGTATTACATGAATGGCCGGAGAGGACTCCTTGCGGATGTTTGTTTTTCGGGTTTTCTACGCGGTAGATTGCAACAGGGAGCCTTGGGGATTAACTCCAAGGTGCACCCAGAAAACTGGGCAGATGCGTGGTTCTGCCAACTTGGTGTCCTGGGAGCCAACTTGAACATAACCGGGTTATCTGAAGTGTGTAATGGAAACGGGACTCGGGAGAAGTTTGACCCGTTCATATGTCTTAAATTGTCGTTGCGCTGTGAGCACAGGTTAGGCAGAACCGTACCCGTTCTATGTCATTCGGTTGGAGCCGTTGGCATAGATGAGGGTCTTAGGCGGTCTATGGCTTAAAATGACGTGACCAATGCCGGAAAGACAAAATGCTCATAGTTTGGCCGTGAAAGTGGAGGTGGTGAGACCGAAATGTTTATGGATTAAATTGACGTGACATTGACCGGTTCACCGAGAATGTGCCCTAAGTGCACGGGGTGTGTGGTCATGCGTGCCTACGCATGTGATGTAGTGTTTTTACTCTTCTGCTGATTATGCTAATAAAGTACAGGGAAGGAGCATCGCCGACTTTAGTTTGGGGACGGGATCGTTATAATTTGGTTAGCATGGCTGACCGTTGCTTTTGTTTGCCACCATTGCGGTGGATTGTTGCTTGCAGGTGTTGCAGGACCGAGCGGTTTATAGCGGGCTAAAGCCCAAGTTGCTGAGCCGGCCCTCGAAGGCCTAAATTTTTAAGTGTTTTCTTTTATTCATGTATGGCTGACCTGCGTGCCGAGGTTTGGAAAACATTTATTATTGGAGCAAACTATTATAAGGCCATAAGGCCAGTACTTGTGTATTTGTACTTCATTCCTTTTGGCTTTGTAGTGGACATTCATGCTAGTGTTGGGTTCATTTTTTTAATGTAACTATTAATATTGCTTCCGCTATAATGACTTTGTGTAGGACGTTGGATTGGTTAGATGGTTTCCATTAAGTAACCACCCGGTCTATCTGTAGTATATGGCGTCCGGCCCCGGCTGGACCTACTGCTATATGCTATGTGACAGATATGGGGCATTACAATGTTGTGTCAGACTACTGGTTTTGGTCAGGCTTACACATGAATTCGTGGACGAATTATTTTTTTAAGTGGTGGTGAGCACATGTGTGCGTCAACGTTATATCATCAAAAGAACCCATGAATGTCAACTTAGGAATTAAAATACACGTGTTTGAGGAACCTGCGTGTTCCTATAATTGCTTTTTGTAATTTTGTTTGGTCACTTAATGGTGTTTTGTACAACTATAGGTGACTAGAAGCGGTGCTGGGCTGTCAGAATGCCGAGTTTCTGGGGCTAGTAGAGCACCAAATGATGCTCCTGCAACACTCCCTTCGGCCGAAACCATACGATTGGTGGCTAAAGCGATGTTTGCGATATCAATGCACAGCCTGCAAGGCAGATGCAGCAGCCTGCCCCTACGGTGGGGCAGGTACTGCTACAAGCAGCGGAGCCAAGAAGAGTGGAGCAATTAGTGGTGGAATCGTTGGTGCCGAGGAGGGAAACCGGGAGACAGCTCAAACACGTTATGAGCTTTAATCCTCCAGTGTTCTCGGGGTTGGGAACCCCATATCAAGCTGAAGATTGGCTCTCCTGGATAAAGAGAGTCTTGATAGCAACTGAGACGGAGGAGTGGCAGATGACCACTATAGCTACGTTCCTGTTGAATGGAGACGCTAGGCTGTGGTTGGAGGGTTTAGAGCTGCATATTTTGAGAGGAAAGCAACTTACAGACGTCTCTATGGAGGATTTCTCGAGACTATTCTTGGCTAAGTACCTCCCCTCGGCACAGAGGATAGCTTTGGAGAATGAGTTCTAGAGGTTGGTACAAGGAGAGAGTCGCGTGGATGAGTATCTCCACAAGTTTACTCGATTGGGTCGTTACGCTAGCTCCACCATCGCGGATGAGGAGCGCAAGACAAACCGATTCTATGAAAGTTTGAGAGATGACATGAAGCTACTACTCTCGGGGCCTATGACGCAGGGCTTCTTGACCCTGGTCAACACGGCCCGGTCCTTGGAGAAGGACATGAAAAATGTTCAAGCAAAGAAAAGCTTTGGTGATAAGAAGTCTGAGTTCAAGGTGTCGACTACCTCAAAGTTTGGGTACCGTAAGTCCTTTAAGAAGGCTAGGACTTCGGGTCCATCTCCTTCTTCCGGTGCTTCTAGGGCGACTACGGGTCGGACCCCGGGTGCATGTTTTACTTGTGGGAAGCCGGGGCACTTTGCCTGGGACTGCTGGAGCGGACGTCCCAAGTCTGAGAGAAAGCCGAGAGCAACTTATGAAGAGAAGGGCAAGGCGGTGGAGTCAATCGCGTCCCATTATGCTCCGATGCAAGGCAAATTTTTATCGAAAATTGTTGGCAAGGTTATCCTGAGCAAACCTGGAGGACATGATAGAATATCTGCTTATATGTTCAGTCTAATGACAAGAATTATCTTCCAACTTAATACTGATTGGTCTGCAGTATTGTTTGATAAGATAAAAGAGAGTATGAAGAAGCCCAATTTGGGTAGAATACTAAGTCTATACCTAGCTGGTAGTATACCAGAGGTGATGAGTCAAGCAGCTGGATCTAAGATCAACCACATGAGGAAGATGGATATGAGAATCTTCTCTAGGTGGGATAGAGTGTTAACCAAAGAAATGCCAACTCCTGAGAAGGTAACACCACAGATAAAGAAGAAGAAGTCAGCCCCTGTGACTCAAGAATCCTCAAGCAGCTCTGAAGAGCAAGTTGTTTTTACTCCTGATGAAGAAGACACTGGAAATGCTGGACAGTCTCTAGCTAGACAAGAAGATGCAGAAAGGCAGAGGAAGCTATCACAAGCAAGCCCAATTCACCAGGATTCAATCCAGGGGGAGCCTCTACTGGTGGATGATCCAACTCCACTAGAAAGTGAACAAGCTACACAAACCATACTTGAGCAAACACAGACACATAGCCAACCCCAAGATGTTGTCATGGAGGACACATCTGTTGCTAATCAAGTGGTTGATGAGATAAGAGATTCTCCAACCCTTCCTCAACAGGAATTTACCCTAGAAGAGCTATTCCCAGATCTTCTACAAACAGATTTTGAGAAAGAGAAAGCAATTGCTGCGGGGGAGAAGGCCCATATTGAGGGGGAGCATGTGGATATTGTTGAGGAAACTGCAAGGAAGGAGACTGAGGTGCCAAAAGATGCTGAAGGGCTACAAAGTACTGAGAAGGAGTTTGTGCTCTTGGGCTAGCTTTTCTAACTGAATCTGATTATTAGCGAGAGTAATAGATTGATCCATCACTTTGCCAACACTGGTAATGGTGTGATCCAGTGCTTTGCCACCTATCCTGAATAACTCTCTGAGCTCATCAGTATTGTGCTGTATTTTAGCAAAACCTCTGCTCATCTCTTTTTCAAGAGCAAAAACTTTCTCTTATACTACCTTTAAGGAGTCATCAAAATGTTTTCTTTGTTCTAGCAAAATCTGTTCAATCTTACCTATTAGATCATTTGTAGCAAGAGGTGGAGTAGCTGTATGAGGAACTGGAAGAGGAGGAGCAGACCATGGGGTAATCTCTTCAATGATGACTGAGCTCTTAGCTCTGGTTGTGTGAATCAGAGCATCTCTTTCTTCAGTGATGATGGTAGGAATAGTGAAGTCTAAGCTCTTTAGAGGAGCTTCAACTGGTTCTGGGGTTTGTTCTTTCTCATCAAAAATCAGAATTGTCTTATCTTTCTCTATATCAGTAGTAGGAGACTGGTGAACAGGGGATTCAGGAGATGGAGTATGAGTGGGTGAAGGTACTGGAGTGGGTTCCTTTGATGATACTGTAGATTGTTCTTTCTGGAGGGGAGGAAGAGGCTCTTCAAAACTTAATTCTTCAATCATTTGTCTAGGTACTCCCTGAAAGTCATGTTCATCAAATCCATGAACACCGACGGCGCATTAGTCATCCCAAACAGCATGACCGTAAACTCATTATGCTCGTATCTCATGTTGAACGCTGTCTTAGGGATATCACTCTCTCTTATTCTTAGCTGATAGTAACTGGACTTGAGATCCAATTTAGAGTACACCGATGACCCGACTAACTGATCAAACAGATCATCAATCCTTGGGATCGGGTACTTGTTCTTTTCCGTTAGCTTGTTCAGTTCTCGATAATCAATACAAAGTCTCAAGCTCCCGTCCTCCTTAACAACCCGCACTTATGGATTAAATTATCATGGCATTGTGAGCCACGGGTTGAGTGGAATCGTACCCGCTCTATGTGGTTCGGTTAAAGATACCTAAGGTACTTGACACTTACCGATGACATAGAGGGCGGGTCTTCGGCTTCGACCATAAAGACTAAAATGCTCACGATGTTGCCATCTTGGGGACAGTGGTGGATCGAGTTCACCGAGAATGTGCCCTGAGAGCACGGGTTGTGTGGTCATGCGTGCTTACGCCTGTGGTGAAGTGTGCTTAACTTGTAATTTCACTATCTTATTTGGTTATACTAATAAAATGTAGGGAAGGAGCACCGCCACCCCGATTTAGTGGTGGGGTCGTTATAATTTGGTCAGCTTTAGCTGACGGTTGATTTTGTTTGCCACCATTGCGGTGGAATGTTGATTGCAAGTGCTGCGAAGCATAGTGGAATGTAGCGGGCTGTCGCCCATATTGCTGAGCCGGCCCTTGAAGGCCAAGGAGAATGTTTACTTTTATTCTCACATGTGACCGGCCTGCGTGCCGTTGTATGGAAGACACTTATTGTTAAGTAAACTCTTGTAAGGACATAAGGCTAAAAACTTTGGGTTTTTGTACGCTCATTCCTACTTTGGGTTTTTAGTGGACATTCATGCAATGGCTTGGGTTCTTATAACTGTTTTAAAAAAAGCTTCCGCTAGAATGCTCTGAGTTAGGATGCATGTTTTATTCGCAGTAATTTGGTATTAATGCGTAACTCCACTAGCTGTCTGTGGTATATGGCGTGGGTCCCCGACCATACCTTCTATTATATCCCATGTGACGGATGAGGGTGTTACAATTTGGTATCAGACTACCGGTTTTGGTCTTGCTTATTTGTATTCTTGGGCGAATTCTTTTAAGGGGTGGTGAGCACATGTATGCGCGTCATAATTATAACATAAAAAGAACCCATGAATGTCTACTTAGGAATGAAAATACACATGTTTGAGGAACCTGAGCGTTCCAATGATTGCGTTTTAGCAATTTGTGTGTCGCCTAATTGAGTGTTTTTACAACTATAGGTGACTAGGAGCTGTACGCGACAGCCGCAATGGCAACATTTCACGGAGAATAGTGCACCCAATGACGTGCCTGAGACACCTCCTTCTGTTGAAACTATAAGAAGGGTAGTTGAAGCTGAGTTTGCTGTGACTAATGCACAACATGGAAGGAATGTGCACCCTTTGTCCCTGAGGTGGCTTCAACGTCGGGTGGTGTTTTGGAGCAAATGGAATTTAGAAGACCATCGGGTCACTCACCAGTCATCTCGTACTGGCCAAAATAATTGTTCATATCTAAAAGTCCATCGCTAAGAGCCTTCAGATCTAACTGACCATCGTAGCTCAACCAAGATTCTATAATCTTGGCCAACAGGAGGCCATTAAACAAGCGGATGTGGTGACAGGTATGGTTTAAATTTATAGCAAGTCAAATTATTTTATACTTGTTATGTGGGTGTTACCTTACCACTGCTTGTTTAGGATTTATTTTGATTTACGAGTATCCGGCGAGAGCACTCTTTGATACGGGAGCTTCACACTCCTTTTTGTCTGAATGGTTCATATCGCGCATCGGAGTACCTTCTTCGATGGCAAAGGACAAGTTGGATGTGTTGTTGTCGAATGGGTGTTCCATGCGCGCGGATAAAATCTGTGATGTTAAGATCCGTATTGGGAGTCAAGAGTTCGATTTGCAAGCGTCGTTACTACCGCTGGTGGAGTTCGACGTGATATTTGGCATGGACTGGCTCTCGGAGCAACAAGCCTTTATTGATTGCGGTCACAAGGAAGTCAAGTTGGGAGCAGGTCGTGAGATGACTTTTACGGGCTTGAAAGTGTCGAGCATGACGTTGATGTCTGCTCTTTAGATGGTGAAGGCGGTTCGTGCTAGAGCAGAGCTGTTCTTTACATTTGTGGAGGTTGCAAAGCCTAAGCCTACTTTGGACAGTATTTCAGTGGTATCGGAGTACCCTGATGTGTTCCCTAGCGATCTTCCTGGAACCCCGCCGCAGCGAGAGATAGATTTCACAATAGAGCTAGTGCTAGGTGCAAAGCCTGTGTCACGCTCTCCGTATCGGCTAGCACCTAAGGAGATGGCGGAGCTGAAGGTGCAACTTCAAGAGTTGTTGGAGCAAGGGTATGTGCGTCCAAGTTCGTCGCCTTGGAGCGCACCGGTCCTCTTTGTTAAGAAGAAGGATGGAAGCTTGAGGCTATGTATCGATTACCGGGAGCTGAACAAGCTAACGAAAAAGAACAAGTACCCGATCCCAAGGATTAATGATCTATTTGATCAGTTAGTCAGGTCGACGGTGTTCTCAAAATTGGATCTCAAGTCCAGTTACTATCAGCTGAGAATAAGGGAGAGTGATATCCCTAAGACAGCGTTCAGTACGAGGTACATGCATTACGAGTTTATGGTCATGCCGTTTGGGATGACTAATGCACCGTCAGTATTCATGGATTTGATGAACAGGACTTTCAGGGAGTACTTGGACCATTTCGTGATCATCTTCATCGACGATATATTGGTGTACTCATAAAGTGAGGAGGATCACTTCAGACATTTGCATTTGGTGTTGGAGACTCTGAGGAGGAATCAGTTATACGCCAAGTTCTCAAAATGCGAGTTTTGGTTGTCCTAAGTGACATTCCTTGGTCATATTGTGAGTGGAGAGGGTATTGCGGTTTATCCGGTGAAGATTGTTGTGATACGAGAGTGGCCTGTGCTTTCTACGGTAGCGGAAGTCCGGAGCTTTCTGGGGATTGCCGGCTATTATAGGCGCTTCGTGGAGAACTACTCGCGGATAGTCTTACCTCTCACTACTTTGACGAGGAAAGAGCAGATGTTCGTTTGGACGTCGGAGTGCGCGCGAGCTTTTGAGGAGTTGAAATATCGGTTGACCACGGCGCCTGTGCTGAGTTCGCTGAGTGGGAATGAAGGTTTTGAGATTTTTAGCGATGCTTCGGGCAGTGGTTTGGGTTGTGTGCTGTTACAGCACGGAAGCGTTATAGCATATGGCTCGAGACAGCTGAAGGTGAACGAGAGGAAATATCTGGTCCATGACTTGGAGTTAGCGACCGTGATTTTTGCCTTGAAGGTGTGGAGACACTACTTATACGGTGTGAAGATTTATATCTACACCGATCACAAGATCCTGAAGTATTTGATTGATCAGAAAGATCTTAACATGCGACAGCATAGATGGATGGAGTTCCTGGGGACTGTTGGGTACACTGGAAAATATGTACCAGATTTGAAGAAGCCTCACCCTACTCAATGATATACATCAAGGTGTATTTGATGTGTTTTGAGTTTATATGTGCAGGTTAAGTAATTGCAGGAAATGCAGAAAAGTTTCTAAGTCCATGTGCCGACACCTAGAAGAGTTGTGTCGACACTTAAGAAGGCTTGTGTCGACACCTAGAAGAAAAGTGTAGACACTTAAGAAGGCTTGTGACGACACCTAGAGAAGCTGTGTCGACACTAGGAGTAATTGTGTCGGCACCGGGAAAGGCAGAGACGACACCAGAAGAAAAGTGTCGACACTTAGAGGCAGTGTCGACACACTGTGAAGAATTATCAACATGAGCTATGTCGACACTTAGAGGCAGTGTCGACACCCAGAGAAGCTTAGTCGACATCAAATGTGTCGACACCGGGAGGCTGTGTCGACACTCAGCAAGCTTCATCAAAGTTAAAGTAAAAGAAGGCAAGTGTCGACACAAAGAAGATGTGTCGACACTCAGCAAGTTTCAACAAAAGAAGGCATGTTTCGACACAGAGGTGATGTGTCGACACACAGCAGAATTCAGCTATGTGTTAAAAAAAGTATTTGTGTCGACACACTCAATCAGTGTCGACACATTCTACAGAAGGCTTGTGTCGACACACAGAATCAGTGTTGACACATTCTGAAGAAGCAGTGTCGAAAAGCTGTTACAACAACACAAGGAGTTGTGTCGACACCAACAAGGCTAGTGTCGACACTTAGTTTCACTTGTGTCGACACTTAGTCTATTTGTGTCGACACATAATGACTATCTGTCTCAACACTTTCAAAAAGTGACAGTGATTTCAAGAAGTGACTGGATGACTTGACAGCTGCCATTCTCAACCGGTCAACTACAACAGTCAAAGCTGTCAGAGGTTGTTAGAAACCGGATCAGCCGGTTACCTTGGAGGAAGACTATATAAAGGCCTTTCTCCTTCAACAAAAAAAAATAATTGATAGAATCTGAGAGAATCATTCAAGCAGAAGATAGAGATCTAACAACACAAAAGAAGAAGACCTTCGACAGAAGATCTAAGAAGTTGGAGAGAGAGAGAGCTCCTTCTAAGAAGAGCAGCTACTGAACCATGCTGGTAAGTAAGATTCAGATTGAGATCTGAATCACAAGACAGCAGTTGACTGAAGATCATCTGTACAGGAGATTCAACCCTACTGAGTTCTAATTCAAGAAGCTTTGAAGAAGGCTAAGGGAGGTTGATCTCTGCCAAGTTCTTCCAAGAACTCGTCAAGAAGTCAGTCAACTCATCTCTCTCAGTCAGAGTTGTGGTTAATTACCTTGTATTATTAAATTCTTGTAGGATCCTAAGGGATCTGAGTTGTAAGCCTAAACTATAAAGGCTGAGGTAGGGCTTTTGTGCCTGAGTGTAGGAGATTCAATTCTCTCAGTGTAGGCCTTGATTGAAGGCTGAGGTAGGGTTGTCTAGCCTGAGTGTAGGTATTGGTGAAAACTGAGTGGTAGGGCTTTATGCCTGAGTTGTAGGAGTGGGGATACTCTGAGTTGTAGGAACCTGGTTTGGGGTTCTGAGCTATAAGATCTGAGGATCTGAGGAGAAGTGCAGAAGTTAGGTCGAATCTAGTACACTACAAGATAGGCGAAGGGGGAAAGTGGATGTACCCAGACCTTGGGGAACCACTATAAACACTGTGTGCACTCTGTGAATGTTAGTTTCTGTGGTTGCTGTGTTATGATAGCTGTAGAATTGCATTTGTTGTTTAAAGTGAATTACAGTTTATCTGCCTTTAAATTAAAAAGAAAAAGAACACCTATTCACCCCCCTCTAGGTGGTTAGGCACTATTTCTTTCAAGTGGTAGCAGAGGGAGGTTACTAAAAAAGGGACATAACAGTCTGTTTAAGATCCTGTAGGTAGATTTAGAATAATCAAGAATCAAGAAAATGGGTTCTAGTGAGAATCACAAAGAGCTGGGGTCCATGAAATTGCCAATATGTAGAAAAGAAATATTTGGCATATGGAAAGAGAGGGTTAGACTCTTTATGGAAGCTTCTGACCCAAGAATATATATCACAGTCAAAGAAGGGCCATATGTGCCAATGAAGGTATCTATTCTGGATGCAAATCAGAAAACTCCCAAGGATTATTCAGAGATGACCAAGGATGAGATTATCTTGGCCACTATGGATAAGAGGGCCCAAAACATCATAATGAGTGTCATTGATGATTCTACCTTTCAGAATTTGATTCATTGCAAGACTTCAAAGGAAATGTGGGATACTTTGATAGTCTATATGGAAGGATCAGAAGAAGTAAGACAAGACAGGAAGTCCTTGTTAAATCAGGAATATGAAAGCTTCAGACAAGTAATGTCTGATAGCATTACTGAATGCTACAAGAAGTTCTATAGGATAGTAAATGAATTGATGTCCTATGGAAGAGAATTCAGCAACTATTAGCTGAATGACAAGTTTTTAAGATCCCTGACTAAGGACTGGGACACCAAGATTTATGCCATTAGGGAAGTGGCCAAACTAGCTGATATACCTCCTCTAACTTTGTTTAGAAAACTGTTATCTTATGATATGCAGTTAATGGTTAGGAAGGAGGAAGAGAAGACTACTAGAGTGGAGCACAAGGAAAGATCTGTGGCCTTCAAGACTGAAGCCAATAGGAAGTATAGAAGCAAGTCTCCATCTCCACCTCAAATAGTTGTTGAGGATGAGACAGATAATTCAAAAAGCAAGAATTCAGATAGCAGTGAAACTGATGAAGACTTTGCTGCTTTTACTAGGCATTTTCAAAAGTTTCTGAAGAAGAAGCAGTGGAGGTCTAAACTATCCACTACTCAGCCAAAAGATGACTACTATCAGAAAAGAAAGTCATCAAGGAATGACAAAAGGAGGTCCAAGCAAAGCAAAGCTACATCTTCAAAGATTGTGTGCTATTGCTGCAATAGACAGGGACATGTAGTGGTTGAATGTCCTAAAAAGAGGAAGGAGTCAACTGACAAAAAGAAGACTCTATTTAAGGGCAAGAAGGAAAAATCCTTTGTTGCAAAGAATGAGAAGACCTTGTCAGATCAGTCATCTTCAGAGTCAGAATCTGAAGCTGAGACTTACATTGGTCTGTTTGCTGCAGATGAAGAAGAAGAAGAGTTCCTACAGGTGCTGAACTCTATATATGAACAAGAAGATAATCAGTGCAAGGGACTGATGGCTTTATCTGAATAAGACAAGATCCAGGATCAGCCTGGACCAAGTAAGGTGCAATGTCTTTCAGATTGTAGTACTGAATCAGAAACAGATACATCTGCATCAAGTGATGTGGGTGGGTCTGAATTTGAAGGAGATATTCATCAGTTAATTGATGAATATAGGGACTTGTTGCGGGGCTTGAAGAAAAGCAAAACCTTGGCCAAAACGCAGGCAAAGGAGATTGCTAGTCTTAAATTGGCTGCTGTTGATTCAAACAAGTTGTTAGATCAGAAACTAAATGAAATAGCCAGACTGAAGAACATTAATGTTATTCAGATGGGTACTATTACATTTAAGAATGATCAGATCAGAAATCTAGAGATTAGACTTCAAAAAGAGAGAGTGATAGTTGCAAGTTTTTCTAAACCTAAATCTATTTTACCCTTGATAGATGAGTTTGTACCACAAAAGGGTAAGACTGGATTGGGGTTTAAAAAACCTGCCTGGACTGCTAAGTCAAAATCTAAGGGCAAAGTCCCAGCACTAAACAAGAAGCCTGATGTAGATAAAACAGACAGGGTTGTACCTAAACAAAGGTACAACAGGTTTGAGTGCTGGTGTTGTGGCAAGATAGGCCACTTTGCCATAGATTGTTGGCACAATTCAAGTGTCAAGGAGAGTAGTAAACTGTCTGCTAGAAGAGCTACATGTAGTTTTATTAAAAGTCAGACTAACTTGCACCAAGGACCCAAGAGTTATTTCGGTTCTAAGGTTAAGTAATCTGTGTTGCAGGTGAGTTCAAGTGGTCATGCCCCTATATGGTACTTGGACAGTGGTTGTTCCAGGCACATGACTGGAACTAGGGGGTTGTTGAAGGACTATACACCTATCAAGGATGGTCCTAAAGTTACCTTTGGTGGTTCAGAAAAAGGAATCATCAAAGGCTTTGGTAACATTTCTAGTAACCTGATTACAATTACTCAAGTGGCTTATGTAAAGGGTTTGAAACATAACCTCATTAGCATAAGTCAGCTGAGTGATTTAGGATATGACATCTCTTTTATCAAGAATGGTTGCCATATCAAAAGGTCAAGTGATCAAAAGATCATTCTGACAGGATATAGGAAGAGAAATGTTTATTGTCTGGACTTTATGTGTGAGAACAATGTTTCTCCTATTTGTCTTCTAGCTAATGAAAGAGTCTCACATTGTGTTAAATGGCACAAGAGGCTGGCTCATCTTAACTATAAGACAATTGGCCAACTCTTTAGCAAAGAGTTAGTGAGGAATGGTCCTCAAGTTAAGTGTATAAAGGATGGGATATGCTCAGCTTGTCAAAAGGGCAAGCAGATCAAATCCACCTTTCATAGCCTTGAGAACAAGGATTCTGTGAGGTGTCTATACCTCTTGCATATGGATCTTTTTGGTCCTATGCCATTTCACAGTCTAGGTAGGAAGGTCTACACATTTGTGGTAGTAGATGACTATTCAAGATATTCCTGGGTGTTCTTCCTAAGACAAAAATCTGAAACCCCAAGTATCTTATATAGCTTTGTTAAACAAATTCAGAATGAATTGGACAGTACAGTGGTCAAAATCAGAAGTGACCATGGTACTGAATTTCAGTCTGAAAGTATGACAAAACTGTGTGAAGAGTTTGGGATTTTTCAGAAATTTTCTTCACCAAGAACACCTCAGCAAAATGGTATTGCTGAAAGGAAGAATAGAACATTGATAGAGGCTGGTAGAACCCTATTGAGTGACACTTCTCTTCCAGAATATTTCTGGGCTGAGGCAGTAAATACTACTTGTCATGTAATCAATAGGGCTACTATCACCAAGTGCCACAAGAAGACCTCCTATGAGATTGTGAAGGGCAGAAAACCAAATTTATCCTATTTCAGGATTTTTGGTTGCAAGTGCTATATACTTAACAATGGAAAGTCTTATATAACCAAGTTTGCTGACAAATCCCAAGAGTGGATCTTTGTTGGGTACAACAACAATAGTAAGGCTTATAGGGTCTACAACTTGATTACTCAAGTTGTAAAAGAGTCTGTTCATGTAGTTTTTGATGAAGCAAGACTCATTAACTGTGAATTGCCAAGAAGTGTTTGCAGCCCTATAGGTGTAACTGAGAAGATGGACAAGCTTACCATTGTAGAAGGTTCTACTGCAAGTCAGCAAGTGGAAGATGGTGGCTGTTGTCCAGGGGGAGTACTTGATACTCCTGATGCTGAAGAAGACCAAGAGGTGCAGCTAAATGAAGAGACTAAAGGTGTACAACCTGAAGACAGTCTGTCTCTAGCAAATAGACACTTAAAGGATCATCCAGGCAATCAAATAATTGGAGATCCCAGACAAGGAGTGCAAACAAGAAGCCGAAATCTAAGTACAGTTCTTTACTCCAGCTTCCTATCCCAAGTAGAACCAAAAAGGTTTGAAGAAGCAATTCTAGACCCTCATTGGATTGAGGCCATGCAAGAGGAGCTTAATCAATTCAAGAGATGCAACGTCTGGAAGCTAGTTCCTAAACCCAAGGACCATAACATTATTGGAACTAAGTGGATCTTTAGGAACAAGTTGGATGAGAATGGAATCATTATAAAGAATAAAGCTAGACTTGTTGCAAAAGGATATAGGCAGGAAGAAGGTATTTATTTTGATCAAACCTTTGCTCCAGTAGCAAGACTGGAAGCAATAAGGATGGTCATTGCCTATGCAACATATCAAGGGTTCAAGGTATATCAAATGAATGTTAAGTCAGCTTTTCTGAATGGAAATCTGAAGGAAGAAGTCTATGTAGAGCAGCCATCAGGTTTTGTTGATTCTCTTAAACCTGATTATGTTTATAGACTTAGGAAGGCTTTGTATGGGTTAAAACAAGCCCGAAGGGCTTGGTATGAAACCCTGTCTAGTTTCCTCATTGTGAACAAATTCTCAAGGGAGAAAATAGACAAGACTCAATTCCTTAGGGAATCTAAAGGCAAGATTATCTTAGTCCAAATATATGTAGATGACATAATATTTGGGGTCTACAGAAAGTAGTCTTTGCAGAAAGTTTGCAAAACTTATGCAAGGACAATTTGAAATGAACAGTATGGGGGAACTTAAGTTCTTCTTGGGTCTCCAAGTTAGACAGACTGAAAATGGCTTGTCCATATGCAAGTCTAAGTTCACCCTAGAGTTGATAAAGAAGTATGGTATGGAATCATCCACTACCATGAAAACTCCTATGGGGTCAAGCATGTCTCTAAACAAATATGATGCAGGGAAACCTGTAGATGAAACTTTGTATAGAGGGATAGTTGGCTCCTTACTGTATTTAACTGCTAGTAGACCAGATATTAGGTATGCTACATGTGTCTGTGCTAGGTACCAAGCATGCCCTAAAGAATCTCATCTGCCTGCAGTCAAAAGGATTTTGAGATATCTTAAGGGCACACCTTATCTAGGCCTTTGGTACTATAGGAATGGAGATTTTGTACTGACAGGTTATTCAGATGCAGATTTTGCAGGCTGCAAGGAAGATAGGAAGAGTACTACAGGAACCTGTCAATTTCTAGGTGGAAGGCTGGTGTCTTGGAGCAGTAAGAAGCAGACCAGTGTGGCTATCTCCACAGCTGAGTCAGAATATGTTGCTGCAGGAAGCTGCTGTGCACAACTTTTATATATTCAACACCAACTAGAAGATTATGGTATTCAAGTAAGTAGAACACCTTTACTTTTTGAATCTACAAGTTTCATTTCTATTGCAAATAATCTTGTCTCCCATAGTAGGACTAAGCATATAGAAATTAAATACCATTTTCTTAGAGAACATGTAGAAAAAGGAGACATATCACTAGAATATGTTAAAACAGATAAACAGTTAGCTGATATGTTTACTAAGACCGTAGATGAAACCAAATTCAATAATTTTAAAATTGAATTAGGTATGTTAAACTTAGAATAGTTTAAAAATTGACAAAGTAAAATAGTGTCGACATGCAGAGATGTCTGTGTCGACACATAGAAGTGGTGTCGATATTTCAGAGAAATGGTGTCGACACATCTAGACAGTCTGTGTTGACACTTCAGCGAATTAGTGTCGACACATCCAGAGTAGGTGTCGACACATCCAGAGTGGTGTCGACACTTAGGATTAACACAAAATACGTCAAGTAGAGTTTCTACTAATCGTCGAGCTGAGATGTATAAGTGTCGACACATATATTTTGTCGACTATATTTGTGTCGACACATGGTTGTCGAGACATTAGAAGTAAGTGTCGACACTTTTCATCAGTGTCAACACATTTCAAGTATTTTGACGCGCCTTTTCACCTTCAATTTTAGAAAGGTATAAATAGGTCTACACCATTGTTTGTCGACACGCTCTCCATAGTTTCGAGACCAAACTTGTGTGTCGACATCTCTCTTCTCTAAATTCAAAAATTTTTCAAACCCTAATGGCGCCCAATCTAGAAGAGAACATCAATGAAGGTTATGAGCTCGTGCGACACGCTTTTGATGACACAGAACTAGAAATCCAAGGTATTGTAACCATGGTTGCAGAGACTGGGTTAGAATATCTAGTTTCAGAGCCTATCAAGATTTGGAAGAAAGAAGTCCTCGAATTCTTTAGTGCAGCTACACTTGATGAAACTGGACTCAAGATTAAGTCTAAAGTCCATGGGGCAAAGGTAAAACTCACCTAGAAAAGTTTAAGAAAGGTACTTCAACTATCAAGAACTAAAGAGGAAGAAGATGTATCTGCTTCTAAGACTAGATAGGCACTGAAATGGTGTGGATTAGATTCAAACCTGAAAATTGGATCAGTTTTCAACAGGAAAGGCATGAACATGCAGGGCAAGTTTTTGTCTGAAATAGTTGGCAAAGTGATTCTGTGCAAGCCTGGTGGGCATGATAGAATATCAGCTCACATGTTCAGTCTAATGACAAGAATCATTTTCAAACTGAAAACTGATTGGCCAGCAGTAATGTTTGACAAAATAAAGGAAAGTATGAAGAAGCCCAATCTGGGTAGGATTATGAGTTTATACTTATCTGGAGTAATTCCTGAAGTGATGAACCAAGCTGCAGGTTCAAAGATAAACCACATGAGGAGAATGAATGTTAGAATTATCTCAAGGTGGGATAGAGTGTTAACCAAGGAAATGCCTACTCCTGAGAATGAAACATCTCATCAGAAGAAGAGGAAGAAAGCCATTGTGGCTCCTGAATCCTCAAGTAGGTCAGAGGAGCAGGTATGAAAGTGCAAGTTAGATCTGATATACTCTAGAGGGGGGTGAATAGAGTATGGTGCTTGCTAAAAACATTTTACAACAGTTGTTGTATTCCTAAGTGAACAGGGAAGCAAATAATTAAATAAACACAGCAACTATCTAAACAAAAAGAAACCACAAATCACAGCCAGAAACAAAAAGAAAGACAAGCAACCAGATGACACAAGGAGCTACAGTGGTTCCCCAATCAACCTGGGTACATCCACTCTTCTACCACCCTACGTAGGAATCCACTACAGGATGAGTTGATCAGGTGTCCTGGGCACCAATGAGCTTTTGATAAGGTGCTCAAAGACCAAACCAGATTTTTTTATCAGGTGTCTTGCCACCACTGAGTTTTGATAAGGTCTCAGAAACCAATCACAAACTTTTGAAGGGAGTTTGAAAAACCCTTTACAGCATAGAGAGAGAGAGGGAGAGAGATGATCTTCTCTATCAACAGTCAGAGAGAAGATAGTGGATGTTGTCAAGGCTCCCCCTGAGATCTTGAGTTGTTCAGGAAGTGAAGCTTTGCAGTAGGGTGATAGGCCTTCAAATAATTTGATCTCCAGCAATAGATGATTTCAGTAGCAACTAAAATGTGAGGTGTCTGGAGTCTTGAATGATGATGGCCTTTGAACACTTGAATCAAAAGAGATCTGAAAATTTCAGTTGGTTGATCTCCTTTTGTGATGTGTGTTTTTGTATGAATTTGAGACTGAGAATGTCTGCAACTCTCTTTATTTCTCTTGTGTGATTGTTGTGTTGTAAGAGTTGTTGTTGCGGAGAATATGTGTCTGACTTCTTGTTCTTCTACAGCAGGAATGAAAAATCTGATCTTTTATTCCTTTTTTCTGAATAGAAATGATCCACTGTCCAAGATAGCTGTTAGCCTGTCAATAAATGACTTCCTTAAATGCATTTGTCTTCTGGAGGAAAGTCCAAAAAAATATTCTTTGAAAATTCCTTGAAACTTGCTCCAGTTTAAATGAAAAGCGGCTACAAGATCTCTGAATTCAATGCTGTCCAAATTTGAATCTTGAAAAACGTTGAATTCTTCAGAGAAAATGTCGAACTGAGCTCCACTATCATTGAACTGAGCTCAGAGACTTGGACTTAAACAGAAACAGAGATCATCGATCTGAGCTCAAAGATCGTCGAAATGAGCTCAGAGATAGAGAATCAAACTAGAGTCAAGATCGTCGATCTAAGCTCGAAGATCGTCGAATGGAGTTCGACGACTTGTTGAAGTTGAGCTCAGAGATCATCGAATGGAGTTCTACGATCCGTCGAAGTGAGCTCAACGATCATCAAATGGAGTTCGACGATTCGTCGTACTGAGCTCGACGAAATGACTTGGTCTCCAAAACTAAACAACCTGGTCTTGAGGGCAGCTTCCAAACCTAAGTACTAACCCTTAGACTCAATTCTAATTGACCTTTAGATCTATACAATGAGGTCAAAATAGGTTTCCTAAGAGACATAGTGATCCTTGCCCAAATCAGTAATAGGGTGTTCCAACAATCTCCCCCTATTTGGGTTAGGATTACTATTTACAGATATTGGAAAATTAAAAACATATACAAAGCAACAATATAACAAACAAGACATTGCAGAATCACAGACATAATATCAGATAGATTAGAAATCAAAATAACTGACACCTTACAAAATTACTCTTTTTCTTTGCTCTTTATAAGTACTATTTCTCTGTTTGGATTGAGAGCTTCTTTCTTAGATCTCCTGTCATCAGCTGCACCTAGAGAAGTTTGTTGCTTTGGCCTAGGCACTACAGCTTCAGGGTGCAGCTTCATGTAACTTTCTGAATCAAAAAACTTGCTGGATGAATATCTTTCAAGTTCCTTTTTCCTTTGATCTGATAAGGTGGTTATATTGGAAGTGTCTTTGCCTTGTTCTCTAGCTTTCTTAATCTGATCCAAAGCAGCTAACTCTTTCATCCTAGCTGTCCATGAAGTAGGATTGTTTTCTGGACCCTCAAAAGGAACTGGAGGCTCATATCTATTGGAGGGATTGTCTGGAGGAGCTCTGGAGGAGACTAGATCTTTCAGCTTGTAAGGAAATGGACCAGAGGTTGTATCAGATGAACCTTGTCCTTCCCTTGAGTATGGATGTTGCCTGGAATAGACTTTGGAATAGACTTGAAATTCTCTTTGGTTTCCTCTGTAATTTCCTCTCCTTGACTGAAAGCCTCTATATTGGCTTCCTCTGTATTGGGATCTACCTTGAGGTTGATAGGAGGATTGGCTTCTGGCAGAGGGTTGAGATGCAGATCTACCACTTGCACCTACACCGGGTGAAGGAGGAGGAGGAGGATGATGATTGAACTGGGTTGATCCTTTGTCATATTTCCTCTTCTTCTTCATAGCCTTCAGTTGATTTTTGGAGTATTGCATCCAATGTTCTGTGATAGGACAGTTATGCAAAATGTAGTAAGGAATATCATTTGTGTCTTTCACTTTGGCTGGAGGAACCCTTTTCATTGCTTTGCTTCTGGCTTTTCTTTTTCTTGCAATAGTAGCAGAGGAGTCATCTGAATCAGTCCTATACTGATCACTTTCTGAGCTTTGATCATCATATAGTGCATCAATCATTTTGAGATAGTCTATCTGTTGTTGAGATTGAGCAGAAGTAATAGTAGTGACAGTAATAGTAACAGCAACAATAGGAAGAGAAGTAGAAATAACACTGACAGAAGAGGTCATGGCAGCAGCAGTAGATACAGCAGTAGCTGGGGCAGCAGATTCAGATATAACAGTTTCAGTAACAGAAATAACATCAGTAGTAACAGCAGTCTCAAAGTCAAATGCCTCTGTCATATGTATATCCTCAGATATTAGAACATCAGAATTAACAGCAATATCAACAATATCAGTACTTTCAACAGAAACTGAAGGAGCAGCAGCAGAAAGGGACTTTACAAAAGAATGTATTATACTGGTGTCACAGCTTGAAATAGGCACAATGGCCTTAGAGAGATCTTCAGATGGCTGGACTACAGTGCGCTCTGGAAGACAGCTGAAATAAATAGAATCAAAATCTGATAATAGTGACCTGAGGTCCATTGAGAAAACTGCAACTTAAGTTGTTGAGGCTTAAGCTTGAACTGAAGTAACAGCAGCAGCGGGCAATCTTTCCACTTCATGAGGCATCTCCCTCTGCCTAGATTCAGTCAGGACAGGATCAAGGCACCCAGATAAAGGGATTGCCTGAGGAGGAATGAGAGAGCAGAGCCTGGAAGATAGGTCTGCAACTGACTTGAGAAGTGGAGCTAAGGAGGTCTCCAACAAGAGTGATAGCCTGGGAGCTATCAGCTCATAGAGTCTGTCTGCTAAAGCTGGAAGATCTACATGCTCAAGAGGGACTTGAGTAGAGGTAGGGACAGAAGGTGGAGCAGCTGGAGATGTGGGTGGAGAGCTGGTGGATGGTGGAAATAAAGGTTGAGAGATGGGAATTGTGGAAATAGAAGATAATGGAATGGAAATGGCTAGTGTGAAAGATGGTTGTGCAATGATATCTTGAAGTAGTTGTTGATAAGATGTGGATGAAGATGGTGGCTCAGCTGGGGTTGAGGGAGAATCATCCATAAAGGAATCATCTATAAGATTGAAGGATGGAATGTGGGATGATGAGTCAATATCTAAATGTGGGTATTGATGTAGAGGATGGAAGACTTCTTTAGTTAGTGGAAGAGTTGGAGAATGGATAGAAGTTGGAGATGGGGTTGAAATTATGATGGTGGAGGAAACTGTAATGGTGGATGTGACTGGTGTAGATGAAAGAGGAGGTGGAGGAGGAGGAGAAGAAACAGGCAAGTCTTCTATAGGGGCAGAGACTTGAGGGGAAGTGACTGCAGCAGTCCTTGTGCCTGAAGTAGTAGATGAAGAGGGCCTGCTGGGCTTCACTATTTGCCTATCCCATTTGCCAAACAGGGCACAGGTGAGCCTCTTGGAGGCATTGATGTGCATCCCATTTGAAACTAGCAGGGCAAGGCATCTGTTTTGAAGAAATAGCCCTAATATTCTTCCAAAATTAACAAAATTTTTGTTGATCTTCTTCTTAATCAAGTCAAAAAAAACTTCTCCCCAGTTCAATTGTTTCTTATCTACAAGAGCACCCATCAAACATAGCTGATACCTTGAGATGGTATCATGGGTTGAGTGTTTGGCCAATAACACCTTTCCTACAACATCAGCCAAAAATCTGTACTCCACAGATAGATTTATCTTCAGGAGTTTGCTAGGGTTTGCATCTGAATGACCCATTCTATTAAGCATATCAGAAAATTCTTCTCCAAACAGTTCAGCAGAGTCTTCTCCAGAATTTAATTGAAAAATCTCTGTCAGGGCAGCAGGTGTTAGATATACCTGGGTTCCTGAAATTATTCCAACAACTGTATTTTGATCCTGAGTGTGGGCAGTATACACCCATTCCTTGATTTCATCGGCAGCTAACTTGATCCTGGTAGTCATGATAGTAACTAGCTTTTGTTCCTTGAAAAGGTTCAGAATATCTTGGAAAATTTGATCACTGTTGTTGAACGAATCCATGTCAATGTCAAATCCCGCATCAAATTTCATGGCGGCCAGGACTGTAATGGAGACGGCCATTGATTCCTGGAAAAAAAATAAACAACCAAACGACCAAGTGTAGAGAAGTTTGGAGGGAAAGAGGGTTTTGCAGAAAGTATGAAAGCGCAAGGGAGAATGACGGCCGAAAAAAAGAGTTTTATATTAGGGTTCGACGCAGAAAAGGAAAGATCGTTGAACTCTGTTCGACGATCTGGGATTCTAAAGGAAACTGAAAGGTCATCAATAGCGTCGATCTCCGTTCGACGATATTGGAGAGCGTCGAGATCCGTTCGACGATAGTTCAGAAAACAAAACTGTCGAGCGCCATTCGACGATCGCTAACCTGGAGTGATAGTTTAGCACTATCTGAGAAGCGCTGAACTCTGGTCGATGATTTCAGAAAGCGTCGATCTCCGTTCGACGATCGGGGGGAAAATCGTCGAGCGCAGTTTAGAGACCAGAAACACTCTATACACTAGAAAAATTAAAATGTTTGCCTAGTCTTGGTCAATTTTTAGAGTTGTAAAATCTTGGATATTATTTTAGACTTCCTCCATCTAACATTCCTAACTGATTCAGGAAGAAGGTGTGTTTCTTTTCATCCAAGGGTTTGGTGAAAATATCTCCCATTTGCAAATCAGTTGGGATATATTGAAGTTCAATTTTATTTTTCTCAACATTATCCCTTAGAAAGTGATGCCTAATTTCTATGTGTTTTGTCCTACTATGGAGGATTGGATTTTGAGCTATAGAAATAGCACTGGTATTATCACAAAATATTTTTGACTTCTCTAAGTTGTAGCCATAGTCTAGGAGTTGGTTTTGAATCCACAAGAATTGTGAACAACAACTCCCTGCAACCATATATTCAGCTTCAGCAGTGGAAGTTGACACAGATGTTTGTTTCTTGCAAAACCAGGAGACAAGTCTGTCACCAAGAAACTGACAAGTTCCACTGGTGCTTTTCCTGTCTATTCTGCATCCAGCATAATCAGCATCAGAAAATCCAGTTAAGTCAAATGCTGAATCTTTTGCATACCAGAGACCTAGATTTGGACAACTTTTTACATACCTGAGAATCCTTTTTACTAATGTTAGGTGTGACTCTCTACGGCTCACTTGGAATCTAGCACATATGCATGTAGCAAACATTATGTCAAGTCTACTAGCTGTAAGGTACAATAAGGAGACAATCATTGCTCTATATGTTGTGTGATCAACAGGTTTCCCATGTTCATCAGCATCTAATACAGCATTAGTAGGCATAGGTGTTTTCATACATGATGCTTCAGACATATCAAATTTCTTAACCAATTCTTTTGCATACTTGGTTTGAGAAATAAATATGCCTTCAGCATGTTGCTTGATTTGCAATCCTAGAAAGAAGGATAGCTCATCCATGCTACTCATTTCAAATTTGGAATGCATTAGATTGGAGAACCTTCTGCACAAATTTGAATCAGTAGAACCAAAAATAATATCATCTACATAGATTTGTACTAGTAGGGTATGGGACTTATGGGTTCTAACAAAAAGAGTTTGGTCTACACTACCCCTTATAAACTCATTTTTTAGAAGAAAGCATGCTAGGGTCTCATACCATGCTCTAGGAGCTTGCTTTAGACCATATAATGCTTTATGCAACTTGAAAACATAATCAGGATGAGTTGAAGAGATAAAACCTGGAGGTTGTCTGACATAGACTTCTTCTTTGATATCTCCACTTAGAAAAACACTCTTTACATCCATCTGGTATACTTTGAAACCTTTGTGTGCTGCATATGCTAAGAAGATTCTTATGGCCTCCAACCTTGCAACTGGTGCAAAAGTCTGGTCATAATCTATCCCTTCTTCTTGAGAGTATCCTTGAGCAACTAGCCTTGTCTTGTTCCTTACAATTACTCTTTGATCATCCAATTTGTTTCTGAACACCCATTTTGTTCCAACAATAGAGTGATCCTTAGGCCTTGGTACTAGTTCCCAAACTTTGTTCCTTTCAAATTGATGCAACTCTTCTTGCATTGCAATGATCCAGTGTGGATCTTGCTCAGCATCTTGAATGGATTGAGGTTCAATTTGAGAAAGGAAGCAAGTGTGCATCAGGTTTTGGTTTACCTAATTTCTGGTTTGCACACCAGCTAAGATGTCTCCAATTACTTGAGAAATTGGATGGTCTCTTGATGTTACTAAATCAACAGGAGGTGTTGATTGTTCACCAACCTGTGTTGTTGTTTCCTCTAGTGGTACAACAACTGGATCTTCAAGAAGTTTCTCTTCAAGATGTTGAATATCTTCTTCATCTTCACTGCTTTCCTCTTTTTGAATGATTTGTAATCTGTTCAAGTCTTCAACAAGAGAATGTACCTGCAAAGGTTCTATGGTAGAAGTATTCTTCTCCTTGAAAGACATGTTAGTTTCATCAAAAGATATATGAACAGATTCTTCAATTTTATGAGTTGATTTATTATATACCCTATAAGCCTTACTGATCATGGAGTATCCCAAAAACACTCCTTCATCAGCTTTAGCTTGAAATTTTGCTAAATATTTCTTGTCATTATTATGAATATAGCAGATACAACCAAAAATTTTAAAATAATCTACTTTAGGTTTCTTCCCTTCGAGTAATTCATAGGGAGTCTTGCCCTTCAGTTTATGTATTAAACTTATATTCAGCACATAGTTGGAGGTGTTCACTGCCTCTGCCCAAAAGGATAGAGGAAGGTGAGCATCTGACAACAATGTAGTGGCAGATTCAATAAAGGTTCTATTTTTCCTTTCAGCTACCCCATTTTGTTGAGGAGTTCTAGGAGCTGAGAAAGTGTGTCTGATCCCCTCACTCTGACAGAACTTTTGCATAAGAAGAGAATCAAATTCTGTCCCATGATCACTTCTGATCAGGGTAATGTGAGTATTGAACTCAGTCTGTATGCATTTGAGAAACTCTGTCAAACACTTAAAGTTATCAAACTTCTTCCTCAGAAAGAACACACATGTGAATCTGGAGAAGTCATCTACAACCACTAAATTGTAAGATTTCCCTCCTAAGCTTTGTACTGTAATGGGTCCAAAAAGATCCATGTGTAACAGATACAAAATCCTAGGTGAATCACTCTTATTAAGTAACTTGAAACTATTTTTGCTTTGCTTGCCTAATTGACAAGCCCTGCAGATTCCTTCCTTCTTGTAGGGGCCAGAAGGTAGTCCTCTAACAAGGTTGTCCTTAGATAGCCTAGCAATGGTTCTAAGGTTTATATGTCCTAATCTCTTATGCCATAATACAATAGTTCTACAAATAGAATTAAACAGACAAATATCTACTTCTGTTGAAAGAAAGTCTACTAAATAGATGTTACCTTTCCTTTTACCTGTCAACACAGTTGTGTTGTCCTCTGACTTGATCTTGCATAAGGATTTGCTGAAAGTCACCTGCTAGCCTTCATCACATAGCTGACTGATACTGATCAAGTTGTGCTTTAGTCCTTCCACATAGGCTACTTTCTTGAATGTGACTGTGCCAATCTGAACTGCATCATATCCTTTTGTTAGTCCAAAGTTTGAATCACCAAATATGACCTTAAGTCCAAGCTTGGCTTTAAAGGATGTGAAGTTGTCCTTGCTTCCTGTCATGTGCTTGGAGCACCCACTATCCAAATACCATTGCTGGTTTGATATTGGATAGGTCTTCACATGCACATAAAGAAATTTACTTGTTTTTGACCCAGTTTACCTTGGGCCTAGGTTGATAACCTTTAAATTCAGAAATAAATGACATCCCTGGTTGACTCTTATAACCTTCAGGATGATATCTCCTTGGAGGTATTATCCATTCAGTATAAGGGTTAAAGCTTTGGGATGAAGGACCCCTAGGATTGGAATTTGATTTACCCTTGAAGAAGTTTTCAAAACTCTAATCTCTGTTCGACTATCGTTGAGCTGCGTTCAACGATCTTGGGTCAGATCGTCGAGCTCCGTTCGACGATCGACTGTGGCAGAGTTCAGGGTTTAGAGATCGTCGACCTGGGTTCGACGATTTTGCCTAAGATCGTCGATCTGCATTAGTCGATCGTCTAGCTCCGTTCGACGATTTCTGTTGAACTCTTGTTTTCTTGGGTAAGTCAGAATTTTTCCTAGATACCTCTACAACTCCCTTCCCTTTATCAGAGATAAACCTAATTGGGGTTGTTAGTACTATAGGTTGGCTGGATGAAGCACCCAAGCCCAGTGTACTATTGAATCTAGAGTTCACTGTGCTTGTGATGTCCATTAGCTTGATGCTTCTCCCATTAAGGGATTCTTCAAGCTTCTTGGCCTCTGATAGCTCACCTTTCAGTGAAGCTATCTGCTCCCTATAGCACTCCAACTCCTCAGAGAGTTTGAGGTTTTCTGACTTTAAGGTACTGTGTTCAGACAATTGATTTCTGAGAGAAATGATTTCCTTCTGAGATTTTAATAAGTCTAAACATAATGCTTTAAACTCATACTTAAAGTCCTCGGAGTTAAAATCAAATGAGTCTATTACCTGGTCTTCTTTAGGTTGAGTCTCTGATTCAGATTCAGACTCTTCTGCATCAGAATTGTGTTGTGAGGCATTGATAGCCATCATGCAAAATTCCTTCTCTTCAGCATCATCCTCATCATCACTTGAGCTGGAAGAAGTTTCTGATTCTTCTTCTGTCTCACTCCAAGTTTCAGCAACAAATCCCTTCCTTGTATGTTTGTTCTTGCTGGAGGAGGGTTTGCCATTGCTATTCTTCTTGAAGTCCTTGTCTTTTCTTCTTTCTCTCTTATCCTTTCTGTCCTTGTTTTTGTTTTCTGGACAGTCAGGCACAATGTGGCCTTGTTTCCTGCAACCAAAACAGATAATTTCTTTGTTATTTGATTTATCATACCTTGGCTTGTCATGCTCTTTGTATGATCTTTTCCTGAAGTCCTTTCTGACCATTTTGTAAAATCTTTTGGCCAGTAGACTAAGCAGCTCATCATTGCCTGTGACCTTGTATTTAGGCTGATCTTCAGTGGCTTTGAAAGCTATTGATTTCTCCTTTCTTGTGGCTGGTGAGGCAGCCTTCTGCTCTTCTTCTCTATTCTTAATGAGCAGCTCATAAGATTTGAGCTTGGACAAGAGAGCTTCTGTTGTGATCTCATTGAGACTTCTAGCATCCTTGATTGGCCAGATCCTTGAGTCCCAAGTGCTTGGGAAGCACATTAGGATTTTGTCATTTAGCTCAGTTAATGAGATCTCTTTGTCCAAAGTCTTCAGTTCATTGACTATCAGGCTGAGTCTATTATACATTTCTGCTACTGACTCAGCTTCTCCTTTCTTGAAGTTCTCATATTGGGTTATGAGGTGAGATCTTCTGTCTTTTCTCTCATCAGCTAATCCTGAGACTATTTCAGATAGCGTATCCCAGATCTCCTTTGCTGAGTTGCATTCAGCTACCTTTTGGAATATCTCATCAGACATGGTCAGGGCTAGAATGTTCATAGCTTTTGCATCTGCAACTTTCCATTTCTTTATCTCTGCATCTATTCCTGATGGAGGTGGAACAGCACTTGTACTTGTGTTCTCTGGAGGTCTTGGATACACTGTCAAAACAGAATTGAAAATGTCCCCATCAATAGAATTCATGTACATCCTAATCCTTGCCTTCCAAAGTGCAAACTTAGACAGATTGCACACTGGAGGTCTGGTGCTAGCATAATCTTTGTTTTGGGCCATGTTTTGTGAAGAAATAATCTTAATAACAAAATCAAAACTAGCAGATCTAACTATAGGGATCTTTGGGTTCAGGTGTTAGCCTGTGCAGCCACTGAGATGTGGTATTTTTAACCAACCTCGCTTTGATACCAATTGAAAGTGCAAGTTAGATCTGATATACTCTAGAGGGGGGTGAATAGAGCATGGTGCTTACTAAAAACTTTTTACAACAGTTGTTGTATTCCTAAGTGAACAGGGAAGCAAATAATTAAATAAACACATCAACTATCTAAACAAAAAGCAACCACAAATCACAACCAGAAACAAAAAGAAAGACAAGCAACCAAATGACACAAGGAGCTATAGTGGTTCCCCAATCAACCTGGGTACATCCACTCTTCTACCACCCTAGGTAGGAATCCACTGCAGGATGAGTTGATCAGGTGTCCTGGGAACCAATGAGCTTTTGATAAGGTGCTCAAAAATCAAACCAGATTTTTTGATCAGGTGTCTTGCCACCACTGAGTTTTGATAAGGTCTCAGAAACCAATCACAAAATTTTGAAGGGAGTTTGAAAAACCCTTTACAGCAGAGAGAGAGAGAGGGAGAGAGATGATCTTCTCTGTCAACAGTCAGAGAGAAGATAGTGGATGTTGTCAAAGCTCCCCCTGAGATCTTGAGTTGTTCAGGAAGTGAAGCTTTGCAGTAGGGTGATAGGCCTTCAAATGATTTGATCTCCAGCAATAGATGATTTCAGCAGCAACTGAAATGTGAGGTGTCTGGAGTCTTGAATGATGATGGCCTTTGAACACTTGAATCAAAAGAGATCTGAAAATTTCCGTTGGTTGATCTCCTTTTGTGATGTGTGTTCTTGTATGAATATGAGACTGAGAATGTCTGCAACTCTCTTTCTTTCTCTTGTGTGATTGTTGTGCTGTAAGAGTTGTTGTTTCAGAGAATATGTGTCTAACTTCTTGTTCTTCTACAGCAGGAATGAAAAATCTGATCTTTTATTCCTTTTTTCTGAATAGAAATGATCCAATGTCCAAGATAGCTGTTAGTCTGTCAATAAATGACTTCCTTAAATGCATTTGTCTTCTGGAGGAAAGTCCAACAAAACATTCCTTGAAAATTCCTTGAAACTTGCTCCAGATTAAATGAAAAGCAGCTACAAGATATCTGAATTCAATGCTGACAATAATTCCACAGCTGTCCAAATTTGAATCTTGAAAAACGTTGAATTCTTCAGAGAAAACGTCGAACTGAGCTCCACTATCATTGAACTGAGCTCAGAGACTTGGACTTAGACAGAAACAGAGATCGTCGATCTGAGCTTCAAAGATCGTCGAACTGAGCTCATAGATAGAGAATCAAACTGGAGTCAAGATCGTTGATCAGAGCTCGAAGATCGTCGAATGGAGTTCGACGACTTGTTGAAGTTGAGCTCAGATACCGTCGAATGGAGTTCGACGATCCGTCGAAGTGAGCTCAACGATCATCGAATGGAGTTCGACGATTCGTCATACTGAGCTCGACGAAATGACTTGGTCTCCAAAACTGAAAAACCTGGTCTTGAGGGCAGCTTCCAAACCTAAGTACTAACCCTTAGACTCAATTCTAATTGACCTTTAGATCTATACAATGAGGTCAAAATAGGTTTCCTAAGAGACATAGTGATCCTTGCCCAAATCAGTAATAGGGTGTTCCAACAAGGTAGTTTTCAGTTCTGATGATGGCGAAGCTGGAAATGCTAGACAGTCTCTAGCAAGAAATGAAGATGCCCAGAGGCAGGGGGAGCTACCATCTGCTAGCCCTATCCACCAGGATCCACTTCAGGGGGAGCCTCTACATGTGGAAGAGTCCACTCACTTGGATAGTGAACTGGCTACCAAAACCATTCTTGAGCATACTTATCTACCTAGTCAACCACAGGATGTTGTCATGGAAGACACATCTGCAGCTAATGAAGCTCCTGAGATTAGAGATTCTCTTGTCCCTACTCAACAGGAGTTTACTCTAGAAGAGCTGTTCCCTGATTTCCTACATATAGATTTTGAGGGAGAGAAAGCAACTGTTGAGGGGGAGTCAGTTCATCTTGAGGGGGAGCATGAAAGATCACAGGAGGAGACTGCTAGAAAAGAAACTGAAGAGCAAAGGACTAAGGGGGAGCTACAAAAGACTACTCAGGACTTACCTCCAACTCCACAGGATAGAGTAGATATAGCTAGTACCTCAGATTCTGAAGATGCTGCTGAGGTTCAGGCAAAGAAAAGGAAGCTCATGGTCTTCAAGAGAAGGAGTCAAAGCTACAAGAAAGCTTTACAAACAGTTGCTCCACAGCCTGCCCCAACAATTGATTATAGTTCTATGTTGGTGGCATTGCAAATAATACTGGATGAGCAAAGAAAGGCTATGGAAACTTATATGGATGAGCACCATAAGGAGTTACAATTTTCCTTAGCTCAAGACATAAAGTCCATAAGATTTGAAGTAAATCAACATAAAAAGGAAATGACTGACTGCTTTCATAAAGGAGGCAATGTAGTGGTATATCTGGCTACTCATTAAGAGCAGATAAAGACACAGGTTGATGACATGGCAGTAAAACAAGGATATGTTCTTGAGAATCAGATTAGAATGAATGAAAATTTAACTGAATCACATAATGTGATAGTAACTGAAATGAAAAATCTAGCTACTGCACAGACTGCAGAAAGTGCTACTGCCAAGGAAGAGTTTGACCTGCACTTACAAGAGAGCCTAACTGTTGTTAAAACTGCCATTGAAGATTCTCAAAAGGCTATCACTAAAAAGCTTCAACGGTTAAAATGTTTTGATAAAGATGGAGTTAACTATCTGAATGCTCAAATCAGATTTCAGAAGGATGATCTTAGGGATCATATAGAAAGAGAAGTCATAAATGGGGAGAGGGTGTTAGTCAAAGCAGGCTCTGATCATGCTAAATGGATTTCAAACAGCATCAGAGCTACCCTTGGATATCCACCCTTGTGTGATGATGATAATGTGGCAGCATCTGGGACAAATCCTGCATATTTTGGAGGAGAACAAGCTGAAGTAGCTCAGGTGATCTACCCTCCTGCAGATTTTGACATGATACATCAGGAGGTACAATCTATGTATAGTCCTCCTGAGGGTAATCAGAATATTATTTTTGAAAAAGTAGTACAGCCTGTGCCAGAGGCAATATTAAAAGAGCAAGAAGCTCAATTATCTAAGAAGAGGTTCAGAGAACAGGCAGAGTTAAGGCCTGATTTTGAACAGTGGAGCCCAACCTATAGGAATTTCATATTAACTGCTTGGAAGGCTGCAAAAGATAATTTCCTAGAGAGGGGCAAATGGTATTCTGACCAAGAGTGGAAAAAACATGAAGCTAGGCAAGAGGCCATAGTACAATACAGAAGGAAGGATAAATTAGGGAAGCTACCTACTAATGCACAGGAGCCTAGCAAGTATTTCCCTAAGCCTTATCATTATTTTGAGAGACAGAAGATAAGGGCTGAAGAACAGAAAAAGAAAGATCTTAAGCGAAAGAAGCCTGCTGATGACAATGATGCTCCAATTCAAGCAAAGATTCAATCTGGAAAGGACATTGTTATCAAGGAGCCAGAGCAGCCATAAGATAGAATTTTTCTTAAGTTTACAAATTTGTAATCATTTGCATTAAACTCCATGTAAACTTATGATTAATGAAACTTTTGGAAGTTATAACAAAACAATGTTTGATGTTCAATCTTTTACATTACTTTTTCTGTGATGATTGTTTATACATGTTTTGTTTAGTATTTACCCTGTCATTTAATATTGTTATACATCATATTGAGTATTTATTATGTATGGTGTATATCATTGACTAATGGTTATGACTTCTCCAAATAGGGGGAGATTGTTGGGTACACTGGAAAATATGTACCAGATTTGAAGAAGCCTCACCCTACTCAATGATATACATCAAGGTGTATTTGATGTGCTTTGAGTTTATATGTGCAGGTTAAGTAATTGCAGGAAATGCAGAAAAGTTTCTAAGTCCATGTGTCGACACCTAGAAGAGTTGTGCCGACACTTAAGAAGGCTTGTGTCGACACCTAGAAGAAAAGTGTCGACACTTAAGAAGGCTTGTGACGACACCTAGATAAGCTGTGTCGACACTAGGAGTAATTGTGTCGACACCGGGAAAGGCAGAGTCGACACCAGAAGAAAAGTGTCGACACTTAGAGGCAGTGTCGACACATTGTGAATAATTATCAACATGAGCTATGTCGACACTTAGAGGCAGTGTCGACACCCAGAGAAGCTTAGTCGACATCAAATGTGTCGACACCGGGAGGCTGTGTCGACACTCAACAAGCTTCATCAAAGTTAAAGTAAAAGAAGGCAAGTGTCGACACAAAGAAGACGTGTCGACACTCAACAAGTTTCGACACAAGAAGGCATGTGTCGACACAAAGGTGATGTGTCGACACACAGCAGAATTCAGCTATGTGTTAAAAAAAGTACTTGTGTCGACACACTCAATCAGTGTCGACACATTCTACAGAAGGCTTGTGTCGACACACAGAATCAGTGTCGACACATTTTGAAGAAGCAGTGTCGAGAAGCTGTTACAACAACACAAGGAGTTGTGTCGACACCAACAAGGCTAGTGTCGACACTTAGTTCACTTGTGTTGACACTTAATCTATTTGTGTCGACACATAATGACTATCTGTCTCAACACTTTCAGACAGTCACAGTGATTTCAAGAAGTGACTCGATGACTTGACAGCTGCCATTCTCAACCAGTCAACTACAACTGTCAAAGCTTTCAGAGGTTGTTAAAAACTGGATCTGCCGGTTACCTTGGAGGAAGACTATATAAAGGCCTTTCTCCTTCAACAAAAAAAATAATTGATAGAATCTGAGAGAATCAATCAAGCAGAAGATAGAGATCTAACAACACAAAAGAAGAAGACCTTCGACAGAAGATCTAAGAAGTTGGAGAGAGAGAGCTCCTTCTAAGAAGAGCAGCTGCTGAACCAGGCTGGTAAGTATGATTCAGATTGAGATCTGAATCACAAGACAATAGTTGATTGAAGATCATCTGCACAGGAGATTCAACCCTACTGAGTTCTAATTCAAGAAGCTTTGAAGAAAGCTAAGGGAGGTTGATCTCTGCCAAGTTCTTCCAAGAACTCATCAAGAAGCCAGTCAACTCATCTCTCTCAGTCAGAGTTGTGGTTAATTATCTTGTATTATTAAATTCTTGTAGGATCCTAAGGGATCTGAGTTGTAAGCCTAAACTATAAAGGCTGAGGTAGGGCTTTTGTGCCTGAGTGTAGGAGATTCAATTCTCTGAGTGTAGGCCTTGATTGAAGGCTGAGGTAGGGTTGTCTATCCTGAGTGTAGGTCTTGGTGAAGACTGAGTGGTAGGGCTTTGTGCCTGAGTTGTAGGAGTGGGGATACTCTGAGTTGTAGGAACCTAGTTTGGGGTTCTGAGCTGTAAGATCTGAGGATCTGAGGAGAAGTCCAGAAGTTATGCCGAATCTAGTACACTACTAGATAGGCGAAGGGGGAAAGTGGATGTACCCAGACCTTGGGGAACTACTATAAACACTGTGTGCACTCTGTGAATGTTAGTTTTTGTGGTTGCTGTGTTGTGATAGCTGTAGAATTGCATTTGTTGTTTAAAGTGAATTACAGTTTATCTGCCTTTAAATTAAACAGAAAAAGAACACCTATTCACCCCCCCCCCCCACTCTAGGTGGTTAGGCACTATTTCTTTCATGGACTATACGTTCAAGGTCCACTACGTGCCTGGTAAAGGCAATGCGGTTGTGGACGCATTGAGTCACCGAGCCCCAGCTCAAGCCAATTAGTTGTCGGTCCATAACGAGCGGTTGGTTCGGGAATTGGAGGCGTTGGAGATCACTTGCGTAGACAAGCAGTCAAGTGTTGAAACACTATTGAATTAGACTGAAGTTCAATATGACCTGGCTGATCAAATTCGGCAGGCTTTGGATATGGATGGCCACATGAAGCAGATCATGGTTGAAGCTCTGGATGGGTCAAATTCCCAATTCGTTGTTGAGGATGGATTACTTTGGAAAGACGGTCGTCTGTGCATCCCAAGCGTGGGCAATTTGCGGGTGGATTTATTATACGAGGCGCATCATACAAAGTACTCGATTCACCCGGGGAGCACGAAGATGTATCGCGATGTTAAGAAATTGTTCTAGTGGCCAGGACTGAAGAAGGATGTGGCACTCTACGTGGCGAAGTGTAAAACGTGCGCCTTAGTGAAGGCAGAATGCCAAAGGCCGGGAGGATTCTTGAAGTCCTTGCCTATTCCGGAGTGGAAGTTTGAAAACATTACTATGGACTCTGCGCACGGGTTTCCAAGGTCGCAGAAGGGGAACGACGCATTTTGGGTGGTCGTAGATCGTCTAATGAAGGTGTCACACTTCATTCCGCATAGGAAGGATGATCCGGTTGAGAAATTGGCAAAGCTATATGTGAATAATATTGTGCGGCTTCATGGTGTGCCCTGCAGCATCGTGAGTGATCGAGATGGGCGGTTCACGTCCAATGATTGGAGAATGGTGTAGCAAATGTTGGGGACAAAGCTGAGTTTTAGTACAGTCTTTCATCCGCAAACGGATGGTCAGACCGAGAGGGTCAATAGGACAATGGAAGAGATGCTTCGCATGTGTGTCCTGGACTTTGGAAAGCAATGGGAAGATCACCTATACTTGGTGGAATTCGCTTACAATAATAGCTACCAGGAGAGCATTCAAATGGCGCCCTTTGAGGCCCTTTATGGTAGATGATGTCGCACACCGTTATCTTGGTTTGAAATAGGTGAGTCAAAGTTGTACAAGCGCTAAGTGGTGGAAGATGCTACGTCATTGGTTCGAACGATTCGAGAGAGGTTGCTTATCGCTCAGGACCGGCAAGCGAAGTACTATAATGCCAAGCACAGGAACGTGGAGTTCACTGTCGGCATGGGTGTACTTGAAGATCAAGCCTTTCAAGGGTGTCTCGCGGGTGCGGCACTTGAAGAAGCTGAGCCCGAGGTACCTTGGACCGTTTGAGATTCTGGAGCGGATTGGCGAAGCAGCCTATCGATTGAGGCTATCAATGGAGCTTAGTGGTCTACATGATGTATTCCACATATCAGTGTTGCGGAAGGCGGTGCAAGAGCCTACGCAAGTGATCGCGGTCGATCAAGTGCCGATCGATAGTAGGTTGATGACAAAGGTCAAGCCCGTATGTATTGAGGACTCGGAGGTCAAGCGGCTACACAATAAAGAGATCAGGATGATCAAGGTCCGTTGGGACAATTGCGGTCACGAGGAGCTCTCTTGGGAGCGAGAACAAACCAAGCTGGAGGAGTACCCAGAGTTTTTCCTTTCAGGTACCAATTATGCTTTGTGTACCTTTTTTTACGGTAATTTCGGGACGAAATTCTTTTAAGGGGGAGAGAGTTGTAACGCCCCAAAATTCGAAAGTGTGACGGTCAGCATTGGGAGCCCCATCTGGTGTCGACACAAGGGACATGGTGTCAACACAAGGGCAGCGGTGTCGACACAAGGATGCGGTGTCGACACAAGGCTGCGGTGTCGACACAAGGCCTGCGGTGTCGACACAACTCCAGGGTGTCGACACAGGGTGTCAACAAGGTCTCGACATAGGGTGTCGACAGGGTCTCGACACAGGGTGTCGATACAGGGTCTCGACAGGATCTCGACAGTCTCGACACATGGTCTCGACAAAATGTCTCGACACAAGCTGTGTTCGGGTTTGACACGGACGGGTCACAAGCTGTGATCTGCCCAGATTTTCCATTTCAGGCCCAGATCGTGGTCATTCGTTTCTTTATTTTGGGATGTGACGGCTGGGTGTTGTTCCTACTGGGATATACCCAAGAATAGGGTTTCAAATCCCTCATTTTTGTTCACTTGCTCTCATTCTAAGATCTAGAGAGAGGGGATAGCAAGGAGGAAGAAGAAGGCTAGATCCGATCACTGGCGGAGTTTCAGAGCTCCAAATCGCGAGCCGACTTCGGATCCACGGAGGCAAGGAGGGTGCGGTGTTTTTCATCCGCATACATTTCCATGGCGCCAAGGAAAAATGCTAGAGTAACGATTCTCTACTTGAGCATGTGAAGCTCTCCTTCTTTTGTATAGGGAAGCCCGCTCTCGCGAGTTTGCGGTGAGTTTGAGGCATTCCTTCGGGTAGACATGAATAGTCCCCGTTGTGTACATGTAAAGTCCGTATTTGAAAACGGACATAGGCATGATGTGTGAAGCCTACCCGGACAAGTTGGTCTAGATCGGTGATGTTGCATTGCATGAATAGCTGAAGAAGACTCCGTGCGGATGTTTGTTTTTCGGGTTTTTTACGCGGTAGATTGCAACAGGGTGTCTTGGGGATTAACTCCAAGGTGCACCCGGAAAACTGGGCAGATGCGTGGTTCTGCAAACTTGGTGGCCTAGGAGCCAACTTGAACATAACCGGGTTATGTGAAGTGTGTAACGGAAACGGGACTTGGGAGAAGTTTGACCCGCGCATATGACTTAAATTGTCGTTGCGATGTGAGCACGGGTTAGGCGGAACCGTACCCGTTTTATGTCGTTCGGTTGGATCCGTTAGCATCGATGAGGGTCTTAGGCGGTCTATGGCTTAAAATGACGTGACCAATGCCGGGAAGACAAAATACTCATAGTTTGGCCGTCAAAGTCGCGGTGGTGAGACCGAAATGTTTATGGATTAAATTGACGTGACATTGACTGGTTCACCAAGAATGTGCCCTGAGTGCACGGGGTGTGTGGTCGTGCGTGCCTACGCCTGTGATGTCGTGTTTTTTACTCTACTGTTGATTATGCTAATAAAGTGCAGGGAAGGAGCATCGCCGCCCTGAGTTTCGGGGCGGGATCGTTATAATTTGGTCAGCATAGCTGACAGTTGCTTTTGTTTGCCACCGTTGCGATGGATTGTTGCATGCAGGTGCTGCAGGACCGAGCGGTTTATAGCGAACTAAAGCTCAAGTTGCTGAGCCGGCCCTCGAAGGCCTAAATTTGTAAGTGTTTTCTTTTATTCATGTATGACCGGCTTGCGTGCAGAGATTTGGAAAACATTTATTATTGGAGCAAACTATTGTAAGGCCATAAGGCCAGTACTTGTGTATTTGTACTTCATTCCTTTTGGATTTGTAGTGAACATTCATGCTAGTGTTGGGTTCTTGTTTTTAATGCAAATATTAATATTGCTTCCGCTAGAATGACTCTGTGTAGAACGTTGGATTGGTTGGATGATTTCCATTGAGTAATCACCCGGTCAGTCTGTGGTATATGGCGTCGGGCCCTGGCCGGACCTACTGCTATATGCTATGTGACGGATAGGGGGCGTTACAGCACATGACCAATGTTCATGCACAAAGAAAAAGTCCACTGCTTGTGCAAGAGGGAACCTGGGCTGGCGTGGAAATTTAGGTTTGTGGGGAGTATTTGCCTCACACGACTAGTGGTCGTGCGGTTTTTACTCATGCGTACTCTCATGTATTTCACTAGTAAAATTTTGCAAGTGATCATGCATGACTAGTGGTCATGCGCAGAGGAGGCCACTACTCATATGAGAAGGAAAATGCATGATGAGTGGCCTCCTCCATGAAAATCCTCAATGGTGTGCGGGAAAAATACCACAATCCCTGGTACCTGTAGGAAACACATCTAAAACATTAAAAAAATGAATTGACATAACCACACACTACTAAATAGAATCATAAATATAAATGATGGGGAGGAAAAGCCTCTCGCATGCATTATGTAATCAAAATGTCTAACACAAATATGCTCAAGAGAGATATATTCTGATTTATAATGATTTTATGAGAAATTGACAAAAGCATGAACGACCCACAAAAAATTGAGCTACAAAAAGGTCCTAAAATATTTTATTAACTTCGCTCATCAGAGCCCTCTTCCCTAAAGTCTGGAGAACTCCCACCACCATTCGTAAAGCCCAAGAACTTGTAAGTGGAATCAACATGCTTACTCTACGCGAAGGCCGCACACATCGACTTCGATGATCACTTTGGTGTTCCTTCTATATCATCTTTGAGATCTTCTATTGAGGAAGTTTTTATTTTAGTTTTTATTTTTGTATCTATTTTACATTATCTTTTTGTTTGTAGTGAATTTATCGTAGGAGTTGGTGATTAAGTTTTGTGAGACTTAGGAAAATTCATCATGAGTGGTGGAGACTAAGTCTAGGGTTAGATCTATGTTGCAGTATGGAGATCGGGTGGTCTGGTGGTTTGTCGGGTGGTCTGGCGTCTTCTCCCAGCGGCTTGGTAGCTGGGCTATTGCTGATTGTTGTCTGGCTGTCTGGCGGCTTCTCCCAGCAGCTTGGTAGTTGGGTTGTTGCTGATTGGTGTCCAAGCGGTCTGGTGGTTTGTCTATGGCGACTTGAAGATATTGTCGGGCTGTCTTTTGCATATTGTATTTGCCATGCTGTCAATCTAACCGCGCAGCTTATGCGGCTTATATAGAGGCTTGTTCCTGTAATTATTAGTCTCACATTGCTTATTTGTAATCTCTCTTCTCTCCTCCATTCCATAAAAGGGAGGTCATACCTTTGTAATAGATATCTTTTTTGGATAATAAAATTTTTGTTACTCCAATTTTTCGGTCTACTTGTTTTCTGTTCACATATGGTATCAGAGGACTCGATCTTTTCCTCCTAATTTTGTGAGCTTTCTCTGTCTGCGCGACCTATCCGTGCAGCTTGATCCTTTCTACTCACGACATGCCTTCACGACTTGTTTCTTCCGCATGTGTGTGAACTGTTCACGCGATTTCTTCCTCTCCTTGTCGTTGCCCTTGGTGTGTGTGACCTCTCTGTTTCCCCTTTCTTCTCTCCGCGACCTGTTCTTAAGTCACCGCGACCTGTTCGTCTTGCTGCGACCTGTGCTTAGTCGTCGTGCCCTCCTTTTCTAGCTGCTCTTCTTTTAAGTCGACGCGACCTGTTATTTAGTCGCCATAACCTATTCTTATTGTTGTGACCTGTTCCTAACACGCCGCGACCTACTCTTCATGCAGCGCCCTATGCTTAGTCATCGCGCCCCCTTTACTAGCCGCGACTAATTCTTCTCTCTGCTCTCTTCTATGGCAACCTCTGATATCTCTACCACCTCTACTCTCATTGCCGCTCCTCCTCTTCCTCCTACTCCTTAGGGCAACCTTGGCACCGTTTCCAAACTCATCGGTCCCAACTACATGGACTGGAGTGTCTCCTTCACCTTCCTTCTCCACTCTCAACGCAAACGCCATCATCTCACTGATGACCCTCCTCTGCAAGACACCCCTTGTTTTGACAATTGGGATGCCAGCGATGCTCTTGTCCTCACATGTCTGGATAATAGTCTCTCCGATGAGTCCCTACCCATCATCTGTCGTGATTAAACGGTCAAGGCTGCTTGGCTTCATATTGCCACTCTTTACTCCAAGGGGGCGCAGATGTCTCGCATCTATACTCTATATACGGATATCTTTGCCCGTCCCTTCATGCCTCCTGATGCTGCTTAACAGCAAGTTCAGTCTCTCGAAGCCAAAATTCTCCAGAATCGCCCTTTCTCTACAGATCTGGCTGAGCAACACAAACACTTATAGAATCTTCTGGTTGTGTGCTATCTTCTACAACTTCTAGAGTCTTATGACATGATCCGTCAATAGATCCTTAGCGAGACGGAGTCTCTCACCTTAGATTCCACTACTGCATGTATAGTCGCGGTTACCTCTCTGCTACAACGTCCGTTGTTATCATCCCCTCCTCAACCGGACAACTACACTCACCAAACTTAGCGAAGTAGCTCTGGTGGCCGCAATCACCCATTCAGCGAATGTGGTGCTTCCTGTTTTCTCTATTCTCACTGTGGCAGCACCGACCACACAGTTGATCGCTGCTGGAAGAAGCATTCTCATCTTTGACCAACTGGGGACGCTTCCACCTCCTCTTTGAAGCCGTCCGCCTCCATGGTCGCGTCTTTAGGTAGTGCCCACGTCGCTACTCAAGGTAAATGGTTGATCGACTCTAGTTCTACCAATCACATGACCGGCAATCCATAATGTTTTTTCTCTCCTACAATAGCATGATCGGTTGACCTCGGTCTTTATTGCGGAGGGCTCTCCCTCACTAGTCAATGGAATAGGAGTGGTTCAAGTCACTCTGTCTCTTCACTTAGCGGACACCCTGTACGTGCTCAAGTTCCCTTGCAATTTGTTATCTGTTACTTCTCTTTGCAAGCAACTACAGTGCTCCATAACATTCACTTCTACTACTTGTTCTTTTCAGGATCCGGGATCCTAACGGACGATTGCTACTGGGTCTAAGAGCGGAGGCCTCTACTTCCTCAATAATATTTTTGCGCTGTCCGTCTTCTCCTCCTCTTTTACTGATCTTCTGCAGTGGCACCTTCGTCTTGGTCATGTACTTCCAAGACATCTTCATCAGCTTCTGCCCCACCTTCCTTCGCAGAGTCCTCTCAACCGTGATGTGTGTCAACTTGGCAAGCATCACCGCTCCTCCTTCCCACCGAAGCAAGGTCGTGGATCTTCCTGACCGTTTGATATTGTTCACTCCAACATCTGGGGTCCTGCTCCTACCCTCACCATAGGTCGGGGTAGTTCATATTTTGTAACCTTTATTGATGATTTCTCTAGATGTACATGGGTGTATCTTTTAAAGGATCACCCTGAACTATTTTCTATATGGACATCATTTTATAATATGATTAAGAATCAATCTGACATATCTATTAAAATCTTTCACTCTGACAATGCTAAGAAATATCTTAGTATTTACTTCTCTTTTTTTTGTGTGCAACATGATATTATTCATCAAACTAGTTGTGTATATACCTTACAGCAAAAAGGGGTGGCGGAATGCAGAAACCATCACCTCCTCAATATCGCTCTCACTCTGATGACACAGATGCAGGTTCCTCGCTCCTATTTGGGATATGCTTTCCTCATCTCCTGCTATCTCATAAATTGTATTCCATCCACAGTTCTCCACTGTCAAACCCCATTCTACATTCTCTATTCGGGTAAGGATCTGTTTCCTCTCCCTCTACGTATCTTTGGGTGCACGGCTTTTATGCACGCTCCTTCCTCCAATCGTGAGAAACTCGCCCCACGTGCCACCAAGTGTGTCTTTTTGGGTTACTCTAGTACTCAGAAAGGCTATTGTTGCTTTGACAACGTTCTTCGTAAGCAATACGTATCCGCAGATGTGACCTTCAAGAATGCGTCCTATTTCTCTTCAGATTCCTCTCCCTCTCCGGATATTTCTGCTCCTCCTACCGTCCCCTCCACCATGCCTGAAACCATCGAGATTTATCCACTATCATTTCCATCGTCTCCTCCTTCTCTCTCCCCCTCTCCACTGCTGCTCTCTGCCACCTCTCCGCAAGCATCTCTCTCCACTCCCGGGCCTGCTCTCTCCGCCACGGATGCTCCGGTTACTAAGGAACACGCCGACCTGGATCTTCCCATTGTTCTTTGCAAAGGGGTGCGGACGTGTACCCAGCACCTACTGGCTGCTGTTGCTTCCTATGATCGTCTAACTCCTTCTCGCAGGGCATTTACATTGGCTATCTCTTTGACTGCCACTCCTCGCACCTACTAGTAAGCTCGTGTTGTTCCTCATTGGGAGGCTGCCATGGATGATGAAATTACAGCCCTCACTGAAAGGGGTACCTGGACCCTTGTTCCTCCCCCTTTGGGCAGTGATGTGGTTGGCTGTCGCTGGGTCTTTGTTGTAAAGTTCAGTCCGGATGGTAGCGTGGATCGATACAAGACCCGCCTGGTCGCCAAAGGCTTCACTCAGACTTATGGTGTTGATTACTTTAATACCTTCTCTCCCGTTGCTCGTCTCAGCACCATTTATGTTCTTCTCTCTGTCGCTGTCAACATGGATTGACCCATTTCACATCTAGATGTCAAGAATGCCTTTCTCTATGATGATCTTCAGGAAGATGTTTATGTGGAGCAACCTGCTAGGTATGTTGCTCAGGGAGAGACACGAGTATGACGGCAGAAGAATGCCATCTATGGCCTAAAGCAAAGCCCTCATGCTTGGTTTGACAAGTTTAGCGGTATTGTGGCGGCCATTTGTTTTGCAAGAAGTTCTATCGATCACTCCTTATTCATTTGCAAAACCTCCTCGGATGTGGTGGATCTTGCCGCATATATGGATGACATTCTTCATACTGGTGATGACCCGACTGGGGTAGCTTTGACAAAGAAACACCTCCGTCAACACCTGGTCACAAAGGATATAGGCTCCCCCAAATACTTTCTAGGGATTGAATTCTCTCGGAAGCCCAACTCTTTGGTCCCCTCCCAATAGAAGTATGCTCTAGATTTACTAAAAGAGACAGGTTTGACTGGTGCTAAACCTTCCCGATGTCCCATGACTACAGGAAATGATAAGACTTGGACAGATGACTCGCCTCCTCTATCCGATACTACGAGGTACCGACATCTGGTGGGCAAACTCATTTATCTCATGGTGACCAGACCCGACATCTCCTATGTTGTAGGCGAGGTTAGTCAATTCATGCAAGCTCCTAGGGAATGTCATCTATAGTCTGCCCCGAGGATATTGGAGTATGTCAAAGCAGCACCAGTGAAAGGATTGCTTTGTTAGGAGAATGGTCACTTGAGGGCTGAAGCGTACTCAGATTCGAGCTATACTGATAATAAAGGAGACCGCAAGTCAACATCGAGGTTTTGCACATTTGTGGGAGGAAATCTTGTGAGTTGGAAGAGCAAGAAACAGTCTGTTGTCTCCAGGTCTAGTACAGAAGCGTAATATCGTAATATGGCATCGACCATATGTGAGTTAAAGTGGTTAAGGGCTCTCATACTTGACTTAGGAGAGGTCTACAACTATCTTCTTCCTATGTTCTGCGACAACAAGGCCGTGATATACATCTCCAAGAAATCGGTTTTTCATGAGAGGACAAAACACATAGAAGTCGACTGTCATTTTATTCGAGATGAGATTTTGAAGAAATAGATTTGTACTCCGTTCGTCAGTTTTGACAACGAGTTGGCAGATATCTTCATCAAGCCGGTGTCCGCTTCCTTGTTTCACATTTGCGACAAGCTGATCATGATTGATATCTATGCTTCAGCTTGAGGGGGAGTGTTACAGTATGGAGATCAGGCGGTTTGGCGGTTTTGTCGGGCAGTCTGGAGGCTTCTCCCAGCAGCTTGGTAGCTGAGTTATTGCTAATTGGTGTCTGGCGGTCTGGTGGCTTCTCCCAGTGGCTTGGTACCCGGGCTGTTGCTGATTGGTGTCCGAGCGGTCTGGCTTCTTGTCTATGGCGACTTGAAGATATTGTCGGGTTGTCTTCTGCACATTGTAGTTGTCGTGCGGTCAGTCTAACCGCGCGGCTTATGTGGCTTGTATAGATGCTTGTTCCTATAATTATTAGTCTCATATTGCTTATTTGTAATATCTCTTTTCTACTTCATTCTATAAAATGGTGTCATACCATTGTAATAAATACCTTTTTTGGATAATAAAAATTTTGTTACTCCAATTTTTCGTTCTACTTATTTTCTGTTCGCATAATCTAGGGATCGGCTCGAGACTTTGTCTAGGGAGAGATAGGTTAGAGCCAACTGGTACTTGGGATAAGGGTCGGTATAGAAAACCAAAAGAATTTCTACGATCGCCACGATTGTAAGCATGATTGCAATTAAGTTTTGAAATCATTTTTTTGAAGAATAAAACTATCTCATTCTCTGTTACTCATCATATTTTGTTTTCTTTTTTCAAGAAAAGGGGTAATCTATATCACTAACGCCGAGCTCTAGCACTTACCGCTAGAGGTACTAACAAATACCCAATATCTCCTTAAAACATCTTTATAAAACATATTTTCTCAAAAGTGATAAGACACGCTTTTATTTAAATATTTCGTAAAATATCTTCAACTTGCAACTATTTCTCTATTTAAATTTATATCTAAAACATTACTCCCACCTATAAGGATGCCTACAGATCCAACAATCCCGATATAATGGGACATGACCCTGTGAGGTACCTTCAACCATTTGACGAAAGTCTTCAACATTTGTGCTACAATGAACTCACTTTAAAGTCACTAAAAGCCACGACCTCCTTCCGACTATCCATAATGTTCCTTGATTATTCTTCAAAAAAATCTCCTACCCCGACCAAGGCATATGATTATTGCACCAAGATGTTGGAGTAGAGAACTCAACTCATAAAATTCCGACGGAGCACAACTTAAGATTACTAACTCACCCATGAAAAAAACACAGACAAAAATATGTATATATATATATATATATATATATATATATATATATATATATATATATATATATATATATATATAATCTAGGGATCGGCTAGAGACTTTGTCTAGGGAGAGATAGGCTAGAGCCAACTGATCCTTGGGATAAGGGTCGGTATAGAAAACCAAAAGAATTTCTACGATCGCCACGATTGTAAGCATGATTGGAATTAAGTTTTGAAATCATTTTTTTGAAGAATAAAACTATCTCATACTCTGTTACTCATCATATTTTGTTTTCTTTTTTCAAGAAAAGGGGTAATCTATATCACTAACGCCGAGCTCTAGCACTTACCGCTAGAGGTACTAACAAATACCCAATATCTCCTTAAAACATCCTTATAAAATATATTTTCTCAAAAGTTATAAGACACGCTTTTATTTAAATATTTCGTAAAATATCTTCAACTTGCAACTATTTTTCTATTTAAATTTATATATAAAAACATTACTCCCACCTATAAGGATGCCTACAGATCCAACAATCCTGATATAATGCGACATGACCCTGTGAGGTACCTTCAACCATTTGACGAAAGTCTTCAACATTTGTGCTACAATGAACTCACTTTAAACTCACTAAAAGCCACGACCTCCTTCCGACTATCCATAATGGTTCTTGATTATTCTTCAAAAAAATCTCCTACCCCGACCAAGGCATATGATTATTTCACCAAGATGTTGGAGTAGAGAACTCAGCTCATAAAATTCCGATGGAGCACAACTTAAGATTACTGACTCACCCATGAAAAAAACACAAAGACAATTATATGTATATATCTATCTATATATATATATATATATATATATATATATATATATATATATATATATATATATATATGTATGTATGTATGTATGTATGTATATATATGTATATATACATGTATGTATGTATATATATATATGTATATATACATGTATGTATGTATGTATATATATATATGTATATATACATGTATGTATGTATATATATACATGTATATATGTATTACTAACTCAATAATGAGTTATATATATATATATATGTATATACATATATATATATATATATGTCATGTGCGGGCAAGCTTGTGTGCGGGCGTACGGGCAGGGCAATTTGGGGTCAAGAATGTTTCAAATCGAAAAGTTATCAACATGAAAATTGTAGATCTTGGCGAGACGAACAACTTTCATGTTGATTACTTTTTGATTTGAGGCCGTCTTGCCCCTCTATTTGGGCCTCGAAATCTGGGGCGGCGTGAGTGCTACAGTAGCGATCTCGCCGCCCCAGAATTCGGCGCCCATATCAAGGGCCAAGACGGCTCCAAATCAAAAAATGATCAACATCAAAGTTGTTCTTCTCGCCGAGATCTACAACGTTCATGTTGATCATGTTTCGATTTGAGATCATTTTGACCCTTGCCCATACGCCCGCACATGATATCTCTCATATATATATATATATAAAGAAATACTGTGGTCTGCGAATATCATGAGTTCAAAATTCCACAAGCCGCCAGATCATGAGTTCATAATTCAACAACCGTCTGATCGAGCGCAATAAAATCATTATATCTCTTCACATTTTAGTAGGTCTCTTAAACCTACTAGTTGTGAGTCCTAAAACTATATGAAATTACGATTTTGCCCCTATAACTGTTAAAAAATAGGGTGGTTTGCTGATAAAATTATAATTTAATTTAAATGAAGATATCCAGTTTAAATCCAAAACCTCAAGGATAGGAGGAACAACTCAATCCAATGATACAAGGAGGCAATTGTGATAACAATTCAAATAATTTATACTTACATTGTTATATTTTATGTATTTTTATAAAAAATTATATAAATATTACATATATACATTATATATATTATTCATTATATATGTAAATATACTATTGTAGCGGACTAACTCGATGCCCCGGTCGGGCCAGATTTGGTCGAACCGTCTTAGCTCATGAGGCGGTCGAGCGCGCACACAGTCAACGAAAGTAAAAAAGTTGACACAAGATGTGATGGTGTGGAAAACCTCTTAAATGGGTAAAAACCACGTGACCGGGTCTGTGCCGATCAAATTACACTAGATTTCGGTGTTTACAGTGTGTTGGAGAATCGGGCGACAGGCTGCTCGCATTACAGCTTGGGGAGAGAGACTACGACTCCCGGCAGGCAACAGGCTGCGCTGCGGGAGTCGCTTGGATGCTGGAATGCGTGGGACGGTCTCGGTGCTCTGGCTCTTCTGGTTGCGTTCACTTGCTGGCGACGGTCGCCTTCCTCCTTTGGCTCTTGCGGGGACTTGGGCGTTTTCCTGCTGGCTACGCAGTGGTGTAGCGCTGGTGGCCGTGGGCGACCGCTGGTGGTTCACGGCGACTCGAGGCCGACGCGGTGGAGGACGTAGGAGAGCTCACACCTGAAGAAGAAGAAGAAGAAAGCTTCGGGCATCCAAAAGGTGAAGAATGAAGAGCCCCTGGGGTCCTTTTATAGCCTCCCGGGGAGGATCATGGCGGGTCCCACGACTAAAGTGGTGGGTTAGTGGGTGGTTACTCTCTTGATTGGACGGTGAGGAGAGCCTCCCCCCGATCGGACGGGGGGGAGGTCGTCCACGACGATGGGCCGTCACGGTGGCGGCGGCGGCCGGCAGGGCGGCCGGCGACGGCAGCCCCCCGGGGGCCGGCTGCGGGTAGGCTAGCGTCCTGCCGCGGCGAGGCAGGCAGCCTGCCGCGGCGAGGCCGGCGGCCTGCCGTGGCCATGTCGCTGGCGGCAAGGCGGCCTGCCGGGCGGCCGGCAGTGAGAGCGGCCGGCCTAGCGGCTGGCTGCAGCCGGCCGCGGCCAGGCCGGCGGCCCGCCGTGGCTAGGCCGATGTCCTGGCCGTCGGCCTGCCGCGGCCGGGCCGCCGGCGGCTCGGTGGCTGGTCGGGCGGCCGGTCGCAGGAGCGGCAGCCGGCTGCGGCGGCTGGCTGCGGCGGCATGCCGAGGGCCGGTCGTGGCCATGCCGGCAGACTGCCGTGGCTAGGGCGCCGGCGTGGCCGGTGGCCTGCCTGGGCCGGGTCGCCGGCTGCCAGGCGGCCGACCGCGGCCTCCCTCCCTGCGAGGCAGGCGGGAGTCCGGTCACCGGCGGCGGTTAGGTCGCCTGGTTGGCGGTTTTCCTCCATGGGGTGAGTGGCGGGCCCCACCCCCTATGATTTCCTCCTCATGAGATTTTATGGAGGGGGTGGGCCACCCATGACCCATTTTTGGAGGAGATCATGAGGGGGGTCTCTCTCCTATAAATGAAGGTGGAACCCATCAATTGCCCCCCAAATATTTGTTATCCAAGAGCGAAGTGAGCGAGAGAGGAGTGATTTCTTTTGGTTTCTGTTGTCATGACGTCTTCCGGTGAGAGGGCTGAGGCGACGGTGGCCAGCACTTTCAAGGTATTTGGAGGGGGATTTGACGGGCGACGATGTCAAGTCTGGGTGGATAGCGCATGTTGAGGCATCGAGCGGATGAAGGCGCCAGCCGGGCGCGCATAGGCCGCCCGCTAATGCCGGGTGTGGAGGCCGCGAGCGCAGGCAGGCCGCGCGTGCGCTGGCTGTGCTGGCCATGCGCGCAGGCCGCCCGCGCAGGCCGCGCGGGCAGACCACGCGCGCGCGGGTCCTTCGCGCGTGCCGGACCGCGCGCGCGGGCCGCGCGTGCATGCCGCGCAGGCCGCGCAGGCCGCGCAGGCCGCGCATACTGTGCGCGCTGGCTGCGCAGGTCGCGCCCGTGGGTTGTGCCATCAGGTCGTGCGTGCGCGCGCTTGCCGGTGCTGCGCGCGGAGGAGCGCGCTTGCGTGTCCTTGTTGTGCTTGCGAGGGCATCCTGCACATTTTCCTTTTTGCGTGCCACTTGGGTTGCTTGGTCGTGTTTTTCGGGTGATTCTGAACTTTTGATTTTTGTCTTGTGCGGGTCTCGAAGCGCTCCTCCGGCCCGATGCGTTTGTGTTCTTCTTTGACTGAAGATGGTGTGGATATTTGGAGGAAGAAATACGGGCTCCCTGCCGATTTGGAAGTGAGGATCCCGCGCCCTGAGGAGCGGGTTCAAAATCCTCTGCGTGACTGGCTGACGATTTGCGAAGTTTCTCTGAGGTCCGGCTTCCGTTTTTCTCCGTGCGAGGAGGTGGTTGAGATCTTAAGGTTTTGTGGGGTGCCTATTTCCCAGTTCGTCCCGGCCGGAATTGCTCAGATCATGGGCTTAGTTGCTTTCTTCCGCGAGCATGGAGGCCGGTTTTCCTTGGACCAATTTCGGGATTGGTGCGATGTTCGTTCTGATGGCGGAGAGCGGATGGAGGTACGTAATAACAAGGCCTGGTTGGAGTTTGAGGCCCACAAAGACCGTCGCCATGGCAACACTTTGTTTGGATACGTCAAGAATTCATGGAGTCTTCCTGAGGTATGGGATATGCTTCCTGATTGCTGCCGCCTTGTGAGGGGGAAGGAACGGGACTTTTCCCGGTGCTTGGATTTTCTGAGCCTCGTGAGTTGGCCAATCGTCTGTTCAGTATTTATGTTTATGTGGAGGAGAAGCGGTTGGTGCAATGTGGTATTTTGGTGGACCCAGGCCGGCCAGCGGAGACTTCTTGAGGAGGGGACCGCAAGAGGAAAGCGGTGACGGCGCCTCCTGGTGACCTTGATGTGGTGGCAGCGGTGACCTCTGATGCTTGTCAAGATTTCACTCCTGAGGTGCATATACTTACTTCCCCAATCCCCCTGGCATCTGTTGGTGTAGCTGCTTCGCGGATGTCCTCTTCCTTAAGGGCAATGAGCGATGCGGTATGGATTTGGTTTGTTTTCAAGGCTTTTTCCCTTATCATCTTTTGCTAATAGAGGCTAACTTTGCTCTTTTCAATTTTGTGCAGATAGAGACCCAAGTACAGATTGCATTGACCTGGAATGATCATTACGTGAGCCTGAAGGATGGGTACCTTGCACTTCAGGAGAAGCTTCGGTCGACGACGAGTTCGCTTGCCTCTTTGAGGGAGGAACATGACAGGGACATTGCGCGGTTCCGCCGGGTTGGTTCGTAGCTGAAGTCCGAGCTAGAGGATGCTCGTGCGGCTTTGGAAGTGGAGGAGACTTTGGTGGAGAGGACCACTCAGATGTTGAAGCATTCGAAGGAGGAGACTTCAAGCTTGCGAACCCAGTTACAGGCGGCGCGGGAGGAGGACTCAGGGCTTGAGACTCAGCTTCGAGCGGCGAAGACGGAGGTGGAGTAGCTGTCCTCTGATGACCATGCGTCAGAGCTGAAGGCTGCAAGGCTCGTAGAGTACTTGGAGTCACTAGACTATATGCGAGACCGTAGCCTAATCGGGGAGGAGGTTCGTGACGATATTTGGTCCAAGGAGGTGGAGTCTAAAAATGATGATATACGTGTGTTGGCGCTCTGATGCGGTGGCTCGAAGGCTTTTCGCTTTGTTAGCAAGAGCCTGGGGTGTGACACCTCTAGTTTCAGTTTTGCAAATGTCTCTAAGGATGAGCATTTTGATACTGAAGATGAGTAGTGGTACTTTTGCAAGCATCTCTGAGGTGCTCGCGGCTACTTTGTGAGGGGGGTCGGCCCCCACGGTGTTGCGCGAGGGTTGCTTGCGGATTAGTTTGTGCGAGGGATGCTCGCGACTCCTTCGTGAGGGGGGCAGGCCCCCACGGTGTTGCGCGAGGGTTGCTCACGGCTTAGTTTGCACGAGGGATGCTCGCGGCTTCTTCGTGAGGGGGCAGGCCCCCATGGTATTGCGCGAGGGTTGCTCCCGGCTTAGTTTGTGCGAGGGATGCTCGCGGCTTCTTCGTGAGTGGGGAAGGCCCACAGGGTGTTGCGCGAGGGTTGCTTGCGGCTTAGTTTACGCGAGGGATGCTCGCGGCTCCTTCATGTGGGGGGCAGGCTCCCACGGTGTTGCGCGACGGTTGCTCGCGGCTTAGTTTGTGCGAGGGATGCACGCGGCTTCTTCGTGAGGGGGGCAGGCCCCCATGGTGTTGCGCGAGGGTTGCTCGCAGTTTAGTTTGCGCGAGGGATGCTCGTGGCTTCTTTGTGAGTGGGGCAGGCCCACAGGGTGTTGCGCGAGGGTTGCTCGCGGCTTAGTTTGCGCGAGGGATGCTCGCGGCTCCTTCATGTGGGGGCAGGCTCCCACGGTGTTGCACGACGGTTGCTCGCGGCTTAGTTTGTGTGAGGGATGCTCGCGGCTTCTTCGTAAGGGGGCAGGCCCCCACGGTGTTGCGCGAGGGTTACTAGCAGCTTAGTTTGTGACAGGGATGCTCGCGGCTTCTTCGTGAGGGGGGCAGGCCCCCACGGTGTTGCTCGAGGGTTGCTCGCGGCTTAGTTTGCCCGAGGGATGCTTGCGGCTTCTTCGTGAGGGGGAGCAGCCCCCACGGTGTTGCACGAGGGTTGCTCGCGACTTAGTTTGCACGAGGGATGCTCGAGGCTTCTTTGTGAGGGGTGCAGGCCCCCACGGTGTTGCGCGAGGGTTGCTCGCAGCTTAGTTTGCGCGAGGGATGCTCGCGGCTTCTTCGTGAGGGGGGCAGGCCCCCACGGTGTTGCGCGAGGGTTTCTCGCGACTTAGTTTGCGCGAGGGATGCTCGCGGCTTCTTTATGAGGGGGCAGGCCCCCACAGTGTTGCGCGAGGGTTGCTTGCGGCTTAGTCTGCGCGAGGGATGCTTGCGGCTTTTTCGTGAGGGGGGCCAGTCCCCAGGGTGTTGCGCGAGGGTTGCTCGCGGCTTAGTTTGTGCGAGGGATACTCGCGGCTCCTTCGTGAGGGGGGCAGGCCCCCACAGTGTTGCGCGATGGTTGCTCGCGGCTTAGTTTGTGCGGGGGATGCTCGCGACTTCTTCTTGAGGGGGCAGGCCCCCACGGTGTTGCGCGAGGGTTGCTCGCAGCTTAGTTTGCGTGAGGGATGCTCGCGGCGTCTTTGTGAGGGGGACAGGCCCCCACGGTGTTGCGTGAGGGTTGCTCGCGGCTTAGTTTGCGACAGGGATGCTCGCGGCTTCTTCGTGAGGGGGGCAAGCTCCCACGTTGTTGCGCGAGGGTTGCTCATGGCTTAGTGATGCAGGCCCTCGATTTGGATGGTTTAAACACTACGCGTTCTTTGGATCGATATTTAAATTAACTACGCAGCGAGTAATATTTCCTTCAAGTAAGAATAAAGATGAATCCTACAATATAGTTATGCACAACACAAAGGGACGCTACCCCTTATTTTAGATTGAACAAGGGCTATATGCCAATATTCGCACAAGCGAAATGGACCCACCCGATCCGGACAATTAGCAATTCAAATTAAATTATGCGCAAACGCTCATACATCCAATAAGAGAATATCCGAACTAAATAAGTGATTTAAAATCAATTCCTAATCGATCCCAAAATTAATTAATATTAGGGTATAACAAATCACTTGAACTCAAGGAGAAATCAAGGGTGATGAACCCGATTTCTTCAAGTGTTCTCGAGATCTACCCGCTCCAATTTTATGAAAAATATTCGGGAAATAAATTCTTGAAAATTAAGATTTTATTAAGCACTAATTTCAATATAAACCGGACTAAAAACTAGACTTCTAATTTCACCAAAAACCTCACAAAATAATATAGAAGAAATCATACAAAAGGTGTAGGAATCGTTACCCAATCCCAATAAAGTCCATCCACAATATTGAGTTGAGCAGTCGCTCACGACGGTGGTTGATTTCAATTCTCCATGTGAAATCCTTGGATCTGCACCGGACGATGAAGACGCTCGCCGTTTTCTCCTTTTGACAAACCCTTGGAGAGGGAGTTCCTTAAAAGACAATATCGTTGTAGAGGAAAGAGAATAGGTGGTGGAGAATATCTTTCTCAAGAGATGGAGGGAGGAGGAGGTGGAGTGGTGGCCGTATTTGAGAGGGAGAAGGAGGGTTGGCGGCTTGGGAGAGGAGGAAACTAGGCTTGGATGAATTTTGAGAGGAAGAGGAGAAGGAAGGCCGAAATTTGCCTAAAGGGGAAGAGGGAAAGAGGGGGAAAATTCAATCTTTGAATTAATGTTTCAATTTCTTTATTCTCTACTTATTCCTTCATAACCATGGCTATATATAGTCTACACCACTCAATCATCCTCCATTCAAAATTCAAAATTCAAAAAGAAATTATGATGGTTATATGCACGCATCATAATACATGAAATGAAAATACAATACATGAATTTAAACAATTCACTAACTTAATAAAGTGCATGAAATAAAGTACTTTTAAAATAGAATTGCTTAAAATAAAAATTGATAAAATATATAATTATAATTATGTAATTTATAGTTATATATTTTATTTATTGGCGGCGGCGGACGTCGAGCAAAACATGTAGCAGCGGCGTCGTTGGCGAAGAAATGTCGTGGTAGACTCCCATCTTCGAGCTTGCGGCTACGACCGTCCCAATCCACAAACTCTCGATGTCGTAGATCCACGGTCGCGTCAGCATCGTCGCCATCAATCCTCCCTCGCTCAAAATCACTCATCATTGATGAGTGGCCCGTGAGGGGGGAACCTTCAAAAGAAGTAGCAACATGGGCCAAATCTGGCCCCGCAATCCGTGTCGTAGTAGCATGAACATCCCATAGCACTGAGAACATGTATGACACACAAACAACAAGACTTTCGAGAAAAATCGAAAGGGTGACAAGCAAAAGAAAATAAACAAGAATCTTACCATCCGGTTCAAGAACCAAGGAGTTCACGTGGAAAATAGACACGACAGTACTAACACTCCCCATCCCAAGAGTATATTTAGTGGTACGAAGAGACGACGGAGAAAGGCACTCAGGTGTAACAGAGACGTACAGTAAAAAGTCCGGAAACTTGAAATAAAGTGAAACAACCTGTGCTATATAAAAATCTAAAATAAAAGCATAAAATCCGACGTTCTTCATAATCATGGATGGGTCGGCGTTCCTACGTATTAAATTTTTAACGGAGCCAGAAGGCATCCGCTCGGGGACGGACCAGACTAAACACAAATCACTAGCTCTAGCGTCGGACAGTCTCGAAAAGGCATGGAAGTGCGTGCGACATAACTTAAGAAGAAATACTAACGTCCATGACAGATGAGGAGAGAATCCATGTGCTACATGACTAGACCCAATTACGGAAAATAAGGGGGTTAAGTCAGGTGGCACGGGAGCCTTATAATCAGGGATGATTTTAACTGGCTCGAGAACCGTAGTCTTATTTTCAAGTTTAATATTTTCACGCTTGGCATGAAGATATGCCAAGATGAACCGCACATCATAACCAATATAATTGGACGCCCCTGAATGTGCAAAGGTATACAAGCAAAACAACTCAAGAGACCCAACTATAGTCGCTAACGTGGGGAAATGAGGGTCATCAAATGGCGATGGAGAAATGCGTGCGACCGGGTGTGGTATATAACTATGTCTAGGGGACACCACATGCAGAGGCACAAATGACAAAGAAACAGAGTCAGTCGTAGTAGGGGACAGAACCGTGGATGGACACGCAGAAAAATGAGCGGTCAAAAGTGATGTGTAGTCATATCGATGAGGTGCGGTGAATAGTCCAAATACTAGTGCGCTCAACATAGTAATATCTACGCGCTGAGTCAACGTCAAAGTAAGAACTAATAAAGTGGGCGTGACACAACAACTCAGACTAGGGATACCGGTTCCACGTCCTAAAAAGTCATCTAAGTCAGACAAATAAATAGGGGGAAGGGTCGGTAAAATCAAACCAGGGATAAAATCCGAATTAGTAACAATTTCACCCAACGGTGACGACATCAAAGAACTCTCATCCGGGTGTACAACCAATGAATCGTCCAAAAATACCCTTCCCTCCAATGACAACTCCTCCATAATAATAATAGGTGCATTCTCTCTTTTAGACTCCTCAGATAACTCGGATACAACCTCAGCGGGTGTAGGCTCTAACACAATGGGGATCGTATCCTGGAGAGGGCAATCCATACTAGGGTGAACAAACACAATGCCAGTAGGGCAGGTAAAAGGTAGTGAAATACTCTCACAGATCGGAGCGTAATAATCTCATACATCGTCTTCTAAATCACTAGGGATTCCCTCATTGTCAGAATCGTCAGACTCGTCGGGCACTATCGTACGTGAAGGAGTACTCTCACCTAGTTGGTCAACTTCCAAATCCAGAGATACAATATCCACGACAAAATCCTTAGAGGTATCAGTCACTATCTCAAGGGGCTTAGACGTCGTGGCTAAAGGAGACAAAGCTCTAGTAGTAACATCTTTCGAGTCCAAGACATGTGATCTATTAGGAATTGTTTCCCTAAAGGTGGTAGTAGGTGCACTATGAGCAGGCCGACCTTTGGGGAAAAATGATCTAGCGTTAGGTATATAATCATTCCTATAGGCAGACATGGGACTAGCATCATAACGATACTCACTTACAGGCTTGGTGTTAGTAGTGCGGAGATAGGCGGGATCAAATTGATCCGAGAGTAGGCTACGCATTGCCGGCCAAGAATGTTTATAACTACCAACACGACGCTCTTCGTTTAGCCAAAACACGCGGGCTTGACCTACTAATCAATCTCTGGATATGTTAGCCTTTTGGTGGTCGTCCCATAAGTGACAATTAAAATAATTTTCTAATCCCTTAAGCCAGTCTCTAAAATTTTGGGGATACCCCAAACTGTCGTACGTAGGTGCCTCAATTTTAGTGGGAGGATAAGCGTGGGCACGGTTGGTATTCACATGGTATGAAGGCAAGGCTGGGGTTTGTTTAGCCATGTGATTGACATACCAATAATCTAAACGGGAAGCATAAACGTCATAGGCCATAATAATGAGAAACGGAGGGGAAACTCACCCGGAACTGGTGTACATGCAATGAATAATGAACCTGACCCTATATAAAATGCAACAGATGTATTTGTTCCCGCTTAATAACTAAGACAATAAAATATTTTTTTGGGATTTTTTTACTGACAATAAATAGGAGATTATTAAAAAAAATTTTGATTTTTTTTCAGAAAAAATAAAAATACAGACCGCTATTTGCAGACCAAAATTAAAATTTTATAATAATTTGATAAAAATAATGACTAGCAAAAATAAAATATTTTTTTGATTTCATACTAATAAAATGTTGGAGAATTTCCAGGATTTTGTTTTGAATTTTGAGAAAAAAAAATGAAAATGTTAGGCCGAAATTTGCCTAAGGGGGAAGAGGGAAAGAGGGGGAAAATTCAATCTTTGAATTAAGGTTTCAATATCTTTATTCTCTACTTATTCCTTCATAACCATGGATATATTTAGCCTACACCACTCAATAATCCTCCATTCAAAATTCAAAATTCAAAAATAAATTATGATGGTTATATGCACGCATCATAATACATGAAATGAAAATATAATACATGAATTTAAACAATTCACTAACTAAATAAAGTGCATGAAATAAAGTACTTTTAAAATAGAATTGCTTAAAATAAAATTGATAAAATATATAATTATAATTATGTAATTTATAATTATATATTTTATTTATTGGCGGCGTCGGACGTCGAGCAAAACATGTAGCGGTGGCGTCGTTGGCGAAGAAACGTCATGGTAGACTCCCATCTTCGAACTTACGGCAACGACCGTCCCAATCCACAAACTCTCGATGTCGTAGATCCACGGCCGCGTCAGCATCGTCGCCAAAAATTTTAAAATTTGTTTTGTATGTTGTGCAATGAAACGTGCAAGTGCGTGACGCCGTTCTAAGTGATTTTTTATTTTTTTTTATTTCCTACGATGGTACTACTTAAGAAATTAGCACAAACTGGCTCTGATAATAAATTGATGCAGGCCCACGATTTTGATGGTTTAAACACTACGCGTTCTTTGGATCGATATTTAAATTAACTACGCAGCGAGCAATATTTCCTTCAAGTAATAATAAAGATGAATCCTACAATATAGATAGGGACAACACAAAGGGACGCTACCCCTTATTTTAGATTGAACAAGGGCTATATGCCAATATTCGCTCAAGCGAAATGGACCCACCCGATCTGGACAATTAGCAATTCAAATTAAATTATGCGCAAACGCTCATACATCTAATAAGAGAATATCCAAACTAAATAAGTGATTTAAAATCAAGTCCTAATCGATCCCAAAATTAATTAATATTAGGGTATACCAAATCACTTGAACTCAAGGAGAAATCAAGGGTGATGAACCCGATTTCTTCAAGTGTTCTCGAGATCTACCCGCTCCAATTTTATGAAAAATATTCGGGAAATAAATGTTCGAAAATTAAGATTTTATTAAGCACTAATTTCAAAATAAAACCGGACTAAAAACTAGACTTCTAATTCCACCAAAACCTCACAAAATAATATAGAAGAAATCACACAAGAGGTGTAGGAATTGTTACCCAATCCCAAGAAAGTACGTCCACAATATTGAGTGGAGGAATCACTCACGACAGTTGTTGATTTCAATTCTCCATGTGAAATCCTCGGATCCGCACTAGACGATGAAGACGCTCGCCGTTTTCTCTTTTTGACAAACCCTTGGAGAGTGAGTTCCTTAAAAGACAATACTGTTGTAGAGGAAAGAGAATAGGTGGTGGAGAATATCTTTTTCAAGAGATGGAGGGACGAGGAGGTGGAGTGGTGGCCGTATTTGAGAGGGAGAAGGAGGGTTGGCGGCTTGGGAGAGGAGGAAACTAGGCTTGGATGAATTTTGAGAGGGAGAGGAGGAAGAGGAGAAGGAAGGCCAAAATTTGCCTAAGGGGGAAGAGGGAAAGAGGGGGAAAATTCAATCTTTGAATTAACGTTTCAATTTCTTTATTCTCTACTTATTCCTTCATAACCATGGCTATATATAGCCTACACCACTCAATCATCCTCCATTCAAAATTCAAAATTCAAAAAGAACTTATGATGGTTATATGCACGCATCATAATACATGAAATGAAAATATAATACATGAATTTAAACAATTCACTAACTAAATAAAGTGCATGAAATAAAGTACTTTTAAAATAGAATTGCTTAAAATAAAAATTGATATAATATATAATTATAATTATGTAATTTATAATTATATATTTTATTTATTGGCGGCGGCGGACGTCGAGCAAAACATGTAGCGGTGGCGTCGTTGGCAAAGAAACGTCGTGGTAGACTCCCATCTTCGAGCTTGCGGCAACGACCATCCCAATCCAAAAACTCTCGATGTCGTAGATCCACGACCGCATCAGCATCGTACCAATCACTTAGTTTGCGTGAGGGATGCTGGCAGCTTCTTCGTGAGTGGGGCAGGCCCCCACGGTGTTGCGCGATGGTTGCTCGCGACTTAGTTTCCTCGAGTGATGCTCGCGGCTTCTTCGTGCGGGGGGCAGGCCCCCACGGTGTTGCGCGAGGGTTGCTCGCAGCTTAGTTTGCACGAGAGATGCTCGTGGCTTCTTCGTGAGGGGGGTGTTGAATTTTTTCAGTATGGTCAGCAAGGTAGCCCAAACACCAAATTAATATCTTCGGTACTACCCAGTTCTCACGTTGAACCAGCGGAAAAACAAGGAACGAGGTTAATCCCAACACACAATGAAAGCACAAGCAGATCTTTTATACATTCCACTTCTTTACAAGGCGAAGTATACGTAGTGAGACATGATTTCGCTCGTACACAAGCTATAACAGAAAGTTCAACAAAACAAGCCGGGCGGACAGCACCGGAGTCCGCCGAGACCGCCAAGGTCGCCGAGTCCGCCGAAGTCGCCCGAGCTTAGCTGCAATCCGCCGAATAGACACGGAGTCCGCCGAGACCGCGAGGCCGCGCGGACACACCGTTATTCGCCTCCTGCTGAGGAACTGAGGAACAGACCACCAACCCGCCTGAGACCGGCGGATAGGTAATTGGAACTTGATAAGGTTGAAGCAGAGAACTGACAAGCCGCAGAGCGACCAGCTGAGACCGCAAAGTCCGCACACTTCCAAGCACTTGACCGAAGTCAATGTCAAACTCTTGGCTCCTTGAAGCTATCTGCGCGACCTGCACACAGCAAACCGTCAGCCCTGAATCAATCCGCGCGGACAGACAAACTGAGACCGCAGCCCTCACCAAGCCCCCACTTACTGTTCACTCAAGTTACAGTAGACCTGCCGGGGGGGTCCTATTTATAGGCGGGGTGAGGAGTGTGGTCACCGCCCTACAGGATAGGATCACCACCCCATCTCGCGCGCTAGCAAACTTCCGTCCGCCGAGTCCGCAAGGACTTAGCCGGAAACCAAGGAAAACCGCCAGGAGCAAGGCACCTTTGGCGAACCCTCATCAGTCCGCCCAGGCTATGCGGACAAGGCATCAGCCCGCAAAGCCAACAATCACTGCAGGACAACAAACCTCTTTCAATGGCTATCCGCACACACCAGAGGCAGTCCGCAAGACTCAAGCCTCTATCCGCCACAAGTCCACGACCAAAGGCAGAGCAAGCACAGTCCGCCTGGTCAACAGCAGACTTGGCGTATACAGCGGACACCATGGTCTTGGCACAGAGTGTGACCAAGTCCAGAACCACTAAGGGCCAAACGCGAGCATGGCAGACACAGAATCTTGTCCGCCAACCAACAAGCAACATACCACCAATACTTCGTCAAAGGGAAGCAGTCCGCAAGCTACTCGCCACTGTCCAATGCAATAGCCACGTGTCAGACTCCACACACTAGTCTGCCAAAGCTTTCCACAGCAATACACCTGCTGTAACACCAGAGCTTGCCAGGGCCATAGCCAATCTCTAAGGCCAGTCCGCAACAGCGAACACCGCGGACACAGCAGTCCGCCAGCCTCTGCGGATAACACCCAATCCGCCGGTTACGCGCAAGCTTCCAACCCGGCTAATGAGCAAAGTACAACAGTCCGCAAGCCGCTATCCGCTCAGGCCGCTCCATGGCTAAACCAATCAGCCAACACCCTATCCATAGATACCAGGCCGCACAGTCCGCGGACTTCTCCTGTACAACCCGCTCAGTACATCCAGCTTCCACTAGACTTATCACTAGGTCGCAGTCCGCCCAGTCCGCCCAGTCCACCGATGCTGTTCGCCCAGGCCGCCCGGCCTGTCCCATCAACCACTTTCACTTCACAATTTTCAACACTCTCCCTTGAAGTGAGAAGTGGTGATCAAGCCCAGCAAGCTGCGCAACCGCTCAAAGGGCCCCTTCGATAGTGGCTTCGTGAAGATGTCAGCAAGATTATCTTTACTCCGAACATGCCCGACCAACAGAGATCCCTCCAACACCTTCTCCCTGATGAAGTGGTGATCGATCTCAATGTGCTTGGTCCTGGCATGACACACTGGATTGTTTACCAGCTTGAGAGCACTCTCATTGTCACCCCGGAGTAAAGTAGGCCCTTGCACTTCTTCATGAACATCCTCTATAAGCCTCCTCAACCAGATGGCTTCCCGAGTTGCCAAGTCCGAAGCCTTATACTCTGCCTCCGTTGTTGAGACTGACACCGAGTCCTGCTTCTTGCTACACCACGAGATGCTAGCTGAACCGCAAGTGAACACATAACCTGATGTAGACCTTCGATCATCCGAATCACTGCCATAGTCAGCATCCGTGTACACAAGCAAGGCAAAATCCGAGTCCCTTCCATAGAGGAGTCCCATGTCAGAAGTTGACTTGACATACTTCAAAATACTCTTTGCCGCCACTAGATGAGTCTTCCTTGGTTCAGCCATGAATCGACTTACTCGGCCAACAACATAAGCAATGTCTGGCCTTGTAATCGTTAGGTAAATCAAGCTCCCAACAAGAGCCCTGAACAACAAGGGATCATGAAGAACCTTCCCTCATGTCGCTGAAGCTTCAGCCCAGGTTCTAGTGGAGTAGAGCACTTCTTCCCTTCGCCCATGCCGAACCGCTTCACAATGCGATCTGCATACCCTTTCTGGCAAATGAGAATCCCGCACTCCTTCCTCTCCACACCAAGACCGAGAAAGTGATGAAGCTCTCCCAAGTATTTCATCTCGAAGCATATAGCAAGCTCGGCCCTGCGCCTTGCTACTTCCCCCTCCGAATTCCCTGTGATGATCATGTCATCCACATACAGCAGGACCAAGACTTGTAGCTCCCCCTTCTTCTTGACGAACAAGCTGGAATCCGAGTTGGAAGCAATGTATCCACAGAATTGCAAGTACTCTGCAATCTTCCCATACCAAGCTCTAGGAGCTTGCTTCAACCCATAGAGAGCTTTCCTGAGTTTACAGACATAGTCCGGATGATCTCCAGAAACAAATCCAAGCGGCTAATCCATGAAGATGTCCTTGTCAATCTCTCCATAAAGAAAGGCATTCTTCACATCGAGTTGCCACAACCTCCATCCCTTGCTAGCAGCCAAGGCGATCACCACTCTAACTGAAGTCATCTTCGCCACCGGACTAAACGTCTCCTCATAGTTTTCTCCATACTATTGTGAGAATCCTCTAGCGACCAGGCGAGCTTTGAACCTATCAATGCTCCCACCAGCCTTCTTCTTCAACTTATTTACCCACTTGCAAGTAACCGGAGTAATGCCATCAACCTTGGGCACAAGGTCCCAGGTCTCATTCTTCTTCAGAGCATCAATCTCTTCCTTCATGGCATCTTCCCACTCCTTAACTCCAGTGGCCTCGTTGAAGTTTGCAGGCTCTCGCTCATCCAGAGGACCAGCAAAGAAGCAGGAGACAAGGCTCACTGCATTCCCATCATAGTACCGAGCCAGTGGCTTAACAACCCTCTTCGATCTCCAAAGGGTCGGCTCCTTGCTCACTGCTTCTGTTGCTTCTTCGGGCTCAACTCCTACTTGGGGCAAGCTTTGGGCAATACTCCCCCTGCTTCCTGAGCCAGAAGGCTCAGCCTCGGAGTTAGAAGCAACAGGAGCTGCTAGTGAAACAGCAAGCTCCTCTTCCAAGCCTTCAGCAGCCACCACCGGAGCTTCATCAACCCTGCTACTTCCGGTTAGCTCAACCGAGCCACCTCCATACGACGTCAGCTCGTCAAAGACAACGTCTCTTGACACCACAAACTTCTTTGTCGCAGGATCCATGCATTTCCATCCCTTCTTCCACTCATCGTAGCTGACAAAGACAAGCTTCCTTGCCTTCGTATCTAGCTTAGTCCGAGAGACATCTGGGACGTGCACATAGCAGGTCGAACCGAACACCCTAAGGTGTCCCACACTCGGCTTCTCCTTCAGCAACAACTCAAAAGGAGTATTCATGTTGATTGGGCTGAGCGGCATTCGATTGATGACATAGGCAGCACAATACATCCCCTCCGCCCAAAAAGACCTTGGGACGTCTTTCGCATGAAGCCAGCATTTGCAGGTTTCCGTCAAATAACGGATCTTCCGCTCCTCTACTCTGTTTTATTGTGGAGTGTGAGCACAAGTAAGCTCTCGTTGGATCTTGTGCTTCCTACAGAAGTTAGAAAACTCAGAGAAAACAAACTCACCCCCATTATCAGTTCTAAGCTTCTTAATCCGCAGGCCAAGCCGACCTTCCACCAACTCCTTGAACTCCACGAACAACCGGAAAGCTTCTGACTTCTCCTTCAAGAAGTACACCCAAGTATACCTTGAGTAATCATCAATCAAGACCAGCATGTATTTGCTTTCACCAAGGCTGGCAGTGACTGTTGGTCCCATCAAGTCTCCATGTATGCACTCCAATGGTTGCTTGCTCCTTGTTTGTGATTTATCAAACGGAAGGCGATGTGCCTTAGCGTATTGACAGCCCGCGCAAACATGCCCGTCACCAAAGGATGATAACTTAGGCAGACCCCTCACCAAACTTCTACTAGCCATCGCCTTAAACTTGTCCATGCCAACATGCCCCAGCCGCTCATACCAGATAGCAGCGCTATCATTGGCCCTCATTCTATCAACATAAGCATTGGTGGAAAGAACAAACAAGTTCTTCACCCTCCTTCCGACATGAGCAACATCAGCCTTAACCGCTGATACGTTGCGAAGGAACCTCACGTCTGTTGGCCCAAACAGAACGTGATACCCAGCGTCCACCGCATTGGTCACCGAGAAGAGGTTTTTCTTCATGCCTGGTACGTGATACACACTCCTTAACGTGAGTGGCCCCTGATCACTACCCAAGGACACTACCCCCTCTTTCTCAACTGCATAAACAATATTATCAGCAGTGATAATAGCTTCATTACCTGAGTATGCATGCATGGAGGTGAACTTAGACTTGTCTCCGGTCAGGTGATGACCACACCCGGAGTCCACGATCCACTCGCTGTTGAAGTCCTCAGCAGCTAGGGCATGGACACAAGTGCCCATCATGAAGGCTCCGCCCCATTCTGCTTCCTCACTCCTCGAGCAAGCTTCCTCCTTTCCCGCAACATGCCCAGGCTGCAGCTTGACCTTGCAGTCCCGCTTGAAGTGCCCTCGCTGATGACACTGGTAGCACTTCAAATTCTTCTACCAGTCCTTAGGAGAATTGCTCCTCTCCGGCTGATATGAAGTTGAAGTCTCCTTCTCACCAGCGACCTGCACCTTCTTCTTCTTCTTCCCTTCCCATCCTTTCTTCTTCTTTCCTGAGAAGAGAGCTTCACTGCCTTCCTGATTAATATTCACTCCAGCCATCTGCCTTGCCAAGCTCTCCTGTGATGCAAGCAGATTCTCCAGCTCCAGCAGAGACGGCTGAGTAGCCCAACCTTGAACAGATATAACAAAGATAACATACTCCTTCCGCAAACCGCGGATTATGTGCCTTTTCATCTTTGCCTCAGAGATAGGCTCATTAGGATCAAGTGCTGACAGCTCAGCACACAAGCTCTTCATCTTCAAGAAGTATTTGGAAATGAAAAGGTCTCCCTGAGTTGTTCTAGCCAACTCATTCTCCAGAAACTGAAGTCGCGCCACATTCTTCCTATTGAACAACTCATCAATGGTTGTCCAAATATCAGCAGCCGACTCACATCCAATGATGTGATCAAATAGTTCTGGAGACACGGCCCTCTTCAGAATGAACTCCGCCTTGGCATTTGTTCTTCTCCAGAGCCGAACCTGCTCAGCAGTACCAAAAGCAGCTGTCACTTCCTACCTATCGTCACCACCGACGACTTCCCATAGCTCCTCGCCCAGAAGATAACTCTTCATGCACGACTTCCACTTCTTGAAGTTAGTCATCGTTAAGAGTTCAATGCCCAAACCTCTTGCAAAAGTTCCTTCCATTGCAACACCAGTTGGTCACCTTTCAGAAGCCCCGAGCCACAACACAGGTTGATCACCACTCAAGCACAGAGTCACAACACTGGTTGACTACCGCTCACGCAACTGAACCTTCCTCTGATACCATGTTGAATTTTCTCAGCGTGGTCAGCAAGGTAGCCCAAACACCAAATTAATATCTTTGGTACTACCCAGTTCTCACGTTGAACCAGCGGAAAAACAAGGAATAAGGTTAATCCCAACACACAATGGAAGCACAAGCAGATCTTTTATACATTCCACTTCTTTACAAGGCGAAGTATACGTAGCGAGATATGATTTCGCTCGTACACAAGCTATAACAGAAAGTTCAACAAAACAAGCCGGGCGGATAGCACCGGAGTCCGCCGAGACCGCCAAGGTCGCCGAGTCCGTCGAAGTCGCCCGAGCTTAGCTGCAATCCGCCGAATAGACACGGAGTCCGCCGAGACCGCGAGGCCGCGCGGACACACCGTTATTCGCCTCCTGCAGAGGAACTGATGAACAGACCACCTACCCGCCTGAGACCGGCGGACAGGTAATTGGAACTTGATAAGGTTGAAGCAGAGAATTGACAAGCCGCAGAGCGACCAGCTGAGACCGCAAAGTCCGCACACTTCCAAGCACTTGACCGAAGTCAAAGCCAAACTCCTGGCTCCTTGAAGCTATCCGCGCGACCTCCACACAGCAAACCGTCAGCCCTGAATCAATCCGCTTGGACAGACAAACTGAGACCGCAGCCCTGACCAAGCCCCCACTTACTGTTCACTCAAGTTACAGTAGACCTGCCAGGGGGGGTCCTATTTATAGGCGGGGTGAGTAGTGTGGTCACCGCCCTACAGGATAGGATCACCACCCCAGCTCGTACTCTAGCAAACTTCCATCCGCCGAGTCCGCAAGGACTTAGCCGGAAACCAAGGAAAACCGCCAGAAGCAAGGCACCTTTGGCGAACCCTCATCAGTCCGCCCAGGCTATGCGGACAAGGCATCAGCACGCAAAGCCAACAATCACTGCAGGACAGCAAACCTCTTTCAATGGCTGTCCGCACACACCAGAGGCAGTCCGCAAGACTCAAGCCTCTATCCGCCACAAGTCCACGACCAAAGGCAGAGTAAGCACAGTCTGCCCGGTCAACAGTGGACTTGGCGGATACAGCGGACACCCTGGTCTTGGCATAGAGTGTGACCAAGTCCAGAACCACTAAGGGCCAAACGCGAGCATGGCGGACACAGAATCCTGTCCGCCAACCAACAAGCAACAGACCGCCAACATTTCGTCAAAGAGAAGCAGTCCGCAAGCTACTCGCCACTGTCCAATGCGATAGCCACATTCCGGACTCCACACACCAGTCCGCCAAAGCCTTCCACAGCAAAACACCTACTGTAACACCAGAGCTTGCCAGGACCATTGTCAATCTCTAAGGCCAGTCCGCAACAGCAAACACCGCGGACACAGCAATCCGCCAGCCTCCACGGATAACACCCAATCCGCCGGTTACGCGCAAGCTTGCAACCCAACCAATGAGCAAAGTACAATAGTCCGCAAGCCGCTATCCGCTCAGGCCGCTCCATGGCTCAACCAATCAGCCAATGCCCTATCCGCAGATACCAGGCCACACAGTCTGCGGACTTCTCCTGTACAACCCGCTCAGAACAGCTAGCTTCCACTAGACTTATCACTAGGTCGCAGTCCGCCCAGTCCGCCGATGGTGTCCGCCCAGGCCGCCTGGCCTGTCCCATCAACCACTTTCACTTCACAATTTTCAACAGGGGGCAGGCCCCCACGGTGTTGCGTGAGGGTTGATCGCGGCTTAGTTTGCGTGAGGGATGCTCGTGGCTTCTTCGTGAGGGGGGGGGGAGGCCCCCGCGGTGTTGTGCGAGGGTTACTCGCGGCTTAGTTTGCGCGAGGGATGCTCACGGCTTCTTCATGAGGGGGGCAGGCCCCACCGGTGTTGCTCGAGGGTTGCTCGTGGATTAGTTTGCGCGAGGGATGCTCGCGGCTTCTTTGTGAGGGGGCCAGGCCCCCACGATGTTACGCGAGGGTTGTTCGCGGCTTAGTTTGCGCAAGGGATGGTCGCGGCTTCTTCGTGAGGGGGCATGCCCCCACGGTGTTGTGCGATGGTTGCTCATGGCTTAGTCTGCGCGAGGGATGCTCGCGACTTCTTCAAGAGGGGGCAGGACCCCACGGTGTTGCGTGAGGGTTGCTCGCGGCTTAGTTTGCACGAGGGATGCTCGTGGCTTCTTCGTGAGAGGGGCAGGCCCCCACGGTGTTGCACGAGGGTTGCTCGCGGCTTAGTTTTCGCGAGAGATGCTCGCGGCTTCTTCGTGAGGGGGGCAGGCCCCCACAGTGTTGCGCGAGGGTTGCTCGCGGCTTAGTCTGCGCGATGGATGCTCGAGGCTTCTTCTTGAGGGGGCTGGCACCCATAGTGTTGCGCATGCTGTCCTTTTTGTTTGCACATATGAGGTTTGTAGCAACATGATTCAATATTTGAATGAAGATAACGTGCGTGGGGTCGAGCCTGCAACTTACATAGTTTTAAACAAAACATACACAAATAAGACAATTATAAAATGGAAATCACTGATAAAACCGGCACAAGTTTTGTGCGTTCCATGTATGAGGGAGAGTCTTTCCTTCTGCGCTCCGCAGCTTGTATGTTCCTGGCTTCACCATTGCCGTGATAATGAATGGGCCTTCCCAGGTCAGGGACGGCTTGTCGCCATGTGTCCCCTTCCCTACTACTTCGAGAGTACAGAGGACCAAGTCCCCTACGTTGATCGGACGCGATTTCACTTTGCGGTTGTAATAGCGGGCCGCACTTTGTTGGTATGTTGCAGCTCGTAGAGCGGCTTCTTCGCTGATCTAGGAGATCAGGTCTAGATTATCTCTGAGAGTGTCGTCGTTTGTCTGAAGGTTGAAGTGGGAAACCCGGGGGCTTGGAACGCCGATCTCAACTGGAATGATCGCTTCAGTTCCATAGTAGAGATTGTACATTGTCTCTCCTGTAGGGGTTCTTGCTGTTGTTCGGTATGCCCACAATACGTTGGGGAGTGCGTTGGGCCATTTCCCCCTATCTTGGAGTCTTATCTTTATCCCCTTTAGGATGGTTCGGTTGGTTACTTCGATCTGCCCGTTGGATTGAGGGTGTGACACTGCCGTATGTCATAGCTCGATTTTCAAGTCTTCGCACAGCTTGGTGAAGGATCTTCTCGAGAATTGAGTTCGTTGTCGGTGATGATAATTGCAGGTATGCCAAAGTGGCAAACAATGTTCCTCCACACGAATTACTTTGCATTCTCCTCAGTAGTTTTGGCCAGAGGTTCCGCTTCTACCCACTTGGTGAAATAGTTGATGGCCATGATGATGAATTTCCTCTGTCCTGAAGCCAGAGGCAAAGGGCCGAGAAGGTCAATTCCCCACTGTGCGAATGGCCAAGCTCCCTGGAGCATGGTAAGGGCGAAGGGTGGTTTCTTGGGAACATTGGCGTACATCTGGCAGCTCTTGCATTTTTGAACGAAGTCTGTTGCTTCTTTCCTCAGGCTAGGCTAGTAGAAGCCTTGGCGCAGGATTTTGCGGGCCAAGGCTTTTATGCCCAAGTGTTCTCCGCAGACTCCTCCATGTACTTCGCAGAGAGTATACTCGGCATCAGCTTCTGCTAAGCATTTTAGGTAAGGTCCTGCAAAAGATCTCTTGTGAAGTTCTTCGTTAATCAATGTGAACGTAGCTGCCCTCATTCTTAATTGACGGGCTTCCGTGGGATTTTTCGAAAGTTGCTGGCTCTTTAAGTAATTGACAAGTGGGGCGATCCATGATTCTTCTAATTCTTGAATCTCTGCTATCTCCCAAGGCCCCTGGATACTGGGAAAGAAAATTTCTTCTACCCTACGTCTTCTAGACTGGTAGCGGGTGTGAGACGTAGCTAACTTTGATAGGGCATCTGCTCGACTGTTTTGCTCTTTGGGGATGTGGAGAATTTGGACTTGCGGTATCTGTTGCAGGAGTGACTTTGCCAGTTGGAGATATTAAACAAGCTGCTCACTTTTGGCTTCGTAATCCCCTTCTGCCTGGGACACTATGAGTTGAGAATCAGAGTAAATTGTAAACTTGGTGGTATGGTAGTCAATGGCAAGCCTGAGTCCTGCAATTAAGGCCTCGTATTCTGCTTTGTTGTTACTGGTAGGGAACTTGAGTCAGAGCCCGTACTCTAGTGTGACGTGCACTGGGCCTATGAGGAGTAGCCCTGCTCCTGCACCCTCAATGTCGGATGCTCCGTCAACGTACATAGTCCATCTTTGACTTTGCTCTGCTGAGACAACTTCTGGCTCTGTTGGTAGAGTATTTTCAATGACAAAATCCGCCAAAACTTGCGACTTAATGACGGGATGTGGTAAGAAGTGGATGTCGAATTCGCCCAGCTCGATTGCCCATTTGATTAATCGGCTGGAAGCTTCTGGCTTTTGAAGAATAGCGCGGAGAGGCAATTTTGTTAGTACTTTGATGGTGTGGGCCTGAAAGTAGGGGCGAAGCTTCCTTGCTAAGAAAACAAGTGCGATGGTTGTCTTGTCCGCGATCAGATACCGGGTTTCTGCATCAGAGAGGATCTTGCTAAGGTAATAGATGGGGCATTGAACTCCTCCCTCGTCCTTTACCAATACTGAAATTAATGCGGTTGGTGTGATAGCGAGGTACAAAAACAGAACCACTACTAGAGCTGGCTTTGACAGTAGCGAAGGGGACGCCAGATATTGCTTGAGCGATTCGAAGGCTGACTGACATTCGTCTGTCCACTGGAAACCGGTAGTTCTAGCTCCTCGGAGAATCTTGAAGAAGGGGAGATATTTATCCCCGGTTCGTGCCAAGAACCTAGAAAGTGTTGTGATTCGCCCATTCAGCCTTTGCACCTCTTTGAGGGATCGGGGCGGTGATATGTCCTCCAAGGCTTTAATCTTTTCAGGATTGGCCTCTATGCCTCGCTGGGTTACCATGAATCCTAAACACTTCCCTGACGTGACCCTGAATGCACACTTGGTGGGGTTAAGTCTCATGTCGTACTGTCGTAGTATCTTAGAATATTTTTCGAGGTCCTCCAGGTGGTTTTCTCAATGAACACTCTTCACCAACAAATCATCCACGTATACCTCCATTGTTTTGCCGATAAGGTCTTTGAAGATTTTATTCATGAGCCATTGATAGGTGGCTCCTACATTATTGAGCTCGAAAGGCATAACTTTGTAGCAGTATATCCCTTTGTCAGTTTAGAAGGCGGTATGTTCTTCATCAGTTGGATTCATTCGAATCTGGTTGTACTCGGAGTAGGCATCCATGAAACTAAGGAGTTTGTGTCCGGCAATTGAGTGGACTTGCTGATCAATTCTGGGGAGCGGGAAGCTGTCCTTAGGGCACGCTTGATTGAGGTTGGTGTAGTCTACACACATCCTCCATTTTCCTGAAGATTTCTTTACCAGGACAACATTAGCTACCCAGGTGGGGTAGTTTACTTCTCAGATGAAGTGGGTACTGAGGAGCTTCTCCACTTCTTCTTCGATTGCTAGGAGGCGCTCAAGAGAAAAATTTCTCTTCTTTTGGCTAACGGGCTTGCATGATGAATTGATGTTGAGGGAGTGTTGGATGACATGATGGTCTATGCCGGGCATATCTTCAGGGGCCCAGGCAAAGATATCTTTATTATTTCGGAGGTAGGCTGTCAGTTTCTCCTTTTCTTGTTGTGGTAGGAGTGATCCGAGCTGGATGGTGCGTGTTGGGTTTGCTGGTGAGAGAGGGACCTCAACTAGCCCTTCCATAAGCATCCCTGGCTGTAATACTGCTTTGTCGCGGAGGTCGAAGTCATCGATATTCAAAGTGGTGGCACCTGCAGGCTGCACTTGTTTGGAGTAGCAATTCTTTGCGACCTCTTGATTACCGCGGACGATTCCAATACCTCCCGAAGTGGGGAACTTCATGGCGAGGTGAGGAATTGAAGGGATGTCTTTGAAGATAGTTTGAACGGGTCTTCTGAAGATAGTGAAATATGCGGAGCTTGAATCTACTACCACAAACTGGATCTCATGTGTCACTTTTCTTGGAAATTCCCCCATGGTAACTGGGAGAGTAATCGTTCCTAGCACCTGAACTGGATGGTTGTCAAAGCCGTACACTGGTTCGGCTGCCTTAGTTAAACGCTGGGCGGAAATATTCATGCTCTACAAAGTAGTAGAAAACAGAACATCGACGGAGCTCCCAATGTCGATGAGGATTCGTTTAACGTTGTAACATGGATCCCTGATTCCAGCACTGATTACCAGGGGATCTTAGTGTGGTGTTCGGAGGCCGACCAGGTCCTCGTATACGAAATTATGGCGGAATCTTGTTTGAACTTTTTATCTTCGTGGGCCTCTCCTTGCTTACTGACTGAGAAGATTTGAGCGGAGAGAACGGGTGATCCGGCAATGGTTTCGATGTTCCCAACCATCTGCCCACCACCTGCTGCTCCTGCGAGGGGGCTTTGCTGATCTCTTGGCGTCCTAGGCGGGTTGCGATGATCTTGCACCTGTCCTTGTAAAAATCTGCCGAGAAGTCCTAGGCGGACCAGACGTTCGATTTCTTCTTTTAGGCGCGGGCACAATCTTTTGTCGTGTGTCCCGTGGTTCGATGAAACTCACAATATTTGGACTGGTCATTCCTGGGATTAGGAGCTAGCTGTCTTGGTCGTTGTAAGGTTGGCTCATTTTGTATAGCAGACAACACATTAACCCGTGTCGTGTTGAGGGGAGTAAAATCTCTGGGGGGTTGATCTCTTTGAAGATCTTGCCGAGGCTGCCCATTGCGGCGATTGTCACGGAATCTCCCTTCCTAACGTTGCGGAGGTTGCTCCCTTTCTCTTTTGCGCTTCTGAGAACCATCAAATTGTTGGTGATGGGCTTTGATGGCTTCATCTGCGGCGATCTGTGCCTCAACCCGATGTATGAGGTCAGGATAACTGGGAACAGTTTCTCGCATTAGTGCTGAGTAGAAGCCACTTTGTCGGAGGCCTCCGAGGAACATGCCTCGCAATAATTCAGGGTCAATGCCTAGAATTTAACGGGCTTCGGCGGTAAAACGTCGTAAAAAAATCTTTGAGAGTTTCTCCTTTTTACTGACGGATTCCTGATAAGTTAGAGGGGTCGCGAACGATCTTGCGGTTGGCAATGAACTGGTCGACAAATTGCCTTGTCAGCTCGGTGAAGTTAGTGATGGTATTGGCCCTTAGTGAATGGAACTGTGTTCGGGCTTGCCCCTTGAGAGTGGTTGGAAACACCTAGTAGAGGAGTTTGTCCGGAGCATTGTAGATTCTCATGATAGTGGTGAAATGATTTACATGCTCTAGCGGGTCATCGGTCCCGTCGAATGTTTCAAAGTTTGGGAGTTTAAATCCGTTTGGGATTGGATGATCCAGAATTTGGGGTGTCAGAGGAGAACCCTGGCACAACAGTCGGCGGGCCTGAATATCTCTTGCACCAACCTGACGATACTCTTCGGCGATGACTTCTCGAATTTCTTCCCGAGTAAACCTTTCCGGCGGAGGTAGACGTACTTCATTTGCGGGGTCATGATGATGGCCCGCTCTCGCTCCCCTCTGGATCAGGTGAGCGGAACTTGCAGCTTCAGAATACTCTTCGGATATCTCCTGCCTTGGATGGACTTCCTGGGGTCAGCCCTGATTCAGTGGTGGCGGTGGATCTGCTCGAGCTGGTGGCTGTGAGGGTGCTTGAGGTGCTCCAAGGTTTCGTAGTAGGGTGAGCATTTCAGTTTGCTGCTCTTCCATCTGGCAGACGCGCCTTTCCAAGGCAATAACGGGAGCTAATGAAGCCTCAGCGGTCAGTGGCACGTCCACCAGAGAGAGTGAACATGCGGGCTCGGGGTTTCTGCTAAGGGCGGAGCCTTCAGCGGTACGGGTGCTTCTCTTTGCCATTAAGGCTGAACTTGGCAGGGGCAATGCTTGTGATCGTGCTCTTCGGAGGATGTTGGGACTCGATTCCCACAGACGACGCCAAACTGTTGCGGACTAACTCGATGCCCCGGTCGGACCGGATTTGTTAAAACCGTCTTAGCTCACGAGGAGGTCGAGCGCGCACACAGTCAATGAAAGTAGAAAGTTGACACAAGATTTGATGACATGGAAAAACACCTTAAATGGGTAAAAAACCACGTGACCGGGTCTGTGCCGATCAAATTCCACTAGATTTCGGTGTTTACAGTATATTGGAGAATCGGGGAGACAGGTCGCTCCCGTTACAGCTTGGGGAGAGAGAGAGACTACGACTCCCGTTGGGCAATATGCTGCACCACGAGAGTAGCTTGGATGCTGGAATCCGTGGGACGGTCTCGGTGCTCTGGCTCTTCTGGCTGCGTTCACTTGCTAGCGGAGGTCGCCTTCCTCCTTTGGCTCTTACGGGGACTTGGGCGTTTTCCTACTGGCTACGCGATGGTGGAGCTCTGGTGGCCGTGGGAGGCCACTGGTGGTTCACGGCGACTCGAGGCCGATGCGGGATCGGTCGGTCAGTTGCGGAGGCTTGCCGAGGGCCGGCCGTGGCCAGGCCGGCGGACCGTCGTGGCTAGGCCGACGGCTTGGCCGGCGGCCTGCCGGCGGAGGTTAGGCCGCGTGGTTGGCGGTTTTCCTCCATGGTGTGAGTGGCGGGGCCCACCCCCCATGACTTCCTCCTCATGAGAGTTCATGGAGGGGGTGGGCCACCCATGACCCATTTTTGGGGGAGATCATGGGGGGCCTCTCTCCTATAAATGAAGGTGGAACACATCAACTATAAATAATTCATTATTACATACAAATATACTATATATAATAATAATTATATATATTATTCATTATATATGTACATTTATAATTATAATTTTAAATTTGTTATTTATAAAATTATATTTATATCTTTTTCTTAAATTATTGTCATGGGCAGGAGAGGTCCGCCGGGGGCTGGCCGGGTACAGTTGCGCGAGGTCGTAGTGGCGGGTCGAGTACAGTCGCACGGGGCCGTAGGGGCGGGCTGAGTACAGTTGCGCGAGGTCATAATGGCGGGTCAGGTACAGTCACGCGGGTCCGTAGGGGCGGGCCAGGTACTGTCGCGATTTTCAGTAGGGGCGGAGCCCCGTGTCGAGCACTCGTCTATTATTATTATGTTCATTTCGAGTCAGCAATCTTTCGAGCGAGATTCCGGCCAGACCGTGCAAATTTTGAAAGAATGTTCAACATGAAAGTTGTAGATCTCGTTTTTTGCTACAAAATGCATATATTATTTGTGTAATTGCGACATATATTGTGCGAGAATCAGCTCAAGTTTTTTAAGGCTTAAAAAGCTTGAGCTTATATATGTTATTCTGTATATATATATATATATATATATATATATATATATATATATATATATATATATATATATATATATATATATATATATAGCTAGAGGAGGAGGTCTACCATATTATCAAATGGTGGTCTCCTCATCTATGAAAGATCCACCAGTCACTCCTGAGGTCTTGCAAGATGTTTTGACCAGTCGATATAGTGAATCCATGGCCTACATGAGGTGAATATGAGTTGAATGCAAGTCCCATCGAAGTCACTTTCATCCTAGCTGATCTTTGGCTATCCTCAATGTGTCATCTTTTAGATCTCAATAAATATGGGCCATATATGATGTACTTATTATTACCATAAATATGTTGGGTTCTCATCAAGTGGTAACACATCACTTATGCCCAGTGAAATAGATTACTTGAAAACCCTAAAGAGTAATGGAACTTGCAAAATCCTTGAATTAAGAAATAGAATCCTACCAACACTATGATTACCTATGTGGGGTTGATTCACAACAATCAACCAAGATGCTCCAAAAATAAATCTTCTTTTTGTTAGTTCTACAACTGAATCAGGACCAACGGCTTGTGTCCACTCTGAAATAGATCTACGACTCTATAGAAGTCCATACGAATGATGGAGAACCACAATTTCTTGTCCAACAAGATCTGGGTTGGACAAGGAGTGCTCTTAGCATCTATATGAATTGCTAGATTCATTTCAGGAGAGACAACAACAACTGAATGAGATCTCGGGAAGAGGTCACAGCAAATTCTGGTGCTCGGCTCGGGAAAAACCATTTCGCGTCTAAGATTTAAAAACCCGCACAATAGAAAACACTTTTCCATGTCTATTTATACCCAAAGTTATAAGACAGACATGAGCCTCCACAATCCATCAAAACTCGACTTATGTCGATATGCATCAAATTGAACTCGGCGTGCATCAATAAGCACTTGACGCAATCAACATCGAATAAAACTTGACATGCCTCAATAACTGCTTAATGGAAGAGTCGACTTAAGCCTACTTTGATTTTGACTTCGGTTGTGTTGAATTGAACTCGACATAAGTCGATAAGTTCTCGAGGCAATCTATGTCTATTTTGTTTGCCATAATATTGCTCCTTCACTCATACCCAATATGAGTAAGTCCAACAAAATCTTTCCTCCAACATTTCCAAAAGCTCTAATGTGCGACCTTATAGGCTCATATTACACTGGTAAAGAGACTAACTGCTTGACTACTTCCAAATCATCCTGGAAAAATCCAATAGTCTCTCACTTGATCTAGAATGTATCAACAAAAGTCTCACAAGTAATGAATGCCATGTAGTAATGCATTATTGCTACTCAAGAAATAAGAGATCATAACTTAATAAGCTAGTTACTGATCAATGCATAATCGTTATCATGTCCCTTTGTCCCGTACATCAGGATTGATCTAGAGGCATGGACCGTGTTACTGTCGTAATTGTCCAATCCATTTTTCCTAATCTAGAATGGACATTCATATATTGGTGAGGCCATTATCATATATTGACTCAATCAAGCTTGACCATGAATTTTTCAGTCTCATTCCATCAAGGGGCCATGGATGCAACTCTTGTCATACAGGTGGACAAATCCTATATATGTCAATACACAATCACCCAAATGATTTGTAATGTACCCAATAACCACCCTTATCATCAACATTTCTCAAGGAAGACTTTAGATGTCATAAAAGTACAATCTTCCTCACTTGATGAATGTTGTGACTTCAGGTTAAAGAACCATAAAAATTATTGTCACATGAGATCCACCTATGACACATTCATATAACAATCCACAAATCAGTCTCGGGGTGGATCTGTCTAATACAACTTGTTCACTAACAAGTACCTATGTGATAACTTGATATCACAATATCATGACCTTTAAGAACCGGTCATCAATCAACCACATACTAGTCTTAATATATCATCACCTCCTTAGTTTCTAAAATGACAAATGGACCACGAACCACTTAAAAATGAAACTTCTAATAATCATAGGCTCTCACATTTAAGTCACACACCCTGAATTCCTATGGAAACAAACACTCTACAAATATTTATTATGTTAATTAATCTTTAATATAAAAACAATTCACGTAATAAGAGAACTATCCATAAATGTAAAAGAAATTTATAGTAAAATTCATCATATGAATATTCATCCGACAAACATGCAATTCACAATTCTCCCACTAGAGTTGATCATTCAGGTATCTAATACCCATTGATCTAGTATGACAATCATTCTTCCTCTGTGCAAGAGTCTTCGTTAGTGGATCCATTATATTGTCTTCAGTTAGTATTATGCATATATTCACATTTCCTCAATCGACAATCTCTCGAATGAGATGTAACCGCCGAAATTTGTTCTTGAAGCGCTGATGTGATCTAGGTTCCTTGGCCTATACAATGACACTATTATTGTCACAGTAAAGAGTTACCAAATCAACAATGCTTGGAATAACATCAAGTTAGTTGATGATTTTCCAAATCCATACAGTCTCCTTTGTCGTATTTGCAGCAGCGATATAATTGGCTTTTTCATATAATCAGTAACTGTCTCCTACTTGGAACTCTTCCAGCTCACAACTCCTCCATTCAGGTAAAAGAGAGAACCTGATTGAGACTATTAGTTGTCCCTATCAATTTAGAAGTTAGCTTCCGTGTAACTCTTTACAACGAGCTCTTCATCTCCACCAAACACCAAGAATATATCATTAGTCCTTCTTAAGCACTTCGGGATATTCTTGACTGTTGTCGAGTGATCATCACCGATATCATACTAATATTTGTTAGTCATACTTAAACATAGGAGACATCATGTTGAGTATATAACATTACATAGATGATTTACCTAATTGTCGAAGCATAATGAATTCACTTCATGTGGTCCGTATCTTCCAAAGATTTAGTATATTGGTCCTTAGAGAGACTCATGCCATGAGACATGGGCAAGAATCTCTTTTTGGGCTCAAGCATATTGAACCGCTTTAACACCTTCTCAATGTATGTACTCTAGGTCAAACCCAACAACTTCTTTGATCTTTCTCTATAGGCCTTAATATCTGCTATATTAGTTGTTTCACCCAAGTCCTTCATAGAAAAGCAGTCCAGCGGCCAGTTCTTAACAACTTACAGGGTTCGATTGTCATTCCTGATAAGTAGTATATCATTTATATACAATATCAGGAATATGACTGTAACGTCCCGATTCGTGCTAGACCCCTCGCATGTGTTTTGAGTCAGGAGAGTTGACTCATGCTCGAGATGCACTAGTAACAGGCATCGAGTGATACTCGTCTAATAGGGAAAATTTCACTTAGAAGAGTTCTATACTAAAACAAGCGTCGAGTGCATTGACTGGACTCGACAAAGCGTTTAGTGCATCGACTGGTGGGCAGGCGTCGAGTGCGTTGAGTGATACTCGACATATAAGAAGAATTTTACTTAAAATGATTCTAGATTCTAGAAGTGTCGAGTGTGTTGAGTAAACTCGACGCCATTCAACAAAGCATTGAGTGATAATCGACAAAGAGTTTTACTTAGAATTATTTGAGATTCAGGAAGCGTCGAGTGCGTTGATTGAACTAGACGCCATTCGACGAAGCATTGAGTGATACTCGACAAACAAGAAGAATTTTACGTAGAATGATTCTAGATTCGAGAAGCTTCGAGTGCGTTGAGTGAACTCGACGACATTCGACGAAGCGTTGAGTGATACTTGACGCATAAGAAGAATTTGACTTAGAATAATTCTGGATCCGGGAAGCATCAAGTGCATTGAGTGGTCTCAACACCACTCGACGAAGCGTCGAGTGATACTCGATGAATGATAATTTAACTTAGAGAATGATTCTGGATTATATAAGCATTGAGTGGTCTCGATGCCATTCAAAAATCATCAAGTGATGCTCGACGATTTTGACTTGGAGCATTTTTCGACCGAGACTGTGTTTACTGGTTCATATGTAGGCTAAACCTGGTTTTCGGGATAGGAGCTGATGGATCATTTGGACCTGGTCTTCTCCAAAAAGACCAATTTAAAGCAATGATGGGCAGTCTAATGTTAGGGTGACATGTGGCGGCCTGACTCAAACCCTAATCTTTCTTATAAAAAGGAAGAAACAGGAAACCCTAGCTGACACTTCATTCTTTCTTGCCGAGACATTACTTGTCAAGCCCGGCGAAACAAAGAGGTCATAGGAGTCTGAAAGACTTGGTTTTCAAGGCCTACTATCACCTAAAGGGGGTGGGGTGAATAGGTTTTAGGTCTCTTTTAAAATTATGTAGACCTATACCTTATTTTGTTGTGCTTAGTGATTAGTAAGTTAAACTTTTAAGATTATCAACCAGAAGACATAGTAATTTTATAGTGGTTCCCCAGTTTATAGGTACCTCAGGCTTTATAATACAGGCTTACAACTCAGATTCTATTCTTAATCATACACTCATATCCAAGACTGGATCCTACAGAAAAGAGAAATGTTGATGAATTGTTTGACACCAGAGATTAATCTATGTGTCCGTCTTCCTGGGTTGAGCAAATTTCAGCCCTATCTTCTTCACAGCAACAAGTTGAAAAGATCTTAAGAACTGGGCTGCTTGTGCTGCAAGTAACTTGCAGAAATCTCTGTCTCTTCTAATTCAGGAATCAGTCCTGACCTTATTGTTGTAGATGAAAATCATAGCAGTTATATCTTTTTGCTTTCAGGTTGACTGAACTGAACAAGACCTTCAATCTCGATAGTAATGGCGAGGAAGAAGACGATGTTCATCCGCAATGCAAAATCAGAAAACCCTAATTGCTTAATTTATTTCTGACAATCTTTCCCTTTTATATTCAGCAAATCAACAGTTCTTTGCACTGTGATCCCAACCTAAAAAGGACAAGTTCCCACCTTCCATCTGCAGAAAATGACAAACGCTGGACACCAGCGCCATTCAGGGCACATTACATCATTCTCGTAAAGAATTTGAAATGTGTTGACTTTATTGACTTTTGCTGACGTCAACCATTCTAGACTTCGAATTTTCTCAAAATTAACTCAGGCGTTGAGTGGCATTGAGTGAGTGGCCTTCACTCAATGATTCTGGACTTTGTCACATTGCTGCTTCCTTAGGCATTGAGTGAATGGCCTTCACTAAATGCCTTTGTACTTGTCTTATTATTTTGCACATTCTGCAACTTAGGCATTGAGTGTGTTGAGTGGGTAGCCTTCACTCAATGCCATTTGCCTTAGTTTCTTCTGAACTCTGCTAACATATGAGGCGTTGAGTGAACAGGTTTCACTCAATGCTTCTGTACTTAGAAACGTTTCTTCTGCATGAAGGCGTTGAGTGTGTTGACTTCTCTTAGTTCCATCTTCCTCATGCATTAACATTTGAGTAGGCATTGAGTGTACTGGTTTCACTCAACTCTTTTGTACTTAGTCAAAATCGGATTTCTCCTTAAGCTTTGACTACAGTAGCATGACTCGAAGCTTTCTTCCACTAGAGTTGACTGAACTGGATTCACTCATCGCTTTTGTACATTGACAGATTTTCCTGTCCTTCTTCTTTGTCTTTGATAGAAACACCACAACGTTAAGTGAGTTGGCTTTACTCAACGCTTCTGGACTTAAACTCTTTTCCTTTGCCAGAATCTTTGTGGCTTTAACTGAGGTAGCTTTACTCGACAAATTTGCTACCTAGCGTTGAGTGAGTTGACTTCACTCAACGCCTGTGGACTTAGCCACTTTTTTGTCTTCTATTGTTTAGGACATGACAGGTCCTACTATATTCAACTCCTTTTATGTGATGGCGTTGAGTGAATTGTGTTCACTCAATGTCTGTGGACTTGGGCACTTTGTTTCCCATGCAGCCCACAACCTTGTGTCCTCCTGTCCAATCAATGTGAGATGGACTACCATGCATGCATGAACTTACACACACATTAAATATAACTATGTGTATTTCATTGACATGTTTAACATCTTCAAATAAGGACTATTAGGATCAATGGACCCAACAATCTCCCCCTATTTGAAGATGTTAAAACTATTGATCAAATTACTTAGTCAATGACATACATAATATATAAGTAGCAATAACTTATTATTGTCAATTAAATTAGATGAAGGTTACCTACTCCCCCTGGATTGCTACAAGGTATGTGATACGACTTGAAGGCCTTTTTTACCTTCACTGATCAATCTCTTCTCACCATAACTTTTTGCAAGGTATATGATGCCACTTGATCAATCTCTTCTCACCATAACACACCCCCTTTCTTTCTGCCATATTTGAGCTTGATCCTTTCATGAATTGATCAATCTTCAATCCCTTCTCTCCCCCTTTTTGGCTTCTTCAAATATTCAGGGAGGTGCTTGATTATGTTCTCCCCCTAGCTGATTGTAGATGACAAGTTGATGCAGCTACTAGCTTCTTCTCTTTATGAGGCCAGAGCTACTCCTATAGTTGTTGGACTTGCTCCTACAGCTGTTGGCCTTGCTCCCCCTCAGTAGGAACATTTTCTATCATCATGTTCCTAATAGACAATCTTGACTCCATTGTCACTTAAGGTCTTCCTCACCTGCAAGAAGAACAAATGTTGCACCAAAAATATCCTAGGGAGTAACTGAAGCTATGCTAAGTTTAACATACACAGCTTAAACTTGAAGGTGTTAAACTTTGCTTCATCTAGGGGCTTAGTAAAGATATCAACCACTTGCTTGTTTGTGGGGACAAACTCTATACTGATGTCTTCTTTTTCCACATGCTCCATATTAAAATGATACCTAATTTCTATGTGCTTTGTCCTGCTGTGTGAGACAAGGTTTCTTGCAATAGAAATAACACTAGTAGAATCAAAATAAAGAGGAGTTCTACTTATCTAGAGGTTATAATCATAGATCTGTTGTTGGATACAAAGCAACAGAGCATAGTAGCTACCTGTTAAAATGTACTCTAACTCTGTAGTTGATAATGCAACACTAGTTTTCTTCTTGCTGCTCTAAGATACTAGTCTCCCACCTAAGAATTGAGAGGAACCTGAAGTGCTTTTCATGTCCTCTTTGCAGCCTGCAAAATCTACATCTGAATAGCCTGTTAATTCAAAATCCCTATTTCTATGGTACCATAGGGCAAGATCTGGTGTGCCCTCAAGATAACTCAAGATCCTCTTTGTAGCAGTGTAGTGAGATTCTTTAGGGCATGAATGATACCTAGCACGGACACATGTAGCATGCATGATTTTAGGCCCACTAGCAGTGAGATATATAAGGGAGCCAATTATCCCTCCATACAAAGTCTCATCAGTAGGTTTCCCTACTTCATCTTTGTCTATAGGCATACTTGACCCCATGGGAGTTCTCATGATGGAAGCACTGCCCATATCATATTTTTTAATCAACTCTCTGGTGAACTTTGACTGGGATATGGATAAGCCATCATCAGTCTGTCTAACTTGGAGTCCCAAGAAAAACTTGAGAACACTCATACTTCTCATCTCAAACTTCCCTTGTATAAGTTTTGCAAACTTCCAACAAATGTTGTCATCAGTAGATCCAAAGATAATGTCATCGACATATATCTGGACTACGATGATCTTGCCCTTAGATTCCCTTAGGAATAGGGACTTGTCTATTTTTCCCCCTTGAGAATTTGTTCTCAATGAGAAAACTAGACAAAGTCTCATATGAGGCTTTAAGTGTTTGCTTCAATCCATATAGAGCTTTCCTAAGTATATAAACAAAATTGGGTGAGTTAGAGTCAAAAAAATCTAATGGCTATTCTACATATACTTCCTCTTTAATTACCCATTCAGGAAGGCTGACTTCATATCAATCTGTTAAACTTTGAATCCTTCGTAGGCATCAAATGCAAGGAATAGTCCTATGGCTTCCAATCTGGCTACTGGGGCAATTGTCTGATCAAAATCAATCCCTTCTTCTTTCTTGTATCCTTTAGCCACTAGTCTCGGCTTGTTCTTGATAATAATGCCATTCTTGTCTAACTTGTTCCTATTGATCCATTTAATTCCTATGACATTATGTCCCTTAGGTTTGGGAACCAACTTCTAGACTTTACATCTCTTGAAATGGTTCAATTCTTCCTATATTGCTCCAATCCAGAATTGGTCTTTGATTGCTTCTTCAAACTTCTTGGGTTCTACTTATGACAGAAAGCTTGAATATAAGACTGTATTCAGACTTTTGTTCCTTGTCATCACTCCTTGGCTTGCATCACCAATGATTTAGTGTACTGTGTGATCCCTCGGATGCCTTATAGCTGGAGGCAAACTTGTGTCTCCTTCTTGAGCATTTGTGGCACCATCTGGCTGAACTTCATCCACCACTTCTGTGTCTTGTGCATCCTCTGGACAACACACATTCTCATCCTTATCCTGGACTTTTAGATCAACTTCCTTGATGCTAAGCTTGTCCATCACCTTCTCTATCCCTGCAGAACTAGAAATGGAGCTTGGCAGCTCACTATTAATCATGTTTGATTCATCAAAGACAACATGAACTGACTCTTCTACAACTTGACTTTTCAAGTTGTAGATTATATATGCCTTATTGTGGTTGTTGTACCCAACAAAGATCCCTTCGTAGGACTTGGCAGCAAACTTAGTTACATATGACTTTCTATTGTTCTACACATAGCGCTTGCTACCAAAAATCCTGAAGTATGATAAATTTGGTTTTCTGGCTTCCAAGATCTCATAGGGAGTCTTCTTGTTGCTTTTGGTGATGGAGGCTTTATTAAGGACATGATATGCAATATTTATTGCCTCAGCCCAGAAATATTCTGGGAGAGATTTGTCACTTAATAAGGTCCTGTCAGCCTCTATGAGAGTTCTATTTTTCCTCTCAACAATCCCATTTTGCTGGGGTGTTCTAGGAGAGGAGAATTCTCGGTGAATCCATTGCTCTTCATAGAATCTTGTCATACATTCAGACAGAAATACAGTCTCATGGTCTCTTCTAATTTTGACAACAGTACTATCATGTTCATTCTGAATTTGCTAGACAAATGTCTTCAACACATCAAGGGTTTCTGATTTCTTTCTAAGAAAGGACACCCAAGTAAATATGGAAATGTTATCAACAACCACAAGGGTGTAGCAAGTGGTTGTGGAACCGGTGGTGCCAAGGAGGGCAACTGAGAGGCAGCTTAAGCATGTTATGAGCTTTAACCCTCCGTTATTCTCGGGGTTGGGAACCCCATCGCAGGCTGAAGACTGGCTCTCCAGGGTGAAGAGAGTCATGACAGTAACTGAGACAGAGGAGTGGAAAATGACCACCATCGCTACGTTCCTTCTGGACGGTGAAGCGAGGATGTGGTGGGAAGGTTTGGAGCTGCATCATTTGAGAGGTAGACAACTTATAGACGTTCCGATGGAAGAGTTCTCGGGATTGTTCTTAGCAAGATACCTCCCTTCTACTCAGAGGATTTCGATGGAGAACAAATTTCTTAAGTTGGTTCAGGGTGAGAGGAGCTTGGATGAATATCTCCACGAGTTTACTCGTCTAAGTCGTTATGCTAGCTCCACCATCGTGGATGAGGAGCGCAAGACTAATCGCTTCTATGAAGGGTTGAGAGATGACTTGAGATTACTATTGTCGGGGCCGATGACGCAGGGTTTCTTAACCTTGGTCAATACTTCCCGGTCCTTGGAGAAGGACATGAAGAATGTGCAAGCAAAGAAAAGCTTGGGTGATAGGAAATCTGAATTTAAAGTGACGACTACTTCAAAGTCCGGCTGTCGGAGGTCTTTCAAGAAGCATAGGACTTCGGGTCCAGCTCCTTCTGGTGCTTCTGGGGCGACTACGAGTCGGACCCCGGGCGCGTGTTTTACTTGTGGAAAGACGGGGCATTTTGCCCGTGACTGTTGGAGCGGACGTCCTAAGTCCGAGAGAAGGCCGGGAGCTACTTATGAAGAGAAGGGCAAGGAGGTGGAGTCGACCGCATCCCATTATGCTCCGGCCCAACCAAGAGTTTATAATCTTGGCCAACAGGAGGCCATCAAACAGGCTGATGTGGTGACAGGTACGGTATAATTTATAGCAAGTCAATTTCTTTAAATACTTGTTATACATATGTTACCTTACCACTGCTTGTTTAGGATTTGTATTGATTTGTGAAAATCCGACACGAGCACTCTTCGATACGGGAGATTCACACTCCTTCTTGTCCGAAGGATTTATATCACGCATCGGAGTCCCTTCTTCGATGGCGAAAGATAAGTTGGATGTGTTGTTGCCCAATGGGTGTTCGATGCGAGCGGATAGAATCTGCGATGTTAAGATTCGTATTGGGCATCAGGAGTTCGACCTGCGGGCGTCTTTACTTCCGTTGGTGGAGTTCGACGTCATTTTTGGCATGGACTGGCTCTCGGAGCAGCAGGCCCATATAGATTGCGGTAGCAAGGAAGTCAAGCTGGGAGCAAGTCGTGAAACGACTTTTACGGGCTTAAAGGGGTCGAGCAAGATGCTGATGTCTGCTCTTCAGGTGATGAAGGCGGTTCGTGCCGGTGCAGAACTGTTCTTTACACTAGTGGAGGTTGCAAAGTCGAAGCCCGCGTTGGATTGTATTTCAGTGGTATCGGAATACCCTGATGTGTTCCCCGCAGATCTTCCTGGAGCCCCGCCTCAGAGGGAGATAGATTTCGCGATCGAGCTAGTGCCAGGTGCAAAGCCTGTGTCACGATCTCCTTATCGGCTAGCGCCTAAGGAAATGGCGGAGCTGAAAGTTCAACTGCAAGAGTTGTTGGAGCAAGGGTATGTGCGCCCGAGTTCTTCGCCTTGGAGCGCACCGGTCCTCTTTGTTAAGAAGAAGGACGGAAGTTTGAGGCTATGTATTGATTATCGGGAGCTCAACAAGTTGACTGAGAAGAACAAGTACCCAATTCCCCGGATTGATGATCTTTTTGATCAGTTAGTTGGGTCGACGGTGTACTCGAAGTTGGATCTCAAGGCTGGGTACTATCAGCTGTGAATAAGGGAGAGTGATATCCCGAAGACAGCGTTTAGTACGAGATACAGGCATTATGAGTTTACGGTCATGCCGTTTGGGCTGACTAATGCGCCGTCAGTGTTCATGGATTTGATGAACAGGACTTTCAGGGAGTACTTGGACCATTTCGTGATCGTCTTCATCGACGATATTTTGGTGTACTCGCATAGTGAGGAAGATCACTTCAAGCATCTTCATTTGGTGTTGGAGACGCTAAGGAGAAATCAGTTGTATGCCAAGTTCTCGAAGTGCGAGTTTTGGTTATCCTCAGTGGCGTTCCTCGGGCATATAGTGAGTGGAGAGGGTATTGCTGTGGATCCGGCGAAGATTGTTGCGATATAGGAGTGGCCTGAGCTTGCTACGGTAGCGGAAGTCCGGAGCTTTTTGGGGCTTGCCGGCTATTATAGGCGCTTCGTAGAGAACTTCTCGCCGATAGTGTTACCTCTCACTACTTTGACGAGGAAGGAGCATAAGTTCGTTTGGACGCCGGAGTGCGCGCGAGCTTTTGAGGAGTTGAAGTGTCGGTTGACCACGGCGCATGTGCTGAGTTCGCCATATGGGACCGAAGGCTATGAGATTTATAGCGATGCTTCGGGCAGCGGTTTGGGTTGCGTGCTACTGCAACATGGAAGTGTAATAGCTTATGGCTCGAGACAGCTAAAAGTGCATGAAAGGAACTATCCGGTCCATGACTTAGAGTTAGCGGCCGTTATTTTTGCCTTGAAGCTGTGGAGACACTATTTGTACGGTGTGAAGATTGACATCTACACCGATCATAAGAGCCTGAAGTATCTTATTGATCAGAAAGATCTGAATATGCGGCAGCGTAGATGGATGGAGTTCCTGGGGGACTATACATTCAAGATCCACTACGTGCCTGGCAAAGGGAATGCGGTTGCGGACGCGTTGAGTCGCCGAGCCCCAGCTCAAGCTAATTGGCTATCGGTGCATGATGAGCGGTTGGTGCGGGAGTTGGAGGCGTTGGAGATTGTTTGTGTGGATAGACAATCAAGTGCTGAAGCGATTCTCAATTGGACTGAAGTCCAATATGACCTGGCTGATCGTATTCGGCAGGCTTTGGATATGAATGCTCTTATGACGCAGTTCATGGTAGAGGCTCTGGATGGGTCAAATTCCCAATTCGTCGTGGAGGACGGATTACTTTGGAAAGACAGTCGTCTGTGCGTCCCAAGTGTGGGCAAGTTACAGGTGGAATTGTTGTACGAGGCACACCATACCAAGTACTCGATTCACCTGGGAAGCCCGAAGAAGTACCGTGATGTGAAGAAGCTGTTTTGGTGGCCGGGTTTGAAGAAGGATGTGGCGCTATACGTAGCGAAGTGCCAAACTTGCGCCTTGGTAAAGGCGGAGTGCCAAAGGCCGGGAGGATTTCTTAAGTCCTTGCCTATTCCGGAGTGGAAATTTGACGACATCTCTATGGACTTTGTGCACGGTTTGCCAAGGTCGCAGAAGGGGAACGACGCCATTTGGGTGGTTGTTGATCGATTAACGAAGGTGTCGCATTTTATTCCGCATAGGAAGGATGATCCGGTGGAGAAGTTGGCAAAGCTTTATGTGGATAACATAGTACGGCTTCATGGTGTGCCCCGCAGCATTGTGAGTGACCGAGATGGGCGGTTCACGTCTAATGATTGGAGGCTAGTGCAGCAAATGCTGGGAACAAAGTTGAAATTCAGCACAGCCTTCCATCCGCAAACGGATGGGCAGACCGAGAGGGTCAATAGAACCATGGAAGACATGCTTCGCATGTGTGTCTTGGATTTTGGAAAGCAATGGGAAGACCACCTTTATCTGGTGGAGTTTGCATACAATAATAGCTACCAAGCGAGCATTCGGATGGCGCCTTTCGAGGCCCTATATGGTAGAAAATGTCGCACGTCGTTGTCTTGGTTAGAAACGGGTGAGTCAAAGTTGTATAAGCGATCGGAAGTGGAGGATGCTACTTCTTTGGTGAGAACCATTCGGGAGAGGTTGGCTATCGCTCAGGACCGGCAAGCAAAGTACTATAATGCCAAGCACAGGAACGTGGAGTTCGCTGTGGGCGATTATGTATACTTAAAGATCAAGCCGTTCAAGGGTGTCTCGCGGGTGCGGCGATTGAAAAAGCTAAGCCCGAGGTACATTGGGCCGTTTGAGGTCTTGGAGCGAGTCGGTGAAGCGGCCTATCGGTTGAAGCTTTCAGTGGAGCTTAGTGGTTTACATGATGTATTCCATATTTCGGTACTTCGGAAGGCGGTGCAAGAGCCTACGCAAGTGATCGCTGTCGATCAAGTGCCGGTGGATAGTGGGCTGACGACAAAGGTCAAGCCCGTGCGGATTGAGGACTCGGAGGTCAAGCGGCTACGCAATAAAGAGATCAGGATGGTCAAAGTCCGGTGGGACAATTGCGGTCGTGAGGAGCTCTCTTGGGAGAGAGAGCAGACTATGCTTGACGAATATCCGAAGTTGTTCCGCTCAGGTACAAATTTTGGTTTTGTACATGTCTTTCCTTTATATAATTTCGAGGACGAAATTCTTTTAAGAGGGGGAGAGTTGTAACGCCCCGAAACTCAAAGGAGCGACGGGGGACATTTTGTGCCAGTTTTGGGTTCTGGCTGCAGGCACACGGCCTGGGACACGGGCGTGTCCCAGGGCGTGTCAAGCTTGTGTCGACACTGAGCCGGGAGTCGACACTTTGGTCTCGACATTGTGTCGAGACTGGGCACACGGCCTGCGACACGGGTGTGTCGCAGGGCGTGTCGACCCGTGTCGACACTTAGCCCGCTAAGTCGACACTCTAAGTTCGATGAAGTGTCGAGACATGGCACACGGCCCGCGACACGGGCGTGTCGTAGGGCGTGTCAGCCCGTGTCGACACTCGTCCCGGGAGTCGACACTTTGGTCTCGATATTGTGTCGATATAAGGTACACGGCCTAGGACACGGGCGTGTCCAAGGCCGTGTCATCAGGTCGACGATCTTTGCTCGACGAAGTGTCGAGTGTTGAGACCGTGTACACGGCCTGGAGCCCAGGCATGTCAAGGTGACACGGGCAAGGACACGGGCGTGTCCTAGAACCCGTGCAGTGCTCGGGTTGTTTTCGGGGAAAAATGATGGGGGTACACGGCCGGCCACACGGCCGTGTCAGGTGGAACACAGGCGTGTCAGGTCGAACATGGGCGTGTTCGATACCCGTGTGTTGTTCCAGGCGAGTCGATTTTGACGGCGAATGAGTCACGCGGCCCTGGACACGGGCGTGTGCATGGCCGTGTTCGGTCCAGATTGGGCATTTCAGTCCCGAATCAAAGCCGTTCGTTTCTTTATTTTGGGATCCAACGGCTGGGGGTTGTTCCTGAAGGGAAATACCCGGGATTGGACTTAGAAACCCTCACTTTTCTTAAGTTGTGATCTTTCTAAAACCTTAGAGAGAGAGGAGAGTCAAGGAAGGAAGAAGGAGCTAGATCCGGCCATTGGAGGAGCTTCGAAGCTCCGAATCGCGAGCCGACTCCGGATCCACGGAGGCAAAGCTAGTGCGGTGCTTTTCATCTGCTTACTTTTCAATGGCGCTAAAGAGGAACGCTAGGGTAACGATTCTCTTCTTGAGCATGAGTAGCTCTCCTTCTTTGCATAGGAAGCCCGCTCTCGCGAGTTTGCGGAGAGATGGAGGCGTTCCTTCGGGTAGATATGTGTAGTCCCCGTTGTTTAGAGTCCGTAAGCGAGAACAGAAGTAGGCATGATGTGTGAAGCCTACCCGGACATGTTGGTCTAGATCGGTGAAGTTGCATTGCATAAATGCCGGAGAAGACTCCGTGCTATGGATTGTTTTTCGGGTTTTCTACGCGGTAGATTGCAGCAGGGAGCCTTGGGGACTAACCCAAAGATGCACCCGAAAAACTGGGCGGATACGAGATCTTGCCAACTTGATGGCCTGAGAGCCAACTTGAACATAACCGGGTTATGTGAATTGTGATGGAAATGGGACTCGGTGGAAGTTTGACCCGCGCAAATGGCTTAAATTGTCGTTGCGATGTGAGCACGGGTTAGATGGAACCGTACCCATTCTATGTCGTTCGGTTAAAGAGACCTAAAGGCACGTGGCACTTGTCGTTGGCATAGATTAGGGTCTTCGGCGGTCAATGGCTTAAATTGTCGTGACCCAGGCCAGGAAGACAAATTGCTCATAGGTTTGGCCGTCAAAGTGGCGGTGGTGAGTCCGGAATGTCTATGGCTTTAATTGACGTGACGTCGACCGGTTCACCGAGAATGTGCCCTGAGAGCACGGGGCGTATGGCCGTGCGAGCCAACGTCTGTGATGTAATGGCTATATATATATATTGCTCTCTTATGCTAATGAAATGCAGGGAAGGAGCATCGCCGCCCCGAGTTGGGGGCGGGATCGTTATAATTTGGTCAGCATTGCTGACCGTTGCCTTATTTTGCCACCGTGCGGTGGTTTGTTGCATGCAGGTGCTGCTGGACCAAGCGGTCAATAGCGGGCTAAAGCCCTTTTTGCGAAGCCGGCCCTCGAAGGCCCAAATGGAAGTGTTTACTGTTTTATTCATGTATGACCGGCCTGCATGCCGTGGTTTGTAAATCATGTAATATCAAGTGAAACATTTTGTAAGGCCTTAAGGCTTATGTTGGTATTTTGTTTACATTCCTATTTTGGTTAGTGGACATTCATGCTTTAGTGTTGGGTTCTTATTTGCAACTTTTATAAACTGCTTCCGCTAGAATGCTCTGTGTAGGACGTTGATTGGTTGGATGGTTTCCATGAGTAACCGCCCGGTCTGTCTGTGGTATATGGCGTCGGGCCCCGGCCGGACCTACTGCTATATGCTATATGACGGATATTGGGTGTTGCAATTTAGTATCAGACTACTGGTTTTTGTCGGGCTTAAAGTGAATTCGTGGGTGAATTCTTTTTAAAGGGTGGTGAGCACTGTAACAGTCCAAATTTCGGAAACAGGAAATTTTTGGGTGACACGGCCTGGGACACGGGCGTGTCCCAGGGCGTGTCAAAGGACACGGCCTGCGACACGGGCATGTCGCAGGGCGTGTCGAGGTTGTCTCGACGATCGGGCTTTGTCTCGACGATTTTTCGCTCGACGATGTGTCGAGAGGAGACACACGGCCCAGGACACGGGCGTGTCCACGGCCGTGTCGTATTCTCGACGACTGTTACTCGACGATCGTCGAGTGTCGAGACGTGAGTGTCGAGTGTCGAGAGATTGAACACGGCCTGTAACACGGGCGTGTCACAGGGCGTGTCAAATCGGGTCGACGGACTCAGCCCGACGAAGGATTTCGACAGGGCGTGTCTTTGTGCCGTGTCTGGGCACACGGCCTGGGACACGGGCGTGTCACAGGCCATGTGAAGTCTCCGGATGATTTGGGATTTTTTTCGCCGAGGCACACGGCCACAGACACGGGCATGTCTGAAGGCGTGTTGGTGACACGGCCCATGACACGGGCGTGTTGCATGGGCGTGTCACTGGTTTGGATAAGTCGGTTGACCACCACTTGAGGCACACGGCCTGGCACACGGCCGTGTCCGAGGCCGTGTCGGGTCAAAATCTGTGTTTTTGGCAAAATCGTGGTCGTCCATTCCTTCAGCTGGGATCCAAGGGTTGAAGCTTCTTTCTCTTTTTCCTAAAGGCCGAAAACTGAGAAGTGATTCTCATTTGTTTTGGCCTTGATCTTTCTTCAAGTAAGAGAGAATGAGAGAGAGAAAGGAGGAGGAAGAAGGAAAGGGGGCTGCTGCTGGTGGTGCTGCTGTTTACCGACGAGAAATCCGAAGCCGGCGTTGCGGAGGAAACGCTCTTGCGAGTCTTGCAAGCAATCTTTGAGGTCATGGCACCGAAGCGGTCGTCAAGGGTAACGACTCTTCTTCCTAGCCATGTGCAGGCTTCTTTTTGGCATAGCTTTGTGATTTCCCCCACCAAGAGGTGGCTGATTTTGGAAATCTTTGGGTGGATGCTTGAAATCCACTTTGTTAGCATATAGATCCGGAAATGGAGTACGGAATAGGCATGCTGTGTGAAGCCCATCTGGACAGGTTGGTCTGGATTGGTGATGTTGCATACGAACCGGAGAAGACTCCATGATAACGTGTAGTTTGAGGAGTCAACGGGTTATGCCTGCGAAAAGGAGTAGCAGGAAGTACTGGGGTGGTAGCCCAGGAAAAATAGCCATGTGATATGTTTGGGTCCAACCTGTGTATGAGGCACGGGAAGTACTGGTGTGACCAGGAAATGCCCTTTGTGATGCTTGATGTCGTAGGGTGTCCACCTGTGAAGCGAGTAACAGGAAGTACTGGCAGGATAGCCAGGAAAGACCCCTGACATTTGTGCTTGTGCAGTGTCCACCTGTGAAGAGAGTCACAGGAAGTACTGGAAGGCCCAGAAAAGACCCGCTGTTGTGCTAAGGAAATGGGTATCGAGATATGCCCAGGCTTGAATGCCAAGAACAGGATTGGTGAGACAGACCCGCGCCTTTGTTATAGCCGTGAGTACGCTGTACTCGGAGAAGGCAAGGCGATTTGAGCAACGGGGGGTGGAGGATCCGACCTGCGCTATGTCCGTCCGACGTGAGACCAAAAGGTGCGGTCTGTTGGAGCGCATAGCAAGAGTCTTCGGCCTACGCGCCATGACACAATGGGGGGCTACGGGCCATCCCGGTGTAGGAAGACTAACTCCGGCTGCACGCCATGGAGTAAATGCTCAAGAGATTTACCGTTGGGTTAAGACCCTGATACGGTGATGGGCAAGAGATTTGCCAGAACACCAAGAATGTGCCCTGAGTGCACGGACCGTTGGGCCGGGTGACGAACGGTTGTGATGGCTTATGTGCGTGAAAGCACATTTTTAATGATATATATATTGCCATCCTTGTGATTTGCTATGCCTGCAGGGAAGATTACCGCTGCCCCGAGAGAAGGGGTAGGGTCGTTATAATTTGGTCAGCTGAACGCTGACCGTTGCTTTTGTTTGCCACCGTTTGGTGGATTGTCCTTGTACAGGTGCTGGAGAGCCGAGCGGGACGCATAGAGGTTGATGTTCCTGCTGCTGTTGCTGCTACTGCTGCTAGCCCTCGAAGGCTATCTGTGTTGTTGTGTGGTTTCTTTTATTGTGGCCGGCCTGCGCGCCAATTTGTTTAAGCCACTGTTTGATAGCCATGTAAGGCCATAAGGCCAGCACTTTTGACTTGTTGTAAGACATTCCTATAGTTTATAAAATGTGGAGTTTTATGTTTTGGACATTCATGAGGAGTTTCAGTTGTAGTCTAGGCTTCCGCTAGAATGATTGTGATAGGTGCGATGCGCTACTCTGGTATCATCTTGTACCTTCACCGCCTGTTTTGTGCTATATACTGTGGGGCCCCGGCCGGACCTTCTAGAATATACCATATGAACGGATGGGGTTGTTACAAGCACATTGTGTGCATCATCGTTATAACGGTAAAAGAACCCATGAATGTCCACTTAGGAATGAAAATACTCATGTATGAGGAACCTATGTGTTCCTATAATTGCTGTTTGCAATTTTATTTGGTCGCTTAACGGTGTTTTGTACCACTATAGGTGACCAGAAGTGGTGTTGGGCCGTCAGAACGCGGAGTTTCTGAGGCTAGTAGTGCACCGGAAGTTGCTCCTACAACACCTCTGTCGGCTGAGAACATACGATTGGTGGCTGAAGCGGTGTTGGCCGTGATAAATGCGCAGCCTGCAAGGCAAATGCAGCAGCCCGCTCCTGTGTTGGAGCAGGTGCCTCTTCAAGAGGCTGAGCCGAGGAGAGTGGAGCAAGTGGTTGTGGAACCGGTGGTGCCAAGGAGGGCAACTAAGAGGCAGCTTAAGCATGTTATGAGCTTTAACCCTCTGTTATTCTCGGGGTTGGGAACCCCATCGCAGGCTGAAGACTGGCTCTCCAGGGTGAAGAGAGTCATGACAGCAACGGAGATGGAGGAGTGGCAAATGACGGAGGCCAGGCTGGACCTACTGCTATATGCTATGTGACGGATAGGGGGTGTTACAATATGCTCCCATAGTCTCCTTATGTTCCACAATGAGAGGCTAGTTAGGCTGGGATATTGGTGCACATCTTCCTGAGACCCCTTCTGAGTCGTAGTATGTAGGGCGCTCCGTTGTTGTGTTCTTAGCGTTGAGGTATATGAAGGCCTAGGCTTGGTAGTGTGGATGCCCGCCTAGTAGTGGAAAGCTCGTTTCACTGTCACTGTCTGGCCACGACAAATGGCGCTTGAGAGGTTAGCTACCTGCTCAAAAAGTGAGAACTACAAGTTTGTGTCGACATAAGAATGTGTGTGTGTGTGTGCATGGGTGAGTCATCGCATTGCATTTATAACATTGTTTTGCATTACATACACAAGATCCTTATCGTATAAGTTTGTATGGGCACTCTTATATGATAAGTTACTTTATTGTTAAGTCGATCCTTAACTTATAAATCTGTATTGGCATTTTTATAAGTTAAGTTACTTTATGTTGTAGATTTATATGCTTAATGGATTTTTATGATTTGATTAGAACTGCTAGAATAGAATGTTGATAATAATGCTATACATTGCTGCTTTTACTACTCCTTATATGTAGATTCTCCACCTGTTTGTTATTAATATTTGTATATATATTGTACCTTCTTTACCCTACTCGGTGCCTAAGAGCCGTGGGGGTGAGAAGATGAGATAGCCACTTAGTCTTTATGACTGACGGTTGCTACGACTACCATTTTAGGAGGACATCCAGTAGTTGGAGTCGTAACAGTAGTAGGTTTTGCAAGAGGACACTCGGGCTAGGATGATAGGGCCTGATATGACATTACCATTGTTGTCGTTAGTTACAGATGTGAGTTTTTGGATAGACTCATTTTGTAGCCCTTGGGGCAATTTTTGTGTACTCTTATAGTAAAGAAGTATTATAGCTTCTTATTATTGATGTACTTGTTTGGACTTATATACTTGCGTGGATTTTGACTTATATATATTCTTTATATTTGGTTGGCATGGATGATATTTGTTTTAGCTGGAAAGATAGACATCTTATAGTATCGGTCGACCTGTGTGTCGGCATTACCGCAAGACGACGGTTCTATGCATAAGACTCCCCTCGACCATGTCTAGTGTTCCGGGAGGAGGGTCCTACAAATCGTATCAGCTTGCAACGATCCTCAACTAAAGAAGTCATTGAGTTGGATGACCGCAGGTATGCAAAAAAGATTTACAAAGGTTTGTGAGATCCCCTAAGGCAAACACTTTTATTTATAGAGGACCCAAGCTTAGCAGAGATAATTGATATGGAGAAAAGGTTGGAGGCGGATCACTTGGGAAGTAGTAAGAGACCCGCCGAGGGCATGATGGAAGCTGCTCCTAACTTCAGGAAGAGACATAATAGTAGATGTAGAAGAGGAAATCAAAGAGGTGACGACCATTTCCACCAGAATCTTAGGATGGAACGCCCAGCTATGCAGCTAGCACTACCTCCACCTCAACAAATGTATCATCGGCCTAGAGAGCAGAACGAGCGAGTTTGATTCTAGTGTAATCGGACGGGCCACATCCGACTTCACTGCCTGTAATTAGGTGGAGATGCTCGCCCTATTTTTCCACCGGCATCTCAGCGAGGACGAGAACATGGTTGTGGTCGAGAATAAGGACCACGAGGAAGGAATCCTGAACCTGCTAGATAATAGGTGTTTGCTTTTAACATGACTTAGGAGCAGAATCCTAAAGATCTTATTGCAGGTATGTTAATATTTAATTAATACATTATAAGCATTCATCCTTAATTTGCCTAAGATGCGCTAAGAATCAAGCTTGAGTCTTTATAATTAATACTTAGGCATCGTGACCGTTAGTGGGAAACCAACTCACACATTATTTGATACCGGTGCCACACATTCATTTGTCTCGGCTGACTTTGTAAAAGTATTAGATGGTGTGCAATATTTCACCGTTGTCACTCGAAGAGTAGGCCTCCCAGACAGCTCCGAGATGACGTCGTTCGTGAAGTGCGACTGTAAGTGTACATTGGAGAAACGATTTTTGGAACCCCTGCGACGGTGTTTAGAATGCCAGAATTTGATCTTATTCTGGGCATGACATGACTGGATTGGCTTGTAATGCCCCGAAACTCCCAAAAAGGAAGAATTGGAAGTTAACGCGCAGCGATAGCGTTAACGCCGACGTTAGCCCTTGAATTAATTCAATCTTCATCTCAGGTATCTACCACACTGCAGTAGTGGGCAACCGCGTGGCGCTATCACTCAACGCACTCAATGCTTTCGTTGAAGCGTTGAGAGGCCTACCACGTGGTGGTAGTGGGATAGCACGTGGTGCGATCACTCAACGCACTCGATGCACTCAACACTTTTGACGAAGCATTGAGTGACTACCATGCAGCGGTTGTGATCTAACGCACGACGTTAGCTGATTAAATAAACCTATGCCTCGAAAAGTTACCGCTCGGTGGTAGTGAGTTAACATCATCGGTAACTTGCCAAGTGGCATTGCGATGGAGGCTGCTTTGTGCGATAGAGCAATGTCCATTGGGCTAAGCGGCGACCGCCTCAGATACCGCGCGACGGTGGCAGATACCACGCGGCAGTATCTTGATATTAAGGGCTGGATTTGAGATTTCATTGTCATTTTCCTCTCCCACACTTTCTCTCTGGGTTCTTTAGCTTATTGAGGGAAGAGGAGGAAGAAAGTCCATGATGCTAAGAGGAGAAGCGATCCAAGGTGTGCTTGTGATAGGAATTACGAGTCAATGCTAGATCCGCGGAGAGGAAGCTGTAACGATCAATTCCATCTTGATCAAATAACAAGGACATGGCTCCAAAGTGATCGATAATGGTAACAACCTTCTCCTTTGACAAGTGAAGTCATCAATTTCCATACATACATGGAACCCCTCACCAAAAGGTGAAGAAATGGGTGGTTTCCAGTGGGTAGATCGTTGTGATCCTCGATAAAACTTGCATTTAGATCCGGAATTGAAGCACGAAATGACATGTTGTGTGAAGCTCATCTGCATAGGTTAGTCTGGATTGGTGATGAATTAATTTGCATGTCGGAGAAGACTCCGTGAGTAAAACGTGTGGTCAAACTTATATAATCTGGGGTCTGGGGTGTGTAGGATGTTATAGAGATAGTACTAGAGGTGATCTCCTGGAAAACAATAAAAAATGGGGAAGAATCGAATTCTATCCCTACCACACTGAGGTTGTGCTACCGCCGACAATATCTTCCAGTAAGCTATGAGGCCTGTCTCTGGGAGACCAGGGTTCATTGTTAGAAGCTGTAAATTCTGCTATGGTGGCCATGCGAGCCTACTTGAATGTTATTGCAAAGCCTGTGTCCGTGAGACAAGGTGCGTAGCATGAGAAGCTATGAGTCTGGAGAGCCCAATTATTTTCCATAAGTGTCATGATTGATCATTACAGGCTCTCAGCAGGCTCGCATGGCCATAAAACAAAGTGACATTGTAACAGGTATGAGTTAAGATACAGTTTTTACTACTTTCCATACTTAGTACCTTGTACGTTGCTTGTGTATGAATTATTTGAATATAGGCTTTGTCCTTATTCGGTATTATCCGACGAGAGCAATGTTCGATACAGGTGCTTCTCATTCATTTCTATCTGAGGATTTCGTATCACAGATCGGAGTGCCTACTCTTGTGTCAACAGGTAAGGTAAAGGTGTTGTTACCTAATGGATGCGTGATGCAAGCATATAGGTTTTGCTGTCTTGAGGTACGGATTGGAAGTTAGGATTTCGGATTGAAAACATCGGTGCTCCTGATATCTGAGTTTGATGTAATCTTTGGCATGGACTAGATCTCGGAGTAGCGTGCATGTATAGATTGCAACACTAAGGAAGTCACACTGGAATAGAACACCGAACAAGAGATTATGTTCGCTGGTATGCGAGGATCGAGCAAGATATTGATGTCTGCTCTTCAAGTAGTCAAGGTTGTTCGGAAGGGAGCGGAGTTGTTCTTCACGTTGTTGGAGGTTGTTGAGCCGAAGTCCAGTTTAAGTGATGTTCCTATTGTATCAGATTATGTTGATGTGTTTCCTAAAGATCTCCTTGGGCTACCGCCACAACGAGATATTATCTTCATTATTGAGTTTGTACCAGGAGCGAAGCATGTGGCCCGGTCACCGTACCGAGTAGCGCCAAAGGAGATGGTGCGATTAAAAGTTCAATTGCAAGAATTGCTAGAGCAAGGATATATACATCCAAGTATGTCACCTTGGAGTGCACCGGTACTCTTTGTGAAGAATGACAGAAGCTTGCGTCTATGCATTGACTATCGAGAATTAAACAAGCTGACAGAGAAGAACAAGTATCCAATTCCACGGATTGATGACTTGTTTGATCAACTGGTGGGTTCAACTGTATACTCGAACCTGGATTTAAAGTCTGACTACTACCAATTGCGGTTTAGGTAATGTGACATTCCCAAGATAGTGTTCAATACACGTTAAGGTCACTATGGGTTCACTATAATGCCGTTTGGGCTAACAAATACATCATCGGTATTCATGGACTTGATGCACCAGACCTTTTAGGAGTAGTTAGACATATTTGTGATCGTCTTTATTGATGACATATTTGTCTTCTCTCAATCAAAAGAAGATCATGAAAATCACTCGAGGATGGTTTTGCATACCCTGAGAAGGAATAAACTCTATGACAAGTTCTTAAAGTGCGAGTTTTGGTTGTCGTCGGTGGCTTTTCTTGGCCATGTGGTTAGTGGAGAAGGTATTGCAGTGGATCAGGCAAAGATAGTTGTGATATGGGAGAGGTCGGTGTTATCTACTATAGCAGAAGTCAGGAGCTTCCTTGAACTTGTTGGCTACTACAGGAGCTTCATAAAGAACTTTTTGCGGAGAGCCTTACCTCTCACCACATTGACGAGGAAAGATCATATGTTCGTTTGGACGCCTGAGTGCGCACGAGCTTTTGAGCAGTTAAATAGTAGTTTTTCCAAGATGCCTATTTTGAGTTTGGCATGTGGTACAGATGGCTATGAGATATATAGTGATGCATGAGGGAGTGACTTAGGCTATATTCTTCTACAATTTGGAAAAGTGATAGATCATGGCTCACACCAATTGAAAGTGCACGGGCGAAACTATCCAGTCCACGACTTGGAGTAGGAGGCTGTGATTTTTGCACTTAAGCTATGGCGTCAGTACTTATATGGCGGTGAAAGTTGATATATTCACGGATCATAAGAGCCTTAAGTACATAATAGATCATGAGGATCTGAACATGGGACAACGAAGGTGGATGGAGTTCCTCGTGAACTACACTTTCCAGATACATTACACACCCGGGAAGGGAAATGTGGTCGCAGATGCCTAAAGTCCCAGGACTCTAGTGCAGGCAGGTTGGTTATAGATGCATGATGAGCGTCTGATACAAGAGTTGGTGGAATTAGTTATTTCTTGTATTGACAAGAATGTCACCTAATTGCGTGCTTGAACTGGTTGGAGGTTCAATATGACCTCACAGACAGAGTTCGACGAGCAATGGAACTCAATGAGAGTATGAAGCACTATGTAGTCGATGGGTCAAATTCCTAATTCTCCTTGGATGATGGTCTTTTGCGTAAGGATGGTCGTTTGTGTGTCCCAAATGTGGGTAAGATTCGGGAGGATTTGATGTATGAAGCACATTTTACTAAATATTCAATCCACCCAGGGAGCATAAATATGTACAAGGACATGAAAAAGATGTTTTGGTGGCCGGGTTTGAATAAGGACATAGCTCTTTACGTGGTAGTGTCAAACTTGTGCCTTGGTAAAAGTTGAATGTCAGAAGTCTGGAGGTTTCCTGAAGTCATTGCCAATTCTAGTGTGGAAGTTCGATGATATCTCTATTGATTTCGTGCATGGGTTGCCGAGATCACAGTGCGGGAACGATGTTGTGTGGGTGATCGTTGACCGATTGACAAAGGTATCGCACTTCATACCAAACAAGAAGGATGATTTAGTTGAAAATTTGGCTAAGTTGTACATTGACAACATCAGTGTGCCCCGTATCATCGTCTGTGACCGAGATGGGTGCTTTACTTCGAATGATTGGAGGCTAATTCACCAGTTGTTGGGTACTCAACTAAAGTTCAGTACGGCCTCTCATCCGCAAATGGATGGTCAGATCAAGAGGACCAATAGGACATGGAGTATATGCTCCATATGTGCGCCTTAGATTTCAGGAAGAGGTGGGAGGACCATCTATATATGATCAAGTTTGCCTATAATAGTAGCTACAAGCTATCATTCAAATGACACCCTTCGAAGCTTTATACAGTAAGAAGTGTCGTACTTCTTTATCTTGGGCGAAAACAGGCAAATCGAAGCTGTATAAGCGTAAAGAAGTCGAAGATGAAAATTCAACTATACGTACTATTCGAGAGCGGCTATTGGTGGCCCAAGATAGGCAAGCTAAGTAATATAATACCATGCACCAAACGTGGAGTTTGCGGTTGGCGATTGGGTATATCTAAAGATAATGTCATTCAAATGCGTGTCTAGGATTCGGGGCTTGAAAAAGTTGAGTCCAAGGTATCTTGGTCTGTTTGAAGTGGTTGAGCAAATTTGAGAAGCTGCCTATTTATTATCTCTTTTGATGGAGCCAAGTGGTTTGCATGATGTGTTTCACATATCGGTGCTGCAGAAAGCTTTGCAAAAGCTGACATAAGTGGAGGATGATGATCAGGTACCGGTTGATGGTGGTCTAATGATGGAAGTTAGACCCATTTGGATCGAGGATACGGAGGTCAGGTAGCTACAAAATAAGGCAATCAGGATGGTCAAAGTCCGTTGGGACAATTGTGGCCATGAAGAGCTGACTGGGAGCGTGAGCAAACCATGCAAGAGGAATTTCCCAAGTTGTTTTTGTAGAATCATGTTGTAAACTTGTGTACTATTTTCCTTTACATATATATCAAATTTTGGAACGAAAGTTCTATAAGGAGGGGAGGTTTGTAATGCCCCAAAACTCTTAAAAAGGAAGAATTGGAATTTAACGAAAGGCGTTAGCGTTAACGCCGGCATTAGCCCTTGAATTAATTCAACCTTTGTCTCGGGTATCTACCGCACAACAGTAGTCGGCTATCATGTGGCGCTATCACTCAACACACTTAATGCTTTTGACGAAGCGTTGAAAGGCCTACAGCATGGCGGTAGTGGGCTACCATGTGGTGTTATCACTCAACGCTTTTGACGAAGCGTTGAGGGAGTACCGTGCGGAGGCAGTGCTCTAAGGCGCGACGTAAGCTAATTAAATTGACCTATGCTTTGGGAAGTTACAGCTCAGCGGTAGTGAGTTAACACCAGCGGTAGCTTATCACGTGGCAGTGCGGTGGAGGCTGCTTTGCGTGACAGAGCGATGTCCATTAGGCAAAGCAGCGACTGCCTCAGATACCGCGCGGAGGTAACAGATACCGCGCGGCGGTAGCTTGATATTAAGGGCTGGATTTGAGATTTCATTCACATTTTCCTCTATCACACTTTCTATCTTGGTTCTTGAACTACTTGAGGGAAGAGGAGGAAGAAAGTCCAGGAGGTTAAGAGGAGAAGCAATCCAACGTGTGCTTGTGATCGAAATTATGAGTTGACGCTAGATCCGCAGAGAGGAAGCTGTAACGATCAGTTCCATCCCGATCAAATAACAAGGACATGGCTCCGAAGCGATCAATAAGGGTAAGGACCTTCTCCTTGGACTAGTCAAGTACTCAATTTGCATATGTGCATGGAACCCCTCCCCAAAAGGTGAAGAAAAGGGTGATTTTCAGCAGGTAGAACATTATGATCCCCGATAAAACTTGCATTTAGCTCCAGAATCGAAGTACGGAATAGGCATGCGGTGTGAAGACCATCTGGATAGGTTGGTCTGGATTGGTGATGAATTAGTTTGCGTGTCGGAGAAGACTCTGTGGATTAAACGTGTTTTTAAACATGTAGAATCCGGGGTCTGGGGGTGTGTAGGATGCTGCAGGGATAGTACTGGAGGTGATCTCCACGAAAACACCCAAAAATTGGGAAGAAGCAAATTCTATCCCTACCGCATGGTAGTAGTACTACCGTTGATGATAGCTTCTAGTAAGCTATGAGGCCTGTCTCTAAGAGACCTACGGTCTTTGTTTGAAGTTATAAATTCAGCTAAGGTGTCCAAGCGAGCCAGCCTGAATATTATTGTGAACCCTGTGTCCGTAAGACAAGGTGCATAACCTGAGAAGCTCTAATCCTAGAGATCCCAGCTATTGGACATGATTTCCACGATTGATCATTACAGGCTAAGGTCCTGTGTACATGTGAGCGACAAGTGATGCTGAGATCCTGTTGTGCCAGCAAAAAAGCCAAAGAGCTGAACGGGCAAGGGGAAGCTAACCTTCATCCTTTCATGGGGCTTGATTGCTTCAACTTTCGTCAATGACATGACGATTTGAGCAATGGGAAGAGTGTTGAACTATAGCCTGCGTTATGTCACTCCGGGGAAGATTGCCTAAAGTAAATGTTTTTCGTCGTTGGCATAATGAGAGTCTTAGGCCACGTGCCGGAAAGACTAGAATGCTCAAGTATACCATTAAGTCTGGGAATGTGGATGGTGGGGGACCGAGGAAGTCTGGTACACCGAGAATGTACCCTGAGTTCACGGGGAGTGTAGCAGATCGAGCCTACGTATGTGGCGAATGGTGCTTAAGTAAACGTTGTTATTTGCCAATAGATATTTATGTTGCTGCTTGCAGAGAAGGAGAACCGCCGCCTCGAGTGAGGGGTGGGGTCATTATAAATTGGTCAGCAAAATCTGACCATTGCCTCGTTTGTCATCCTTGTGGTGGATTTTCCTTATGCAGGTGTTGGAGAGTCGAGCGGGAAATAGCAGGTTGCAGCACTTTGATGCTATGTCAGCCCTCGAAGGCCAAGCAAAGGCTTTTTAGTGTTTTTCATGAGTGGTCGGCCTGCGCGCCGATGTTTGTAAACCACTCTTTTTGGGAAGAACATTTGTAAGGCCTTAAGGCCGTAACTTTTGTGTATTTTGTAATAACATTCCTCTAGTTTTATATAGTGGACATTATTGATACTTGAGTTTAATTTAACCCTTGAAGCTTCAACTAGAATGCTCTGAGTTGGGATTCTTTTGGTCTTTTGATATTAATATGTAACTCAGCCGACTGTCTGTGGAATATGGCATGGGGCCTCAGCCGGACCCTTAGTTATATTCTATGTGACAGATGGAGGTGTTACATGGCACCATGCCATAATTGATTGTGCGGCGAAGCAAATCACTTTGAGGCATGGAGACTCTGAAGTCATTTTACAAGGTATCAAATTTGCATGCCGTATATTGTTGTCTTCCATTCAGTCCCTTAAGGCCCATATGAAAGGAGAAGAGGTATATATGATATATTTCAAATTAAAAGAGATGGCAACAAGTATGAAAGATGTGCTTGTAGTGCAGGATTTTCCCGAATTTTTCCTGAGAAGCTACCAGGCTTGCCCCCGTATAGAGAAGTGGATTTTCAAATTAAACTAGTACCGGGTGCCAAGACAATCTCTAGGACCCCTTACCGAATGGCTCCAAAGGAACTCGCTGAGTTCAGAGTACAGTTACAGGAGTTAGTAGAATCAGGGTTCGTTCGTCCCAGTTCATCACCCTAGGGAGCAACTGTTTTGTTCGTTAAGAAGAAGGATGAGTCCTTATGGTTGTGCATAGACTACCAAGAACTCGACCGACTGACAATGCGAAATACCTATCCATTACCCCGGATTGACGAGTTATTCGATTAGTTGGTGGGAGCGCATTGGTTTTCCAAATTTGATCTGCGCTCGGGGTACTATAAGTTAAGAATACAAGAGGAAGACATTTAGAAGACAACGTTTAGCTCAAGATACGGCCTATATGAGCTCAAGGTGATGTCGTTTGGACTCACGAAAATCCCCTCCGCGTTCATGAGTTTGATGAACAAGGTGTTTGAGCCGTACTTGGATGTCTTTGCCATCATCTTCATCGATGTCATTCTGGTATACTCGAAGACAGAAGAGGAACATGTTGAGCACTTGTCTTTAGTTTTGAAGAAATTAAAGGAGCATTCCCGAATTGCTCAGTTCAACAAGTGCGAGTTTTGGCTCCGAGAATTTGCCTTCTTGGGCCATGTGATTAGTGGTGTTGGATTAGCATTATACCTGGCCAAGGTGTGTGATATAAAGGAATGGTTTCCTCTGAAGTCAGCGACCGATGTACGGAGCTTTCTTGGACTTGCCGGATATTATAGTAAGTTTGTGAAGAGATTTTCAAAGATCACCCATCCTCTTACAACCCTGATAAAGAAAGTTGTGTCGTAAGAGTGGACACCCTAGTGTGAGACTGCATTTCAAGAACTAAAGGATCGACTTACCTCTGCACTGATCCTAGCTCTTCCATCAGGAAAAGAAGGATTTCAGGTTTACATTGATGCCTCCTATCAAGAAATGGGAGCAGTGTTGATGCAACATGGACACGTGATTGCATACGCTTTGAGAAAGTTGATGAAGCATGGGGTAAATTATCCAGTACATGATTTGGAGTTGGGGCAGTGCTGTTCGCCTTTAAAGTTTGGAGACATTATTTATATGGCATCCACTACAAGATCTTTTTGGACCACAAAAATTTGAAGTATGTTCATACTCAAAAGGAATTGAATTTGAGGCAGCGATAGTGGTTAGAATTTTTGTGTGATTACAAATTTACATTGAACTACCACCTAGGGAAAGCAAACTCTATAGCTGATGCATTGAGCAGAAAAGTACTAGAGTCGAGACCTGAGTCTCGGATGATGAGTATGGAATTGGATCGAGTGCTCGAGTAGATGGAGATCATATTGGTATGTAAGGACCATCCCGAGACATATACTGAATATCTAACTACTATGAGTATAATTTGTGACATTCGAGATCGAATTCAGGCAGAGAAAGGGAAGGATGTTGCTTTAGTCCTTGTGATTAAGATAATTGAGGATGGATCTACCGAAGAGTATATTCTGAAGAACGGCCTCATTCATTTCCATGACAGGCTCTACATTCCCAAGGATGGTGAAATCCAGGAAGATATCTTGAGAGAGGCACATTGCTCCAATTATTCTGTACATCTCAGTATTTCCAAGATGTATAGTGACTTACAAAAGAACATGTTCTGGCCAAGAATGAAGAGTGTTGTTAAGTATTATGTTACACACTATGAGGCTTGCTAGAAGGTGAAGGTGGAGGGCAAAAGCCCTGGAGGATTGTTACAATCATTGCCCATTCTAGAGTGGAAATTTGAAGATATCTCAATGGATTTCATTCATGGCCTTCCCCTATCAAGATCAGGGAATGAATCAGTTTGGGTGATAGTGGATTGCTTGACTAAGGTTGTCAGGTTTATTGTAATGAGTAGGGAGACGCATGTGGATGTACTAGTACATCTCTTTGTGGAACAGTTGGTATGATACCATGGATTGCCTAAGACGATAATCTCTGATCGTGATGGTTGCTTTACCTCCAAGGAATGGAAAGCATTTCAAGCATATTTGGGTTCTCGCATTACTTTTAGTACAAATTTTCGTCCTCAGACGGACGGTCAGTCTGAGAGAACCATCAGAACTATTGAAGATCTGTTGAGGTTGTGTATATTGGATAGAGGGGAGCTGTAGGAAAGGCTCTTACCACTGGTGGAATTTTCATAAAACAACAGTCATCAAGCTAGCATCGGGATGGCACGCCACGAAGCGCTTTAGGGAAGGAGGTGTAGAACACCTTTATCATGGGTGCAGGATGAAGACCCGAAGATTTTGGGAATCACGTATATAGATGACATTGATGCTATTGTTAAATTGATACGAGATCGCATGCTTGAGGCTCAGAGTCAGAAGGCAAAGTATTATAACATAAAACATAGGATGGTGGAGTTTCAAGTGGGTGACAAAGTGTTCTTAAAGATCCGACTGATTCAGGGAGTGTCATGTGTGCGTGGTAGGAGGAAGAAGCTTAGCCTAAGATATATGTGGTCTTATGTTATATTACAAAGGATTGGCTCATTGGCCTATCGGCTGGAGCTACAACCAGAACTGGAAAATTTGCACGATGTCTTCCACGTGTCATCGCTTTGAAAAGCACTACTACGGCCTGATCAGCATGTCCCCGCTACAAGTGGAGCAATGTCAACGGATATATCTGTCCGACTAAAGCCAGTATGGATAGTGTACACCGAGACAAGGAGCTTGTGTCAAAAAAGCATTCCTTCGGTAAAAGTCTTGTGGTATAATCATGGGAAAGGGGAATACACTTGGAAGCCGGTGGACTTGATACGGAAGCGCTACCCGAAGTTGATTCCCCAAGGTACCCTTATAAGAATACTTATATTTTCATGCTTTACCTCCCCCATTGAAAAAATTTGAGATAGTGAAAAACGGGACACCAGGCGCAGGAACACTGAACCACACTGAGCCCAAGCAAACCAAATAACAAACAGGAGAGCAAGAAACTTGTACTTATCAAAACATATTACATAACGAGGCATACATAGCAAGATATGATTGTCAATGTATCCGAAAGAAGAAGGAAAATTACAAGCCGAAATCAAACCGCGCGGACTCAAGGAGTAACTACCGGTTTTGATGCAAATCGCCAAGGAGTCCGGTGAAGCCGCCTGGTCGCAAGACCACAACAAGTCGCGCAGATTGCCTGTTATTCCAGTGTTAAAGAAAGAAACCTGTCCGCTGAACTGCAAGCCGCTTGACCACGAGGTCTCCTATCCACCAGAACGCACGGACTGCTGCCACTGGACTAAACAAGCCTCCTAGAGGCGGACAACTTATTGAATTGGGAAACAAGTTATAGGAGAGACACTACCTAATCGTAAGCCGCAACCTATTGCTACCTGCTAGTTACTAACCGCAGAGTCCGCATTGCCCCTGACCACTGTCAAAACCAAGTCTCTAGCTTTCCATTTATATCCGCATAACCTGCATAACACAAAACGGTTAAACTCTTCAAATCGCATGGATAGAAAAACCAAACCGCAACAACTTTCCGCGATTTCATTTAATGTTCACTCTGTACCATCTGATGTGATAGGGGGTCCTATTTATAGGTGCAGAGAGGAGTGTGATAACCATCCTAGATGATAGGATAATAGCCCTATCCAGTGCGAACACCAGGTGTATCCATAAAGGCTGCAGATACATAATAGAACGCTACGACTTAGCCAAGAGTGCATTCGCCAAGCCCAGCCAAACCAGATCTCCAAACAAGCGGACTCAGTGTGTACCACCCCAGTCTGCCCACTTTTGGATACAGCTCCAGACCGTAGAAATCGAGGTCATAGCAAAGTTACACAAGACAGACTACTGCCGAGCTCGGGGGATAGAGAAAACAGCTTGTGTAGGCCGCGCGACCTCCTGGACTAAGCCAACCTCGACTTGGTCCAAATCCAAACCAAGTCCACACAAGCAGACATCCCTGGTGCGTGTAAGCATAGCACTAGCGGATAAAAAACAGTCCGCACAAAACCGGCGAACTCCAGAGCCAGCTGCACAAACCGACAACTAAGCGGATAACCATCCTATCCACCTGAAAACAACCTAGAGAATTAGCTGTAGAACACTAGCTGACCTAACTAGTTGCTAGCTCTATCTGCTCAAACCTCACGGTTTGACCACCGAGACCGCCAAAATAGACTGCACAGCCCGCCGGAATAGACCGGCAAGACTGTCACTTTCACTTCAATAATTTCAACACTCCCCCTTCAAGTGAGAAGTGGAGACAAGCCCTAGCAATCCAAGTAATTGAATAAATGGCCCCTTCGACAGCGGCTTCGTGAAGATGTTTGTGTTGTTGTCCTTGCTCCACACATGTCCAACCACAAGAGACCCCTCCAGCACCTTCTCCCGAATGAAATGGTGCTCAATCTCAATGTTCTTGGTCCTCACGTGACAAACTGGATTATTAACCAGTTTCAAGGCACTCTCATTGTCACTGCATAGCAGAGTAGGACTGTGCACTTCTTCATGGACGTCATCTACTAGCCTCCTAAGCCAGGTGGCTTATCGAGCTGACAAGGCCGAAGCCTTGTACTATGCTTCCGTAGTAGAGACAGACACCGAATCTTGCTTCTTGCTGCAACAAGAAATCCTCGCTGATCCACATTTGAAGACATACCCAGATGTTGACTTCCGGTCATCTGAATCTCCCCCATAATCAGCATTTGTATACCCGTGCAGGTTGAAGCTCGTGTCTCTCATATAAAGGAGACCCATATCAGAAGTGGACCTCACGTTCTTCAGAATGCTCCTTGACACCAAAAGATGAGGCTTCCGAGGTTCGCCATATGCCGACTTACTCGGCTTACAACATATGTAATGTATGGCCTCATAATCATCAAATAAATAAGGCTCCCCACTAGAGCACGAAACACTAGAGGATTTGGAAGAATCCTTCCCTCATCTCGCCGAAGCTTGATGTCAACATTAAGAGTAGTAGAGCTACTCTTCCCTTCCCGCATGCCGAATCGTTGTACGATTCGATCTTCATAGCCCTTCTGGAAAATGAGTATGCCACTCTCTTTCCTCTCCACCTCGAGTCCAAGGATATGGTGGAGCTCACCCAAGTCCTTCATCTCAAACCGAATGGCTAGCTTTGCCCCAAGCCTACCCACCTCCTCATCAGAGTTACCTGTGACGATCATGTCGTCTACGTACAGCAACACCAAGACCTAAAGCTCCCCCTTCTTCTTGATGAACAGGCTTAAATCTGAGTCCGAGTCAAATTAACTGTAGAATTGGAGGTATTCTACGATCTTTCCACACCATGCCCATAGAACCTGCTTCAAACCATAAAGGGCCTTCCTGAGCTTGCAGACGTATCATGGATGATCTTCAGACACGTATCCAGACGGCTGAACCATGAAGATGTCTTTATCAATCTCTCCGTAAAGAAAAGCATTATTTACATCTAACTGCCACATATTCCATCCCTGGCAAGCCTCCAAGGCCATCATCACACAAACTGAAGTAATCTTTGCCACAGTACTAAACGTCTCTTCATAGTGTTCTCCGTACTGCTGAGAAACTCCTTGAGATACAAGGTGAGCCATGTACCGATCGATGCTCCCATATGCCTTATTCTTCAGCTTGTAGACCCACTTGCATGTCATAGGAGTAATGCCATCAACCTTGGGTACCGGGTCCCAAGTCTCATTCTTCCTGAGGATAGCCATCTCCTCATCTATAGCATCATCCCACTCCTTGATTCCAGTAGCATCTTCAAATCTAGAAGGCTCTCGCTTGTCTAGAGGGCCTACAAAGATACAAGAGACCAATCCTACGACATTTCCTTTGCTATAATGTGCTGGTGGTTTGATGGTCCTCTTCGATCTTCTAAGGGTCTGACCCTTGCTAACCACCTCTGCAGCTTCTCCTGAATCAGCTCTATTCTTGGGCAAACTTGGAGCATCTCTCCCCCTGCTTCATGAACCAAAAGCATCTGCCCAAGAGCTAGAAACACTTGGATCTCCTGGTGACACAGGAAGCTTCACCAGAAAATCCTTAGCATCCACCTCCTGCTTGTCATCTGACCTGATCTCATGTAGCTCCACAGAGGAGCCACCTCCAGATAACATCAACTCGTCGAAGACGACGTCTCTCGAAACCACGAACTTATTCTTCACTAGATCCATACACTTCCACCCCTTCTTCCGCTCATCATAGCCCACAAAGACAAGCTTCCTTGCTTTTGCATCCATCTTGGTCCTGAGAGCATCTGGGATGCGTATATAGCTGGTAGTTCCAAATACCCAAAGGTATCCAAATTCAGGTTTCTCCTTGAACATCATCTCATGAGGAGACTTCATGTTGATCGGACTCAGAGGCATCCAATTGATGACATAGGTAGCGCAGGCCATTCCCTCTGCCCAGAAGGACCTTGGAATGCCTTTAGCATGAAGACAACACTTGCATGTTTCTGTCAGATGATGGATATTTCGCTCTGATACTCCATTTTGTTGTCGAGTATGAGCACAAGTGAGCTCCATTTGAATGTTGTGCTTCCTGTAGAAGTTTGAGAACTCAGTTGAAACAAACTCACCTCCGTTGTCTGTTCTCAACTTCTTGATCCGCAGACCAAGCCGGCCTTCCACCGGCTCCTTGAACTACTCAAACAAATGGAAAGCATCTGACTTTTCTTTTATAAAGTACACCCAAATGTACCTCGTGTAGTCATCAATCAGGACCAGAATATAGCTGCTGCCTACAAGGACGACTATGGCGGTCGTCCCAATCAAATCACCATGGATACACTCTAGTGGTGCTTTACACCTGGTCAGCAATTTGTCAAATGGAAGGCGATGAGCCTTTCCATATTGACATCATGCGCAGACATGATCGTCGTCGAAGGATGACAACTTAGGCAAGCCTTTCACAAGGCTCTTCACTGCCATGGATTTCAACATGTCCATCCCAACATGTCCCAGCTGCTCATGCCAGATAGCTGCACTATCGTTGGCCCTCATCTGATCAACATAGAAGCTTGTTGATAACACGAACAAGTCCTTCACCCTTCTCCCTTTATGGGAAACGTCATCCTTAGTTGCTGTCACGTTGTGAAAAAACTTCACTTTTGTTGGACCAAATAGAACTTGATAGCCCACATCCACCATATTTCTCACAGAGAAGTGGTACTTCTTTATTCCCGGTACATGATAGACACTCCTCAACGTGAGTGGGCCCTTATCACTACTCAAAGATACTACACCTTCATTCTCTACTGCATGAACATTATCACCAGCGGTTATGATAGCTTCGTTACCTGAGAATGTCCGCGGAGAGGAGAACTTTGACTCATCCTTGGTGAGGTGGTGACCATACCCTGAGTCCATGATCCAGTCATCTTGGTAGTCGACGATGGACAAGTCCTGGACATATGTGCCCGTAATTAATGTTCCTCCCCATCCGGCTTCCTTTGTATTGGAATCATCTCCCTCCTTGTCTGCAACATGCCCAGGTTGCAGCCTGACCTTGCAATCCTTCTTGAAGTGTCCTGGCTGGTTGCATCTGTAGCACTTAAGCCACTCATTCTTATTCCAATCTCTCTTAGGAGCAATGCTCCCCTCTTGCTGATAAGAAGTTTAAGGACCTTCACCAGCATCAGTCTTCTTCTTCTCCCACCTCTTGTTCTTCCCTGAAAAGAGCGCCCCACTACCTCCTTCAGAGACAGTGACTCAAGCCATCTGCCTTGCCAAGCTCTCCTACGAAGCCAGTAGGTTCTCCAGCTCTAATAATGATGGCTGAGTGGCCCAGCCTTGAACAGAGGTGAAAAAAGCCACATACTCCTTCCGTAAACAGCGGATTATGTGCATCTTCAGCTTTGCCTCTGAAATAGGCTCATTAGGGTCCAATGCTGAAATCTCATCGCACAGGTTCTTCATTTTCAAGAAAAACATATAGATGGACAGATCACCTTGAGTGGCACTTGACAGCACATTCTCAAGAAACTGTAGCCATGCTACATTCTTCCTGTTGAACAACTCATCAAGGTAAGTTCAAATCTCAACAACAGACCGACATCCGATGATGTGTTCAAAGAGTTCTGATGAGATAGTCCCCTTGAGAACAAACTCTACTTTCGTATTGGTCTTTCTCCAAGATCTAATCGCTTCAGCACCAGCAGCAGCAGTAACCTCCTGCCTTTCATCTCCACAGACGACCTCCCAAAGGTCCTCGCCCAAAAGATTGTTCTTCATACATGACTTCCACTTCTTGAAGTTAGTTATTGTATGGAGCTCAATTCCAAGACCTCTTGCAAATCCACCTTCCATTGCAAACACATTGGTAATCTTAGACTCTCAGAAGCAAACTGACGGTTGATCACTGCTCCGCCTCTGATCTCTTTGATACCATGAAAAAATTTAAGATAGCAAAAAACAAGATACCAAGTGTAGGAACACTCAACCACACTGAGCCCAAGAAAACCAAATAGCAAACAAAAGAGCTAGAAATGTTTACTTATCAAAACATCTTTACACAGCGAGGCATATATGGTGACACATGATTGCCAATATATCCAAAGGAAGCAGGAAAATTACAAGACGGAAACAAACCGCGCGCACTCAAGGAGTAATCGACGATTCTGCTGTAAACAGCCAGGGAGTCCGCTGAAGCCGCCTGGTCGCAAGACCGCAATAAGCCGCGCAGACTTCCCGTTATTCCATTGCTGGAGAAAGAAACTTGTCCGCTGAACTACAAGCCACCTGATCGCGAGATTTCCTAGCTGCCAAAACACGCGGACAGCTGCCACCAAACTGAACAAGCCTCCAAGAGGAGGACGGCTTATAGAACTGGGAAACAAGTTATAGAAGAGAAACCACCTAGTCGCAAGCCCCGACCTACTGCTACCCGCTGCTTGCTACCCACAGAGTCCGCACTACCCCTGATCGCAGTCAGAACCAAGTCTCTGGCTTTCCAGTACTATCCGCACAACCTACACAGCACAAGCTGGTAAAATTGTTCAAACTGCACTGATAGAAAACTTTAACTGCAGCAACTTTCTGCGAGTTCACTCACTATTCACTCGGTACCATCTGATGTGAGAGGGGGTTCATATTTATAGGTGCGGAGAGGAGTGTGATCACCAACCTAGATGATAGGATAACAACCTTATTCAGTGAGAACACCAAGTGTATCGGTAAAGGCTGTTGATACACACCAGACCGCTGCGACTTAGCCAAGTGCTAGTCCGCCAAGCCCAGCCAGACTAGATCACCAAACAAGAGGACTCAGTGAGTACCACCCCAGTCCGCCCACTTGCGGAAACAGCTCCAGACCTCAGAAATCGAGCTCGCAGCCAAGTCGCATAGGACAGACTGCTATCGAGCTCAGCGTACAGAGAAAACAGCCAGTGCAGGATGCGCGACCTACTGGACTAAGCCAACCTGGACTTGGTCAAAATCCAAACCAAGTCCACACCACCAAACATCCATAGTACAAGCATAGAACCATCGGATAGAAAAATAGTCCTCACAAAACCGGCGAACTCCAGAGCCAGCTGAACAAACCGACAACTGAGCAGATAACCATCCTATCCGCTTGTAAACAACCTGGGGAACAAGCCGCAGAACACTGGCCGACCTAACTAGTCGTCGCTCTGTCCGCTCAGACCGCACAGTCTAACCACCGAGACTGCCAAAATAGATCGCAAAGACTGCCCGAACAGACCTCCCAGGCTGTCACTTTCACTTCAACAATTTCAACACCCATAGCCTTAGCCTGATTTCGGGGATAAAATCTTTTATTTTGTTTAAAGGGTTTGTAATGTCCCGATTCGTGCTAGACCCCTCGCACATGTTTTGAGTCAGAAGAGTTGACTCAGGCTTGGGGTGCACTGGTAACAGGCGTCGAGTGATACTCGACTAATAGGGAAAATTTCACTTAGAAGAGTTCTGGACTCAAAAAACATCGAGTGTGTTAACTGGACTCGACGAAGCGTTGAGTGCGTCGACTGGTGGGCAGGCATTGAGTATGTGGAGTGATACTCGATGCATAAGAAGAATTTTACTTAGAATGATTCTGGATTCTTCGGTAAGCGTTGAGTGCGTTGAGTGAACTCGATGTCATTCGACGAAGCGTTGAGTGATAATCGACGGACAGTATTACTTAGAATGATTCTAGATTTGGGAAGCTTCGAGTGCATTCAGTGAACTAGACGCCATTCGAAAAAGCGTTGAGTGATACTCGACGAACAAGAAGAATTTTACTTAGAATGATTCTGGATTTGGGAAGCATCGAGTGCGTTGAGTGAACTCGACGCTATTCGACGAAGCATTGAGTGATACTCGACACTTAAGAAGAATTTGACTTAGAATAATTCTGGATTCGGGAAGCATTGAGTGTGTTGAGTAGTCTCAACGCCACTCGATGAAATGTTGAGTGATCCTCGACGAATGATAATTTAACTTAGAGAATGATTCTGGATTCTATAGGCGTTGAGTGGTCTCGACGCAATTCGACGGATCATCAAGTGATACTCGACGATTTTGACTTACAGTATTTTTCAGCCCAGACTATGTTTACTGGTTAATATGTACGAGCTGAACCGGGTTTTAGGGATAGGTGCTGATGGCTCATTTGGACCCGGTATTCTCAAACAAGAGGTATTTAAAGTAATGATGAGCGGTCCAATGTTAGGGTGACATATGTTGGCATGACTCAAACCCTAATCTTTCTTATAAAAAGGAAGAAAAAGGAAACCCTAGTCGTAACTTCATTCTTTCTTGCAGTGTCGTTACTTGCCAAGCCCGACGGAAACGAAGAGGTCGCCGGAGTCGGATTTCCTGACAGAAGTACGTTTCCTTTTCGTGAATAACGATGCCACCGAGGAGAGTGGAGAGATCCATGGCCAGAAATGAGGTGAGCTTCCTACGCTCTCCCTTGGTGCTAGATATTTAGTTATAATGTAGAAGAGATGTCGACTCAAAAGAGTTGGACTTGTGCGAGATGAAGATCTCCTAGGAAGAGACCATGCTAGTAGCTTGTCCTAGAGATTAGTTGTCTTCAACCTCTCCTCTCTTTGTTGTGAAGATGGTGGACTTGGTTTCGTGAAAAAGGATGGTCATTTGAGGGTGAATAAGGGAAGAGGAAGTGTTGTATGTGGTTTTGAACAAATGTCTAAAGGAAGAAGACAAACTGATGTCGTTCGTTTTGCTTTAAGATGTGTGCTGAAATCTGTTTTTTGCGCGCAACGAACTTCAAGGCCATTTTCGGGTATGATATAGCCAGATCTTTGTTTGGGCTGAATACAAAAATTGTAGCCCTCAGAAAAACCTTTCCAACAGATTATTACACATTTTCATAGGAGCTTGTAGCTCCTGGAATGTCCAGCCGAAGTTGTTACATTGGTAACAACTTATGTTCAGAATGCTTTTGGGTTAATGTCTAACCTGTTTTGGACTATGTAGAAGAAACATAACAAGATTATGTTGAGGTTTTGATGAGCATAGTTATATGTAGCCGAGTTAAACAAATGGTTTGGAGTAATTTAATTAAACGAATGGTTTGAGGAAATTAGTGAACAAATGTTTTGATGAGATTTGGTTGTACAAATGGCTACCTGTGAAATCAGGTAAGGATGCACGCGATTGTAATCTGATGAATGATATAAGTTTTGAAAGAGGGTGCGGTGCCCTATAATGTAATTTGTAATATATACTTATGATATCATTCTTGATGAATACGAGAAGAGTTAATATATTGTTGTTATAAATATATGAGCACATAATTGTTTCTGAATGCTTGATTGTAAGGGAGGAATCAGATGAGGTAAATCTCATTGCTATGAAATATGTTGAATCGTGATCTCAAGTGTCGGACGGGATAATTTGTATAGTCATTGCTTTGAGTGTGTCTCCCTATGGGTAGTAGTGAGGGATTGTTATGTTGTTCAAGGTGGCATGTCACCTGTGTTGATGTTGAACCCTTGAGTGCTTGGGAGCACGTAAATGTGAAAGGGTGTAAGTGTGCGAGTATTTGAACACACTGGATTGGTAATGATGATAAGGGTCTAATAATGGAGCCCTTGAGTGCCATTAAGCATTGGATTGGTAATGATGAAAAGGGACTCGGTTGGAGCCCTTGGATGGTTGATGGCAAGGCCATGTGATTTTGCCTTGGTCCTCGGGCTCGCAAGTCATCACACTGACGGGAGTTGACAGATAGACTTTGGATGGTTGGCCTTGGTCCTCGATGCTCATTCCAGGGGCTCCTTTCATGTCCTGTGGTGATACGCTCCCATAGGCTCCTTCTGTGCCATAAAGATAGGCCAGTTAGGCTGGGCTCTTAGTACACATCTACATGAGACCCCTTCTGAGTTATAGTACGCAGGGAGCTCCATTGTTGTGTTCTTTGCGTTAAGGCGTATGGAGGCCTAGGCTTGGCAGTGCAGATGCACACCTAATAGTGAAAAGCCAATTTCACTATCATCGTCTGGCCATGATGGATGGCGCCTGAGAGGTTAGCTACCTGCTCGAAAAGTGGGAACTACAGGTCTGTGTCGACATAATAGTGTGCGTGTGTGTGTATGCTTGGGTCAGTCATCGCATTACATTCATAACATTGCATTGCATTACATATAGAAGATTCTTATCATATAAGTTTGTATGAGCACTCTTATATGATGAGTTACTTTACTGTTAAGACGATACTTAACTTATAAATATATGTGGGTATTTTTATAAGTTAAGTTACTTTTTTGTTGTAGATTTATATGCTTAATGGATTGTTATGATTTAAGTAGAACTGCTAGAATAAAAAAATGATAATAATGTTATACATTGCTGCTATTACTACTTGTGATATATAGATTCTCCACCTGCTTGTTATTACTGTTTATATATTATACCTTCAACTTTCCCCCGTTCGGTGCCTAAGAGCCGCCTGGGTGAGAAGATCAGATAGGCACTTATTCTTTATGACTAACGATTGCTACGACTACCATTTTAGGAGGACATCCAACGGTTGGAGCCGCAATAGCAGCATGTTTTGGAGGAGGGATGCCAGGCCAGGATGACAGGGACTGATACGACGTTACCATCATTGCCGTCAGTTACGGATGTGAGTTTTTGGAGAGACTCATTTTGTAGATCTTTGGGCAATTTTTGTGTACTCTGATATTAAAGATGTGTTGTAGTTTCTTATTATTGATGTACTTGTTTGGACTTATATACTTGTGTGGATTTTTACTTCTATATATTATTTATATTGGATTGGCATCGATGATATTGGTTTTAGCTGGAAGGATAGGCATCTTATAGTATCGGTCGACCCGTATGTTGGCGTTACTGCAAGGCAGCTGTTCTGAGAATAAGACTCCCCTCGGTCGTGTCTTGTGTTCCGGGAGGGGGTGGGGGTCTTACAATTACAATTATCCCACTAATCCTCTTGTAAATACAAGGCCCATCTTCATTTTTGATAAAATGAGATACTTTGATTTTATCATCAAAACATAGATTCCAACTTCGAGAAGCTTATTTTAATACATAAATGGATCTCGATAGCTTGTAGATTTTAGTGATTTTATTTGGAGATACAAAACCCTCGATGACTGATCATGGTCAACACCATAAATTTGCTCGAAAATTTTAGCTACTAATTTCCCTTCAAATGCTTATACATTCTCATCCATATCGGTCTTCTTCATTTCAGATTTCATGGCCTCAAGACACTTCTCGGAGTCTGGTCCATTTATAGCCTCTTAGTAGGTTGCAGGCTCATCATCATGATCCAAAAACAACACATTACCTATTTGTGACATGAGAAATCCATATATCTTATGCTCAAATCTTGGTCTACCAAATCTAAGGAGGACTTCTGTTCTTAAGCAGGTTCACTAGCTACAACAACTTATAGTTCTTGCTTAGTATCCAATACTAGTTCATTCATAGTTTGTGGCTCTTGAACTTCTTTAAGTCCCATCTTAGCAATCTTTCTTGATAAGAACTCTTTCTTTAGAAAGATACATTCCTCGGGACAACCACTTTTTCCTCTAACGGTAGGTATAAATAGTACCCTTTAGTTTCCCTAGGATACCCCAAAAGATAATACTAGTCTGATAAGGGTTCCATCTTGTCAGGCATTTGACATCACATGTATGTCTTATAATCCCAAATCTTCTTAAAAGACATACTATAGTGCTTCCCAATCCATATCTCATATGGTGTCTTTAGAGCTATTTTCATTGGAATACGATTTAGTGTGAAAGGAGTAGTATCTAAAGAAAATCTCCAAAAGGGAAAAAGCATATCCAAATGACTCATCATCGACCCCACCATGTCTAACAAAGTACGATTACTCCTCTCAAAAACACCATTATGTTGTGGTATTTTAGTTGGAGTGAGTTGTGTTGCAGTATGAAGGTCGGACAGTCTGTTGCTGTTCGGAGGTCGGGCGGTTTATCTCAGTGGCTTGTCTGCCGAGCTATTGCTATTTGGTATCCGAGCGGTCTGGCGGTTTGTCTCAGGCGACTTGGAGACCGGCGGTCTAGCAGTCTCCTGTTGTGGCTTGTTCTCTGTGGCGGTTTTTTCTCTCCCTCTGGGGGTTGTCGAGCAGTTAACCTACTCGTCTTACTGCGCGAATTGTTCGGTTTATTTATTTGTAAAGCCGCAAATACTTGCAACTTTTTAGTCCCACACTACTTATTTGTAGTCTCTCTCATCTCCTCCATTCTATAAAATGGAGGTTATACCTTTGTAATACAAACCTTTGTTGGATAATAAAATTTTGTTACTCCAAATTTTTGGTTTGTTTGTTTTCTGTTTGCACATGTTTATCTCATTGGCGTGATTCTTCTTCTTGCGACCTATATTCGCGACTTGTTTCTTACGCATGCTTGCGCTTTGTTAGCGTGGTTTCTTTCTCTCCTTGTTGTTGCCCTTTGTGTGCGCGGCCTCTTAGATTCTCCTTTCTTCTCGCCGCGACATGTTATTAAGTCGATGTGACCTGTTCTTCTTGTATTGACCTGTTCTTAGTCGCTACGCCCTCCCTTTGATCCGCTTCTCTTCTTAAGTCATCGCGACCTGTGCTTAAGTCACCGTGATCAGTTCCTCTTGCCACGCCCTATTCCTAAGTCACCGCGGCTTGTTCTTCTTGATTCTATTGTAACCTCCGAACTCTCTGCCAACACTACTCTCGTTGTCACTCCTCCTCCTCTTCCTCCTACTCCTTCGAGCAACCTTGGCACTGTTTCAAAACTCATTGGTCCCAACTACCCGGATTGGAGTGTCTCCTTCACCTTCCTTCTCCTCTCTCAATTCAAATGCCACTGATGACCCGCGAACAGACTCTTATGTGGGTGGTTGGTTCGATGAGTCGAACGTCGCGGGCTTGCTAAGGTAGGCAAGTGCACCTATCGCAAGTAGTACTCGATATTCGGGAGAATACCGCGGTCGTATTATTCTCGGGGTCGGGTTGATTATTCTTACTCCTCCAGGAGGACTATTATTTTACTGAAAGTAAGGGGGAGACTTTAATTAACTAAATACGGGAAAAATAAAGAGCGAAAAATGATTTTAGAAAATTCGATGAAGGGTTAACGCTCGACACCGAATTAGATTAAGACTAAAATAACTTTTAATAATTATTGAACTTAGTTTTCAAATTAATAAAAGACAACTTAGCTGGGGAGGTTCCACAGATATGAGCGCACTTATCTCTAGGAATATTGCTCACCTGAACGCTAAGACTATTCGACCGAACGTTAGTCTGACGAAGGATTCCTCTTAAAGCCCGCTTTACGCTAAGAACCCCGCTATTGGATGGGGAACCCAATCCGGAAGAATTACGTTTGTCCTCTCTCGAGGGTATGCACGCAACTCTCTTTACCCAGGGGTGATCTGTCCATACGCACGACCTCTCGGTTAGCTAGCGTATGGATAATGGAAATAGGGCCCACACATCGATTTGTGGTCCTACGCGTCGTTAACCCGGGGTAAACCTTAAGTCCTAAAATTAAAGTGAAAATAAAGAACTTTAATTATTTCAAATCATTTTAAATGTCTCAATGCTCTTCGATGCCGAGGCTAATAACGATTAGCCACACATCGGTTTGGGGGACGGCTTTATAATTCGATGAGGCGCGAGTTCGTAATTAAACGCTAAAGGATTATAAGAAGAAGACATGAAAATAAAAAACATTTAGAAAGCTTAAAAAGTTAGCTAAAATGAGAACTCACACACACTTCAAATTATAAATAAACAAAAAAACTAAGTTACAAAAAAGGAAAATTACAAGTCCTACTCAAACGAGTAGGTGGGAAATAAGGGCGCGCCATTTAACTCTTAACGAGTAGGCAGAAAAGAAAAAAACGAAAATTACAAGTCCTACTCAAATGAGTAGGCGGGAAATAAAAACACGTCATTTAACTCTTAACGAGTGGGCAGAAATAAATGCGCACACGCACACACTCTACACGAATTAAAAGAAAGCAATAAAACTACCTCCTACACACAATGCACTCTACATAATTGAAGAAAGCGATAAAATAAAGTATTAAAATTTATCTCCAACACACACGCACTCTACATAATTGAAGAACGCATAAAATAAAGCATTAAAATTTATGCTCATACACTCACATACTCTACATAATTGAAGAAAGCATGAAAACTTATACTCATACACTCACACACACATCATGAAAATTAAAAGAACAAAATGAAAATTATACTCATATACTAATACACATAAACTAAAAATAAAATGAAAGTTACCTAAAAATTAAAACAACTACTTTTAAAAGCTTAGATTTTATCTAAAACGCATAAAAAGAACAAATTAAAAAGAAAGAGAACAAAAGTTTTTTTCAAAACAAATCAAAAACTAAAGCCTTTCAAAAATTAAAATAACAACTTTTTCATTCTTAGGTTTTCATAAAAATGGTTAAAAGGTGAAAAGAAAGTGAAAAGAACAAAAAAGTTTTACAATCCTACAAAAAAAAGCCAAGTAAAAAAAGACAAATTCACTTTCAAACCTCTTTTATAAATTCATAAGAATGAAATTTAAAACTACTATAACCCTAACATGGAGACAAATCAAACAATGGAAAGCAATAGAACTAAACAAATTACACTCATACACACACACACTTTTCATAAAGAGAAAAACTAAGAAATACAAAGAGATAAAAAGAGAAAGAGATGAGCCACTCAAATTAATTTTCATGCCATGTAGAGAGAGAAAATCTAACACTTTTATTATCATAATAAAACTATTACAAAGCTAAAGCTAAAGCAAAAAACACATATTAAAGGAAGGGGGGAGAAATCTCCTTACATTACAAGTGAATCCACAAGGGCAGCCCACAAAACACACTAAAGTTCACTCAAAAAAGTGAACCCTTGGAACTTACAGAAATGGGCAATTTATAGAAAATAAATCAAAGAACACGCCCTCCGACACGGGCTTGTCGGGGGGGGGGGGGGGGTGGGGGGCGCGTCAACACTATTTGCGATATGATCCGGCGATTTGACGGCAGCATTGACTTGCGGCAGTCCATGTGGCTGTCACGCCCCAGGTCGCGGCCATGACTCTGGGCGTGTCGGGGAGGTGGAAGTGGCGCGGGTTGCATCAAAAGTCGCGGGCACGGGTCTTGTCGGCCAGGTGGAGGAGTACACGTGACGATCACGCCCTAGGTCACGGGCGTGATGCTGGGCGTGTCGAGTTGGTCTCGATGAATGTCGAGAGCATTGTGTCGAGTCTGGATGCCTTGATCGTCGATCGGGAATGATACGGGCGTGTCCAGTTGGCTGACACGGGCGTGTCATGTTGAGTCGACCAATGTCGAGACCGTTTTGTCGAGAGCGTTTTGTCGAGTCTGGAATGACATGGGCGTGTCGGGTTGGCTGACACAGGCGTGTCCGGTTGGTCGACGAATGTCGAGAGCATTTCGTCGAGCTGGAAATCTTGATCGTCGATCGGGAATGACACGGGCGTGTCGGGTTAGCTGACACGGGCGTGTCAGGTCAATTTTTGACCATTTCCTGAAAAATTTCAGAAATCAAATTTAAGCTATGTTAGAAATAATATTTACAAAAAGGAGCAATTTATTAAATAAAACTAACTAAAAAGGCAAAACTAAACTAAAATATCATAATAAAAACATAGAAAAATGCGAATAATTATAACTTATCAAATACCACCATACTTAAGCTTTTACTATTCCAGAGCAAAAGTTTGAGGTGAACTTATAAGGAATAGAAAAAATTTTAAGTTTAGCTACCGCTTAATTAATTATAAGAGAGATCTAAATAAACATACGGGGTGTAAGAGTTAAGTTCTAAAATTATGTAGATGATTTAAATAACGCAAAAACTTTAGCTTATAGGAGTTTTACTGGAAATAATGCAATTTATAAATTATGCTCTAAACAAATTTTGAATTAATTTTAGAATCGTGAAATTGGCTAAGGGGGTTGATGTTTGTTCATGAAGAGGGTTTGGATATTGAGGTGAGGTGATTTTTTATCGAACCTCCATTTTTTTTGGATTATTAGGAAAATGAAATCTTATTTTCATAATATCAATTTTTTTCAACTTCATAATAAAATTGACCCAATGTATATGTGTGGGAGTAATGAATTTTATCATCTAACTCTGTAACATATAATCTTTTTAAATTATTGGGTGTCTATGTTTACGGAACGAAATCTTATTCTCATTGACATAGGATCTTTTAAGGGTTCAAATTTTTATCATGCCAAGTAGGTCATGATAGATAAGTGGAGAAAAGTAAACTAGATTTTTAATTAAAAATATTTTAGAGCAACCTTAATAAATTGTATGTTCCAATTTTTCAGAAAGCTAAAAGTAAACATAATTGAATTCTATAGTCGTTATTGTCTAACATAATACACGTGCTGCTATCAATGAAAAATTAGAAGTAGTGTCTAAAACGAGTTCACTATTTTTAACAAAGCATAATGACTTCTTTAAAACTTAACCCCGACTATTTAAATTTTTCAATCGATAATTAACAAACAAATAGAAAATAAAGAATTAATAAAATTCGCTTATAAATAAACTCAAAATAAAATTTTTGGATAGCAAGAAGATCAAGAATCGTAAATTTGATTTATTTGCTTCAAAATATTTTTTTGATCTTTATAGTTTTTTATCATCATTGTTTTGTGTTTTTAACTTATTATCTTTTTTTTTTGAATTTTTGTTTTGTTTTACTCAATTTCTTTTGAATTTTTTACTTATTATCTTTTTTGTAGTTTTGTGTTTATGTCTCTAATATATACATACTAAAGAAAGAAAAATGCGAAAATAAATTTTATTTTGAAGTTTTAAGTTTTGCAAAAAAAAATATTTGTAATTTTTTTTGTAATTTTTAAGAAGAAATTTTTCATTTTATTTACAAAGATTGGGAGAAAGAGAGAAGTTATTTATAAGAATGAGAGAGAAAAGGATGGGGGAGAGAGAGAAGAGTATTTACAAAAAGAATATTTACAAAGTAAAATATTTACAAAAAACATTATTTACAAAGTAAAATCTAAAATATGTTTTTTTTTGTTGAATTTTGTTTTTGTAATAATTTTTTTGAATTTTGTGTTTTATAATTTTTTTGAATTTTTTGTGCTTTTTTTTAAAAGAAAGAAAATTTTTTTTGATTTTTCATTTTAAAATTTTTTTTTGTTTTTGATTTTTGAAATGCAGAAAGTGGAAGTGCAGAAAAGAAAACACGAAAAATACCCACATACTTAAGTCCAACATTGTCCCCAATATTGTAACGTAAGTATGCGGAATAAACAGGAAAGACAATATGTATAAAGAAAATAAAGAGAGGGGGGGTAGAAGCTTCCCTGAAACGCGCTCGGGGAGGAAGCGCAGATTAGAAACCCAGCGTTTATTAGAAAAAGTAGCAAACAGAATAAATAAATAGCGAAAAAGACAAGCGAGGGGTGCTTCCCAGGAGCGCTTTGTTTATAGTCGTGTAGCTTGACTATTTTGGCGGAGTTACAAAGATTGGGTCGCCCGCTATGTATAACTTTAACCGATGACCGTTTACTTTAAACGAACCTCTTTCTGGGTGGGAGACGAGTACGGTCTCATATGGAAAAACTTCTTCAACTAGGAAGGGATCGGACCATCTAGATTTTAGTTTTCCAGGAAAAAGTTTAAGACGCGAATTATAAAGAAGAATAAGATCGGCCGGAGAAAATAATTTTGGGGACTTTATATTTCGATCGTGATATAACTTAGAACGCTCCGTATAAAACTTATTGCTCTCGTAAGCATTTGCACACCATTCATCGAGCTCATTTAGTTGAAGTTTTCTATTCTGAGCGGCTAAGTTGGCGTCGAGGTTTAAGAGTTTTAAAGCCCAAAGAGCGTGATGCTCTAGTTCTACGGGTAAATGGCACGCTTTGTCATAGACTAACCGGAACGGCGTACAACAAATTGCGGTTTTGTATGCAGTCTGATATGCCCACAACTCATCGTTGAGTGTAATGGACCAATCTTTCCTATTTAGTGAAACAGTTTTTTATAATATTCGCTTAATCTCTCGATTGACTACCTCTACTTGGCCACTAGTTTGCGGGTCATAGCGGGTGGCTAGTTTGTGTGTGACTCCGTATTTATCTAACGTATTGGCCATAAGAGCGTTACTGAAATGCGTTCCCCTATCACTAACAATTGCGCGAGGCATACCGAAGCGAGAAAATAGTTTTTTAAGAAATGTAACGATGATTCGCGCATCGTTGGTGGGGAGAGCTTGCACTTCCGCCCACCTCGATACGTAATCGACCGCTACTAAAATATATATATATTTGAAAGAGGGAGATAGGGGGCCAACAAAATCTATGCCCCATAAATCGAAGACTTCGCATTTTAAAAACATGTTTTGGGGCATCTCGTCGCGACGAGAGATGTTACACGACCACTGACAGCTATCGCATGCGCGCACAAAAGTGTGCGCGTCTTTGAAGAGAGTTGGCCAAAAGTATCCCGCCTCTAGCGCCTTCCGAGCGGTCCTGTTGGCTTGTTAATGCCCACCGGCTGGACCCTCGTGGCAGTGCTTAAGAATTTGCAAGCATTCCACACCCGCAACGCATCTTCGGACCACTTGGTCCGCGCAGATACGAAAAAGAAATGGGTCCTCCCAAAAGAAATTTTTCAAGTCAGAAAAGAATTTCTTCTTTTGATGACTTGAAAACGCTTTTGAAAGCACCCGTGCTACTAAGTAATTTGCTAAATCTGCGAACCAAGGCGAAGATGATGAAGAATTATGAATGGCTAGGAGGCGTTCCTCGGGAAATATATCATTTATTTCAGATTCGACGAGCGCTTCAGCACCCGGATTTTCTAAGCCGGAGAGGTGGTCTGCCGCTAGATTTTCCGCGCCCCTCTTATATCGGATCTCCAAGTCAAACTCTTGTAGGAGGAGAATTCATCGAAGAAGGCGGGGCTTCACATCATTTTTAGCTAATAAATATTTAAGAGCGGAGTGATCGGTAAATAAGATAACTTTAGATAGCGTTATATACGAGAGAAACTTATCAAAAGCAAAAATGACGGCTAAAAGTTCCTTTTCCGTCGTTGTGTAATTTATTTGTGCGGAACTGAGCGTCTTGCTAGCGTAATAAATTGGATGAAAATATTTTTCTATGCGTTGTCCAAGAACGACACCTTAGGCAATATCACTAGCGTCGCACATAATTTTGAACGGAAGGGACTGAAAGTGGGGATAAGATCTACCTTAACTCTAGAGGGGGGTTAATAGAGTATATTAAAATAATTTTCAAGTTAAAAATTATTTTGCAGTGGAAGACTTAATTTAAATATATGTGTAAGGTGCTTGCAGTAAATAAAAATTATGAAAGCAAGAAATAAAAACACAGCACACAGCAAACAAAATATAGCAATCAGAAGACACAAGGAGCTATAGTGGTTCCCCAATCAATCTGGGTACATCCACTCTTCTACCATCCTAGGTAGGAATTCACTACAGGATGAGTTGATCAGGTGTCCTGGGCACCAATGAGCTTTTGATAAGGTGCTCAAAAACCAAACTAGATTTTTTGATCAGGTGTCTTGCCAACACTGAGTTTTAACAAGGTCTCAGAAACTAGCATAAAACGTTTGAAGGGAGTTTTGAGAAACCCTTTTATAGCAGAAAAAGAAAGAGGTGAGATGTTCTTCTCTATCAACAATCAGAGAGAAGACTATTGGATGATGTTGTCAAAGCTCCCCCTGAGATCTGGAAGTTGTTCAGGAAAAGAAGCTTTACACTAGGGTGATAGGCCTTAAGTAGATGAGATCTCCAGCAAAGGATGATTCCAGCAGTTGCTGAAATGTGTAGTGTCTGGAGTCTTGATGGATGAAGCCTCTGAACACTTGAGTCAAAAGAGATCTAGAAAATCTTCTTTTTTGTATGTTGATCTCCTTTAGTGGTGTGTGTTCTGAATGAATTCTGTCTGTGTGTCTGTCTGTGACTGTTCTCTTTCTTGTGTGTAACTATTAGGAGTAGCAAAATAAAATCCTCTTTTATTCCTTAGATATGAAAAGAATGAATTGATTCTCTGTCTCCAAGATAGCCATTAGCCACTCATCAATGACTTCCTTAAATGAGTTTTATCTCTGGAGGAAAGTCCTAGAAAACATTCCTTTAAATCTCCCTTGAAACTTGCTCCAGATTAATTGAAACGGCTACAAGATTCTTGAAATAAATGGTGGAATAAATAAGATAGAATTCCATAACTGTCTGAATTTGAATCTTGAGAATCGTCGATCTCTCCAGAAAATCGTCGACCTAAGCTCAGCTATTGTCGACCTGAGCTCAGAGACTGGAACTAGACTGGAAATAGAAATTGTCGATCTAAGCTCAACTATCGTCGACCTGAGCTCAGAGACTGGGAAAACAGCAAGAGACAGAAACGTCGATCTGAGCTCGAAGATCGTCTAACGGCGTTCGACGACTCGTTGAACTGAGCTCAGAGATAGTCGAACTGAGTTCGACGATTCGTCGACCTGAGCTCGACGAAAATGACTTAGTCTCCTAAATTTGAATATCTGATCTGAAGGTCTTGGGGGCAGCTTTCAGGCCTAAATTCTAACCCTTAGACTCAATCTAATTGACCTTAAAAACTATACAATAAGGTCAAAACAATTTTCCTAAGGACATAGTGATCCTTGCCCAAATCAGTAATAGGGTGTTCCAACAATCTCCTCATATTTGGGTTAGGATTACTATATACATGACATAGGAAATAAAAGCATACAATGCAGATATAAAATCAAAAAACAACATTGCAGAAACACAAATAAAATCACATCAGAAAGTCAGAATAGATAACACTGTCAGCTTACATGATCATTCCTTTTCCTTGCTCTTTTTGAGAACTATTTTTTTGTTAGGGTTAAGAGCTTCTTTCTTGGATCTCTTGTCATCATCTGCACCTAGAGAAGTTTGATGTTTTGTCCTGGGGACTATAGCTTCTGGGTGCAGCTTCATATAGCTTTCTGAGTCAAAGAATTTTCTGGAAGAATATCTTTCAAGTTCTTTCTTTCTCTGTTCTGATAGAGTGGTAAAATTTGATGTATCTCTTCCTTGTTCTCTTGTCTTTTTAATTTGATCTAGTGCAGCCAACTCTTTCATTCATACTGTTCAAGAAGTAGGATTATTCTCTGGGTCTTCAAATGGAACAGGAGGTTCATATCTGTTTGATGAATCATCAAGAGTAGCTCTGGAAGAAACTAGATCTTTTAACTTATAAGGGAAAGGACCAAATGTAGAGTCAGTGGGACCTTGTCCTTCCCTATTATAAGGATGCTGCCTAGAATAACCTTTGGAATAAACTCTGAATTCTCTTTGATTTCCCCTATACTCTCCTCTTCTGGACTGGTAGCCTCTTGATTGACATCCTCTTGATTGAGATCTTCCTTGAAACTGAGAGGTACTTTGACTTTTAGCAACAGATGACTAATAAGCAGAACTTCCACCAGTACCTGCATCTGGTGAAGGGGGAGGAGGATTGAAGTGAGATGATCCTTTATCATATTTCCTCTTTTTCTTCATTGCCTTTAGTTGATTCCTGGAAAACTGCATCCATGCTTCTGAAATTGGACAATCATGCAAAATATAGTGTGGAATATCATTTACATCTTTAATTTTCTCCTGGGGAACTTTCTTTAAGGCCTTGCTTCTAGCTTTCCTCTTCCTTGCAATGGTTGCAGAGGAATCATCAGAATCAGTTGTAAATTGATCACTATATGAGCTCTGAGGATTGTCATATAGTTCATCAAGCCTTTTGATGTAATCTCTTTGTTGTTGGGATTGAACAGAAGAAATAACAGCAGCAACAACAGTAACAAAAACAGCACTAACAGATGTAACTGGAACAACAGATTCAGAAATATTAACAACAGAAACAGAAGGCTCAGAGTCATTAGCCTCTGTCATAAGCACATCATCAGAAACTAAAACAGCATCAGCAGCAGCAGTAGGAACAACAGAAACTGAAAGAGCACTGTCCACAGCCTTGAAAGAATTTATATAAGAAGATATTATGCTGGGCTCACAGCTAGAAATAGGCACAATGGCCTTAGTAAGATCTTCACTTTTCTGATCTGGAAGACAGCTGAGGTAAACAGTATCAAACTCTGACAGCAGTGACCTGAGGTCAACTGTTATAACTGGAACTGGAACTGGAATCTCTGAAGCAGGCAATCTCTCTACTTCATATGACATCTCCCCCTACCTAGATTCAGTAGTTACTGGATCAAGGCACCCAACAGAAGGGATTGCCTGATGAGGATATAGGGAAGAAAGCCTATCAGATAATTCCTGAACTGATTTCAGAAGTGGAGCCAGGGAGGTCTCCAGCAGGAGTGATATCCTTGGAGCTAACATCTCATAGAGCTTATCTGCTATGGCTGAGAGATCTACTTGCTCAAGTGGTGCTTGAGTAGAGATAGAGATGAGTGTGGTAGATATGGATGTAGGAGGAGCTGTAGATATGATTGGAGAAAGTATTAATGTGGATGGTAGAATGGATGGTTGATATATAGGAATGGTGGAGATGGAAGTTAATTGAATGAAGATTGATGGAGTCAAGGATGGTTGAGCAATGATTTCTTGTAGTAGTTGTTGATATGATGTAGAAGAAGATGGTGGCTCAAGGCTTGAGGAGTGAGAATCATCCATGTAGGAATCATCTAAGAGAGTGAAGGATGGAAGGTGAGATGATGAGTCAATGTTTATGTGTGGATAATGATGTAATGGATGGAAAAGATCTTCAGTGGATATTGGTGTTGGTGAAGGAATTGAGTTTGGAGATGGAATGGATATGGGGGATGAAATTGAGATGGTTATGGTGGATGTGATATTTGTTGAGGGAACAGTAGGTGGAGAAGGTGGAGATGAGGAGGCATGCAGTTCTTCTGATGGGGAACTTGCCTAAGGGGAAGTGACTGGATCATTCCTGGTGCCTGAAGATGAGATGACTGCAGAGGCTCTGCTTGGCTTTGCAATTTGCCTGTCCCATTTGCCAAAAAGGGCACAGGTTAACCTCTTAGAAGCATTGATATGCATCCCACTTGAAACAAGCAGCTCAGGGCATCTGCTACGAAGAAATATCCCTAGAATCCTTCCAAAATTGACAAAGTTCTTATTCACTTTATTCTTAATTAGGTCAAAGAAAACTTCTCCCCAATTCAACTGTTTCTTATCCACCAAAGCAACCATTAAATAGAATTGATACCTGGATATGGTATCATGGGCAGAATGTTTTGCTAACAGGACCTTTCCAACAACATCAGCTAGAAACATGTATTCCACTAACAGATTTTTCTTAAGCAGCTTGTTAGGGTTTGCTGCTGAATGACCCATTCTATCAAGCATACTTGCAAACTCTTCTCCAGACAACTCAAGACAATCTTGACCAGTACTTAATTGAAAAACTTCTGTTAATATAGCAGGAGTAAGAGATACCTGATTTCCTGATATAGTTCCAATCACTGTATTTTGATCTTGATTGTGAGCAGTATACACTCATTCTTTGATTTCATCTGCAGCCAATTTTATCCTTGTGGTCATGATGTGTACTAGCTGATGATCTTTGAATAAATCCAGAATATCCTTGAAAATCTGATCACTGTTCTCAAATGATTCCATATCGATATCGAATCCAGTGTCAAATTTCATTGCTGCCAAAACTACAACAGAAACAGCCATGTTTACCTGCAAAAATGAACAAACAAAAGACCAAGTTTAGAAAAGTTTGGAGGGAAAGGGAAATTTTGCAGAGAGTTTGAAAGCGCAAAGGGAGAATGACAGCCGAAAAATGAATTTTATATTAGGGTTCGACACAGAAAAGGAAAGATCGTTGAACTCCGTTTGACGATCTGGGCTTCTAAAGGAATCTGAAAGGTATTCAACATTGTCGATCTCCGTTCGACGATATTGGAGAGCATCGAGCTCCGTTCGACGATCGCTGACCGGAAGAAGATAGCTTAGCACTATCTGGAAAGCGCTGAACTCTATTCAACGATTTCTAAGAACGTCGATCTCCGTTTGACGATCTTTGGGAAAAACGTCGAGCGCAGTTCAGAGACCAGAAACAACCTATAGACACTAGAAAAATCAAATTGTTTGCCTAGTCTTGGTCAATTTTAGAGTTTTAAAATCTTGGATCTTATTTTACACTTCCTCCATCTAACTTTCCTAACTGATTCAGGAAGAATGTATGTTTCTTTTCATCCAATGGTTTGGTGAAACTATCTCCCCTTTGCAAGTCAGTTGGGATATATTGAAGTTCAATTTTATTTTTCTCAACATTGTCCCTTAAAAAGTGATGCATAATTTCTATATGTTTTGTCCTACTATGGAGGACTGGATTTTGTGCTATAGAAATAGCACTAGTGTTATCACACAATATTTTTGACTTCTCTAAGTTGTAGCCATAGTCTAGGAGCTGATTTTGAATCCACAAGATCTGTGAGCAACAACTACCTGCTGCCATATATTCAGCTTCAGCAGTTGATGTGGACACAAATGTTTGTTTCTTGCAAAACCAGGAGACAAGTCTGTCACCAAGAAACTGGCAAGTTCCACTGGTTCTTTTCCTGTCTATTCTGCATCCAGCATAATCAGCATCTGAAAATCTAGTTAAGTCAAATGCTGAGTCTTTTGGATATCAGAGACCTAGATTTGGACAACTTTTCACATACCTAAGAATCGTTTTTACTAAGGTTAAGTGTGACTCTCTAGGGCTCACTTGGAATCTAGCATATATGCATGTAACAAATATTATGTCAGGTTTACTAGCTGTAAGGTACAATAAAAAGCCAATCATTACTCTATATGTTGTCTGATCAACAGGTTTCTCATGTTCATCAGCATCTAATACAGCATTAGTAGGCATAGGTGTTTTCATACATGATGCTTCAGACATACCAAATTTCTTAACCAGTTCTTTTATATACATGGTTTGAGAGATGAATATGCCTTCAGCATGCTGTTTGACTTGCAATCCTAGAAAGAAGGAAAGCTCACCCATGCTACTCATTTCAAATTTAGAATGCATTAGGTTGGAAAACCTTTTGCACAGATTTGAATTAGTAGAGCCAAGATAATGTCATCTACATAGATTTGTACTAGTAAGGTATTGGACTTATGGGTTCTAATAAAAAGAGTTTGGTCTACTCTACCCCTTATAAAATCATTTTTCATAAGAAAGCATGCTAGGGTCTCATACCATGCTCTAGGAGCTTGCTTTAGACCATATAATGCTTTATGCAATTTGAAAACGTAATCAGGATGAGTTGGAGAAATAAAACCTGGGGGTTGTCTAACATAGACTTATTCCTTGATGTCTCCATTGAGAAAAGCACTCTTTACATCCATTTGATATACTTTGAATCCTTTGTGTGCTGCATAAGCTAAGAAGATTCATATAGCCTCTAACCTTGCAACTGGTGCAAAGGTCTGGTCATAGTCTATCCCTTCTTCTTGAGAGTATCCTTGAGCAATTAGCCTTGCCTTGTTCCTTACAATGAATCCTTGATCATCCAATTTATTTCTGAACACCTATTTTGTTCCAACAATGCAGTGATCCTTTGGCCTTGGCAATAGTTCCCGAACTTAGTTTCTTTCAAATTGATGTAATTCCTTTTGCATTGTAATGATCCAGTGTGGATCTTGTTCTGCATCTTGAATGGATTGAGGCTCAATTTGAAAAAGAAAGCAGGTGTGCATCAGGTTTTGGTTGACCTGATTTCTGGTTTGCTCACCAGCTGAGATGTCTCCAATCACTTGGGAGATTGGATGGTCTCTTGATGTTACTAAATCAACAGGGGGTGTTGATTGTTCACCAACCTGTGTTGTTGTTTTCTCTTGTGGAACAACAACTGGCTCTTCAAGAAGATTCTCTCCAAGATGTTGAATATCCTCTTCATCTTCACTGCTTTCATCCTTTTGTATAATATGTAACCTGTCCAAATTTTCAGCAAGAAAGTGTACCTGCAAAGATTCTATGGTAGAAGCATTCTTCTCCTTAAAAGACATGTTAGATTCATCAAAGGATACATGAACAGATTCTTCAATTTTAAGAGTAGATTTGTTATACACCCTATAAGCTTTACTGATCATGGAGTATCCCAGAAACACTCCTTCATCAGCTTTAGCTTGAAATTTTGCTATGTATTTCTTGTCATTATTGTGAATGTAACAAATGCCACCAAAAATTTTAAAATAATCTACTTTAGGTTTCTTCCCTTTGAGTAATTCATAGGGAGTCTTTCCCTTCAGCTTATGTATCAAACTTCTATTCAACACATAGTTGGAGGTGTTCACTGCCTCTGCCCAAAAGAATAGAGGAAGGTGAGCATCTGACAACAATGTAGTAGCAGATTCAATAAGGGTTCTATTTTTCCTTTCAGCTATCCCATTTTGTTGAGCAGTTCTAGGAGCTGAGAAAGTGTGCCTGATCCCTTCACTCTGACAGAACTCTTGCATAAGAAGAGAATCAAACTCTGTCCCATGATCACTTCTGATCAGGGCAATGTGAGTATTGAACTCACTCTGCATGAATTTGAGAAACTCTGTCAAACACTTAAAGTTATCAGACTTCTTCCTCAGAAAGAACACCCATGTGAATCTAGAGAAGTCATCTACAACTACTAAAGTATAAGATTTCCCTCCTAAGCTTTGTACTGTAATGGGTCCAAAGAGATCCATGTGTAACAGATACAAAATCCTAGGTGAATCACTCTTATTAAGTGACTTGAAGCTATTTTTGGTTTGCTTGCCTAATTGACAAGCCCTGCAAATTCCTTCCTTCTTGTAGGGGCCAGAAGGTAGTCCTCTAACAAGGTTGTCCTTGGATAGCCTAGCAATGATTCTAAAGTTTATATGTCCTAATATTTTATGCCATAGTTCATTAGGTCTACAAATGGAATTGAATAAGCATATATCTACCTTAGTTGAAAGAAAATCTACAAGATAAATGTTATCTTTCCTTTTAACTGTCAACACAGTTGTGTTGTCCTCTGATTTGATTTTGCATGAGGATTTGTTGAAAGTCATTTGGTAGCCTTCATCACACAGTTGACAGATGCTGATTAAGTTGTGCTTCAGTCCGTACTTTTTTGAATGTGACTGAGCCAATCTGGACTGCACCATATCCTATTATTAGTCCAAAGTTTGAATCACCAAATATTACTTTGGGTCCAAGTTTGGCTTTGAAGGATGTGAAATTCTCCTTGTTTCCTATCATGTGCTTTGAGCACCCACTATCCAGATACGATTGATGGTTTGATATTGAATAGGTCTTCACCTGCACATAAAACAATTTATTTGTTTTTGACCCAGTTTACCTTGGGCCTAGGTTGATAACCTTTAAATTCTTAAATAAAATACATCCCTGGTTGACTCTTATAGCCTTTAGGATGATATCTCCTAGGAGGTATTATCCATTCAGTACAAGGGTTAAACCTCTGAGATGTAGGACCTCTAGGATTGAAGTTTGATTTACCTTTGAAAGATTTTTCAAAACTCTGAGCTCTGTTCGACGATCTTTGAGCTGAGTTCGACGATCTTGAGTCAGATCGTCGAGCTTCGTTCGAAGATCGACTATGCCAGAGTTCAGGGTTCAGAGATCGTCGACCTGAGTTCGACGATTCAGCCTGAGATCGTTGAGCTCCATTCGACGATCGTCGAGCTCCGTTCGACGTTTTCTGTTGAACTTTTGTTTTCTTAGGTAAATCAGAATTCTTGCTAGCCACCTCTATAACTCCCTTACCTTTATTTGAGATAAACTTGATTGGGGTTGTTAATACTATAAGTTGGCTGGATGAAGCACCGAAGCCCATTGTACTATTGAATCTTGAGTTCACTGTGCTTGCGATGTCCATTAGTTTGATACTTCTCCCATTGAGGGATTCTTCAAACTTCTTGGCCTCTGATAGTTCACTTTTCAGTGAGGCTATCTGCTCCTTATAGCATTCCAACTCCTCAGAGAGTTTGAGGTTATCTGATTTTAAGATGCTTTGTTCAGACAGTTGATTTCTGAGAGAAATAATTTCTTTCTCAGATTTTAATAGATCTAAACAAAGTGCCTTAAATTCACATTTGAAGTCCTCTGAATTAAAATCAAATGAGTCTATTACCTGATCCTCTTTAGATTGAGTTTCTGAATAAGAATCTGACTCTTGTTCTGCATCAGTATTGTGTTGAGAGGCATTGATAGCCATCATGCAAACTCCTTTTCTTCAGCATCATCTTCATCATCACTTGAGCTGGATGAAGCTTCTGATTCTTCTTCTGTTTCACTCCAGGTTTCAGCTACAAACCCCTTCCTGGCATGTTTGTTCTTGCCGGAGGAGGGTTTGTCATTGCTGTTTTTACTGAAGTCTTTGTCTCTTCTACTTTCTTTCATGTCCTTCTTGTTCTTATTCTGATTTTCTGGACAGTCAGGCACAATGTAGCCTGATTTCCTGCACCCAAAACAAATAATTTCTTTGTTATTGGACTTATCATACCTTGGCTTTTCATGCCCTCTGAATGACTTTATCCTGAAGTCCTGCCTAGCAATTTTATAAAACCTTTTGGCCAGTAAGCTTAGCAGCTCTTCATTGCCTGTGACCTTGTCTTCGGGCTGATCTTCAATAGCTTTAAATGTTATTGATTTCTCTTTTCTGATTGCTGGTGAAGCAGCCTTTTGCTCTTTTTCTCAGTTCTTGATGAGCAGCTCATAAGACTTGAGCTTGCCCAAAAGTGCCTCAGTGGTGATCTCATTTAGGCTTCTAGCATCCTTGATTGGCTAGATCCTTGAGTCCCAAGTGCTGGGGAAGCACGTTAGGATTTTGTCATTGAGTTCAGTCAATGAGATCTCCTTGTCCAAGGTTTTCAGTTCATTCTCTATAAGACTGAGTCTGTTATACATATCAGCAACTGACTCAGTTTCTCCTTTCTTGAAGTTCTCATATTGAGTTATGTATGGGATCTTCTATCTTTCCTTTCATCTGCAGATCCTGACACTATTTCAGATAGTTTGTCCCATATCTCTTTTGCTGAGTTGCATTCAGCTACTTTTTGAAATATTTCATCAGACATGGTTTGTGCCAAAATGTTCATTGCTTTGGCATCTGCAACTTTCCATTTTTTGATTTCTGCATCTGTTCCTGAAGGAGGTGGAACAGCACTTGTACTTGTATTTGATGGGGGTCTTGGACACACTGTCAAAATAGAATTAAAGATATCTTCATCAATAGAATTCATGTACAATCTTATCCTTGCCTTCCAAAGTGCAAACTTAGATAGATTGCACACTGGAGGTCTGGTTCTAGCATAATCTTTGTTCTGTGCCATGGTTTTATATAAAGATAAATATAATACAAATAATAAAAATAAAAACCCTCTATAAAAGATTGATCTTATCAGAGATCTTTTGGTTCAGGTGTTAGCCTGTAGGAACAACTAATCTAATGAAGATTTAGTTGAATAACAACCCAAGAAACCAACCTGCCTCTGATACCAATTAAAAGTGGGGATAAGATCTACCATAACTCTAGAGGGGGGGTGAATAGAGTATATTAAAATAATTTTCAAGTTAAAAATTATTTTGCAGTGGAAGACTTAATTTAAATATATGTGTAAGGTGCTTGTAGTAAATAAAAATTATGAAAGCAAGAAATAAAAACACAGCACACAGTAAACAAAATATTACAACCAGAAGACACAAGGAGCTATAGTGGTTCCCCAATCAATCTGGGTACATCCACTCTTCTACCACCCTAGGTAGGAATCCACTGCAGGATGAGTTGATCAGGTGTCTTGGGCACCAATGAGCTTTTGATAAGGTGCTCAAAAACCATACTAGAATTTTTGATCAGGTGTCTTGCCACCACTGAGTTTTGACAAGGTCTCAGAAAACAGCACAAAACTTTTGAAGGGAGTTTTGAGAAACCCTTTTACAGCAGAAAGAGAAAGAGGTGAGATGTTCTTCTCTGTCAACAATCAGAGAGAAGACTAGTGAATGATGTTATCAAAGCTCCCCCTGAGATCTGGAAGTTGTTCAGGAAAAGAAGCTTTGCACTTGGGTGATAGGCCTTTAGTAGATGAGATCTCCATCAAAGGATGATTCCAGCAGTTGCTGAAATGTGTAGTGTCTGGAGTCTTGATGGATGAAGCCTCTGAACACTTGAGTCAAAAGAGATCTAGAAAATCTTCTTTTCTGTATGTTGATCTCCTTCAGTGGTGTGTGTTCTGAATGAATTATGTTTGTGTGTCTATCTGTGACTGTTCTCTTTCTTGTGTGTAACTGTTAGGAGTAGTAGAATAAAATCCTCTTTTATTCCTTAGATCTGAAAAGAATGAATTGATTCTCTGTCTCCAAGATAGTCGTTAACCATTCATCAATGACTTCCTTAAATGAGTTTTGTCTCTGGAGGAAAGTCCTAGAAAACATTCCTTTAAATCTCCCTTGAAACTTGCTTCAGATTAATTGAAATGGCTACAAGATTCTTGAAATAAATGCTGGGAATAAATAAGATAGAATTCCATAACTGTCTGAATTTGAATCTTGAGAATCGTCGATCTCTCCAGAAAATCGTCGACCTGAGCTCAACTATCGTCGACCTGAGCTCAGAGACTGGAACTAGAATGGAAACAGAAATCGTCGATCTGAGCTCAACTATCGTCGACCTGAGCTCAGAGACTGGGAAAACAGCTAGAGATAGAAACGTCGATCTGAGCTCGAAGATCATCGAACGGCGTTTGACGACTCGTTGAACTGAGCTCAGAGATAGTCGAACTGAGTTCGACGATTCATCGACCTGAGCTCGAAGAAAATGACTTAGTCTCCTGAATTTGAATATTTGATCTGAGGGTCTTGGGGGCAGCTTTCAGGCCTAAATTCTAACCCTTAGACTCAATCTAATTGACCTTAAAAACTATACAAGGAGGTCAAAACAATTTTCCTAAGGACATAGTGATCCTTGCCCAAATCAGTGATAGGGTGTTCCAACAGGGACCAATTAGGGGCCACTAAAATTGGTGAGGTGTTAAGTCTTTTTTTTATTAAATTAAAGGCGGACTCGCATTCGCTACTAAAGATGAAATGTGATTCCTTTTCTAAGAGGTGAGTTAGTGACTTTGTTATTTTTTAAAAGTCTTGAATGAAACGTCGGTAAAGCCTGCATGGCCTAAGAAACTCCTAATAGATTTTACGTTTGTTGGTTGAGGAAGTTTTTATACGATTTCTATCTTGGCCTTATCCACCTCCATCCCATTAGACGAAATCATATGGCCGAGGACCAAACCTCTTCAAACCATAAAGTTGCATTTTTCCCAATTTAAAACAAGGCTTGTGTCCTCGCACCATTGAAGGACACGATCTAGATTGTGAAGGCAATCAGGAAAAGAGCGTCCGAGAACAGAAAAGTCATCCATAAAGACTTCCATAATGTCTTCTACTAGCTCGCCAAAGATCACTAGCATACATCTTTTGAATGTAGCCGGCGCATTGTAGAGTAGAAATGGCATTCTTTGGTATGCGAAGGTGCCAAACGGGCAAGTAAAAGTTGTTTTCTCATGATCATCGGGGGAAATAGGGATTTGGAAAAACCCTGATAAACCATCAAGAAAATAATAATATGGATGACTGGATAAACGCTCTAAAATCTGGTCCAGAAACGATAGTGGAAAATGGTCCTTGCGGGTGGCATCATTAAGTTTTCTATAATCGATGCACACTCGCCAACCCGTAATAGTACGAGTTGGGACGAGCTCATTATGCTCATTCACCATGCATGAGACTAACCCATGCACTGTCCGAAATTGGGTAGATAATCCCCACATCTAATAACTTAATAATCTCGGCTAAATCGTTTTGCGGCAATTATCGTTAAGAAATATCTTATGGGTGCAAAAGGAGGGCTTAATCCCCTTTAAGTCAGAGATTTGCCACGCAATTGCGTGGCGATGTTTAAGTAAAACTTCCAATAAATCGGAAGTCTCTGATTCACTCAAGTCCGAAGAAATAATAACGGGAAGCGTATCGCCTTTTCCCAAAAAAGCGTATTTGAGTGATGCGGGTAAAGGTTTGAGGTCTAGGATGGACGGTTCTTCTAGGGAGGTTTTAATTCCTATGTCTTTCTTACCAATTGGTTCGAAAGGCAAGACTATAGAGGTATTCTCATCGCATTTAAAATTTTCGAGCGCATAAATATCGTCATTTAAAAATACGGACTCGAAAACGAGAGAAGAACGATCTCCAAAAAAGGTATCTAAAGAATAGCAGAAATCATCACTCGATGAAAAATTGTCCATCGAGGGATTAATAGAGAAAATAACTTGATCATCTCCTACTCGGAGGAGAAGACTACCATTACTAACATCTATTAGTGCGCGAGAGGTGGCGAGAAAAGGGCGACCGAGTATTATTGGTACCTCGGCGTCCTCCTCGATGTCTAAGATGACGAAGTCTACCGGAAAGGTAAACTTGTCTACTCGGAGAAGTACGTCCTCCACTACCCCGATAGGGAACTTAACCGAGCGATCCGCTAATTGGATGCGCGTATTCGTAGGACTGGGAGTACCCAAACCTAAACGTTGAAAGAGCGAGAATGACATCAGATTAATGCTATCCCCTAAATCAGTTAAGGCGTATTTTACTAATATATCGCAAAAAAGGCACGGGATGGAAAACCGTCACGGGTCGTTTTATTTTGTGGGCAATTTATTAGTAAGGGTCGCCGAGCAGACAGCGTTGAGAGATACATGCGAAATATCCTCTAATTTACGTTTATTAGAAAGTAATTCTTTTAAAAATTTCGCATATTTGGTCATTTGCGAGATAGCCTCGCAAAAAGGAACATTAATATGAATCTGTTTTAATAATAAAATAAATTTTTCGTATTGCGCGTCCTTACGCTCGTTATCTAATCTATGTGGATACGGCATGACCTTGTTTAAAATAATTTTTTCATTTAAAATTGGTAAAGGCTGCGTAGTCAAAGAAGGGGGAAGAGGGGTCGGAGGTGAAATATGTACCTGTGGATCGATCCGTTTTGGATCAATCACCTCCTTTCCGCTACGGAGGGCTATAGTGTTGGCGTTCTCCCGCGGATTGTGCTCCGTGTTTCCCGGCAGTGCCCCGAGCGCACGCTTGGACATCATCCTCGCCAGTTGTCCAACCTGTTGTTCAAGTATTTTTAGCGATCCGGTGATGTTCCGAATATTTGATTCGTGGGACGCTATATATCTAAAAAAATTTTCCTCCATCGGGGAGGGTTTTGGAAGAGGAGGAGGAGGCAGAAATCTGGGCGCATAAGAAATAGGGGGATGTTGAGCATTGTACGAGTTGCTCCAAGAAAAATTGGGGTGATTCCTCCAACCCGGATTATAGTTATTACTATATGGGTTGTTGTTGGGGTTGAAGGAAGGACGACCCGAATTTACTACGAAGTCCACTAACTCTACAGCCACACAGACATTAGGGGGAATAAAATAAGGCAGAGTGGAGGAGGCGGCAAACATCTCCGCCACCTGCTTTGTTAACCTTTCAACTTGAAGGGTTAAGAGAGCAGTGGCATCCACTTCAAAAGGTCGGTCGCCGGCTTTGGGTGTCCCCGCGGGACGTTCCATTGATAGGCGTTCATAGCCGTCTCTTCCAATAAAGCCTGTGCGGCCTCAGGGGTTTTATTATTCAAGGTACCACCGGCAGCCGCGTCAATCATTTGACGAGTCTGAAAATTAAGGTCGTTGTAAAAAATTTGTACCTGCAACGAAGTTGGCAGCGCGTGGTGCGGGCATCGGCGGAGGAACTTTTTAAACCGTTCCCAAGTCTCATACAGAGACTCGAGTTCATTTTGCACAAACGAAGAAATGTCCTCCCGCAACTTTGCAGTTTTTGCGGGTGAAAACTACTCCGTCAGGAACCGCTCCGTCAACTCAGCCCACGTGGTGATACATACTTGAGGGAGGGAATTCAACCACGCCTTGGCTTTGGACTTAAGGGAAAAAGGAAATAGGCGCAAGCAAATGGCGTCATCAGTGACGCCATTAATTTTGAAGGTGTCGTATATTTCCAAAAAGTTGGACAAGTGGACATTCGGGTCCTCATCCGGCAGTCCATCAAACTGCATGGCGTTTTGGACCATTTGAACGACACTCGATTTTATTTCAAAATTATTATTCGCCCCCGTAGGGCGAACAATACTAGACCCAGTATTATCCAGGTTATGCCGGGCATAATAAGACATAGTACGCTTGGTCGTCGGGGCAGGGTTAGGGGAGGTCATAACTACGACGGGGGGTTCTCCGATAGATTCTTCGGGTTCTAAAGAAGGAATTCAGCGTTGAGATCGGTTAAGCGCAAGAGAGCATTCGATCTCAGGGTCGAAGTCAAAATATTCATACTCTGAGGGTTGTCCACGGGTCATACACCCAAAATAAAAATAAAATAAAAGAAACTCTACTTTTTTTGATTTTATTAAAAATAAAATTGTTAGTTGTTTTTAGAAAAATACGTAAAATTAATAGACTCCGGAATTCGGAATAACAACTCGAGAATTCACTGGAAATGGCGCCAAAAACTTGATGGCCCGCGAACAGACTCTTATGTGGGTGGTTTATTCGATGAGTCGAACTCCGCGGGCTTGCTAAGGTAGGCAAGTGCACCTATCGCAAGTAGTACTCGATATTCGGAAAAATACCGAGGTCATATTATTATCAGGGTCGGGTTGATTATTCTTACACCTCCAGGAGAACTATTATTTTACTAAAAGTAAGGTGGAGATTTTAATTAACTAAAGACGGGGAAAATAAAGAGCGAAAAATGATTTTCGAAAATTCGATGAAATGTTAACGCTCGGCACCGAATCGGATTAAGACTAAAATAACTTTTAATAATTATTGAAGTTAGTTTTCAAATTAATAAAAGGCAACTTGGCCGTGGAGGTTCCGCAGATATGAGCCCACTTATCTTTAGGAATATTGCTCACCAGAATGCTAAGACTATTCGACCGAACGTTAGTCTGGCGAAGGATTCCTCTTAACGCCCGCTTTACGCTAAGAACCCCGTTATTGGGTGGGGAACCCAATCCGGAAGAATTACGCTTGTCCTCTCTCGAGGGTATGCATGCAACTTTATTTACCCAGGGGTGATCTGTCCATACGTACGGCCTCTCGGCTAGCTAGCGTATGGATAACAAAAATAGGGCCCACACATCGATTTGTGGTCCTACGAGTCGTTAACCCGGGGTAGATCTTAAGTCCTAAAATTAAAGTGAAAATAAAGAACTTTAATTATTTCAAATCATTTTAAATGTCCCAATGCTCTTCGATGCCGAGGCTAATAATGATTAGCCACACATGGGTATGGGGACGGCTTTGTAATTCGATGTGGCGCAAGTTCGTAATTAAACGCTAAAGGATTATAAGAAGAAGACATGAAAATAACAAACATTTAGAAAGCTTAAAAAGTTAGCTAAAATGAGAACTCACACACACTTCAAATTATAAATAAACAAAAAAACTAAGTTACAAAAAAGGAAAATTACAAGTACTACTCAAACGAGTAGGCGGGAAATAAGGGCACGCCATTTAACTCTTAACGAGTAGACGAAAAAGAAAAAAAGAAAATTACAAGTCCTACTCAAACAGTAGGCAAAAAATTAAAACACGTCATTTAACTCTTAACGAGTGGGCGGAAATAAATGTGCACACGCACACACTCTACACGAATTAAAATAAAGCAATAAAACTACCTCATACACACAACGCACTCTACATAATTGAAGAAAGCGATAAAATAAAGCATTAAAATTTATCTCCTACACACACACACTCTACATAATTGAAGAAAGCATAAAAGAAAGCATTAAAATTTATGCTCATACACTCACACACTCTACATAATTGAAGAAAGCATGAAAAGTTATACTCATACACTCACACACACATCATGAAAATTAAAAGAACAAAATGAAAATTATACTCATATACTCACACACACAAACTAAAAATAAAATGAAAGTTACCTTAAAATTAAAACAACTACTTTTTAAAACTTAGAGTTTATCTAAAACACATAAAAAGAATAAATTAAAAAGAAAGCGGACTAAAGTTTTTTTCAAAACAAATCAAAAACTAAAGCCTTTCAAAAATTAAAATAACAACTTTTTCATTCTTAGATTTTCATAAAAATGGTTTAAAAGTGAAAAGAAAGTGAAAAGAATGAAAACGTTTTACAATCCTACAAAAAACAATCTAAGTAAAAAAACAAATTCACTTTCAAACCTCTTTTATAAATTCATAAGAATGAAATTTAAAACTACTCTAACCCTAACATGGAGACAAACCAAACAAGGGAAAGCAATAGAACTAAACAAATTACACTAATACGCACACACACACTTTTCATAAAGAGAAATAGTAAGAAATGCAAAAAGATAAAAAGAGAGAGATGAGCCAGTCAAATGAATTTTCATGCCATGTAGAGAGAGAAAATCTAAAATTTTTATTATTATAATGAAACTATTATAAAGCTAAAGCTAAAGCAAAAAAACAAACATGAAAGGAAGGGGGGAGAAATCTCCTTACATAGCAAGTGAATCCACAAGGGCAGCCCACAAAACACACTAAAGTTGGCTCAAAAAAGTGAACCCTTGGAACTTTCAGAAATGAGCAATTTATAGAAAAAAAATCAAATAACATACCCTCCGACACGGGCATGTCGGGGGGGGGGGGGGGGGCGTGTCAACACTATTTGCGATATGATCTGGCGATTTGACGGCAGCATTGACTTGCGGTGGTCCACGTGGCAGTCACACCCCAGGTCACGGTCGTGATTCTGGGCGTGTCGGGGAGGTGGAACTGGCGCGGGTTGCATCAAAAGTCACAGGCGCGGGTCTTGTCGGCCAGGTGGAGGAGTACACGTGGCGCTCACACCCTAGGTCACGGGCGTGATGTTGGGCGTGTCGAGTTGGTCTCGACAAATGTCGAGAGCATTGTGTCGAGTCTGGAAGCCTTGATCGTCGATCGGGAATGACACGGGCGTGTCGGTTTGGCTGACATGGGCATGTCATGTTGAGTCGACGAATGTCGAGACTGATTTGTCGAGAGCGTTTTGTCGAGTCTGGAATGACACGGGCGTGTCAGGTTGGCTGACACGGGCATGTCCGGTTGGTCGACGAATGTCGAGAGCGTTTCATCGAGCTGGAAATCTTGATCGTCAATCGGGAATGACGTGGGCGCGTCGGGTTAGCTTACACGGGCATGTCAGGTCAATTTTTGACCATTTCATAAAAAAATTCAGAAATCAAATTTAAGCTATGTTAGAAACAATATTTACAAAAAAACGAGCAATTTATTAAATAAAACTAACTAAAAAAGCCAAAACTAAACTAAAATATCATAATAAAAACATAGAAAAATGCAAATAATTACAACTTATCAGCCATCATCTCACTGATGACCCTCCTCCGCAAGATTCCCCTCTCTTTGACGATTGGGATGCCAGCGACGCTCTTGTCTGCACATGGCTGGCTAACAACCTCTCTGATGAATGCCTACCCGTCATCCGTCATGATGAAATGGTCAAGGCTGCTTGGCTTCATCTTGCCGCTCTCTACTCCAAGGGGGCTCAGACGTCCCTCATCTATACTCTGTATGCGGACCTCTTTGCCCGTCCCTCCATGTCTCTTATTGCTGCTTACCAACAAGTTCAGGCTCTCGTAGCCGAAATTCTCCAAAATCGCCCCTTCTCTATGGATCTCAATGAGCAACAGAAACACTTCCAAGAGCTTCCGGTTGTGTGTTATCTTCTGTGACTTCCTGAGCCGTATGACATGATACATCAACAAATCCTTGGCGAGGCGGAGTCTCCCACCTTAGATGCCACTGTTGCTCATAATGATGCGATTATATCTCTGCTACAACGTCCGTTGTTATCCTCCACTCCTCAACTGGACAACTACGCTCACCAAACTCAGCGAAGTAGCTCTAGTAGCCACAACCACCGATCCGACGAACGCGGCGCTTCCCGCTTTCTCTATTCTCATTGTGGCCGCACCGGCCACACGGTTGATCGTTATTGGAAGAAGCATCCTCATCTTTGACCAACTGGGGATGCTTCCACCTCCTTTTCAAAGTCGTTTGCCTCCGTGGTCATGTCTTCAGGTAGTACCCACGTCGCTACTCAAGGTAAATGGCTGATCGACTCTGGTGCTAACAATCATATGATCGGCAATCCACAATGTTTTTTTATCCTAGAACAGCATGATCGGTTGCCCCCTGTCTTTATTGCGGACGGCTCTCCCTCATCGGTCAATGGAACAGGAGTGGTTCAAGTCACTCAGTCTCTTCGCTTGGCGGACACCCTCTATGTGCCCAAGTTCCCTTGCAATTTGTTATCTGTTACTTCTCTTTTCAGCAAATACAATGCTCCGTAACATTCACTTCTACTACTTGTTATTTTCAGGATCCGGACTCCAAACAGACGATTGCTACAGGGACTGAGAGTGGCGACCCTTACTTCCTCGACAACATTTTCGCGTTATCCACCTTCTCCTCCTCTTCTACTGATCTTCTGTAGTGGCACCTTCATCTTGGTCATGCTCCTCCAAGACTTCTTTGTCAGCTTCTACCCCACCTTCCTCCACAGATTCCTCCTCTCAACTGTGACGCATGTCAGCTTGACAAGCATCACCGCTCCTCCTTCCCACCGAAGCAAGGTCGTGGATCTTCACGACCATTTGATCTTGTTCACTCTGACATCTGGAGTCCTGCTCTTACCCTCACCATAGGTCTGGCTACCTCATATTTTGTAACCTTTACTGATGATTTCTCTAGGTGTACGTGGGTGTATCTTTTAAAGGATCGCTCAGAACTATTTTATGTATGGACATCATTTTTTGATATGGTTAAGAATCAGTTTTATATATGTATTGAAATATTTCGCTCTGACAATGCTAAGGAATATCTTAGTACTGCTTTCTCTTCTTTCTATATGCAACATGTTATTATTCATCAAACTAGCTGTGTCTACACCTCACAGTAAAGTGGGGTGGCGAAATGCAAAAACCGTCACCTCATCGATGTCGATCGCACTCTGATGACACAGATGTAGGTTCCTCGCTCCTATTGGTGCTACGCTGTCCTCATCTCATGTTATCTCATTAATCGACTTCCATCCATGGTTCACCTCGGATAAAGCCCATTTTCCATTATATACCCGGGTAAGGATCTGTTTCCTCTTCCTCTGCGTATCTTTGGGTGCACGGCTTTTGTGCACGCTCCTTCCGCCACAAATAACAAACTCGCCCCACGTGCCATCAAGTGTGTCCTTTTGGATTACTCTACTACTCAATAAGGCTATTGTTGCTTTGACCATGTTCTTCGTAAGCAATACGTATCCACGGAGGTGACCTTCTTCGAGAATACATCGTATTTCTCTTCTGACCCCTCTTCCTCTTCAGATATTTCCTCTCTGCCTACCATACCCTCCACCACATATACTCCCATTGAGATTTCCCCAATGTTGACTCCACCGTCTCTTCCTTCTCTCTCCCTCACCACTGCTCTCTCCCTCCTCTCCATGGCCGTCTCTCTCCACTCCCGGGCCAGCTCTCTCCGCTACGGATGCTCCGGTTCCTGTAGAACACGCCGAACTGGATCTTCTTATTGCTCTTCGCAAAGTATTGTAGACGTGTACCCAGCACCCGCTGGCTGCTGTTGTTTCCCATGATCGTCTAACTCCTTCTTGCAGAACGTTTGCCTTGCCTATCTCTGCCACTACCACTCCCCGCACCTACCAGGAAGCTCTTGTCGTTCCTCATTGGAAGGCCGCAATGGTTGAGGAAATTGCTACCCTCACTGAAAGGGGTACCTGGACCCTTATTCCTCACCTTTTGGGTACGGATGTGGTTGGCTGTCGCTGGGTCTTTGTTGTAAAGTTTCTTCTAGACGGCAGTGTGGATCGATACAAGGCCCACTTGATCGCCAAAGACTTCACTCAGACTTATGGTGTCGACTACTTTAACACCTTCTCTCCCATTGCTCTTCTCAGCACTATTCTGGTCCTTCTCTCTATGGCAGTCAACAGGGATTGGCCCATTTCATAGCTGGATGTTAAGAATGTCTTTCTCTATGGTGATCTTCAGGAATATGTTTACATGGAGCAACCTCCTGGGTATGTTGCTCAGGGGGAGACACGAGTATGTCGGCTGAAGAAGGCCATCTATGGCCTAAAGCAAAGCCCTCAGGCTTGGTTTGAAAAGTTTAGCTGCATTGTTGTGGACAATGGTTTTGTAAGAAGTTCAGCCTATCACTCCTTGTTCATTCACAAAACCTCCTCGGGTCTGGTGGTTCTTGCTGTATATGTGCATAGTGTTCTTCTTACTGGCGATTGAAAGTCCACCTAGTGTCAACTATGTGCACCTATGGGGGGGGGAATAGGTGACGTGTAGCGCTTTTGCGGAATTTATAATAGTACCTACACAATAAAGATAAACAGCACAGCACACAGAAAACACAGACAATTTATAGTGGTTCCCCGACTTGGGTACATCCACTTTCCCCCTTCGACCTATCTCCCAACAATGGATGACTCGGTCACTTCTCCAACAGGATTGAAATCCAATCCTTGCACTATCGGAAGGAACCCTTCCACACGTAGGAGTCAACACTCCCACAAACCGGGTTGCACCCAACCCTTACAACACGGAACAATCGTTCCTTTACAACAAAAGTAAAATAGAATGTACACGAGATACAAACTTCGTTTGGAGACTACGGTGTTCCTCTTCGTTCGACGACGTGTTCGTGAAGTCAACGAAGAGTCTACAACCTTGGTCTCTCTTGGAAAGGATCTCCCCGGAATCGGCGGCGGCAAGACGAGCGGCAGCTTGCTTCGGGATCGGCGGCTATGATGATGAGCGGCTACTGAACTTAGAGATCCAATCTTCGTAGCGAAGCTAGCTTGGTCTTCCAACGGTCACACGAGGATCGGTCGTCTCGATCAATTCGGACGGGGAAGTTTTTCCCGATCACCAAATCGAGAGACAAGATATCTCTGGATAGACACGTGAGACTCAAAGCTTGGCTAAGCTTCTGTCGCCGGAGATCGGGAAGAAACACGATCAACAGCGGCGACCGACTAGCGCGAGCGGCGACGGCGGCGACGGAGCAGTTTCGCGATTTTAGGGTTTGATCGTGCTCGGCTTCTTTTCTGTGTAGGTCTACAGTTCAAAATACCCGTATATATATACTGTAGATACTACTAATTTGACCGTTGTGGGACCCACAAGAAGAATCCCGAAATCCGGTTCAAAATAGTCCAGCGGCAGAATCCGGTCCAGCAGCTTCCAGAGAAATCGCTAAGTAAAAATCGGCGAGAATCGCAGGTGATTCTCGACGAATCGGCGAGAATCAGTTAGTGATTCTCGACGATTCGTCGAGTATCACTAATGATTCTCGCTGAATCACTTTTTGATTCTCAACGAATATAACTTGGTCTTCAGGATCTGCTCTGCGATGGGTTCGGCGAGAATCACTAGTGATTCTCGCCAAATCTTACTTGGCACCGTTTTTAGGTAGCCGGAAAGAATCGGCGAGAATCACTAGTGATTCTTGACGATTCGGCGAGAATCACTAGTGATTCTCGCCGATTCGGCGAGAATCACTTGGTGATTCTCGTCGAATTGTACTTAGACGAATTTTCGTCTTTCCACCCAAGAGCTACTCCTTGACCCATCCTTGCTCCTTGTCTTCTCTTGCATAAGCACGGCCCTGTACTTGAAAGCAAGTGCACTCCAATAGAGAGAGTACACGTAGGCCAACACACTGATCTGCTCAACGAGGGATTACGTCGTGCAGACCCGTGTATATTGACCTACTGCACCCTGACATTGGTGTGCACTTAGCGTGGAATAGCTGCAAGTACAACTTGAAAGATTTTATCAAATACATTGTCTATTGACCTTAGCTTGTCCAGGGGCTTCTTCAAATCAGGTACATTGTGCATACAATACCCAACAGCGATGACCAGGACGGGGTAGCTTTGACAAAGAAATACCTCCGTCAACACCTGGTCACAAAGGATATGGGCTCCCCAAAATACATTCTCGGGATTAAAATCTCTAGGAAGCCCAACTCCATGGTCCTTTCCCAACGAAAGTATGCTCTTTACCTACTAAAAGAGGCAGGGTTGACTAGAGCTAAACCTGCCCGATGTCTCATGGCAGCTGGAGAAGAAAAAACTTGTACAGATAACTCGCCTCTTCTATTCGATCTTATGAGGTACCAGCGTCAGGTTGACAAACTCATTTACCTCACGGTAACCAGATCCGACATCTCCTATGTTGTAGGCAAGGTGAGCCAATTCATGGAAGCTCCTAGGGAGTGTCATCTACAGTCTGCCCTGATGATATTGGAGTATGTTAAAGCAGCGCTAGGGAAAGGACTTCTTTTTCAGAAGAATGGTCACTTGTGGGTCGAAGTGTACTTAGATTCGAGTTATGCTGATGACAAAAAAGACCATAAGTCAACGTCGAACTTTTGCATATTTGTTGGATGAAATCTTGTGAGCTGGAAGAGCAAGAAACAGTCTGTGGTCTCCAGGTCTAGTGCAGAAGTGGAATATCATAGTATGGCATCAACCACATGTGATTTGAAATGGTTACATGCTCTCATGCTTGACTTGGGAGAGTTCTACAACTATCCTCTTCCTATGTTCTGTGACAACAAGGCCACGATATACAACTCCAAAAATATGGTCTTTCATGAGAGAACAAAATACATAGAAGTCGACTGTCATTTAATTCGGGAGAGATCCTGAAGAAACAGATTTTTACTATATTCATCACTTCTGACAACGAGTTGGCAGATATCTTCACCAAGTCAGTGGCCGCTAACTTTTTTCACATTTGTGACAAGTTGGGCATGATTGATTTTATGCTCCAGCTTGAGGGGCAGTGTTGCAGTATGAAGGTCGGGCGGTCTATTGCTGTTCGGAGGCCGGGCGGTTTGGCGGTTTATCTCAGCGGCTTATCTGCCGGGCTGTTGCTGTTTGGTATCCGAGCGGTCTGGCGGTTTGTCTCAGGCGACTTGGAGACCGGCAGTCTAGCAGTCTCCTGTGATGGCTTGTTCTTTGTGGCAGTTTGTTCTCTCCCTCTGGTGGTTGTCGAGCGGTTAGCCTACTCGTTTAGCCGCGTGACTTGTTCGGTTTGTTTATTTGTAAAGTCGCATATACTTGTAATTTTTTTACTCCCACATTGCTTATTTATAATCTCTCTCATCTCCTCCATTCTATAAAAGGGAGGCTATACCTTTATAATACACATGTTTTTTGGATAATAAAATTTTGTTGCTCCAAATTTTTGGTATGTTTGTTTTTTGTTTGCACAAGTTGTAATACAAGATCGCACTCTTTTAGACGATTACAAACTCATGACTCAAATATTTGTCACCTCGATCAGATCAGAGAGCTTTAATTCATTTTTCCAATTGGGTCTCTACTTAATTCTTAAACTCTTTGAACTTTTTCAAGGTTTTAGATTTATTCTTCATAAGATACACGTATTTGTATCTACTAAATCATCATTAAATATAATGAAGTAGTGGAACCCTCCTCTAGCCATATAACTCATAGATCTACATACATCACTATCTATAATACATGTAAGCTCATCAACCCTCTTAGTATAACTACTGAAAGGGGCTTTAGTTATTTTACCATATAAATAAGATTCTTGTCTCTCAAATGATTCATAATGAAATGAGTCTAACAGTCCATCTTTATGGAGCTTTGAAATGCGTTTCTCGTTTATATGATTTAATTGACAATGCCAAAGATACGTAGGATTTGAGTAAATTTTCTTTATTCTTTTAGTATTTTCTATGTTATAGATTGGCTGGTCTAAATTCAAAACATATAAACAATTAAATAATTGGACTACTCCATAACAAACATCAATCAAATAAAAAGAACAACGATTGTTCTTAATAATGAAAAAAATCCATTTATATAAAGACATGAAACTTATATAATGTTTTGTATTATGGCTGGAACAAAATCACAGTTATATAATTTTATTGCAAGCCCAATGGGCACAAAAAAAAGATAAACTCCTATGACGATGACAACAAATCTTGTTTCATTTCCAACGCGCATGTCCATCTCTTCTTTACCCAACAGTCCTCCCCTTCCTCATTCATGCACATTTGTGCAAGTGTTAGAATAATATCCTGTATCAAATACTCAAGATGAAGGAACGTAAAGTTTTATTTCTATAATAAATATACTTGAAGCGGATGTCACACTTCTCTTCTTCTTCTACAAATCATCAAGATATAGAGGATAGTTCCTCCTCTAGTACCCTGTCTTATCACAATGGTAGAACTTCCATTCCTTATCTAGTCTGTTGGGTCTATTGATCTCAATATCCCAGATTTGTAAGAAGTCAAATGGGTCAATGACATACACACATAATGTATTTGATGTGTGCCCTAGTTCATACAATGCAAGCAGTCTATGATTGGATATGTGAAGAAAAATGAGTTTGGTTGTAAACTCAAAATTCATCGAGCTCAGCTTGAAGTTCGTCGAGCTTAGTTTGCAATTCGTCAAGCTCAGTTTGAACTTTGTTGAGCTCAGCTTACAGATCATCGAGCTCAGTTCAACACTTATCAAGCTAAAGCCAGAAAAATAAACTAAGGCAAAAAGCGCTGAGACCGCTGAGAAGATCAGAGTTCGTCGAGCTCAGCCCACCGATCGTCGAACGCAGATAAAGCCAGAAAACTGACTAATGCAAAAAATGCTGAGATCGCTGAGATAGCTGAGATGAAGGCGATGAGACCGCTGAGACAGCTGAGATAGCTGAGAAGAAGACGTTGAGACTACTGAGACAGCTGACTAGGTGGATTTCTGTAAGTCCAGAAACGTTGAGTGAAGCAGGTTCACTTAACGCTTCTAATGAAGATAGAAGTGCTAATACAAAACTAGCTGGATTTCTCTAAATCCAGAAGTGTTGAGTGAAGGAGGTTCACTCAATGCTTCTAATGAAGAAGGAAGTGCTGAGACAGTTAAAGAGGAAAAACCTCTGAGACAGAAGATAGTCTCAGCTATGAAGACCGTTGAGACCACTGAGAAGATACCACAGAGATAGACACTTGTCTTAGTTGATAAAAATAAAGCATTGAGATAAAGGCCTATCATAGCTATTAAGAAGAAACCGCTGAGACGGCTGAGATAGAACCTCTAAGACAAATTCAGAGAAAATTCACAAGTCCAGAAGCGTTGAGAGCCAAGACAAATGGCGTTGAGTGACTTAACATCACTCAACGCTTCATGGATTTCTGGAATATTTTCCAAGTCCAGATGGCGATGACCATTGCTGACGTCATCAAAGTCAACTTACATGTAGTCGTTGCGGGAAAGATGTAGTGTCACCGAAAGCTACCTTGTCCTTTTCTGAAGAAGGTGGGGCTCACCAAAACTTAGCAGGGCTCATATACTAGTGTGTCGTTGATTCAAATCAACTCATATAAAAAAGAAAAAGGAAAAGGATTAGGGCAACGAAAGAGATCAAACGGAAAAAGGAAAAACACAGAAAATACATAAAGGAAATTAGAGGCGGCTGGACATCTTCTTCTCCACCAAGCTCGAAAGCTAAAGTCCAGCAGAGATAGCCGCTAAGGCAAAAGAAGTTAGCTGAAGCTCTTCAAGCTCAGCAAGTTAGTTCTTTCCAGAACAGAGGAGCTGATTCTTCCATTCAGCAAGCTGGTTACTGCTCATCTGTGCAGCAGAAATGTGTCTGTTGTAGAAGAGGACTAATTCCTTCTACAACAAGTGTGCTGCACTAATATTTGTTTAGTCCAGCAAGGTAGACTCAGAGATTTATCTCTAAGTCAGTTGTTTATATTCTTAATTATTTTGTATTCTTTTATTGTAGGATTCAGTTTATCTGAATCTGAGTGTAGGGTACTTTGTGCCTGAGGTAGGTGACTAATTAGTCACTAAGGTAGGTGCCCTATTGGGGTACTAAGGTAGGATCCAAGTGTGGATCTAAGTTGTTGGGATTTACTTCCTGAGGTAGGGGAGTGTTGCTCTCTGAGGTAGGATCCAAGTGTGGATCTGAGGTAGGGTTGTCCTCCCAGCCTGAGTGTAGGGCCTTGTGCCTAAGGTAGGTGACTGGAGAGTCACTGAGTTATAGGTGACAAGTGTGTCATTGAGTTGTAGGCCTTGGATGAGGCTGACTTGTAGGTACCTGGAAGGTTACTGAGTTGTAGGAGTGTTGCAGCACTCTAAGAGTAGGGCTGTGTGCCTGAAGCTGTAGTGCTGAAGAGCCTGAGTTGTAGGCCTTAAAAATATGGTTGAGGCAGGTGATCAGTGGATCACTGAGATGTTGGAGTCTTGCAGGGCTCTGAGGTAGGAACACTTGTGGTTCTGAGTTTGGATTCTGTGAAGAATCTGTGTTATAGGCTGAGGGCCTGAGGTGTAATCTCTGAGGAGCATATTGATGGAGTTTGTACCTAGTCCAACAAATTAGTTGGATAGGTTGGAGGGAAAGTGGATGTACCCAATTGGGAAACCACTATAAATCTTTGTGTTTGTTGTGTTGCTTTCTTTCGTTCTTATTGCAGGACCTAATGACAAGCTCTACATAGTTTAAATTTGAAAACAACAAAAGAACTGATAAAAATTCAAAGACCTATTCACCCCCCTCTAGGTGATTAGCTAACCTTGAGTTAAAAAACTTTCAAGTGGTATCAGAGGGAGGTTCCTCAAAAAGGATTTAACAATCTGAGTATTCCTCCAAGGTTAGCTTTAAGATAAAGAATGGGTCTGGTGTAAACTATAAGGAATTGGGAGCCATGAAGTTACCAATCTGCAGAAATGAAGGGTTTGGGCTATGGAAGGAAAGGGTCAGGCTATTCATGGAAGCTGCTGACCTTAGGATATATATTATAGTCAAAGATGGACCTTTCATCCCTATGAAAGTCTCAGTTCTGCATGCCAACATCCAGACACCCAAGTCTTATGAAGAAATGAACAAAGATGAGCTCCTTATTGCCTCCAAGGACAAGAGAGCTCTAAATATTATTGTCAATACAGTAGATGATTCAACATTCTAGAATCTGGTGCACTGCAAGACCTCCAAGGAGATGTGGGACACCCTAGTTGTGTTCATGGAGGGCTCAGAAGAGGTGAGGGATGACAAAAAATCCATGCTCAACCAGGAGTATGAGGCCTTCAGACAAGAAAAGTCTGATGGTATTACTGAAAGTTTTGAAAGATGTTTCATAACTGTTAATGAACTGAGAACATATAGAAGGGTATTCAACACCTATGAGCTGAATGACAAATTTCTCAGGTCCCTCACAAAGGATTGGGACACAAAGATTTGTGCCATCAGCAAGATGGGCAAGCTAGCTAACACTCCACCTCCAACCCTGTTTGGAAAGCTACTATCTTATGAGATGCAGCTTGTAGAAAAGAAGGAAGAAGAAGAGAAGAGTATTAAGTCACAGAGCAAGGAGAAATCTGTGGCTTTCAGAGCTGATGCTTCAACCAGGAGTAGAAGGAAGACCTCTCCAATCAGTAGAACTGCTAAGTCAGAATCTGAGAACTCAAGGTCTAGCTCCTCTGACAACCATAAATCTGATGAGCACCTTGCTGCCTTCTCTAGTCAGTTTCAGAAATTCATGAAGAAGGGGCATTGAAAGAACAAAAGGTCATCTTCCACCTCACAGCACAGAAGGAAATCCTCTATGGAGGACATGTATGCTCAAAACTCCAATAAATAATCTTCTTCTATGATTATTTGTTTCTGCTGTAACAAACCTGGGCATGTAGTTGTTGACTGCCCGGTGAAGAGGAAAGAAGAAGGAGTGAAGAAGCACCACAAGGAAAAGAAGAAAGAGAAGTCCCTTGTGGTCAAGAAGGAAAAGACCTATACTGACTCTTCCTTTGGGTCAAACAGTGAAGAAGAAGAATCCTATATTGGGCTTATGGTTATTGCTGAAAAAGAACCTGAAGAATACCCTGCTTCTAGAATAGGGATCAGGGCCCCTCTGTCTCACTCAGATAGAGACTCAGATGTGGATGAAGATGAAGAAGAAGATGCTCAATGCCTTGGATTAATGGCAATGACAGATGAAGAAAGCAGCCAGTATTTGCCTGGTCAGGATCAGGTAAATGCTAAATCACATTCTTTTATTTCAAGTCATGAGGCTGGCTCAGACTCTGAAGCTCAATCATCAAGAGATGAAGGGAATTCATACTATGAGGATGATGTCAACTCCATAATTGCCAAGTATGGAGAACTTCTTGAGACATTCAAGAAGTGCAAGCTACTTGCCAAGAGACAGAAAAAAGAGCTTTTAAGTCTTAAAAGTAAGTGTGAAGACCAAGAAAAAGCCCTCACTGACATGGCTGCTCAAGCAGCTCGGCTCAAGGAGATCATTGGCATTGAGTCTGTGGTAAGACTCTCAAATGAGAAACTTATCCAGAAACTTGAAAATGATCTCTTAAATGAGAAATTATTAGTGAGCAAATTTTCTAAGCCAAACACTGTATTGCCCTTAATTGATACCCACCTTACCCAAGCTGGTAAGAAAGGGTTGAGATTTAAGGGACCTGCTAGACCTTCGAATCCAAAAGAAAAGGGAAAAAGGAAGGCACCAGTTGTGCCTCTAGCCTCATTGTCATATGTTCTTTTTTAGAGAGTGTTGTTTCCTTCTAACAGGTATAACCATGAAAGTTGTTCTGGTCACTAGGAGAATGGCAGATCCACTAGTATGGACCAATGTGGCCCTTGACAAGGTGAAAGATACAACCATGTGAGAGCTTTTAAGGCAGCCCATGAGGAAATTCAAATGGCCCATCCTAGACCATTTGTTTTTGGTTCCCCAGCCCCAAAACTGAAAGATAATGCTGATGCTGTGAATCTAAATCATCCAACAAAAGTAGTGACTCAAGGTGAGCCATCTAGCATGGCTGGAATGACAATCTCAGATGTTATCAGACACATGTTAGCTGAAAAGAGACATGCAGCTGGTGGTTCTCAGAAAAGTATAAAACAGCCTGCTGAAAGAATGTCCTTCAGTTAAACGGCTGCTAAAAAAAGATAGAAGAATAGAGCAACACATCTCACCACTGTTCCATAAGCAGTGCAGCGTAATACTAGTCCCAAATAGAAAAGGAGATATAATATCTATGAGTGTCGGTGTTGTGGCAAAGTGGGCCACTATGCTGTAGATTGCTGGCACAATCCTTCTATGTCCAGAGGTTGCCAACCTGTCAGGAATTCTGCAAGAAGACATGGTTTTTTTCAGACTAATGTGAACCTAGGACCCAATAAAAATTGGGGTCCTAAGGTAAGGTGATTTATGTTCATTTCAGGTTAGTTCAAGTACCAGTTCCGCTAAATGGTACTTAGACAGTGGATGTTACAGGCACATGACTGGAATAAAGGAGATATTGAAGAAGTTCACTCCAGTAAAGAATGGACCCAAGGTCATCTTTGGAGTCTCTGACAAGGGGATAACCAGAGGCTATGGTAATATCTCAAATGGCATAATCACCATAAGAAAGGTGGCTTATATGGATGGGTTGCAATACAACCTCATAAGCATAAGCCAACTATGTGATCTTGGTTATGAAATTTCCTTCCACAAGGATAAGTGCCACATCAAGAGGTTAAGTGACCAAAGTGTCATCTTAACAGGCACTAAGAGTGGGAATGTTTATTGCTTAAATTTTTCATGCTTAGATAATAGTTCCCCTATATGCCTAGTTATAAATGACAAAGTCTCATATTGTGTCCAATAGCACACGATACTGGCTCATTTGAATTATAAGATCATTGGTTAGCTCTTTAGTGATGAGCTTGTTAGGAATGGTCCCAAAATAAAATGCTCCAAGGAGGGTATCTGTGCTGCTTGCCAAAAGGGTAAGCAGACTAAGACCTCATTCAAGAGCATTGGGGCCAAGGACTCAGTGAGATGCTTGTATCTCCTGCATATGCACTTGTTTGGTCTTATGCTTGTTCATAGTCTAGGTAGGAAGGTGTACACCCTTGTGGTGGTTGATGACTATTCCAGGTTTACTTGGGTGTTCTTCCTTAGAAGAAAGGATGAAACCCTTGAAATCTTCATGAATTTTGTCAGACAAATTCAGAATGAGCTTGCATGCTCTGTGATCAAAATTAGAAGTGACCATGAAACTGAGTTTCAGTGTTCTACTATGACTACATTCTGTGAAGAGCAAGGGATTCATCAAGATTTCTCCTCTCCAAGAACACCCCAGCAAAATCGGTTAGCTCAGAGGAAAAACAGGACTCTCATAGAAGCTGGGAGACATTATTGGGTGACACTTCTCTCCGTGAATATTTCTAGGCTGGGGCAGTTAATGATGTATGTCATGCGCTCAATAGGGCTTCTATCACCAAAGGCACAAGAAGACTCCCTATGAGATCTTGAAGGGAAGAAAACCAAACATATCCTATTTCAGGATCTTTGGTTGCAAGTGTTTCATCCTGAACAATGGTAAGTAAAAAGTGGCTAAGTTTGCTGCCAAATTCCATGATGGGACTTTTGTTGGGTAGAACAATAATAGTAGGGCATATAGAGTCTGTAACTTGACAAATCAAGTTATAGAAGAATCTATCCATGTAGTATTTGATGAGTCATGCATGATTGATAGTGAGCTGTCAAGCTCTTTGCCTAGCTCTACAGGTACAGAAGTCATGATGGAAAAGCTCTCCATTATAGTTAAAGACCCAGATATGCAAAAAGAATGTGAAGATGGATGTTGTCTAGAGGAAGCACAGGACAATCAAACTGGAAATGAAGACCAACCTACTAAAGAAAATGGTTATTAGCAGGAAGCAGTCAGGCTGCCCCATGCAGTCAGATATCTTAGAGATCATCGTCTAGAACAGATAATAGGTGAGGCTAGCCAAGGTGTACAGACCAGAAGCAGAAGTATCAACACAACTCTCTATTCCAGCTTCCTGTCATAAGAAGAGCCCAAGAAATTTGAAGAATCAAATCAAGACCAATTCTAGATTAGTGCAATGCAAGAAGAACAGAACCAGTTCAAAAGTTGCAAGGTCTAGAAGCTGGTCCTCAGACCAGATGAACACAATGTCATTTGAGTCAAGTAGATTTTCAGAAATAAACTTGATGAAAATGACATTGTAATAAAGAATAAAGCTAGACTGGTGGCCAAAGGTTATAGACAGGAAGAGGGGATTGATTATGACCAGACTTTTGCCCCAGTTGCAAGGTTGGAAGCAATTAGACTGTTCCTTGCATTTGCAGCCTTACAAGGATTCAAAGTATTCCAGATGAATGTCAAGTCTGCCTTCTTGAATGGAGACTTGAAAGAAGAGGTTTATGTAGAGCAGCCTCCAGGTTTTGTAGATTCTAACTCTCTTACTGCTGTATATACACTTAGGAAAGCTCTTTATGGGCTCAAGAAAGCACCAAGAGCATGGTAGGAGACATTGTCTACCTTCTTCATTGAGAAAAAATTCTCAAGGGGGAAGATATGTAAGACCATATTCCTAAGGAAATCTAAGGGCAAGATCATCCTTGTCCAGATTTATGTTGATGACATAATATTTGGCTCCACTAATGATAACCTCTATAGGATGTTTGCAAAACATATGTAGGGGAAGTTTGAGATGAGTAGTATGGGTGAACTGAAATTTTTCTTGGGAATCCAAGTAAAATAGACTGTTGATGGTCTATCTATATCCCAGTCAAAGTTCAATCGGGAGATAATTAAGAAATATGGCATGAAGAATGCTTCCACCATAACAACTCCCATGAGATCAAGTATGCCTTTAGGCAAAGATGATCCAGGGAAGCCTGTTGATCAAACTCTGTGTAGAGGTATAGTTGGCTCTCTTCTCTACCTCACTACAAGTAGACCTGACATTATGTATTCAACATGTGCCTGTGCTAGTTATCAGGCCTGCCCTAAAGAGTCTCACTACACTGCTGTGAAAAGAATCTTGAGATATCTTAAGGGCACCCCAGATCTTGGTCTATGGTACCCTAGGAGTGAGTAATTTGAACTAATAGGCTATTCAGATACAGATTTTACAGGTTGCAAGGAGTACAGAAAGAGCACTTCAGGCTCCTGTCAATTTCTAGGTAGAAGGCTTGTCTCTTGGAGCAGCAAGAAATAAATAAGTGTTGCAATATCAACAACAGAGTCAGAGTATATATCAGCTAGAAGCTACTATGCTCAGTTATTGTGGATCCTACATCAACTTCAGGACTACAATATTCAGATAAAAAGAACTTCACTCTTTTGCGATTCTACTAGTGCAATTTGTATAGCTAGGAATCTCGTCTCCCATAGCAGGACTAAGCATAAAGAAATTAGGTATCATTTCATTAGAGAATATGTGGAAAGGGAAGACATCTCCATTGAGTTTGTCTCCACAGACAAGCAAGTGGTTGATATCTTCATTAAACCAACTAGATGAAGCCAAGTTCAACACCTTCAAATTTGAATTGGGTATGTTGAATCTTGTATAGCTTCAATTCTCTCTTCTACCATATGCTGCACTATTTATTTTGCATGCAGTATAAGTTCTTCCTCTAGATAATGAAGATGGTGTGCAACTATTGAGGGGGAGCCAGCCCAATAGCTGAACTAGATTAAGTTATAGTGAGAATATCTACTCCAGACAGATAGGGGGAGAAAAACCCCTCAGTATGCTCCCTATTGTAGAAGTCAAAAAGGGGGAGGATAGATGTCAAGGGTTGAGAAGAACAAACAAGTGGAACAGTAAGGATGACAGTATGTCAGGGGGAGTAAGTAATTCTCCACAGGCTGGAGAAATATGTTAACATTTCCACACTTTACTAATGTTGAATTTTGTCTATGATGAATATGTTGTGTTGGCATTGACTTATAATGTTTTGACTTATTCAAATAGGGAGAGATTGTTAGATCTATTGATCCCAATATCCCAGATTTGTAAGAAGTCAAACGGGTCAACGACATACACACATAATGTATTTGATGTGTGCCCTAGTTCATGTAATGCAGGTAGTCCATGATTGGACAGGTGAAGAAATATGAGTTTGGTGATAAACTCAAAATTCGTCGAGCTCAGCTTGAACTTCGTCGAGCTCAGCTTACAGATCGTCGAGCTCAGCTCAACACTTATCAAGCTAAAGCCAGAAAAATAAACTAAGGCAAAAAGCGATGAGACTACTGAGAAGATCATAGTTCATTGAGCTCAGCCCACAGATCGTCGAACGCAGCAAAAGCCAAAAAAACTGACTAAGGTAAAAAGCTCTGAGACTGCTGAGATAGCTGAGAAGCAGGCATTGAGACCTCTGAGACAGCTGAGATAGATGATAAGAAGGCGTTGAGACCACTAAGACAACTGACTAGCTTGATTTCTCTAAGTCCAGAAACGTTGAATGAAGCAGGTTCACTCAACGCTTCTAATGAAGAAGGAAGCACTGAGACAAAACTAGCTGAATTTATCTAAGTCCAGAAGCATTGAGTGAAGCAGGTTCACTCAATGCTTCTAAAGAAAAGGGAAGCGCTGAGACCGTTAAAGAGGAAAAACTGTGGAGACAGAAGATAGTCTCGGTTGTGAAGACCGCTGAGACTGTTGAGAAGATATCGCTGAGACAGACACTTGTCTCAGTTGATAAAAAGAAAGCATTGTGACAAAGGCCTATCACAGTTATTAAGAAGAAACTGCTGAGACAGAACCGCTGAGACAAATCCAAAGAAAATTCACAAGTCCAGAAGCGCTGAGAGCCAAGACAAATGACATTGAGTGACTTAACATCACTCAACCCTTCATGGATTTCTGGAATATTTTCTAAGTCCAGATGGTGATGACCATTGCTGACGTCATCAAAGTCAACTTAAATGTAGCCGTTGCGGGAAAGCTGCAGTGGCGTCGAAAGTGGCCTTGTCCATTTCTGAAGAAGGTGGGGCTCACAAAACCTTGGCTGGGCCCTCCTACTAGTGTGCCATTGATTCAAATCAATGTATAAAAAGGAAAAAGGAAAAGGATTATGGCAATGAAAGAGATCAAACGGAAAAAGGAAAAAACCAGAAAATATAGAAAAAAATTAGAGGTGGCTGGACATCTTCTTCTCCACCAAGCTTGAAAGCGAAAGTCCAGCAGAGATAGCCGCTAAGGCAAAGGAAGTTAGATGAAGCTCTTCCAGCTCAACAAGTTAGTTCTTTCCAAAACAGAGGAGCTGATTCTTCCATTCAGCAAGACGGTTGTTGCTCATATGTGTAGCAGAAAAGTGTTAGTTGTAGAAGAGGACTAATTCCTTCTACAACAAGTGTGCTGGACTGATATCTGCTAGGTACAATAAGGTAGACTCAGAGATTTATCTCTGAGTCAGTTATTTATTTTCCTAACTATTCTGTATTCTTTTCTTATAGGATTCAGTTTATTTGAATCTGAGTATAGGGCACTTTGTGCCTGAGGTAGGTGACTAATTAGTCACTGAGGTAGGTGCCCTGTTGGGGTACTGAGGTAGGATCCAAGTGTGCATTTGAGATGTAGGGATTTACTGCTTGAGGTAGGAGAGTGTTGCACTCTGAAGTAGGATCAAAGGGTGGATCTGAGGTAGGGCTGTCCTCCTAGCCTGAGTGTAGGTCCTTGTGCCTGAGGTAGGTGACTGGAGAGTCACTAAGCTGTAGGTGACAAGTGTGTCATTGAGTTGTAGGCCTTGGAGGAGGCTGATCTGTAGGTACCTGGAAGGATAATGAGTTGTATGAGTGATGTAGTACTATGAGAGTAGGTTTGTGTGCCTAAAGATGTAGGGATTAAGAGCCTGAGTTGTAGGCTTTAGAAATAAGGCTGAGGTAGGTGATCAGTGGATCACTGAGCTGTAGGAGTCCTGCAGGGCTATGAGGTAGGAACCCTTGTGGTTCTGAGTTTGGATTCTGTGAAGAATCTGTGTTATAGGCTGAGGGCTAAGGTGTAAGCTCTGAGGAGCATATTGGTTGAGTTTGTGTCTAGTCCAACAAATCAGTTGGATAGGTGGGAGGGAAAGTGGATGTACCTAATTGGGGAACCACTATAAATTTTGTGTTTGTTGTGTTTCTTATTTTCTTTCTTATTGCAGGATCTAAGGGCAAGCTCTAGATATTTTAAATTTGAAAACAGCTAAAGTACTGACAAAAATTCAAATACCTATTCGCCCCCCCCCCCCCTAGGTGATTAGCTAACCTTGAGTTAAATAACTTTCATAGTCCTATCTTATTCAATGTTGAAGACATGAGATCAAGATATGACTTAGGTCCTACCTTAGTCTTCTTGGATCCCTTGTCCTTGCCCTTGCTTTTATACACCATCATTATGGGGCTAGTAGGTTTGACCTTCTTCATATTGTTCTTGGCAATTCTCAACATACCTAGGAGCTCAAACAGTTTCTTGTCAATCTCATTCAAATTGTAGTTCAGACGAACTGCTCATAACTGTCCAACAACAATTGCAGGATCAGATTGTAGTCATCTCTTTGCCCAAGGTAAACCCCAGTCTCTTAAGATTCTCAATATAATCAATCATTTTGAGTACATGAGTCCCTACTGGATCTCGAGCTCCATCTTACATTAAAATAATCCCTTAGAAATGACAAACCTCTTGTGTTGAGCTCGCACTTGAAATATTTTCTTCATGTGCTCGATTATCTCATAACCCAACATGTTCTCATGTTGTTTCTGAAGCTTGGAGTTCATGATAGAAGCATGAGCCATTCAACATTAAAGGAATCTTCTGCATACCTCTTATAAGCATTTTTATCTGCTCTATGAGAAGATGTGGCTGGTTACGCGGGGGATCTTCTTCCAAGACATAGAGCTTGTGTTCTTATCTGAGAACAGTTCTTAGGTTTCTATACCAATTAAGGAAGTTAGTCTCATTGAGCTTGTCCTTCTCAAAAATGACTCTTAGGGACAGGGTGGAGTGTGGTCCACTTATCATAGAAATTCTAAAAAATATATGCAAATTAGTTTTTGTTCTATATTTCAAAATATATTTTATTTTAAAATGAATTTTTATTAAAAGCTTCCACTATTTGATTAAATTGATAACCTTTAATATCAATTCAGAGAATTTATGCAAGCAACTCTCTCGTGCACAAAATCCGCATTCACCCCATCATAAGTCAGATTTGGCTGATCAACCATAATGTGACTATTTAGGTACGCAACACTTGTCAATTGCATCATCATGCAATTCTTGTATGACTGGTGAATAACACTTATTCGTATACATCTTATAGTGCATCCCAATCCTATGCATATAGGCACTCAACCTTTGAGATCACTTAGTTTAGTTGGACCCGATGTCGACAGTAAGATATCATAATTATGCACTCGCACTCTTATAAAGACAGATTAATGCACCTTACGTTGACAAGCCCACACTTTATCGATCGAAGTAGGAAGAGTGTCATCCATCAGAAGACATTTGTATACTTAATATTATTTTTAAGGGATTTATCATGATATGTGATTAATAAGTAATCATGATTAACTTTTTATCATTGCACATATTTTCACAAAAACATAAGGCTTTTACACCATTTACATTGCAGATACATCCCAGATGTACATAAAATAAAACAAACAATGATTGATGTTAAAATGACAAAATCTGAATATTTAGAACATTTTTAAATCCTCAGATTTACATGCAATGGACACAGACACCAACATCTCGATTTATGTAGTAGAAAAACTCATCTCTCATTATCGGATTCAAAAACCAAGACAACTTTCGGCTTCACAAACCTCTCAGAGAGACGGTTACTACTAAGGATAAACTATTTCTGAAATATGGAAATTGCAACAAAATCACAGGCGCTTCTAGCGTGGTTCCAAGGTGCTGCACCCTTATAGGGTGCGGGGCAGAGCCCCGACACATTTTTGGAAAAACTACCATCATTTTCGTTGAGAAAATCATCAACATTTGATGTTCAGTAATAAACCTGGACATTTAGAATGCTTAAAAATATGCTGATTTACACGTACTAAAGAGAACCTAGATCTTATACTATTGTTGGGTTTTCATCAAGTGGTTAAACATCACTTGTGTGCACCAGAATATATTACTAGAAGTAATGAAACTCACGAAATACATGAATCAAAAAATAGAATACAACCAATGCTGAGATTACCTACGCGGGGTTGATTCACAACAATCAACCATGATGCTCCCGAAATAAATCTTCTTTCTACAGCGGCTTGATTCTACGAAGAACTAGATCAGAGACTCTACAGAAGACCACACGAATGATGGAGAACCTAAAAGTCTTTGTCACAACCCGCATTTTCACCTCAACGATGAAATATCAGAGTAAGGGAAAATGCACGTCATGATGCCACGTCAGCAGGGGATAATTGCAGACGCTCAGGCAACACTCTGGCTCAATACAAAAAATATGATTTAAATATTTTATTGAAGGAGTTTATTTTAAGTTAGGTAATTAGCCGTATACCTCGGCTTAGTGGCTCACCAGTCCACCAGAAGGAAAGTAATTATACGCAGTGGAAAATACTATAGTAAACAAGTTAGACATCCTACATGAGTCTAGCATCCCTAAAAAAAACTCATGACATGCATTACCCTAAATTTATAATATCGAAATATTTTATAAGGTATTTAAATATAGTGATTTAGAGTTTTAAAATATGATGTGCATGGTATAGTAATATTAGTTGGTTTTATAATTGAAAATACCTATAGGCATCCAAACATAAATCTTTCCCAGAGAGCAAGAACTACTAACATAAAAGTAGACACTAGTAACTAGCCAAATATCTAAGAACAACAATAAACAATCAGTGGGCGTCAAACACCTGACACGAACCCACTAAAAGTTCACAAGTCTGAAGTATACTACAAAAGAACAAAAGCTATCTCACAACCTCGAGGCACCCTCAACAAACCCAGCAACAAAACTACTCAGCCGCACCACCGGCAACAACACTGAACCTGAGGTATTCAAGAGAAGAACATCTCAACAAGCAGAACAAAAAAACAAGTGGCAAAAAATAGGTAAGTAAGTGAGTAAGCCAAACAAAGGAGGGTGTACCAAACCCAACCAAAGGAGGAAGAATGCAAAAGAAAACAGCAACAATTAGCCAAATAAAATATATAGAGGAAGGTTAGCCATTATAATAACCTCTAAATTTAAAAAGAATGCACCAAGTGCGAAGGTGAACAAGTCTGGCCACAACCAGCAAAATTTAGCAAAAATGTGGCATAAACTACAAAAAAACAACTAATCACAATACAGCTCGGAAGAGGGTGGATCATCAACATGTGGTATGACTGCATTGCAGGTCGGAGAGGGCAACGACCGCAAGCGCCCTAAGCCCAACTCTGGATCCTCAACCGTCTCACAGTCGGTACTGTGGTCCACAAACATGGCCAAACCGGGCCAACCAGAACCCAACAGTCCAAGAAAGGTGAAACTAAGCATACCCCCACTGTGATGATCCACAAAAAGAAGGGGCCTCCCGGTTGGGTGGTATGCTAACCACAACCAACACTCATACCCCCAAAATCACCATCTCAAAATTGGCACAACACCTAAGAATTACAACACTAAATCGAATACCACGACTTACAATCGACCTATACAAAGCGCAATGCATCCTATGCTCAACAGCGTCAAAATATTTTCCCTAAGCGTAAGCCCAAAAAAAACATTAAACATCTTATACTCTAAAAGAACCAGGAACATTAATATAAGGTGAAAGTATTACCATAAGCACTTAAGGAAAAGGAGAGGAAAAGAGTCACTTGCCTTGGCTTTATCAAAGAAAGCCTCCAAATCACACCTCGTCACAGATCGGGACTAAGGGAGACGAGAGAAGCCGAAATCTGGACAAGAGTGGATGAAATAGAAGTTAGGACAAAAAAACCCTAACGAGAAATCTCAAGATATGCAAAAAAAATTACCAAGGTGACGTAGATCTCGCCGAGACCTTTTCAAATCTATGTTCGAATGAAGATTTCGAGCACCAGAACTCCATCGGCGGCGACCGGAAGGTTCACGAAATCTCACGCTCCTCCATCACCGTCCTCACGTTTCTTCAGCTCTGGTTCGATTCAGTGAAGAAGAAGAATAAGTCCTAAATAAAGAGTGAGGCCGGTTCTAATTCTAAGTATATGTATATATATAGGTATTTATGAAAAGTTTTGTCTAAAAACGTACCATTTACGAGCGGGTGCATGAAAAATGAAATTAGGGGTTCATAATGGCTTCGAATCGAAAGGTGGACAACATGAAAGTTGTAGATCCCGTCGAGACTAACAAATTTAATGTTAACTATGTTTTGATACGATGCCGTTTTGACCCTCAAAACGGCTCCTAAACGCAGGCATGAATGGCTTACTCGAGTGGCAGCATGAACCACTCCAGTTCCAACATAACTACTCGAGTAGCAGCATACCTACTCGAGTAACAACATACCTACTAGAGTAGCAGCATACCTACTCGAGTAGTAGCATAATATACTCGAGTAGAAGCTGATTACTCGAGTTCCAACATGCATTACTCGAGTAGTAGCATAACATACTCGAGTAGCAGCTCAACACTCGAGTTTCAGCAGGAAAAATGAAATTAGGGGTTCAAAACGGCTTCAAATCGAAACGTGGTCAACATAAAGGTTGTAGATATCGTCGACACGAACAAATTGCATGTTAACCATTTTTTGATACGACGTCGTTGTGACCGTCAAAATGGTGCCCGAATGCAGACAGGAATGGCCTACTCAAGTGGCAGCATGAACCACTCGAGTTCCCACATAACTACTCGAGTAGCAGCATACCTACTCGAGTAACAGCATATCTACTCAAGTATAAGGATACCTACTCGAGTAATAGCATAATATACTCGAGTAGAAGCTCATTACTCGAGTTCCAACATGCATTACTCGAGTAGTAGTATAACATACTCGAGTAGCAGCTCAACACTCGAGTTCCAGCAGTAATAACAAAATTAGGGGTTCAAAACGGCTTCAAATCGAAACGTGGAAAACATGAAAGTTGTAGATATCATCGAGACGAACAAAGTTTATGTTAACTATTTTTTGATACGATGCGGTTTTGACCCTCAAAATAGTGCCCGAACGCATACATGAATGGCCTACTCGAGTGGCAGCATGAACCACCCGAGTTCCAACATAACTACTCGAGTAGCAGCATACCTACTCGAGTAACAGCATACCTACTCGAGTTGAAGCATAGCTACTCGAGTAGTAGCATAATATGCTCGAGTATAAGCTCATTACTCGAGTTCCAACATGCATTACTTGAGTAGTAGCATAACATACTCGAGTAGCAGCACAACACTCGAGTTCTAGCAGAAAAAAACAATTAGTGGTTCAAAACGGCTTTAAATCGAAACGTTGTCAACATGAAAGTTGTAGATCTCGACGAGACGAACAAATTTCATGTTAACTAATTTTTTATTCAATGCCATTTTGACACTCAAAACGGCATCCGAGCAAAATCTGAAACGGGCTATTCGAGTAGAGTCATAGCTACTCGAGAAGACCTAGAACGAAAGCCCAAACGCGTGCCGAATTAAATGAAACTTGCACCAAAGGCAAACACTGATGCAACAAATTTAACGGAGAAGTCAAAACTGCAAAACTTAACTTATCAACTCGAAAACTTTCAGTTTCATCGAAAATCCCAAAAATCTGGTCAATCAGACCAAACGGACGCGAAAACGCACTATCGGTACAGCGCCGACTTCATGATGTAAAAAGGGTAATGCCCTAACGTCATAAATATGGCGATATCAAATCAAATAAAATCATCAAAAAAAAATCGGGGGCGTTACAGTCACTCCCCCTAAAAGGAAGTTTCGACCCGAAACTTAATACAACACCAAAACCAATCCAAACGATAGAATCAAACATCGCAAAAACAAGGAAACTTACCAAAACTAAAGGAAAAGATGCGGATGAGATTTCCTCATCGCCAATTCCAATTTCCACGTCGCGCTCTCGACATCTTGATTTCTCCAAACAACCTTGACCATGGGGATTGTCTTTCTCCGCAGCACTCAATCCTGAGACTCCAAAATACAAACAGGCACCTCCACAAAAGAAAGGTTTGGCTCCAGCTGCGGCACAACATCGAGAATCTTCCTGTCACTCAACACGCACTTCCATAGTTGACTCACATGGAAAACATCATGCACTCCGGGAAAAATTTCCAGTAGGTTCAGCCTATAAGCTGAAACACCAATCCGCTCAACAATTCGGAAGGGTCCCACATATCTCGGGTCCAACGTATGATTTTTACCAAATCGCTTCACACCAGACATCGGGGAAACTTTTAGGAAAACCATATCCTTGATGGCAAATTCCAAATCGGTCCTGCTCCGATTGTCATACTTTTCGTAGCGCTCCTGAGCTACCCGAAGCTTCTCTCGGATGAGCCTAACTGAAATTTCCATCTCTTCAAGGGCTTCTGGACCTAGCAACGGTCTCTCACCAACCTACGCAAAAAATAAAGGAGTCCTGCAACGTCTCCCATATAAAGCTTCATATGGAGCCATCTGCAAGCTCTCCTGGTAGCTATTATTGTAGGCAAACTCCATTAGCCTCAGGCGCTCATCCCACACTCCACCGTGGTCCAAAATGTAACATCAAATCATGTCCTCCACGATCTGATTTACTATTTCCGTTTGTCCATTCGTCTGCGGATGCTAGGCGGTGGAATACCTCCAGTCAGTACCCAACCCCTCCTGCAAGCTCTTCCAGAAACGGGATGTGAACCTGGAGTCTCGATCAGATACAATACTGACAGGTACTCCATGCAACCTGATGACCTCGTCCAAATACAATTCAACTATTTTCTTCATGGAGTAGTCAATCTTGAACGGCACGAAGTGAGCACTCTTCATCAGTCTATCCACAATCACCCAAACTGAGTCATGCCCACTGGGAGATCTCGACAATCCAGTAATAAAGTCCATCGAGATACTCTCCCATTTCCAACTCGGGATCTCCAAAGGTGTTAACTTGCCTCCAGGACTTCCATGATCGGCATTAACTCGCTTACAGGTGAAACATTCAGATACAAACCTTGCTATATCACCCTTCATACCCATCCACCAAGCAATATGTTTCAGATCCTGGTACATCTTGGTCGAACCGGGGTGGTAGGCCACATTAGAACCATGTGCCTCCTTGCACAACTGATACCTAATATCCTTAACAGCGGGAATGCAAAGCTTTCCACGGTATATCAGGGTTCCCATATCGTCAATAAAAAACTCTGGCAACTAACCCTTCGCAGCTCTACTATGAAGATGCAACAAATCTGTATCCTCCTTTTGATGCAATCTAGTAAGCATAATCCATGAAGGCTCTAACACTTCTAATTCACTAGTTGAGCTGCCACTTCCCACTGAAATTCCCATCAGTAGAAATTCGTCCACCAGTGAATCCAACGAAAGGTTAAAAATTTTAGCTGTCTTCCTGCTCAGGGCGTCGGCTACCACGTTAGCTTTGCCCGGGTGGTACTGGATCTCAACATCATAGTCAGCCACAAACTCCAGCCATCTACGGTGGCGCAAATTCAGTTCCTTCTGTGTAAAGACGTATTTCAAACTTTTATGATCAGTATAAATCTTGCATATAGCGCCATACAGCAGATGTCTCCACAACTTGAGGGAATAGATCACTGCTGCAAAATCCAGGTCATGCGTAGGGTAATTCCGTTCATGAACCTTTAGCTGCCTAGACCAATACGCAATCACCTTGCCCTCCTGCATCAACACGCATCCGAGCCCAACATGTGATGCGTCTACATACACGGCATACTCCAGTCCTTCAGTAGGCAGGGTCAAAACTAGTGCAGTGCATAATATCCTCTTCAGCTCCTCGAACGGCTCTTCACACTTATCACTCCAAATAAAAGCTACATGCTTCTGCGTTAACTTTGTCAAAGGCGCAAATAATGTAGAGAATCCCTCCACAAACCTTCTATAGTAGCCTGCCAGCCCTAGAAAACTTCTTATTTCCTTGGGAGTGGTAGGCCTACTCCAATCCATCACATCAGCTATCTTCTCCGGATCAACCTTTATCCCATCTTTATTCACCACATGGCCCAAGAACGAGACTTGAGGTAACCAAAACTCGCACTTGCTCAACTTAGTATACAACTTATGGACTCTCAAAGTTGACAAAACCAATCGCAAGTGTTGCGCATGCTCTTCAGCATTGCGGGAGTAGACTAGAACATCATCTATGAACACAATGACAAAATGATCCAAGAAGTCCTTGAATACTCTATTCATCAAATCCATGAATGCGGCGGGTGCATTAGTCAATCCAAAAGACATTACCAAGAACTCAAAATGTACATGCAGCGAACGAAAAGCAGTTCGTGGAATGTATGCCTCACAAATCCTCAACTGATGATAACCCAAATGCAGGTCAATCTTGGAAAATACAGAGCTAACACGCAGCTGGTTAAACAAAACATCGATTCTCGGCAAGGGATATCTGTTCTTGATGGTCACTTTATTCAATTCTCTGTAATCTATACACAGCCTCATTGATCCATCTTTCTTCTTTACAAACAGAACGGGAGCACCCCACGGTGACGAACTTGGCCTAATGAAACCGTTCTGCAACAGCTCGTCTAACTGGGTACGCAGCTCTCCCAGCTCACGTGGAGCCATACGGTATGGAGCCTTAGCGATAGGACGGGTACCCGGTTCTAAATCTATGACAAACTCAACATCTCTCTCAGGCGGAAGACCAGGAAGATTATCAGGAAACACGTCAGGAAACTCGCGCACTACCGCAATCGCCTCCACAAGCGGCAAACTAACAACGGTCGCCAACACTGAAACCAAACAGGCAAAGCATCCTGAATTCAAAAACTTTCAAGCACTTACCGCGGAAATGATCGGAAAATCTTGGCGCGAATAACCATAAACGCTCCTGCGTTGACCATCATCCATCTTGAAGTCCAAACGACTGAACTTGCAATGGATTACTGCATCATACTTCGATAGCCAATCCATGCCCAGGATTACATCAAAATCTTCCAGGTCTATAACTTTTAGATCTGCAACCGCGAGAAAATCTCCCAACTGGACTGGACAACCCTGAATTCCCTGATCTGACACAACGGAATCACCTGAGGGGAACTTGACACAGAACGGATCGCCAATCAGATTGAGGGTCAAACGGTGATGCTCTACAAAAGATCTAGCCACGAATGAGTGGGTAGCACCGGAATCGAAAAGGACACGCGCCCAGCGGTTACTTACCTTAAACTTTCCTATAAGATTAAATATACGACAAAGGGAAAAAAACGTTGACATTAAGATCATACCTAGAAAACAAAACAAGGTTAGGATCTAACTTGAAATAACTTGGTTCGAAGTCTGAGCTTCATCCGCGGACACCACATTCAACTTGCCCTTCCCTTTGTCCAAGAGCTGCGGTGGCGGCAAGGCCTGAAGTGGCACTGGCTGCAACGGGGGTTGAGCTTGCGTGCAATGGGTCTTGACATGCCCCTTCCGTCCACATAGATAACAGGTCTTGTACTTCCAGCAATGGGCTGCATCATGCCCCTTCTTGTTGCAACTGGAACAAACTAATCTCTCTTTGGGGGTGCCCTAAATCGCGAGCACCTGCTCTTTCTTCCGAGCTCCCAGTCTCTGGTAACATCTCTCGAACGGGTGGCCTGCCCGACCACAAAAACTACACACTTCCTTGCCTCTTTTCTTCCCAAAAGTCCTGGATTCCTGTGATTCCTTACCTTCAACAGACTTCCTCTTATCCTTCCTCATCTGCTGACCTCTGACCTTGGCATTGTCAATGGATTCCACCTTCAGAGCAGCCTCTACCACCTCAAAATAAGTCCCAGATCCGTAGGCACTGGTAAGCTGCTAGATGTCATTCTGAATACCACCCAGAAAACGTTTGACTCGGTTGGATTCTAAAGACACCAAGTCAGAAGCAAAGTGGCTCAGCTTACTGAACTCCACCTCGTATTCACTGACAGTAAGCTGCCTCTGCTTTAGGTGAAGGAATTCATTCATCAACCGGTCTCTTTCCACAGACGGCAAGAACTTCTTCAATAACAACTCCTTAAAGGACCCCCACGAGCATCCATCCTTCAAGCTTTCTTTCTCCCTCAACCACCAACTCTTGGCCATGCCCTTGAGTTGATAAACAGCAACCATCACTCTCTGGTCCGTAGAGATACCATAGTAGGTGAACATCTCCTCGATGGAAATCATCCAGTCATCTAATGCCATAAAATCTGCCTTGTCATCATACGTAGGGGGTCCTAACCTTTGAAAGTGAGAAATGAAAGTCATCTCTGGTGGCAACATCACCGGGGGCACCCGACGAGCAGGGGGGAACGGGAACAGCTAGATCCACACCGGGCTCTTGCGCCCTCTGCGGTTGACTCGCCACGACTAACAACAACGAATGAATCTGCGACTGCATCTCCAGCATCTGCCTCGACAGGGCCTCATTGCTCTGTCGCAATCCCTCTATCATGGCCTCACTCTGGGCACCAGAAGATTCTCCCTCCGACTGGGGAGTAGTCCTCATCACCGGACGCTTAGGTGACATTCTAAACAATTAGTAAACGATCTATCAACACCTAGCATAACATGCTAGACTTACAACTTAGCTCAGACATAAAACCTTAGATACTTGCTCATGCTGCTAGCTTGCTCTGTGAATTAAAATAAATGATGACATGTCCAACTTAGGGGGGAAACACCCTCATCCTTATGACTCTTGTGCCTATTATATGAGTACATGAATGATTACTTTTTTTATTTCAAATCATGTGTGTATATATGTCATCATGTAGATCTTTAACTTGGCACGTGTGCTTATGCAATGATATGATATGTATGCAGTGCCATGCATTCTAAAGAAAATCCTTAATGCATGTATGAGCAGCGTACACATACAATGTTATGCATCCCATACTACATAATATTGTATGTAACGAAAAAGGTAAAAGGTGCTAATGGGCATTCATGTGATGGTGGTTATGCATCTCATACTACATAACCGTCATATGTCACCACCTATGGTGGATCCATATACAAACACATATTATGCATCACATACTACATAATATACCCCGTATACTTCTTCTTTTGTGCTATGAGTGTAGTGTTCATGCTTTCATCAAGATCTACTGATGGCATACAGGTGTGTGTATGCAATGAATGACACGACGAGAGTTTTTCTTGAGGGCAAGTTGTTCGACCAACTTGCCAAACCAACTGCCCATCTTGCATAACCTACCTCTGATACCAACTATCACAACCCTCATTTTCACCTCAACGACAAAATATCAGAGTAAGGGAAAATGCGCTTCATGATGGCACGTCAGCAGGGGATAACTGCAGACGCTCAGGCAACACTCCGACTCAATACAAAAAATATGATTTAAATATTTTATTGAAGGAGTTTATTTTAAGTTAGGCAATTAGCCGTATCCCTCGGCTTAGTGGCTCACGAGTCCACCAGAAGTAAAGTAATTATACGCAGTGGAAAATACTATAGTAAACAAGTTAGACCTACATGAGTCTAGCATCCCTACAAAAAACTCATGACATCCATTACCCTAAATTTATAATATCGAAATAGTTTATACGGTATTTAAATATAGTGATTTAGAGTTTTAAAATATGATGTGCATGATATAGTAATATTTGTTGGTTTTATAATTGAAAATACTTATAGGCATCATAACATAAATCTTTGCCAGAGAGCAAGAACTACTAACACAATAATAGAAACTAGCAACTAGCCAAATATCCAAGAACAACAATAAACAATCAGTGGGCGTCAAACACCTGATACGAACCCACTAAAAGTTCATAAGTTTGAAGTATACTACAAAAGAACAAAAGCTACCTCACAACCTCGGGGCACCCTAAGCAAACCCAGCAACAAAACTACTCAGCCGCACCACCAGCTACAGCCCTGAACCTGAGGCATTTAAGAGAAGAACACCTCAGCAAGCAGAACAAAAATATAAGTGGCAAAAGAATTGGTAAGCAAGTGAGTAAGCCAAACAAAGGAGGGTGTACCAAACCCAACCAAAGGAGGAAGAATGCAAAAGAAAACAGCAACAATTAGCCAAATAGAATATATAGAGAAAGGTTAGACATTATAATAACCTCTAAATATAAAAAGAATGCACCAAGTGCGAAGATGAACAAGTCTGGGCACAACCAACAAAATTTAGCAAAACTGTGGCATAAACCACGAAAAAACAACTAATCACAATACAGCTCGGAAGAGGGTGTATCATCAACACGTGGTATGACTGCGTTGCAGGCCGGAGAGGGCGACGACCTCAAGCGCCCTAAGCCCAACTCCGGATCCTCAACCATCTCACAGTCGCTAATGTGGTCCAGAAACATGGCCAAACTGGGCCAACCAGAACCCAACAGTCCAAGAAAGGAGAAATTAAGCATACCCCCACTTTGATGATCCACAGAAAGAAGGGGCCTCCCGGTTGGGTGGTATGCTAACCACAACCAACACTCATATCCCCAACATCACCATCTCAAAATTGGCACAACATCTAAGAATTTCAACACTAAATCGAAGACCACGACTTACAAATGACCTATACTAAGCGCAACGCATCCTACGCTCAACGACATTGAAAACTTTTTCCCTAAGCGTAAGTCCTAAAAAAAATTTAAACATCTTATACTCTAAAAGAACCAGGAACATTAATATAAGGTGAAAGTATTACCATAAGAACTTAAGGAAAAGGAGAGGAAAAGAGCCACTTGCCTTGGCTTTATCAAAGAAAGCCTCCAAAACACACATCGTCGCAGATCGGGACTAAGGGAGACGAGAGAAGACGAAATCTGGACAAGAGTGGACGAAATAGAAGTTAGGGCCAAAAAACCCTAACGAGAAATGTCAAGAAATGGAAAAAAAATTACCACAGCGACGTAGATCTGGCCGAGACCTTTTCAAATCTATGTTCGAATGAAGATTTCGAGCACCGGAACTCCGTCGGCGGCGACCAGAAGGTCCACGAAATCTCACGCTCCGCCATCACCGTCCTCACGTTTCTTCTGCTCTGGTTTGGTTCAGTGAAGAAGAAGAAGTCCTAAATAAAGAGTGGGTCCGGTTCTAATTCTAAGTATACTTATATATATATATATATATATATATATATATATATATATATATATATATATATATATATATATATATATATATATATATATATAGGTATTTATGAAAAGTTTTGTCTAAAAACGTACCATTTACGAGCGGGTGCACGAAAAATAAAATTAGGGGTTCAAAACGGCTTCAAATCGAAAAGTGGTCAAGATTAAAGTTGTAGATCTCGTCGAGACTAACACATTTCATGTTAACCATGTTTTGATACGATGGTGTTTTGACCCTCAAAACAGCATCTAAACGCAGACATGAATGACCTACTCGAGTGGCAGCATGAACCACTCGAGTTCCAACGTAACTACTCGAGTAGCAGCATACCTACTCGAGTAACAACATACCTACTCAATTAGCAGCATACCTACTCGAGTAGTAGCATAATATACTTGAGTAGAAGCTCATTACTCGAGTTCCAACATGAATTACTCGAGTAGTAGTATAACATACTCGAGTAGCAGCTCAACACTCGAGTTCTAGCAGGAAAAATGAAATTAGGGGTTCAAAGCAGCTTCAAATCGAATAGTGGTCAACAGGCAAGTTGTAGATCTCGTCGAGAAGAACAAATTCTATGTTAACCATTTTTTGATACGATGCCGTGTTGACCGTCAAAATGGTGTCCGAACGCAGACAGGAATGACCTACTCGAGTGGCAGCATGAACCACTCGAGTTCCAACATAACTACTCGAGTCGCAGCATACCTACTCGAGTAACAGCATACCTACTCGCGTAGCAGCATACCTAGTCGAGTAGTAGCATAATATACTCGAGTAGAAGCTCATTACTCGAGTTCCAGCATGCATTACTCGAGTAGTAGCATAACATACTTGAGTAGCAGCTCAACACTCGAGTTCCAGCAGGAACAATGAAATTAGGGGTTCAAAACGGCCTCAAATCGAACATTGGTCAGCATGAAGGTTGTCGATCTCGTCGAGACAAACAAATTTCATGTTAACTAGTTTTTGATACAACGCCGTTTTGACCCTCCAAACGGTTTCCGAACGCAGACAGGAATGACCTACTCGAGTGGCAGCATGAACCACTCGAGTTCCAACATAATTACTCGAGTAGCATCATACCTACTCGAGTAATAACATACCTACTCGAGTAACAGCATACCTACTCGAGTAGTAGCATAATATACTCGAGTAGAAGCTCATTACTCGAGTTCCAACATGCATTACTCGAGTAGTAGCATAACATACTCGAGTAGCAGCACAACACTCGAGTTCCAGCAGAAAAAACAAAATTAGGGGTTCAAAACGGCTTTAAATCGAAAGGTGGTCAACATGAAAGTTGTAGATCTCGACGAGACAAACAAATTTCATGTAAACCATTTTTTGTTTCAATGTCGTTTTGACACTCAAAACAGCGTCCGAGCAGAATCTGAAACGGGCTATTCGAGTAGAGCCATAGCTACTCGAGAAGACTCAGAACGAAAGCCCAAACGGGCGCCGAATTAAACGAAACATGCACCGAAGGCGAACACTGACGCTGCGAATTTAACGGAGAAGTCAAAACACTTAACTTATCAACTCGAAAACTTTCAGTTTCGTCGAAAATCCCAAAAATCTGGTCAATCAGACCAAACGGATGCGAAAACGCACTAACGGTACAGCGTCGACAACATGACGTAAAAAAGGTAATGCCCTGACGTCATAAATATGATGATATCAAATCAAATAAAATCATCGAAAAAAATCGGGGGCGTTACAGTCTTGTCCAAAAAGATCCGAGTCAGAGAAGGAGTGCCCTCAGTGTCTCCACGAATTACTAAATTCATTCCAGGAGAGGCAGCAACAGCTAGACGTGATCTCACGGAAGAGGCCACGACGGATTCTGAGGCTCGGCTTGGAAAAACCGTTTTCTCATCTAAGCTTCAAATGCACATACACTAGAAAACCCTTTCCCATGTCTATTTATAACCATGGATATAAGACACACACTAGCCTCCGCAATCCGGTAAGAACTCAACTCGTGTCGAATAGAACTCGATTTGCGTCGATAAGAACCAGACGAAATCTGCGTCGAATAGAACTCGACTTGCGTCGATATCTACTCGACGCAAGCGTCGATTTAAGCTCGCTTTGATTTCTACTTCGGTTGCGTTAAATTGAACTCCACGTGCGTCGATAAAAACTCGACCCAACCTACGCCGATTTTCTATGTTATAAAATTGGTATTTTACTCATATCGAATATGAGTAAGGACAACACAGTAATTTCTACAACTCCAAATACTTTTTTGTATGACCCTATATGATCATATTGCGTTGACAGTGAGAATAACTGCTTGAATGCTTCTACATCATTTTAAAAACTCCAACAAAATATTATGCACATTTGCACAAGTAGCATGTGAAAGGAAAAAATACCGAAGTTGCGTCCAAATTGTCTTTTTTTTGTTGCTGCCCGCATAATGTCTAAACTGATCCATACTCTGTGCACCCGACTACAGGTGCGTTTATATTTTGAAAAATCTTCAATTTATGGCCTGTTTGGGAAATCTTTTCATAAAAGAGAATGAGTGGTGACAAAAGGATTGTAGAAAAAAGAGCTTTTGGAAAATGTCTATTAGAAAAGAAAAACTGTTTGGGTAAACTCAATTTATAGAAGTTTTTACAAAGAGAAGCACTTTATAAACCGTTTGACAAATATTTGTGGCGGTAACTTTTTTTTATTAAAAAAGTGCGTCTGGGAAAAATGAGCGCGCGGGCCGAAAATGTGCGTTCAGGCGGAAAATGTGCACCCGACCAAAAATATGCGTTGTGGGCGAAAAGGCGCCATTTTTTTCGCCCTGACACGTTTTTTTTCGAGTGGAAGCTATTTTTTCGCTCGGGCGCAGTTTTTTAGCCCGGGTGCGGTTTTTTTGAACGGGAGCGATATTTTCGTCCGGGCGCGATTTTTTTGCTTGGGCGCGGTTTTTTGGCCCGGGCGCAGTTTTTTCGCCGGGACACGATTTTTTCACCCTGACGCGGTTTTTTCGCCCGACCATGAATTTTACACCCGGGTGTGTTATTTTCCGCCCGGGCGCAAATTTTTTGGGAGGGCGCTATAATTTCGCCCGAGTGACAATTTTTCAGCCGGGCGCGAATTTTTCGCCCGGACTCGAAAATTTCGCCAGGAGGTGAATTTTTTGCACGGGCATAAATTTTTAGCCCGGACACGATATTTTCTCACAGAACTGATATTTTCACCCGAAAGCGAAAAAAATGCATTCGAGGGAAAAAATAGCATCCGGGCGAAAAAAATACGCAGCTGGGCGAAAAAAACACGCCCAGACAAAAAAAAATATAGCTCGCAGGCGAAAAATTCTCGCCCGGTCGAAAAATTCACGACAAGGCGAAAAAAGCAGCTCCCGGGGCAAAAATTCTTTATGAGGCGAAAAAACCGCGCTCGGACGAAAAATTGTGTCCGAGAGAAAAACTGCTCACTGGCGAAAAAAACAAGCTCAGATGAAAAAATATCGCTCTTGGGCGAAAAATTTGAGCCCGGACGAAAATTCGCTCCCGGGCAAAATATCTCGTCCGGACGGAAAAAGTCGCGCCCGGGCAAAAAAATCTCGCCCGGGCAAAAAAATCAAGCCCGGGCAAAAAAAATGACGCCCTGGCGAAAAATTCGCGTTGGTGCAAAAAATTCGCGCTGGTGCGAAAAATTCTAAACAATTAGTAAACGATCTATCAACACATAGCATAACATGCTAGACTTACAACTTAGCTCAGACATAAAACCTTAGATACTTGCTCATGCTGCTAGCTTGCTCTGTGAATTAAAATAAATGATGACATGTCCAACTTAGGGGGGAAACACCCTCATCCTTATGACTCTTGTGCCTATTATATGAGTGCATGAATGATTACTTTTTTTATTTCAAATCATGTGTGTACATATGTCATCATGTAGATCTTTAACTTGGCACGTGTGCTTATGCAATGATATGATATGTATGCAGTGCCATGCATTCTAAAGAAAATCCTTAATGCATGTATGAGCAGCGTACACATACAATGTTATGCATCCCATACTACATAATATTGTATGTAACGAAAAAGGTAAAAGGTGCTAATGGGCATTCATGTGATGGTGGTTATGCATCTCATACTACATAACCGTCATATGTCACCACCTATGGTGGATCCATATACAAACACATATTATGCATCACATACTACATAATATGCCCCGTATACTTCTTCTTTTGTGCTATGAGTGTAGTGTTCATGCTTTCATCAAGATCTACTGATGGCATACAGGTGTGTGTATGCAATGAATGACACGACGAGAGTTTTTCTTGAGGGCAAGTTGTTCGACCAACTTGCCAAACCAACTGCCCATCTTGCATAACCTACCTCTGATACCAACTATCACAACCCTCATTTTCACCTCAACGACAAAATATCAGAGTAAGGGAAAATGCGCTTCATGATGGCACGTCAGCAGGGGATAACTGGAGACGCTCAGGCAACACTCCGACTCAATACAAAAAATATGATTTAAATATTTTATTGAAGGAGTTTATTTTAAGTTAGGCAATTAGCCGTATCCCTCGGCTTAGTGGCTCACGAGTCCACCAGAAGTAAAGTAATTACAAGCAGTGGAAAATACTATAGTAAACAAGTTAGACCTACATGAGTCTAGCATCCCTACAAAAAACTCATGGCATCCATTACCCTAAATTTATAATATCGAAATAGTTTATACGGTATTTAAATATAGTGATTTAGAGTTTTAAAATATGATGTGCATGATATAGTAATATTTGTTGGTTTTATAATTGAAAATACCTATAGGCATCATAACATAAATCTTTGCCAGAGAGCAAGAACTACTAACACAATAATAGACACTAGCAACTAGCCAAATATCCAAGAACAACAATAAACAATCAGTGGGCGTCAAACACCTGATACGAACCCACTAAAAGTTCATAAGTTTGAAGTATACTACAAAAGAACAAAAGCTACCTCACAACCTCGAGGCACCCTAAGCAAACCCAGCAACAAAACTACTCAGCCGCGCCACCAGCTACAGCCCTGAACCTGAGGCATTTAAGAGAAGAACACCTCAGCAAGCAGAACAAAAATATAAGTGGCAAAAGAATAGGTAAGCAAGTGAGTAAGCCAAACAAAGGAGGGTGTACCAAACCCAACCAAAGGAGGAAGAATGCAAAAGAAAACAGCAACAATTAGCCAAATAGAATATATAGAGAAAGGTTAGACATTATAATAACCTCTAAATTTAAAAAGAATGCACCAAGTGCGAAGATGAACAAGTCTGGGCACAACCAACAAAATTTAGCAAAACTGTGGCATAAACCACGAAAAAACAACTAATCACAATACAGCTCGGAAGAGGGTGTATCATCAACACGTGGTATGACTGCGTTGCAGGCCGGAGAGGGCGACGACCTCAAGCGCCCTAAGCCCAACTCCGGATCCTCAACCATCTCACAGTCGCTAATGTGGTCCAGAAACATGGCCAAACCGGGCCAACCAGAACCCAACAGTCCAAGAAAGGAGAAATTAAGCATACCCCCACTTTGATGATCCACAGAAAGAAGGGGCCTCCCGGTTGGGTGGTATGCTAACCACAACCAACACTCATATCCCCAACATCACCATCTCAAAATTGGCACAACATCTAAGAATTTCAACACTAAATCGAAGACCACGACTTACAAATGACCTATACTAAGCGCAACGCATCCTACGCTCAACGACATTGAAAACTTTTTCCCTAAGCGTAAGTCCTAAAAAAAATTTAAACATCTTATACTCTAAAAGAACCAGGAACATTAATATAAGGTGAAAGTATTACCATAAGAACTTAAGGAAAAGGAGAGGAAAAGAGCCACTTGCCTTGGCTTTATCAAAGAAAGCCACCAAAACACACATCATCGCAGATCGGGACTAAGGGAGACGAGAGAAGACGAAATCTGGACAAGAGTGGACGAAATAGAAGTTAGGGCCAAAAAACCCTAACGAGAAATGTCAAGAAATGGAAAAAAAAATTACCACAGCGACGTAGATCTGGCCGAGACCTTTTCAAATCTATGTTCGAATGAAGATTTCGAGCACCGGAACTCCGTCGGCGGCGACCAGAAGGTCCACGAAATCTCACGCTCCGCCATCACCGTCCTCACGTTTCTTCTGCTCTGGTTTGGTTCAGTGAAGAAGAAGAAGTCCTAAATAAAGAGTGGGTCCGGTTCTAATTCTAAGTATACGTATATATATATATATATATATATATATATATATATATATATATATATATATATATATATATATATATATATATATATATATATATATATATATATATATAGGTATTTATGAAAAGTTTTGTCTAAAAACGTACCATTTACGAGCGGGTGCACGAAAAATAAAATTAGGGGTTCAAAACGGCTTCAAATCGAAAAGTGGTCAACATTAAAGTTGTAGATCTCGTCGAGAATAACACATTTCATGTTAACCATGTTTTGATACGATGGTGTTTTGACCCTCAAAACAGCATCTAAACGCAGACATGAATGACCTACTCGAGTGGCAGCATGAACCACTCGAGTTCCAACGTAACTACTCGAGTAGCAGCATACCTACTCGAGTAACAGCATACCTACTCAATTAGCAGCATACCTACTCGAGTAGTAGCATAATATACTTGAGTAGAAGCTCATTACTCGAGTTCCAACATGAATTACTCGAGTAGTAGCATAACATACTCGAGTAGCAGCTCAACACTCGAGTTCTAGCAGGAAAAATGAAATTAGGGGTTCAAAGCAGCTTCAAATCAAATAGTGGTCAACAGGCAAGTTGTAGATCTCGTCGAGAAGAACAAATTCTATGTTAACTATTTTTTGATACGACGCCGTGTTGACCGTCAAAATGGTGTCCGAACGCAGACAGGAATGACCTACTCGAGTGGCAGCATGAACCACTCGAGTTCCAACATAACTACTCGAGTCGCAGCATACCTACTCGAGTAACAGCATACCTACTCGAGTAGCAGCATACCTAGTCGAGTAGTAGCATAATATACTCGAGTAGAAGCTCATTACTCGAGTTCCAGCATGCATTACTCGAGTAGTAGCATAACATACTTGAGTAGCAGCTCAACACGCGAGTTCCAGCAGGAACAATGAAATTAGGGGTTCAAAACGGCCTCAAATCGAACATTGGTCAGCATGAAGGTTGTCGATCTCATCGAGACAAACAAATTTCATGTTAACTAGTTTTTGATACAACGCCGTTTTGACCCTCCAAACGGTTTCCGAACGCAGACAGGAATGACCTACTCGAGTGGCAGCATGAACCACTCGAGTTCCAACATAATTACTCGAGTAGCAGCATACCTACTCGAGTAATAACATACCTACTCGAGTAGCAGCATACCTACTCGAGTAGTAGTATAATATACTCGAGTAGAAGCTCATTACTCGAGTTCCAACATGCATTACTCGAGTAGTAGCATAACATACTCGAGTAGCAGCACAACACTCGAGTTCCAGCAGAAAAAACAAAATTAGGGGTTCAAAACGGCTTCAAATCGAAAGGTGGTCAACATGAAAGTTGTAGATCTCGACGAGACAAACAAATTTCATGTAAACCATTTTTTGTTTCAATGTCGTTTTGACACTCAAAACGGCGTCCGAGCAGAATCTGAAACGGGCTATTCGAGTAGAGCCATAGCTACTCGAGAAGACTCAGAACGAAAGCCCAAACGGGCGCCGAATTAAACGAAACTTGCACCGAAGGCGAACACTGACGCTACGAATTTAACGGAGAAGTCAAAACACTTAACTTATCAAATCGAAAACTTTCAGTTTCGTCGAAAATCCCAAAAATCTGGTCAATCAGACCAAACGGATGCGAAAACGCACTAACGGTACAGCGTCGACAACATGGCGTAAAAAAGGTAATGCCCTGACGTCATAAATATGACGATATCAAATCAAATAAAATCATCGAAAAAAATCGGGGGCGTTACAGTCTTGTCCAAAAAGATCCGAGTCAGAGAAGGAGTGCCCTCAGTGTCTCCACGAATTACTAAATTCATTCCAGGAGAGGCAGCAACAGCTAGACGTGATCTCACGGAAGAGCCCACGACGGATTCTGAGGCTCGGCTTGGAAAAACCGTTTTCTCATCTAAGCTTCAAATGCACATACACTAGAAAACCCTTTCCCATGTCTATTTATAACCATGGATATAAGACACACACTAGCCTCCGCAATCCGGTAAGAACTCAACTCGTGTCGAATAGAACTCGATTTGCGTCGATAAGAACCAGACGAAATCTGCGTCGAATAGAACTCGACTTGCGTCGATATCTACTCGACGCAAGCGTCAATTTAAGCTCGCTTTGATTTCTACTTCGGTTGCGTTAAATTGAACTCCACGTGCGTCGATAAAAACTCGACCCAACCTACGCCGATTTTCTATGTTATAAAATTGGTATTTTACTCATATCGAATATGAGTAAGGACAACACAGTAATTTCTACAACTCCAAATACTTTTTTGTATGACCCTATATGATCATATTGCGTTGACAGTGAGAATAACTGCTTGAATGCTCCTACATCATTTTAAAAACTCCAACAAAATATTATGCACATTTGCACAAGTAGCATGTGAAAGGAAAAAATACCGAAGTTGCGTCCAAATTGTCTTTTTTTTGTTGCTGCCCGCATAATGTCTAAACTGATCCATACTCTGTGCACCCGACTACAGGTGCGTTTATATTTTGAAAAATCTTCAATTTATGGCCTGTTTGGGAAATCTTTTCATAAAAGAGAATGAGTGGTGACAAAAGGATTGTAGAAAAAAGAGCTTTTGGAAAATGTCTATTAGAAAAGAAAAACTGTTTGGGTAAACTCAATTTATAGAAGTTTTTACAAAGAGAAGCACTTTATAAACCGTTTGACAAATATTTGTGGCGGTAACTTTTTTTTATTAAAAAAGTGCGTCTGGGAAAAATGAGCGCGCGGGCCGAAAATGTGCGTTCAGGCGAAAAATGTGCACCCGACCAAAAATATGCGTTGTGGGCGAAAAGGCGCCATTTTTTTCGCCCTGACACGTTTTTTTTCGAGTGGGAGCTATTTTTTCGCTCGGGCGCAGTTTTTTAGCCCGGGTGCGGTTTTTTTGAACGGGAGCGATATTTTCGTCCGGGCGCGATTTTTTTGCTTGGGCGCGGTTTTTTGGCCCGGGCGCAGTTTTTTCGCCGGGACACGATTTTTTCACTCTGACGCGGTTTTTTCGCCCGACCATGAATTTTACACCCGGGTGTGTTATTTTCCGCCCGGGCGCAAATTTTTTGGGAGGGCGCTATAATTTCGCCCGAGTGACAATTTTTCAGCCGGGCGCGAATTTTTCGCCCGTACTCGAAAATTTCGCCAGGAGGTGAATTTTTTGCACGGGCATAAATTTTTAGCCCGGACACGATATTTTCTCACAGAACTGATATTTTCACCCGAAAGCGAAAAAAATGCATTCGAGGGAAAAAATAGCATCCGGGCGAAAAAAAATACGCAGCTGGGCGAAAAAAACGCGCCCAGACAAAAAAAAATATAGCTCGCAGGCGAAAAATTCTCGCCCGGTCGAAAAATTCACGACAAGGCGAAAAAAGCAGCTCACGGGGCAAAAATTCTTTATGAGGCGAAAAAACCGCGCTCGGGCGAAAAATTGTGTCCGAGAGAAAAACTGCTCACTGGCGAAAAAAACAAGCTCCGATGAAAAAATATCGCTCTTGGGCGAAAAATTTGAGCCCGGACGAAAATTCGCTCCCGGGCAAAATATCTCGTCCGGAAGGAAAAAGTCGCGCCCGGGCAAAAAAATCTCGCCCGGGCAAAAAAATCAAGCCCGGGCAAAAAAATGACGCCCTGGCGAAAAATTCGCGCTGGTGCAAAAAAATCACGCCCGAAAGAAAAACTCGGCCCGGGCGAATAAAATGCATCCGGGCGAAAAAAATCGTGCACGGGCGAAAAAACTGCACTCGGGCGAAAAAACACACTCAGACGAAAAATCCCGTGCCCAGTCTAAAAAATCTTGCCCAGGCGAAAATTTTGCGTCCGGGCGAAAATTTCGCGCTCGGATGAAAAATTCGCGCCCGGACAAAAAAATCGGTCGTGCGAAAAAACCCGCCCGGGCGAAAAAGATCATGCACGGGCGAAAAAACCGCACTCGGGCAAAAAAGCGCACCCGGGCGAAAACCTCGCACTTGGGCGAAAAATGTCAGCCCGGGCGAAAATTTCATACCCGGGCAAAAAATTCGCGCCCTGGCATAAAATTTGTGTCCAGTTGAAAAGTTCGCGCCAAGAGAAAAAAATATGCCTGGGTAAAAAAATTACACCCGCGAAAAAAATCGCAGTTGGACAAAAAAATCAATTTGGAGATTTTTTTAAAAGAAATTTTTTGTGATGAATAAGTGCTTTTCAAAAAGGTAAATGTAAATGGCAAGTGACTTTTCCAAAAGATGCGAAAATGTAGTTTTCAGCTGTAGCTTTTCCCATCGGTTGACAATTAAAAGTTCAAACGGTTTCTTAAGTTTGCTATCGTTTTCCAAAAAATAAAAAGCAGCAAAAAAAGTCATCACAAACAGGCCCTTATATAGAAAGGGCTCATTTCACCCTAACAAGCTTTGTGAGAGTTCTGATGATTATATCATGCAACATGCCATAGATTGGCACCAAGTTCTCCTCCGGCTCCTCGATAGACGACCCACAAAAAGCCCATTCTGCTTCAAACAAATCCACGCTCTCTTCCTTACCACCGGCCTCGCTCTCCACTCCTACCCTTTCAGCCGCTTGCTCTCCCTCTCCTCCCTCCCGCATCTCTTCTCATCCCTCGATGGAAACCACTCCTGCTACTCTTACTCCCTCCTCCTCTGTTCCCCTCGCCCCCCTTCCGCCTTCCTTATCAACACCCTAACATCCTCTCTCGCCTCCTCCGGCCACCACCACCTTGCTCTCTCCCTCTACTCCCTTCTATCAATCAACCCCACAATCCGCAACTATCCCAACCCCCACACGTACCCTTCCCTCCTCAAGGCCTGCTCCACATCCTCCCATCTTCTCCCTCTCGGGCTGGCTCTCCACGCACGTCTCATCAAACTCCTATTTATTCCGCTCGACCCCTTTGTCGTTACCTCACTTCTCATCCTCCATTCCCGCCGTGACCGGATAGACGCTTGCCGCAGCCTCTTCGACCAGATTCCCTGCCCAGACCTTCCCGCCTGGAACGCCGTTCTCTCCTGCTACGCCCGCCGCTCCGACGATTCCTTTTTCGCAGCGGCAGAGGTCCTTTTTCTCTTTCAAGAGCTGCAGCTTTCCCCATCGCCGGCTATACCGAATGAGATCTCGCTTGTTGCTCTCGTCGGCGCCTGTGGGGAACTGGCCACTCTTAGCCTGGGGACATGGGCCCATGCGTATATACAGAGGAGAAAGAGCCTTGTCGTAAACCGGTTCGTGGGTGCTTCCCTAATTGACATGTACTCAAAGTGCGGCTGCTTGAATCTCGCCTTCCAGGTCTTCGACAATTTGCTCCATACAGAGAAGGATACTTTCTGCTACAACGCCATGATGCGTGGGCTTGCCACTCATGGCCATGGGCATGGAGTGTTATCGCTTTTTGAGGGAATGAGGAGAGAAGGGATTCAACCTGATGATGTTACTTTATTGTTGGTGATGTCCGGTTGTTCGCATTCCGGGCTGCTTGAAGAAGGACGCCGGTGTTTTGAAAGAATGGCTGGCGAGTTTGGGATCTTGCCCAAGTTAGAGCACTATGGATGTTTGGTTGACATTCTTGGGCGCGCAGGAAGGCTGGAGGAGGCCCATGAAGTCTTGCGGAAGATGCCCGTGAAGCCTAACGCCGTGCTATTTCGATCCTTACTTGCTGCATGTAGAGTATACCGCAGTTTGCACTTTGGGGAAACATCCATAGTCAAGTTGATGCAGTTGAAGCCCCTCTATGCGGGCAACTATGTGTTGCTGTCAAACATTTATGCAGACGTTGGCCGGTGGGACGATGCAGTTCGGGTGAGGAAAGCGATGAAAGAGAGAGACATCGACAAAAGCCCAGGTTTAAGCCTCGTTGAGATAGATGGGACTTTTCATGAGTTTTCAACTGGGCACCACACCCACCCACAAGCAAAGGAGATCTACGCCATGCTTGATAGGATCAGCAGGAGGTTTCATGAATGTGGACCTATTCCCCTAAAATGAGGGCATTTGGATATGAAGTGGATCGCTGGCGTTGAAACATCAGGTAGATACTTACAAGAGATTCATCTCCTTCATAATTTTGAGTGAGGCTTTTGCTTTTGTGGGATTCATTGGTATTTTCAATATATAGAGCAAATCATTTTTACGGCTCATTTGGTTGATTTGGAGGCTCATTTGGTTGATTTGGAGGCAGAAATTGTGCCCTCAAAAATATTAATCTAGCCGTTTTTATTTGCTTTATTTGTGAGAAATGGTGATTGTATTTTGATGAGGATGATATGCTTTGTGCACGATGAAGGTAATAGATGAACCGTGAATGCTTGATATAATTGTGTATATATCAAACAACTTGATAATATTCTGTCTCAAAGTGAACAGGTTGAGTCATGCAAGGATCTCTCTGGCAAAGAGCTTCTACTTGAGTAGCAAATCTGATTATATGTGTCAAGTTGCTTGCATATTGAAGGTACAATCTCATGCGTTGATTTTACTAAACTTAATTTTGATAATCCCTCATGGGGTCGCTCCCAATTTATAGGAATTTCGAACTGTGAATAGACGGAATTCCCTCTTCCCCGACTAGCAAAATGGGGAGTTACCAAACGAAACTGTCATGAGACCGATCCGTGCGCCCGATCTGTGCAGTAACCACCGCGCACGGGATCCTGTGCGCCGCCAGCTCGGCCGCCCGCCTCGGCTTTGCCGGCCACCAAGGGCCGACCACCTAGCATTCGGGCGGCCGACGGCCTGCCACCGAGGGTCAGCCCCACCCTTGGCCACCCGACACCCGGGCGGCCGAAGGCTCGACCGGTCCCCTACGACCGACCGAAATCCCTTGGTCGCCCGGCGTTCGGGCGGTTGACGGTCGGCCACCAACGGCCAGCCGCACCCTTGGCCGCTCGGCGCCCAGGCGGCCAAAGGTTCGACGATCACTCAACGGTCGGCTGGCCCCCTTTGGTCGCGTGGTGCTCCGACGGCCAAGGTGTCGACCGACCTCCAAGGGTTGGCCGCCCCTCCCTTGGTCGCTCAGTGCTCGGTTGGCCGACGGCCCCCTTTCGGCTGCCCGACGTGCGTACGACAAGGGGTTGTTGGATCTTACGACACCCTTAGAGGGTGGGGGGTGAATAAGGACTTTATGGAATTTAATCCTTAAATATAAATATCAAATTTAAATATTGAAGTTTCAAAATATTTTATAGAAAATTATATTTTAATATATCAGAAAATATTATATTGAACATTACTATTAGAAAAAAGACAGAATTTAATATTTCTGCACTACCGCCGTCGTTAAGTGTTATCGTCCGACGCTATTTAATGAATATTTAATTCGAGCAATTATGTCTAACAAATATCTAACAAAAACGAAACTTACAATATATTTTGCGTTAAAATTTTTGAACGATATATTTCAAAATATTTTAAAACATGAAAATAAAATCAAGATAATGAGAGAAAAAGAAATATTATTTTATTTCATTAGAAATTGAATACAAAAATATTTGATTTCTATAACGCTAGAAATCGAGGCGAATATAATTTTTTTTTGATGATTCACCGGTTCTTCTCCCAAGGACCGGCTAGCTATAGCCTACCTTATCCCTGATACGACCGTTAGCCTCCCCTAGATCTAATCTCGACTTAGTCATTGCACACAAGGCAACGAATTTCTCCTTAAGCTGCACAAGGACGTAGTCGTCACAAACAAGACGAATTTCCTAAAGAACTTACCTCGGAATCCGACGTTGTCCCCGAACGATTTCTACACTCCCGTTACAAAAGGATATAACAAAAATGATTACATGATAACGAAAAATGCAAGAGAAAACTACTCTAGGAATTCTGAAGGTGAAGGCGAAGGTGATGTAGAGGTTGACATTCTTGATGTGTTCGACCTTCGTGTAGAATGTGCGTTGTAGCCTTTCTTCTTCAAAATTGTCTTTCAATCTTTGTGTTTTCACAAGGGAGTTGTCTCACTTTCGAAGATGAAGGCTGTGAGAAGATGTAGAAATGAAGGCTTCAGAAGGTATCCATTGAATGCACGAAGTTTCAGCCTTTTATAGAAAAATCGATATCGTCCGACGATATCTAGTTATCACAGACGATAACTCCTCAAGCTGCCACATGTCACGCTTGGATGATCGTGTCGTTTGAAAACGAACGTGTTTTGGTCGTGAGTGTAACACCCCCATCCGTCGTATGACATATAACTGAAGGTCCAACTTCAACCCGACGCCATATACCACGGACAGTCGGAAGGATTACTTAAGAATATCAAAACATTCCAACTACGACTACTCGCCCTAACACAGAGCATTCTAGCGGAAGCTTTTAAATAATTGCAAAGAACCCATAATTGAATAAACAACTAACATGAATGTCCACAAACTAATATAGGAATGAAACAACAAATACACTGAAAGTACTTAGCCTTATGACCTTATAAGAGTTCACTTAACAAATAGTGTCTTACATACATCGACTCGCAGGCCGGCCACACATGACAAAAAAAAATACAACTATTCGCTTTGGCCTTCGAGGGCCAGCTCAGCAACATGGGCTTCAGCCCGCTATTTGGTACTCGGCTCCGCAGCACCTGCAAGCAACATTCCACCGCACGGTGGCAAACAAAGCAACGGTCAGCCAAAGCCGACCAAATTATAACGACCCCGCCCCTTTCTCGGGACTGCAGTGGTCCTTCCCTGCATTTCATTAGCCCAGCTAAAGAATAAAGTACAAACACACTTTGCCACAAGTGTAGGATCGCACGACCAAACACCCCGTGCACTCAGGGCACATTATCGGTGAATCCGGTCAATTCCGTGTCTTCACCACCATCCCCGGGATGACAACAACGTGAGCATTTAGCCTTTCTGACCAACGTCTAAGGCTCCCGACTATGCCAACGGCCAGTCCCTCTTTGGGTCTCTCGCACCGAACCACATAGCCCAGGTCTGATTCCACTTGCCTGTTGCTCACACCACATAGTCACCTTAAGACGTACGCACGAGCCAATCTTCTCTCGGATCCCGCAACAAATCCAAACATCACATAACCCAGTTATGTGCAAGGCCGGCTCCCAGGCCACCAAGTTAGCAGAATTACGTCTCCGCTTAGTTTTCCGGGTGCGCCTTGGAGTTAATCCTCAAGGATCCCTGCTGCAATCTACCGTGTAAAAACCCGAAAACACAAAGCCCAAAGTCTTCTCCGTCAAACCATACAAAATGCAACATCACCGATCCAGACCAACACGCCCGGGTAGGCTTCACACACAATGCCTATGTCCGTACTTCGATTCCGGACTCTATATGCAACACAAGGGGGAGTATTCCCGTCAACCCCAAGGAACACCGCACACTCACCGCACACTCGCAGGTGCGGGTTTCCTTATGCAAAAGAAGGAAAACTTCACATGCTCAAGTAGAGAATCGTTACCCTTGTAGTAGCTTTTGCGTCATGGAAAAAACTATACGGATAGAAGGCTTCGTAAAGGAATTCCCTCCGCGGATCCGCTCTCGGTTCTCGATTCGGTGCTCTGATGCTCCGCCGACGGCCGGAAACCTCCCCTTTCTTCCTCGTTGCTCTCTCCTCTCTCAAACTTCTTAGAAAGAGAATGTTAAAGAGCAAATAAGGATTACAATCTCTATTCCCGACCTTAACAGAGCAGGAACAGATCTGGGCCGTCAGATCTTAATTAAAGAAAACGAACGGCTCAGATCCGCCCAAAAATCCTCAAGCCTGGGCCGAACACGGCCTCGCACACGGCCGTGTCCCAGGCCGTGTGCCTTAATCCAGACACGATCGTCGAGCGCAGAAGAAGACACGGGTCAAGACACGCCCGTGTCTCAACCTGACACGCCCGTGTCGGTTTCCGACATGCCCGTGTCCCTGGGGCGTGTTACCAGTAACCGCCATGCCAACCGACACGACTCATGGGAACACGGGTGGTGACACGGGTATGCACACTGTTGGAACACCCTATTACTAATTTGGGTCAGGATCACTATGTCTCTAGGAAACCTGTTTTTGACCTCATTGTATAGATGTAAAGGTCAATTAGGATTGAGTCTAAGGGTTAGTAGTTAGGTTTGGAAGCTGCCCTCACGACCAAGGATTTTCAGTTTGGAGACTAAGTCATATCGTCGAGCTCAGTACGACGAATCGTCGAACTCCAATCGACGATCGTCTAGCTCAATTTCGACGAATCGTCGAACTCCATTCGACGATCGCTGAGCTCAACTTCAACAAATCGTCGAACTCCATTCGACGATCTTCGAGCTCAGTTCGACGATCTTGACTCCAGTATTGATTCTCTATCTCTGAGCTCAGTTCGACGATAGTTGAGCTCAGATCGACGATCTCTGTTGCTGTCTGAGTCCAAATCGCTGAGCTCAGTTCGACGATAATAGAGCTCAGTTCGACGTTTTTCTGAAGAGTTAAAGGATTTTCAAGATTCAAATTCAGAACAGTTAAGGAGTTATTCAGCAATTAATTCAGAAGATTTTCTAGCCGTTTTTATTTATTCTGGACCAAGTTTCAAGGGATTATCAAGGAATGTTTCTTTGGACTTTCTCCCAAAAGACAATTGCAATTAAGGAAGTCAATTAATGACAGGCTAACGACTATTCTTGACAGAGGATCATTTTTTATTCAGAACCAGGGAATAAAACTGAAGATTTTTGAATCTCTCTCACAACACAGACAAGAAGAACAAGAAAAAATATTCTCTGGACAACATCTTTCTCAACACCAACTGTTCACAAGAGAAAGAGCTGTAGACACTCTCTGTCTAAAAGAATTCATACAGAACACACATCCAAGGAGATTAACCATCTGAAATCTTCAGATCTCTTGTGATTCAAGTGTTCAAGGCCAACATCATTCAAAGACTCCAGACACCTAACATTTCAGCTGTTGCTGAAATCATCATTTGCTGGAGATCAACTTCTGAAGGCCTATCACCCTACAGCAAAGCTTCATTTCCTGAACATCTCAAGAACTCAGGGGGAGCTTTGACAACATCAAATCCACATAGTCTTCTCAGCTGCTCTGAGAAAGAGAAGACTTCCATCACTCTCTCATCCCCATCTCTGTAAAGGGTTTTTCAAACTCAATTCAAAAGTTTGTGCTTGGTTTTGAGCACCTTATCAAAAGCTCATTGGTGGCAAGACACCTGATCAAAAAATCTGATTTATTTTTTGAGCATCTTATCAAAAGCTCATTGGTGCTCATGACACCTGATCAACTCATCCTGCAGTGGATTCCTACCTAGGGTGGTAGAAGAGTGGATGTACCCAAGTTTAGGGAACCACTATAGCTCCTTGTGTCTTCTGGCTTGCTTATCTTTATTTTTGTTTCTGGCTGTGATTGATCTGTGATTAGTTTCTTTTGTAGGTTGCTTTGTGATTAGATAGTTTCTGTGTTTAGATTTATTATTTGTTTTCCTGTTCACTCAGATTGCAACAATTGTTGCAAAAAGTTTTTAAGCACCATACTCTATTCACCCCCCCTCTAGAGTATATCAGATCTAGCTGCACTTTCAATTGGTATCAGAGGAAGGTTGGTTAAAAATACCACATCTTGGTGGTTGCACAGGCTAACACCTGAACCCAAAGATTCCTAGTTAGATCTGTTTTCTTTTGATTTTATTGTTAGCCTATTTCTTCACAAATCATGACCCAAAACAAAGATTATGCTAGCACCAGACCTCCAGTGTGCAATCTGTCTAAGTTTGCACTTTGGAAAGCAAGGATTAGATTATACATGAATTCTATTGACGAAGATATTTTTAATTCTGTTTTGACAGTTTGCCCAAGACCTCCAGAGAACACAAGCACAAATGCTGTTTCACCTCCATCAGGAACAGATGTTGATATCAAGAAGTGGAAGGTAGCTGATGCAAAGGCTATGAACATCTTAGCCCAGACCATGTCTGATGACATCTTTCAAAAGGTGGCTGAATGTAATTCAGCAAAGGAAATTTGGGATAAACTCTCTGAAATAGTCTCAGGCTCAACTGATGAAAGAAAGGACAGGAGATCCCACCTTATATCCCAATATGAGAATTTCAAGAAGGGAGAAGCTGAGTCAGTTGGAGATATGTACAATAGACTCAGTCTGATAGTCAGTGAACTCAGGACTTTGGATAAAGAGATATCACTGACTGAACTAAATGATAAAATCCTAATATGCTTCCCAAGCACTTGGGATTCAAGGATCTGGCCAATCAAGGATGCCAGAAGTCTGAATGAGATTACTACAGAAGCTCTTTTGGGCAAGCTCAAATCTTATGAGCTGCTCATTAAGAACAGAGAAGAATAGCAGAAGGCTGCCTCACCAGCCACAAGGAAAGAAAAGACAATAGCTTTCAAAGCAACTGAAGATCAGCCTGAAGACAAAGTCACATGCAATGATGAGCTGCTCAGTCTATTGACCAAACGATTTTACAAGATGGCCAGAAAGGACTTCAGAAAGAGATCATACAAGGAGCATGATAAGCCAAGGTATGATAAGTCAAATAATAAATAAATTGTCTGCTTTGGTTGCAGGAAACCCGGGCACATTGTACCTGACTGTACAGAGAACAAAAACAAGGACAGAAGGGATAAGAAAGAAAGAAGAAGAGAAAAGGACTTCAAGAAGAATGGCAATGCCAAACCCTCCTCAAGCTAGAACAAACATACAAGGAAGGGATTTGTTGCTGAATCCTGGAGTGAGACTGAAGAGGAGTCAGAAGCTTCATCCAGCTCCAGTGATGATGAAGATGATGCAGAAGAGGAGTTCTGCATGATGGCAATCAATGCCTCTCAACACAATTCAGATGAAGAAGAGTCAGAGTCAGACTCAGAGACTCAACTTGAAGAAGACCAGGTAATCAGTTCTTTTGATTTCAATTCAGAGGACTTTAAATCTGAGTTTAAAGCATTATGTTTAGGCTTGTTAAAATCAGAGAAGGAAATTAGTTCTCAGAAATCATTTATCTGAACATAATATCTTAAAGTCAGAAAACCTCAAACTCTCTAAGGAGTTGGAGTGCTATAGTGAGCAGATAGATTCACTGAAAGGTGAGCTATCAGAGGCCAAGAAGCTTGAAGAATCACTTAATGAGAGAAGTATCAAGCTGATGGACATCACAAGCACAGTGAACTCCAGATTCAATAGTACACTGGGCTTGGGTGCTTCATCCAGCCAACCTATAGTTCTAACAACCCCAATCAAGTTCATTTCTGATAAAGGGAAGCGAGTTGTAGAGGTAGCTAGGAAGAATTCTGATCTGCCTAAGAAAACTAAGTTCCAGCAGAAATCGTCGAACGGAGCTCGACGATCGCCGAACGTGGATCGACGATCTCAGGCAAAATCGTCGAACGCAGGTCGACGATCTTTAATTCCTGAACTCTGCCACAGTCGACCGTCGAACGGAGCTCGACGATCTGACCCAAGATCGTCGAACGCAGCTCCACGATCGTCGAACAGAGATCAGAGCTCTGGAAATTTCTTCAAGGGCAAATCAAAATCCAATATTAGGGGTCCTTCATCCCAAAGCTTTAACCCTTTTACTGAATGGATAATACCTCCAAGGAGATATCATCCTGAAGGTTATAAGAGTCAACCTGGGATGTCTTTTATTTCTGAGTTTAAGGGTTATCAATCTAGGCCCAAGGTAAACTGGGTCAAAAACAAGTGAATTGTTTTATGTGCAGGTGAAGACCTATCCAACATCTAAACAACAATGGTACTTGGATAGTGGGTGCTCAAAGCACATGACAGGAAACAAGGACAACCTCACATCCTTTAAAGCCAAGCTTGGACCCAAAGTCATATTTGGTGATTCAAACTTTGGACAAACTAAAGGATATGATGCAGTCTAGATTGGGACAGTAACATTCAAGAAGGTAGCTTATGTGGAAGGACTGAAGCATAATTTGATAAGCATCAGTCAGCTATTTGATGAAGGCTACTAGGTGACTTTCAGAAAAACATTATGCAAGATCAAGTCAGAGTACAACACAACTGTGTTGACAGGTAAAAGGAAAGGTAACATCTATCTAGTAGATTTTCTTTCAACAGATGTAGATATTTGCCTGTTCAATTCTGTTTGTAGACCCAATGTTTTATGGCATAAAAGACTAGGACATTTAAACCTTAGAACTATTGCTAGGCTATCCAAGAACAACCTTGTTAGAGGACTACCTTCTGGCCCATACAAGAAGGAAGGACTCTGCAAGGCTTGTCAATTAGGCAAGCAAACTAAAAACAGTTTCAAATCACTTAATAAGAGTGATTCACCTAGGATCTTGTATCTGTTACACATGGATCTTTTTGGACCCATTACAGTACAAATCCTAGGAGGAAAATCTTACACTTTAGTAGTTGTAGATGACTTCTCTAGATTCACATGGGTGTTCTTTCTGATGAAGAAGTCTGATAACTTTAAGTGTTTGACAGAGTTTCTCAAATGCATACAGATTTAGTTCAATACTCACATTGCCCTGATCAGAAGTGATCATAAGACAGAGTTTGATTCTCTTCTTATGCAAGAGTTCTGTCAGAGTGAAGGTATCAGGCATACTTTCTCAGCTCCTAGAACTCCTCAACAAAATGAGGTAGCTGAAAGGAAAAATAGAATCCTTATTGAATCTGTCACTATATTGTTGTCAGATGCTCACATTCCTCTATCTTTTTGGGCAGAGGCAGTGAACACCTCCAACTATGTGCTGAACAGAAGTTTAATACATAAACTAAAGGGCAAAACTCCCTATGAATTACTCAAATGGAAGAAACCTAAAGTTGATTATTTTAGAATTTTTGGCTGCATTTGTTATATACATAATAATGACAAGAGATATTTAGCAAAATTTTAAGCTAAAGCTAATGAAGGAGTGTTTCTGGGATACTCCATGATCAGTAAGGCTTATAGGGTTTATAATAAATCATCTCTTAAAATTGAGGAATCTGTTCACATATCATTTGATGAATCTAACATGTCTTTCAAGGAGAAAAACACTTCTACCATAGAATCTTTGCAGGAACATTCTCTTGTTGAAGACTTGAATAAGTTATAGGTTACTCAAAAAGAGGAAAGCAGTGAAGATGAAGAAACCATTCAACATATTGAAGAGAAACAACTTGAAGAGCCAGTTGTCGTACCACAAGAGGAAACAACAACACAGGTTGGTGAACAATCAACACCCCCTGTTGATTTAGTAACATCAAGAGACCATCCAATTTCCCAAATAATTGGAGACATCTCAGCTGGTGTGCAAACCAGAAATCAGGTCAACCAAAACCTGTTGCACACTTGCTTCCTATCTCAAATTGAACCTCAATCCATTCTAGATGCAGAGCAAGATCCACACTAGATCATTGCAATGCAAGAAGAGTTGCATCAATTTGAAAGGAACAATGTTTGGGAACTAGTACCAAAGCCTAAGGATCATTCCATTGTTGGAACAAAGTGGGTGTTCAGAAACAAATTGGATGATCAAGGAGTAATTGTAAGGAACAAGGCAAAGCTAGTTGCTCAAGGATACTCTCAAGAAGAAGGCATAGACTATGACCAGACTTTTGCACCAGTTGCAAGATTGGAAGCCATCAGAATCTTTTTAGCTTATGCAGCACACAAAGGCTTCAAGGTATATCAGATGGATGTAAAGAGTGCATTTCTAAATGGAGACATGAAAGAAGAAGTCTATGTCAGACAACCTCCAGGTTTTATCTCTCCAACTTATCCTGATTATGTTTTTAAGTTGAACAAAACATTATATGGTCTCAAGCAAGCTCCTAGAGCATGGTATGAGACCCTAGCATGCTTCCTTCTGGAAAATGGATTTATAAGGGGTAGAGTAGATCAAACTCTTTTCATTAGAACCCATAAGTCCCATACCCTACTAGTACAGATTTATGTAGATGATATTATTTTTGGCTCTACTGATTCAAATTTGTGCAGAAGGTTTTCCAACCTAATGCATTCTAAATTTGAAATGAGTAGCATGAGTGAGCTATCCTTCTTCCTAGGATTGCAAGTCAAACAACATGCTGAAGATATCTTTATTTCTCAAACCAAGTATGCAAATGAATTGATTAAGAAATTTGGTATGTCTGAAGCATCTTGCATGAAAACACCTATGCCTACTAATGCTGTATTGGATGCTGATGAACATATAGAGCAATGATTGACTCTTTACTGTACCTTACAACTAGTAGACCAGATATAATGTTTGCTACATGCATATGTGCTAGATTCCAAGTAAGCCCTAGAGTGTCACACCTAACATTAGTAAAGAGGATTCTCAGGTATGTTAAAAGTTGTCCAAATCTAGGTCTCTGGTATCCAAAAGATTCAGCATTTGAATTAACTGGATTTTCTGATGCTGATTATGCTGGATGCAGAATTGACAGGAAAAGCACCAGTGGAACTTGTCAGTTTCTTGGTGACAGACTTGTCTCCTGGTTTTGTAAGAAACAAACATCTGTGTCAACTTCAACTGCTGAAGCTGAATATATGGCTGTAAGCAGTTGTTGTTCACAAATATTGTGGATTCAAAACCAACTCCTAGACTATGGCTACAACTTAGAGAAGTCAAAAATCTTTTGTGATAACACCAGTGCTATTTCTATAGCTCAAAATCCAGTCCTCCATAGTATGACAAAACACATAGAAATTAGACATCACTTTTTAAGGGATAATGTTGAGAAGAACAAAATTGAATTTCAATATATCCCAACTGATTTGCAAAGGGGGGATATTTTCACCAAACCCTTGGATGAAAAAAAACATACCTTCTTCCTAAATCAGTTAGGAATGTTAGATGGAGGAAGCCTAAAATAAATTCTAAGATCTTAAAACTTTAAAAACTGACCAAGACTAGGCAAACATCTTGATTTTTCTAAGTGTCTAGAGTGTATTTCTGGTTTCTGAATTGCGCTCGACGATTTTCCCCCAGATTGTCGAACGGAGATCGACGATTTCCGAAATCATCGACCTGAGTTCAGCGCTTCTCAGATAGTCTGAACTATCTCTTCCGGTCAACGATCGTCGAACGACGCTCGACGATGTTGTTCTCTGAACTATCGTCGAACGGAGCTCGACGCTCTCCAATATCGTCGAACGGAAATCGACGATATTGAAGACTCTTCAGATTCCTTTAGAAGCCTCGATCGTTGAACTGAGTTCAACGATCTTTCCTTTTCTGCGTCGAACCCTAATATAAAATTCATTTTTCGCCGTCCTCCTTTTGCGCTTTCAATCTCTCTGCAAAAATTCTCTTTCCCTCCAAACATCTCTACACTTGGTCGTTTTGTTTGTTGATTTTTGCAGGTAACCATGGCCGTTTCTGTTGATGTTCTAGCCGCAATGAAATTCGATGCCGGATTTGATATAGACATGGAGTCCTTCAGCACCACTGATCAGGTTTTTCAAGATATTTTGGAGCTGTTCAAGGAGCAGAAATTAGCCACTATCATGACCACAAGAATCAAACTGGCTGCTGATGAGATTAAGGAGTGGGTCTACACTGCCCACAACCAGGACCAAAACACAGTAGTAGGTTCAATTTCTGGAACCCAGGTACCTTTGACTACAGCTATTCTGACAGAGGTTTTTGAGTTAAGTTCTGGAAGAGATTCTGCTGAGTTATCTGGAGAGGAATTCTTTGATTTACTTGCAAGAATGGGTCACTCTGATGCTAACCCTAGCAAGCTGCTGAAGAAGAACCTAGCTGTGGAATACATGTTCTTAGCTGATGTAGTAGGAAAGGTTTTGCTGGCTAAGCATTCAGCACATGATACTATCTCTAGGTATCAGCTGTGCTTGATGGGGGCCATTGTGGATAAGAAGCAATTGAACTAGGGAGAGGTCTTCTTTGACCTGATTAAAAAGAAAATAAACAAGAATTTTGTTAATTATGGGAGGATCCTAGGGCTCTTTCTTCACAACAGATGCCCTGCATTGCTAGTCTCCTCTGGGATGCACATCAATGCATCAAAGATATTGTCCTATGCCCTCTTTGGCAAATAGGACTGTTGGGTATTGTATCCACAATGTACCTGATTTGAAGAAGCCCCTGGACAAGCTAAGGTCAATAGACAATGTATTTGATAAAATCTTTCAAGTTGTGCTTGCAGTTATTCCACGCTAAGTGCACACCAATGTCAGGGTGCAGTAGGTCAATATACACGGGTCTGCACGACGTAATCCCTCGTTGAGCAGATCAGTGTGTTGACCTACGTGTACTCTCTCTATTGGAGTGCACTTACTTTCAAGTACAGGGCTGTAATCTTGCAAGAGCAGACAAGGAGCAAGGATAGGTCAAGGAGCTCATCATGGGTGGAAAGACGAAAATTCGTCTAAGTACAATTCGACGAGAATCACCAAGTGATTCTCGCCGATTCGGGGAGAATCACTAGTGATTCTCGCCGCCGAATCGTCGAGAATCATTAGTGATTCTCGCCGACTCTCTCCGACTGACTCAAAACCTTGCCAAGTAAGATTCGGCGAGAATCACTAGTGATTCTCGCCGAACCCATCGTTGAGCAGATCTTGAATACAAGTTATATTCGTTGAGAATCAACAAGTGATTCGTCGAGAATCACAAGTGATTCTCGACGAATCGTCGAGAATCACTAACTGATTCTCGCCGATTCGTCGAGAATCACCTGCGATTCTCGCCGATTTTTACTTGGCGTTTTCTCTGGAAGCTGCTGGACCGGATTCTGCCGCTGGACTATTTTGAACCGGTTTTCGGGATTCTTCTTGTGGGTCCCACAACGGTCAAATTGAAAGTATCTACAGTATATATATACAGGTATTTTGAACAGTAGAAGTCTCAGAAAAGAAGCCGAGCGATCTAACCCTAAAATCGCGAAACTGCTCCGCCGCCGCCGTCGCCGCTCGCGCTAGTTGGTCGCCGCTGTTGATCGCGTTTCTTCTCGATCTCCGGCGACAGAAGCTTAGCAAAGCTTGAGTCTCACGCGTCTATCCAGAGATCCCTTGTCTCTCGATTTGTTGACCGGGAAAAACTCCCCCGTCCGAATCGATCGAGACGACCGATCCTAGAGTGACCGTTGGTAGACCTAGTTTGCTTCGCTACGAAGTTTAGATCTCAAAGTACTGCAGCCGCGCTCCGACATTGCCGCCGATCCCGAACCAAGCCGCCGCTCGTATTGCCGCCGCCGGTTCCGGGGAGATCCTCTCCAAGAGAGATCTAGGGTTGTGGACTCTTCGTTGACTTCACGAACACGTCGTCGAACGAAGAGCAACACCGTAGTCTCCAAACGAAGTTTGTATCTCGTGTACATTCTATTTTACTTTTGTTGTAAAGGAACGTTTGTTCCGTGTTGTAAGGGTTGGGTGCAACCCGGTTTGTGGGAGTGTTGACTTCTACGTGTGGAAGGGTTCCTTTCGATAGTGCAAGGATTGGATTTCAATCCTGTTGGAGAAGTGACCGAGTCGTCCCGTGTTGGGAGATAGGTCGAAGGGGGAAAGTGGATGTACCCAAGTCGGGGAACCACTATAAATTGCCTGTGTTTTCTGTGTGCTGTGCTGTTTATTTTTATTGTGCAGGTACTATTATAAATTCCGCAAAAGCGCTTCACGTCACCTATTTGCCCCCCCCCCATAGGTGAAGATAGTTGACACTAGGTGGACTTTCAAGTGGTATCAGAGCGAGGTTACTCATCAAAAAGGTTAACACCTTGAGTTGAATCCTGCCCCCTAGTGTCAAGAAGGAGGCAAACATCTACTATGGACGGGCTCAAGTTCTCCGGCAAGATCCCAGTGTGCACCAGGCTCAACTTTCCTATCTGGAAGGAAGGATCAGGTTCTACATGGAAGCAGTGGATCCTCGACTCTTCTTGATCATGCAGGAGGGACCTTATGTCCCCACTAAGGCCTCCACCATTGATCCCACCAAGAAAGTGCCGAAGACACTTTCTGAAATGGACAAGGACGAGATGGTGCTAGTGGGACTTGACATGAAGGCACGGAACATTCTGGTCAGCGCAGTTGATGACTCTATGATGCAAAACTTCAGCAACTGCAAGACAGCTCAGGAGATCTGGCAGTGCCTGATCATCCTAATGGAGGGCACGGATGAAGTGAGGGATGATCGGAGATCCCTCCTGAACCAGAAATATGAGGCCTTCAGACAAGGGCCTAAGGAAGAGATCGGAGTCACCTACGAGAACTTCCTCAAAATTGTCAACGCCCTCAAAGGCTACGGAAGAGTGTTCACTAATGGTGAACTCAATGATAAATTCCTTAGGTCCCTTACTAAGGAACGGGACACAAAGATCTGCGCCATCAGAGAGTTTGGCAGACTAGCTGAAACTGATCCACAAATTCTGTTTGGGAAGCTGATGTCCTATGAGCTTCAGCTGAACACCAGAAAAGCAGAAGAAGAAGCAGAGAAGGCGGCAGCCAAAAAAAAGACTGTGGCTCTAAAAGCCAGTCACTCCAGAAAAGGCAAGGGTGCGGTTTCATACCGTGCCAGGAAAAAGGATGAGGAGGAGGACTCCGAGCCATGCTCCTCCAGCTCAGAGCTATCGGAGGAGGATTTCTCCCTCATCACTCGAGAGTTCAAGAAGTTCCTCAAGATGAGGAATCAAAGAAAGAGAGACGGCTCCTCCTCCAGGCATCAGAAGAAAAATTATTCTTCTGACAGGTATGCATCTAGACCGAGCAAACATCGCTCCTCTGACATTATTTGCTTTGGATGCAATAAGCCAGGACACGTCGTGGCCGACTGCTATCAAGGCAAGAGAGAAAAAGGGAAAGAAGAGGAGCACAAATCCTCTAGAGATAAGAAGAAGGAGCAGAGCTACATCGCCAAAAGGCCAAAGACACTGAGTGATTCTGATTCCTCAGACTCCAGTGATGATGAGGAAGCCTACTTCGGGCTGGTGGGTCGCTCTGACTCAGAAGGAGAATGTTCCCCATTTACTGGGAAGGTAAAAGCTCACACCCCTCTCTCCGACTCTGACTCTGATCCTGAGTCTCGGGATGATGAACCTGAGGATAGCCTTTCGGCCCGTGAAGCTGAGCTCCTCGAGAAGTATGAGCTTCTGCTCAACACTTTCGAGGAGTGCCGAAAGAGATTGAAGGCTGAGAAAAAGGAAGTAAAATTCCTTAAGGGTGAGTGTGTATCCCTAAGGGAAGAGGTCACCAGTTTGATCTCTCTCCGACAGGAGCACCTTGACCTGACCTCAAAGCATTCAGAGTCTCTGAAGCTCATTGATCTAAAGCAGGAGGAAGTCGACAAGTTGGAAGAACAACTTGCGGCAGAAAGGAAGATCGTCAAGAGCTTCTCTATGCCAAAAACTGTTCTTCCAGTAGTTGATACCTTCTCTGCTCAGGCCAAAGGAGCTGGCTTGGGGCATGTAGGGGTATCTGGTTCCTCATCCAGGAGAAACAAGAACCAGAGGAAGAATAAGGCTGCCAAGAAGGCCTCTGCTGATGAAAAGAGAAAGCCTCCGCTTAGTCCTGTTGCGTTCAGAAAGCCTGGCTTTCCTTGCAACCAACATGACTTTGAGTCAACTTTTGGCCATCATTTCCGGCCCTCGGTTGCAAAGCCAAAGAGCCGATATGACGGTTGGACCTTTCCCCGAAACTTCGGTGAGAGTGCCTTCAAGGCACCTTATGAGGAAATCCACATGGGAAATTATGGTCCGTTCTCTAGCGGCCATAATGTAAAGCAGGCACCAAAAGCCAAACCTGTTATACAGAAGGTGACGAAGTCATGTGACTGTTGTCACCATGAGGCCTCCACCTCCATATCCAAGGCCCCAGCTGTACCCACCGTTCCCAGGGTAAGGCAGGAGCCTAGGAAGAGGTACAACAGATTCGACTGTTGGTGTTGTGGCAAAGTCGGTCACTTTGCCGTGGATTGTTGGTTTAATCCAAGGTATTACGAGACTCCCTATGTTAGCACTGCGAGGCCGACCACTCGTAGGGTTAACCAACCGAGGGGGAGTGTGCTAACTAGGAATCTAGGACCCAAGTTCGATTGGGTTCCTAAGGCAAATTAATTTTGTTTTGCAGGAATGTCCAAAGGCCACCAAAATGCCGATCTGGTATTTGGACAGTGGATGCTCCCGGCATATGACTGGGACAAGAAGCCTGCTGCGTGATTACACTCCAGTCGACAATGGACCCAAAGTCATCTTTGGAGGGTCAGATCGAGGAGTCACCAGAGGTTACGGTATGATTTCCAACGGCATAATCTCTATCACCGACGTGGCTTATGTTGAAGGGTTAAACCATAACCTGATCAGTGTAAGTCAGTTATGTGACAAAGGTTATGACGTTAAGTTCTGCAAGGATAAATGTCTGATAATTTCACGTACCTCTTCTGAGACGGTATTATCAGGCATTAGGAGCAGAAATATCTTCTGCTTAGATTTTCTCAGTATAGATTCATCTACCCCCGTATGCCTTGTGGCAACAGACAGTGCATCTCTTTGTGATCAATGACACAAGAGATTGACACATATTAATTTCAAGACAATTAGTATGCTGTTTTCTAAGAACTTAGTAAGGGATGCTCCCAGTATCAAGTGCATCAAAGATAGCCCCTATCCTGCATGCCAGATGAGCAAACAGACTAGGGCTACCTTTAAGAGCATCGCAGACAAAGACTCTTCCCGATGTCTTTACCTTTTACATATGGACTTGTTTGGTCCAATGCAAGTTCATAGCTTGGTAGGCAAGTCCTATACGCTAGTGATAGTTGATGATCATTCTCAATTTACATGGGTGTTCTTTTTGAAACGAAAGTCAGATACGTTTGACATCTTCACTAGTTTTGTCAAGCAGGTTCAGAACGAATTTAACTGCTCAGTGGTCAAAATCAGAAGTGACCATGAAACATAATTCGAATCTGGTGCTATGACAGAATTTTGTGAAGAACAAGGTATCTTTCATGAGTTTTCCTCCCCGCGCACTCCTCAGCAAAATGGATTTGCGGAGAGGAGAAATAGAACTCTCATTGAAGCCTGCACGACAATGTTGAAAGACGCGTCTCTCCCAGAATACTTCTGGGCAGAGGCTGTCAATACAGCTTGTCATGTACAAAACCGAGCATTGATCAACAAGCATCATCGTAAGACGCCTTACGAGCTACTGAAAGGCAGGAAACCAACCATGTCCTACTTGAGGATCTTTGGTTGCAAATGCTATGTACTGAATAATGGGAAGTACCCGCGTACTAAATATGGTGAAAAATGCTTCGAAGGCATATTCATGGGCTATAGTTCCCACAGTCGGGCATATAGGGTCTTCAATAAGAAAACCCTAGTGGTAGAAGAATCAATAAATGTTGTATTTGATGAAGGAAGTTTGCTTAACAGCAATTCTTCCAGTGGTATTATTGAAGATGCAGGTGCACGACTTGAACAACTGAGTCTGGATGAGACCGCTAAAGATGACACTCCTAAGTATGTCAAAGTTTCCACCTCCACGTCATCTGCAAATGTTGAAGATCAAAATGGAACAAATCTCTTGGAAGAAAGAGAAGCCCAAGAAGTAGTTGAAGCTCCAGACGCCAGACTTCTAGAGCTCCGGCATGTGAGGGATCATCCTAGAGATCAGATCATCGGAGATCCTCGTGTCGGTGTCAGAACTCGAAGAGGTACCATTAACGAAGTATTGCATCTTAGCTTCCTGTCACAGGTTGAGCCAAAGAAGTTCGACGAGGCGAACAAGGATGCGGCATGGATTCTGGCCATGCAAGATGAACTACATCAATTCGAACGTTGCAATGTTTGGACGCTAGTTCCCAGACCATACAAGCAGAATGTGATTGGCACCAAGTGGATCTTCAGAAACAAGCTGGATGAACATGGTGTCATCATAAAGAACAAGGCAAGGCTGGTGGCTCAAGGTTACAGACAGGAGGAGGGGATTGACTTCGACCAGACCTTCGCACCAGTAGCAAGGCTCGAGGCAATCAGATTGTTCCTGGCGTATGCTTCACACAAAGGATTCACAGTCTATCAAATGGATGTGAAATCAGCATTCTTGAACAGAGACCTGAAAGAGGAAGTATACGTCGCTCAACCCCCAGGTTTTGTCGATCCTACTTATCCCAATCATGTTTATTTTCTTAATAAAGCCTTATATGGGTTGAAACAAGCTCCACGAGCTTGGTATGAGACTTTATCTAGTTTTCTTCTTGAGAACAAGTTCTCTAGAGGTAAAATAGATAAAATATTGTTTCTCAGGGAAGTCAAAGGCAAGATTTTGCTGGTGCAAATCTATGTCGATGACATAATATTCGGCTCAACAGACAACAATCTTTGCAAAAAGTTTTCTAATCTTATGCAAGGAAAGTTTGAAATGAGCAGTATGAGAGAGCTCAAGTATTTCTTAGGCCTTCAAGTGAAACAGTCTGAGGATGGAATCTTCATCTCTCAGACGAAGTTCACAAATGAACTCCTTAAGAAATTCGGTATGGAGAGTGCAACCTCTATGAGGACTCCAATGGGATCAACTATGTCTCTGGATAAGGATGAGAAAGGTAAACCTTTCGATGAAACCAAATACAGAAGCATCATTGAATCCCTGCTCTACCTTACTGCCAGTAGACCGGATATCATGTTCTCCACATGTGTCTGTGCCAGATATCATGTGAACACTAAGGAATCTCACTATGTCGCTGCGAAGCGAATTCTAAGATACCTTAAAGATACTCCCAATCTTGGCTTGTGGTACCCGAGAAACAATGATGTCGAGCTAATAGGTTTTTCAGATGCTGATTTTGCATTGAGTAGGGATGACAGGAAAAGCACCTCCGGGACGTGTCAATTCCTCAGTAGGAGGCTTATCTCATGTAACAGCAAGAAACAGAATTGTGTAGCTACCTCCACAGCAGAGTCTGAGTACATCTCGGCAGGCAGCTGTTGCGCACAACTCCTATGGATCATAAACCAGTTAGCCGACTACGACCTTCAGTTCAAGGAAGTTTCAATGTATTGCGACTCCTCTAGTGCAATTGTCATTGCCAACAATCCGGCATCGCACAGCAGAACGAAGCATATTGAAGTGCGCTACCACTTCATTCGGGAGCACGTGGAGAACAAGGACATCTCTCTCTGTTATGTCCCCACGGACAAGCAGATTGCTGATATATTCACAAAGCCCTTAGACGAGGCCAAGTTCAATCACTTCAAGACTGAATTGGGGATGCTCAATTATGAAGAATGAAGACTACATAAGCTCCAGGCTCGTGCACGATCTGAGGGGGAGCAAGGAACTCAAGTGTGAGTACAGACGCAAGAACTGAGGGGGAGCAAGGTGTCAAATGCTACCGACCCCGATTTGCAGAAGCCGAAAAGGGGGAGATTACCCTCTCGGCTAAGGCTAAGGTGGCTCCAAGCTTGCTCCCAATAAATTGGTATTGGTAATGGATAACTCACTCAACTCAATTTTAAGTTTATGGTTTTCATTCCCATTTGCTCTATTCACCTTAGCTTGTAGGGTTTAGGCTTCTTCAAATAGGGGGAGATTGTTGGGTATTGTATCCACAATGTACCTGATTTGAAGAAGCCCCTGGACAAGCTAAGGTCAATAGACAATGTATTTGATAAAATCTTTCAAGTTGTGCTTGCAGTTATTCCACGCTAAGTGCACACCAATGTCAGGGTGCAGTAGGTCAATATACACGGGTCTGCACGACGTAATCCCTCGTTGAGCAGATCAGTGTGTTGGCCTACGTGTACTCTCTCTATTGGAGTGCACTTACTTTCAAGTACAGGGCTGTAATCTTGCAAGAGCAGACAAGGAGCAAGGATAGGTCAAGGAGCTCATCATGGGTGGAAAGACGAAAATTCGTCTAAGTACAATTCGACGAGAATCACCAAGTGATTCTCGCCGATTCGGCGAGAATCACTAGTGATTCTCGCCGAATCGTCGAGAATCATTAGTGATTCTCGCCGACTCTCTCCGACTGCCTCAAAACCGTGCCAAGTAAGATTCGGCGAGAATCACTAGTGATTCTCGCCGAACCCATCGTTGAGCAGATCTTGAATACAAGTTATATTCGTTGAGAATCAACAAGTGATTCGTCGAGAATCACAAGTGATTCTCGACGAATCGTCGAGAATCACTAACTGATTCTCGCCGATTCGTCGAGAATCACCTGCGATTCTCGCCGATTTTTACTTGGCGTTTTCTCTGGAAGCTGCTGGACCGGATTCTGCCGCTGGACTATTTTGAACCGATTTTCGGGATTCTTCTTGTGGGTCCCACAACGGTCAAATTGAAAGTATCTACAGTATATATATACGGGTATTTTGAACAGTAGAAGTCTCAGAAAAGAAGCCGAGCGATCTAACCCTAAAATCGCGAAACTGCTCCGCCGCCGCCGTCGCCGCTCGCGCTAGTTGGTCGCCGCTGTTGATCGCGTTTCTTCTCGATCTCCGGCGACGGAAGCTTAGCAAAGCTTGAGTCTCACGCGTCTATCCAGAGATCCCTTGTCTCTCGATTTGTTGACCGGGAAAAACTCCCCCGTCCGAATCGATCGAGACGACCGATCCTAGAGTGACCGTTGGTAGACCTAGTTTGCTTCGCTACGAAGTTTGGATCTCAAAGTACTGAAGCCGCGCTCCGACGTTGCCGCCGATCCCGAACCAAGCCGCCGCTCGTATTGCCGCCGCCGGTTCCGGGGAGATCCTCTCCAAGAGAGATCTAGGGTTGTAGACTCTTCGTTGACTTCACGAACACGTCGTCGAACGAAGAGGAACACCGTAGTCTCCAAACGAAGTTTGTATCTCGTGTACATTCTATTTTACTTTTGTTGTAAAGGAACGTTTGTTCCGTGTTGTAAGGGTTGGGTGCAACCCGGTTTGTGGGAGTGTTGACTCCTACGTGTGGAAGGGTTCCTTCCGATAGTGCAAGGATTGGATTTCAATCCTGTTGGAGAAGTGACCGAGTCGTCCCGTGTTGGGAGATAGGTCGAAGGGGGAAAGTGGATGTACCCAAGTCGGGGAACCACTATAAATTGCCTGTGTTTTCTGTGTGCTGTGCTGTTTATTTTTATTGTGCAGGTACTTTTATAAATTCCACAAAAGCGCTTCACGTCACCTATTCCCCCCCATAGGTGAAGATAGTTGACACTAGGTGGACTTTCAGGGACAAGCAGATAACAAAGCCCAGCAGGCCTTCTGCAAGCACAACTTCAGGCACCAGGACTGTCATAGTCTATTCCCCTCAAGTCTCTGCCCCTGCAGATGACTTGCCTGCTGCTGCTTATCCTCCTCCTCCAACTCTTATTCCATCTCCACCAGTCACCTCCACTATTCCAATCTTATCCACAATCATTATCTCAAGCCCATCTCCAACATCAAGTCCATCCCCAATCCCAACTCTTCCTATAACAGAAGAAGTATTCCATCCATTACACCACTACCCTCAACCAGACCTTGATACATCATCCAACATTCCCTCTTTCAATCTTCTTGATGATTCCTTTATGGATGACTCACCTTCATCTCCTCCTGATCTACCCTCCTCCTCTACTTCATATCAACAGCTTCTACAAGACATTATTGATCAACCCACTCTCACTCCCTCTATCTCAATACCACTATCTTCCATTTCCACAATACCCACACCTCAACCTTCACTTCCCCCATACACCAGCTCTCCACCACCATCACCTGTTTCTCCACCTCCATCCTCTACCTCTGCTCAAGTGCCTACTGAGCAAGTAGACATTCCTGCCCTAGCTGACAAGTTATATGAACTGCTAGCCCCCAGGCTATCACTTCTATTGGAGACCTCATTGGCTCCACTTCTTCATTCAGTGACAGCCCTTTCTGCCAGGATATCCTCTCTATTTCCTCAGGCAATCCCTTCATCAGTGTGCCTTGATCCAGCATTCTCTGAATCTAGGCAGGGGGAGATGCCTAATGAAGTGGTGAAATTGCCTGCTGTCTCTTCAGTTCCTGTTGCTGCTGCTGCTGCTGTTACCCCAACTCAAGCTCTAGTTTCAACTCCTCCAGTTGCAGTCTTTTCAGTAGACCTCAGGTCCCTGCTCTCAGATTTTGATTCCATTTATTTCAATTGTCTTCCAGAGAAAGTTGCAGTCCAGCCATCAGAGGATCTTTCCAAGGCCATTGTGCCCTTCTCTAGCTGTGACACCAGCACTATTCATTCATTCATAAATACAGTTTATACTACCGAGCCTTCTGGTTCCAGCAATGCTGATGCTACTCCTGCTGAGAATATTGTTGCTATTTCTGTTGTTGCTACTGTCAGTGATGATGCTGATGCTGTTCCAGTTTCTGAGGATATGCAGACAGAGGCATATGTTTTTGAGCCTACTGTTATTCCTGCTGATATTACTGCTGCTATTGCTGATGATATTGATGTTATTGAACCTATTATATCTGAAACTGCTGTTGCTGATATTTTTGTATCTGAAAATGTTTTATCTGAATCTGTTGCTGCTCCAGCTGCTACTGTTATTTCTGCTGCTATATCTACTAAGAGTGTTGCTCCTGAAACTTCTGTGTCTGTTGTTACTACTGCTGCTGCTACAACTTCTGTTGCTACTAGTGTTGTATCTGCTGCTGTCACCATTGCTGTTTCATCTGCTCCAACCCAACTTCAAAAAGAATATATGAAAAAGATTGATGCCTTATATGATGAGCAAAGTTCTGAAAGTGATGAATTCGGGACTGATTCTGATGATTCTTCTGCCACCATTGTCAGGAAGAGAAAGGCAAGGAGCAAAGCTATGAAAAGGGTACTTCCAGCCAAAGTAAAGGACACTAATGATATTCCCTACTACATTCTTCATGACTGCCCCATTACTGAGCATTGGATGCAGTATTCCAAGAATCAACTTAAAGTCATGAAGAAGAAGAGGAAGTATGAAAAAGGATCTTCTCAGTTTCATCATCCTCATCTTCATCCACCACCTCCTCCTGATGCAGGTGCAGGTGGAAGCTCAGCTACTCAACCTTATGCTAAAAGCCAAACCCCCTATCAGCCTTATGCAAGATCTCATTATAGTGGAAGCCAGTCCAGTGGTTCTCAATCTATAAGAGGAAGTTACAGAGGAAGTCAAAGGGAATTCCAAGTCTACTCAAAAGGCTATTCAAGGCAACATCCATACTCTCGGGAAGGACAAGCTTCATCAGACACAATTTCAGGTCCTTTTCTCTATAAGTTAAGAGAAGTAGTCTCATCCAGAGCTCCTCGAGATAATTCTTCCAACAGATATGAGCCTCCAGTGCCCTTTGAAGATCCAGAAAATAACCCTACTGCTTGGACTGCCAGGATGAAAGAACTAGCTGCCTTGGATCAAATCAAGAAAGCCAGAGAGCAAGGCAAGGACACCTCAAGCTTTACTACCATGTCTGAACAAAGAAAGAAAGAACTAGAAAGATATGCTTCAAGCAAATTCTTTGATTCTGAAAGATATATGGAGCTGCATCCTGAAGCTGTGGTTCCCAGGCCTAATCAACAAACTTCTCTAGGTGCAGCAGATGATAAAAGATCAAAGAAAGAAGCTCTGGATCCTAATAGAGAAATCAAACTTATAAAGAGCAAGGAGAAGGAATAACTATGTAAGGTGACAATTAGTCTGATTTCTGATTTCTGTCTGGGATAATATATATCTGTGCTTCTGCAATGCTTTGTTTATTGCATTTCTGTATTATTGCTTTGTATGTTGTTTTTTTTTTTAATTTTTCCAAATTCTGTAAATAGTAATCCTAACCCAAATAGGGGGAGATTGTTGGAACACCCTATTACTAATTTGGGTCAGGATCACTATGTCTCTAGGAAACCTGTTTTTGACCTCATTGTATAGATCTAAAGGTCAATTAGGATTGAGTCTAAGGGTTAGTAGTTAGGTTTGGAAGCTGCCCTCAAGACCAAGGATTTTCAGTTTGGAGACTAAGTCATATCGTCGAGCTCAGTACGACGAATCGTCGAACTCCAATCGACGATCGTCTAGCTCAACTTTGACGAATCGTCGAACTCCATTCGACGATCGCTGAGCTCAACTTCAACAAATCGTCGAACTCCATTCGACGATCTTCGAGCTCAGTTCGACGATCTTGACTCCAGTATTGATTCTCTATCTCTGAGCTCAGTTCGACGATAGTTGAGCTCAGATCGACGATCTCTGTTGCTGTCTGAGTCCAAATCGCTGAGCTCAGTTCGACAATAGCAGAGCTCAGTTCGACGTTTTTCTGAAGAGTTAAAGGATTTTCAAGATTCAAATTCAGAACAGTTAAGGAGTTATTCAACAATTAATTCAGAAGATTTTCTAGCCGTTTTCATTTATTCTGGACCAAGTTTCAAGGGATTATCAAGGAATGTTTCTTTAGACTTCCCCCAGAAGACAATTGCAATTAACGAAGTCAATTAATGACAGGCTAACGGCTATTCTTGACAGAGGATCATTTTCTATTCAGAACCAGGGAATAAAACTGAAGATTTTTGAATCTCTCTCACAACACAGACAAGAAGAACAAGAAAAAATATTCTCTGGACAACATCTTTCTCAACACCAACTGTTCACAAGAGAAAGAGCTGTAGACACTCTCTGTCTAAAAGAATTCATACAGAACACACATCTAAGGAGATCAATCATCTGAAATCTTCAGATCTCTTGTGATTCAAGTGTTCAAGGCCAACATCATTCAAAGACTCCAGACACCTAACATTTCAGCTGTTGCTGAAATCATCATTTGCTGGAGATCAACTTCTGAAGGCCTATCACCCTACAGCAAAGCTTCATTTCCTGAACATCTCAAGAACTCAGGGGGAGCTTTGACAACATCAAATCCACATAGTCTTCTCAACTGCTCTGAGAAAGAGAAGACTTCCATCACTCTCTCATCCCCATCTCTGTAAAGGGTTTTTCAAACTCCCTTCAAAAGTTTGTGCTTGGTTTTTGAGCACCTTATCAAAAGCTCATTGGTCGCAAGACACCTGATCAAAAAATCTGATTTGGTTTTTGAGCACCTTATCAAAAGCTCATTGGTGCCCAGGACACCTGATCAACTCATCCTGCAGTTGATTCCTATCTAGGGTGGTAGAAGAGTTGATGTACCCAAGTTTAGGGGAACCACTATAGCTCCTTGTGTCTTCTGGCTTGCTTATCTTTATTTTTGTTTCTGGCTGTGATTGATCTGTGATTAGTTTCTTTTGTAGGTTGCTTTGTGATTAGATAGTTTCTGTGTTTAGATTTATTATTTGCTTCCCTGTTCACTCAGATTGCAACAATTGTTGCAAAAAGTTTTTAAGCACCATACTCTATTCACCCCCCCTCTAGAGTATATCAGATCTAGCTGCACTTTCACACATGCCCGTGTCAGTTGACACGCCCGTGTCACGCTGCCGTGTTTCCTGCCGTGTCCTTCTCTGGACACAGCCGGCCAACACAGAGAACCACACGGCCTTGGACACACATGTGTTCCAGGCCGTGTACCCCTATATAGACACCAAAAATTCTCTTGGACACGACCAGCTCGATCACGATTTTCGGGGCGTTACAAATCTCCCCCACTTAAAGAATTTCGTCCCGAAATTATGTAAAGGTACACAAAAATTTAAATGTTACCTGAGTGGAATAACTCGGGATATTCTTTCATCATAGTCTGCTCTTGCTCCCAAGAAAGCTCGTTACGTCCGCAGTTATCCCAGCGGACTTTAACCATTCAGATATCCTTGTTGTGGAGTCGTTTATCCTCCAAGTCTTCAACCCGTATTCAACAGGCACTTGATCGACCGCAACGACCTGTGAAGGCTCTTGCACCGCCTTCCGCAACACGGACACATCATGTAGCCCACTCAACTCCACTGACAGCTTCAATCGATACGCTGCTTCGCCAACACGCTCCAGGATTTCAAACGGTCCAAAGTATACCGGACTCAGCTTCTTCAAGCGTCGAACCCGCGAGACACCTTTGAACGGCTTGATTTTCAAATACACCCAGTTGCCAACACCGAACTCCACGTTTCTATGCTTGGCGTTATATTATTTTGCCTGCATGTCCTGAGCAATCTTCAACCTTTCCTGAACTGTACGTATCATTGAAGTGGCGTCTTCCACCGCTTGACGTTTGTATAACTTCCTCTCGCCTGTCTCCAACCAAGACAACGACGTGCGACACCTTCCATACAAGGCCTCGAAAGGCGTTATTCCAATACTCGTCTGATAACTATTGTTATATGCAAACTCCACCATGCACAAGTGATCTTCCCACTGCTTTCCGAAATCCAAGACGCACATGCGAAGCATGTCCTCCATCGTCCGGTTGACCCTCTCGGTCTGACCATCCGTCTGCGGATGAAAAGCTGTGCTGAAACTCAACTTAGTTTCCAACAGACTATGCACCAGCCTCCAGTCGTTCGACGTGAATCGTCCATCTCGGTCACTAGCAATACTGCAGGGCACATCATACAATCGTATAATATTATCCACATAGAGTTTGACTAACTTTTCCACCGGATCTTCCTTCCTGTTTGGGATGAAATGCGACACCTTTGTCAATCTATCCACGGCCACCCAAATGACGTCGTTTCCCCTCTACGACTTTGGCAAATCATGCACAAAATCCATAGAAATGTCATTGAATTTCCACTCCGGGATAGACAAGGATTTCAAGAAACCTCCGGGCTTTTGGCACTCCGCCTTCACCAAGGCACAAGTCTGGCACTTGCCACATAAAGTGCTACATCCTTCTTTAGTCCTGGCCACCAGAACAACTTCTTCATGTCTTTATACATCTTCGTGCTTCCCGGGTGGATTGAGTACTTGGTATGATGAGCCTCGTACCACAACTCCTCCCGAAGATTAACCGCACTAGGAATGCATAGGCGACCGTCCCTCCTTAGCAGTCCATACTCAATAGTAAATTGAGAATTTGACCCATCCGAAGATTCGTCTAAGATTTGCTTCATGCTGCTATCCTGAACTAATGCCCGCTGAACTCTATCAGCTAGGTCATACAACACCTCTGTCCAAAACAATTTCGCCTCGGCACTAGACTGCTTGGCGACGAAAGTTATCTCCAATGCATCCAATTCACGGACCAAACTCTCATCATGTACCGACAACCAGCTGGCTCGCGCAGGAACCCTGCGACTCAACGCATCCGCCACTACATTTCCTTTCCCAGACACATAATGTATCTCGAAGGTGTAGTCCCCCAGGAACTTCATCCACCTCCGCTACCTCATGTTCAAATCCTTCTGATCTAACAGGAACATCAGACTCTTATGATCGGTGTAGATATCAACCTTCACACCGTACAGATAGTGTCTCCACAGCTTTAGAGCAAATATCACGACCGCTAACTCTAAGTCATGGACCGGATAATTCCGCTCATGAACCTTCAATTGTCGCGAACCATAGGCTATCACGTTCCCATACTGTAGCAGAACACATCCCAAACCACTGCCCGAAGCATCAATATAAATTTCAAACCCTTCGGTTCCACTTGGCGAACATAAAATAGGCGTTGTGGTCAACCGCCCCTTCAACTCTTCAAAAGCCTTCTTGCACTCCAGCGGCCACACAAACTTTTGGTCGTTCCTTGTCAACGTCGTGAGTGGTAGCGCTATCCGCGAGAAGTTCTCTACGAAGCGCCTGTAATAGCCGGCAAGCCCCAGAAAGTTCCGGACTTCCGCCACTGTAGTCAATACAGGCCACCCCCGTATCGCCACTATCTTCGCCGGATCAACCGCTATCCCTTCTCCACTAATAACATGAGCAAGGAACGCTATCAAGGATAACCAGAACTCACACTTGGAGAACTTATCATACAACTGATTCCTTCTCAACATCTCCAACACCATATGCAGATGCTTGTAGTGATCATCCTCACACTGCGAGTACAACAGGATATCGTCGATGAAAGAAATAATGCCTAATCACCTAGAGGGGGGGGGGGTGAATAGGTGACCTATCTCTTTTTAAAACTTTAAAGGCAGAAATATAATACAGTAATTGCAATTCTACAAGTATCACAACACTGCAACCATACAAGCATACATTCACAGAGAGCACACATGATTTATAGTGGTTCCACAAGGTCTGGGTACATCCACTTTCCCCCTTCGCATATCTAGTAGTGTACCCGATTCGGCCTAACTTCTCCACTTCTCCTCAGATCCTCAGATCTTACAACTCAGAACCCCAAACAGGTTCCTACAACTCAGAGTGATCCCACTCCTACAACTCAGGCACCGAGCCCTACCACTCAGTCTTCAACAAGACCTACACTCAGGCACAACAGCCCTACCTCAGCCTTCAACAAGGCCTACACTCAGAGAAATGATTCTCCTACACTCAGGATCACAAGCCCTACCTCAGCCTTTATAGATTTAGGCTTACAACTCAGATCTATACAGGATCCTACAGAAATTAGAAAATACAAAGTATATAACCACAACTCTGATAGAGAGAGATGAGTTGACTGGTTTCTTGATGAGTTCTTGAAATAACTTGGCTGAGATCAACCTCCCTTGGCTTTCTTCAAACTTCTTGAATTAGAACACAGTAGGGTTGTATCTCTATGCAGATGATCTTCAATCAACTGCTGACTTGAGATCCTGATTTCAATTTGAATCTTCCTTATCAGCCTGGTTCAACAGCTGGTCTTCTTAGTAGGAGCTCTCTCTCTCCAACTTTTTAGATCTTCTCTTGAAGGTCTACTTCTTGTTGTGTTATTTTTCACTTCATTGATCGATCCCTCCTTCTGTTGAAGGAATAAGCCTTTATATAATATTTCTTCACGGTGATCGGCTGATCCGATTTCTAACAACCTTCTGACAGCTCTGACAGTAGCAGTTGACCGGTTGAAATGGCAGCTGTCAAGTCATCCAATCACTTTTTGAAATCTCTGTCACTGTCTGAAAGTGTCGAGACAGATAGTCTTTATGTGTCGACACAAATAGACTAAGTGTCGACACAAGTAGACTAAGTGTCGACACTAGCCTTTATGGTGTCGACACAACTCCTTGTGTTATTGTAACAGCTTCTCGACACTGCTTCTTCAGAATGTGTCGACACTGATCCTGTGTGTCGACACAAGTTCTTCTTCAATAGTTAGTTGATTTCTGCTAAGTGTCGACACAACTCCTTTGTGTCGACACTTGTACTTAAACTTTGTTGAAGTTTACTGAGTGTCGACACAGCCTCCTAGTGTCGACACTTGTACTTGAACTTTGTTGAAGTTTGCTGAGTGTCAACACAGCCTCCTAGTGTCGACACTTTTGCTGTCGACAAAGTTTCTCTAGGTGTCGACACTGCTTCTAAGTGTCGACACTGATTATGTAGACAATTCTTCATTGTGTGTCGACACTACCTGTATGTGTCGACACTTTCCTTCTGGTGTCGACTCTGCCTTCCAGGTGTCGACACAATTACTCCAAGTGTCGACACAGCTTCTCTAGGTGTCGACACAAGCCTCCTTAAGTGTCGACACTTTTATTCTGGGTGTCGACACATGGACTTAGAAACTTTTTTGCTTTCCTTGTAATTACTTAACCTGCACAAATAAACTCAAAGCACATCAAATACACCTTGATGTATATCATTGAGTAGGGCGAGGCTTCTTCAAATCAGGTACATATATTCCAATGTACCCAACAATCTCCCCCTATTTGGAGAAGTCATAACCCTTAGTCAATAATATACACCATACATAACAAATTTTCAGTATGATATAAAACAGTATTATATGACAGGGAAAATACTTAAACATGTATGAACAGAACATGTATAAAACAATTATCTCAGAACAATTAATGTAATAGATTTGAACATGTAACATTGTTCTTACAACTCCAAACATTTTCATTTATCAAAAGTTTACATAGAGTTTAATACAAATGATTACAAATTGTAAACTTATGAAAATGCTATCATATGGCTGCTCTGGTTCCTTGATTACAATGCCCTTTCCAGATTGAATCTTTGCTTGAACTGGAGCTTCATTGTCATCAGCAGCAGCAGGCTCCTTCCCTTTAAGATCTTTCTTTTTCAGCTCTTCAGCCTTTATCTTCTGCCTTTCAAAATAGTGATAAGGCTTAGGGAAATACTTGCTAGGCTCCTGTGCATTAGAAGGTAGCTTTCCCAGTTTAGCCTTCCTTCTATATTGTACTATGACCTCTTGCCTATTCTCATGTTTTCTCCACTCCAGGTCAGAATACCACTTGCCTCTATCCAGGACATTGTCCTTAGCAGCCTTCCAAGCAGTCAATATGATATTCCTGGATGTGGGGCTCCATTGTTCAAAATCTGGCCTTAATTCAGCTTGTTCTCTGAACCTTTTCTTAGATAATTGGCACTCTTATTCTTTTAACAAAGCCTCTTGCTCTTTTAAGATTGCCTCTCGCACAGGCTGGACAACTTTCTCAAGAATTATATTCTGATTACCCTCAGGAGGACTATACATAGACTGTACCTCCTGATGTATCATGTCAAAATCTGCAGGAGGATATATCACTTGAGCCACTTCAGCTTGCTCTCCTCTAAAGTATGCAGGATTTAGTCCAGACTCTGCCACATTGTCATCATCACATAAAGGTGGATATCCAAGGGTGGCTCTGATGGAATTTGAAATCCATTTGGCATGATCAGAGCCTGCCTTGACTAATACCCTCTCCCCTTTTATGACTTCTCTCTCTATGTGATCCCTCAGATCATCTTTCTGAAACCTGATCTGGGCATTCAGATAGTTAACTCCATCTTTATAAAAAGGTTTCAACCTTTGGAGCTTTTCAGTGATTAGCTTCTGTGAATCCTGGATGGCAGATGTAACAGCAGTGAGACCTTCTTGTAATGCCTGATCAAATTCTGCCTTGGCTGTAGTCATGGCTGCAGTGTAGGCAATAGCTAGATTCTTCATTTCAGTGACTATCACATTATGTGATTCAGTCAAGTTTTCATTCATTCTTATTTGATTTTCTAGAACATATCCTTGCTTTACTGCTAGGTCATCAAGTTGTGTCTTTATCTTCTCTTGATGTGTAGCCAGATAGACCACTGCATTGCCTCCTTTATGAAAACAATCAGTCATTTCTTTCTTGTTGAGATTTACTTCAAATCTGATTGATTTGATGTCTTGTGGCAGATCAAATTGCAGGGATTTATGCCCTTCATCCATATATTCTTCTAGAGCTTGCCTTTGCTCATCCAGCTTAATCTGCAAAGCCACCATCAATGAACTATAATCAGTAGATGGGGCAGGTTGTGGAGCAATGGTCTATAGTGCTTTCTTGTAGTTCTTGCTTCTTCTTTTGAAGACCTGAAACTTCCTCTTCTTGGCTCTAGCAGCCTATTCATCTTCTGAAGCAGAAGTGCTGACTATGTCCACTCTATCCTTAGGACTAGGAGGTAACTCCTTCTCAGTCCTTTGTGGTTCCTCAGCATCCTTTGGCTCCACAGTCTCCTTGCTTGCAGTTTCTACATTCTCCACATGCTCCCCCTCAATATTGACCTTCTCCCCCTCAACAACAACTATTTCTCTCTCAAGGTCTGTCTGTACAAGATCAGGGAATTGCTCTTCCAGTGTAAACTCCTGTTGAGGATGGACTGGTGAATCTCTGATCTCAGGAGCATTTGATTCCCCTTTATCAGTAATTGATGTGTCCTCCATGACCACATCCTGGGGTTGTCTATATATCTGGGTTTGCTGATTAACATCATGTAATGAATCAGTCAAAATTTCATCCTCAATATAGAAATTTAATTGATTTACTTCAGTAATTACCTCAAGAATGATTTGGGTAGCCCTTTCACTCTCTAATGGAGTTGGCTCATCCATATGTAGAGGCTCCCCCTGGAGTGGATCCAGGAGAATTGGGCTAGCTGATGGTAGCTCCCCCTGCCTTTGTGCATCTTCTTGTCTTGCTTGTGTCTGTCCAGCATTTCCAGTCTCTTCATCATCAGGACTAAAGACCACTTGCACTTCAGAGCTGCTGGAGGATTCTTGAGCCACAATGGTTGTCTTCTTCTTCTTCTGAGGTGTTTTCTTTTCTGGAGATGGCAGTTCCTTTGTCAGCACCCTATCCCACCTTGAGAAAATTCTCAAATCCATTCTCCTCATGTGGTTTATCTTTGAACCTGCAGCTTGGTTCATCACTTCAGGTATACTGCTAGCTAAGTATAGACTCAGAATTCTTCCCAGATTGGGTTTCTTCAAGCTCTCTTTTATCTTATCAAACATGACTGCAGACCAATCAGTATTAAGTTTGAAGATTATCCTTATCATCAAACTGAACATATAAGCTGAAATCCTGTCATGTCCTCGAGGCTTGCTCAGAATTACCTTGCCAACTATGTCAGATAGAAACTTTCCTTGTATGTTCATTCCTTTTCTGTTGAAAACTGATCCAATTTTCAGATTTGAGTCTAATCCACACCATTTCAATGCCTCTCTGGTTTTAGAAGCAGATACATCTTCTTCCTCTTTTGTTCTTGGTAGTTGAAGTACCTTTCTTAGATTTTTTCTGTGTGACCTTGACTTTTGTCCCATGGACTCTGGACTTAATCTTGAGTCCAGATTCATCAAGAGTAGCTGCACTCAAGAATTCAAGGACTTCCTTCTTCCAGATCTTGATTGGGTCTGATATAAGGTATTCTAGTCCAGTCTCGGCAATTAGGGTTACCACACCTTTGATTTCGGGTTCCGCGTCATCAAAGGCGTATCGCACGAGCTCATATCCTTCATTAATGTTCTCTTCTAGCTTGGGCGCCATTAGGGTTTGAAGAAAGTTTGAATTTAGAGAAGAGAGATGTCCACACACAAGTTTGATCTCAAAACTAAGGTGAGCGTGTCGACAAACAATGGGGAAAATCTATTTATACCTTTCTAAAATTGAAGATGAAAAGGCGCGTTAACATACTTGAATTGTGTCGACACTGTTGAAAAGTGTCGACACTTACTTATAATGTCTCGACAACTATGTGTCGACACAAATATAGTCGACAGAATATATGTGTCGACACTTATATATCTCAGCTCGACACTTAGTCGAGACACTACTAGACTAATTCTGTGTAAATCCTAAGTGTCGACACCACCTTGGATGTGTCGACACCTACACTGCATGTGTCGACACAAATTCTCTGAAGTGTCGACACAGACTTCCTAGATGTGTCGACACCATTTATCTGAAATGTCGAAACCACTTCTATGTGTCGACACAGACAACTCTGTGTGTCGACATCATTTTACTTAGCTAATTTTTTGTAAACTATTCTAAGTTTATCATCCCTAATTCAATTTTAAATTTATTGAATTTGGTTTCATCTAAGAGCTTAGTATACATATCAGCTAACTGATTATCTATATTTATACTCTAAGGAAATGTCTCCTTTTTCTACATGTTCTCTTAGAAAATGGTATTTTATTTCTATGTGCTTAGTACTACTATGAGAGACAGGATTATTTGCAATAGAAATGACACTAGTAGAATCACAAAATAAAGGTGTTCTATTTACTTGAATACCATAATCTTCTAGCTGATGTTGAATCCATAGAAGTTGAGCACAACAACTTCCTGCAGCCACATACTCTGATTCTGCTGTGGAGATAGCCACACTTGTTTGTTTCTTGCTACTCCATGACACCAGCCTTCCACCTAGGAATTAACAAGTTCTTGTAGTACTCTTTCTATCTTCCTTGCAACCTGCAAAATCTGCATCTGAATAACCTGTCAGTTCAAAATCTCTATTCCTAGGGTACCAAAGGCCTAGATAAGGAGTTCCCTTAAGATATCTCAAAATTCTTTTAACTGCTGTCAAATGAGATTCTTTAGGGCAAGCTTGGTACCTAGCACAAACACATGTAGCATACATGATATCTGGTCTACTAGCAGTCAAATAAAGTAGGGAGCCAACTATCCCTCTATACAAAGTTTCATCTACAGGTTTCCCTGCATCATCTTTGCTTAGAGACATGCTTGACCCCATAGCAGTTTTCATGGTAGTGGATGATTCCATACCATACTTCCTTATCAATTCTAGGGTGAACTTAGACTGGCATATGGATAATCCATCTTCAGTCTGTCTAACTTGGAGACCCAAGAAGAACTTAAGTTCCCCCATACTGCTCATTTCAAATTATCCTTGCATAAGTTTTGCAAACTTTCTGCAAAGACTATTTTCTGTAGACCCAAATATTATGTCATATACATATATTTGAACTAAGATAATCTTGCCTCTGGATTCCCTAAGGAATAGAGTCTTGTCTATTTTCCCCCTTGAGAATTTGTTCTCAATGAGGAAACTAGACAGGGTTTCATACCAAGCCCTAGGGGCTTGTTTTAACCCATACAAAGCCTTCCTATGTCTATATACATAATCAGGTTTAAGAGAATCTACAAAACCTGATGGCTGCTCTACATAGACTTCTTCCTTCAGGTTTCCATTCAGAAAAGCTGACTTAACATCCATTTGATATACCTTAAATCCTTGATAAGTTGCATAGGCAAGGAACATCCTTATTGCTTCCAGTCATGCTACTGGAGCAAAGGTTTGATCAAAATCAATACCTTCTTCCTGCCTATATCCTTTTGCAACTAGTCTAGCTTTATACTTTATAATAATTCCATTCTCATACAACTTGTTCCTAAAGATCCACTTAGTTCCAATAATGTTGTGGTCTTTTGGTTTAGGAACTAGCTCACAGACCTTGCATCTTTTGAACTGGTTCAACTCCTCTTCCATGGACTCAATCCAATGAGGGTCTAGGATTGCTTCTTCAAATTTCTTTGGCTCTACTTGGGATAGAAAGCTGGAGTAGAGAACTGAACTTAGATTCCTGCTCCTTGTTTGTACCCCTTGACTGAGATCTCCAATAATTTGATTGGCTGGATGATCTTTTAAATGCCTATTTGCTGGAGGCAGCCTGTCTTCAAGTTGTACACCTTCATTCTCTTCATTTAGCTGCACTTCTTGATCCCCTTCAGCTTCAGGAGTATCTTGTACTCCCCCTGTACAGCAGCCACCTTCTTCTACTTGCTGACTTGCAGTAGGACCTTCTGCAATAGTAAGCTTGTCCATCTTCTCAGTTACACCTGTGGAGCTGCAAACACTTCTAGGCAATTCATTGTTAATGAGTCTAGCTTCATCAAAAACTACATGAACAGACTCTTCTATAACTTGAGTAATCAAGTTGTAGACCCTATAAGTCTTACTATTGTTGCTGTACCCAACAAAGATCCCCTCTTGGGATTTGACAGCAAACTTGGTTAGATAAGACTTACCATTGTTAAGGATATAACACTTGCAACCAAAGATCCTGAAATAGGATAGATTTGGTTTTCTGCCCTTCACAATCTCATAGGGGGTCTTCTTGTGGCTCTTGGTGATAGTAGCCCTATTGATTACATGACATGCAGTATTGACTGCCTCAGGCCAGAAATATTCTGGGAGAGAAGTGTCACTCAATAGGGTTCTACCAGCCTCTATCAAGGTTCTATTTTTCCTTTCAGCAATGCCATTTTGCTGAGATGTTCTTGGTGAGGAAAATTCTTGAAAAATTCCAAACTCTTCACACAGTTTTGTCATACTTTCAGACTGAAATTCAGTACCATGGTCACTTCTGATTTTAACCACTGTACTGTTCAATTCATTCTGAATTTGTTTAACAAAACTATACAAGATGCTTGGTGTTTTAGATTTTTGCCTTAGGAAGAACACCCAGGAATACCTTGAGTAGTCATCAACTACCACAAATGTGTAGACCTCCTACCTAGACTGTGAACTGGCATAGGACCAAAAAGATCCATATGCAAGAGATATAGACACCTCACAACATCTTTGTTCTCAAGGCTATGAAAGGTGGATTTGGTCTGCTTGCCCTTTTGACAAGCTGAGCATATCCCAACCTTTATACACTTAACCTGAGGACCATTCCTCACTAACTCTTTTCTAAAGAGTTGGCCAATTATCTTATAGTTAAGATGAGCCCACCTCTTGTGCCATTTAACACAATGTGAGACTTTCTCATCAGCTACAAGACAAATATGAGAAACAATGTTCTCACACATAATGTCTAGACAATAGACATTTCTCTTCCTATATCCTGTCAGAATGATCTTTTGATCACTTGACCTACTGATATGACAACCATCCTTGACAAATGAGATGTCATATCCTAAATCACTCAGCTGACTTATGCTAATGAGGTTATGTTTCAAACCCTTTACATAAGCCACTTGAGTAATTGTAATTAGGTTGCTAGAAATGTTACCAAAGCCTTTGATGATTCCTTTTTCTGAACCACCAAAGGTAACTTTAGGACCATCCTTGATTAGTGTATAGTCCTTCAGCAATCCCCTAGTTCCAGTCATGTGCCTGGAACATCCACTGTCCAAGTACCATATAGGGGCATGGCCACTTGGACTCACCTGCAAAACAGATTACTTAACCTTAGAACCCAAATAATTCTTGGGTCCTTGGTGCAGGTTAGTTTGACTTTTAACAAGACTACATGTAGCTCTTCTAGCAGGTAGTTTGCTAATCTCCTTGACACTAGAATTGTGCCAACAATCTATGGCAAAGTGGCCTACCTTGCCACAACACCAGCACTCAAATCTGTTGTACCTTTGTTTAGGTACAACCCTGGCTGTTTTATCTATAGCAGGCTTCTTGTTGAGTACTGAGGCTTTGCCCTTAGACTTGGACCTAACTGTCCTGGCAGGTTTTGTAAACCCCAATCCGGTCTTACCCTTTTGAGGAATAAACTCATCTATCAAAGGTAAAACTGATTTTGGTTTAGAAAAACTTGCAACAATCTCTCTCTCCTTCTGAAGTCTAACCTCCAGATTCCTAATTTGATCATTCTTAAATGTAATAGTTCCCATCTGAATAACTGTAATGTTCTTCAGCCTGGCTATTTCATTTAGTTTTTAATCTAACACTTTATCTGAATCAGCAGCTGCCAACTTAAGATTAGCAATTTGCTTAGTCAGTGTTTTGACCAGATTTTTGCTCTTCTTAAGTGCCTGCAATACATCTCTATATTCATCCATCAACTGATGAATATCTCCCTCAGATTCAGACCCACCCACATCACTTGATGCAGATGTATCTGATTCTGAATCAGTACTATAATCTAAAAAACATTGTACCTTACTTGGTCCAGGCTGATCCTAGATCTTGTCTCCTTCTGTTAAGGCCATCAATCCATTGCACTGATTGTTCTCATGCTCATAAATTGAGTTCATTAGCTGCAAGAACTCATCTTCTTCCTCTTCAACAAACAAGCCTATATAGGCTTCAGATTCTGAATCTGTTTCTGATGATGATTGATCAGTCAGACTTTTGTCCTTCTTGGCAACAAATGACCTTTCCTTTTTGCCCTTGAACTGAGTCTTCTTCTTGTCAGTTGACTCTTTCCTCTTTTTTGGACGGTCAGCTACTATATGTCCTTGTCTATTGCAACAATAGCAAACTATCTTTGAGGATGTATTTTTACTTGGCTTGGACTTTCTTTTGTCATTCCTTGATAACTTCCTGTTCTGATAATAGTCATCTTTAGGCTGTGAAGTGGATGGCTTAGACCTCCACTGCTTCTTTTTCAGAAACTTTTGAAACTGTCTTATAAAGGCAGCAAAATCCTCATCAATTTCACTGCTGTCTGAGTTCTGGTTTTCTGAATTTTCTGAAGCAGTTTCAGCAACTATTTGTGGTGGAGATGGAGACTTGCTTCTATACTTCCTAGTGGCTTCAGTCTTGAAGGCCACAGACCTTTCCTTGTGCTCCACTCTAGTAGTCTTCTCTTCCTCCTTTCTAACCATTAACTGCATTTCATAAGATAGCAGTTTTCCAAACAAGGTTGGAGGAGGTATATCAGCTAATTTGGCCATTTCCCTAATGACACAAATCTTGGTATCCCAGTCCTTAGTCAGGGATCTTAAAAACTTGTCATTCAGCTCATAGTTGCTGAATTCTCTTCCATAGGACATCAACTCATTAACAATCTTATAGAATTTCTTGTAGCATTCAGTAATGCTATCAGACTTGCCTTGTCTGAACTTTCATACTCCTGATTTAACAAAGACTTCCTGTCTTGTCTTACCTCTTCAGATCCCTCCATGTAAACTATTAGAGTGTCCGACATTTCTTTTGAGGTTTTACAATGTATTAGGTTCTGAAATGTGCCATCATCAATTACACTTACAATAATATTCTGGGCCCTCTTGTCCATAGTGGTCAGAATTATTTCATCTTTAGTCATTTCTGAATAGTTTTTGGGAGTTCTCTGATTTGCATCCAGAACAGATACTTTCATTGACACATATGACCCTTCTTTGACTGTGATGTATATTCTTGGGTCAGATGCTTCCATAAAGAGTCTAACCCTCTCTTTCCATATGCCAAAAATCTCTTTTCTGCAGATTGACAATTTCATGGATCCTAGCTCTGCGTGATTCTCAGTTGAACCCATTTTCTTGATTTTTGATTCTGCCTACAGGATCTTTACTCAGACTATTATGTCCTTTGTGAGTAACCTGACTCTGATACCACTTGAAAGAAACAGTACCTAATCACCTAGAGGGGGGGTGAATAGGTGACCTATCTCTTTTTTAAACTTTAAAGGCAGAAATATAATACAGTAATTGCAATTCTACAAGTATCACAGCACTGCAACCATACAAGCATACATTCACAGAGAGCACACAGGATTTATAGTGGTTCCCCAAGGTCTGGGTACATCCACTTTTCCCCTTCGCCTATCTAGTAGTGTACCAGATTCGGCCTAACTTCTCCACTTCTCCTCAGATCCTCAGATCTTACAACTCAGAATCCCAAACAGGTTCCTACAACTCAGAGTGATCCCATTCCTACAACTCAGGCACCAAGCCATACCACTCAGTCTTCAACAAGACCTACACTCAGGCACAACAGCCCTACCTCAGCCTTCAACAAGGCCTACACTCAGAGAAATGATTCTCCTACACTCAGGCTCACAAGCCCTACCTCAGCCTTTATAGATTTAGGCTTACAACTCAGATCTATACAAGATCCTACAGAAATTAGAAAATACAAAGTATATAACCACAACTCTGATAGAGAGAGATGAGTTGACTGGTTTCTTGATGAGTTCTTGAAAGAACTTGGCTGAGATCAATCTCCCTTGGCTTTCTTCAAACCTTCTTGAATTAGAACACAGTAGGGTTGTATCTCTATGTAGATGATCTTCGATCAACTTCTGACTTGAGATTCCGATTTCAATCTAAATCTTCCTTATCAGCCTGGTTCAACAGCTGGTCTTCTTAGTAAGAGCTCTCTCTCTCCAACTTCTTAGATCTTCTCTTGAAGGTCTACTTCTTGTTGTGTTATTTTTCACTTCATTGATCGATCCCTCCTTCTGTTGAAGAAATAAGCCTTTATATAAGCTTTCTTCATGGTGACCGGCTGATACGGTTTCTAACAACCTTCTGACAGCTCTGACAGTAGCAGTTGACCGGTTGAAATGGCAGCTGTCAAGTCATCCAGTCATTTCTTGAAATCTCTGTCACTATCTGAAAGTGTCGAGACAGATAGTTTTTATGTGTCGACACAAATAGACTAAGTGTCGACACAAGTAGACTAAGTGTCGACACTAGCCTTTATGGTGTCGACACAACTCCTTGTGTTGTTATAACAGCTTCTCGACACTGCTTCTTCAGAATGTGTCGACACTGATCCTGTGTGTCGACACAAGTCCTTCTTCTTCAATACTTAGTTGATTTCTGCTAAGTGTCGACACAACTCCTTTGTGTCGACACATCTTTTTGTGTTGAAACTTGCTAAGTGTCGACACATCTTCTTTGTGTCGACACATGCCTTCTGTGTTGAAACTTTTGCTGAGTGTCGACACATCTCCTTTGTGTCAACACTTGTACTTAAACTTTGTTGAAGTTTACTGAGTGTCGACACAGCCTCCTAGTGTCGACACTTGTACTTGAACTTTGTTGAAGTTTGCTGAGTGTCGACACAGCCTCCTAGTGTCGACACTTTTGCTGTCGACAAAGTTTCTCTGGGTGTCGACACTGCTTCTAAGTGTCGACACTGATTATGTAGACAATTCTTCATTGTGTGTCGACACTACCTGTATGTGTCGACACTTTCCTTCTGGTGTCGACTCTGCCTTCCTGGTGTTGACACAATTACTCCAAGTGTCGATACAGCTTCTCTAGGTGTCGACACAAGCCTCCTTAAGTGTCGACACTTTTATTCTGGGTGTCGACACATGGACTTAGAAACTTTTTTGCTTTCCTTGCAATTACTTAACCTGCACAAATAAACTCAAAGCACATCAAATACACCTTGATGTATATCATTGAGTAGGGTGAGGCTTCTTCAAATCAGGTACATATATTCCAATGTACCCAACAGTCGATAAATACTATCACGAAACGATCCCGGTACTCTCTGACCGTCATGTTCATCAGATCCATAAACACGGATGGCGCATTGGTCAACCCAAACGGCATGACCGTGAACTCGTAATGCCCAAACCGCGTGCTGAACGCTGTCTTTGGGACGTCGCTTTCCCTTATTCTCAATTGGTAGTAACCAGATTTTAGATCTAACTTCGAATATAATGTAGACCCAACCAACTGATCAAATAGATCATCAATCCTTGGGATCAGATACTTATTCTTCTCCGTAAGCTTGTTCAACTCCCGATAGTCAATACAGAGTCACAAACTCCCATCCTTCTTCTTAACGAAAAGGACCGGTGCGCTCCAAGGCGATGAACTTGGACGCACATACCCTTGTTCCAACAACTCTTGCAGTTGCACCTACAGCTCCGCCATCTCTCTTGGCGCTATCCGATATGGAGAGCGTGACACCGATTTGGCACCCGGTACCAGCTCAATAGTAAAATCAATCCCCCGCTGAGGAGGGGCTCCTGGGAGATCATCTGCAAACACATCAGGATACTCAGACACAACTGGAATACTGCTCAGACTCGACTTAGGCGTTGAAGCCTGCACTAATGTGACAAACAGCTCTGCCCCAGACCGAACTGCCTTGATCACCTGAAGGGACGACATCAAAATTTTGTCCGACTCCTTCATGCCAGCAAATGTAGTCTCCCGATCAGTGTTCAGTCCTAACTTAACCTCCTTTCGGTTGCAATCAATGCATGCCCGCTGCTCTGAGAGCCAGTCCATACCAAAGATTACGTCGAACTCCGCTAACGGCAGTACCGACTCTTACAAGTCAAACTCCTGATCCCCAATCCAAATCGTAACCACACAAACTCTATCCGCACGTATTGAGCACCCATTGTGCAACAACACATCCAACTTGTCTTTAGCCATCGAGGAAGGGACTCCGATGCGCGATACAAATCGTTCAGACAAGAAGGAATGAGAAGCTCCCGTATCAAATAGTGCTCTCGCCGGACAATCAAAAATCAACACGAAGCCTAGCACCAACAAATGTAAGCTAACATATAAAATGGTAACAACTACATAAAGTTAAATTGCTATGATTTAACTCATACTTGTCACCACGTCAGCTTGTTTTATGACCTCTTGCAGACTAAGGTTATAAACTCTAGGCTGGGCTGGAGTATGGTGGGACGCGGTTTACTCCACCGCCTTCCCTTTCTCTTCGTAGGTTGCTCCAGGCTTCCTCTCAGACTTTGCGCGTCCGCTCCAACACTCACGAGCAAAATGCCCCATCTTTCTGCAGTTATAGCCCGCTCCTGGAACTTTACTTGTGGTTGCCCCTACCGCACCAGACAAAGGGGCTGAGCTCTAAGTCTTCGACTTCTTGTTCCATCTGCGGAAACCCGACTTTGTATTCAACACTTTGAACTTTGACTTCTTTTCCCCTGAGTCCTTCTTCTCTTGCACTTTCTTCACAACCTTTTCCAATGACCGGGTCGAATTGACCAAGGCTAGGAAGCCCTGTGCCTTAGGCCCAGCAAGGAGTAGCTGTAGGTCGCCACGTAGACCCTCATAAAATCGGTTGGTCTTCCGCTCCTCTTCAGTAAACATAGCACCAGCATAATGACCCAACCACGTAAACTCGTGGAGATACTCATCCACGCTTCTGTCTCCCTGAGTCAAATGAAAGTACTGATTCTCCATCTCAAGCTTCTGAGCAGAGGGTAGATATCTGACCAAGAACAACCTTGAGAATTCCTCCATAGGCACATCCGCAAGTTGCCTTCTCACTAAGAGATGAACCTCCAACTCGTCCCACCACAGACTCGCCTCACCAGCCAAAAGGAAGGTCGTTATGGTAGTCTTCTTCCACTCAACAGTTTCTGTGGTCGTCAAGACCCTCTTTATCGTAGAGAGCCAATCCTCAGCTTGAGTTGGCGTTCCAAACCCGTCGAACCTCGGAGGATTAAAGCTCATTACATGCTTGAGCTGCTTCTCCGTAGCTCTACTTGGTGCTAACTGATCAACTGCCGCACGCTCTACCACTCCCGGCTCTGCCGCCCTAATCGGTTCTTGCTCATTTACAGGTGGTGCATGGTGCATTTTCCCTGCAGGTTGGGCATTTATCATAGTAAAGACTGCTTCAGCAACCAATCTGATGGTTTCCGCTGAAGGAGGTGTTGTAGGCACGTCCCTCGGTGCGCTACTTTCCGCCGATTGCGGGCGTTCCGATTGCCCAGCACCGCTCTTAGCCGCATATAATAGCAAAGACCCTTGATTAGACGACAAACAGATTGCTAAAAACAATTATTGGAACACTCAGATTCCTCAAAACAAGTACATTTTTCATTCCTAAGTGGACATTCATGTGTTCTTTTTGATGTTATAACGATGACACACACATGTGCTCACCACCCCTTAAAAAGAATTCGTCCACGAATTCATTTAAGTTGACCGAAACCAGAAGTCTGATAATAAATTGTAACACCCCCATCCGTCATATGATATATAACAGAAGGTCCAGCTGGAACCCGACACCATATACCACGGACAGTCGGAAGGGTTAGTTAAGAATATCAAAACATTCCAACTACGACTACTCGCCCTAACACAGAGCATTCTAGCGGAAGCTTTTAAATAGTTGGAATGAACCCATAATTGAATAAACAACTAATATGAATGTTCACAAACTACTACAGGAATGAAACAACAAATACACTGAAAGTACTTAGCCTTATGGCCTTACAAGAGTTCACTTAACAAATAGTGCCTTACATACATCGGCTCGCAGGCCGGCCATACATGACAAAAATAAAATACAACTATTCGCTTTGGCCTTCGAGGGCCAGCTCAGCAACATGGGCTTCAGCCCGCTATTTGGTACTCGGCTCCGCAGCACCTGCAAGCAACATTCCACCGCACGGTGGCAAACAAAGCAACGGTCAGCCATAGCCGACCAAATTATAACGACACCACCCCTTACTCGGGATGGCGGTGCTCCTTCCCTGTATTTCATTAGTCCAGCTAAAGAATAAAGTACAAACATACTTCGTCACAGGTGTAGGCTCGCACGGCCAAACACCCCGTGCACTCGGGGCACATTATCGGTGAATCCGGTCAATTCCGTGGATTCAACACCATCCCCGGTATGGCAACAACGTGAGCATTTTAGCCTTCCTAACCAACGTCTAAGACTCCCAACTATGCCAACGGCCAGTCCCTCTTTGGGTCTCTCGCACCGAACCACATAGCCCAGGTCCGATTCCACTTGCCCGTTACTCACACCACGTAGTCACCTTAAGACGTACGCACGAGCCAATCTTCTCTCGGATACCGCAACAAATCCAAACATCACATAACCCAGTTATGTGCAAGGCCAGCTCCCAAGCCGCCAAGTTTGCAGAATTACGTCTCCGCTCAGTTTTCCGGGTGCCCCTTGGAGTTAATCCCCAAGGATCCCTGCTGCAATCTACCGTGTAGAAACCCGAAAACACAAAGCACAGAGTCTTCTCCGGCAAACTGTACAAAATGCAACATCACCGATCCAGACCAACACGTCCAGGTAGGCTTCACGCACAATGCCTATGTCCGTACTTCGATTCTGGACTCTATATGCAACACAAGGGGGACTATTCCCGTCAACCCCAAGGAACACCGCACACTCACCGCACACTCGCGGGAGCGGGTTTCTTTATGCAAAAGAAGGAGAACTTCACATGCTCAAGTAGAGAATCGTTACCATTGTAGTACGCTTTTGCGCCATGAAAAAACTATACAGATAGAAGTCTTCACAATGGAATTCCCTCCGCGGATCCGCTCTTGATTCTCGATTCGGTGCTCTGATGCTCCGCCGACGGCCGGAAACCTCCCCTTTCTTCCTCCTTGCTCTCTCCTCTCTCAAACTTCTTAGAAAGAGAATGTTAAAGAGCAAATGAGGATTACAATCTCCATTCCCGACCTTAATAGAGAAGGAACAGATATGGGTCATCAGATCTTAATTAAAGAAAACGAACGGCTCAGATCCGCCCAAAAATCCTCAAACCTGGGCCGAACACGGCCTCGCACACGGCCGTGTCCCAGGCCGTGTGCAGCGATCCAGACACGATCGTCAAGCGCAGAAGAGGACATGGGTCAAGACACGCCCGTGTCTCAACCTGACACGCCCGTGTCAGTTTCCGACACGTGTGTGTCCCTGTGGTGTGTTACCAGTAACCGCCACACCAACCGACATGACTCATGAGAACACGGGTGGTGACACGGGTATGCACACGCCCGTGTCAGTTGACACGCCCGTGTCAAGCTGCCGTATTTCCTGCCGTGTCCTTCTCTGGACACAGCCGGACAACACAGAGAACCACATGGCCTTGGACACACCTATGTCCCAGGCCGTGTACTCCTATACAGACACCAAAAATTCTCTTGGACACGACCAGCTCGATCATGATTTTCGGGGCGTTACAGTGAGACTATCACGAGGCGATAGCGATCGCCTAGCGATAGGGCCGAGTAGTATGCGTTGTGGAGATCGTGCGGGACATGGTCGGCGTCATGCTGACATCATTTTCTCTATCGCCGGGCGATTGTTGCTATCGCCAGACGATAGTTGCTATCGTCGGGCGATAGTTGTTATCGCCAGACAATCGAACCTCTTCACTTTTGCCATCCGAAACTTTTTCCGATTATAGACGACTTCGTTCTCATTCTGAAATGGGGTGACATGTTCTGTAACTCTTCACGGATTGAAAGTTATGGTTGTTTGGAGTTTAGCACGCAAACTTTTGTTTTTCCTAAAGTGTATACACCTTAGGATCATGCCCATGATCGAGGACTTGTTTCCTCTTTCAACATATATAGGCTGTACATTATAAACATACAAAACACTAGATCAAATACATCACGATATTTGTTATTCTCAAATCAAGAGATGCGGAACACATTTTTCAACAATCTTCTCTTTTTGATAATAACAAATACCTTTATGAGAAACTAGTGAGTTTAAGAACATTTATGTTTATAGGTAAGTGCAGTTAAAGATATGTATGAATAACAGGTTTATAGCGTGGTAGTTTTAAAACACAAATGCATACTCTTCCTATATGAAGACTCCCCCTACATAAGTGTTTTCTGTATATTTTACTGCCCCTAAATATCTATTCCACTAGATTTCTCAGTTTATTCTCCTCATTTTGTTATTAACAAAATGGTAGGGATGAATATATATATATATATATATATATATATATTAAGATTAATTAGGGATAACTTATTGGAAGAATAGTCATGATCGAGCAATATGATAATATATGCACCTCCTATATGATTACTCCACCTACATAGATGTTTCCTATGAAATTTTTAATGTACTCTCCCTAAATTTTTAAATTCATACAAGTTATTCTCCCCTTTTGGTAGTATCAAAATAAGTAGAGGTGAGTGTATGTAATAAAAATTAATTTGTTCTAAGTAAAGAATAAAAATAGGATGCTATAAAAAGCTTGTTAAATACCACTTATTGAAAAAATATCATGAATGAGCGCAAGTAGTAATCACATCAGAAAGTATAGTAAACATTTTTAAAAGTAATAATTTTTTTTAGAAAGTAACAACATATTAAAAATAATGAGTTTTAAAATTGAAAAATAGATATTTGAGTTAAAGTTCAAAGAGATGTTATTCCATTGAGATATAATTGCAAGTATAATTTGTAAATATCAAAAAAAATGAAAGTCTTTAGTTTTAAAGGTAGCTAACACATAGAGGGGGGAGGAGGTGAATAGGTTTCTTAGCCTTTTATGACTATCTTTTATTTTGGTGTGTTGTGATTTAGTTATGTTCTGCATTCAAGACAATCAAACAAAGCACACACAAGATTTATATTAATTCCCTAGATTATGGTTATGTCCACTGTCCCTCTCACCATTCTAACAACTTGTTTGACAAAGCACTTCTCCAAATCTCGGCTCCGAAGAGCTTACAACATAGATACCGCAGGATCTCGCAGTCTCCTCCATGACTTACATCTCTAGCACATAGCCCTACCACTTAGAGCAAGCTTGCTCATACAGCCCAGTGATCAAAAGATAACTTACTTCAGACTTGAGCACAAGTCCTATACTCAGGCTAGGAGGCTAACCCTACAACTCAAATCCACAGAAGGATCCTACCTCGGGCACACAGGCCCTACACTCAGATCCACACAGGGATCCTACCTCAGATTCTCAATTTGAATCATACCCCAGCCTTTACAAACTAGGCTTACAATTCAGATCCAAAGGATCCTACAGAGAGAAAGGGTTGTTGATGATATATGACTCCAGAGGTGTTCTCTGAGTCTACCTTTCTGAACTGAGAATAACTCATCCCTAACTTTGACTCCAGAGAGATGATTCTCTAAGCCTGCTTCTTCCTGAACTGAGAAAGCTCAGTCCTGCTGTTCAACCCATATTCGTCGAGGAGGGGCCCCTCCAGAGCCCGGTCATCAGAAGTCAAAGTCAACAAGTCAGGATAGAGGTCAGAGTGATCATGCCAAGCAGCAGAAGGCCTGGGCGAGTATGAAGAGCTTCCCTCGCATACTCGTCAGGTAGACGACAAGACAAGCTACTCGCCCAGCCGTGTGAGCTCCTCCAGGAAGTCGCCTAATCGTCGAGGGGTGGGGTATAAATAGACCGCCCCTCCTCTAGGATTTCCCTATAAATAGGACCACAGGGGTACGAGGAGAGACGCTTGAAATCCCGTGCAAGGATCTCGCGAGCTCTACTTCTTGGACACCAGCTGAGCCTTTGGATTCCTTTTCCTTAGAGACCATGTCACGACCTCGTGACTTTGTTATCAGCTAGTCTCCCTCGTACCTAGCTTGACTAATTTTGGTTGTGGACGGGTTGTTTCTTCCAAGCATCTGGGTACGTTGTGGGACTTTCCTGCCGCATCATTCAGGGTCCTATTTGTTGACTTTCTTCTTCATCTTAGTCATCTTAGCCGTTCAGCCTGGTCACGGAGGCAGTAACTTTAGGCTGCCTTGATCCTATTTCTGAGGTTGGGAATTTTCCTAGCTTCAACACATAGCTTCTTCATAGCACCATGATGGTTGTTCTTCAAGTTGACTCTGCTTGTTCTGAGAAGTAACTCAGAAACACAAGTTTATTAACTTTCTGATGAAGACAAAAGAGATATCAGTTCTGAGTATTCTTCAATCAACTAACCTTCTGTCCAGTCTTCTTCATAGCTCTAGAAAATGTTCTTCAAGAACTTGAACTATGAAGATGCTGCAGCTAGGGCTTGCCTTGCTGCTTCCTCTATCTCAGAGATGATACTCTGAACTTGCTGTTGAAGGTGTAGATCACAACAGCTACCTTGCTGCAGCTAGGGTTAGCCTTGGCCGCTTCTTCTTCCTCAAAAAATTCTATGAACTTGTTGTTGCAGGTGAAAATCTCAACAGCTAACTGCTTGAACTTTTAGATCAGCGGTTTGAACTTCTGCTTCAGGCTCTACAACAATGGCGAGAAGAAGAAGATGAAGTTTGGCCTATTTGCGAAAAGTTAAATCTCTAAAAGTTATCTTCTTCGTGCTGATCAGATTGCTTTTAATCTTCTACCGTCCAATGGCTCCACCCGTGGGCCCACTTGGATTTGCCAGCTGCAATCTTGCTTTTGCATTAAATACAGTACAATAGGCATGCAGCGTCGTTTGTCACGTACTGTAGGCTTCCCACAATAATTTTGAATTTTGTTGACTTTTGCTGACCTCAGCATCTGTGGAATTAGTCAAATTCAGACAGTTCATCCCAGATGTTAAGTGCGATGATTAAACAGCCTTCACTCAGTGCAAAAACACTTAGCTAAATAATCTGTACTACTAGGCATTGAGTGCGTTGAGTGAGCCTTCATCACTTAATGCATTTGGACTTAGCCAATACTTATGCACTGTTAGGTGTTGAGTGAACCTTTATCACTCAATGCATTTGGACTGGGCCAATACTTCTGCACTGCTAGGCGTTGATTACGTTAGGTGAGCCTTCATCACTCAACTCTTCTGTCCTTAGATAAACTTCCTATTGTTTTTTATCAGTATGAAGGAGTTGAGTGAGATGTCTTCACTCAACGCTTGCTGCCTTTGCCTATCTTCTCAATGAGGTGTTTATTGAACGACCTTCACTCAACGCTTCTGTACTTAGCCGATTTCTCTTGTTGAGTTGGTGTTGAGTGAGCTGACCTCACTCAACGCTTCTGTACTTAGACAGATTTTCTGTCTACATCTTCTTAGGCTTTGACTGCACGAGCTTTACTCGACGCTTCTTTCTCTAGCGTTGAGTGAGCTGTCCTCACTCAATGCTTCTGGACTTAACCAGAATTCTTCCCTGCCAATGATGTAGCTTTGACTATCTTGTCTTTACTCAATGCTTCTTTTTGTATGACTTTAAGTGAACTGTCCTCACTCAACGCATGTGGACTTAGCCAGATTTCATCCTTGCCAATGATGAAGCTTTGACTATCTTGTCTTTACTCAGCGCTTTTTGTTGTATGGAATTGAGTAAACTGTCCTCACTCAATTCCATTGGACTTAGCCGCATATCTGCTTTGCAAGTTGTTGGGCTTTTACTGTCTATGCTTTACTCAGCACTTTTTGACATCTGGCGTTGAGTTAACTGGCTTTACTTAACGCTTGTGGACTTAGACAATTTTCTGTCTTTTCAGCATCCTTCCTTGACATCTGGCATTGAGTGAACTGGCTTCACTCAACGCTTGTGGACTTAGACAAATTTCTGTTTGTCAAACATTCTTCCTTGGGTCCACCCGACACTATCACTTAGACAACCTGTTTAAACTTGTTCTAAAAAACATCCTGCACACATTGAACTTGAACATACATCAAACATAATTATGCTCTTCGTATTGATGGTGATGCTTCTTCAAATCCAAATCCAGGGAACATTGAAGGGCAATATTCCCAACAGTCTCCTCCTATTTGAAAAAGGCAGAACACACAACAATACTGAGATGCATTAACACATAAAACATAATAATTTAATGCAACTGTAAGCTTGTTCAAAGTTCTCCAATTCAATGCAGTGACACAACATGTCCAGTTAGTGCTTTCATCATACCACTTGAATGTTTCCAAGTAATATGCACTGACTCAACATGTAGTCATTGCTCTCCTCATACTACCTGAAGTACTTTTCTCATACCACTTGGAAGTGAGAAAGTAATATGTACTGACTTAACATGTAGTTATTGCTCTCCTACTCCTTTAAGTATATGCACTTACTCAACATGACATGGTCATGCCAATATTGCTCTCTTACTCCCCCTTTCCCGCTTCTTCAAAAAGGCAGTTATCTAAGGAGGGAGGTGAAAGGATCATGGGAGAACATTTCTCATGATCCTAGCATTGTTCCACTACATTAGTGATCATACCTCTTGTGTTGATACCACTGACACAACAATTCAATGCAACCACTTGAAACTTGAGTGGTCCATCCTTGATCCACTTGGATAATGACACTCCTCCCCCTTTATGACTTCTGCAAAAGCAACTATAGTCAGGGAGGTGCTAGCCTTCTCTATTTTCCTCTTCTCCTGCAGCAGCTTTGTCTTCTTTGCAACAACAGTGTCTTCTTAGCAGCAGCATTCCACCTTGGAGTCAGAGAAATTTATGACTATGTCATAAATAATCTCTAGAGCAGGGAGTTTAGAGTTGATCTCCCTCTTAGTCTGTGCATTGTCCTTAGGACATACAGATCATCAATGTTGATCTTTGATCCACTGTTACAACTGCTAGACTTGCTCCCCATCAATAGGAGCATCTTGACTTGCTCCCTCTTAATAGGAGCATCTTCTGTCATCCTCTATAATGGACACTTGAGTCCATTTAACTCTTGATTCTACTTGAAAGACTTATCAACCTGCAAGAAAAGTGATTCCTGCAACAAAAATAAAATGAGGAGGAACTGAAGCTATACCAAGTTCAACATACCTAACTCTAACTTGAAGGTGTTGAACTTGACTTCATCTATTGGCTTAGTAAAGATGTCAGACACTTGCTTGTCTGTGGGTTCAAACTCAAGACTAATATCTTCCTTCTCCACATGCTCCCTAATAATAATACTTAATATCAATATGCTTAGTCTTGTTATGAAAGACATGATTCCTAGCAATGGAGATTTCACTAGTTGACTCACAGAACATGAAAGTTTTACTTATCTTGATGTTGTAGTCCTAGAGTTGATGCTGAATCCACAACAACTGTGCATAACAACTTCCTGGTAATATATACTCTGACTTAGCTGTGGAAATAACCACACTAGTCTGTTTTTTGCTGCTCCAATGACATTAGCCTTCTCCCTTAGAATAGACAAGTTCCATCCTTGCTTTTCCTATCTTTCTTGCACAATGCATGGTCTCTTCTTACTGAGCCAGATCTTTTCCCCTTCTTCAGCAACAGATTGCCCTCTAGCTCTAGCTATCTGACTGTTTGTCTCTTCTGTATACTACCTGACCATTTGAGTTGGCAGTATACCACATGGACTATTTGTCTCTTTTGTATACCATCTCTGCTTGCACAACATACTCCTCCTTGATCATTGCATAGATTATGTCCACAATAACCACTCACTTGGACATTCTTTGCTGCAGGTTCAGAAGATATTGAAACCTGAGCATTCTTATCTCGTTTGTTTCCTCAGAAGAATCTGACAGCTGAGGATACCACTTGATTCTTCTCAGCTGAGGATTGAAGGTATTTTCCGCTGAGGATCATGTTCCTCTTAATTACTGCTCTTAGAAGAGCTACTTCTAGTGCTTTCCTCAGTGATGAGTACATCTTGCGTTTTCTTCTCACTTCTTCTCATTGTTATGTTGAAATGACAATAATAATGTGTCCCATCAGTCAGATATGTTTGAGCTTCAATGGCTGGATCCTGCTGGTCTGTTTGTCCAGTTAGATATCACTTAAAGGTATTTACCCAAGACATGTGTACTTTATCCTTCTTCAGGAATGCACACAACATCCTTTTCCTCTTGGGCAATAGGAGTATCCTTGATGGTCAACATCCATCTCCAACTTCCCAACTACAGATCTTAGGTTCATTCCTCACCCCTGGCCCTCCTCGGCAACTTCCTTCCCGGCTTGCCTGCCGGGGGCGTCCTCGCCCAGAGAGGGGGAGGCTGCGATCTGGATAGCTGGAGTTGAGCACTCGGCCCGCGTGCCAAGTGCAAACTTGATAAGGCCCAACACCTCGTTCCTGATATCTTCAACATCCCCACCGTGGCCAGAGGTGGGGGGGGGGGGGGGGGGCGGAGAGTCCGACCTGTCAGATCCTTGCCCTCCTGTCATCGAGCTCGCTGAAGGTTTTCTGTGCTGACCACTCTCCACGCTCACGGCACCAAAAATATTGAAACTGAAATTCGGTCTCGTGGAGTTCACCCTTGGGGAAGGGGTGATCGCGCACCTACTTCGCTCCAGCAAGCAAAATAACAAGGGAAACAAGGAAAAACTGACCCAAGGGCTCGACGGGGAGGACACACCACACACCCAGAAGATCTTAGAGCGCTTCCCCTCCTTAGCCAAAGGCCGAGTTAAGGTATCCTCAGAAAGTGCTTGAGAGACGAAGCAAGAGAGCACAGGAAGCATGCTTTCTGAGGTACCCCTTGGGTCATAATTATAAATTTCTGAAAATGGTCTGCAAATAGCCAACCTCAGCTGTCCTGAACGGCTATGTACAGTCCAGGTTGGCCTGCGAATAGCATAACTCTGCTGTTCTGAAAGGCTATGGGCAGGCCAGCGGGGGCAAAATAGTAAAAAGTACCTCAGAGACCTGGGCGAGCTCGGCTACCCCTGAAGATCCTGCTCGCCTGCTGTTTGCCGAGCTCCATAGGGCGAGTGCGAGCTGGCTACTGTTCTCGCTCTTCGATCTGTCTTCATTAGTCGAGCTCAGCTCGACGAAGCCCGAGCCTAGCTCGGCGAATGCCGAGCTTGGGGTCGACGAATGCCGAGTTCGACCTTCAGATTTCCCTGCCGAGCTCGCCTGCTGCCTTCAGATTTCCCTACCGAGCTCGCCTGTTGCCTGGGCGATCAGAACCTGCCAGCCTGGTTCCTAGCGACCTCACTCGCCGGATACGGGGTTGTACAAGCATAGAGAAGTACAGAAAAGACCCCTCTGGGAAAAGGTATGATTCTAAGCAGAACAAATTTATTAAGACTAATGTTGTTTGATATTGTTACAATAGATCTGGACATGTCATTGCTGGCTATCCAATCAAGAGGAGGGAGAATAAGAAATCTGATGACAAGAAGCATTATAAGGACAAGAAGGCTGAAAAGAGCTTCTTCGCCAAGAAGGAAATAAACTTGTCAGATAGTGATTCTGAGTCTTCAAAATCAGAAGAAGAAAAAGAGGCCTACATTGGTATCATTTCAATTGTACTGGTGGCTGATAATCCCGCTGCCATAATTATCATAAGCGCACCACTGTCCTCTATTGACAGTGATTTTGAAGATGATGATAAGTTCAGCCTCATGGCCTTAACTGAAGATAATCAGGACAACTAAGCTCCTGATGAGGTACACTCTCTCTCCAACTCTCCTTCTGTCTATGAGGCTAGCTCAAACTCTGATGCATCCACTTCATCCAGTGGGTGTGATGGATAAGAATCTGATGAGGAAGTCAATCAATTGTTTGACAAGTATGGTGCTATCCTGGAAGCTCTAAAGGAGAGCAAGAAGCTTATCAAGAGACAAGATGAGGAAACTGCCTCTCTTCAGCAAGCTACTTCCCTGTAGTCTGAGTCAACTCCTTTACTAGCCCAGATGAGGAGGGAAGTAAGTCAGCTGAAGACAATCTCAATCATCCAAATAGGCACCATTAGTTAGAAGAATAAGATAATCATGGATCTTGAAGAGAAGCTCCTCAAAGAGAGGATGCTAGTGGCTGAGTTTTCTAAGCCCAAGACAGTGTTGCCACTAATTGACTCCTTCACCTCTCAAAATAATAAGAGGGAATTGGGGTTCAAGTGGAACACTAGAGTTGACCATTTCAAAGTGAAGGAAAGGCTCCAATTGAAACCAAAAATTCGGTCTCTTGTGGAGTTCACCCTTGGGGAAGGGGTGATCGTGCACCTACTTCTCTCCTGCAAGCCAAATAACAAAAAGAAATAGAAACTGACCCAAGGGCTCGGCGTGGAGGTCCCACCACACACCCAGAAGATCTTAGAGCACTTCCTCTCCTTAGCCGATGGCCGAGCTAAGGCTACCTCTGAAAGCGCAAGAAGATCTAAATACTAATAAGCGTGCCTTCTAAGGTGCCCCATAGGTCCTATTTATAGATGTCTGAAAATGACATGCTAATAACAAATCTCCGCTGCTTTGAACAGCTATATGCAGCCCAACTAGGTCTGCTAATAGCGTAACTCCGCCGTTCTACTAAGCTATTCGCATCCCTGGCAAGGGTGAAATGGTAATGAAAAACACCTCATAGGAGACTGAGCCAGTGGAGCATCGTCACTTAACGCCAAAGCCAGAAGGGCACCGAGAACATCGAGTGGACCAAGGTAACTCAACGCCAAAGACAGAAGGGCGTCAAGAGCGTTGAGTGGAGCAACGTCACTCCACGCCAAATCCAGAAGGGTGCCAATAGCATTGAGTGGACCAACGTCACTCAACGCCAAAGCCAGAAGGGCGTCGAGAGCGTTGAGTGGAGCAATGTCACTCAACGCCAAAGCAAGAAGGGCACCAAGAGCGTTGAGTGGACCAACGTCACTCAACGCCAAAGCAAGAAGAGCGCCAAAAGCATTGAGTAGAGCAACGTCACTCAACGCCAAATCCAGAAGGGCGTCGAGAGCGTTGAGTGGAGCAACGTCACTCAACGCCAAAGCTAGAAAGGCTTCAATGGTGGTAAAGCTGGATGAAGTCTCATAAAATAGCTGGGCGAGTAGCCCTCTGATACCTTCACTCGCCCGGGGCGGTCTGGGATTATTACTATAGAAGGAATTCTAGAATACTTGAGCTCGACGAGCTTTGTTCGACGAGGTCAGCTTCAAGAGCGCCGACATCTATTCAACAAATGCTAAGCTCCGTTCGACGAACTCCGAGCCCCACTCGATGAACGGTGAGCTCCGTTCGACGAGTGCCGAGCCCTGCTGGACGAACGATGAGCTCCGTTCGACGAGCGCCGAGCCCTTCTTAATGAACGATGAGCTCTGACAAACAGGTCGGAAACACTCAGCAAATACGTGGTTGTACACAATCGCCGCCTTTTTTGAGCTTGACCAAGCTCGGAAAGAATCATCCAACACACGTGTTCGGTGAATGCTCTGTTGAGCTGTCAAGGAATCTCTTGGTGGGTCCCACCCTCACGCTATAAATATGCTATCAGACCCTCTGGAAAAATCCTGCCTTCTTTAGCCTTCTCAGTGAGCTACAGCTGCACGGTGCCTGTGTCCGAGGAGATGCGAGCTTGCCTTGCAGCCGCGAGGGAAAAGACTAGGGATGAGGCTCTCAAAGCCGCTCCATTGCTGGCACAAGGATCGCCCGACCCCCTCTTTAGGCTGGTAAAAGGGAAAATCATCAGGCAGTCCCCAACAAACGGCCTCCCTGGCTCCAGCTCGGCGACGGGCACCGAGGTGGCCCACGAGGTATGCGCACATCCCTCCTGACTTGTCGCTTTGCTTCCGACTTATCTTTCCGCAGGTGCAGCCTCATGGGGATGGAGGCGGTGGGGAAGAGGATCATTCCCTCCCATTGTCAACCGAGCGGGTCGCCAGCCTCTCGGGCTTGGGACATCCCCCTGTAGAGACTTCCCAGAAGCCAATTACTCCTGAGTTGGGAAAATCCTTTGCGGTTCTTGAGGAAGGACTCTTTCAGGGCCTACCGGGCTCTTCTCGGCCACCTGCTGGTGCGGGCGACGTGCCGACTCCCGGTGAGCTCATACTTGAGCCTGTGTTTCCGTCCACTCTTTATGACCTATGCCTTCGCAGGTTATAACGTGATTTCCTCCTTCGAAGAAGAGATGAGCGAGGGATATTCGCCTCCCCCTAACACATATCACATCTCCGAGTATCTGGGCGATCCGGCAGATGCGGCGGGGATGAAGAGACAGGTGATGTGGCTATTCTAGAAGCACACGCTGCTGCTGCAGGAGGTCTTCAACAAGGTCTACAAGGATAAGGCCGAAATGGAGGAGCGGCTTGTAGTCCTGGAGGGAATGAGGCTCCCAGCTGATGGGGACGGGGTCACTTCTCCCAGGGTGTAAATAACGCGGGCTGAGGAGCGGCTCAGGCACACCACAAAGCAAGTCGGCCTGGCCCAGCAGGAGTTGGTGGTGGTTCGCAAGTATCACTATCCTCGCGTGCATCCCTGATCTAGGACTCGAGGGCGATGTAGGTGGAAATGAATCCGGTACTAATCCTCCTACCCCCTCCCCGCGGTCGATTGCTGGGCCATGACGCACCAGTACTCTAAACCTATTCGCTTAGGAGGGTTATTCATCCTAAAGCACCTTTGATTTTTGAAATAATTTGACTCTCTCACCCGCCATTGGGCTCGACGCATGTTGCACTTTCCTTTTATTTTGTTTGTCATTGTTTTTCTGGTTGAAAGTGAATGAGGCGCTACTGCTCGCCTTTCACTTTTTTAAGCGGGTGCGAGGTAATTGAGTCGGCTCGCCTAACCCGCCCATTTGATCTTGGCGGGAGCGGGCCGGGAGCCCGCAGATTGCCAATCCGCGCGATTTGTCTATTGCTTCATGCGAGTGCGAGCCGCAGTGTAACGACCTAGGGAGGACCCCTAGCGCCGCCCGGCCCACCAGCAGCCCATGGAGGACCTATGGCACCACGGTGGTACAACCAGAATATACAAGGCCTGCATGCCGTACACCCCAAAGCATCTCCAGCTTGTTTATCAGCACGATGCATTGTTGCCACGGGGTCTCGAACCCGCAACCTTGACAAGTAGCCTTTAGTACCACTACTCATCACCAACTGAGATGCAGCTCAACTGGTGATGAGTAGTGGTACTAAAGGCTACTTGTCAAGGTTGCCGGTTCGAGATCCTGTGGCAACAATGCACCGTGCTGATAAACAGGCCGGAGATGCTTTGGGTTGTACGACCTGCATGCCTTGTATATTCTGGCTGTACCACCGTGGTGTTATGGGTCCTCCATGGGCTGCTAGTGGGCCGGGCGGCGCTAGGGGTCCTGCTTAGGTCGTTACATAAAAGTGCACTTTTTATGTAACGACCCGGCCCACAACACGCTCGCCGACCCCAAGCGACGTTACAGGGCTGCAGCCCATGGCACCCAAACCCATCTCCGGCCTGTTTCTCAACACGGCGGGTTTTTGAGAATGCCAGGTTTCGAACCCAGCACCTCCTTAACAAGGAGCCTTCAACAACCCTCATCACCAACTGAGCTGCAGCTCAGTTGGTGATGAGGAGTGGTATTAAGACTCTCTTATCAAGGTTGCCGGTTCGAGACCCCGTGGCAACAACCTACCGCTGCTGATAAACATGCGCGGAGACTTGGTTGGGGTGCAATGGGCCTGCAGGCCTTGATGTTTAGGCTTACTACTAGTGGTGCCGTGGGGCGAGAAAAGTCGCCGACCCAGGCAAGGGTGCGGTGGGCCTCTGAGCTCTAAACCCGGGATGCTGGTAGGTCGGCGACGCCGTGGGGTGGCCCAGTGGGCCTAAACCCGGGTCGTTACACACAGCCCGCCCGCTTCTTACGCGGGAGGGGACCGGCGAGACCCACTGTCGAACTGTCTTCGCAGCGCGGTTGTGAGTTGGGAAGTTGAAACGTCAGGAGAATTTTTGCTATCCGCACTTTTCCCGCCAGCGGAATGTTTTCCCGCCTTTTTTCTTTCTATAAATAGTCCATGCAGGCTCTTTCTCACTCACCACATTTAAGATTTCTCCTTCTCCCTTGCCTCCTATAACCCTCGACTCGCCCGCCTCCTGCGAGAACTTTCTCACCTCGCTTAGCAAACTCTGTGAAATGGGCGGTGGCAGCGGCGATGCGGATGGGCGGGGTAAATGTGCTTTGACCTTTTCCGAGCACGACTTCCCCCCGCCGCCATTTCTGAAGGCAAATATTTTGACGCCATAGACGACTACGTCCCGCCAGGTTTCGTGGCGAGGCGACCTGGAGAGGGGGAAAAGATAAATGACCTCTCTGGTGGAAGCTCACCATCCCCTTGGCACACTTTGAGGCGGGCCTTCGGCTTCCACTATAGTCGGAGGTTCTCCAGATACTGAAATATTTCGGGGTCTTCACAGGCCAGATGTCCCCGAGTTCCGTAGCTGTCATGGTCGGATTTGCTTGCTTCCTGCAGGAAGAGCGGGTTTAGTTCAGCCATGCTGTCTTCCGCAAACTGTTCTCTTTCCGCGTGAACAAGGACGGGACCGCCTATTTCTCCATCGGCCACGTCAAGGTGCGTGAGACCGTCAATAAGAGCCATAATTGGCTCATGAAATTCGTGTTTGTCAGGGGGGATTTTGGCAACGTCCCCTTCTCGCCAGTACAGCTCAACGAGGTTAGCTACCACCCCCTAGTTTGGGGGGTAATGAAGCGGAGCTGTGCGGATTCTTCGCCGGGAAGAATTTTGAGGTCGCCTTCATGTGCTGGAATCTATACAACCTCGCCCCATCCCACTCGGGGGAGGTAAGATACTCACATTTTTTGTTTCTGCTTTGATGATTTGTCTGCTTTAACTTTTCCTTCCTCGCAGGCGAGCGGGACAACCCCCTGTTCCCCCCTTACGAGAGCGTGCGGTCCTTCCCCGACGAGCTTGCCCACGCTGAAGTCGTTGTTGATGCGCGAAAATGGCACCGCCTAGTTAACAGGTTGTTTGATCTCACAAGCTGGGTGTTAAGGGGAAGATGGTTGCAGGGATTGCAGAGAAGGCTGATGAGCAGCGGAGAAGATTGATGATCAGTGGAGGAGGTTGATCAGGAGCTGTTGAGCAGACGGTTACTTTGACGGTTGTGCTTGCAGGTTGATGGCGAGAGAGTTGAGCTCAGAAGAAGAGAAGAATATAGGGGGCTGCTAACAGCGCCAACAACAGACTTCGCCCCGCGCAGCTTGAATGCCACTCTTGCGATGGGCTTTTCCTTTAATCAAGAAACAAGATTACAGCTTGCTAATGCACCTTTACATGAGAAAGTAATAAAGGGTATAAAGGGGGAAGCTGGCGGCTAAGGAAGAAGTTGCCATAGGTTAAGGAAAATAGGCTGTTAGTAGGCCGCACTGCTTGATGGCAAGCTGTGGAGGACTGAAAAACTGAGTCCGTAGACCTTGATGGCAAGCTGTGGAGGACTGGAAAACTGAGTCCGCATGCGTTGATGATCAGCTGTGAAGGACAGGAAAACTGAGTCTGCAGGCCTTACTAACAGCGGCAGTTTTCCTCCCACTCTCTCCTTGAAAGAAAACTGTTGTCGACCTAAATCACCTAGAGGGGGGTGAATAGGTGGTTTGTGCGTCTTTTGCGGAATAAAAAATAATTAGAGCACAACACAGAAATATCTACCAATATCACAGACGACACAAGATGTATAGTGGTTCCCCAACCTTGGGTACATCCACTTTCCCTCACCGATCTAGCAATCAACTAGACTCGGCTACTCCACTATCTCGGATCAAAAATTGATCCTACCCTTGGAACAAAGTTCCTACAAACTCGATCCAAACAAAACGGATCTACACCTCGGAAGATGGCACTTCCTACAAACTCGGAGTGAAAAACTCCTACACTCGGAGAAGATTTCTCCTACAAGATTAATAAAAAGTTTACAAGAATACAAACAGTAAATCACTCAGATCTGAAGGAAATGGCCAGGATCTTCTTCTTTTCAACTTTGTAGCTTTTTAAGAAATCGGTGAAGAAGGTCTCAGCCTCGATCTGGATCTACTTCCTTTTACAGAAATCGAGAGAAAATATGATCAGTGAAGTCGATCTCGATCTGTAACTTTTCTTCAAAGTAATCCTCTGAAAGTAGAAGCTTTGGCCGGAGAAGAAGGCGGCGGCGGCGGCTTCCGTTTCGCGAAAGTCAGAGAGGAGGCGGCTGAAGAATATTTCTCGAAAACAGAATTTACAAGAAAGCTTTGAGAATACTTAGGGTTTGTCATTTTCTGATAAGACCTTATATAGGAGAGACTAACGGTCATAATCGGTCATAATGATGTACACGTGGACCAATCATGTCGCGTGATTTGAAAAATCCCGTCAGAAAAATGACTTAGAAAACTTTCGGAAATATTTGGCCAACTACACGAGTAAGTCAATGACTACTCGAGTAGTTATGTAGCTACTCGAGTATATGATGGGAAACATACTCGGGTAAGTATAAAAGGACTACTCGATTATATAGAGATCAACTACTCGAGTATACAGACAGAACTACTCGAGTATGCGAAGAGACCTACTCGAGTATATAGAGGATCTACTCGAGTACTGGAAGAGCTACTTGAGTATATTGCATAACCTACTCGAGTACAAGAGGTACTACTCGAGTGGAATACTTAGAAAATTCTGAAGAGGTCTGCTGGCAACTACTCGAGTAGTTGAACTAAACTACTCGAGAGAAAGTAATCTACTCGAGTAGGTGAAAATTCTACTCGAGTAAAAGACTTAGAAAAATTCTGGAGTAGGGAAATAGCAAGGTACACGGGTGACACAAGAACTACTCGAGTAGGTAAAATGAACTACTCGAGTATGTTTCTATCTACTCGAGTAGGTGAGTATACTTACTCGAGTGTATGACTTGGTCTACTCGAGTAGGTGACTTAGCTACTCGAGTATATTACTATGTCTACTCGAGTATAAGATTCCTTTACTCGAGTGACTTATACCCAGACTACTCGAGTAGGTGAAAGCACTACTCGAGTAAAACACTTAGAATTTTTCTGATGTTGGAAAAACTGATTCTTCTAGAGTAGCCAACTTCCAATGCCTTTCCCATAGTCCAATAGCTTGAATATGAAGTGTATCCCAATAGAGAGACCACACATGAGTCAACACCTTGGAATATGCAATGAGGGATTACATTGCACAGTTCCTGTGTTTGGTGACCCACTGTGGGCTGACATTGGTCTACACTTCCCAGTGAAACTCCTGCAAACATATAGCTCAAACCAAGCATCAAATACAACTTAATTCATCTTAGTTCCAGGGTGACTTCATCAAATCTGGGTTCATGTGGATGAAATACCCTTCAATCTCCCCCTATATGTTGAAGTCATAACCCTTTATACTAAGGTGAATTATGGACATAAAAGAAACTAAGTAGAAAAATATAAGCAGGTAAGCAAAGGACAGTGAGAAGGATAATTAGACAGTAATGAAGAATTGTATATATATGTAAGTTTCCAAAAACATCAAGTCTACAATTGTCATTTCAATTTCTCATCATCTTTTAGGTTTGGGCTTGGGATTGCTGCTTATCCATCTTCTCTTGTTGTCTCCTTAGGTAGCTGAATGGCTTTGGGAAGTACTTAGGAGGCCTTGGAGGAGCAGCAGGGTTATTTCTCCCAAATTCTCTATCATGGATCTTCCTTTTCAGCATAGACTTCTCATATAACTCCCATTCCTGGGAACTGTAGTGCATGTTCATGTTCTCATTGTGATCCATGACCAACCTGAGTGTGTCCAAGATGAGAGACTTTGAAGTTGGAGACCAAGCTTCAGCATGTTCATGTGCTTTGGAAGGAGCAGTCCTGCTGGCAGAGGGGCCTTCACCATATTTACTTTTCTTCTTGGTTCTGATCTCTGGAGGAGCTTGAAGGAATATATCAGCAGGATCGTCTTCCCAGCCTGGAACATAAGTGTCTGGAGGAGCAACTGAGTCTCCAGGTCTAGGAGAGAAGGTGGGTTGTGGAGGAACAGCTGGAGCAGAGACATCTGTGGCTAGAGGATTGAGATGATGGGGAATGATGTTTGGGTCAACTGCAAGATCTGGCAAGATTTGATTGTGCATCCAGACAGCAGTGTCATAGGTGTGAAATTTGACACTCTGTATCTGGGCAAGCATATCATCATGAATGGTCTTTATATGAGCTTCCCATTCAACTGTCTTCTGAGCAATAGATTTTTCTACCAGTTCTTTGAGTTCTTTTATCAAACCCTCCCCCTTTCTGATTTCAACAGATACTTTCTCGATGGTATTATCTTTGAAGGTCCCAACTTCTTCACAGATTGTCATCTTGTTGGCTTCATTCCTCTTGTCTAGCTCAATCTGATTGTTGGCCAGGGTTACACCTTGTTCCATGACATTGCCAATACTAGTGATAGTATGGTCAAGAGCTTTGCCACCAAGTTAGAACAGGTACTTTAGCTTGTTAGTGTTATGCTGAATTTCAGCAAAACCTCTACTCATCTCAGTCTCAAGAGTAGTGACCTTATCAGTGACCACCTTTAGAGAGGTGTCAAAATGATGTCTTTGTTCTTGAAGAAGAATGACAATACTGTGCAGCAGATCTGAGGAGGAGGAAACTGTAGCAGCAGCAGAGGGAGCAGCAGTGGGGATAGGAGGAGTTACCCAAGGAGCTATTTCTTCAATAAGCACTGAGCTGAGAGCTCTGGTGGTAGGAATGACAGCATCCAATTCTTCTGTACCATGGGGGATGGAGAAATCAAGGTTTCTGAGAGGGGCCTCAGCTGGCTCAGGAGAAGGCTCATCAGAAATAAAAATGGTGTCTGGCTTATCTGCTGGAGGAGTTGGAGAAGGTGTTGGAGTTCTGGCTGGAGAGCGGGCAGGAGACTGTGATGGAGACAAGTACTTGGGATGTTCAGTGGTTGGAGCTGGAGGAGATAGAGGAGGAGGGGGAAGCACATCTTCAGTGAGCTCTGCAATCATGGCATCTATGGCAGCAGCTGTGGACAGAAGTGTAACACCCCCTATCCGTCGCATAGCATATAGCAGTAGCTCCGGCCGGGGCCCGACGCCATATACCACAGACAGACCGGGTGGTTACTTAAGGAAACCATCCAACCAATCTCAACGTCCTACACAGAGCATTCTAGCGGAAGCAATTTATAAAGGTTGTAAACAAGAACCCAGCAACAAGCACGAATGTCCACTAATACGAAACAGGAATGTTATTACAAAATACTCAAAACAAGCCTTAAGGCCATACAAAAATGTTTCACTTGAATATTACATGTTTTACAAATCTCGGCACGCAGGCCGGTCATACATGAATAAAGCAGAAAAGACTTCTACTTGGGCCTTCGAGGGCCAGCTTCGCAAAAAGGGCTTTAGCCCGCTATTGACCGCTTGGTCCAGCTGCACCTGCAAGCAACAAACCACCGCACGGTGGCAAAACAAGGCAACGGTCAGCAATGCTGACCAAATTATAACGATCCCGCCCCCAACTCGGGGCGGCGATGCTCCTTCCCTGCATTTCATTAGCATAAGCGAGCCATATATATAACCATGGCCATTTCATCACAGACGTTGGCTCGTACGGCCACACGTCCCGTGCACTCCGGGCACATTCTCGGTGAACCGGTCGATGTTACGACAATTAAAGCCATTAACATTCCGGACTCACCACCGCCACTTAGACGGCCAAACCTATGAGCAATTTGTCTTCCTGGCCTGGGTCACGACAATTTAAGCCATTGACCGCCGAAGACCCTACTCTATGCCAACGGTAAGTGCCACGTGCCTTTAGGTCTCTTTAACCGAACGACATAGAACGGGTACGGTTCCATCTAACCCGTGCTCACACCGCAACGGCAATTTAAGCCATTTGCGCGGGTCAAACTTCCACCGAGTCCCATTTCCATCACAAGTCACATAACCCCGTTATGTTCAAGTTGGCTCTCAAGCCACCAAGTTGGCAAGATCTCGTATCCGCCCAGTTTTCCGGGTGCACCTTTGGGTTAGTCCCCAAGGCTCCCTGCTGCAATCTACCGCGTAGAAAACCCGAAAAACAACCAATAGCACGGAGTCTTCTCCGGCCTTAAGCAATGCAACATCACCGATCCAGACTAACATGTCCGGGTAGGCTTCACACAACATGCTTATGTCCGTTCTCGCATACAGATGCTAAACAACGGGGACTTCACATATCTACCCGAAGGAACACCTCCAACTCTCCGCAAACTCGCGAGAGCGGGCTTCCTATGCTAAGAAAGAGAGCTATTCACGCTCAAGATGAGGATCGTTACCCTTGAGTTCATCTTTGGCGCCATCGAAAAGTAATCAGATAGAAATCACCGCACTAGCGTTGCCTCCGTGGATCCGGAGTCGGCTTGCGATTCGGAGCTCCGAAGCTCCTCCAATGGCGGATCTAGCTCCTTCTTCTTCCCTTAGCTCTCCTCTCTCTCCAAGGACTTAGAAAGAGAACAAGTGAAGAAAATGATGGATTTCTAAGTCAACCCACGGGTATATCCCTTCAGGAACATCCCCCAACCGTTGGATCTCAAAACAAGGAAACGAACGACTTTGATTCGGGGCTGAAATGCCCAATCTGGACCGAACACGGCCTGGCACACGCCCGTGTCCAGGGCCGTGTGCCGCATTCGCCGTCAAAATTGAATCTCCTGGAACCTCACACGGGTATCGAACACACCCGTGTTTGAGCTGACACGCCCGTGTTCCACGTCACACGGCCGTGTAGCCGGCCGTGTACCCCATGATTTTTCCCCCATTTTCAACCCGAGCACTGCACGGGTTCTAGGACACGCCCGTGTCCTTACCCGTGTTGCCTTGACACGCCTGGACCCCAGGCCGTGTACATGGGACATTTCGTCGAGGGAAGATCGACGACTTGATGACACGGCCTTGGACATGCCCGTGTCCTAGGCCGTGTGCCTTGTCTCGACGATCGTCGAGTGAATCTCGACGACTCCCCGGGACGATCGTCGACACGGGTCGACACGCCCTGCGACACGCCCGTGTCGCAGGCCGTGTGCCCATTCTCGACGAATCGTCGAGTATAACTCGACGACTCACGGCTAAATGTCGACACGGGTCGACACGCCCTGCGACACGCCCGTGTCGCAGGCCGTGTGCCCACTCTCGATGAATCGTTGAGTGAAACTCGACGACTTCGCGGCTAAGTGTCGACACGGCTTGACACGCCCTGGGACACGCCCGTGTCCCAGGCCGTGTGCCTGCTGCCAGAACCTAAACTGGCCCAAAACGTCCCCCTTTTGCTCCTTTGAGTTTCGGGGCGTTACAACTCTCCCCCTCTTAAAAGAATTTCGCCCACGAAATTACATAAAGGAAAGACACGTACAAAACCATAATTTGTACCTGAGCGGAACAACTCCGGATACTCGTCAAGCATAGTCTGCTCTCGCTCCCAAGAGAGCTCCTCACGACCGCAATTGTCCCATCGGACCTTGACCATCCTGATCTCTTTATTGCGTAGCCGCTTGACCTCCGAGTCCTCGATCCGTACGGGCTTGACCTTTGTCGTTAGCCCACTATCCACCGGCACTTGATCAACTGCGATCACTTGCGTAGGCTCTTGCACCGCCTTCCGGAGCACCGAAATATGGAATACATCATGCAAACCACTTAGCTCCACTGAAAGCTTCAGCCGATAGGCCGCTTCCCCAACTCGCTCCAGAACCTCAAATGGTCCAAAGGTATCTTGGGCTTAGCTTTTTCAATCGCCGCACCCGCGAGACACCCTTGAACGGCTTGATCTTCAAGTATACAAAATCGCCCACAGCGAACTCCACGTTCCTGTGCTTGGCATTATAGTACTTTACTTGCCGGTCCTGAGCGATAAGCAACCTCTCCCGAATGGTTCTCACCAAAGAAGTAGCACCCTCTACTTCCGATCGCTTATACAACTTTGACTCACCCGTTTCTATCCAAGACAACGGCGTGCGACATCTTCTACCATATAGGGCCTCGAAAGGCGCCATCTGAATACTCGCTTGGTAGCTGTTGTTGTATGTGTACTCCACCAAATAGAGGTGGTCTTCCCATTACCTTCCGAAATCCAAGACACACATGCGAAGCATGTCTTCCATGGTTCTATTGACCCTCTCGGTCTGCCCATCCGTTTGCGGATGGAAGGCTGTGCTGAATTTCAACTTTGTTCCCAACATTTGCTGCACCAGCCTCCAATCATTGGACGTGAACCGCCCATCTCGGTCACTCACGATGCTGCGGGGCACACCATGAAGCCGTACTATGTTATCCACATAAAGCTTTGCCAGCTTCTCCACCGGATCATCCTTCCTATACGGAATAAAATGCGACACCTTCGTTAAACGATCAACAACCACCCAAATGGCGTCGTTTCCCTTCTGCGACCTTGGCAAACCGTGCACAAAGTCCATAGAGATGTCGTCAAATTTCCACTCCGGAATAGGCAAGGACTTAAGAAATCCTCCCGGCTTTTGGCACTCCGCCTTTACCAAGGCGCAGGTTTGGCACTTCGCTACGTATAACGCAACATCCTTCTTCAAACCTGGCCACCAAAACAGTTTCTTCACATCACGGTACATCTTCGTGCTCCCCGGTTGAATCGAGTACTTGGTATGGTGCGCCTCGTACAACAACTCCACCCGTAAATTGCCCACACTTGGGACGCACAGACGACCGTCTTTCCAAAGTAATCCGTCCTCCACGGCGAATTGGGAATTTGACCCATCCAGAGCCTCTATCATGAACTGCTTCATGTGAGCATCCATATCCAAAGCCTGCCGAATCCGATCAGCCAGGTCATATTGGACTTCAGTCCAATTCAGAACTGTTTCAGCACTTGATTGTCTATCCACGCAAACAATCTCCAACGCCTCCAACTCTCGCACCAACCGCTCATCATGCACCGATAGACAATTGGCTTGAGCTGGGGCTCGGCGACTCAACGCGTCCGCAACCGCATTCCCTTTGCCAGGCACGTAGTGGATCTTGAATGTATAGTCCCCCAGGAACTCCATCCATCTACGCTGCCGCATAGTCAGATCCTTCTGATCAATTAGATACTTTAGGCTCTTGTGATCGGTGTAGATATCAATCTTCACACCATACAAATAGTGTCTCCACAGCTTCAAGGAAAAAATCACGGCCGCTAACTCCAAGTCGTGGACCGGATAATTCCTCTCGTGCACTTTTAGCTGTCTCGAGCCATAAGCTATCACGCTTCCGTGCTGCAGTAGCACGCAACCCAAACCGCTGCCTGAAGCATCGCTATATATCTCATAGCCTTCGGTCCCACATGGCGAACTCAGCACACGCGCCGTGGTCAACCGACACTTCAACTCCTCAAAAGCTCGCGCGCACTCCGGCGTCCAAACGAACTTATGCTCCTTCCTCGTCAAAGTAGTGAGAGGTAACGCTATCCGCGAGAAGTTCTCTACGAAGCGCCTATAATAGCCGGCAAGCCCCAAAAAGCTCCGGACTTCTGCTACCATAGCAAGCTCAGGCCACTCCCGTATCGCAACAATCTTCGCCGGATCCACAGCAATACCCTCTCCACTTACTATATGCTCGAGGAACGCCACTGAGGATAGCCAGAACTCGCACTTCGAGAACTTGGCATACAACTGATTTCTCCTTAGTGTCTCCAACACCAAATGAAGATGCTTGAAGTGATCTTCCTCACTTTGCGAGTACACCAAAATATCGTCGATGAAGACGATCACGAAATGGTCCAAGTACTCCCTGAACGTCCTGTTCATCAAATCCATGAACACTGACGGCGCATTAGTCAGCCCAAACGGCATGACCGTAAACTCATAATGCCCGTACCTCGTACTAAACGCTGTCTTCGGGATATCACTCTCCCTTATCCGCAGCTGATAGTACCCAGCCTTGAGATCCAACTTCGAGTACACCGTCGACCCGACTAACTGATCAAAGAGATCATCAATCCGGGGGATCAGGTACTTGTTCTTCTCAGTTAGCTTGTTTAGCTCCTGATAATCAATACGAAGCCTCAATCTTCCGTCCTTCTTCTTAACAAAGAGGACCGGTGCGCTCCAAGGCGAAGAACTCGGGCGCACATACCCTTGCTCCAACAACTCTTGCAGTTGAACTTTCAGCTCCGTCATTTCCTTAGGCGCTAGCCGATACGGAGATCGTGACACAGGCTTTGCACCTGTCACTAGCTCGATCGTAAAATCTATCTCCCGCTGAGGCGGGGCTCCAGGAAGATCTGCGGGGAACACATCAGGGTATTCCGATACCACTGAAATACAATCCAACGCGGGCTTCGGCTTTGCAACCTCCACTAGTGTAAAGAACAGTTCTGCTCCAGAACGAACCGCCTTCACCACCTGAAGAGCAGACATCAACGTCTTGCTCGACCCCTTTAAGCCCGTAAAAGTCGTCTCACGACTCGCTCCCAGCTTAACTTCCTTGCTACCGCAATCTATATGGGCATGCTGCTCCGAGAGCCAGTCCATGCCAAATATGACGTCGAACTCCACCAACGGAAGTAAAGACGCCCGCAGGTCGAACACCTGCTCCCCAATACGAATCTTAACATCGCAGATCCTATCCGCTCGCATCGAACACCCGTTGGGCAACAACACATCCAACTTATCCTTCGCCATCGAAGAAGGGACTCCGATGCGTGATGTAAATCCTTCGGACAAGAAGGAGTGTGAGGCTCCCGTATCGAAGAGTGCTCGTGCCGGATTTTCACAAATCAATACAAATCCTAAACAAGTAGTGGTAAGGTAACATGTGCATAACAAGTATTTAAATAAATTGACTTGCTATAATTTAAACCGTACCTGTCACCACATCAGCTTGTTTGATGGCCTCCTGTTGGCCAAGATTGTAGACCCTTGGTTGAGCCGGAGCATAATGGGATGCGGTCGACTCCACCGCCTTTCCCTTCTCTTCATAAGTAGCTCCCGGCTTCCTCTCGGACTTAGGACGTCCGCTCCAGCAATCACGGGCAAAATGCCCCGTCTTTCCACATGTAAAGCATGCGCCCGGGGTCCGACTCGTAGTCGCCCCAGAAGCACCAGAAGCACCAGAAGGAGCTGGACCCGAAGTCCTATGCTTCTTGAAAGCCCTCCGATAGCCGGACTTTGAAGTAGTCGGCACTTTAAACTCAGATTTCTTCTCACCCAAGCTTTTCTTTGCTTGTACGTTCTTCATGTCCTTCTCCAAGGACCGGGCAGTATTGACCAAGGTTAAGAAACCCTGCGTCATCGGCCCCGAGAGTAGCAACCTCAACTCATCTCTCAATCCTTCATAGAAACGATTAGTCTTGCGCTCCTCATCCATGATGGTGGAGCTAGCATAACGACTTAGACGAGTAAACTCGTGGAGATATTCATCCACGCTCCTCTCACCCTGTACCAACCTCAGGAACTCATTCTCCATTGAAATCCTCTGAGTAGAAGGGAGGTATCTTGCTAAGAACAATCCCGAGAACTCTTCCATCGGAATGTCTATCAGTTGTATACCTCTCAAATGATGCAGCTCCAAACCTTCCCACCACATCCTCGCTTCACCGTCCAGCAGGAACGTAGCGATGGTGGTCATTTGACATTCCTCCGTCTCTGTCGCTGTCATGACTCTCTTCACCCTGGAGAGCCAGTCTTCAGCCTGAGATGGGGTTCCCAACCCCGAGAATAACGGAGGGTTAAAGCTCATTACATGCTTTAGCTGCCTCTCAATTGCCCTCCTTGGCACTACCGGTTCTACAACCACTTGCTCCACCCTCCTCGGCTCAGCCTCTTGCAGAGGTTCTTGCTCCATCACGGGAGCGGGCTGCTGCGCTTGCCTTCCAGGCTGCGCATTAATCACGACCAACACCGCTTCAGCCACCAATCGTATATTTTCAGCCGACAGAGGTGTTGCAGGAGCAACATCCGGTGCACTACTAGCCTCAGAAACTCGGCGTTCTGACGGCCCAACACCACTTCGGGTCACCTATAGTGGTACAAAACACCGTTAAGCGACCAAATAAATTGCAAACAGCAATTATAGGAACACGCAGGTTCCTCAAACACGAGTATTTTCATTCCTAAGTGGACATTCATGGGTTCTTTTTACTGTTATTACGATGACGCACACAATGTGCTCACCACCCCTTAAAAAGAATTCGCCCACGAATTCAGTTTAAGCCCAACCAAAACCAGTAGTCTGATACCAAATTGTAACACCCCCTATCCGTCGCATAGCATATAGCAGTAGGTCCGGCCGGGGCCCGACGCCATATACCACAGACAGACCGGGTGGTTACTTAAGGAAACCATCCAACCAATCTCAATGTCCTACACAGAGCATTCTAGCGGAAGCAATTTATAAAGGTTGTAAACAAGAACCCAGCAACAAGCATGAATGTCCACTAATACGAAACAGGAATGTTATTACAAAATACTCAAAACAAGCCTTAAGGCCATACAAAAATGTTTCACTTGAATATTACATGTTTTACAAACCTCGGCACGCAGGCCGGTCATACATGAATAAAGCAGAAAAGACTTCTACTTGGGCCTTCGAGGGCCAGCTTCGCAAAAAGGGCTTTAGCCCGCTATTGACCGCTTGGTCCAGCTGCACCTGCAAGCAACAAACCACCGCACGGTGGCAAAACAAGGCAACGGTCAGCAATGCTGACCAAATTATAACGATCCCGCCCCCAACTCGGGGCGGCGATGCTCCTTCCCTGCATTTCATTAGCATAAGCGAGCCATATATATAACCATAGCCATTTCATCACAGACGTTGGCTCGTACGGCCACACGTCCCGTGCACTCAGTGCACATTCTCGGTGAACCGGTCGATGTTACGACAATTAAAGCCATTAACATTCCGGACTCACCACCGCCACTTAGACGGCCAAACTTATGAGCAATTTGTCTTCCTGGCCTGGGTCACGACAATTTAAGCCATTGACCGCCGAAGACCCTACTCTATGCCAACGGTAAGTGCCACGTGCCTTTAGGTCTCTTTAACCGAACGACATAGAATGGGTACGGTTCCATCTAACCCGTGCTCACACCGCAACAGCAATTTAAGCCATTTGCGCGGGTCAAACTTCCACCGAGTCCCATTTCCATCACAAGTCACATAACCCCGTTATGTTCAAGTTGGCTCTCAAGCCACCAAGTTGGCAAGATCTCGTATCCGCCCAGTTTTCCGGGTGTACCTTTGGGTTAGTCCCCAAGGCTCCCTGCTGCAATCTACCGCGTAGAAAACCCGAAAAACAACCAATAGCACGGAGTCTTCTCCGGCCTTAAGCAATGCAACATCACCGATCCAGACTAACATGTCCGGGTAGGCTTCACACAACATGCCTATGTCCGTTCTCGCATACGGACGCTAAACAACGGGGACTTCACATATCTACCCGAAGGAACGCCTCCAACTCTCCGCAAACTCGCGAGAGCGGGCTTCCTATGCTAAGAAAGAGAGCTATTCACGCTCAAGATGAGGATCGTTACCCTTGAGTTCCTCTTTGGCGCCATCGAAAAGTAATCGGACAGAAATCACCGCACTAGCGTTGCCTCCGTGGATCCGGAGTCGGCTTGCGATTCGGAGCTCCGAAGCTCCTCCAATGGCGGATCTAGCTCCTTCTTCTTCCCTTAGCTCTCCTCTCTCTCCAAGGACTTAGAAGGAGAATAAGTGAAGAAAATGATGGATTTCTAAGTCAACCCACGGGTATATCCCTTCAGGAACATCCCCCAACCGTTGGATCTCAAAACAAGGAAACGAACGGCTTTGATTCGGGGCTGAAATGCCCAATCTGGACCGAACACGGCCTGGCACATGCCCGTGTCCAGGGCCGTGTGCCGCATTCGCCGTCAAAATCGAATCTCCTGGAACCTCACACGGGTATCGAACACGCCCGTGTTCGAGCTGACACGCCCGTGTTCCACGTCACACGGCCGTGTATCCGGCCGTGTACCCCATGATTTTTCCCCCATTTTCAACCCAAGCACTACACGGGTTCTAGGACACGCCCGTGTCCTTACCCGTGTTGCCTTAACACGCCTGGACCCCAGGCCGTGTACATGGGACATTTCGTCGAGGGAAGATCGACGACTTGATGACACGGCCTTGGACACGCCCGTGTCCTAGGCCGTGTGCCTTGTCTCGACGATCGTCGAGTGAATCTCTACGACTCCCCGGGACGATCGTCGACACGGGTCGACACGCCCTGCGACACGACCGTGTCGCAGGCCGTGTGCCCATTCTCGACGAATCGTCGAGTATAACTCGACGACTCACGGCTAAGTGTTGACACGGGTCGACACGCCCTGCGACACGCCCGTGTCGCAGGCCGTGTGCCCACTCTCGACGAATCGTTGAGTGAAACTCGACGACTTCACGGCTAAGTGTCGACACGGCTTGACACGCCCTGGGACACGCCCGTGTCCCAGGCCGTGTGCCTGCTGCCAGAACCTAAACTGGCCCAAAACGTCCCCCTTTTGCTCCTTTGAGTTTCGGGGCGTTACAAGAAGAGTGTCTTGAGGGACTTGATCTGAGGAAGTGGCTGGACTCTTTGTTGTATGAGGTAGGGATGGAATCTCTGGCTGAGGAGAGGGTGGCCTGACTGGGCTAGATGGAGCAGGCTCCCCCTCACTTGGTGCACCAGAGGAGCTGGTCACATGATGAGGAGAGGGAGATGGGGTCCTGTCCTCTACAGCTGGAACTACTGGGATGTCTGAGACCTTTGCAGCTTGGGCAGAGTTCTGGAGCTTGAGATCCCATCTCTTAATTGAAGAGATGGAGACCTTCTTCATGTGGTGAAGCGGAGTCCCTTGTGAGAAGTTGAATACGTCAGGATTTGTTTCATGAAGGAGCAGAGATATAATTCTTGCGTAGTTGGGGGATTTCATGTTGTCCTTTATCTTGTCTAAAATCAGCAAACCAAATTGAAATTTCTTGCGGCAGACAATTGCTTGCATTATATCGAAGAAGTATGAGGGAATGTCTCTGATGGAGTGTGTCTTGCAGAGAAGAATTTTGCCAATGATGTCTACCAGAAATTTTCCTTCAGCATTCATGTCGGACCTCTTAATGTACTGAGCTTCAGGAGAAATGCCATAGAATAGTGCTGTCCGGTCAGAATCTTCAGCATCCAGATCATCTTCTTCATCAATAATAGGTAAACGGAGAAGTTGAGAGACAGAGGTCTTGGTGAACTGTAGTTTCAGACCCTTAAATGTAGATTTTAGGACTTTGCCTTTTCGTCGAACCTTGAGATTTGTGAAGAATTCTGCAACTGCGGGAAAGAGAACGCGACAGGGTTCTTTGAGTATGAAGGAGAGGCCGGCGGTGTCGAGAAGAATGAGGAGGTTGTGGAAATCGTCGGAGAGCTCTGTAATGCCATCAGGGACGAGTTCGGAGCCGACGCCGATCTTGTGAGAAGTCGCCATGGATGCAAATGACTGGAGGAGATGAGAGGAAGAGCTCTGCAACGGCGGCGGAGGCGAGTCGGCAGGGTAGGCGAAGAGACAGGGTGCTCGAGAGATAGAAAGATGTCGAGTAGGTTTGATGTTTCGGAATTTCATATATATATATAACTCTTCAATTTCCGCTAATTAATTTAAATAAAGAGGCGGCATATAGCTTTGGGTGGCGAAAAGAGCACATTTTGAAAAACTAGAAATCAGGACACGAGAGAGAGAGATAGGCTACTCGAGTAGATAAAGGAGCTACTCGAGTAGGTTGACTGGAGCTACTCGAGTATGTAAGAAAAATTACTCGAGTAGATAAGGACTTACTCGAGTAGGTATTGACTTACTCGAGTAGGTGAGACACTTACTCGAGTAGGTCTTTAGATACTCGAGTAGGTCAGTACACATACTCGAGTGGGTCCATTCATATACTCGAGTAGGTCTCTAGATACTCGAGTATGTCTCAAGCTTCTCGAGTGGAATTTTGATAAAGTTGAGAAAGAATGGATTTTTGACTAACCCTTTGCAATTACTTGCTTCTTAGTCATTCAGCCTTCTTTAGTCCTCTTTGTTGAGCATCCCAAGCTCTGTCTTGAAGAATGAGAACTTGGTCTCGTCCAGCGGCTTGGTGAAGATATCTGCAACTTGCCTGTCTGTAGGCACATACTGGAGATCTATGTCTCCATGCTCCACATGTTCCCGAATGAAGTGGTACCGTAGCTCGATATGCTTTGTCCGGCTGTGGGAGACCGGATTGTTGGCTATTGCAATTGCGCTCGAGGAGTCACAGTACAAAGGAATATCCTTGAACTGCATGTTGTAGTCCTCGAACTGATTCTTTATCCATAGCAACTGTGTGCAACAACTGCCTGCAGAGATATACTCTGACTCGGCCGTTGAGATTGCGACACAGTTTTGCTTCTTGCTACTCCAGGAAATTAGCCTTCTTCCGAAGAATTGGCAAGTCCCTGAGGTGCTTTTCCGGTCGTCTTTGCTACCTGCAAAATCTGCATCTGAAAATCCAATTAGTTCGCTGTCATTACTTCTTGGGTACCATAAGCCAAGATTTGGTGTGCCTTTAAGGTCTCTCAGGATCCGCTTTGCAGCAGCGTAATGAGATTCCTTAGAGTTCACCTGAAATCTAGCACAGACACATGTTGAGAACATTATGTCAGGCCTACTGGCAGTAAGGTAGAGCAAGGATCCAATTATGCTTCTGTACTTGGTTTCATCAAAAGGTTTCCCTTTCTCATCCTTGTCCAGAGACATAGTTGAGCCCATTGGAGTCCTTATAGAGGTTGCGTTCTCCATTCTGAATTTCTTAATTAGCTCTTTGGTGAATTTGGTCTGTGAGATGAAAATTCCATCTTCAGATTGTTTCACTTGAAGCCCTAAGAAATACTTCAGCTCGCCCATACTGCTCATTTCAAACTTCCCTTGCATAAGTTTTGAGAACTTTTTGCAGAGGTTGTTGTCTGTAGAGCCAAAGATAATGTCATCGACATAGATTTGCACTAGCAAAATCTTGCCTTTTATTTCCCTAAGAAATAATGTCTTGTCTATCATTCCCCTTGTGAACTTGTTCTTAAGTAGAAAGGTAGACATCGTTTTATACCAAGCTCGAGGAGCTTGTTTCAGACCATATAGGGCCTTGTGCAGAAAGTAGACATGATCGGGAAAGTTAGGATCAACGAAACCTGGAGGTTGTTCCACATACACTTCCTCCTTTAAGTTACCATTCAGGAAGGCCGACTTCACGTCCATCTGATAGACGGTGAAGCCTTTGAAGGCAGCATATGCTAGGAACAACCTTATTGCCTCCAGCCTGGCCACTGGAGCATATGTCTGGTCGAAGTCGATTCCTTCTTCTTGACGATAGCCTTTAGCGACGAGTCTGGCCTTGTTCTTTATGATAGTCCCGTCTTCATCTATCTTGTTCCTGAAGACCCATTTTGTTCCAATGATGTTCTTTCCCTTGGGTCTTGGAACCAGCATCCACACATTGCAACGCTTGAACTGATTTAGCTCTTCTTCCATTGCCATTATCCACGATGCTTCTGAGTTTGCTTCCTCAAATTTCTTTGGTTCAACCTGTGAGAGAAAACTCAAATGAAGATTCTCATTAGTTGAACCTCTCCGAGTTCTGACACCATCCTGGGGATCTCCTATGATCTGGTCTATGGGGTGATCCTTCAGATGTCTGAGCTCTAGAGTCCTTGCATCTGGATTATCTTCAAGCACCGGAGTGATTTCTTCATCCTGGATGACTTCTTCATTTTGATCATCAGCCTCTCCAATAGGAGTGGGAGTGGTGATCTTAATGAACTTCTCGCCTTCTTCTTCGGACGGATCATCCAAGCTAGTTTCTTTCAGCTTTTCACCTGCATCTTCAATGAGCACACTAGACGGATTGCTTTGCAGCAAGCTTGTCTCATCAAATACAACATGTATCGACTCTTCCACCACTAGGGTTTTTCTATTGAAAATCTTGTATGCCTTACTATGGCTACTATATACTACAAAAATACCTTCAAAGCTCTGTTCGCTGAACTTGGTGGTTGATACTTGCCATTGTTAAGTACGAAGCATTTGCAGCCAAAGATTCTAAAGTAAGAGACTGTTGGTTTTCTGCCTTTCAGAAGTTCGTAAGGAGTCTTATTGTGGTCTTTGTTTATGAGTGCTCGATTTTGCACGTGGCATGCAGTGTTGACGGCCTCGGCCCAGAAGTACTCCGGTAGTGAAGCATCACTCAACATGGTCCTGCAGGCCTCTATGAGTGTTCTGTTCCTTCTCTCAGCCACTCCATTTTGTTGTGGAGTACGAGGAGAGGAAAACTCATGAAAGATACCTAAGCTTTCACAGAATTCTGTCATGGCCACAGATTTGAACTCTGTTCCGTTGTCACTTCTGATTTTGACTATGGAGCAGTTGTATTCATTCTGGACTTGCTTGACAAAATTGGTAAAGATATCAAAGGTATCTGACTTGTGTTTAAGAAAGAACACCCACGCAAAGCGCGAGTAGTCATCAACAATTACCAATGTATATTCCTTGCCTCCCAAACTTCTAATCTGCAGTGGACCAAACAAGTCCATGTGCAATAGATGGAGACATCTGTAAGAGTCTTTGCCAACAGTGCTTTTAAAGGTAGCCCTTGTTTGCTTGCCTTTTACGCATGCATGACAAGGTCTGTCTTTGACACATTTGACATTTGGGGCATCACATACCAAGTTCATTGAAAATAATTTTTTAATAGTTTTGAAATTAATATGTGCTAGTCTCTTGTGTCATTGGTCACCAAGGGACACACTATCTTTTACTAAAAGACACACTAGTGTGGAGGAATCTATACAGATGAAATTTAAACAGAAAATATTCCTGCTTCGAGTGCCGGATAGAATCGTTTCCATATTGTCAACAGATTTTATCAAGCACTTATCAGCATGGAACTCAACTATGTATCCTTTGTCGCAGAGTTGGCTTATGCTAATGAGATTGTGTTCCAATCCTTCGACATAGGCCACATCCGAGAAGGATACATTGCCGTTAGTAATCATACCATAGCCTCTAGTAATTCCACGGTCTGAACCTCCAAAGATGACCTTTGGTCCGTTCACGACTGAAGTAAAGTTCTGAATGAGGCTTCTTGTCCCGGTCATATGCCGAGAGCATCCGCTGTCCAAGTGCCACATAGGCATTTTGTTGGCCTTTGGACATCCCTGCAATCACAATCAATTCGCCTTAGGAAACCAAACACGTTTGGGTCCTTGGTCTCGGGTTAGAGTGCTCCCCCTGCGAGTGTTGACATTATGAGCGGTCTTTCTCATATTGCTGACATGAGGGGTTGCAGCATTTCTGGAATTGAACCAGCAATCTATGGCGAAGTGACCAACCTTGTCACAGCACCAACAGTCAAATCTGTTGTACCTTTGCCTCAAGATCTCCTGCTTGACCTTTTGGAACTTTGGTCTAGCAGGGGTAGCATTCTTGGAGGAAGATGCCTCATGGTGATGGCAATCACATGGCTTCTTCTCCTTTATAGGCTTTTCTACAGCAGGATTTGTCTTTGGTGCGTTCTTGAAGTTATGCCCATGATTGAAAGGGCCATAGCTCTGAGGAACAACTTCTTCATAAGGTGCCTTAAAGACACTTTCGCCAAAGTTTCGGGGTCGAGCCCATCCTTGATAGCGGGACTTTGGCTCTACATGAGTAGGCCTAGCAAAGTTCCCGTATGATGAGTCAAAATCAAACTCATTTGTTGGAAAGATGACCTTTCTGAATGTGGTTTGATTTTGAGGGGCTTTTCACTTTTCTTCGGCTGAGGCCTTTTTGGCGGCCTTTTTTTTCCGTTGATTCTTGTTTCTCCTAGATGATTTACTAGGAGCTTCTTCATGGCCTAGTCCAGCTCCCTTGGCCTTTGCTGAGAATTCGGCAACGAATGGAAGAACCGTCTTGGGCTTAGAGAAACTCTCAACAAGTTTCCTTTCAGCCGCAAGTTCGGCTTCCAGACCTTTGATGATCTTCTCCTTCAGGTCAAGGTGCTCGAGAGCCTTGTTGTATTCTTCAATAACATTATTGAGGTTTTCCTCAAGGGAGTCCGTCTTTGCGACTTTCTCTCTCAAGTTGCTCTCTTCGGCTTTTAGAGATTTGATCTCTTTAGCCTGAGTCTTCACTACTCGACGACATTTGTCGTAAGCCATGATTAACTCCTTATACTGGGCCATCAATTCTGACTCATCGTCAGAGGAGCTACTCTCGCAATCATGTTCAGAGACTTCAGACTCTGAGAGAGGGGTGTGAGAGTTTACCTTCCGAGTGAACTGGGGCTCTTGTTCATCATCTGTTTGAGCCATTAGCCCAAAGTAAGCTTCTTCTTCTTCGCTTGACTCTGAGGAGTCGGAGTCGCTAAGAGTCTTGCTCCTTTTGTCTATGAGGCTCTTCTCTTTCCTCTTTCTGTTGTGTGAGGATTTCTTGTCTTCCCTTCTTCCACCCTCCTTCTTCTTGTGAGGGCAGTCAGCAATGACGTGACCTGGCTTATTGCAACAGTAGCAAATGATGTCAGTTGAAACGTATTTGTTCTGTTTAGTGGTATACCTATCGTGGCTGCTTGAGCCTTTTCTTTGTCGATCGTCATCGCGCCGCGATCTTCTGTGTGAGGCATCCTTGCCTTTCCATTGTTTCTTTTTATTAAGAAACTTCTTGAATTGCCTTGAGAGCAAGGAGAACTCTCCTTCAGATAGTTCAGAGCCTGAGGTGCTGGGCTCTGATGTTTCTTCTTCTTCATCAACTTCTGGAGCTGGAGCGGGGGAGGCATCCTTAGTCTTTCTGGAGGTGTCTGCCTTCAGAGCGACAAATTTCTCCTTTAGAGCAGACCTGCCCTTCTCTTCTTCAGCTTTTCTTGTGTTGATTTGGAGTTCATAGGACATAAGCTTTCCAAAGAGATTTTGCGGGTCCGTTTCAGCTAGCTTCCCGAAATCCCTGATGGCACATACCTTGTTATCCCATTCCTTGGTTAGGGATCTCAAGAATTTGTCCTTCAGTTCTCCGTTGGTGAAGACACGACCATACACCCTTAGGCCATTTACAATCTTGAAGAATTTCTCAAAGGTGTCAGCAATTATTTCCTTGTTCCCTTGCCGGAACGCTTCATATTTTTGATTGAGAAGGGATCTCTGATCATCCCTTACTTCTTCAGTCCCTTCCATCAAAGTGACTAAGGAGTGCCACATCTCCTTAGCTGATTGACAGTGAATCAAATTCTGCAGCATCGAGTCATCAACTGCACTTGCTATGATGTTCTTAGCTTTCTTGTCGAGAGAGACAAGTGCAATCTCGTCTTTGTCGAGATCCATTAGTTTTTTGGGAACTTTCTTGGTAGGGTCGATAGTGGACATAGTCATGGGAACGTAAGGACCTTCTTCAACGATCATGAAGATCCTTGGATCCACAGCTTCCATGAAAAATTTTATCATTTCCTTCCACATGGGAAAGTTGTTTTTGTTGCACAGAGGAAGCTTGGCGAAATCTTTGCCCTTGTCCATTTTATGGTAGAATCTTTCAGACAACAGATCTGATCTGATCGAGGTGTTAACCATTTAACGATCAACCTCGCTTTGATACCAATTGAAAGAAAACTTCTGTCGACCTAAATCACCTAGAGGGGGGTGAATAGGTGGTTTGTGCGTCTTTTGCGGAATAAAAAACAATTAGAGCATAGCACAGAAATATCTACCAATATCACAGACGACACAAGATGTATAGTGGTTCCCCAACCTTGGGTACATCCACTTTCCCTCACCGATCTAGCAATCAACTAGACTCGGCTACTCCACTATCTCGGATCAAAAATCGATCCTACCCTCGGAACAAAGTTCCTACAAACTCGATCCAAACAAAACGGATCTACACCTCAGAAGATGGCACTTCCTACAAACTTGGAGTGAAAAACTCCTACACTCGGATAAGATTTCTCCTACAAGATTAATAAAGAGTTTACAAGAATACAAACAGTAAATCACTCAGATCTGAAGGAAATGGCCAGGATCTTCTTCTTTTCAACTTTGTAGCTTTTTCAGAAATTGGTGAAGAAGGTCTCGACCTCGATCTGGATCTACTTCCTTTTACAGAAATCGAGAGAAAATATGATCAGTGAAGTCGATCTCGATCTGTAACTTTTCTTCAAAGTAATCCTCTGAAAGTAGAAGCTTTGGCCGGAGAAGAAGGCGGCGGCAGCGGCTTCCGTTTCGCGAAAGTCAGAGAGGAGGAGGCTGAAGAATATTTCTCGAAAACAGAATTTACAAGAAAGCTTTGAGAATACTTAGGGTTTGTCATTTTCTGATAAGACCTTATATAGGAGAGACTAACGGTCATAATCGGTCATAATGATGTACACGTGGACCAATCATGTCGCGTGATTTGAAAAATCCCGTCAGAAAAATGACTTAGAAAACTTTCGGAAATATTTGGTCAACTACACGAGTAAGTCAATGACTACTCGAGTAGTTGTGTAGCTACTCGAGTATATGATGGGAAACATACTCGGGTAAGTATAAAAGGACTACTCGAGTATATAGAGATCAACTACTCGAGTATACAGACAGAACTACTCGAGTATGCGAAGAGACCTACTCGAGTATATAGAGGATCTACTCGAGTACTGGAAGAGCTACTCGAGTATATTGCATAACCTACTCGAGTACAAGAGGTACTACTCAAGTGGAATACTTAGAAAATTCTGAAGAGGTCTGCTGGCAACTACTCGAGTAGTTGAACTAAACTACTCGAGAGAAAGTAATCTACTCGAGTAGGTGAAAATTCTACTCGAGTAAAAGACTTAGAAAAATTCTGGAGTAGGGAAATAGCAAGGTACACGGGTGACACAAGAACTACTCGAGTAGGTAAAATGAACTACTCGAGTATGTTTCTATCTACTCGAGTAGGTGAGTATACTTACTCGAGTGTATGACTTGGTCTACTCGAGTAGGTGACTTAGCTACTCGAGTATATTACTATGTCTACTCGAGTACAAGATTCCTTTACTCGAGTGACTTATACCCAGACTACTCGAGTAGGTGAAAGCACTACTCGAGTAAAACACTTAGAATTTTTCTGATGTTGGAAAAACTGATTCTTCTAGAGTAGCCAACTTCCAATGCCTTTCCCATAGTCCAATAGCTTGAATATGAAGTGTATCCCAATAGAGAGACCACACATGAGTCAACACCTTGGAATATGCAATGAGGGATTACATTGCACAGTTCCTGTGTTTGGTGACCCACTGTGGGCTGACATTGGTCTACACTTCCCAGTGAAACTCCTGCAAACATATAGCTCAAACCAAGCATCAAATACAACTTAGTTCATCTTAGTTCCAGGGTGACTTCATCAAATCTGGGTTCATGTGGATGAAATACCCAACACTCCTCCTCCCCAAATGAGAGGTATAAGGGGCTATTTATTGGCCCGGGGAAGATCTTCTAGAAGCGGGGCCCAGTGACGTCATCATGGAGACTTGTGCGGACTCGGCGAGCAAGTTGCCCGGCTGGGCGGGCTGGGAGAAGGCACACCGCCTCCTTTGGGCTGCTGAGGCATAGGGGGGCGGCCTGAGGAGCAAGAGGCTGCCACTGGTGGGCGACTGAGGCAGCAGAGGGAGCGGCTTAAGGAGTAGGCCGCACCTTGGAGGTGGTGGCCTAAGGAGCAGGCCTCCCCTGTGGGTGGCATCCTGAGGAGCAGGCCACGCATGAGGGTGGTGGCCTGAGGTCCAGGCTGCCTCTGGGTGGCGGCCTAAGGAGCAGGCCGCCCCTGAGGGTGGCAGCCTGATGTCCAGGCCGCCTCTGGGTGGCGGCTTGAGGAGCAGGCCGCCCCTGATGGTGGAGGCCGCCCCTGGTGGTTGTCCTGAGGCTGGAGGCCGGCCCTGGTGGGCAGCCTGAGGCTGGAGGCCGCCCCCGGTGGGCGGCCTGAGGCTGGAGGCCTCCCCTGGTTTGCGGCCTAAGGCAGCAAGCCCCCCGATAGGGGAGATGGAATCCGTCTCTTGTGGCGAGCCGGAGAGTGAGTCCGCCGAGCCCGCGATGGGTGAGTTGGTCTAGGGTCGACGTCGGCTGGGCGACCTGGCAGACTGAAGGAATAGATTTCATAGATCGCCCCCTATTGCTTTAGATTGCCTCCTGTAAGGAAAAATGTTGCGCGGTTAGCAGGCCTAACCATGCGGCCTGCGATGGTGAGCTATGGGAACAACCCGCCGTCCCGCAGGGCACGTAGTAGCTATGCGACCTGGGCGGACAGAGAAATCTGTCCGCCTACACTTGGACTTGTCACGAACTCCAGGGACAACCTGGAGCAGGCTGCGACTAGCGAGCTGGCTACCTTGGGAAGGATCGCCGATTTCTGGGTTAACATAATCCCCGCACTTTTTTAAGTTCCGAAGGGAACTTCGAAAACATTGGAGACCCACGAAAATCGTGATCCACCCCAAAGGAAAGGAATGGGGCAAGGAGATATAGAACCTGATGTCTCTCCTTAGGAGTAGTTTGCCAATGCCTATCTTTTTCCTGCAAGAGAAAATTTAATATGCAAAGGAGGAGCGTACATCTTGTGTGTACCTGAGTTGCTCTTGCAAAGTGAAGAAGACGTGAATGCCTTTCACTGAGCTATGCAAAACAAAGATGAGAGGAAAGAATAAAAGGGAAATAACTTGCAAATACCTGGCGAAGGCTTGCAAGCACCTGTTATCCTTTACAAAAGGAAGAGTGAGGAGTATATAAGAAAGAAAAATGAGTTGCAAGTACCTGAAATGGACTTACAAGCGTCTGCTAGTGTCTGCAAAAGAGAGGTCATATACAGATATGATATACATAAGAGAGGTGCAAGTACCTCGACGAGACTTGCAAACACCTGCTAATCACTGCAAAGAGACTATTGGGCAACATATATAATATATATATATATAAGGGTAAATAGCAAGTACCTGAAGGGGACTTGCAAATACCTGCTAATCACTGCAAGGAGAAGAGTGAGCAGCAGATATAATATACAAAAAGAGGTTGCAAGTACCTTGAAGAGGACTTGCAAGTACTAACTATTGATCTCTGCAAAGTAAAAGTTAGAAGCAGATATGATAGAAAAGCTAAGTTGCAAGTACCTGAAGGAGAATTGCAAATACCTGCTAATCACTACAAAGAGAAAAGTGAGCAGCAGATATAATATATACAACTTAAGCTGCAAGTACCTGAAGAGGAACTTGCGAATGCTAATTGGTTGATGAGTTGTTATGAATATGATCATATAGTAGAGGAAATGTTTGACGAGCTCTGATGATAATTGAATGAAGATCAAACTAGAGTAGTGATTTTCTTGCTATATTAGAGATGATATCTTTAACATGAAGTCCAGATCAATAAGTCGAATGTTGACTGTTGATATGATAGGATGGATATGATCACATTGGCAGAGAAAAAGCTTGATGCATTCTGCCAATCTGAATAAAGATTAGGCCGCAATGATAATTTTAGTAAGATAGATATGATATCTTCAATATAAAGTCCAGATCAATAAGAAGAGATCATCTTAATTAGACTCCGCTTGCACGGCTTGTTAATCAAGGAGAGCCAGATTCTTTGATCAATGATTGATGCCATTAGCATTTAATAAGAGTGATGAAGAGATTTGTAGATCATTATCTAATAAAGCTTAAGAGAGTAATGGATAAAAGATGAGAGTAAACAAGATGACTGTTGCAAATCCTTTTGGTAGGTCAGATTTAACCTGTTAACCTGTGAAAGAGGCAGTTGATAAAAAAAGGTCTATACTCAGAGATGACAAAGAAAGACTGGATGTTGCAATAGGAGATCAGCTGTGGGCCTTATGCATCGCTTGCTTGAGAAAGGTCATCACGAGTATAGTCCTACTTAAAGCAGACTAGTTGCACATCCTTTAGAAGGGCACAAAAGAGAAAAGCACAAGAAATCCTGAGAAGGATCTCTAGATACACTGCTCTCATGCCTCGTGTTACAACATCACTGATCAATGAGACTAGTTGCACCAAGTGGCCTAAATAATTGCTTGTCTGTGGAAAGATCAGTGGAGTTGTGGGCCCTGCGAAAGCACAGATTGAGAGTACCATAGAGTGTTCGGCCATCACAGTTATGAGATGATCGAAGAGACAAGACTACCCTTCATCAACATTTCTTGTCCAGTAAAGATCATCGCAACCGTGATGTATCCTTAATGAAGCACAACAGAGCTAACACATGGGCCTTCCTGATGCACACTTTGTGTCAGATACTGGATAGGATCCGAAGTCCCGTATTCCTCCACATGAGAGTTGGATATCTCCCACTCCAGATATGCAAAAACTCCCCACGATATGTGGTCATTGTGGCCTTATGCCGGAATCCAATCTCGAGGGGGCCTATAGAAAGACTCGGCGATATCCCAGTGGTTCAGTGATCTCTTTGGCAAAGAGAAAATAGAGGAAGAAACATTATAAAAAGGGAACTGTGTCAGTACAGGATTCCTGATGAAAACTTTATTGAAAAGCAAGAAGGAACACTTAGAAGGGTTTCGAGATGAAAATGTTCAACGAGTAAGAGTAGAGATAACCCGTCATGGTTGTGAAAAAACTTTGAAGAACTGTGAAGTCCTTTGTCGGCTTAGAATAGTCTTCCAAGCGCGCCCTCGTCATCGACATCGAAGAATTCAACAGTATTGTTAACAACAAGGAGACGGTGTTCTTCGACTAGGCTCACTCCTCTTGAGCAACAAGGAATATCTGCAACTTCATTGCCCTTTCAGGTTGTTGGATGAGGGTGATCATCTTTGGGAAGTAGGTCACGCATTTTACCATGTCGTAGCATCTTTTGCACTAGTTGGCAGAGTGCTCGGCAGTTCCCAGTCAGACGGCCTGGCTCTTTGTGGAATTCGCAATATGGATCTGAGTCTTTAGATCTTTGATCAGCTGGTCGATAAGGCCTTTTGTACTTAGCCCTGTCTTTCATGACTTGGCTTACTTCTAGCATGGCCTCTTCGAGTTCACGCTCCTGCAAGTCATCATCCTGCTATTGATGAACTGCAGCTGTTTGTGAAGATGGAGCTGTTAGCAGCAATGGATCTCGAGTACGATCATTGTCCTGGAAGGGATATCGATGACGCTGAAACCTTCTTCCCTTCCTTGAGTGAGATGAGAAATCTTTGTGAGGAGACCTCAGAGGCTGCTTGTGAGAAGGATCTTTCTCTGATATAAGCCTGGAGACGAAGCTTGGGTTGCTCTTTTCGCCTTGGATGTATGAGTTGGCTAAGGCAATCAACTCTTGGTACGTTCTTGGTGCTCGGACATTGGCTTCAAACTTGAGCGACCCTTCACGAAGACCATGGATAAGAGCCACTCGGTACATTTCTTGACCAACAATCTCGATGTCCAAGATTTCTCTCTGGAATCGATCAACGAACTGAGACCAAGTCTCGTTCTCACGTTGCTTGATCTCAAAGAGGGCTTATGGACCGCCCTTTCTCTTAGTTGAAGTAGAAAATCTGAGCAAGAACTCCCTTCGCAAATCAGCAAAGGAAGTGATGGACTGAGGGCGAAGACCATAAAACCAATCCCTCACTTGTCCATGAATGGTTGTTACAAGGAGCTTGCATTTGGTAGCATCTGAAAGAGTCTTGAGTGCTACGGCTGATTCGAAAGCTTGAAGGTGGTTCGTTGGATCAGTCTCTACAGTGTAGATTGGTAACAGTGGCTCTCTGAAATTAGCTGGAGTAGGTTCATGAAGAACATTCTCTATAAATGGAGAAGGCTCTTCCTGCTCTCCTACAACATAAGGATAAAAGGGAGCATAAGTTGCAGCTGCAAAAGGAGGAGGAGGATAGAAAGGAAAAGCTGCTGCATGAGGAGCAAAGGCAGGAGCTGATGGCTAAGGATGACTTCCCTGAAAGTTGGGAAATCTTGCAGGACTTCCCCGGGTTGCTTCCCGGAAGAAGTTTTGATGAGATGCAAACTCTTCATCTTGAGGTCGCAAAGGGGCTGCAAGCCCTTGCGGAAAGGTTGTTGTATAAGGAGGATAGAACGGTGGGCAAGCTGGAGGATAAGCTTGTTGATGCTCCAATGTTGGTGTTAGATTGACTGGAGCAGCTGGAGCAATTGGAGTTGCTGCAGGTTGTGTGTCTAATCGCTGCGTGATCACAGCAAGCATTTGGTTGATTACTTGAAATTACTGAGCATTTTCACGGCGTGATTTCTCGAAGGCCTCCCAGAGAGGATCATCACTGCGACTTGATCGAGCAAGGTTCTCGGCTGAACGAAGATCTGACATGGCTAACTGTCGTTGTTCACCGTCTGTTCGGTTCTGAAGGCCGCGTGTTAACTGTTGATGCGCGAATACGGCACCGCCTAGTTAACGGGTTGTTCGATCTCAGAAGCTAGGTGATAAGGGGAAGAGGGTTGCGGGGATAGTAGAGAAGATTGATGATCAGCGGAGAAGGTTGATGATCAGCGGAGAAGCTTGATGATCAGCAGAGAAGCTTGATGATCAATGGAGGAGGTTGATCAGGAGCTTTCGAACAGACGGTTACTTTGATGGTTGTGCTTGCAGGTTGATCCCGAGAGCGTTGAGCTGAGAAGAAGAGAAGAATAGAGGGGGCCGCTAACAGCGTCAACGACAGACTTCACCCGCAGCGGCTTGAATGCCACTCTTGCGACGGGCTTTTCCTTTAATCAAGAAATAAGATTACAGCTTGATAATGCACCTTTATATGAGAAAGCAATAAAGGGTACAAAGGGGGAAGCTGGAGGCTAAGGAAGAACTTGCCAGAGGTTAAGGAAAAGAGGCTGCTAGCAGGCCACACTGCTTGATGACATGCTGTGGAGGATTGGAAAACTGAGTCCGCAGACCTTGATGATCACCTGTGGAGGACTGGAAAACTGAGTCCGCATGCATTGATGATCACTTGTGGAGGACTAGAAAACTGAGTCCGTAGGCCTTGCTGGCAACGACAGTTTTCCTCCCACTCTCTCCTCCTCCCCAAATAAGAGGTATAAGGGGCTATTTATAGGCCCGGTGAAGATGTTCTAGAAGCGGGGCCCAGTGACATCATCCTGGAGACTTGTGCGGAATCGGCAAGCAAGCTGCCTGGCTGGGCGGACTAGGAGAAGGCAGGCCACCTGCTTTGGGCTGCTGAGGCATAGGGGCGGCATGAGGAGCAGGATGCTGCCCCTGGTGGACGGCTGAGGCAGTAGAGGGGGCGGCCTGATGAGCAGGCCGGCCCTGAGTGTGGCGGCCTGAGGTCCAGGCCGCCTCTTGGTGGAGGCCTGAGGAGTAGGCTGCCCCTAAGGGTGGCAGCCTGAGGTCCAGGCAACCTCTGGGTGGCGGCATGAGGAGCAGGCCGCCCCTGAGGGTAGAGGCCGCCCCTAGTGGTCGGCCTGAGGCTGGAGGCCGCCCTTAGTGGGCGGCCTGAGGCTGGAGGCCGCCGCTAGTGGGCAGCCTGATGCTGGTAGCTGCCCCTAGTGGGCGGCCTGAGGCAGCAGGCCCCCCTATAGGGGAGATGGAATCCGTCTCTTGTGGTGAGCCGGAGAGTGAGTCTGCCAAGCCCGCGACAGTTGAGTTGGTCTAGGGTCGACGCTGGCTGGGTGACCTGGCGGACTGAAGGAATAGATCGCACAGATCACCCCATGTTGCTTTAGATTGCCTCCTGCAAGGAAAAATGTTGCGCGGTTAGCAGGCCTAACCGCGCGGCCTACGAGGTTGAGCTATGAGAATAACCCGCCATCCCGCAGGGTACGCGGTAGCTATGCGACATAGGCGGACAGAGAAATCTGTGTAACACCCCGAAGTCAAGAGGATCATTTTGAGCAAAATCGGGTTCAGGCATGGGTGACACGGCCTGGGACACGGGCGTGTCCCAGGGCGTGTCAGGTGACACGGCCTGCGACACGGGCGTGTCGCAGGGCGTGTCGAGGTTGTGTCGACGATTGGACTTGGTGTCGACGATTTTCGCTCGACATCGTCGAGAGGGGCACACGGCCCAGGACACGGCCGTGTCGGATGCCGTGTCGACATGCTCGACGAGTGTTACGTGACGATCGTCGAGTATCGAGTTCCAGTGAGGACACGGCCTGTGACACGGGCGTGTCACAGGGCGTGTCAGTGGGCGTCGAATTCAGCTCGACGTCTCGGGTTAGGGCGTGTTTGCGGGACACGGGTGTGTCCTGGTGCACACGGCCATGAACACGGGCGTGTGCCAAGCCGTGTGCCAGGCCGTGTGAAGTCTCGGGTTGATTTGGGATTATTTCTGTTGAGGTACACGGCCTCAGACACGGGCGTGTCTGAGGGCGTGTCGGGTACACGGCCGTGACACGGGCGTGTCACACGGGCGTGTACTGGTTGGATTGAGTCGGTTGTCTGCCGCTTAGGGGGACACGGCCTGTGACACGGGCGTGTCACAGGGCGTGTCAGGCCGTGTTCAGGGTTTTCTGGCCAGATCTGAGCCGTTTGTTTCCCTCTTCCTGGATCCAGTGGCTGGGCTTTGTCCAGGTGTCTAGGAGGCCGAGAATTAGAAGATAAATTCTCTTATCTTATCTTCTTCTTCTTCTTCATCTTCATTCCAAGAAAGAAAGGGGAAAGGCCTAAGGGGGAGAGAAGGGAGGAGTCTTCCAGCTGTTGTAGGAGCTGCGGAGTGCGGAGCGAAGATCCGAGAGCGGATTCGTGAAGGTAGAGCCGAGGCGGTGATTTCCATCCGGCTACTTCATGGCGCCGAAGCGATCTTCAAGGGTAACGATCTCCTTCTTGGACATCGAAGTCCTTTCTCTATACATGTGCTTGGAATCCTCCACCAAGAGGTGGATCGCGGAAGTGATTCCTTTGTTGTGTCTGCATTTAGAGCCGAAAATATGAAGTACGGTGTAGGCATGCTGTGTGAAGCCCATCTGGACCGGTAGTCTGGATTGGTGATGTTCATGGGTAAACCGGAGAAGACTCCGTGGCTTTGATGATGTGCAAAACGGATTTCTGTTGTGATGAATGTATGGATGTGATGATTGTGAGGAGGCTTTGGTGAAGCTCCTGGCTATGAGATGATCAATTGGTAACACGCCTGGTTAGTGCGAGATACGCCCGATTTGTTACACCACTAGGGTGGGTTGATCCAGTTAAGGTAGGATCGATGGGTGGCAATGCTAGGGGAGCCGAGTTAAACCCGGGTTGCTGCACCACATAGTGTGGGTCGATCGGATTAGGAGGGGGATCGATGGGTAGACAATGCCTGGGGAGCTTAGATAAACCCGGCTTGCTACACCACAGAGTGTGGGTCGGTCTGCTCTGTTTGTGATGCTGTGAGGATGGACCTCTGAGTGGCTTGGGCGGGATGTCGCCAGCCTGCGAGCTGGTGGACTAGGGCCGGTCAACCAACAAGTTAAAACCTCGAGAGACAGCGGTGTACGACGGTGGATTCCGGTACGCCAAGAAGGTGCCCTGAGTGCACGGAGCGTTGGTGGACTCCAGCGTTTGTGATGTGATGTGTTTGTTAGTGGAATAAAGAGAATGATCTAGCTATGATGTGATTTGGTGATGTTTGTTGATGCTTGATGAGAAAGGAAGCACTGTATACAGGGAAGGAACCACTACCCCGGGTAGGGGGTAGGGTCGTTATAATGGGTCAGCAATGCTGACCGTTACTTTGTTTTCTGTGTTAGTTTGGATGATGAATTGCAGGTGCTGCGGTTTGGAAAGAATAAGTGGATTGGCTAGCCTGGTGTTCTTAGTCCTTGAAGACTATGTGCAGAATCATGGTTGGATTTCATGTGTGGCCGGCCTGCGTGCCGATGTACGAAATTGTTGTTGTGTAAAGAGAAACCTGTAGGCCATAAGGCCAGGGTGTGTGAGTTGTATACATTCCTGGTGTTTTTATATATAAATGTGGTCTTTATATATGGGTGGACATTCTGGTTTGAGTTCATGTTAACAAGAAAAATGCTGCGCTAGAATGGTATGAGTTAAGGACACGCATAGATTTGATTTCCACACGTGATTCCTTCGCTTGTCTGTGCTATATGGCGTGGGGCCCCGGCCGGACCCACCGTTATATGTCATGTGACAGGTGGGGGCGTTACAAAGTGGTATCAGAGCGAGGTTGAGATTGTTTGGGAGGAGAGAACATAATTGAACTCAGGAATGTCCACTAGGAATGTATGTCATGCACATGATGTGCGTGCGTGTGTAGTCAATGTACTAGTACCGTTATGATTTGGAAGAATTTAATGGTGTTCTGTACATTGATAGGTGGCGAGGGATGGAGCTGGGCCGTCTGAGCCCCAGCGGTCGGATGAGAGTGCAGCACCCGTGGAAGCGCCGATGCCTCCCTCGGCAGAGGCCATACGGGTGGTGGCGGAGACAGTGCTTGCAGTGTTACAAGCACAACCAACTGGACAGGCAAGACCTGGTGGAAGACAAGAGCATGCTGCCGAGGTGGTGGAAGTGCAAGCGAGTGACGACGCATTGTCACGTTTTATGCACTTTCATCCACCTACGTTTGGTGGAGCGCTTTCACCAACGCAGGCAGAAGATTGGTTGGCAAGAGTAAAAAGGATCCTAACCGCAATCAGGACGGCCGAAGAACAGAAAGTGTTATTGGCCACTTTTCTGTTGGAAGGAGATGCGAGATTGTGGTGGGATGAAATTGAAGTGCACCACTTGGCAGGTCGAGGTTTAATGGAAGTTTCAATGGAGGAATTCTCCCAAATATTTTTAGCCAAGTATGTGCCGGTGTCGCAGAGGATTGCGATGGATGAGTTTCTCCACTTGGTGCAGGGTGAGCGAGATATTGATACCTACCTGCATGAGTTTACAAGATTGGGGAGATATGCGGGATCTACCTTTGCGGAGGAAGCGCGAAAGACAAATCGTTTTTATGAAGGATTACGGGATGAATTGAGGTTGGCACTTCCGAGTTCGGTGAGCCAAGGCTTTCAGGCGTTAGTCGATACAGCTCGTGCCTTGGAGAAGGATATGAAGCGAGTACGAGAGAATAAGAGACTGACAAGGGAAAAGTCAGAGTTTAAAATGTCACCATCAGATCAATCGGAGTTTCGCCGACAAGAGAAGAAAAGATTTAGGCCGGTGGACGTAGCTCCGTCGACTGTTTCTTCGGGGGCGACGTATGGGCCAGGACGTGTGGATACACGTATATGTTATAAATGTGGGCAGCAAGGACACATCGCAAAATTCTGTTGGAATGTCCCTCCAGGGAGTGAGAAAAAGACAGGTGCGTCATATGAAGAAAAAGGGAAAGCAGTGGCCGAATCATCTGCACCCCGGACGCAACCTAGATTTCATGCGATGGAAGTGCAAGAGCCGCAAAGCTCAGTTGGTGAAATTCAGCCTCGAGCGTTTCATTTATCTTTAAATCGCGAATTTCAAAATCGGGAGGCTGAGCGGAAGTGAACTGTGATGTGAATTATGTCGATATTATGAATGTTGTGTAAACTATGTTTCTAGATCAGGTGTGATGAATAATAGCTGATGTGCATCACTTTTGACTAAATCGGGAATCGGAACTTGGTGAATCATCCATCGTGATGTATGTAAATGATGTTTCTCTATAGTTGGAAATCTCTATACTAGTTTGGTGCACTTGTGATTGTGAGGAGATAAATCAATCATGTTGTTTTGTTTTGAGGTTTTATGTGGCTGAATGTGCACAAGTGGAAGTTAGGGATGTTTGTTGTGTTGTCTGTTTGTTAGTGTGTGCGGAGGCTATGATTTTGTGATGTTGTGACCAATTGGCTGTTTGGAGTCAAATTTCGAGGACGAAATTATTTGAAGGGGGGGAGGATTGTAACACCCCGAAGTCAAGAGGATCATTTTGAGCAAAATCGGGTTCAGGCATGGGTGACACGGCCTGGGACACGGGCGTGTCCCAGGGCGTGTCAGGTGACACGGCCTGCGACACGGGCGTGTCGCAGGGCGTGTCGAGGTTGTGTCGACGATTGGACTTGGTGTCGACGATTTTCGCTCGACATCGTCGAGAGGGTCACACGGCCCAGGACACGGCCGTGTCGGATGCCGTGTCGACATGCTCGACGAGTGTTACGCGACGATCGTCGAGTATCGAGTTCCAGTGAGGACACGGCCTGTGACACGGGCGTGTCACAAGGCGTGTCAATGGGCGTCGAATTCAGCTCGACGTCTCGGGTTAGGGCGTGTTTGCGGGACACGGGTGTGTCCTGGTGCACACGGCCATGAACACGGGCGTGTGCCAAGCCGTGTGCCGGGCCGTGTGAAGTCTCGGGTTGATTTGGGATTATTTCTGTTGAGGTACACGACGTCAGACACGGGCGTGTCTAAGGGCGTGTCGGGTACACGGCCGTGACACGGGCGTGTCACACGGGCGTGTACTGGTTGGATTGAGTCGGTTGTCTGCCGCTTAGGGGGACACGGCCTGTGATACGGGCGTGTCACAGGGCGTGTCAGGCCGTGTTCAGGGTTTTCTGGCCAGATCTGAGCCGTTTGTTTCCCTCTTCCTGGATCTAGTGGCTGGGCTTTGTCCAGGTGTCTAGGAGGCCGAGAATTAGAAGATAAATTCTCTTATCTTCTCTTCTTCTTCTTCTTCATCTTCATTCCAAGAAAGAAAGGGGAAAGGCCTAAGGGAGAGAGAAGGGAGGAGTCTTCCAGCTGTTGTAGGAGCTGCGGAGTGCGGAGCGAAGATCCGAGAGCGGATTCGTGAAGGTAGAGCCGAGGCGGTGATTTCCATCCGGCTACTTCATGGCGCCGAAGCGATCTTCAAGGGTAACGATCTCCTTCTTGGACATCGAAGTCCTTTCTCTATACATGTGCTTGGAATCCTCCACCAAGAGGTGGATCGCGGAAGTGATTCCTTTGTTGTGTCTGCATTTAGAGCCGGAAATATGAAGTACGGTGTAGGCATGCTGTGTGAAGCCCATCTGGACCGGTAGTCTGGATTGGTGATGTTCATGGGTAAACCGGAGAAGACTCCATGGCTTTGATGATGTGCAAAACGGATTTCTGTTGTGATGAATGTATGGATGTGATGATTGTGAGGAGGCTTTGGTGAAGCTCCTGGCTATGAGATGATCAATTGGTAACACGCCTGGTTAGTGCGAGATACGCCCGGTTTGTTACACCACTAGGGTGGGTTGATCCAGTTAAGGTAGGATCGATGGGTGGCAATGCTAGGGGAGCCGAGTTAAACCCGGGTTGCTGCACCACATGGTGTGGGTCGATCAGATTAGGAGGGGGATCGATGGGTAGACAATGCCTGGGGAGCTTAGATAAACCCGGCTTGCTACACCACAGAGTGTGGGTCGGTCTGCTCTGTTTGTGATGCTGTGAGGATGGACCTCTGAGTGGCTTGGGCGGGATGTCGCCAGCCTGCGAGCTGGTGGACTAGGGCCGGTCAACCAACAAGTTAAAACCTCGAGAGACAGCGGTGTACGACGGTGGATTCCGGTACGCCAAGAAGGTGCCCTGAGTGCACGGAGCGTTGGTGGACTCCAGCGTTTGTGATGTGATGTGTTTGTTAGTGGAATAAAGAGAATGATCTAGCTATGATGTGATTTGGTGATGTTTGTTGATGCTTGATGAGAAAGGAAGCACTGTATACAGGGAAGGAACCACTACCCCGGGTAGGGGGTAGGGTCGTTATAATGGGTCAGCAATGCTGACCGTTACTTTGTTTTCTGTGTTGGTTTGGATGATGAATTGCAGGTGCTGCGGTTTGGAAAGAATAAGTGGATTGGCTAGCCTGGTGTTCTTAGTCCTTGAAGACTATGTGCAGAATCATGGTTGGATTTCATGTGTGGCCGGCCTGCGTGCCGATGTACGAAATTGTTGTTGTGTAAAGAGAAACCTGTAGGCCATAAGGCCAGGGTGTGTGAGTTGTATACATTCCTGGTGTTTTTATATATAAATGTGGTCTTTATATATGAGTGGGCATTCTGGTTTGAGTTCATGTTAACAAGAAAAATGCTGCCCTAGAATGGTATGAGTTAAGGACACGCATAGATTTGATTTCCACACGTGATTCCTTCGCTTGTCTGTGCTATATGACGTGGGGCCCCGGCCGGACCCACCGTTATATGTCATGTGACAGGTGGGGGCGTTACAATCTGTCTGCCTACACTTGGACTTGTCTCGAACTCCAGGGAGAACCTGGAGCAGGCCGCGACTAGTGAGCTGGCTACCTTGTGAAGGATCGCCGATTTCTGGGTTAACAGCCGCAGCCACAACCGCCGCACAATGTGAGATCCCGACATCGGACGTCCAAAAGCGGCCTAGCCGAGAACAACCTCCACCGCCGCCGCCCAAGAAGGTGAATGCTACGGGCGATGTGTCCACCGCGGCCCAAAGAAAAGGCAAGGCCCCAGCGGCCCAGACGATCAAGGACCCGGCCCCCGCGACTGCTCTGGCCAGCGGCACCCCTAGCGAGGCGGCCGACACCTCCAGGCCGTAGGGTGAAGAGCCGCCTGCACCGAAGCCAGTACAAAGGGGGCACCGTAACTTTGTTCTTGGCGAGCGGTACCTAGACGAGCTCGGCATCCCCCTCCTACTATGGGACAAGGAGTCGATCCGAGTGATCATCTCCACCCTATTGCCGAGCTGGTTGGAGCAGGAAACCATCAGCGGGGGAGGCCTACAACTTCTCCTTCGTCCTCTACTCGCGGGAGGACGCTGCCATCTATGACGAGGAGGCCACAAGGGTGCTGGTCCACGAGAGCGCGCGGGCCCAACTCCGCATCCTAGAGCTATCCCACATGTTCGGCCGACGGTGCACTCAAATGGAGAAGAACGCCCCCTCGCTCAATAGGCTGGTGGACGAGAAGGAGGATGCTCGCCGCCTTGCCCAGGAGGAGGTGGAGCCATAGAGAGAGAGAGCGTGGACGCAGCCAATGCCGCCGTCGCAGTTTTGGAGGAAGAAAAGGAAGTGCTACAAGCGGGGGTGTTAGAGCTGGAAGCCGCAGCGGCTCTCCCCCAGCCATGCAGCAGCGGCTTCCAGCTCGTGCACTACACCGAGTACGAGCTCGAGGAAATGATGCAGAAAAACGACGCGTGCGCGACAAAGTATACCCTCCAGACTCTACGGTGGGCCGATCTCATCAAGAGCGAGGGCGCGAGCATTTCTACGAGCGATGTGGTACCGACGTTGTTCCTGCTGGTACCCAAGCCGGGTGATAAGTACTATCAACCTCTCTAGGGCTGGTTGCCCGAGAGCTCGCCTCGCCAAATTCCTGCGCCTCGCCTCTTATGTGTGTCTTTGTTACAATGTAAATGCGGGTTGCGTCCCGGTCATGTATTTTTGTTCATCAACTAACTGTTTTCTACTTGCTTCTTTCATATTTATATGTTACCACTGCTTGTAATGCTTCTCTGCAATGTGGATTTTTTCCTTTTTTGTACTCGCGGCTTGCTTTTATTCTTCCGCTCACGGTTCCTCATTCCGTGTTTTGTCCGCGAGATCGGGCACCCCCCAAGGACTTAGCTTAGGAAGCATAGGAGACTTAGTTAACCGACCCGCAAGTGGTGACCCATCTCCTCAGTCCAGATCCTCTGTGCTGCCTTCTTGCTAGAAGAGACAAGCCGTCTCGGCTCGCACCTAGGCCACCGAGTTCCGTGCGAGCTGAACCTCATGCGACGCGGCCTGGGTTCTCGCCACCTTGGTCGCTGTCTTGGGTGCTGGGCGATTACGCTGGATCCATTTTGTTAATTTTGCAACTTTTTCGCCGGCCATTCGGATGTCTGGGCCCCCAACTTCTATCATTTCTTTGTTCATCAAGACCTGGCCTGCTAAACAGTAGGGGCCGGAGTAGACTCATACGAGTGACATCTATCCCTACCAGCTAGGTGAGATCCTGGCAGCGGGATCTACTCAGGGTACAGGTAGATACCATCGAGTGACCTCCAGCCCTGCCAACTAGGTGAGAGCCAGATAGCAGGATCTGCTCGGGGTCTGAGTAGATGCCATCGAGTGACATACAACCCTGCCATATAGGTGAGAGCCTGACAGCGGGATCTGCTCGGTGTCTGGGTAGACACCATCGAGTGACATCCAGCCCTGCCAGCTAGGTGAGAGCCTGACAACGAGATCTTCTCAAGGTCTGGGTAGGCCCCCACGAGTGACATCCAGCCCTGCCAGCTAAGTGAGAGCTTGACAACGGGATTTGATCGGGGTCTGGGTAGACACCATCGAGTGACATCTAGCCCTACCAGCTAGGTGAGAGCCTGACAGCGGGATCTGCTCGGGGTCTGGGTAGACACCATCGAGTGACATCTAGCCCTACCAGCTAATTGAGAGCCTGACAGCGGGATCTGCTCGGGGTCTGGGTTGACAACATCGAGTGACATCCAGCCCTACCAGCTAGGTGAGGGCCTGACAGCGGGATCTGCTCGGGTTCTGGGTTGACACCATCAAGTGACATCCTGCCCTGCTAGCTAGCTGAGAGCCTGGCAGCGGGATCTGCTCGGGGTCTGGGTAGACGTCATCTAGTGACATCCAGCACTACCAGCTAAGTGAGAGCATGATAGCGGAATCTAATCGGGGTATGGGTAGACACCATTGAGAGACATCCAGCCCTGCCAGCTAGGTGAGAGCCTGACAGAAGGATATGCTCGTGGTCTGGGTTGAATCAATGCAAGACTTGGCATATGAGAAAGCTTTATTAAGAAAAAAGGGCACCTCTTACACGTTTTACAGATAAAAGTGTTTCAAGTCATCACGACACCAGGCGATACTCAGGGCCTCGCCCTCCACATTCCGAAGGCGATATCCTCCTGATTTCAAGGCATCTTTTACAATGTATGGACCCTCCCAATTGGGGTTGAACATTCCCACGGCTACTGATCTTCCCCCGACATCTACCTTCTTCAAGACCAAGTCTCCTTCCGCAAATTGCTTGATTCTGACATGCTTGCAAAAGTACTTGGCCATGATCCTCTTCACCTCCTCCTGCAGGATGGTGGAGAGGTCACGCAGCTCCTCCACCATGTCAAGGGAGAGTCGTAGCTCCCCCCATTTTCAGTCGACCATTCCTCCCTGCCTTCCTGCGTCATGACCACCCGGGGCATCTGAACTTCAAATTCTATGGGGAGTACCGCCTCATATCCATGGGAGAGCTTGAAGGTGGTCTCCCCTGTGGCTGTGTTGGGGATGGTCCTCAGGGCCCAGAGGATCGAGGGAAGCTGCTCCACCCAGCTCCCCTTCAGGTTTTCAACCTTCTTCTTCAGGAGGTTCACAATAATCTTATTTGCTGCCTCTACCTGCCCGTTGCTCCTGGGGTGGTAGACCGAGGCAAATTTGAGGTCAATTCCGAGCTATTCGCAGAAGCTAATGAATTCTGCGCTAAAGAACTTAGGCTCGTTGTCGGTGACAATGGCCTGGGGTAGACTATGGCGGCAGATAATATCCCCCCAAACAAAGTTTTTGATGGCTTGGGAGGTCACCTTGGCTAGTGCCTTCACCTCTAGCCATTTGGAAAAATAATCTATCATCACCAACAGGAACATCCTTTGCCCGCTGTCTTGGGGGAATGGTCCGACCAAATCCATTCCCCAAATCGCAAAGGGCTTGGGGGCCATGATGCTCTTGAGGCGCTGAGCCGTTTGCAGTTGGAGGGGGGAAAATAACTGGCATTTGTGGCACCTCATTGTGAATTCTACAGCGTCGTAGCCCATGGTAGGCCAGAAGTATCCCTGTCTGATAATCTTCCCTTCCAGGGTCTGGCTCCCGGAGTGGCTCCCACACTCCCTGGAGTGGACTTGTTCCAAGATCCTCTGCACTTCCCTCTCGGCCACAGAACGGGCCAGCATCCTTAATAGAGTCTTCCGATACAACTGCCCGTCCCGAAGGAGATAGTATGCTGACTTGTACCTGAACTTCTTCCTGTCCATCCCCTCTGGATACTCCCCTGTGGAGAGGAAAGTCATGAACGGTTCCATCCACAAGGGGTGTTGATCCACTTCCATCAGCTCCCCCTCTTCAATGGAAGGGCGGAATAGATCAGTGATGGTACCCCCCACCCGGGGACTGTGCATTGCCAGCTGATCGACCTGCTTGGTCTCCTCTCTGGGCACGTGTCGGATGGATAAGGTCTGTAACGTGCCGATGACCCCTTTCACTTTTGCTAAGTATAGCCGGAGGGTATGATCTCTCGCCTCAAACTCCCCATTGATCTGGGAAGCTACCACCATGGAGTCAGTGAGGACCTCCACATCGAGCACCCTCAGCTCCCTGGCCAGGCGCAGCCCTGCTATTACGGCCTCATACTCGGCCTGGTTGTTAGTGATGGGAAAGTGCACCACCACTATTTGCTCAATTCTCATCCATTATGGGCTTTCCAAGATTACTCCCACCCCCAGGGAATGTCTCCCTGAAGCACCGTCTACCTTCACCTTCCACGAAGTCGGATGAGTGAGGTCTTCCTCTGCCACCTTGACCACGTAGTCAGCCAAAAAGTCGGCCATTGCTTGGGCCATGATCGAGAGACGAGTGACGAAGGAGATGTCGAACTCATTCAGTTTCACCGACCACTTAGCTAGCCGGCCTGAATGCTCCACCCCCTCGAAGATGTTGCGGAGGGGATGGTCAGTCACCACTCGAATGGAGTGTGCCTGGAAGTAGGGTCGGAGCCTCCGGGCCGAGATGACTCGTGTGAAGGCCAGTTTTTTCAAGATGGGGTATCAAATCTCGGCCTTCCTCAGAACCCGACTTACATAGTATATGGGGAGTTGCCTCTTCCCCTCTTCATGAACCAAGATGAAGCTCAAGGCCTCCACTCCGACCCCAAGATACAAATACAGGTCTTCCCATTCCTTTGGCCCTTGTAGCAGCGGAGCCTAGGTCAACTGCCTCTTCAGGGCCTGGAATGCCTCCTCGCACTCCTTTTTCCATTCGAACTTCTGACCCCCCTCAACATCTTGAATAAGGGGGAGCATTTCTCCCCGGCCCGGGAGAGGAACTTGCTCAATCCTGCTAGCTTTCCTGTCAACTGTTGTACATCTTTAGAATTCCGCGGCGATCCCAGCTAAATGATGGATTTAACCTTGCCAGGATTTGGCTCGACCCCCGCGGGTGTGAGGAGATGCCCCAAGAACTTCCACCTGCTAGCCCCGAAAATGCACTTCAGTGGATTCAGCCGCATCTTTTATTTGCGCAGGGTGCTGAAGGTATTCTCTAGGTCCCGGAGGTGAGAGTCGAGATCTTGACTCTTGATCATGAGGTCATCTACGTACACCTCCAAGTTCCTCCCCTTTGTTCCCGGAAGACCCTATCCATCATCTTCTGGTAAGTCGCCCCTGCATTCTTCAGCCCAAAGGGAATCATCTTATAGCAGTAGCATCCATAACACGTGATGAACGAGACATCTTTGTTGTCCGGGGGGTGCATCATAATCTGGTGATAACCTGAAAATGCATCTAAGAAGCTCATTACAGGAAAACCGATGGCTGAGTCAATCAGCATGCCGATCCGAGGTAAGGGATAACATTCCTTAGGGCATGATTTATTAAGCAAAGAAAAATCAACACACATACGCCACCGACCGTCTCATTTTTTAAAAATTACAACATTGGAGACCCAGCCGGGGTATTGTATTTCAGATACAAAGTCGGCCTTGAGGAGTTTGGCCACCTCCTCCCTGATGGGCTCGACCAGCTTGTCCGTCGTGGACCCCTTCTTTTGCTGGATGGGGCGAACTCTCGGGTCCAGGTTGAGGAGATGACAGGCCACATCCGCGTCAATCCCAGACATCTCTGTTGCTCTCCATGCGAAGATGTCCACATTCTTTTGGATGTATGCCAGCATCCTGCCCTGATCCTCTGGGGTCAGCCCCCCGCTGATGCGAATCTTCTCCACCCTGCCTCTAAGGGTAAGAACCTCCATCTCCACCACCTCTTCTGCAGCCTCCAACCTGGACTGCTCCTCCCATTCTCTGACGTCCCTCTCCTTTGGGACAAGAACTTCCTCAACTGCAGCTCCTTCCTCCGTGGCCATCACCTCGGCCAACTCCTCCTAGTCTCCTCCTACCACCCCTACCTCGGTGCAACTATCCACCTCCATCTCCTCTCCAACAGGGAAAGGTGCATCACATACATGGTGTGCCCCACAGCATCGTGAGTGACCGTGATGGGCGGTTCACGTCCAATGATTGGAGGCTAGTGCATCAGATGTTGGGAACAAAGCTGAGTTTCAGCACAGCCTTTCATCCGCAAACGGATGGGCAGACCGAGAGGGTGAATAGAACGATGGGAGACATGCTTCGCATGTGCGTCCTGGACTTTGGAAAGCAATGGGAAGACCATCTATACTTGGTGGAGTTCGCGTATAACAATAGCTACTAGGCGAGTATACAAATGGCGCCCTTCGAGACCCTTTATGGTAGAAGATGTCGCACGCCGTTGTCTTGGTTGGAAACGGGCGAGTCAAAGTTGTACAAGCGACAAGAGGTGGAAGATACTACTTCATTGGTGCGAACAATTCGGGAGAGGTTGCTAATCGCTCAGGATCGCCAGGCTAAGTACTATAATGTCATGCACAGGAACGTGGAGTTCGCTGTTGGCGACTGGGTGTACTTGAAGATCAAGCCGTTCAAGGGTGTCTCGCAGGTGCGGCGCTTGAAGAAGCTTAGCCCGAGATATCTTGGAACGTTTGAGGTTCTGGAGCGGATTGGAGAAGCAGCGTGTCGTTTGAATCTATCAGTGGAGCATAGTGGTCTACATGATGTATTCCATATATCGGTGCTATGGAAAGCGGTGCAAGAGCCTTCGCATGTGATCGCGGTGGATCAAGTGCTGGTGGATAATGGGTTGACGACGAAGGTCAAGCCCGTTCGAACTGAGGACTCAGAAGTCAAGAGGCTACGCAACAAAGAGATCAGGATGGTCAAGGTCCGTTGGGACAATTGCGGTCGGGAAGAGCTCTATTGGGAGAGAGAGCAGACCATGCTTGAGGAGTACCCGGAGTTGTTTACTCAGGTACCGTTTAAGTTTATGATTATCTTTCCTTTATGTATTTTCGAGGACAAAATTCTTTTAAGAGGGAGAGAGTTGTAACACCCCGAAACTCAAAAGAGCGACGGGAGGCGTTTTGAGCCAAATTTAAAAATTGGCAGGGGGCACACGGCCTGGGACACGGGCGTGTCCCAGGGCGTATCATGTTTGGCTCAACGATCTGGCCGAGAGGTCGATGAATTTTGGAGTCGACGATCGTCGAGCAGCGAACACGGCCTGAGACACGGGCGTGTCCCAGGGCGTGTCGAGCTCATGTCGACGATCTGCCTAGGAAGTCGACGAATTTCGCTCGACAAAGTGTCGAGACAAGGAACACGGCCTAGGACACGGGCGTATCCCTGGCCGTGTCGGGGGGTTGACGAACTTTGCTCGATGAAGTGTAGAGACAGTGAACACGACCTGGAGCCCAGGCGTGTTCGGGTATGACACGGGCGTGTCAAATAGGACACGGGCCTGTCCAAGACTCGTGCATGTCTCGGGTTGCTATTGGTCCCGTGTCGATGGAGGAAGACGACTGGGAACACGACCGTGTACTACATGACACGGGCGTGTCAGGTCTAACACGGGCGTGTCGGGTGCCCGTGTACATTTTGGGACGCGTCGGTTTAGACGGCGAATGGGGAACACGGCCCTGGACACGGGCGTGTCACAGGCTGTGTTCGGCCCAGATTTTCCATTTCAGCTACGGATCGTGGTCGTTCATTTCTTTACTTTGGGATCCGACAGCTGGGGGTTGTTCATACTAGGATATACCCGGGAATAGGGTTTCAAATCCCTCATTTCTTTCATTTAGTTCTTTCTAAAGTCTAGAGAGAGGAGAGCAAGGAAGATGAAAGGAGGCTAGATCCTGTCACCGGCGGAGCTTTGGAGCTCCAAATCGCGACCTGACTTCGGATCTACGGAGGCAAGGAGATTGCGGTGCTTTTCATCCGCATAGATTTCCATGGTGTAAAGGAAAAATGCTAGGGCAACGATTATCATCCTAGGACATGTGAAGTCCTCTTTTCCATTGCATTGGAAGCCCGCTCTCGCGAGTTTGCGGTAAGTTTGAGGCGTTCCTTCGGGTAGACATGAATAGTCCCCGTTATGTACATGTAGAGTCCGTAATCGAGAATGGATATAGGCATGATGTGTGAAGCCTACCCGGACAAGTTGGTCTAGATTGGTGATGTTGCATTGCATAAATAGCCGGAGGAGACTCTGTGCAATTGGTTATTTTTCGGGTTTTCTACGCGGTAGATTGCAGCGGTGAGCCTTGGGGATTAACTCCAAGGTGCACCCGGAAAAGTGGGCAGATGCGTGTTTTTTCCAACATAGTGGCCTGGGAGCCAACTTGAATATAACCGGGTTATGTGAAGTGTGTGACGAAAACGGAACTCGGGGAGGTTTGACCCGCGCATATGGCTTAAATTGACGTTGCGGCGTGAGCAACGGGTCAGGCGGAACCGTACCTGTTATTTGTCGTTCGGTGGGAGCCGTTGGCATAGATGAGGGTCTTCGGCGGTCTATGCCTTAAATTGATGTGACCCATGACGGGAAGACAAAAATGCTCGCAAGATTGGCTGTCCAAGTGGCAGTGGTGAGACGGGGGTGTCTATGGCTTAAATTGACGTGACATTGACAGGTTCACCGAGAATGTGCCCTGAGTGCACGGGGTGTGTGGCCGTGCGTTCCCACGTCTGTGATATAGTGTTTATCTATACTGCTTGGTTATGCTAATAAAGTGCAGGTAAAGGAGCATCGCTGCCCCGAATTTGGGGGCAGGATCGTTATAATTTGGTCAGTATAGTTGACCGTTGCTTTTGTTTGCCACCGTGCGGTGGATTGTTGCTTGCAGGTACTGCAGAGCCGAGCGGTAAATAGTGGGCTAAAGCCCAAGTTGCTGAGCTAGCCCTCAAAGGCCAAATTTTGAGTGTTTACTTGTTATATTCATGGGTGACCGGCCTGCGTGCCGTGGTATGGAAGACACATTTTATTTGAGTAAACAATTGTAAGTCCATAAGGCCATGTACTTGTGTATTGTACTTCATTCTAGTGGATTTTGTAGTGGACATTCATGCTTGTGGCTGGGTTCTTTTATTTTGCAACTTTTAATAATTGCTTCCGCTAGAATAACTCTATGTAGGACGTTGGTTATTAGTTGGATGGTATTCCATTGAGTAACCACCTGGTCTGTCTGTGGTATATGGCGTCGGGCCCCGGCCGGACCTACTGTTATATGCTATGCGACGGATAGGGGGTGTTATAATTTGGTATCAGACTACTGGTTTCGGTCAGGCTTAAATGAATTCGTGGACAAATTCTTTTTAAGGGGTGGTGAACACATGTGTGTGCGTCATCGTTATAACATTAAAAGAACCCATGAATGTCCACTTAGGAATGAAATTACACCTGTTTGAGGAACCCGGGTGTTCCTATAATTGCTTTTTGCAATTTTGTACGGTCTCTTAACGGTGTTTTGTACAACTATAGGTGACCAGAAGTAGTGCTGGGCTGCCAGAATATCTAGTTTTTGAGGATTATAGTACACCTAGTGACGTGCCTGCAACCCTTACCTCCACTGAAACCATAAGAATTATGGTGGAAGCAGTGTTCGTTGCGATTGGTGCACAAAATGAAAGACGTGTGCAGTCCCCTAATTTTGAGGTAACTCCAACGTCGGGTGGTGTGATGGAGCAAACGATATTTCTAGGACCTTTGGGTCAACAGTTGAACATGCTTTTAGTGCAGGGTACGCACTCAGTTGAGGAATATTTGCAAGCGTTTCTGATGATAAGACACTACCAGGGCTCTGAAGTGGAGAGCGAGCAGTCGATGGTCGATAGGTTTTATAATGGCCTGCACGGCGAATTACGAGTTCTGCTGCTAGTACCAAAATTATTGGGATTCCGAGCCTTGGTGGAATCGGCTAGATCTTTGGAAGTAAATTTGGCAAAAGTCAATCGGACGTCGGAGCTCTGTGTACTAGACTCTCCAAATTCTGCAAAATCTGAATACCGAAGGAGGAGGAACAAGAAGTCCAAAATGTCTACTGGTCAGGCTCCATATGGTTGTTTTAAGTGTGGCAAGGAAGGGCACTTTGCCCGAGACTATCAGAATGGTGCTCAGAAGTTAAAGAAAGCTATGTCAGGAGCAGGTATAGGACAAAGTGCCAGAGATCTGAATCGAATCCAAGGAAGCACAGACTTGGATATGCAGAAGATGAAGTTCAAAATGCCGAACTCCTCAAAGTCTGCGTACTGTAGGTGATAGAAGAAGGCTGGGACTTTTGGTCCAGCTCCTTCTTCTGGTGCTTCTGGGATGACTACGGGTCGAACCCCTGGCGCATGCTTTAATTGTGGAAAGTCGGGGCACTTTGCCCGAGACTACTGGAGCGGACATCCCAAGTCCGAGAAGAAGCACGCTGTCGTGATGAAAGGTACGACTTAAAGTTATAGCAGTTTAGCTTTAAATACTTGCTGCCCTTGTGCATGTTAGCTTAGAACTGTTTGTGCTAAGCTTTGTTCTGATTTTTGATTAAGTCGGCGAGAGCACCGTTCGCTTATGGAGCTTCGTGTTACCTTTTGACAAAAGGATTTGTATTGCGCATCGGAGTATCTCCTTTGCTGGCAAAAGACAAATTGGATGCGTTGTTGTCTAATGATGCTCTTTGCGCGCGAGTAGAATCTGTTGCGTTTAGGTTCGGATTGGGAGTCAAGAGTTTGACTTACAAGCGTCGCTACTATCTCTAGGGGAGCTCGACGTGATCTTGGTATAGACTGTCTCTCGGAGGAGCAAGCCGATATTGATCGAAGTCGCAAGGAAGTCAAGTTGGGAACTGGTCGTGAGACGACATTTGCGGGCATGAAAGGGGTCGAGCAAGGCGTTGATGTCTGCCCCTCTAATGTTTAAGGCGGTTCGGTGTAGTGCCGAACCTATGTCATGCTCTCCTTATCAGGTAGCGCCTAAAGAGATGGCGGAACTGAAGATTCAACTGCAAGAGTTGTTGGAGCAAGGTTATGTGCATCCAAGTTCGTCTCATTGCAGCGCACTGGTCCTCCTTGTAAAGAAGAAGGACGGGAGCTTGAGACATTGTATTGATTACCGAGAACTGAACAAGTTGACAGAGAAGAACAAGTACCCGATCCCAAGGATTGATGATCTATTTGATCAGTTTGTCGGGTTGACGGTGTACTCTAAGTTGGATCTTAAGTTCGGTTACTATCAGCTGAGAATAAGGGAGAGTGATATCCCTAAAACAACGTTCCATACAGGATACGAGCATTACGAGTTTATTGTCAGACCGTTTGGGATGACGAATGCGCCGTCAGTGTTCATGGATTTGATGAACAGGACTTTCAGGGAGTACTTGGACCATTTCGTGATCGTCTTCATCGATGATATATTGGTGTACTCGCAATGTGAGGAGGATCACTTCAAGCATCTACACTTGGTGTTGGAGACGCTGAGGAGGAATCAGATGTACGCCAAATTCTCCAAATGCGAGTTTTGGTTGTCCTCAGCGGCGTTCCTCGGTCATATAGTGAGTGGAGAGGGTATTGCGGTGGATCCGGCGAATATTGTTGCTATATGAGAGTGACCTGTGCTTTCTACAGTAGCGGAAGTTCGGAGCTTTCTGGGGCTTGCCGGCTATTTTAGGCGCTTCATGGAGAACTTCTCGTGGATAGCATTACCTCTCATTACTTTGACGAGGAAAGAACAGAAGTTCGTTTGGACGCCAGAGTGCACGTGAGCTTTTGAGGAGTTGAAGTGTCGGTTGACCACGACACCAGTTCTTAGTTCGCCGAGTGGGACCAAGGGTTTTGAAATCTACAGCGATGCTTCGGGTAGTGGTTTGGGTTGTGTGCTACTGCAGCATGGAAGCGTTATAGCGTATGGCTCGAGACAGCTGAAGGTACACGAGAGGAACTATCCGGTCCATGACTTGGAGTTAGCGGCCGTGATTTTTGCCTTAAAGCTATGGAGGCACTACTTGTATGGGTAAGGGTCAATATCTACACCGACCGCAAGTGTCTGAAATATTTGTTTGATCAGAAAGATCTGAACATGCTGCAGCATAGATGGATGGAGTTCCTGGGGGACTATACTTTTAAGATCCACTACATGCCTGGTAAATACAATGCGGTTGCAGACGCGTTGAGTCGCAGGGCCCCGACTCAAGCCAATTAGCTGTCGGTCCATGACAAGCGGTTGGTTCGGGAGTTGGAGGTGTTGGAGATATCTTGCGTAGACAAGCAGTCAAGTGCTGAAGCACTATTGAATTGGACTGAAGTCCAGTATGGCCTGGCTGATCGGATTCGGCAGACTTTGGATATGGATGGCCACGTGAAGTATTTCAGGGTTGAAGCTCTGGATGGGTAAAATTCCCAAATTTGTTGTTGAGGATGGATTGCTTTGGAAAGACGGTCGTCTGTACGTCCCAAGCGTGGGCAATTGGCATGTTGATTTATTGTATGAGGCACATCATACAAAGTACTCGATTCACCTAGGGAGCACGAAGATGTACCACAATGTTGAGAAATTGTTCTGGTGGCCAGGACTAAAGAAGGATGTGGCACTATACGTGGCGAAGTGTCAGACATGCGCCTTGGTGAAGGTAGAATGCCAAAAGCTGGGAGCATTCTTGAAGTCCTTGCCTATTCCAGAGTGGAAGTTTGACGACATTACTATGGACTTTGTGCACTGTCTGCCGAGGTCGCAAAAATGGAACGACGTCATTTGGGTGGTCGTAGATCGTCTAACGAAGGTGTCGCACTTCGTTCCGCATAGGAAGGATGATCCGGTTGAAAAATTGGCAAAGCTGTATGTGGACAATATTGTGCGGCTTCATGGTGTGCCCCGCAGCATCATGAGTGAACGTGATGGGCGGTTCACGTCCAATGATTGGAGGCTGGTGCAGCAGATGTTGGGAACAAAGCTGAGTTTCAGCACAGCCTTTCATCCGCAAACGGATGGGCAGATCGAGAGGGTCAATAGGACGATGGGATACATGCTTCGCATGTGCGTCCTGGACTTTGGAAAGTAATGGGAAGACCATCTATACTTGGTGGAGTTCGCGTATAACAATAACTACCACGCGAGCATACAAATGGCGCCCTTCGAGGCCCTTTATGGTTGAAGATGTCGCACGCCGGTGTCTTGGTTGGAAACGGGCGAGTCAAAGTTGTACAAGCGACAAGAGGTGGAAGATGCTACTTCATTGGTGCGAACCATTCGAGAGAGGTTGCTAATCGCTCAGGACCGCCAGGCTAAGTACTATAATGCTAAGCACAGTAACCTGGAGTTCGTTGTTGGCGACTGGGTGTACTTGAAGATCAAGCCGTTCAAGGGTGTCTCGCGGGTGCGATGCTTTAAGAAGCTAAGCCCGAGATATCTTGGACTATTTGAGGTTCTGGAGCAGATTGGCAAAGCAGCGTATCGTTTGAAGCTATCAGTGGAGCTTACTGGTCTACATGATGTATTCCATATATCGGTGCTACGGAAAGCGGTGCAAGAGCCTTTGCATGTGATCGCGGTGGATCAAGTGTCGGTGGATAATGGGTTGACGACGAAGGTCAAGCCCGTTCAAACTGAGGACTCAGAAGTCAAGCGGCTACGCAACAAAGAGATCAGGATGGTCAAGGACTGTTGGGACAATTGCGGTCGGGAAGTGCTCTCTTGGGAGGGAGAGCAGACCATGCTTGAGGAGTACGCGGAGTTGTTTCACTCAGGTACCGTTTTAGTTTATGATTATCTTTCCTTTATGTAATTTCAAGGACGAAATTCTTTTAAGAGGGATAGAGTTGTAATGCCCCGAAACTCAAAAGAGCGACGGGAGGCGTTTTGAGCCAAATTTGGAAATTGGCAGGGGGCACAGGGCCTGGGACACGGGCGTTTCCCAGGGCATGTCGTGTTTGGGTCGACGATCTGGTCAAGTGGTCGACGAATTTTGGAGTCGACGATCGTCGAGCAGCGAACACGGCCTGAGATACGGGCGTGTCCCAGGGCGTGTCGATTTCGTGTCGACGATCTGCCCAGGAAGTCGACGATTTTTGCTCGACGAAGTGTCGAGACAGGGAACACGACCTAGGACACAGGCGTGTCCCTGGCCGTGTCGGGGGGGGGGGGGGTCGATGAATTGTGCTCGACGAAGTGTAGAGACAGTGAACACAACCTGGAGCCCAGGCGTGTTCGGGTATGACACGGGCGTGTCAAATAGGACACGGGCGTGTCCAAGACCCGTGTGTGTCTCAGGTTGTTGTTGGTCCTGTGTCGATGGAGGAATACGGTCGGGAACACGGCTATGTACTGGATGACACGGGCGTGTCTGGTCTAACACGGGCGTGTCAGGTGCCCCTGTGCTTTTTTGGACGCGTCAGTTTCGACAGCGAATGTGGAACACGGCCCTGGACATGGGCGTGTCACAGGCCATGTTCGGCCCAGATTTTCCATTTCAGCTCTGGATCATGGTCGTTCATTTCTTTACTTTGGGATCAGACGGCCGGGGGTGGTTCCTACTGGGATATACCCTGGAATAGGGTTTCAAATCCCTCATTTCTTTCACTTAATCTCTTTCTAAAGTCTAGAGAGAGAGGAGAGCAAGGAAGAAGAAAGGAGGCTAGATCCGGTCACCGGCAGAGATTCGGAGCTCCAAATCACGAGGCGACTTTGGATCTACGGAGGCAAGGAGATTGCAGTGCTTTTCATCAGCATAGATTTCCATGGAGCCAAGGAAAAATGCTAGTGTAACGATTCTCATCCTAGGATATGTGAAGTCCTCATTTCCTTTGCATAGGAAGCCCGCTCTCGCGAGTTTGCGGTGAGTTCGAGGCGTCCCTTCGGGTAGACATGAATAGTCCCCATTGTGTACATGTAGAGTTCATAATCGAGAATGGATATATGCATGATTTGTGAAGCCTACCCGGACAAGTTGGTCTGGATCTGTGATGTTGCATTGAATGAATGGTCGAAGAAGACTCCATGCAATTGGTTTTTTTTCGGGTTTTCTACGTGGTAGATTGCAGCAGGGAGCCTTGGAGATTAACTCCAAGGTGCACCCAGAAAACTGGGCAGATATGTGATTCTGCCAACATGATGGCCTGGGAGCCAATTTGAATATAACCGGGTTATGTGAAGTGTGTGACGGAAACGGGACTCGGGGAGGTTTGACCCGCACATATGGCTTAAATTGACGTTGCGACATTAGCAACGGGTCAGGCAGAACCGTACCCGTTCTATGTCGTTCGGTGGGAGCCGTTGGCATAGAGGAGGGTCTTCGGCGATCTATGACTTAAATTGACGTGACCCGTGCCGGGAAGACAAAAATGCTCGCAAGATTGGTCGTCCAATTGGTGGTGGTGAGACTGGGGTGTCAATGGCTTAAATTGACGTGACATTGACCGGTTCACCGAGAATGTGCCCTGAGTGCATGGGGTGTGTGGCCGTGCGTGCCCACGCCTGTGATGTAGTGTTTATCTATACTGCTTGGTTATGCTAATAAAGTGCAGGGAAAGGAGCATCGTCGCCCCGAATTTGGGGGCGGGATCGTTATAATTTGGTCAGCATAGCTGAACGTTGCTTTTGTTTGCCACCGTGCGGTGGATTGTCGCTTGCAGGTACTGCGGAGCAGAGCGGTAAATAGAGGGATAAAGCCCAAGTTGCTGAGCCTGCCCTCGAAGGCCAAATTTTGAGTGTTTACATGTTATTTTCATGTGTGACCGGCCTGTGTGTCGTGGTATGAAAGACACATTTTATTTGAGTAAACAATTATAAGGCCATAAGACCGTGTACTTGTGTATTGTACTTCATTCCTGGTGGATTTTGTAGTGGACATTCATGCTTGTTGCTGGGTTCTTTTATTTTGCAACTTTTAGTAACTGCTTCCGCTTAAATGACTCTGTGTAGGACGTTGGTTATTAGTTGGATGGTATTCCATTGAGTAACCACCCGGTCTGTCTGTGGTATATGACGTCGGGCCCCGGCCGGACCTACTACTATATGTTATGCGACGGATAGGGGGTGTTACACTTCGCCTCCACCTTCATCGCATCGAAGGCCTTTTTGAAGATGACGTTGATGGAGCTCCCATTGTCAATGAGGATCCTAGAGATGGTGAAATTCTCGATGGCCGTTTGTATGACTAGCGCATCGCAGAAGGGATCCTGATGATCTGACATATCCTTCCTTGAGAAGGTAATCTTCTCCTCTAGGAGTGGGGTCTGGAATGTGGATCCAACGCTCCGGAGATACATGGTTTGGAGGCTCGCCATCCAGGAGGCCTCAATCCCTACCCCCCTGATCCCTCCTCGGTTCCCGACATCTGCCCGGTCTTCACATCAATCCTCTTCCGCCCAAGGCAGGAACTCCTCAATCCTCACCTCCTGGCGGCCTTGCTGCAGATACTGCTCCATGTTTCCTCTCATCTCGAGGAACTCCAGACACGTGGCCGTGGCGTGCCCTTCCTCTTGGTGGAAGTCGCATTAGGGAAACTCCACCCTGACTTCTATCCTCCTCCTTCATGCCGCTCTCCTCCTCTCCCACATGGCTATGACCATAGCCTGGTTTTGATTGGGGAGGGGAGGTCTTTGCGCTTGCCGCCAACTTGGGGGGTGGAACTGATCCTGGACCCCCTGGTGGTGGTCCCTTCTCTGGTAACCTCTCTGTGGCCCCTGGTCCTACCACTCGGGCCTACAACCCAACCAACTGTCCGGCTCCTGACTCCCCCAACTGGGTTGTTGCTGCCCCTGAAGTTGCCGATGTTCCCTCTATCGGGGTTCAGCTCTCCGTTCCTCCTGCACTTTGCCGCCTCTCAGCTCCTTTTCTTCCTCTGTGGCGCACCTGGCCAGCTTCCGGGCAAACTCCGGATTCGACACCTACCCGTCGACCTCCCTTGCCTCCCTCTCTGTCATTTCTTTATAGGAGAGGTGTGGTACTCTCTTCAGCTCCATTCTGAAGAATCCATGTTGCTGCCCCAGGGTGAAGGCCATCATCAGGCTATGGCCTGAAATGTCCTGGACTTGGGTGACCTCTTCCTGAAACCGGTCAACGTAACTCCCCAAAGTCTCATTCATCCCCTGCTTGATGTGGAACAGGGACTCCGACTCCTTCTTCCTCCGCTTGGAGGTGGTGAACCTCAACATGAACCCCCGACGCAGGTCCTCGAAGTAGTAAATGGAGCTGGCTGACAGCTGGTGGAACCACTCCCTCGCCTTCTCCTTGAGTGTGATGGCGAAGAGTCGGCACTTGAATCCATCCGACATCTGCCAGATCGAGGCCACGTCCTCGAACCATTAGTCGTACTGAACCGGGTCTCCCTTCCCAGTGTAGTAAGATATTTCGTGTTACCTGAACCCTTCTGGAACTGGGGCGGAGGAAACTAGCTCCCTGAATGGGCTTCCTCCCACTGCTGGGCGAGCTGAAGGATCTTGCGCACCCATCTTGCCGAACCAGCCTCCACTTGTCGAGTCGGGGAAGAGCACGCGCCCGGGGAGCTCGCATCCCCTTCCTTCTTTGGCGACCTCCTTCCCAACTCGCCTGCCGGGAGCAACCTCACCCTAAGATGGGGTGACAGTAATTGTAATAGCTGGAGTCGAGCACTCGGCCCTCGCACCGTGTGAGAACTTGACGAGGCTGAGGACCTCCTACCTAAAATCTTCGAACATCCCCACCGGGGCCAGAGGTAGCTGGGGCGGCGAGTCGGACATGTCCGAGCCTTGTCCTTCTCCTCTTGCCATCTAGCCTGTTGAAGATTTTTTGTGCTGACCACTTTCCACGCTCACCGCACCAAAATATTAAAACCGAAAATTCAGTCTCTTGTGGAGTTCACCCTTAGGGAAGGGGTGATCGCGCACCTATTTCTCTCCTTCATGCCAAATAATAAAAAGAAATGGAAACTGACCGAAGGGCTCGGCGTGGAGGTCCCACCACACACCCAGAAGATCTTAGAGCGCTTCCCCTCCTTAGCCGATAGACGAGCTAAGGCTACCTCAGAAAGTGCAAGAAGATCTGAATACTGATAAGCGTTCATTCTGAGGTGCCCCTTGGGTCTTATTTATAGATTTCTGAAAACGATCTACAAATAACCAACCTCCGCTGTTTTGAACAGCTATGTGCAACCCAGTTGTGTCTGCTAATAGCGTAATTCTGCCGTTCTACTAAGTTATTCGCACCCATGGCAAGGGTAAAATGGCAAAGAAAAACACCTCGTAGGGGACTGGGCGAGTGGAGCATCGTCACTCAACGCCAAAGCTAGAAGGGAGACGAGAGCATCGAGTGGACCAATGTCAATCAACACTAAAGCAAGAAGGGCGCCGAGAGCATTGAGTGGAGCAACGTCACTCAACGCCAAAGCCAGAAGGGCGCCGAGAGCGTTGAGTGGACCAACATCACTTGACGCCAAAGCTAGAAGGGCACCGAGAGCATTTAGTGGAGAAACGTCACTCCACGCCAAAGCCAGAAGGGCGCCGAGAGTGTTGAGTGGACCAACATCACTCAATGCCAAAGACAGAAGGGCGCCGAGAGCGTTGAGTAGAGCAACGTCACTCAACGCGAAAGCTAGAAGGGCGGCAAGAGCGTTAAGTTGAGCAACGTCACTCAACACCAAAGCCAGAAGGGCGTCAGCGGGGGTAAAGTCTGGATGAAGTCTCATAAAATAGCTGGGCGAGTAGCCTTCTGATACCTTCAGTCGCCCGGGGCGGTCTGGGATTATTACTACAGAAGGAATTCTAGAAGACTTGAGCTCGCCGAGCTTTGTTCGACGAGTTCAGCTCGAAGAACGTCGAGCTCCTTTCGACGAACGCCGAGTTCCATTCGACGAGCACCGAGCCCCGTTCAACGAGCGCCGAGCCCTGCTTGACGAACAACGAGCTCAGACGAACAAGTCAGAAACACTCGGCGAACACGGGGTTGTACAGTGCCTAAGACCACCTTTCAGAAGGTTATTCTCCATTCTAATAGGTATGACCATGATAATATATATGGTCATTGGAAGAATGGAAATACTTCCTCCAAGTGCTTGGATGCTGCTTCTAATGGAAGAAGAAAGGGTATGAGATTGACTGCACTAAAGGATCCCCATGAGGAAATTTAAATGACCCATCATAGACCATTTATGTTTGGCGCTCCAACACCCACTCTTAAGAGCAAGGCAGTGGCCAACCCCCAGGTTCCTCCTACAAAGAGTAAGATTGTGAGGAAGACAGTTAGTAAACCACACTTGGCTATTTTTGATGCCATCAACATCATATCAGCTGTAAAGAAGACATTTATTAGTGTAAATCAGAATATTCCAAGTGCATCTTCTAGCAGACTTACTTTCAGTCAAATTCTTGTTAAAATAAATAGGAATAAGGATGCGGCTCTCCCCTCTAAACAAATAAAAAATGATGGCTTACATACCTTAAAGGTTGTTTAGAAGAGGAGATACAATATCCATGAGTGTTAGTGCTATGGCAAGATGGGTCACTTTGCCATAGACTGTTGGCACATCCGAAGTGTGCCAAAAGAAAGGGTTTCTTCCTGTCAGGGCTACTGTAGGTATACATAGTTATTTTCAAGCTAACATGAATCAAGGACCCAAACCTTTTTGGGTTCCTAAGGTAAATTAATCTGTGATTGCAGGATACTCTAAGTACCCATCAAATGCCAATATGGTACCTGGATAGTGGGTGTTCCAAACATATGACTGGAACAAGGAGCCATCTAAAGGATTATACTCCAGTGAGGAATGAACCTAAAGTCATATTTGGTGGTTCAGACAGAGGTGTTACCAAAGTCTATGGTATGATTACCAATTACATAGTGTCTATTACAAAATAGCTTAAATAGAAGGATTGCGACACAATCTTATTAACATAAGACAACTATGTGATATTGACTATGTCATTGTCTTCCACAATGATAAGTGTCTGATCAAAAGGTCAAGTGACCAAGAGGTCATTTTGACAGGCACTGGGAGTGGAAATATTTACTGTTTATATTTCCTATGTATAAGTACAAACTCTCCAGTGTGTCTTGTTACAAATGGGAAAGTATCTTATTGTGCGCAATGGTACAAGAGGCTTGCTCACTTAAATTACAAGGTAATCATAAAGATCTTCAGTGAAGAGCTAGTCAGAAATGGACTCAATCTGAATGGCACCAAATAAGGCATTTGCTCTGCATGCCACAAGAGGAAACAAACAAAGGCCACCTTTAAGAGCAAGGGGGGCCAAGGATTCTGAGAGGTATTTATACCTCCTGCATGTAACGCCCCGAAACGCAAAAGAGGGACGGACATCATTTTGAGTCGAGTTTGGTGCCTGGTAAAGGGTCACACGAACTGGGACATGGGTGTGTCCAGGGCCGTGTCATGGTCGGGTTCGACGAACTTGCCGAGTGGTCGACGAAAATGCAGTCGACGATCATCGAGACAGCGAACACGGCCGGAGAAACGGGCGTGTCCCAGGCCATGTCCTGCTCGGGCTATTAGCCGAGATGTGTCGGGGGAGGAACACGACCTGGAGCCCAGGCGTGTTCGAGTTGACACGAGCGTGTCAAAATCGACATGGGCGTGTCGAGAACCCGTGTCCTCTTCGTGTTGTTTTTGGTCCTGTGTCCATTGAGAACACGCCGCGCAACACAGGCGTGTACTGATTGACATGGGCGTGTCAAGTTTGACACGAGCGTGTTGAGAGCCCGTGTCCTGGTCGACATGCGATGGTTTCAGCGTCAATTGAGGCACACGGCCTTTGACACGAGCGTGTCACAAACCGTGTTCGGCCCAGGAAATTGATTTTAACTGCGAATCATGGTCGTCTGTTTCCTTCTTTTGGGATCCAAGTGCCCAGGGTTATTCCTGCTGGGTTAAGTCCGGGAATAGAGTTTAAAACCCTCATTCCACTTCAAGCTTTCTCTTTCTAAAGCTTTAGAGAGAGGGGAGAGAAAGGAAGAAGGAGAAGGAGAGTTCCGGCCGCCGGTGGAGCTTCAGAGCCCCAAATCGCAAGCCGAGTTCAGATCTACAGAGGCGAGGCCGTTGCGGTGCTTTTCATCCATCTAGATCTTCATGGCGCAAAGAGAAACGCGAGGGTAACGATTATCATCTTGGACATGTGAAGTCCTCTTTCCTTTTTGCAAGTGTATTCCTTCGGGTAGACATGAATAGTCCCTGTTGTTTCACATGTAGAGTTCGGTTTCGAGGTACAGACATATGCATGTTGTGTGAAGCCTACCCGGACAAGTTGCTCTGGATCGGTGATGTTGCATTGCATCAATGGCCGGAGAAGACTCCACGCCGATGGTTGTTTTTCGGGTTTTCTATGCGGTAGATTGCAACATGGAAACTTGGGGACTAACTCCAAGGTGCACCCGAAAAACTGGGCAGAAGCGTGATCCTGCCATCTTGGTTGTCTGGGAGCCAACTTGCACATAACTGATTTATGTAAAGTATGTAATCGATTTGGGACTCGGGGAAACTTGACCCGCACATATGACTTAAAATTGACGTTGTGGTGTGAGCAACGGGTTAGGTGGAACCGTACCCGCTCTATGTCGTTCGATACAAGCGACCTAAAGTGCATGGGAATTGCCGTTGGCATTGATGGAGGGTCCTAGGCTTAAGCTGAAAAGACTAAAATGCTCATGAGATTTGCCGTCCAAGGGGCGGTGGTGAGACCACGGATTTTGACCGGGTTCACCGAGAATGTTCCCTGAGAGCACGGGGTGTGTGGCTGTGCGTGCCTACGCCGGTGATGAAGTGTAACTTCTATACTGTTTGGCTATGCTAATAAAGTGCTGGGAAGGAGCATCGCCGCCCCGAGAAAAGGGGCGGGGTCATTATAAATTGGTCAGCTTTAGCTGACCGTTGCTTTTGTCTGCCACCGCTGCGGTGGATTGTTGTTTGCAGGTGCTGCGGAGCCTAGTGACAAATAGCGGGTAAAAGCCCTTGTTGCTGAGCTAGCCCTCGAAGGCCTATATGAATGTTTACTTTTATTCTCATGTATGACTGGCCTACGTGCCGATGTTTGGAAGACACTATTTGTATAAGTAAACTCTTGTAAGACCATAAGACCAAGTACTTTATGTATTTTGTGTTAAAATTTTCTCAACGTGGTCAGCAAGGTAGCCCAAACGCCAAATTAATATCTTCGGCACTACCCAGTTTTCATGTTGAACCAGCGGAAAACCAAGGAACAAAGTTTAATCCAAACAAACAATGGAAGCACAAGCAGATCTTTTACACATTCACTTCTTTACAACACGAGGCATACATAGCGAGACATGATTTCGCTAGTATAACAACTGTAAACATAAAGCACCAAAACCCAAGCCGGGCGGACAACACCGGAGTCCGCCGAGACCACCGAGGTCGCCGAGTCCGCTGAGATCGCCCGAACTAATCTGCAATCTGCCGAATAGCCACGGAGTCCGCCGAAGCCGCGAGGCCACGCGGACACACCGTTATTCGTCTCCTGCTGAAGCTGAACTGCGGAACACCCCCTACCCGCCTGAAGCCGGCGGACAGGTTATTGAAGCTGGCAAAGTTGAAACAGAGTTGACAAGCCGCAGAGCGACCTCCTGCTGAATCCACAGAGACCGCACAACTTCCAAGTACTTGTCCCAAGTCAAAGCCAAACTCCTGGCTCCTTGAAGTTACCCGCGCGACCTGCACACAGCAAACCGTCAGCCCTGAATCAATCCGCGCGGACAGACAAACTGAGACCGCAGCTCCTTGCCCAACCCAACTTACTGTTCACTCAAGTTACTGTAGACTTGCCAGGGGTGTCCTATTTATAGGCGAGGTGAGGAGTGTGTTCACCGCCCTAGAGATAGCGACACCGCCCTAGCCCGCGCGATAGCAAAACACCGTCCGCCGAGTCTGCAAGGACTTAGCCGGATACCAAGGAAAACCTCCAGGAGCAAGGCAACATTGGCGAACCCTCATCAGTCCGCCTAAGCTATGCGGACAAGGCATCAGCCCGCAAAGCCTACCACTGCAGGACAGCAACCCCCTTCAATGGCTGTCCGCACAACCCCGAGGCAGTCCGCAAGACTCAAGCCTCAATCCGCCACAAGTCCACAACCAAAGGCAGAAAGCAAGTCTGCCCGGTCAACAGCGGACTTGGCGGACACCATGGTCTTGGCACAGAGTGTGACCAAGTCCAAAACCATCAAAGGCCAATGTGAGCATGGCAGAAACAAACTACCGTCCGCCAAACACCGTAGCACAGACTGCCAGCAGTCCGCAAGCTCCTCGCACTCCTGCCCAACGCAGCAACCATCTCCCGGCTCAAAAAACCAGTCCGCCAACGACCTCCACAGCAAAGCACCTGCTGTACCACCAAAGCTCGATAAGGCCTCAGCCAAGCTCTAAGACTAGTCCGCAACAGCCTACACCGCGGACACGCCAGTCCGCAAGCTTCCCGCGGACACGAGCCAAACCGCCAAACAGCACAAGCTTGCACCACGGTCACTGAGCAATGCACCAGTCCGCAAGCCTCTATCCACTCAGGCCGCTCCTTGGCTAAACCAAAGCCAACGTCCTATCCGCAGATACCAGGCCGCATACTCCGCGGACTTCATGTAACAACCCGCTCAGAAGACAGCCGACTTTTCACTAGACCTTCCACCAGGCCGCACATCACAGTCCGCCCAGTCCGCCTAGTCCGCCAATGCTGTCCGCCCAGGCCACACGGCCTGTCCCGTCAACCACTTCCACTTCACAAATTTCAACACTCTCCCTTGAAGTGGGAAGTGGTGACCAAGCCCAACAAGCTGTGCAAGCATTCAAAGGGCCCCTTTGACAGTGGCTTCGTGAAGATGTCAGCAAGATTATCTTCACTCCGAACATGCCCGACCAGCAAAGATCCTTCCAACACCTTCTCCCTGATGAAATGGTGATCAATCTCTATATGCTTGGTCCTGGCGTGACACACTGGATTGTTAACCAGTTTGAGAGCACTCTCATTGTCACCCCGGAGTAAAGTAGGCCCTTGCACTTCTTCATGAACATCCTTTATAAGCCTCCTCAACCAAACGGCTTCCCGAGCAGCCAAGGCCGAAGCCTTATACTCCGCCTCCGTGGTTGAAACCGACACCGAGTCCTGCCTCTTGTTACACCACGAGATGCTAGCTGAACCGCAAGTGAACACATAACCTGAAGTGGACCTCCGATCATCCGAATCACTGCCATAGTCAGCATCCGTGTACCCAAGCAACGCAAACTCCGAGTTCCTTCCATAGAGGAGTCCCATGTCAGAAGTCACCTTGACATACTTCAGAATACCCTTCGCCGCCACTAGATGAGATTGCCTTGGTTCAGCCATATACCGACTTACTCGGCCAACAGCATAAGCAATGTCCGACCTTGTAATCGTCAGGTAAATCAAGCTCCCAACAAGAGCCCTGAACACCAAGGTATCATGAAGAACCCTTCCCTCATCTCGTCGAAGCTTCAGCCCAGGTTCCAGTGGAGTAGAGCACTTCTTCCCTTCGCCCATGCCGAACCGCTTCACAATGCGATCAACATATCCTTTCTGGCAAATGAGAACCCCGCACTCCTTCCTCTCCACTTCAAGACTGAGAAAGTGATGCAACTCTCCCAAGTCTTTCATCTCGAAGCGTATAGCAAGCTCTGCCCTGAGCCTTGCTACTTCCCCCTCCGAATTCCATGTGATGATCATGTCATCCACATACAGCAGGACCAAGACTTGTAGCTCCCCCTTCTTCTTGACGAACAAGCTTGAATCCGAGTTGGAAGCAAGGTATCCACAGAATTGCAAGTACTCTGCAATCTTCCCATACCACGCTCTAGGAGCTTGCTTCAACCCATAAAGAGCCTTCCTGAGTTTACAGACATAGTCCGGATGCTTTTCAGAGACAAAACCAAGCGGCTGATCCATGAAGATGTCCTTGTCAATCTCTCCGTAAAGAAAGACATTCTTCACATCGAGTTGCCACAACCTCCATCCCTTGCTAGCAGCCAAGGCGATCACCACTCTTACTGAAGTCATCTTCTCAACTGGACTGAATGTCTCCTCATAGTCTTCTTCATACTGTTGTGAGAATACTCTAGCGACCAGGCGAGCCTTGAACCTATCAATGCTCCCATCAGCCTTCTTCTTCAACTTATACACCCACTTGCAAGTAACCGGAGTAATGCCATCAACCTTGGGCACAACGGTCCCAGGTTTCATTCTTCTTCAGAGCATCAATCTCTTCTTTCATGGCACCTTCCCACTCCTTCACTCCAGTGGCCTCGTTGAAGTTTGCAGGCTCTCGCTCATCCAGAGGACCTGCAAAGAAGCAGGAGACAAAGCTCACTGCATTCCCATCACAGTACCGAGCCGGTGGCTTAACCACCGTCTTCGATCTCCGAAGGGTAGGCTTCTTGCTCACTGCTTCTGTTGCTTCTTCGGGCTCAACTCCTACTTGGGGCAAGCATTGAGCAGCGCTCCCCCTGCTTCCTGAGCCAGAAGGCTCAGCCTTGGAGTTAGAAGCAACAGGAGCTGCTGGTGAAACAGCAAGTTCCTCTTCCAAGCCTTCAGCAGCCACCACCGGTGCTTTATCAACCTTGCTACTCCCGGTTAGCTCAACTGAGCCACCTCCATATGACGTCAGCTCGTCAAAGACAACGTCTCTTGACACCACGAACTTCTTCGTCACAGGGTCCATGCATTTCCATCCCTTCTTCCGCTCATCGTAGCCAACAAAGACAAGCTTCCTTGCCTTCGCATCCAGCTTAGTCCGTGAAGCATCCGGGGCATGCACGTAGCAAGTTGAACCGAACACCCGAAGGTGTCCAACACTCGGCTTCTCCTTCATCAACAGCTCAAGAGGAGTCTTCATGTTGATAGGGCTGAGTGGCATCCTGTTGATGACGTACGCAACACAAGACATCCCCTCCGCCCAAAAGGATCTTGGGATATCTTTCGCATGAAGCCAACATTTACAGGTTTACGTTAGATGACGGATCTTCCGCTCCGCTACCCCATTTTGTTGTGGAGTGTGAGCACAAGTAAGCTCTCGTTGGATCTCGTGCTTCCTGCAGAAGTTAGAAAACTCGAAGGAAACAAATTCACCCCCGTTATCTGTTCTAAGCTTCTTAATCCGCAAGCCAAGCCGGCCTTCTACCAACACCTTAAACTCCACAAACAAACGGAAGACTTCCGACTTCTCCTTTAAGAAGTACACCCAAGTATACCTTGAGTAGTCATCAACCAAGACAAGCATGTATCTGCTTCAACCAAGGCTGGCAGTAACCGTCGGTCCCATCAAGTCGCCATGAAGCACTCCAATGGTTTCTTGCTCCTTGTTTGTGATTTATCAAACGGAAGGCAATGTGCCTTACCGTATTGACAGCCCGCGCAAACATGCCCATCACCAAAGGAGGACAACTTCGGCAACCCCTTCACCAGACTTCTACTCGCCATCGCCTTCAGCATGTCAATGCCAAGATGCCCCAGCCTCTCATGCCAGATAGCAGCGCTATCATTGGCCCTCATCCTATTAACATATAAATTGGTGGCAAGAACAAACAAGTTCTTCACCCTCCTCCCTATATGAGCAACATCAGCCTTCACCACTGATACGTTGCGAAGGAATCTCACGTCTGTTGGCCCAAACAGAACGTGATAACCAGCGTCCACCGCATTGGTCACCGAGAAGAGGTTTTTCTTCATGCCCGACACGTGATACACACTCCTTAACGTGAGTGGACCCTGATCACTACCCAAAGACACGACCCCCTCTTTCTCTACTGCATAAACAATATTATCAGTAGTGATAATAGCTTCATTACCTGAGTAAGCCTGCATGGAGGTGAACTTTGACTTATCTCCGGTGAGGTGATGACCACACCCGGAGTCCACGATCCACTCGCCGTTGAAGTCCTCAGCAGACAAGGCCCGGACATAAGTGCCCGTCATAAAAGCTCCGCCCCATTCTGCTTCTTCACTTCTCGAGCAAGTTTCCTCCTTTCCCGCAGCATGCCCAGGATGCAGTTTGTCCTTGCAGTCCCGCTTGAAGTGGCCTCGCTGATGACACCGGTAGCACTTCAAATTCTTCTTCCAGTCCTTAGGAGCATTGCTCCTCTCCGGCTGATATGAAGTTGAAGTCTCCTTCTCACCAGCGGCCTGCACCTTCTTCTTCTTCTTCCCTTCCCATCCTTTCTTCTTGCCTGACAAGAGAGCTTCGCTGCCTTCCTGATTCAGATTCACTCCAGCCATCTGCCTTGCCAAGCTCTCCTGCGATGCAAGCAGATTCTCCAGCTCCAGCAAAGATGGCTTCGTAGCCCACCCTTGAACAGATGTTACAAAGGCCACATACTCCTTCCGCAAGCCGCGGATAATGTGCCTTTTCATCTTCGCCTCAGAGATAGGCTCATCAGGATCCAGTGCCGACAGCTCAGCACACAAGCTCTTCATCTTTAAGAAGTACTTGGAGATGGAAAGGTCTCCCTGAGTTGCCCTGGCCAACTCATTCTCCAGGAACTGAAGCCGCGCCACATTCTTCCTATTAAATAACTCATCAATGGTTGTCCAAATATCAGCAGTCGACTCACATCCAATGATGTGATCAACTAGTTCCGGAGACACGGCCCTCTTCATAATGAACTCCGCCTTAGCATTTGTTCTTCTCCAGAGCCTAACCTGCTCAGCAGTACCGAACGCAGCCGTGACTTCCTGTCTGTCGTCACCACCGACGACTTCCCACAGCTCCTCGCCAAGAAGATAACTCTTCATGCACGACTTCCACTTCTTGAAGTTAGTCGGCGTTAAGAGTTCAATGCCTAGACCTCTTGCAAAGCTTCCTTCCATTGCAACACCTGTTGGCAACCTTTCAGAAGCACCGAGCAACAACACAGGTTGATCACCACTCAAGCCCTGAGTAACAACACCGGTTGACTACCGCTCACGCAACTGAACCTGGCTCTGATACCATGTTAAAATTTTCTCAACGTGGTCAGCAAGGTAGCCCAAACGCCAAATTAATATCTTCGGCACTACCCAGTTCTCACGTTGAACCAGAGGAAAACCAAGGAACAAAGGTTAATCCCAACAAATAATGGAAACACAAGCAGATCTTTTACACATTCACTTCTTTACAACACGAGGCATACATAGCGAGACATGATTTCGCTAGTATAACAGCTGTAAATAGAAAGCACCAAAACCCAAGCCAGGCGGACAGCACCGGAGTCCGCCGAGATCGCCGAGGTCGCCGAGGTCGCCGAGTCCGCTGAGATCCCCCGAACTAAGCTGCAATCCGCCGAATAGACATGGAGTTCGCCGAAGCCGCGAGGCCGCGCGGACACACCGTTATTTGTCTCCTGCTGAAGCTGAACTGTGGAACACCCCCTACCCGCCTGAAGCCGACGGACAGGTTATTGAAGCTGGCAAAGTTGAAACAGAGTTGACAAGCCGCAGAGCGACCTCCTGCTGAATCCGCAGAGACCGCACAACTTCCAAGTACTTGACCGAAGTCAAAGTCAAACTCCTGGCTCCTTGAAGTTACCCGCGCGACCTGCACACAGCAAACCGTCAGCCCTGAATCAATCCGCGCGGACAGACAAACTGAGAACGCAGCTCCTTGCCCAACCCAACTTACTGTTCACTCAAGTTACTGTAGACCTGCCAGGGGGGGTCCTATTTATAGGCGAGGTGAGGAGTGTGGTCACCACCCTAGAGATAGCGACACCGCCCTAGCCCGCGCGATAGCAAAACACCGTCCGCCGAGTCTGCAAGGACTTAGCCGGATACCAAGGAAAACCTCCAGGAGCAAGGCAACATTGGCGAACCCTCATCAGTCCGCCAAGCTATGCGGACAAGGCATCAGCCCGCAAAGCCTACCACTGCAGGACAGCAACCCCCTTCAATGGCTGTCCGCACAACCCCAAGGCAGTCCGCAAGACTCAAGCCTCAATCTGCCACAAGTCCACGACCAAAGGCAGAAAGCAAGTCCGCCCGGTCAACAGCAGACTTGGCGGATACGGCAGACACCATGGTCTTGGCACAGAGTGTGACCAAGTCCAAAACCATCAAAGGCCAGTGCGAGCATGACGGACACAAACTCCCGTCCGCCAAACACCGTAGCACAGACCGCCAGCAGTCCGCAAGCTCCTCGCACTCCTGCCCAACGCAGCAACCATCTCCCGGACTCAAAAAACCAGTCCGCCAATGACCTCCACAGCAAAGCACCTGTTGTACCACCAGAGCTCGACAAGACCTCAGCCAAGCTCTAAGCCCAGTCCGCAACAGCCTACACCGCGGACACGCCAGTCCGCAAGCTTCCCGCGGACACGAGCCAAATCGCCAAACAACACAAGCTTGCACCACGGCCACTGAGCAATGCACCAGTCCGCAAGCCTCTATCCGCTCAGGCCGCTCCTTGGCTAAACCAAAGCCAACGTCCTATCCCCAGATACCAGGCCGCACAGTCCGCGGACTTCATGCAACAACCCGCTCAGAAGACGGCCGACTTTTCACTAGACCTTCCACCAGGCCGCACATCACAGTCCGCCTAGTCTGCCAATGATGTCCGCCCAGGCCACACAGCCTGTCCCGTCAACCACTTCCACTTCACAAATTTCAACATTTTGTACGTTCATTCTTTTTGGGTTATTTGTAGTGGACATTCATGCTGTGGCTGGGTTCTTTCTTGTCAACATTTAAAATGCTTCCGCTAGAATGTGCTCTGGGTAGGTCATTGTTTATTGGAAGGATGGTTTCATTTCGTAACCCTTCGGTCTGTCTGTGGTATATGGAGTCGGGCCCCAGCCGGACCTACTGCTATATGCTATGTGACAGATAGGGGGTGTTACAATTTGGTATCAGACTACCGGTTTCGGTCAACTTAAATGAATTCGTGGACGAATTCTTTTAAGGGGTGGTGAGCACATGTGTGTGCGTCATCGTTATAACATAAAAAGAACCCATGAATGTCCAATTAGGAATGAAAATACACATGTTTGGGGAACCTGCATGTTCCTATAATTGCTTTTTGCGATATTGTTCAGTCACTTAATGGTGTTTTGTACGACTATAGTTGACCAGGAGTGGTGCAGGGCCATCAGAACTCCCGGTTTATGAGGCAAGTAGCGCACCGAATGATGTGTCTGCAACACCTCCCTCAGCAGAAACCATAAGATTAGTGGCTGAAGCGGTGTTCGCTATGATAAATGCCCATCATGCAAGACAAATGCAGCAACCAACCCCTGCAGTGGAGCAGGTACCGCTTCAAGCGGCAAAACTAAGAAGGGTGGAGCAAGTGGTGGTGGAGCCATTGGTACCTAGGAGAGCAACTGAAAAGCAGCTAAAGCATGTTATTGGCTTCAATCATCCGGTGTTCTCGGGGACGGGAACCCCATCCCAAGCTGAGGATTGGCTCTCCCGTGAAAAGAGAGTCCTGACAGCTATGAAAACGGAAGAGTTGCAGAAGACCACCATAACTACTTTCCTGTTGGACGGAGATGCAAGGCTGTGGTGGGAAGGTTTAGAGCTACATCACCTGAGGGGAAGGTAACTCACGGACGCCTCAATGGAAGAATTTGCGGGACTATTCTTGGCAAGGTACCTTCCCTCGGATCAGAGGATTGCGATGGAGAATGATTTCTAGAAGTTGACGCAAGGAGAGAGTAGCGTGGATGAGTATCTCCACGAATTTACATGATTGGGTCAGTACGCTAGCTATACATTTGCTGATGAGGAGCGTAAGACAAACCGTTTATATGAGGGTCTGAGGGATGACCTAAGGCTACTGCTATCGGGGCCTATGACGTAGGGCTTCTTGACCCTGGTCAATACGGCCCGGTCTTTGGAGAAGGATCTGAGGAATGTGCAAGCAAAGAAAGACTCTGGTGATAAGAAGTCATAGTTCAAGTTGCCGACTACCTCAAAGTCTGTGTTTCGTAAGTTCTATAAGAAGGCTAGGACTTCGGGTCTAGCCCCTTCTTCCGGTGCTTTGGGGGCAACAACGGGCCGAACCACGGGTGCATGCTATAACTGTGGAAAGCCGGGACACTTTGCTCGAGACTGTTGGAGCAGACGTCCAAAGTCCGAGAGGAAGCCGGGAGCAACCTATGAGGAGAAAGGCAAGGCGATGGAGTCAACCGCATCCCACTATGGTCCAGCTCAACCTAGAGTCTATAACCTTGGCCAGCAGGAGGCCATAAAGCAAACAGATGTGGTGACAGGTATGATTTAAATTTATAGCAAGTTAGCTTTAAATACTTGTTATCTTGCGCATGTTAGATTATTACTGTTTGTATTAGGCTTTGTTTTGTTTTGCAATAATCCGACGAGAGCACTCTTTGATACGGGAGCTTCGCACTCCTTTTTGTCCGAAGGATTTATATCATGCATCAGAGTACCTTCTTCGTTGGCAAAGGACAAACTGGATGTGTTGTTGCCAAATGGGTGTTCAATGCGCGCGGATAGACTCTATGGCGTAAAGATACGTATTGGGAGTCAGGAGTTCGACTTGCAAGCATCATTACTACCGCTAGTGGAGTTCGACATGATGTTTGGTATGGACTGGCTCTCGGAGCAGCTTGTATACATTGATTGCAATCACAAGGAGGTCAAATTGGGAACTAGTCGTGAGATGATATTTGCGGGCTTGAAAGTGTCAAGAAAGACTTTGATGTCTGCTCTTCAGGTGGTTGCAGTGTGAGGAAGATCACTTTAAGCATCGACATTTAGTGTTGTAGACGCTGAGGAGGAACCAACTGTACGCCAAGTTCTCCAAATGCGAGTTTTGGTTGTCCTTAGTAGAGTTCCTTGGTGACATAGTTAGTGAGGAGGGAATTGTGGTGGATCTGACGAACATAGTTGCTATACGTGAGTGGCTTGGGCTGTCTACGGTAGCGGAAGTCCGGAGTTTTCTGGGGCTTGCCGGATATTACAGGCGCTTCGTGGAGAACTTCTCACAGATAGCGTTACCCCTCACGACTCTGACGAGGAAAGAGCAGAAGTTTGTTTGGACGCCTGAGTATGCACAAGATTTCGAATAGTTGAAAAGTTGGTTGACCACGACGTCTGTTCTAAGTTCGCCGAGTGGGACCAAAGGTTTTGAGATCTATAGTGATGTTTCGGGCAGTGGATTGGGTTGTGTTCTACTACAGCATGGAAGTGTGATAGCTTATGACTCGCGTCAGCTGAAGGTACATGAGATGAATTATCCGGCCCATGACTTGGAGCTAGCAGCCGTGATATTTGCCCTTAAGCTGTGGAGGAATTACCTGTACTGTGTGAAGGTCGATATATATACCGACCACAAGAGCTTGAAGTACTTGTTGGATCAAAAGGATCTAAACATGCGACAGCGGAGATGGATGGAGTTCCTGGGGGACCACACATTCAAGATTCATTATGTGCCTGGGAAAGGCAATGCGGTTATGGATGCGTTGAGTCGCTGAGCCCCTACGCTACGCAAGCTAACTAGTTTTCAGTTGATGATGAGCGTTTAATTTGGGAGTTGGAGGTATTAGAGATCTCTTGTGTTGACAAACAGACTAGTGCCGAAGCGCAATTGAACTGGATAGAAGTTCAGTATGACCTGGGTGATCAGATTCAGCAGTATCTGGATTTGGATAGCAACAAGAAGAAAATCATGGTTGAGGCTTTGGATGGTTCAAATTCCCAATTTGATGTTGTGGATGGATTGTTGTGGAAGGACAGTGGTTTGTGCATCCCAAATATGAGAAGCTGCCGGTGGAACTGATGTACGAGGCTCATCATACCAAGTACTCGATTCACCAAGGGAGCACGAAGATGTACCGTGATATGAATAAGTTGTTCTGGTGTCCAGGACATAAGAAGGACTTGCACTTTATATGGCGAAGTGTCAAACGTGCGCCTTAGTGAAGGCGGAGTGCCAGAAGCCTGGAGGTTTCTTGAAGTCCTCGCCTATCCCAGAGTGGAAGTTCGACTATATTACAATGGACTTTGTGCATGGGTTGCCAAGGTTGCAGATGAGAAACGACGCCATCTGGGTGATCGTAGATCGATTGACGAAGGTGTCGCACTTCATTCCAAATAGAAAGGATGATTCGGTGGATAAATTGGCAAAACTCTATGTGGATAACATTATTCAACTTCACGGTGTGCCCCGTAGCATCATGTGTGACCGAGATGGGCGGTTAACGTCCAATGACTGCAGGTTGGTGCAACAGATGTTGAGAACCAAGCTGAGCTTCAGCACGGACTTTCATCCGCAGACGGATGGTCAGACCGAGAGAGTCAACAGGACGATAGAAGACATGCTTCGCATGTGCGTCTTAGATTTCGGGAAGCAGTGGGAAGATCACTTGTATTTGGTGGATTTTGCTTATAACAATAGCTACCAAGCGATCATTCAAATGGAACCCTTCGAGGCCATTTATGGTAGGAGATGTCGCACGCCGTTATCATGGTTGGAAACAGGTGAGTCAAAGCTGTACAAGCGGCAAGAAGTGGAAGATGCAACTTTGTTGGTACGAACTATACGAGAACGATTGCTGATCGCTCAGTACCGGCAAGCTAAATACTATAATGCCAAGCATAAGAACGTCGAGTTTGCTGTTGGCAACTTAGTGTATTTGAAGATTAAGCCGTTCAATGGCGTCTCACGGGTACGGCGCTTGAAGAAGCTAAGCCCGAGGTACCTTGGACCGTTTGATGTTCTAGAGCGAATTGGCGAAGGAGCTTATCAATTAAAGCTATTAGTGGAACTGAGTGGTCTACACGACGTATTCCACATATCGATGTTGCGGAAGGCAGTGCAAGAGCCTTCACAGGTGATTGCGATTGATCAAGTACCGGTTGATAATGGGTTGACGACGAAGGTCAAACCCATTATCATTGAGGACTCGAAAGTCAAGCGACTGCGTAATAAAGACATCAGAATGGTCAAGGTCCGTTGCGACAACTGTGATCGGGAGGAGCTCTCGTGGGAGTGAGAGCAGACCATGCTTGAGGTGTACCCAGAGTTATTCCACTCAGGTACCGTTTAGGTTTTGTGTATCTTTTCCTTTCTGTAATTTTGGGACGAAAACTTTTTAGAGGGAGAGAATTGTAACGACCCGAAACACAAAGAGGGACGGACAGCATTTTGAGCCGAGTTTGGTGCTCGGGTTCGACGAACTTGCCGACTGGTTGACGAAAATGCAGTCGACGATCGTCGAGATAGCTAACACGACCTGAGATACGGGCGTGTCCTAGGCAGTGTCATGCTCGGGCTGTTAGCCGGGCTGTGTCGGAGGAGGAACACGGCCTGGATCCCAGGCGTGTTCGGGTTGACACGGGCGTGTCGAAATCGACACAGGCATGTTGAGAACCCGTGTCCTCTTCGGGTTGTTTTTGGTCCTGTGTTGATTGAGAACACGCCCCGCAACACGGGCATGTACTGATTGACACGTGTATGTCAAGTTTGACACAGGCGTGTTGAGAGCCCGTGTCGTGGTCGGGATGCGACGGTTTCGGCGTCGATTGAGGCACTCGGCCTTGGACACGGGCGTGTCACAAGCCATGTTCAGCCCTGAAAATTGATTTTAACTGCGAATCGTGGCCGTCTGTTTCCTTCTTTTGGGATCCAAGGGCCCAGGGTTGTTCGTGTTGGGTTAAGTCCGGGAATAGGGTTTGAAACCCTCATTCCACTTCAAGCTTTCTCTTTCTAAACATTTAGAGAGAGGGGAGAGCAAGGAAGAAGGAGAAGGAGAGTTCCGACCGCCGGTGGAGCTTCAGAGCCCCAAATCATAAGTCGAGTTAAGATCTACGGAGGCGAGGCTGTTGCGGTGTTTTTCATCCGTCTAGATCTTCATGGCGCCAAAGAGAAACGCAAGGGTAATGATTCTCATCTTGTACATGTGAAGTCCTCTTTCCTTTTTGCATAGGAAGCCCGCTCTCGCGAGTATGCGGTGAGTGTGAGGTATTCCTTCGGGTAGACATGAATAGTCCTCGTTGTTTCACATGTGGAGTCCGGAATCGAGGAACGAACATAGGCATGGTGTGTGAAGCCTACCCGGACAATTTGGTCTGGATCAGTGATGTTATATTGCATGAATGGCCGGAGAAGACTCCGCGCCGATGGTTTTTGTTCGGGTTTTCTATGCGGTAGATTGCAATAGGGAACCTTGGGGACTAACTCCAAGGTGCACCCGGAAAATTGGGCAGAAGCGTGATCCTGCCATCGTGGTGTCCTGGGAGCCAACTTGCACATAACTGGGTTATGTAAAGTATGTGATCGATTTGAGACTCGGGGAAACGTGACCCGCGCATATGACTTAAATTGATGTTGTGGTTTGAGCAACGGGTTAGGTGGAACCGTACCCGCTCTATGTCGTTCGGTACAAGCGACCTAAAGTACGTGGGACTTGCCGTTGGCATAGATGGAGGGTCTTAGGCTTAAGCCGGAAAGACTAAAATGGTCATGAGATTTGCCATCCAAGGGGTGGTGGTGAGACCGCGAATTTTGACCAGGTTCACCGAGAATATGCCTTGAGAGCACGAGGTGTGTGGCCGTGCGTGCCTACGCCTGTGATGAAGTGTAACTTCTATACTGTTTGCCTATGCTAATAAAGTGCAGGGAAGGAGCATCGCCGCCCCAAGAAAAGGGGCGGGGTCATTATAAATTGGTTAGCTTTAGCTGACCGTTACTTTTGTCTGCCACCGCTGCGGTGGATTGTTGCTTGCAGGTACTGCAGAGCCTAGTGTCAAATAGCGGGTAAAAACCCTTGTTGCTGAGCCGGCCCTCGAAGGCCTATATGAATGTTTACTTTTATTCTCATGTATGACCGACTTGCGTGCCGATATTTGGAAGACACTATTTGTATAAGTAAACTCTTGTAAGGCCATAAGGCTAAGTACTTTGTGTATTTTATATGTTCATTCTTTTTGGGTTATTTGTAGTGGACATTCATGCTATGGCTGGGTTCTTTCTTTGCAACATTTAAAATTCTTCCGCTAGAATGTGCTATGGGTAGGACGCTGGTTATTGGAAGGATTGTTTCATTGCGTAATCCTTCTGTCTGTTTGTGGTATATGGCGTCGGGTCCCGGCCGGACCTACTGCTATATGCTATGTGACAGATTGGGGGTGTTACACTGCATATGGACTTATTTCATCTTATGAAAATTCACAGTATATGTAGAAAAGTCTACACTTTTGTGATAGTTGATGACTATTTCAGATTTGCTTGGGTATTCTTTCTTAAGAAGAAAGTCTGAAACCATTGACATCTTTGTGACCTTTGTTAAACAAATTCAAAATGAAATGAACTGTTCTGTGGTCAAAATCAGAACTGTCCATGGCATAGAATTTCAATATGAAAGCATGACAAGTTTCTATGAAGAACAAGGTATATTTTAGGAGATTTCTTCTCTAATAACACCTCAACATAATGGGATAACTGAGAGGAAAATAGGACTCTCATAGAGATTGGAAGAACATTGCTTAGTGACACTTCTCTCCCAGAATGCTTCTGGGCAGAGGCAGTGAACACTGCTTGTCATGTCCTTAATAGAGCCACTATCAACAAGTACCACAAGAAGAATCCCTATTAGATTATGAAAGGCTGAAAATCGAATCTTGTCTATTTCATGATCTTTGGAAGCAAATGCTTTGTGCTTAACAATTGGAAGTCCTACTTGACAAAATTTGTTGCCAAATCCTATGAGGGAATTTTTGTTGTGTATAATAACCACAACAAAGCCTATAGATTCTACAACTTGAATAATCATGTTGTAGAAGAGTCTATCAATGTAGTATTTGATGAGTCTTCTATGATTCACAGTGAGCTGCCAAGCTCCTCTAAATCTTCAGGTGAAGAATTGAAGTTAGATAAGCTGAGCATCAATGACACACTTCCTATTGAACAAGGAGAGGTTGAGGATGTGTTCATTCCAGAAGATGGTCCAGGTGAATTGGATATAGATGAAGATCATCAAACAATAGAAATTGAAGTTCAAGATGTTATATAAGAGATCATCCCAGAAACTTGATCATTGGGGATACAGGCTAAGGTGTTACAACAAGGAGAAAAAACCTCAATGTAACAATGTATTCAAGCTTTCTGTCTCAAGTTGAACCAAAGAAGTTTTAATATGTCAACATAGATCCATTTTGGATTGTGGCCATACAAAAAGAACGGAACTAGTTCAAGAGATGCATGTCTAGAAGCTGCTTCCCAGACCTCATGGACATAACATCATTGGAACCAAATGGATTTATAGAAACAAGCTTGATGAACATGGTGTTATAATTAAAAATAAAGCTAGACTTGTTGCCAAGGGATACAAACAAGAGGAAGGTGTTGACTTTGATCAAACTTTTGCACCAGTTGCCAAACTAGAGGCCATAAGACTATTCCTTGCATATGCTGCATACAAAGGATTTAAGGTTTACCAAATGGATGTTAAGTCAGCTTTTCTAAATGGTGACTTGAAAGAGGAGGTCTATGTTGAACAACCCTCAGGTTTTGTTAATTCTAACTTTCCTGATTATGTTTTTCAGTTAAGAAAAGTTTTATATGGGTTGAACCAGGCCCCTAAGGCATGATATGAAATTCTGTCTAGCTTTCCCATTGAGAATAAATTCTCAAGTGGGAATATAGGCAAGAGATTATTCCTAAGTGAAGTCAAGGGTAAGATAATCCTAGTCCAAATTTATATAGATGACATAATTTTTGGGTCTACTGATGATGGCCTTTGCAAGAAATTTGCCAAACTTATGCAAAGGAAGTTTGAGATGAACAACAAGGGTGAACTCAAGTATTTCTTGGCCTCCAAGTTGACAGTCAGATGATGGATTATTCATCTCCAGTCTAAGTTCACCAAGGAGTTAATCAAAAAGTTTGGAATGAAGAGTGCCTCCATAATGAAAACTCCTATGGGGTCATGTATGTCAATATACAAGGATGAGACTGAGAAACCTGTTGATGAAACCTTTTATAGAGTCATAATTGGCTCCCTCCTTTACTTGACTGCTAGTAGGCCAGACATTATGTATGCTACAAGTGTTTGTGCTAGGTACCAAGCATGCCCTAAAGAGTCTCATTATTCTGATGTTAAAAGAATTCTGAGATATCTCAAGGTCACACCTGATCTTGGTTTATGGAATCCTAGGAATAGTTATTTTGAACTAATTGGGTATTCAGATGCAAATTTTGTATGTTATAGAGAAGACAGGAAAAGCATCTCTGGCACCTATCATTTTTAGGTAGAAGACTAATATCTTGGAGTAGCAAGAAGCAGATCATTGTATCCATCTCCACTGTAAAATAAGAATACATTTCAGCTAGGAGTTGCTGTGCACAACTACTATGGATTCAACATCAAATCTAGGATTATATTATTAAGCTAAGTAAAACTCCAATGTATTTTTATTCATCTAGTTCTATCTTAATTGCAAAGAATCTTGTCTCTCATAGCAGGAACAAACACATTGAGATTAGATATTATTTCATTAGAGAGCATGTTGAGAAGGAAGAAATTAGTCTTGAGTTTGTCCCTACAGACAAACAAGTGGCTGATATTGTCACTAAGCCACTAGATGAAGCCAAGTTCAACACCTTCAAATTTGAGTCAAGTATGTTGAACTTAGATTAGCATCATTATCTTTACATGCATATGTGCATTAGGATGGATTAACCATTTGCAGGTAATCAAGAAAGATATGGACTAACTGGCCAGGAGACGAGAGCATTGAGACTACTTCAGGCATCAAAAGCGTCGAAAGCATTGAGATAACTTCAAGCATCAAGAGCATTGAGTGCATTCATCACATTCAATCTGGCGGTTCGGATCACGACTAACTCTAGGGATTATTCTCAGCTGTTGATCTAATCTTGTAAATCACGACAGGTACGCGCCTCTCCACATTCTTGAATATGGGTAACTATAAATAGAAATTTCTGCCTAGAATAATACACATAGTTCCTTTCCCTAGTCGACTCTCTGCGTTCCTACCGAAGTGTTCATGTGCAAGCTCTTCAATTCTCCAGAATTTAAAAGGTTCAATGGCACCTAAAGGAGTTGATTTCCTATTCGAGAGATCTGAACTTGTTAGGAATGGGTTCAAGGATGCTCCTGAAGAAATACAACTAGTTCTTCATCTTCTGACTCCCGCCGACCTAGAAGTTATTCTGTCAGAACCAAGTTCAATCTGTAAACGAGAAGTGTTAGAATTATACTCAAAGGACAAGGTGGGCTCTTCTTCCACTAAGATTAAGACTTCAATCAGTGGAAACACGATTAAGATTTCCTCAAGGAGGTTGAACAAAGCTCTGAAACTGACAAAGTTTGGGCCGATAGATAAAGAAGTTGAGTTGTTTCTTGAGGATGTGAAGTTCGCTCTTAAATGGTGTGTCATGTCAAAGAACACCACTAGTTCTGTACTGAGGAAAGAGATGAATCTGAAGAGGAAGACTTGGCTGTTGTAATATACAAGGCCTTAATCTACAAAATAGGGTCTCATGACAAGATTTCCAGGAAGATGTTTGAGATAATGACAAGAGTGATTCTGTCTCTGAGGACTGACTGAGGAAGGATTCTTTTTAAGAGAATAGTGGTGTGCATTCCAGAACCAAACTTAGGTAGAATTGTCTCTTTATTCTTGCTGTGCTCTTCTCAAGGGATCCTCAATATAAGGCTAGGAGCTAAGATACATCACATGAGAAAGATGGACTCTAGGATGTTTGAAAGGTGGGAGAGAGTATTGATCCTACACCAATAGCCAACTGACATAAAGAGTTAAAAAACGGTCACTATCACTAAAGAGTGTTTTGAAAGAATCTCTTCCGAGTGCAGAGATGAAGAACCTCATGTCCCATAGTTATCTGAATCTACTACTGAGACTAGAAGAGATGTTAGTGCTCAAGTATCAATATAATTAGAGCCTGCAGCAAGGACTCTACCAAGTAGTGTGTCTCAATCTGAAGACACTCCAGCAAAAACTCCTGAGAAACAGGTTGGTGAAGTTATTAATAGAATCTGTGAGGAGATTAAGGAAGAGACTCTTAGAGTGGATGATCTGCTGATGGGGAACAAGGTCAATCTTCTGTGAGTCTACAGGAACAGATTGATTCATTCCTTGAAAAACTACATGAAAGGATAAATCAGAATCCAGATGAATCTCAACCGCTGCCCTTCTATGCTAATGTTGAGGTGGAGCAATTTTCGTAGATAGTGTAAGAAATTGCGCCCAACACAGCTACTGAAGATTTGAAAATTGATGTGGATAATGCTGAGGTTAAGGGGGAGATTCCTACAGATCTCCTTACACAAGAAACTGAATATGTTATTGAGATCACTGAGACTGATGTGCCTGATGTTGAAATTCACAATCACTCATCAGACTTTGTAGTGGCTGAATAAGCTAGGGGAGATATAAGGAGGGAGGATGAGGATGTCTGCTTCCATGTTGCATCTCCACAAGCTGATGTTATGTCTTCCACCTTGCTGGCTCAACTAAAAGGACTTCTAGATGACCAGAGAAGACAGCTTGAGCACTATGTAGATGACTCCATCCATTGACTGAGACAAGATCTATCTACTGAGATCAAGTCTATTGGATTTGAAGTAAATCTGCTAAAAGCCAGCACTGTGCATTCTTCCATAGAGCTGCTCCTGTTGTGACTTATATTGAAGGAAAACTTGAGGAGATCATGTTGTAGCATGCATTCCATGCTTCTTGGTTTGATAAGAACAAATCTCGTTTGTATTTGATCATTGGGTGTTATGATGTACAGATATCATAGGTCTAAAACTAATATCATTTGGGCTTGGATTCAGATTTGAACAGAGGACCTAGGTGATATCGCCAGGCGATATCCAATATCACCACCAGGCGATATTGGATTGAACAGTTACAACATTATCTCCACGCGACGTATAGTTACAGTTGATATAGCCCGATGATATCGATATTGCCCAGGCAATAGCGCATGATTGGCCACGACAGATTCAACCCATAGAAGTTTCGAATCATGGGTCACGTGGCAGCCTGTGAGGATATCGCTTGTAGGCGATACCCAGTATCGCCGGGAAATAGCACTAAAATATAAAAGAGTCTCATTTTTCTGAGGAGATCACGACTTTGAGTTTCTGGAGTGTTCCTTCAAGTGCATCCTGTCTAGAGAGCTCCAACATTTAGAAAACTCCATCTTCCCAAGAAGGTTCAAGCGCAGAAAAGTGACGATTCATACACGACATCTGAAGCAACCCTGACCAACATTCATCGGCATCTTCAACGCTTTATTAAGAGGGACTTTTAATTCTGAAAAGTGTTCTTTGTCTTTATTTATTTTTTCATTATAATTGATAGAGAAATTGTAGCCTTATGCGTGGCGTCTAGGTCCGTGTGTGGCTTAGGAGGAAATTACCGCCTTGTGCATGGCTTCTAGGTCCTTGTGTGGCTTAGGGAGTTATCGCTTCCTTGTGTGGAACAGCTAGATCGTTGTTAGATTTAGGGGGAGGCTAGTAGCAATATCTAGGGAGAGATGCGCTTTAGCCTGCCGGTTATTGTGGAAGGACTGTCAAAATCAAAAGTAGACTATATTTTTCATAGCATTAATCTCTAACTTCATTGAGATATACTATATTCTGTTTTATCACTTTTGAAATAAAATATTATCATTTCTATTTTTATATGTTTCTAAGTGTTTAGTTTTGTGTATGAAAAATTAGTTTTGAGTTCGTGAATTATTTCATCAAGTAAAATCGTTTTAAGAAATAAATATTGTTAACCCTTATTCACCCCCCTCTAAGGGCGCCTCACGATCCAACAATTGGTATCAGAGCGAGGTTACTCAAAATTTATTTTACCACCGGGAGTATTGGTGCAAAACATTCACGCATTTTCCGAGGGGCAAGGGATAAGTAGACCTCCCTTATTCACTAGCATAAATTATAACTATTGGAAAGCTCGAATGCGATGCTTTTTAATTGCTTTAGATATCAAAGTATGGGGCATGATAGAAACATTCTACACTCCACCTACAACGGTAGTTGGAAGTGTTATCATTGAAAAGCCCAAAGACAAATGGATGAAACTGATAAGCTTCGATGTAAAAAATAATGCTAAGGCAATAAACGCTTTATTTTGTGCATTAGATAGAACTAAATTTAATCGTGTATGCGATTGTGAAACTACGTATGATATTTGGAACTTACTTGAAGTTACTCATGAAGGTACATCATATGTGAAGGACTCAAAGCTTTTCCAATTAGAGTCAGAATTTGAGAAGCTCAAGATGGAGGCCAATGAAGATGTATAGTCCATGTACACGAGGTTCAGCAAAATAATCAATGACTCGAAGATTCTTCGAAAAATTTCTCAAACGGAGATTTAGTGAGGAAGATTCTTAGATCGCTTCCCCTGAAGTTCAATCCAAAAGTGACTGCCATCTCGGAGTCACACGATCTAAATACTCTTCAAATTGAGAATCTTATAGGAAACCTGAAAACTCATGAAGTGGAATTGAGGATTCAACAACAAGAGTACAATGTGGAGCCGAGAAAGAAAGCATTGGCGTTTAAGTCCAAGAAGGATGCTGAGAGTGAGTCTGATGAGGATGAGGAAGAAGATGAAGAGAGCCTGTTTGTAAAGAAGTTCAAAAGATTCATGAGAAACCCTGAAAAAAGAAATTCTTTCAGAAAGTTTTTCAACAAAAAAGGGTCTGAGTACATGAAAGGAAAATGAAAAGCTGATAGAGAGGATTGTTTGGTCAATTGTTCCCAATTTCCCAGAATTGTAAGAAGTCAAACGGGTCAATGACATACACACATAATGTATTTGATGTGTGCCCTAGTTCAAGTATGCAGGTAGTCCATGATTGGATAGGTGAAGAAAATGAGTTTTGGTAGTAAACTCAAATTTCGTCGTGCGCAACTCGAAGTTCGTCGAGCTCAGCATGCTGGTCGTCGAGATCAACTCAACATTCAGTGAGATAAGCATAAGAGTTCAGGTTTTAACTTTCGTCAAGCTCAACTTGAAGTTCGTTGAGCTCAGCTTACAAATCGTCGAACTCAGCTCAACACTTGTTAAGCTAAAGCTAAAAAAATCAACCAAGACAAAAAGCTTTGAGACCACTGAGAAGATCAAAGTTCGTCGAGCTCAGCCCACAAATCATTGAACGCTGCTAAAGCCAGAAAATCTTTCCCAGATAAAAGCACTGAGACCGATGAGAAGAAGGCGTTGAGACCGTTAAGACAGCTGAGACAACTGAGATCATAGCATTGTGACCGCTGAGACAGCTGAGAAGGTAGCGTTGAGACCGCAGAGACAGTAGAGACAAAACTGGCTAGATTTCTCCAAGTCCAGAAGCGTTGAGTGAAGAAGTGTCACTCAACGCTTCTAATAAAGCAGGAAGCGGTGAGACAGTTAAGAGGTAAACAGTTGACACAAAACTAGCTGGATTATTTCTAAGTCCAGAAGCATTGAGTAAAGCAAGGTCACTCAACGCTTCTAATGAAGAAGGAAGTGTTGAGACAGTTAAAAGCAAGAACCGCTGAGACAGCTGTGAAGATACCGCTGAGACAAAAACTTGTCTTAGTTAAAAAGAAGAAAGCACTGAGACAAAGACATGTCTCAGCTAATAATGAAAAACTGCTGAGACCGCTGAGACAAAACTGCTGATACAAAGCCAAGGAAATTTCTAAGTCCAGAAACGCTAAGAGCCAAGGCTGATGGCGTTGAGTGTCTTAACATCACTCACCGCTTGATGGAATTCTAGAAAATTTTCTAAGTCCAGATGTTGATGACCACTGCTGACATCATCAAAGTCAAAATTACAGAAAGCCGTTGCGAGAAAGCTGTTGTAGCACCAAAAGTTGTTTTGTCCCATTCTGATGGAGATGACGCTCACCAATCCTTGGTGGGCCCACATTCTATTGTGTCATTGATTCAAATCAACGCATATAAAAAGGAAAATATAATGTGATTAGGGTTAACGAATACACAAGGATCAAACGCAGAAAATATAGAAAGTGAAATAGAAAGAGGCGGATGGATATCTTCATACCATCAAACTTGAAAGCTAAAGTACAACCAAGTTAGCCTGAAGGCAAAGAAATATAGCTGAGGCACTTCAAAGTTCAGCAAGTTTGTTCTCATCAGAACAGTGTAGCTGATTCATCTGTTCAGCAAGTTAGCAACTACTTATCTGTGTAGCAGAAAAGTTTGAGCTATAGAAGAAGACTGATTCCTTCTACAGTAAGTGGGGTAGACTGATATCTGCTCAGTCCAGCAAAGTTGACTCAGAGATACTTCTCTTGCTCAGTTGTTTTTGTTTTTCTTAAATAATTTGTATTAACTTCAAGTAGGATTTGGTAGATTTGAATCTGTGTGTAGGGCACTTTGTGCCTGAGGTAGGAGACAAATTTGTCACTGAGGTAGATGCCCTCTTGGGGAACTGAGGTAGGATCCAAGTGAGGATCTGAGCTGTAGGGCTTAAGTCCCTAAGCTAGGAGAGTGTTGCTTTCTGAGGTAGGATCCAAGTGTGGATCTGAGCTAGGGCTGTCCTCCTAGCCTGAGTGTAGGGCCTTGTGCCTGAGGTTGTGATGGAGAGTCACTGCGCTGTAGGTGACATGTTTGTCACTGCGTTTTAGGCCTTAGAGGAGGCTAAGCTATAGGTACCTGAAAGGGTACTGAGTTGTAGGAGTGTTGCAGCACTCTGAGAGTTGGGCTGTGTGCCTGATGTTGGAGGGCTGAAGAGCCTGAGTGTAGGCCTTAGAAATAAGGTTGAGATAGGTGATCAGTGGATCGCTGAGATGTAGGAGTTCTGCAGAGCTCTGAGGTAGGAATACTTGTGGTTCTAAGTTTGATTCTGTGAAGAATCTTTATGTAAGGCTGAGTGCCTGAGGTGTAAGCTCTGAGGAGCATAGTGGTGGAGTTTGTGCCGAGTCCAACAAATAAGTTGGATAGGTGAGAGGAAAAGTGGATGTACCCAATTGGGGAACCACTATAAATCCTTGTGTTTGTCATGTACTTGTTTCTGTTTTAATTAAAGGTGATAAGAACAAGCTCTAGCTAGAACAAATTGAAAACAACAAAAGATTTTATTAAAGCTCAAAGACTTATTCACCCCCCTTCTAGGTGATTAGCTAACCTTAAGTTAAATAACTTTCTAGTGGTATCATAGGGAGGTTCCTCAAAAAGGATTTAACAATCTTAGTATTCCTCCAAGGTTAGATATAAGATAAAGAATGGGGTTTGGTGTAAACTATGAGGAATTCAGAGCCATGAAGTTACCAATCTGCAGAAAGGAAGGGTTTGGGCTCTGGAAGGAAAGGGTCAAGCTATTCATGGAAGCTGCTGACCCTAGGAAATACATTACAGTCAAAAAGGGACCTTTCATCCCTATAAAAGTCTCAGTTTTGGATGCCAACATCCAGACACCCAAGTCTTATGAAGAAATGAACAAAGATGAGCTCCTTCTTCCCTCCATGGAGAAGAGAGCTCAAAATATTATTGCCAGTGCAGTAGTTGGTTCAACATTCCAGAATCTGGTGCACTACAAGACCTCCAAGGAGATGTGGGACACCCGAGTTGTGTTCATCGAGGGCTCATTAGAGGTGAGGGATGACAGAAAATCCATGCTCAACCAGGAGTATGGGGCCTTCAGACAAGGAAATTCTGAGGGCATTGCTGAAAGTTTTGAAAGATTTTTCAGAACTGTTAATGAACTGAGAGCATATGGAAGGATCTTCAGCACTTATAAGCTGAATGACAAATTTCTCAGGTCCCTCACAAAGGATTGGGACATAAAGATTTATGCCATCAGGGAGATGGGCAAGCTAGCGGAGACTCCACCTCCAACCTTGTTTGGAAAGCTACTGTCTTATGAGATGCAGCTTATAGCAAGAAAGGAAGAAGAAGAGAAGAGTAGTAAGTCATAGAGCAAGGAGAAATCTGTGGCTTTCAGAGATGATGCTTCAACCAGTAGCAGAAGGAAGACCTCTCCAATCAAGAGAACTGCTGAGTCGGAATCTGAGAGCTCAAGATCCAGCTCCTCTACAACCATATATCTGATGAGGAACTTGGTGCCTTCTCTAGGTAGTTTCAGAAATTCATGAAGAAGGGGCATTGGAAGAACAAAAGGCCATCCTCCTCATCACAGCATAAAACGAAATCCTCTAAGGAGGACATGTATGCTCAAAACTCCAATAAATAATCTTCTTCTAATATTATTTGTTTCTGCTACAACAAACCTGGGCATGTAGTTGCTGACTGCACAGTGAAGAGGAAAGTAGACGGAGTGAAGAAGCACCACAAGGGAAAGAAGAAAGAGAAGTCCCTTGTAGCCAAGAAGGAAAAGACCTGGACTAACTCTTCCTCAGGGTCAGACAATGAAGAAGAAGAAGACTACATTGGGCTTATGTATATTGTTGAAGAATAACCTGAATAATACCCTGCTGCTAGAATAGGATCAGGGCCCCTCTGTCTCACTCAGATAGTGACTTAGAGGTGGATGAAGATGAAGAAGAAGATTCTAAATACCTTGGAATGATGACAATGACGGATGAAGAAAGGACCCAGGATCTGCTTGGTCAGACTCAGGTAAATGATAAATCACAATCTTTTATTTCAATTCATAAGGCTAGATCAGACTCTAAAGCTCAATCATCAAGCGATGAAGGGGATTCAAACTCTGAGGATGATGTCAACTCCATAATTACCAAGTATGGAGAACTTCTTGCATCATTCAAGAAATGCAAGCTACTTGCCAAGAGACAGACAAAAGAACTTCTAAGTCTTAAAAGCAATTGTGAAGACCAAGAAAAGGCCCTCACTGGAATGACTGCTCAAGCAACTCAGCTAAAGGAGATCATTGACAGTGAGTCTGTGGTAAGAGTCTCAAATGAGAAACTTATCCAGAAACTTGAAAATGGTCTCTTAACTGAAAAATTGCTGGTGAGCAAATTTTCTAAGCCAAACACTGTGCTGGCCTTAAATGATACCCACCTTACCCAAGCTGGTAAGAAAGGGTTGGGATTTAAGGGACCTGCTAGACCTTATAATCCAAAAGGAAAGGGAAAAGGAAAGGCACCAGTTGTGCCTCTAGCCTCACTGCCTCATATTCCTTTTCAGAGAGTGTTGTTGCCTTCTAATAGGTATGACCATGAAAGCTGTTATGGTCACTGGGAGAATGGTAGATCCACATGTATGGGCCAATGTGGCCCTAGCCAATGTGGAAGATACAACCATGTGAGATCCTTTAAGGCTTCCCATGAGGAAATTCAAATGGCCCATCCTAGACCATTTGTTTTTGGTGCCCAGCCCTAAAACTCAAAGATAATGCTGCTGCTATGAATCTAAATCATCCAGCAAAAGTATTGACTCAAGGAGAGTCTTTTGGCATGGCTGGAATGGCAAGCTCAGATGCTATCAGTTGCATGTTGCCTGAAAAGAGACATGCAGCTGGTGGTTCTCAGAAAAGTCCAAAACAACCTGCATAAAGACTGTCTTTCAGTCAAATGGCTGCTGAAAGAAGACAGAAGAATAGAGCAACACATCTCCCCACTGTTCAGGAAGCAGTACAACCTAATGCTGGTCCCATACAGAAAATGAGATACAATATCTATGAGGGTTGGTGTTGTTGCAAAGTGGGCCACTATGCTGTAGATTGCTGGCACAATCCTTCTGTGTCCAGAAGTTGACAACCTGTTAGGAATTATGCAGGAATGCATGGTTATTTTCAGACTAATGTGAACCTAGGACCCAAAAAAAATTGGGGTCCTAAGGTAAGGTGATTTGTGTTCATTTCAGGTTTGTTCAAGTACCAGTTCCCCAAAATGGTACTTGGACAGTGGATGTTCCAGGCACATGACTGGAATAAAGGTTCTATTGAAGGAGTTCACCCGACTAAAGAATGGACCCAAGGTCATCTTCGGAGGATCTGACAACGGGATAACTAGAGGTTATGTTAATATCTCAAATGGCATAATCACCATCATAAAGGTGCCTTATGTTGAAGGGTTGCAACACAACCTCATAAGCATAAACCAACTATGTGATCTTGGTTATGACATTTTCTTCCACAAGGATAAGTGCCACATCAAGAGGTTACATGACCAACATGTCATCTTAACAGACACTAGGAGTGAGAATGTCTATTGCTTAAATTTTTCTTGCTTAGATAATAGTTCCCCTATATGCCTAGTTTCAAATGACAAAGTCTCATATTGTGTCCAATGGCACAAGAGACTGGCTCATTTGAATTATAAGACCATTTGTTAGCTCTTTAGTGATGAGCTTGTTAGGAATGGTCCCAAAATAAAATTCTCCAAGGAGGGTATCTGTGCTGCTTGCCAAAAGGGTAAGCAGACTAAGACCTCTTTCAAGGGCATTGGGGACAAGGACTCAGTGAGATGCTTATATCTCCTGTATATGGACTTGTTTGGTCCTATGCCTATTCATAGTCTAGGTAGGAAGGACTACACCCTTGTGGTGGTTGATTACTATTCCAGGTTTACTTGGGTGTTCTTCCTTAGAAGAAAGGATGAAACCCTTGAAATCTTCGTGAATTTTGTCAAGCAAATTCAGAATAAGCTTGCATGCTCTGAGGTCAAAATGTGAAGTGAACATAGAACTGAGTTTCAGTCTGCTGCTATGACTACATTCTGTGAAGAGCAAGGGATTCATCAAGAATTCTCCTCTCCAAGAACACCCCAGCAAAATGCGTTAGCTGGGAGGAAAAACAGGACTCTCATAGTAGCTAGGAGAACATTATTGAGTGACACTTCTCTCCCTGAATATTTCTGGGCTGAGGCATTTAATGTTGCATGTCATGTGCTCAATATGTCTTCTATCATCAAAGGCCACATGAATACTCCCCATGAGATCTTGAAGGGCAGAAAACCAAACATATCCTATTTTAGGATCTTTGGTTGCAAGTGTTTCATCCTGAACAATGGCAAGTCAAAAGTGACTAAGTTTGCTGCCAAATCCCATGAGGGGATCTTTGTTGGGTATAATAATAATAGTAGGGTATATAGAGTCTATAACTTGACAAATCAAGTTGTAGAAGAATCTGTCCATGTAGTGTTTGATGAGTCATGCATGAATGACAGTCAGCTGTCAAGCTCTTTACCTAGCTCTGCAGGTACAGAAGTTATGATGGAAAAGCTCTCCATCAAATATAAAGACCCATCTATGCAAGAAGAATGTGAAGAGGGATGCTGTCTAGAGGAAGCACAGGCCAGTCAAGCTGGAAATGAAGACCAACCTACTGAATATGATAATAATCAGCAGGAAGGTGTTAGGCTACCCCCTGCAGTCAGATATCTGAGTGCTCATCCTCCACATCAGATAATAGGTAAGGCTAGCCAAGGTGTACAGACCAAAAGTAAGAGTATCAACACAACTCTCTATTCCAGCTTTCTGTCACAAGAAGAGCCCAAGAAATTTGAAGAAGCCATTCAAGACCAATTCTGGATTGGTGCAATGCAAGAAGAATTGAACCAGTTCAAAAGGTGTAAGGTATGGAAGCTGGTTCCCAAACAAGATGGACACAATGTCATTGGCGTCAAGTGGATTTACAGAAATAAACTTGATGAAAATGGCATTGTAATAAAGAATAAAGCTAGACTGGTGACCAAAGGCTATAGACGGGAAGAGGGGATTGATTATGACCAGACAATTTCCCAAGTTGCAAGGTTGGAAGAAATCAGACTGTTCCTTGCATATGCATACTTCTAGGGATTCAAAGTATTTCAGATGGATGTCAAGTCTGCCTTCCTGAATGGAGATTGAAGTAAGAGGTTTATGTAGAGCAGCCTACAGGTTTTGTAGATTCTAACTCTCCTACTACTATATATAGACTTAGGAAAGCTCTTTATGGGCTCAAGCAAGCCCCAAGAGCACGGTATGAGACATTGTCTACCTTCGTAATTGAGAACAAATTCTCAAGGGGAAGATAGACAAGACCCAATTTCTAAGGGAATCCAAGGGCAAGATCATCCTAGTCCAGATTTATGTTGATGACAAAATATTTGACTCAACTGATGACATCCTCTCCAGGAAGTTTGCTAAACTTATGCAAGAGAAGTTTGAGATGAGTAGTATGGGTGAACTGAAGTTTTTCTTAGGACTCCAAGTAAAATAAACTGATGATAGTCTATCCATATCCCAGTCAAAGTTCACCAGGGAGATTATCAAGAAATATGGCATGAAGATTGCTTCCACCATAAGAACTCTCATGGCCTCAAGTATGCTTCTAGGCAAAGATCATCTAGGGAAGCCTGTTGATCAAACTCTGTATAGAGGTATAGTTGGCTCCCTTCCCTACCTCACTACAAGTAGGCCTAACATTATGTATGCAACATGTGTCTGTGCTAGGTATCAGGCCTGCCCTAAGGAGTCTCACTACACTACTGTGAAAAGAATCTTGAGATATCTTAAGGGCACCTCAGATCTTGGCCTATGGTACCCCAGGAATGAGGAATTTGAACTAACATGCTATTCAGATGCAGATTTTGCAAGTTTCAAGGATGGCAGAAAGAACACTTCAGGCTCCTGTTAGTTTCTAGGTGGAAGGCTTGTCTCTTGGAGCAGCAAGAGACAAATAAGTATTGCAATATCAACAACAGAGTCAGAGTATATTTCAGCTGGAAGCTGCTGTGCTCAGTTGCTGTGGATCCAACATCAAATTCAGGACTACAACATTCAAATAAGTAGAACTCCACTCTTTTGTGATTCTACTAGTGCAATTTCTATAGCTAGGAATCCTGTCTCCCATAACAAGACTAAGCATATAAAAATTAGGTATCATTTCATTAGAGAACATGTGGAAAAGGAAGACATCTCCCTTGAATTTGTCTCCACAAACACGCAAGTGGTTGATATATTCACTAAGCCACTAGATGAAGCCAAGTTCAACACCTTCAAATTTGAATTGGCTATGTTGAATCTTGTGTAGCTTAAATTCTCTCTTCTACCATATGCTGCACTATTTATTTTACAGGTAGAACATACTCTTCCTCAAGATTATGAAGAGAGTGTGCAACTGTTGAGGGGGAGCCAGCCCAACAGCTGAACTAGATTCAGTCACAGTGAGAATATCTACTCCAGACAGATAAGGGGAGAAAAACCCCTCAGTATGCTCCCTATTGCAGAAGTCAAAAAGGGGGGGGGATAGATGTCAAGGGTTGAGAAGAATAAACAAGTGGAACAGTAAGGATAGCAACATGCTAGGGGGAGTAAGTAATTCTCCATAGGCTTGAGAAATATGCATGCCAGGGGGTGTAAGTAATTCTCCATAGGCTGGAGAAATATGGTAACATTTCCACATTCTACTAATGTTTATTCCTTCTATGATGAATATGATGTATTGTCAATGACCTATAGTGTTTTGACTTCTTCAAATAGGGGGAGATTGTTGGGTATATTGATCCCAATTTCCCAGATTTGTAAGAAGTCAAATGGGTCAATGACATACACACATAATGTATTTGATATGTGCCCTAGTTCATGCATGCAGCTAGTCCATGATTAGATAGGTGAAGAAAATGATTTTTGGTAGTAAACTAAAATTTCGTCGAGCTCAGCTCGAAGTTCGTCGAGCTCAGCACGCTGGTCATCGAGCTCAAATCAATATTCAGTGAGATAAGCACAAGAGTTCAGGTTTCAACGTTCGTCGAGCTCAGCTTGAAGTTTGTCAAGCTTAGCTTACAAATCATCGAACTCAGCTCAACACTTGTTAAGCTAAAGCCAGAAATATCAACCAAGGCAAAAAGCATTGAGACCGCTGAGAAGACAAAGTTCGTCGAGCTCAGCCCACAGATCGTCAAACGCTGCTAAAGCCAGAAAATCTGTCCAAGGAAAAAGCGCTGAGACCACTGAGAAGAATGTGTTGAGACTACTAAGACAGCTGAGACAGCTGAGAAGATAGCAATGTGACTGCTGAGACGGCTGAGACAACTGAGAAGATAGCGTTGAGACCGCTGAGATAATAGAGACAAAACTATCTAGATTTCTCCAAGTCCAGAAGCATTGAGTGAAGCATTTTCACTCAACGCTTATAATAAAGCAGGAAGTGCTGAGACAATTAAGAGGTAAACAGCTGAGACAATACTAGCTGGATTTTTTCTAAGTCCAAAAGTGTTGATTGAAGCAGGTTCACTCAACGCTTCTAATGAAGAAGGAAGCACTGAGACAGTTAAAAGCAAGAACCGCTAAGACAGTTGTAAAGATACCGCTGAGACAGAAACTTGTCTCAGCTAAAAAGAAGAAAGCGCTAAGATAAAGGCATGTCTTAGCTAATAATGAAAAACTGCTGAGACCGCTGAGAAAAATCGCTGAGACAAAGCCAGGGAAATTTCTAAGTCCAGAAGCGCTGAGAGCCAAGGTTGATGGCGTTGAGTGTCTTAACATCACTCAACGATTGATGGAATTCTGGAAAATTTTTTAAGTCCAGATGTTGATGACCACGGCTGACATCATCAAAGTCAAAATTGCAGGAAGCCGTTGCGGGAAAGCTGCTGCAGCGCCGAAAGATGTTTTATCCCTTTCTGATGGAGATGGCGCTCACAAATCCTTGGTGGGCACACATTCTATTGTGCCGTTGATTTAAATCAACGCATATAAAAAGGAAACTGTAAAGGGATTAGGGTTAACAAATACACAAGGATCAAACGCAGAAAATATAGAAAGAGAAATAGAAAGAGGCGACTGGATATCTTCATCCCATCAAGCTTGAAAGCTAAAGTACATCCAAGTTAGCCTGAAGACAAAGAAAGATAGTTGAAGCACTTCAAAGTTCAGCAAGTTTGTTCTCATCAGAACAGTGTAGCTGATTCATCTCTTTAGCAAGTTGGTAGCTGATTATCTGTGCAGCAAAAAAGTTTGAGCTGTAGAAGAAGACTGATTCCTTTTACAGCAATTGGGCTGGACTGATATCTGCTCAGTCCATCAAAGTTGACTCAGAGATACTTCTCTGAGTCGGTTGTTTTTGTTTTTTTAAACAATTTGTATTAACTTCCTGTAGGATTTAGTAGATCTGAATCTCTGTGTAGGGCACTTTGTGCCTGAGGTAGGTGACAAATTTGTCACTGAGGTGTTGAAAATTGTGAAGTGAAAGTGGGTGAATGGAAGGCTTGGGCAACCTATCCGCACGGACTACGCAGACAGGGTTTGCGGACTGCTAGGTCGGCAGGGATGTTGCAGGCGGTTTGCTCTGTGGCGGCCTGGGCGGTCTGTTCATGCGGACTACACGGACAGCAGCGGCGGTCTGTCAGGCCGGGGATTACTCAGCAGGCAGTTGGTTCCCAGGAAGTAACCGGGCGGATAGAAATCCTATCCGCGGAGTCCGGCATGAAGCGGACTGATGAACTGGAGCTCGGCAGACCGGTTTGGCAGTTAACTTGGTCTTGCTCTAGTGAAGCGGTATGTGGAAGCCGCAGAGACCGCCGGTCAGTGCGGACAGAAGCTGGAGGTCGCCCGGTATGGCGGGCTAGATCCAGTGTCCGCCAGTAAGTGCGGACTGGCCCTTGAGGCCAGTGGACTGGACTTGGTGTGATTTTAACCAAGTCCAGGATGGCTCAGTCGGGGGAGATCGCGCAGTGGAGCGCGGGCTGCTTTCTCAGTCTGCCAAGCCTAGTAGAAGTGCAGGTGCCTTGATTGCTAGCTTGGGGGTAAGCGGACTGGAGGATTGCCTGTGCAAGAGCGTGCGGACTGGAGCTGGAGTCCGCTGAGTTCGGTTTAGCCTTGTGATGAGGTTATGAACTCAGGAATGCGGACTGGAGTTTGCTGTGTAAGCAGACTGGATCGGCGTGTCCGCTGAGTCCGGCGGTGCCTTGGAGATTGAGGCAATGGACTCGGAAAGTGCGGACGGAAGCCGAGTGTCCGGTGAGTCCGGCAGGTGCCTTGATGGCGAGGCTGCGGGCTTGGGTTATGCGGACTGCTGCTTTGTCCGCGGTTTGGCGGACAGCTGTTGTGGAGTCCGGCTGTGGTGGTCCTGGCTTGGCCTCTGGCAGCAAGGCGGGCTGGATAATAGAGTCCGGCCTTGGAGAAGCTGGGGCGGACTGGCTATCTGCACAGGAGCGGCGAACTGGAATGTGTGTCCGCAGGCTGGCGGACACACTTGTTCTTGCTGCGGGATGTGGCGGTGTTCCTATCGGGTAGGGCGGTGACCATATTCAGCAACGTGCCTATAAATAGGACCCATGTCACATCAGGAAAAAAGGAACCTGAAACGAAGTAAGTGAACAGTAATTGAGCTCGCGTAAGTTGCTGCGGTCTGGACTTTGTTGTCCGCGCGGTTTGAGAGTTGACCCGGTTGTGCTGTGCAGGTTGTGCGGATAGCGCTGGAAAGCCAGGACTTGGCTCTGATTTCGGTCAGGGACAGTGCGGACTCTGCGGTTAAGCAACATGCGGTAAACAGCAGGTCACGGATAGCGACCAGGCGGTCTCCTCTTTGGCAACTTGGTTCGGGGTTCAGGAAGTCGTCTGCTTCAGGCGGACTGTTCCATTAGGTGACACAGCTTGTGCGGTCTGGCGGCTAGGCGACCTCGCGGTCAGGCGGCCTGCAGATCGGCGGTGAAGAGCTAAGCATTGGAATAAGGGGTAGTCCGCGCGGCTTGCATTGCGGTCTGGCGACCTGGCGGACTGAGCGGACTCCACAGTAGTAGACCGACGGCTTGGTGGTTGAGTCCGCGCGGCTTGTTTTTCTTTCTTGTCTTTGTAACTGTCTCTGCTCTCCTGGTTTGGGTTTTGGTGAAGCATGTCTCGTCATGTATGTCTCGCCTTGTAAAGAAGTTTGCTCTTGATCAATAAAGAAGCTTGTGTTGCATGCGTTGCTGGTTGTTACTGCTTTGTTGAGATAACCCCTGCTAACTCCACGATCCAGGAAAACTTTCAACAATATAAGTGGGGTGTTCTCCACCGGTTTGTTGAGTGTCAACAGGGTATCCGAGGAGGCCTCTGCGGTTTTGTTGAATTTTAACATGGTATCAGAGCGAGGTTGTTGGAGTGGTCAAGCAGTGCTCAACGGAAGTAGTTGCTCTTCTGTAGAGGAAACCAGTGGTAGAACCATGACAGTGGAGGATGCAAGTTGTCTTGGAATTGATCTCCTTACAGAGACGAACTTTGAAAAGTGGAAGTCCTGTATGAAGAGCTTTCTTCTTGGCGAGGACCTTTGGGAGGTTGTATGCGGAGCAGGAAGACAAGAAGATACTGCTGGCAATGCTGAGGCGATGAGAGCTTGGAAGGAGATAAATGCGAAGGCGGAGTCTATTCTCAAGCAGGTGATGTCATCGGAGCTCTTGGACCACATCAGTGGATGTCGGTCAGCTGCGGAGGTTTGGACTTCCCTTGATGGGTTGGTCAGGAAGAAGGTGAAGGTTGCTGCTGAAGATGGTCCCTCTACTTCATATCAGGAAGAAAGGAGTGGTTCTCCTAGGCGTGATAGGAAGAGGAAGGAAGGACCACAGTGCTATAAATGCAAGCAGCATGGTCATCTTCGGAAGGAGTGCAAGGTTGTCTTGCTCTCGGCGAACGTTGCTCAGGTAGGGAGGAAGGAGAAGAACCTTGTTGGGTTATCAACAAGTTCTGGATCTGATCGGAGGAATGCCAGTGATAGTGCTGCTATCTGGCATGAAAGACTGGGGCATGTAGGGATGGACAAGCTGAAAGAAATGGCGGAAAGATGACTCGTAAGAGGCTTGCCAAGATTGTCATCCTATGGCGATGGTCGGGGGTGTGCGGGATGTCAGGAAAGTGGAGCCTATCGCTTCATGGTTGATAAAGCACAATCCAGATGTAAAGCACCATTGGCAGTTGTCCATTGTGCTCTGGTGGGACCGACCGTCACGGCCAGTCTTGGAGGCAGCAGGTTCATGCTGATATTGGTTGATGACTATTCTAGGTATACATAGGTATACTTCGTGAAGAAGAAGTCCAACATGGTACGCTTGTTTGTGGAGTTCAAGAAGCTTGTGGAAGGCCAGCTTGGCCGGAGGATCAAGGTGTTGAGGACAAGTATCGGTGGTGAGTTTGGCTCAACCGAGTTTTCACACTTTTGCAGGAAGCAAGGGATCCGGAAGGAGATTTCTTGTGGACATACTTCACAACAAGGTAGTATTGCAGCTCGGATGATCCGTTGGTTAACGGAGACCTGCAAGTGTTGGCTTCAGAGTAAAGGCGTTCCGAAGGCTCTTTGGGCGGAAGGGATGGCCTGTGCTGCTCATGTCATCAACCGGATGCCTCTTAGTCCGATCATAGTGAAGACTCCTTATGAGCTGATGTTCGGAGTGAAGCCCTCAGTGAAGCACCTTCGGGTGTTTGGATCTACCTGCTATATACACTCTCCGGGTGCTCTCAAGACAAAGCTAGTCTTTGTTGGGTATGATAAGCAGAGAAGAAGATGGAGGTGTATGGATCCTGCGACGAAGAAACTCATAGTGTCGAGAGACATTATCTTTGACGATTTGACGCCGTTTTGGGGTAGCTCTCATGTGGAGCTAGAGATAAGCAGGTCAGATGGTAGGCTGAAGGAGGCTGCTGCTAAGGAAGTGGAGTTACCTGAGTCACCAGGTGCTCCAGGTTGTTCTAGCTCCGGGGCAAAGGCGTCAGAGTCGGGAAGAAGGGGGATCGATGCTCCAGGATATTCTGGCTCGAAGGCGGAGGTCTCCGGTTCAGGAAGCAAGGGGAGCGATGTTCCAGGTTGTTCTTGTTCAAGAGGGGAGTCTTCTGGTTCAGGTAGCAGGGGGAGCGTTGCTCCAGGTGCTCTTGGTTCCAGTGAGGAGGCGTCTTGTTCAGGAAGCAAGGGGAGCATTGTTCCGGGTTTGCCCGGGAACGGAGCTGGTTCAGAAGCAGCGGAGGTGATTAGCCATGATCAGGTTCTTCGGAGATCGAAGAGGATCAGTAAGACACCAGCTCGATATAGCGAAGGGAACATGACAGACTTGGTCCCGTGTTTCCTTGTTAGCCCTCAAGTCGAGCAAGGTACTTCTGGCTGTGATGACCCCACTAGAATCAAGGAGGTGGTTGACACCAAGGCTGAAGAGGTGACTTCTCTCAGAGGTAATAAGGCTTGGGCTGTTGTGCCCAAGGAAGTTGGTGATACTCCTATGATGCATGAGTGGAGGTTGAAGCTGAAGAAGGCAGAGGGAAGCATGGCTCCTTTCGGGAGATGCTGGAGGGCTCCCTCATGGTCCATGATATGCGGGGCGAGGACTATGTCTTGGACATCTCTTCGTAGATGCTATCAGAGGGACCAGGTGCAAGGTTACGGGAGCTGCTGGAGTTATTCACCACTTCTCACTTCAAGGGGGAGTGTTGAAACTTGTGAAGTGAAAGTGAGTGAATGGAAGTCTTGGGCAACCTATCTGCGTGGACTACGCGGATAGGGTTTGCGGACTGCTAGGTCGGCAGGTATGTTGCAGGCGGTTTGCTCTGTGGCAGCCTGGGCGGTTTGTTCGCGCGGACTACACGTACAGCAGCGGCAGTCTGTCAGGCCGGGGATTACTCACCAGGAAGTTGGTTCCCAGGAAGTAACCGGGCGGATAGAAATCCTATCCGCGGAGTCCGGCATGAAGCGGACTGATGAACTGGAGCTCGGCAGACCGGTTTGGCAGTTGCCTTGGTCTTGCTATAGTGAAGCGGTATGTGGAAGCCGCAGAGACCGCCAGTCAGTGCGGACAGAAGCTGGAGGTCGCCCGGTATGGCGGGCTAGATCCACTGTCCGCCAGTAAGTGCGGACTGGCCCTTGCGGCCAGTGTACTGGACTTGGTGTGATTTGAACCAAGTCCAGGATGGCTTAGTCCGGGGAGATTGCACAGTGGAGCGCGGGCTGCTTTCTCAGTCCGCCAAGCCTAGTAGAAGTGCAGGTGCCTTGATTGCTAGCTTTGGGGTATGCAGACTGGAGGATTGCTTGTGCAAGAGCGTGCGGACTGGAGCTGGAGTCCGCTGAGTTCGGTTTAGCCTTGTGAGGAGGTTATGAACTCAGGAATGCAGACTGGAGTTTGCTGTGTAAGCAGACTGGATCGGCGTGTCTGCTAAGTCCGGCGGTGCCTTGGAGATTGAGGCAATGGACTCGGAAAGTGCGGACGGAAGCCGAGTGTCCGCTGAGTCCGGCAGGTGCCTTGATGGCGAGGCTGCGGGCTCGGGTTATGCGGACTGCTGCTTTGTCCGCGGTTTGGCAGACAGCTGTTGTGGAGTCCGGCTGTGGTGGTCCTGGCTTGGCCTCTGGCGGCAAGGCGGGCTGGATATTAGAGTCCGGCCTTGGAGAAGCTGGGGCGGACTGGCTATCTGCACAGGAGCGGCGAACTGGAATGTGTGTCCGCGGGCTGGCGGACACACTTGTTCTTGCTGCGGGATGTGGCGGTGTTCCTAATGGGTAGGGCGGTGACCATACTCAGCAACATGCCTATAAATAGGACCCATGTCACATCAGGAAAAAAGGAACCTGAACCGAAGTAAGTGAACAGTAATTGAGCTTGCGTAAGTTGCTGCGGTCTGGACTTTGTTGTCCGCGCGGTTTGAGAGTTGACCCGGTTGTGCTGTGCAGGTTGTGCGGATAGCGCTGGAAAGCCAGGACTTGGCTCTGATTTCGGTCAGGGACATTGCGGACTCTACGGTTAAGCAACAGGCGGTAAACAGCAGGTCGCGGATAGCGACCAGGCGGTCTCCTCTTTGGCAACTTGGTTCGGGGTTCAGGAAGTCGTCTGCTTCAGGCGGACTGTTCCATTCGGTGACACAGCTTGTGCGGTCTGGCGGCTAGGCCACCTCGCAGTCAGGCGGCCTGCAGATCGGCGGTGAAGAGCTAAGCATTGGAATAAGGGGTAGTCCGCGCGGCTTGGGTTGCGGTCTGGCGACCTGGCGGACTGAGCGGACTCCACAACAGTAGACCGGCGGCTTGGTGGTTGAGTCCGCGCGGCTTGTTTTTCTTTCTTGTCTTTGTAACTGTCACTGCTCTCCTGGTTTGGGTTTTGGTGAAGCATGTCTCGCCTTATAAAGAAGTTTGCTCTTGATCAATAAAGAAGCTTGTGCTGCATGCGTTGCTGGTTGTTACTGCTTTGTTGAGATAACCCCTGCTAACTCCACGATCCGGGAAAACTTTCAACAATATAAGTGGGGTGTTCTCCGCCGGTATGTTGAGTGTCAACAGGGTATCCGAGGAGGCCTCTGCGGTTTTGTTGAATTTTAACATGAGGTAGGTGCCTTGTTGGGGCACTGAGGTAGGATCCAAGTGAGGATGTGAGCTGTAGGGTTTAAGTGCCTGAGGTAGGAGAGTGTTGCTCACTGAGGTAGGATCCAAGTGTGGATCTAAGGTAAGGCTGTCCTCCTAGCCTGAGTGTAGGGACTTGTGCCTAAGGTAGGTGACTGGAGAGTCACTGAGCTGTAGGTGACAAGTTTGTCACTGAGTTGTAGGCCTTGGAGGAGGCTAAGTTGTAGGTACCTGAAAGGGTACTGAGTTGTAGGAGTGCTGCAGCACTCTGAGAGTTGGGTTGTGTACCTGATGTTGGAGGGCTAAAGAGCCTGAGTGTAGGCCTTAGAAATAAGGCTGAGATAGGTGATCAGTGGATCACTGAGCTGTAGGAGTTCTGCAGAGTTCTGAGGTAGGAACCCTTGTGGTTCTGAGTTGGATTCTGTGAAGAATCTGTATGTAAGGCTGAGTGCCTGAGGTATAAGCTCTGAGGAGCATAGTGTTGGAGTTTTGGCCGAGTCCAAAACATAAGTTGGATAGGTGGGAGGGATAGTGGATGTACCCAATTGGGGAACCATTATAAATCCGTGTGTTTGTCGTGTACTTGTTTTCTGTTTTAATTACAGGTGCTATGGACAAGCTCTAGCTAGAACAACTTGAAAACAACAAAATATTTTATTAAAGCTCAAAGACCTATTCACCCCCTCTCTAGGTGATTAACTAACCTTAAGTTAAATTACTTTCAAGGATGATGAAGAGAGTCCACCACCTGAGTGTTACAATTGCAGAAGAGTCAGACATATCAAGAGCAAGTGCCCAAAATATATGAAAGAGCTGAAAGAGAAGATGCACAAAAGAAGAATGAAAAGAAGAAGGTTCTGAAGGCTGAAACCTGGGATGACGTCACTTCTAAGAAGTCGAGCAGTTCAAGTTCAGAAACTGATGGGGAGGCTAACATGTGCCTGATGGAAAGAGCGTCACATCATCTGATGACAAGTGGAGTGTCCAGAGTGATAATGAGGTAACTCCTCCGACTTATGATGATTTATATTCTGAATTCTTAAGAACTTGTAAATATTTTGACAAAAGATTAACTGAAATTAAATTAATTAAATCTAAAATTAATATGTTGTCAAAAGAAAATAAAAAATTAACCACTAAGTTAAAAGTACTTGGGAAGGAGAAAGTAACTTGTCAAGAGGATTGCCTCTCTTTGACAAGGATAGTAGAACTTAAAAAGGATCTTTCTAAATCTCGGCCTTATGTTGATTCTCTTACAAGGGAAAAAGAGACCTTAGAAAGATCTCTAAAATTCTCTCAATTCCAAGTAGAAGGTAGTAAAAAGGCCTTTGCAAACTGTTGCGGTACAATAGTTGTTGAAAATATCTCCTTGAAAGCCCAATTTCGTGATTTAGAAGTGGCCACTAAAAAGTTTGGAGTGGGCCAAAAATCACTAAATATGATTTTGGCGAACCAATTCTATGGTTCAGCAAAATTTAGACTCGAATACATTTCTGGACACTATCGCACGACGATACCCACTATCGCCGGCGATAGCAAAAAGTTCAAAAATTCTACTTTTTCAAATAAAAACAATATATCTGCTATCACTGCTACTTCCATCAAGAATTCACAAGATATTTTGAAAAATCCTTCAACTTCCTTTATCACATTTGCCAATGTAATAAGTTTGGTCACACCACTCACACTTGTAGGAAGACAGGACACTGTTATGTTAAACAAGTCTAGATTCATAATGCTTCCACCTACATTATGGGAGGAACCACTTATGTAACCAGATCTTTACTCTCATCCTCTTTTTAGGTGTGTTGGCAGGCTAAGGACAATGAAGATGTGTGGTACTTGGACTCAGGATGTTCTAAGCACATGAAAAGCAACAAGTCAAAGTTCCTTAGCCTAGAGATGAAGAAAGGAGGAGTAGTTACTTTTGGAAATAATGAAAAAGTAAAGATCATCAGCATTAGAGTAGTAGGTAACAATTCCTTTACTATATCAAATGTTTTGTATGTAAAAGGTTTAAAACATAACTTAATTACTATAAGTCAATTATGTGATATTGGTTTTAATATATTATTTGACTCATCTTCAAATCTTTGCAAAATTTTTTATTCCAAAACAAAAGATATTGTTCTTACTGCTCCTAGATATCAAAATGTTTACATGATAAAATTTAATGATTTATCACATTCATCATTAAAGTATTTTATATCCAAAAATGATGAGTTAGATTTATTGCATAGGAGACTTGGACATTCAAGTTCCAAGTTAGTCTTAAAATTGCCTCAAGATAAATTAATTAAGGGTTTACCTATTTTACGTGGAAATTTATCTTCTTTATGTTCACTATGTCAAAAAGGTAAATTTTCAAAGTCTTCATTCAAAGGCAAAAATATTTTTTCTACTACTAGACCTTTACAATTGATTCATATTGACTTATTTGGTCTAATTACTACACAAAGTCTAGGAGGTAGAAAATACACGTTTGTTTTGATTGATAATTATTCACGTTTTTGTTGGACATTTTTCTTATCGTAAAAATCTGATGCATTCTTAGAATTTTCTAAATTTTGTATACGTATTCAAAAAGAACTTGATTTAAAAATAAAATGCATTCGTTCAGATCATAGAGATGAATTTGATAATGATAAATTTGTATCTTTTTGTACTGAGTTAGGATTTAAGCTTGAATTTTTCGCTCCTCGCACGCCACAACAAAATGGTGTGGTATAGAGGAAAAATAGAACTCTTCAAGAACTAGATCGTACTATGTTACCTAAATACAAATTACCTAGATCATTTTCGGCTGAAGCTATAAGTTCTGCGTACTATGTTATCAATCGTGTTATGCTTCGACCTTTCTTGAAATTAACACCTTATGAATTATATTTTCAAAAGAAACGAATGTATCGTATTTTAAACTTTGTTGAAGAATTAATTCGTGTTAAATTTGATGAACTTCTCTCATATGTAGAAACTAATCCTACAGGTAATGACGAAGAGCCCTTCCCTCCACTATGGTTGGATGATGATGAAATACTTGGAGAAAAAGAAGATGAAAAAGAAGAAGAAGTGCAAGAATATGTGCCTCTGAAACATAACTATATGGGTAGTTAATCACATAGAGGGGGGGGGGGGGGGTAAATACGTGTCTTTTAAAATTCTTTTTCACTTAGATTAAATGTTCAACAGATATTATGTTCAGCAAATAATATAATTTCACAACAACACAACACAATCAATCCACAGAATATAGAGAATTTATAGTGGTTCCCCTATCTAGGGTACATCCACTTTCCCCCTTCTTCCTTACTCGCAATGTGCTAGATAAGGTTATATCTGCTCCTCTTCAACTCAGATCAAAAGATCTTACAGGTTCAGTTTCTGTTAAGAAACCTACACTCAGACCAACAGGTCCTATCTCAGAAATTCACCCAATCTCCTACCTTAGGTCCCTCAAGAACCCTACCTCAGCCTTTATAACATAGGCTTACACCTCAGTGATCCCACTCAAATCACCTACCTTAGGTCCCTCAAGAACCCTTCCTCAGCATTTAAAAATTAGGCTGAGTAAGTAGATTCTTTACTTTAAGCAATTGGTCATCCAATTCTTTGTAAGAAGCCTTGATATCCTTAACCAAAGAGGCTGAGTAAGTAGATAGATGAGTTTCAATATCCTTGGAGGTAGAGGCTATCTTTGTTTCTAGAGCTGTATATTGCTTAGCTATCTTTACCAATGTACCATCATGCTTTATTATCATGTTCTCATTCATTCTAGTCTGATTTTCAATGACATAACCTTAATTTACAACTATTTCATCTTCAGTTTTCTTGTACTCCTCTTGTTGTTTAGCAATATACACTACATCATTAGTTAGTCTCTAAAAGAAATCAGTCATATCTTTCTTCAATAGATTTACCTTAAATCTAATGGATTTGATTTCTTGAGCTAGCTGAAACTGAAACTCTTTATTGTTTTCATCTACATACTTTTCCAATTTATTTCTCTATTGATCTAGCATTATTTGCATTTGAACCAGTAGTGAGTTTAAATTCATAGAAGGAGCAGGTGTTGTTCCAGCCTGAATTATTTTCTTATAGCTTCTACTCCTCTTTTTGAGTTCAGTTAATGTCCTTTTCTTTATCTGAGAGGCTTCTTCCTCCTCAGATTCTGAAGTACTAACCACTTCAACAGATGTAGGATTTATAGCTTCTTTAGTAGTTAGGGCCAAATCTGCTAACTCCCCCTTAACTCTTGCACCTTCTTCATCAATATCTATGTTATAATAAACTGAATCCTCTTGAAGAGCAGGCATCAGCCCCTGTATATCTGTATCTTTATTCAGAAGGATTTCTTCTTCTGTAACCTTAGAGACTACCTCCTCATTCTCTTTATCATACATTTCCTGTTCAAGGACTTCTACTTGTTCCATAACAGTATCTAGCTCCTGTACTACTTCCATTACTATCATATTTATAGTATCTATATCAATATCAGGTAGAACATTGAGGTTCTCCTCTTTAATTGGATCCCTATTTGGAATTTTCTCCCCATGCATTAAATCAACAATAACAGGAGAGGTCCTTAGAGATTCTTCAAGTTCTGCATCATCTTGTTTCTCGGAGCTAGAACTCTCTTGTACTTCAGAATCACTGGAAGATTCTTCTTCCACAACCACATCTTTCTCCTTTTTATTCTTCTCCTTCTCCACTATAGGTGTTTCATTGGATAATACACTATCCCACCTTGACAGTATCCTCATGTCCATTCTTCTCATATGATTGATTTTAGATCCAATCTTGAGGTTGAGGCTGTCAGGAATGGCATGAACCAAGTAGAGGCTTATAATTCTGCCCATATTGGGCTTCTTGATGCTCTATGCAATCTTGTCAAAGACTATTTTACTCCAGTTAGTCTTGAATTTAAAGATTATTCTTGTTATCAGCCCAAACATATTTGCTAAAATCCTGTCATGCGCACCTGTTTTACACAGCAACATCTTCCCTATTATTTCAGATAGGAATTTACCTTGTAAATTCATACCCTTCCTATTCAGGGTGCTTCCAATCTTAGTGTTTGACACTAATCCACACCATTCCAATGCTTCTGCAGTCTTGGCCGAGTCTAAGTCATCTTCTTGATCAAATCTTGGTAAGTGAAATATCCTAGCCAATCTCCTGGTTGTTATTTTAACCTTTGCTCCATTTACTTTGGACTTTATCTTTTTAGTGTTTGAATCCAGATGGGCATTTGAGAAGTATTTTGAAACTTCTCGTTTCTAGATATTTGACTGTTCTGAAAGCAGAAATTTCAATCCTGTTTCATTGATTAGGGTAATGACATTCCTAATTTCCTCTGACACCGAGTTGAATCCATTACGAACAAGTTCATATCCTTCAAAGATGTCGTCATTCTTGGGAGCCATGAGAGTGGAGAGAAATTGTTGACCAGTGTTGACTAACTAGGGTTCTAGGTCTTAATACTCAGGAATCAGCAAATCAAGAAAGCGTAGTCAACTTCACCTGTCACACCCTATTTACAGTCTAATCTTTCCTGAAGACAAAAGGGCGCGCTGCATTTAGACTATTTCAAATTCTATATGGAAATACCTAGTGTCGACACTGGGACAAATTCTGTCGAGATGTGTCGACACATGTCGACACAAGGATAATGTCTCTCGACACATAAGTCAGGGTCTCGACACCCTCATGTCTCGACACTTACTATAGTGTCTCGACACATTACCATACATAGTGTCGACACATTTTCTGATGTCTCGACACATTACAATATATAGTGTCGACACATTTTCTGATATCTTAACACTTTTTTTGATGTCTCGACACATTCTCTGGTGTCTCAACACAATTTTTGACTTAGTCAAAATTTTGTTCTCTAAGTAATAGATGCTTGATATTTTTGAGGTATATATTTGATATCTACGTAAGAAAACTTAATTACTGACTAATATTTTATTCTTATTTTATATTAGTTTTTATGTGTGCATAAATTACTCAAGATTCAATCAAACTTAAAGAAATTAAATTTCTCTTCTTCTAGGGGCTTAGTAAAAAATTCAGCAATTTGTTTATTTGTTGGATCAAATTCTAAACTAATATCTTCATTTTCTACATATTCCCTAATAAAGTGATATTTAATTTCAATATGTTTTGTTCTACTATGTGACACGGGATTGTTTGCAATTGAAATAACATTAGTAGAATCATAAAATAATGGAATTTTACTTAGTTGTAAGTTGTAATCTTGTAATTGATGTTGTATCCAAAGCAATTGTGTACAACTTCCAGCTGAAATGTACTCAGATTCAGCTATGGATATTGCAACACTTGTTTGCTTTTTGCTGCTCCATGACACCAGCCTTCTTCCAAGGAATTAACATGAAGCTAAAGTGCTTTTCCTGTCTTCTTTACAACCTGCATAATCTGCATCTGAAAAGCCTATTAGTTCAAAATTACTATTCCTGGGATACCATATATCAAGATTAGGTGTGCTCTTTAGATATCTCAATATTCTTTTGACTGTTGTATATTGAGACTTCTTAGGGCAAGCTTGATACTTAGCACAAACACAAGTAACATACATTATGTCTGGTCTACTGGCTATTAGATAGAGCAATGATCCTACTATGCCCTTATACAAGGTGATATAAACTGGCTTGCCAGCATCATCCTTATCTAAATACATACTGGACACCATAGGAGTTCTTATGAAAGTGGCTATTTCCATGCCATACTTCTTGATAAACTCCTTAGTGAACATACATCGACAAATGAAAAGTCCATCTATAGTTTGCTTAACTTAGAGACCCAAGAAAAACTTGAGTTCATCCATGCTACTCATCTCAAACTTACCCTGCATAAGTTTGGCAAACTTAGTGCAAAGTGACTCATCAGTAGAACCAAATATAATGTCATCAACATATATTTGTACTAAGATGGTCTTGCCTTTTACTTCCCTTAGGAACAGTGTTTTCTCTATTTTCTGTCTTGAGAATTTATTCTCCATAAGGAATTTAGACAAAGTCTCATACCTGTAAGACCCTCTTTTTTTGCAAAACCAACCGGGTCTTATACCCAAAATCACCGCTTTGCGGTGACACCAACACACCCTGTAAGGTTGTCAATACAAAACGCCGATCGTGTTGGCTATACCGATCGCAGAAGAGTAGATTAAATATAAGAGTAATGAAAACTCAAATATTTGTCCAGAGAATCACATTAATATAATATAATTCTCCACGAAGGGAGAGTCCACAAAAATTAAAAACAATGTACTAAAGAGGGCCCCTGCCCGATACATCAAAATCCTCACTACAAATCACTCAATCGCGGAAGAAAATCTATAATATCTACTAATGGTCGGGACTCACTGTCCCTGTTGGCTGGACTCCCGTACTGGACTGCTCCGTCTCCATGCGCACCGACCTCTGGGGCTACGTCTCCTGGTTCGGCTCCACGATCCCCTAAAATGATTTGGTCAACGACCGTTAGTATAAAAGACTAAGTCCTATCGTCCCCACCCCTCCCCCATGGCTCCTAGGAACTGAGAGGGGAGGGGGAAATGGAAGGTAATGAAGGTGGAGAGTAACAAAGTAAGTAGGTGACGACGAAACGAGTATAACATGGGCATATAACCATAGCAAGTATAAGTAAGCAAATAGTAGGTAAGCAGTATGAGTATACACATGAACATAGTGACCAAGTAAAAGTACAAGAAGGTAAACTAAGTAACCATGACCTATAGGAATGCCCATAAAAACCTATAGACTAAGGGGTCATTTTGCAAGGCCTATTGTATAAAGAGTCCCATACCAATTTATACAATAGGTGTCAAGGGTTATATGATGATGTTATGTCATGCAAGTATGCTGTGGTATGAACATGCAAGTGCAACTCACACACCCGACTCTGTGCATACAGACCTTTAGTTCCCGCTTTTTAGAGTCTAACCTCCCAGCACACCTCTATAGTGGCAAACAGAAGCGGTGGGTTGGGCCTCGCCCACCTCAAACCCAGTATCAGCACTACCAGTCAGACCTATCTTACGCCTCAATGCTGGTGCACTAAGAGGAGCTCCTGCATACTCCTGTCGGTTGCCGCACCGGACTATATTTGGCCAAGTGCTAAACCATAGTTGTCGAGTCAATGTATTGGTGTCAGTGCGACGGCTCTCCATTAATACTGAAGACCCACCGCCTTATATTTTATGCACATGCAACATTAATGTATTTCCCATTGAGCCAAAGCTCCCTGGACAATCCCGTTTGTCATAAATATCTAATGAGCCAAAGCTCCCTGGACTAACCCGTCCGTCGCGAAACCATCCGAGCCATTGGCTCGCCGGGGTAACCTGCCTATCACCAAAACCACCGAGCCTACCACTCGTGAGACCTAACCTAACTCCCACAACACCGGGGAGTGTAAGTGTAATCGTAGAGTGTTTCTAATTACTCTTCCATTCCATTTAATCTTATGGCTTACGTTAACCTTGGACTGCCCAAGGCATTCCCCGTGAAGGGCTCTCGAGGGCACTCGGAACTACGATGGGCTGAAGCCCGAACCTCCCTTTCGCAAGGCACTTACTATTCCTGGTTATTACCATATTCCCGATCCCTTTTAACATTATTCTGGATATAACCCTAGTATATTTTGACTCTCTCTCTCTCTCCACAGGAAAGACGATCTTTTGTCGGTCCCGAGCACCTCTAAACACTAGTCAACCCATCACTCTTCTCATCATGACTTCTAATGCATCTCTCCTTTTTCTTTTTCACTTTACCAAGATCAGTAAACTATTAACCCCATCTCCCTATGTCCATTCCACATGTTATCATAAATTCCGCAGTTTTACTAAATGCAGACCAACATAAGCTATATGATGTACATGATAGGAGGTACTCCAAATTTTCATCCATATGCCCTAAGATACTTAATAAGGTGTATCATGACACATTTAGCCAAAATCCAGAAACTTGTAATTTTCACAATTAATTTTGCATTTAATAATTCTTTCCAAAAATTAGGTCATGAGTAATTTTGAACATGAAGTACTAGATTTCCTTAAGTTATGGCCTCACAAATATTATGAATACCATATTATATCAAAATGTCAGTGAATTCCAAATTTCACAGATTTTTATAAATATAATAACATCTAAAAAATTAATTCAAAGTAATTCAAGTAATTGGAGTTAAAGAATGGAGTACCATAAAGCATAGTCCAAATATTACATAAAAATTATCAGAGCCTTATAATGATCATCAAACACAACTGACTAAGTTTCATGCAATTCCAAGGTCAGTAGGCTATATAGAAAAATACTTCAAGTAAATCCATTAAAGTGCAAAGGAACGTTCTTATAAAGTCAACCAAATGACATGTAATAATTTTGTAGTCTTTATTATGCCCTATAAAGTTTTCTGGCCAAGTAACACAATTTTACAGCAAGATATAATAGTTATTATCTATCAATCAAAATATGATGCACTAGTTCACTTAACACATGAAGTAATAAATGGAAATGCCCAATTGATCCAAATAATTTACTAGTGCCTCTAAATAATATTTAATTAACCTTGCCAGAGTTTCATATCATTCTAAGTTAATCTAACCATGGTTACTTCAAAATCATCAAAAAGGGAAAGGTGGAGATTATACCTACAAATATGATCTACTTTTTTCTAATCATCCTATAATAATTTCCAGAGACTCATATTGTTATAAAAACTCTTCTACCAAAATTTCATAAGAATCCAAGGTCATATGACCCTTCAATATTTTCCTTAAAGGTATAGGCCTGAACTATCCCTAATTAGTTTAAGTTGTTTGCCTAAGTCTAAATGTCACCAAATTTTTTCCTAGGGAATTTCACCACCCTAAGATCACATGGACTAAACACCAAGTCCACACAAGGATATATCACCCCATGTCCTTCACAAACACCCAAAGTTCAACCTTAAGGTTTGAACTAGGGTTCTTGGGTAAATCCACCGTAATCCACTCCAAACTCCATGTGGGGGTGTTTAATGTCATAACAATTCATTGTCCCAAGTTTCAACCTCTGTTGAGGTGATTTGGTCACTCAGCACCACAAGGGTCAATTTAACCTAATTAACCCTTTTGGGGCCTAGGCTAGGGTTTACCAAATTCCAAACCAAATCATATCCAAATGTGATGAAATTTTATACAGAGTCCTATATTGACCCAAAGGATCACTCACCAAAATTTGGGAGGGTCTGGAGGTCATTAGACCCTTTAAATAATTCATACATGAATTATTAAATTTTTACAAAAACTTTAGGAAACTCTTTTTCAAAAATTCCCATTTTTGGATATGTTATAGGTATAGGTAAGAGTGACCCCCATCCAAAATTTCAAGTCATTTGTATGGCCGGACTGATGGGGACACTCAAAACAATCTCTGATATATTCTAGGTATAGACCTCAACAAAATGTGTGTTGTGGTCTGACCTTAACTCCAAATTGGTTCAAACCAATTTTAAATTTAACTAGACTAACAATACTACATTTTCATGTAGACCACTTTATAGTAGGGGACCCTAAGTAGTTTTAATAGTTAATTTAATCTAGCCCAATAACTAGGACAGAAAATACAAAAATCAAAACTTAATATACTAGGTCTAGCACAGATCTTAAAGCAAATCGAGTGGATCCTGGTTTTCTTCTTCCTCCAGCCAACGGATGAGATCAACCCGACCTGGAGCATATTCCAAGCTCATTTGCCAACCACCCAGCCACCTCCCTGGCCGGCCACCACCGCCACCACCTTCGTTGAGGTGGGGGCTATCGCCGGGAGGCGGCACGGCTGTCGGAGGGGAGGTTTCTGGTGAATCCGCATGGTAGAAAAAGCCACAGAAATCTGGAATTCCTCTCACCCGATTGGGCTCAATTGAGCCCGATTTCTCTACTAAAAGATCTAAGATGCTATCCCACGAAGAGAGGAGTAGAGGAGGACCTGATTTACGGCCAGAAGGCGTGCGCTTTGCCTCCTCACCATTTCAGCCACCGAGCTTCTGGCTCCTCTGCAACTTCTATACCAACCTCAATGGAAAAGAAAAAGAATCAGGGGAAATGATTGCCCTTGCCCTGGTGAAGGTCCCTAAAGAGAGAATTTGGGAGAGGAGGCTTGTAACTCCCAAATGTCATTAAACTCCATTAATGGTCATTAACTCCACCTCTTCGGTTTCAACCAAATTAAGCTTCTGAACCAAATTAATGGCCGTCCACCTCCAGAAACTCCTCCTCTCCCTCAGAGGAATAAAAGTCCTATAAAAGTGGGAGTTATGGAGCCTCCAAGGCCACGATGGCCATTAATCTCAAGCTTTTCACTCTCCTCCAATTCACAAATTCCAGAAGCTTAGTCCGACGAATTTTATCCCATTCATCAAACTACGCTCGACGAATCTGCTCTATTCATCAATCTTCGTTCGAAAAATATGACCTATTTGATGAAGGCTGAACCTTGTTTAGCAACTTGCCCTGTTCGTCGAACTCCGTTTGACGAACTCTGAACCCAGTTAAGCAACTTGCTCCGTTCTACGAACTCTGAACGGAGCTCGACGAACTCTAAACCCAGTTCAGCACTTGCTCCGTTCGTCGAACTCCGTTCGAAGAATAAGCTCCTAATTCCAAAGAGGCTCCATTTGATGAATATGGTCCATTCGATGAATCCAACCGGTTTAAAATTTCTCCAAGTAAAATGGCATTGAGTGCACTCAACGCACTCAACGCCAATCTGTCGAAGGCATTGAGTGCACTCCACGCACTGAACGCCCCGGGTCAGAGTATTTCTCTAATTAAAATGGCGTCGAGTGCACTCAACGCACTCAACGCCATTCAGTCCATGGCGTTGAGTGAACTCAACAAACTCAATGCCTCAAGACAAAACATTTCTCCAATTAAACTGGCATTGATTGCACCCAACACACTCAATTCCAATCAGTCCATAGTATTGAGTGCACTCAACGCACTCAATGCCAATCATTCCACGGCGTTGAGTGAACTCAACACACTTAATGCCCTGTGCCCAAATATTTTCCAAGTAACTTCCCTACTTAAATCGACGCTTCCTAGGGTTTTGTCCTGACCTAGTCATGAAAAAACCACTCCTAGTGGTCTAGTAGTCTGAGGGATGTTACAAATCCCAATACTTAAAAATAAAAATTTCATCCTCGAAATTCAAGTTAGGCCTACGGGGTTTTTGATATGAAAAATAAAATGTAACATCCTGAGAGGTTAACGGGAATACCTGACGTGAAAAGATCTTGGTACCTTTGATGCATCAAGTCCTGTGGCTCCTACGTGTAATCCTCTTGTCCATGATTCCTCCACAAGACCTTAACCAGCGGAACTTTCTTGCGTCGCAAGACCCGCATCCTAGTATCATCTATCTGTATCGGCACCAGGTGAACCAATCGAACAGAAGCTATAGGACCATATGTCGTCGTAATCTACTGCTCCAGCCAAAGTAGAGCTCTCCTGAGGGAGGAGACGCAGAATACGTCGTGAAAAGCTGCTAGGCTTGGTGGTAGCTCCAGTCTGTACCCCAAGGGACTGATCCGCTCCAGGATCTTGTAAGGCCCCATGTATCTCGAACTGAGCTTCTTCCGACAACGAAACCACGACACTCCATGCATCGGTCGTATCTTCAGAAACACACGGTCTCCTACCTGAAACTCTACCTGATGATGCCGAGCATCGTAATACTTGGCCAGCCTTCTCTGGGCCTCCAACATCCTGCCTCGAATCAACCGCACTTGAGCATCCGTATCCTCGATGAACTCCGAGACAATTGCCTTCAGATCCTCATCCTAGATCCAAGACAAAGGAGACTTGCATCTCCGCCTGTATAAAGCCTCATAAGGGGATATGCCGATACTATACTGGTGGTTGTTGTTGTATGAGAATTTGACCAATGGTAGCTGCCTCTCCTTTGGCTCTCCGCGGTCTAGTATGCAAAGACACAACAAATCCTCCAGTGTTTGATTGGTGCGCTCTGTCTGTCCATCGGTCTGAGTGTGGAAGGCGGTACTGAATGTCAACCGGGTCGCCAAATAAGCCTGGACCGACCTCCACTCCTTGGACATAAATCGTCCATCACGATCGGACACTATCGTCCTCGGTACTCCATGGCATCAGACAAACTGCTCCACAAACCTCCGCACCAATTCACCCACTGAAGCTTCCTTCCTGATCAGTAGAAATCTGGCCACCTTCGTCAATCGATCGACGATCACCCATATCGAGTCGTTCCCCGCATGTGACCTAGGTAGACCATGTATGAAATCCATGGCGATATCGTCGAACTTCCACTCCGACACCGGAAGTGGATGCAACAAACCGGCCAGACTCTTACACTATGCCTTCACTAACTGACAAGCCTCGCAATGGGTCACGAAGTATGTGATGTCCCTCTTCATGCACGGCCAATACATCATCCTCTTCAGGTCGGCCATCATCTTGGTGATGCCTTGGTGCACCGAGTACCTACTGCAGTGAGCCTCGATCAAAATGTCCTCTCGAATCCTGCCCCCAGCCGGTATGTACACCCATCCTCTAAAGCATAATAGCCCATCTCTCTCTGTATACTCCCCAGTCTTGCCTGCCTCTAAGGCCCTGAATACTGGCTCCAAGTTGCATCCCATTTCTGCTTAACCCTGATGCGATCTCGAATATCATCGGTAGTGCTCATCACGGCGAGATACTCCTTATAAAGCTCTTAGTTGTCCGAGGACACCAAGATAATCTGCATATCCTCCATCATTCGTACCAGCACCATAGACATTAACTGGGACACTGCTCCTGAAGTGGTAGCCCTCCGGCTTAGTGGATCTGCCACCATAATCGCCTTCCCTAGGTGATAGTGTACTGTATACTCATAATCAGATAGGAATTCAACCCATCTCCTCTGGCAGACATTCAACTCTTTCTACGTATCAACATATTTCAGATTCTTATGATCCTAAAATTTGTCGTAGTGCACCCCATAAAGGTAGTGCTGCCAAATATTCAGAGCGAACACCACTGCTCCCATCTCCAAGTTATGCACCGGGTAGTTCTGCTTGTGCTTCTTCAGCTGGCGGGCGGCGTATGCAATCACATGTCCATGCTGCATCAGTATAGTGCCCATCCCCTGAAATGAAGCAACAATGTACACCTAGAAGCCCTCCTTCCCAGATGGAAGAGCGAGGATAGGGTCCGACGTAAGCTGTCACAACCCGCATTTTCACCACAACGACGAAATATCAGAGTAAGGGAAAAAGCGCGTCATGATGCCACGTAAGCAGGGGATAACTGCAGACGCTCAGACAACACTCCGACTCAATACTGAATATATGATTTAAATGTTTTATTGAAGAAGTTTATTTTAAGTTAGACAATTAGCCGTATCCCTCGGCTTAGTGGCTCACGAGTCCACCAGAAGAAAAGTAGTTATACGCAGCAGAAAATACTATAGTTAATAGGTTAGACATCCTACATGAGTCTGACATCCCAAAAAAAAACTCAAGGCATGCATTACGCTAAATTTATAGTAATGATATCAAAGTAGTTTGTTCGGTATTTAAATATAGTGATTTAGAGTTTTAAAACATGATGTGCATGATATAGTAATAATAGTTTATTTTATAATTGAAAATACCTATAAGCATCCTAGCATAAATCCTTCCCAGAGAGCAAGAACTACTAACACAAAAGTAGACACTAGCAACTAGCCAAATATCCAAGAACAACATTAAACAATCAGTGGGTGTCAAACACCTGACACGAACCCACTAAAAGTTCTCAAGTCTGAAGCATACTACAAAAGAACAAAAGCTACCTCGCAACCTCAAGGCACCCTCAGCAAAACCCATCAACATAACTACTCAGCCGCACCATCGGCTACAACCCTGAACCTGAGACATTCAAGAGAAGAACATCTCAACAAGCAGAAAAAAACAAGTGGCAAAAGAATAGGCAAGCAAGTGAGTAAGCCAAACAAAGGAGGGTGTACCAAACCCAACCCAAGGAGGAATAATGCAAAAAAACAGCAACAATTAGCCAAATAGAATAACTAGAGAAATGTTAGCCAATATAATATCCTCTAAATTAAAAAAAAAGAATGCACCAAGAGTGAAGGTGAACAAGTCTGGGGATAATCAGCATAATTTAGCAAACTGTGGCATAAACCACAAGAAAACAACTGTGCACAATACGGCTCGGTAGAGGGTGGATCATCTACACGTGGTATGACTGCGTTGCAGGTCGGAGAGGGCGACGAACTCAAACGCCCAAAGCCCAACTTCAGATCCTCAATTGTCTCACAATCGGTACTGTGGTCCACAAGCATGGCCAAATCGGTCCAACCAGAACCCAACAGTCTAGGAAAGAAGAAACTAAGCATACCCCCACTGTGATGATCCACAGAAAGAAGGGGCCTCCCGGTTGGGTGGTATGCTAACCACAGCAACCACTCATATCCCTAACGTCACCATCTCAAAATCGGCACAACACCTAAGTATTACAACACTAAATCGAAGACCACGACCTATAATCGACCTAAACTAAGCGCAACGCATCCTACGGTCAACGACGTCGAAAAATTTATCCTAAGCGTAAGCCTGAAAAGTTTTAACATCTTATACTCTAAAAGAAACAGAAACATTAATATAAGATGAAAGTCTTACCATAAGAACTTAAGGAAAAGGAGTGGAAAGGAGCCACTTGCCTTGGCTTTACCAGAGAAACCCTCCAAATCACACCTCGTCGCAGATCGGGACTAAGGGAGACGAGAGAAGCCGAAATCTAAACAAGAGTGAACGGAATAGAAGTTAGGGACAAAAAAAACCCTAACGAGAAATCTCAAGAAATTGGAAAAAAATTAGCACGGTGACGTAGATCTCGCCAAGAGCTTTTCAAATCTATGCTCGAATGAAGATTTCGAGCACCGGAGCTCCGTCAGCGACGACCAGAAGGTTCACGAAATCTCACGCTCCGCCATCGCCGTCCTCATGTTTCTTCATTTTTGGTTCGGTTCAATGAAGTAGAAGAAGAAGTCCTAAAGGAAGAGTGGGGCAGGTTCTAATTCTAAGTATACGTATATATATATAGGTATTTATAAAACGTTTTGTCTAAAAATGGACTATTTACAAGCGGGAGCGCGGAAAATGAAAATAGAGGTTGAAGATGGCTACAAATCGAAACGTGGTCAATATGAAAGTTGTAGATCTCGTCGAGATGAACAAATTTCATGTTAACCAATATTTAATACAACGTTGGTTTGACCCTGAAAATGGCGCCCGAACGCAGATAGGAAGGGACTACTCGAGTGGCAGCATGAACCACTCGAGTTCCAACATAAAATACTCGAGTAGCAGCATATCACTCGAGTTCCAGCATGTTGTACTCGAGTAGCACAATATTTTACTCGAGTAGCAGCTCATTACTCGAGTTCCAGCATGTATTACTCGAGTAGCATCATATCACTCGAGTTCCAGCATGAATTACTCGAGTAGCAGCATATCACTCGAGTTCCAGCAGGAAAAAACGTAAATAGGGGTTCAATATGGCTTCAAATTGAAAAGTGGTCAACATGAATGTTGTAGATATCATTGAGACGAACATATTTGATGTTAACCAATTTTTGATACGACACCGTTTTGACCATCACAACGGCGTCCGAGCGAAATCTGAAACGGGCTATTCGAGAAGAACCATAGTTACTCAAGAAGACTCAGAACGGAAGCCCAAACGCACGTCAAATTAAACGAAACTCGCACGAAGGCGAACACTGATGCTACGAATTTAATGGCGAAGTCAAAACCAAAATCCGACGTGCCAATCTCGAGTTATACACTCCCAAAATCTATGACAAAAGTAAATAGTACAAAACTACAATCGCGCGCCGAGACTAAAAAAATGCTCGGATCGCGAAGAACTTGACGAGCAAGTCAAAAGCCACAAAACTTAACTTATCAACTCGAAAACTTTCAGTTTCGACGAAAATCCCAAAATCTGGTCAATCAGACCTAACGGACGCGAAAACGCACTAATAGTGTTGCACTGACAACATGACGTAAAAAGGGTAATGCCCTGACTTCATAAATATGACGATATCAAATCAAATAAAATCATCGAAAAATCGGGGGCGTTACATAAGCCGACCCTTCAACTCCAGGAAGGCTGTCTCATACTGCGACGTCCAAACGAACGTAGTGTCCTTCGTCAAAGAAGTTAGTGGAAGGGCTATCTGAGAGAATCCTTCCACAAACTTCCGATAGTACCCGACCAATACGAAAATACTTCGGACATCCGTGACCATCTTCAACTGAGGCCAGTCTCTCACTACCTGAATCTTCGTTGGATCCACCACCAATCCTGCTCTACTGATGATGTGGCATATAAAGGCCACCTCTGTCAACCAAAAATGGCATTTACTGAACTTGGCATATAACTGATGCTCCCTGAGCTTCTCCAGAGTCAATACCAGATGTTGTGATTGCTCTTCCTTCATCCTCGAATAGATGAGGATGTCATCTATGAACAAAATGATAAATCTGTCGAGGTACGACTAGAACACCCTGTTCATCAAGCTCATAAAAGCTGATGGCGCATCTGTGAGCCCAAAGGGCATCATGATAAACTCGTACATGCCATATCTACCGCTAAACGCCGTCTTCAGGATGTCTTTTTCCTAAATCCATTACTGATAGTACCCCGACCTCAAATCCAGCTTCGAGAACCAATGTGCTCCCACTAGCTGATCAAATAATTCATCGATCCTTGGCAGTAGGTAGGTATTTCGGATTGTCAATCGGTTTAGTGCACGATAATCGATACACAACCTGAGGGTCCCGTCCTTCTTCTTTACAAACAAAACTGGAGCTCCCTAAGGCAAGGAACTTGGCTTAACGAATCCAGCATCCACCAGCTCCTGCAACTAACTCCTGAACTCCACCAGCTCCTTCGGAGCCATTAGATAGGGAGCCCTAGACACCGACTTCGCTCCCGGCACCAACTAGATCTGAAAATTCTTCTCTCGGTGCTGCGTCAATCCTCCAAACCTAGTTAAAAGTGGACAATTACATGTGATCCCCCATATGGGCACACCACAGCTTCCGCTGCTTAGTATGACCCCTAACTAAACTCGAGCGGGGGTGACCTAGGGTTAGTGGACTTTTAGTCTTTCGATCGAGGTTTGCCTCTGAAACCAGTTTGTAAGACCCTCTTTTTTTACAAAACCAATTGGGTCTTATGCCAGAATCACCGCTTTGCGATGATACCAACACACCCCGGAATGTCGTCACTACAAAACACCGATCCTGCTGGCCATACCGATCACAGAAGAGTAGAATAAATATAAGAGTAATGAAAACTCAGATATTGATCCACATAATCACATGAATATAATATAATTCTCCACAAAGGGAGAGTCCACAGAAATGATAAAACAATGTAGTAAAGCTGACAACTACCCGACACATCAAAATACTCAACACAAATCACTCAATTGCAGAAGCAAATCTATAATATCTACTAATGGTCGGGACTCACTATCCCTGCTGGCTGGACTCCCATGCTAGACTGCCCCGTCTCCATGCGCACTGACCTCTGGGGCTATGTCTCCTGGTTTGGCTCCATGATCCCCTAAAATGATTTGGTCAACAACCGTTAGTTTAAACGACTATGTCCTATCATCCCCCACCCCTCCCCCATGGCTAGTAGGCACCAAGCGGGGAGGAGGAAAGGGAAGGTAATGAAGGTGGAGAGTAACAAAGTAAGCAGGTGATGACGGAACTAGTCTAACATGAGCATATAACCATAACAAGTAAAAGTAAGTGAATAGTAGGTAAGCAATATGAGTATACACATAAACATAGTGAGCAAGTAAAAGTACAAGAAGGTAAACTAAGTAACCATGACCTATAGGAATGCAGATACAAACCTATAGACCAATGGGTCGTTTTGCAAGGCCTATTATACAAAGAGTCTCATACCAATTTATACAATAGGTGTCAAGGGTTATATGATGATGTTATGTCATGCAAGTATACTATGGTATGAACATGCAAGTGCAACTCACACACCCGACTCTGTGCACAAAGACCTTTAGTTCCGCCCTTTCTGGTGCCTAACATCCCAGAATACCTCCGTAGTGTCAAACAGAAGCGGTGGGTTGGGCCTCGCCCACCTCTAAATCGGTATCAGCACTACCAGTCAGACCTATCGTACACCTCTATGCTGGTGCACTAAGAGCAGCTCCTGCGTACTCTTGCCGGTTGCCGCACTGGACTTTATTTGGCCAAGTGCTAAACCACACTTGCCACGTCAACGTATTGGTGTCGGTGTGACGACTCTCCAATACTGAAGACCCACCACCTTATATCTTATGCACATGCAACATTAATGTATTTCCCACCGAGCCAAAGCTCCCCGGACAATCTTGTCCGTCACAAACATCTTTTGAACCAAAGCTCCCCGGACTAACCCGTCCGTCGCGAAATCATCCGAGCCATAAACTTGCTAGGCTAACCTTCCCATCACCAAAACCATCGAGCCTACCGCTCGTGAGACCAAACCTAACTCCCACAACACCGGGGAGTGTGAGTGTAAGTGTAACCCTAGAGTATTTCTAATTACTGTTCCATTCTATTTATTCTTACGGCTTACGTTAACTTTGGACTGCCCAAGCCATTCCCCGTGAAGGGCTCTCGAGGGCATTAGGAACTACGATGGGCTGAATCCCAAAGCACCTTTTCGTAAGGAACTTACTATTATTGGTTATTACCGAATTCTCGATCCCTTTTAATATTATTCTAGATCTAACCCTAGTGTATTTTGACTCTCTCTCTCTCTCTCTAGAGGAAAGACGGTCTTTCGTCCGTCCCGAGCACCTCTTAACACTAGTGTACCCATCACTCTCCTCATCTTGACTTCTAATGCAGCTCTTTTTTTTCTTTTTCACTTTACCAAGATCAGTAAACTATAAACCCCATCTACCTATGTTCATTCCACATGTTATCACAAATTTTGCAGTTTTACTAAATGCATACCAACCTATGCTATATGATGTACATGATAGGAGGTACTCCAAATTTTCATTCATATGCCCTAAGATAATTAATGAGGGTGTATCATGACACATTTAGCCTAAATCCAGAAACTTATAATTTTCCTAATTAATTTAGCATTTAATAAAGTTTTCCAAAAATTAGGCCATGAGTAATTTTGAACATGAAGTACTAGATTTTCGTTATGACCTCCCAAAAATTATGAATATCATATAATATCAAAATGTCACTGAAAACCAAATTTCACAGATTTTTTTATAAATGTATTAACCTCTAAATAATTAATTCAAAGTAATTCAAATAATTGGAGTTAAAGAATGGAGTACCATAAAGCATAGTCTAAAAATTACATAAAACTTACCAGAGCCTTATAATGATCATAAAACACTACTTACTAAGTGTCATTCAATTCCAAGGTCAGTAGGCTATATAGAAAAGTATTTCAAATAAATCCATTAAAGTGCACTTGTGAAGGAACGTTCTTATAAAGTCATCCAAATGACATGTAATAATTTTGTTGGCTTTACTATGCCCTACAATGTTCTTTGGCCAAGTGACATAATTTTCCAGCAAGATATAATATTTATTATCTATTAATCAAAATATGGTGCACTAGTTCACTTAACACATGAAGTACTAAAAAGAAATTCCCAAATGATCCAAATAATTTCCTAGTGCCTCTAAATAATATTTAATTAACCTTCCAGAGTTTCATATCATTCTAAGTTAATCTAACCATGGTTACTTCAAAATCATCAAAAAGGACAAGGTGGAGATTATACCAACAAATATGATCTAATTTTTCCTAATCATCCTATAATAATTTCCAAAGACTCATATTGTTATAAAAACTCTTCTACCAAAATTTCATAAGAATCCAAGGTCATATGACCCTTCAATATTTTCCTAAAATATATAGGCCTAAACTATCCCTAATTGGTTTAAGTTGTGTGCCTAAGTCTAAATGTCACCAAATTCCTTCCTAGGGCATTTCACCACCCTAAGATCGAATGGACTAAACACCAAGTCCACACAAGGACATATCACCCCATGTCCTTCACAAACCCCCAAAGTTCAACCTTAGAGTTTGAACTAGGGTTCTTGGTGAAATCCACCCTAATCCACCCCAAACTCCATGCGGGGGTGTTTAATGTCATAACAATTCAGTGGCCCAAGTTTCAACCTCTGTTGAGGTGATTTAGTCACTCAACACCACAAGGGTCAATTTAACCTAATTAACCCTTTTGGGGCCTAGGCTAGGATTTACCAAATTATAAACCTAATCATCTCCAAATAGGATGAAATTTTATACAGAGTTCTATATTGACCCAAAGGACCACTCACCAAACTTTGGGAGGGTTTAGAGGTCATTAGACCCATTAAATAATTCATACATGAATTATTAAATTTCTACAAGAACATTAAGAAAATGTTTTCCAAAAATTCCAATTTTTGGATATGTTATAGTTATAGGTAAGAGTGACCCCCATCCAAAATTTCAAGTCATTTGGATGGATGGACTGATGGGGGAACTCAAAATAATCCCTGATCTAGCCTAGGTATAGGCCTCACAAGGCTACATCTTTCATGTAGACCACTTTTACAGTAGGGGACCCTAAGTATTTTTAATAGTTAATTTAAACCAGCCCAATAAATTTGACATAAAATACACAAATCAAAACTTAATATACTAGATCTAGCACAGATCTTAAAGCAAATCGAGTGGCTCTTGGTTTTCTTCTTCCTCCAGCCAACGACTGAGATCAACCCGACAAGGTGCATATTCCAAGCTCATTTGATGGCCACCCGGCCACCACCTTGGCCAGCCACCACCGCCACCACCTTCGTTGATGTGGGGGGTATCGTCGGGCGGCAGCACGACGCCAGAGGGGCGGTTTCCGGCGAACCCGCATGGTAGAAAAATCCATTGAAATCTGGAATTTCTCTCCCCCGATCAGGCTCAATTGAGCCTGATTTCTCTTATAAAAGATATAAGATGCAATCCCACAAAGAGAGGAGTAGAGGAGGACCTGATTTTCGGCCAGAAGACGTGCACTTTGCCTCCTCACCATTTCGGCCACCGAGCTTCTGGCTCCTCTGCAACTTCTACACCAACCTCAACAGAAATGAAAAAGAATCGGGGGAAACTATTGCCCTTGCCCTGGTGAAGGTCCTTAAAGAGGGAATTTGGGAGAGGAGGCTTGTAACTCCCTAATGTCATTAAACTCCATTAATGGCCATTAACTCCACCTCTTCTGTTTCAATCAAATTAAGGGGCTGAACCAAATTAATTGCCGACCACCTCTAGAAACTCCTCCTCTCCCTCGGAGGAATAAAAGCGCCATAAAAGTGGGAGTTATGGAGCCTCCATGGCCATGATGGCCATTAATCTCAAGCTTTTCTCTCTCCTCCAATTCACCAATTCTAGAAGCATAGTCCGATGAATTTTATCCCATTCGTCGAATTCCACTCAATGAATCAACTCTATTCGTCGATCTCCATTCGACGAATATGCCTTGTTTGACGAAGACTGAACCTTGTTTAGTAACTTGCTCTGTTCGCCGAACTCCGTTCGATGAACTCTGAACCCAGTTCAGTAACTTGATCCATTCTACGAACTCTGAACGGAGTTCGACGAACTCTGAACGGAGTTCGACGAACTCTGAACGGAGTTCGACGAACTCTGAACGGAGTTCGACGAACTCTGAACGGAGTTCGACGAACTCTGAACAGAGTTCGACGAACTCTGAACCCAGTTTAGCACTTGATTTGTTCGCCGAACTCCGTTCGACAAATAAGCTCCTAATTCCAAAGAGGCTCAATACGACGAATATTGTCCGTTCGACGAATCTGATCAGTTTAAAATTTCTCCAAGTAAAATGGCGTTGAGTGCACTCAACACACTCTACAGCAATTACTCGATGGAATTAAGTGCACTCAGCGCACTCAACGCCCCGGGCCAGAGAATTTCTCTAATTAAAATGGCATCGAGTGCACTCAATGCACTCAACTCAATTCTGTCCATGGAGTTGAGTGAACTCAACGCACTCAACGCCTCAAGCCAGAAAATCTCTCCAAGTAAAGTGGCGTTGAGTGCACCCAACACACTCAACGGTCCATGGCATTGAGTGCACTCAACGCACTCGACTCCAATCATTCCACGGTGTTGAGTGCACTCAACGCACTCAATGCCCAGTGCCCAAATATTTTCCAAGAAACTTCCCGACCTAAATCGACGCTTCCTAAGATTTTGTCATGACCTAGTCATGAGAAAACCACTCCTAGGGGTCTAGTAGTCTGAGGGATGTTACAATACCAAGCCCTTGGGGCTTGTTTTAACTCATAGAGAGCTCTTAATAAAAGATAAACATGATTAGGATGAGTAGAGTCAACAAAACATGAGGGTTGCTCAACATAGAAATTTTCTTTGAGGTTACCATTAAGGAAGGATGACGTTACATCCATTTGGTAAGCCTTGAATCTTATGTAGACTGCCTATGCTAGGAAGAGTCTAATATCTTCCAATCTACCCACTGGTGCAAAGGTTTGATCAATGTCTATTCCCTCTTCTTGTCTATAGCCATTTGCAACCAATCTAGCCTTGTTTCTGACTATAACACCATTCTCATCCAGTTTGTTCCTGTAGATCCACTTAGTTCCTATGATGTTACAATCATCTGGTCTGGGAACCAGCTTCCAGACTTTACATCTCTTGAACTAGTTCAATTCTTCCTGCATATACCCTATCCAGAATGTGTCTATATTGGCTTCTTCAAACTTCTTTAGTTCTGTTTGTGATAAAAAACTTGAGTACATCACAGTGTTGTGTTATCTACTCCTTGTGGTCACTCCATGAGCTGCATCTCCAATGATCAATTCCCTTGGATGAGCTTTTAGATGTCTGACAACAACAGGTAATGTGACCTCTTCTCTTTGAACAACTTCATCTTATTGCTGGGTCTCTACTTCTGGTTGTTCATGAGCATGCTCTTCCTCAACAATGTTGACTCCATCTTGTATACTTTGGCTTGCTAGAACTGAGTCTTCTATTAATAGCTCCTTTAGATTTAATTCTTTTCCTGTTGTACCTCATGTACCTGGCTTATTTTTATAAAATATAGAACTTTCATCAAATATAACATGAACAGACTCCTCTACAACTTGATTTTTCAAGTTGTAGACCATATAGGCCTTACTTTGGTTACTGTAACCAACAAATATGGCTTCATAGGACTTCTCAGTAAATTTGGTTATGTATGTTTCTCCATTATTTAGGACAAAACACAAACATCCAAAGATTCTGAAATAGGTCAAATTTGGTTTTCTACCCTTCATCAGTTCATAAGAAGTCTTATTCAGCATTTTGTTGATTGAAGCTCTATTAAGAACATGACATGCTGTGTTAATAGCTTCAGCCCAGAAATATTCTGTAAGAGAATAATCACTCAACATAGTTCTTCCAGATTCAATGAGAGTCCTATTCTTTCTCTCAGCAATTCTATTTGGCTCGGGTGTTCTTGGAGAGTAAAACTCTTGGTGAATCCCAAATTCTTCACAAAACTTTATCATACATTCAGATTGAAACTCCGTTCTATGATCACTTTTTATTCTGACCACAGAACTGTTCAATTCATTCCGTATTTGTTTGACAAATGTCTTGAAGACATCAGGAGTTTCAGACTTTTTTTTAAAAAAAACCCAAGTGAATCTAGAATAGTCATCAACAATTACATAGGTGTAGACTTTCCTTTCTAGACTATGGATTGGCATAGTACCAAATAAGTCCATATACAAGAGGTATAAAAACCTCATAGAGTCTTTGGATTCAATGCTTTTGAATGAATCTTTGGTCTGCTTGCTTTTTTGGCATGCTGAGCAAATGCTCTCCTGAGAGCATTTAATGTTAGGACCATTCCTAACTATCTCTTAAGTGAAAAGCTTACCTATGGACTTATAGTTCAAATGAGCTAGCCGCTTGTACCATTTGACACAGTGTGAGACTCTCATTTACAACTAGGCATATGGATGAGTGTGACTTTAAACAAAGAAAATTTAAACAATACACATTCCCACACCTAGTGCCTATCAAGATGACCTCTTGGTCACCTGACCTCTTTATGTGGCATTCATCCTTGTGGAATGAAATGTCATAGCCAAGATCACAAAGTTGGTTTATGCTTATAAGGTTGTGTTGCAGCCCTTCCACATAAGCTACTTTGGTGAAAGTGACTAAGGCATTTGAAATCTTACCATAACCTCTGGTAATCCCTCTGTCAACAACACCAAAGATCACCTTTGTTCCATTCTTTGTAGAAATATACTCCCTCAAATTGCTCTTTGTACTAATCATGTGTCTGTAACATCCACTCTCCAAGTACCAGATTGGTTTATCTATGGTGCTTGGACATACCTGCAAAATAAAAATTTATTTGTCCTTAGTAACCCAAATTCTTTTGGGTCCTAGGTGCTTGTTAGCTGTGGCTCCATTGAAATCACCTGTGAACTTCTTAACTGGGTATATTTTCTGCCCATGAGACACAGTGTGATTGAACCAACAGTCCAGGGCAAAGTGTCATATTCTTCCACAACACCAGCACTCATATCTGTTATACCTCCTCTTTGGAGGAACAAAAGGAACTTTATGCTGACATTCCTAAGGATAGGAATCAGCAAACTTGACAGTTGTATTTTGACTGGGAGCATAATGACAGATTTTCCTTTCAGTCACAATAGTCCTCCTCGGATCAAGCATATTAGGAATAGCTTTTTATTCACATATGAGTTTGGTCCAACAAGTTCAGATTTTTGGGTTTCTTTTCCCTTAGTCTGAAACACAGGCTGTGGAATGATTGGACTCTTTTGTCCTGTCAGCTTTTTACCTCTTCTTCTCTTCGATTTAACATACCCAAGTCCACTTCCAGGAGTTCCTCAGAAGGTATCTATAATAGGCAGCACAGTTTTAGGTTTAGAAGACAGCTGTACTAGTTTTTTCTCATTAAGGAGTTTGAATTCTAACTCCTGAATGGTTGCATCCTTTTGTTTTAGCAATATGATTTGTTTATCAATGATCTAATTCAGCTTAGACAACTTTGAGCTTTTAGACCTATCTTCTGAGTATCCATCTTATGATGATACTCAAGGTCTTTTAGTGATGTAATTTCTATAGCTTATTTTTTGACAAGCTTTTTGCTCTTTTCCAAATTTACCTGTAAGCTGCTGCAGTTCAGTCTTAGGGTTAGACTTATATGACTCAAACTTTGAGTCACATGAGTCTAGCTCATCCATAATTTCATGAACAGAATTTATAGAATAACTTGAATTATCAAAGATTGCCTGAGTATCCTGACATTCAACAATTTTTGTTTCTAGATTATCAGTTAGTGCCATCAAGTTAATCTCCATATCATCTTCAGAGTCAACATAGTGTGATGAAGTTATTGCCCTTGTATATGGCCTCTCTTATGAATCCCTTTTCATAAGAGAACATTCTAATATGAGCATGTTCTTCTTCTAATTAAGTTTAATCAGTATCACTATCAAATAAGGTCTTTGGCTTCTTTGCGATTAGACCCGTTGAAATCGAGAATGCGGTCTCTTGTGAAGTTCACCATTGGGGAAGGTGTCATCGAACACTTACTTCTCCCCTGCGAGCTAAATGACCAAGGAAATGTAACAAGGAACATGCCCAAGGGCTCGACGTGGAGGTCCCACCACACACTAGGAAGATCTTAGAGTGCTTCCCCTCCTTAGCCAAAAGCTGAGCTAAGGCTACCTCAGAAAGCGCTAGAAGACTGGGGCACAAGTTAAATGTGCCTTCTGAGGTACCCCCTTGGGTCTATTTATAATTTTCTGAAGACGGCCTGCAAATAGCCAACCTCCGCTATTCTAAACAGCTATATGCAGCCAAACGTAGGTCTGCTAACAACGTAAATTCGCTATTCTAACAAGCTATTTTCACTCCCCATTAAGGGCATCAAGGTAATTTTGCCTCTGGACCCCACTGGGCAGGTTCCAAGGATTTGGCGGTCGGCTCACTACAACTCTACATCCCGCTGGGGCGGACGCGACCTAGCTCCCGCAGCTCACCGTCCCTCCTTAGGCGTGCACGAGCCAGGTCGCCGCAGTCCGCCAACCCTTGTTCTGAGGCGGGCTGGTGACTAGGTGGCCAATGGGAGAGCGGGATGTATGGACCGGCTCACGCAGCTCGCCCTCCTGGCTTTGGCGAGAGCGAGCCGACCATCCAGATTCGTCTGTACACTGTTCTGGCGCGGGCGGGTTTCCCTGGTCCGCTCGCCTGGCCTGGTGGACCCACTCGACGAACACGGGGTTGTACACAATCCCCGCTCTTTTGAGCTTGGCAAATCTCGAAAACAATCATCCAACCCACGTGTTCGGTGAGTGCATTGCTGAGCTGGAGAGATTCATTTGGTGGGTCCCACTATCATGCTATAAATATTCCATCGGGCCTTTGGGAAAAATCCCGCCTTCCTTTAACCTCCATTGTGAGCTATAGCTGAACGATGCCTGTGTATGAGGAGATAGAAGCTCGTCTGGCAGCTGCGAGGGAGGGGACTAGGGAGCAAGTTCTTAATGACGCCCGGTCCACTCTTTAGCCATATGAAAGGGAAGATCGTCAGACGGTCTCCTACAAACAACCTCATGGGTCCTGCTCAATGGTCGGTGCCGAGGTCTCCCATGAGGTATTTGAACCTCGTGACTAATTTGCCATTCTGCCTCTGATTCCTTCTTCTATAGGTGACGCCTCGCAAAGATGGAAGGGATGGATGGGAGCAGAGTCATTCCCTCCCACTGAAAACCGAGCTGGTCGCCTGCCCTTTTGGCCAGGGGTACGCCCCTCTGGCGATTTCCCACTCGCCAATTACCCCTGGGCAGGGGAAATCCTTTGCAGTTCTTGAAGGTGGGCTCTTTCAGGGTCGGTCGGGCACCTCCCGACCACCTGCCGGTTCGGGCATGTGCCGACTCCAGGTGAGTATGTACTTTTGCCCATTGATTACCACTTGCTTTTTCTGATCTCTCTTTCTACAGGATTTAATGTGATCTCCTCCTCCAACGTCGACATGTGTGAGGGGTATTTGCCTCCACCTGATACGGATCATATCTCGGAATATCTGGGCGACTCGCTGGATGCTGAGGGGATGAAGAAGCGGGCGATGCGGATATTTCAAAAACAATCCTTGTCGCTACAGGAGGTCTGCAATAGGGTAGACGAGGACAAAGCCGAGGCGGAGGAGCGGTTCAAAGTTCTGGAGGGAATGAGGCATCCAGCTGACGAGAATGGAGTTACATCTCAGGGGGTGCATATCACGCGGGCGGAGAAGCGGCTTAGACAGGCCAAGGAACAGGTTGACCTGACCCAGCAGGAATTTATGGCGGTTTGTGAGTACTTCTATCCTCGCGTGCCTCCTTGATTCGGGATGCGGTGGCTGGGCAAGTGGAAGTGGATCCAGTACTGAGCTGCCTACCCACTCCTTGCTGCTGATCGCCAGGACCGGGACACACCCGCACCATAGAACAACTCGCGTACTAGGGTCACGAAGTTTCTTTTCTTGGGACATTTAATTTCAGTTTGTAATAATTTGAGACTTTTCGCCCGCCAATGGGCTCATGTTTGCCGCATATTACTTTTATAATCTCACTGATTAATTTTCTCTGGGCGAGTGCGGATGAGGTTCTCTTGCTCGCCTGCCCCTTCCTTAAGCGAGCGCGAGATTATTGAACCAGCTCGCCCAACTCGGCTATCTAGTCACGGCAGGGGCTAGCCGGGTGCCCGCATTTCGCGAGCCTAAGAGGCTTGGCTACTGTTTCTGGCGGGTGTGAATCGCGGCTCGACCATCTCTTGGGCAAACGCGGGGAGTGCAGTTCACTGCCGAATTGTCTTGCAGCATAGAGGTGAGCTAGGAGGAGCCCACGATGGGCCCAGAATTCAAAGTGTTAGGGCGCATTTTGCTATCCGCACTTTTCCCGCCGACAGGACATTTTCCCGCCTTTTTTCTTTCTATAAATAGGCCCTGTCGACCCCTTCTTACCTGCCGCATTTAAGATTTCCCCATCTTCTCTACTTCCTGCGTTTCCCGACTCGCTCGCTTTCTGCGAGAACTTTGACATCCCTCTTAGCAATCTTCATGCGAGATGGGCGGTGGTGGCGGTGATGAGTCCGATTTATATAGAGTTTTTCAGACTCATCTGGGCTACTTTTCACGCGTTTGCACTTCACTTTTAGTTCTATATCTTTCATATTTCATCTTATCTTTATTTCCATAGGAAGTGCACATTTAAGCCCATGGTTGTGTATTTTGTTATTTTTATAGTCTGTTCTCCTTTTTGTTATTTCCTGGAATGTCCGCACAGATTAGTGATTTGTGTTTTCTATCGGTTCAGGGGTCGTGTGCGTGTCCGGGATGGTTTTTGAAACAGGAATACTGCGCACGATCATGGGATCTAATGCGCACGACCACTGGTCGTGTGCCCCTGATAGTGCGCACTACTCTACATTTTCCAGAATCAGCCTGGGTTATCGCACGACCACTGGACCTAGTTCGCACGACCACCGATCGTGTGCCACTGTTCGTGTGCATTGATTCCTCTTTTCTGGAGTCCTGTCTGGGGAATCGCACGACCATTGGACTTAGTGCGCATGACCACTGGTCGTGCGCCACAGCTCGTGCGCGTTATCCCAGTTCTTCTTCCTAATCTGCCATGCCAGTGCGCACGATCACCGGACATAGTGCGCATGACCACTGGTCGTGCGCCTGTGATCGTGCGCATTGTTCATTTCTGCTTTGTATAAATAGTGCAGGTCTCGCCCTAATTGGAAGGATCGCTGATCGCTCGACATTTCTACGCCGTTTTCCGCTTTCTCCGCCGTTTTCCTTCATCTTCCACCCTAGGGAGGTGCTCCGGGCAAGCTTTCACCGCCAAATCCAAGCCGGAGCTTCCTCTCGGCCTCCTCCATCATCTCTTGGGTTCATTTCAAGCTTCAACGCCATAGCCATCAAGCAAAGGGAAGCTTGCAACTTTCGTCCGCTATCGTGAGACGAATAAGACGGGCCATTGGAAGGTGGTGACAGCCCTTCTCTACCCCGGACGCAGTTGAGGACCGATCTTGGATGCGGATTGACAACACGACGATTCCAACCGTGAATCCTCAATAAGACTTTGGATTCGGTCGATCTCTTGACTTGTTCTTCCTTTATTGTTGTTTTTGTGTTGTTGGAAACCTTATGTATAGATGATGTGTGTTTATTTGTAAAAGGTTTTTATAAAATCATGTCTTTGTGATTTGTAATTTCGTATTTTTGCTTGAGGTGCGCCATATTCCATCCACCACCATCCACCCTTGTCGTTCTAGCAATTGCTAGAAGCGTGCGTAGCGAAGAGGTGCTTTCAACCCTCATTCCGCCATTCTAATCACCTCATCCGCTAGCCTACTCGCCCATCTGCCTAGCGATTTAGTGCATAGCGGCCCGACTAGTCTTCCATCCCGCCTGGCGAAGCATCGCATAGCGGCGTTGCATAGGAGTAGTTGATAGTGTTTTATTTTCTTTGTCCGCAATTTCAAAACTCCCTTCGTTACCGCCGACCTAAGGACTTCAATCTCAAGTCCTCCTCGAAATTAACTCCACCTTACTGTGTTCCTTGAGAGATCAATACTTGGGAAAGCCCCCATTTTATATTACTTGTGCGACCGGTTCACTGCCGTGATCTTTAGCATCAGGCGGCGATGCGGATGGGCAGAGCAAGTGCGCCTGGACTTTCTCCGAGCATGACCTCCCTCATGCCTCCATTTCTGAAGGCGATTACTTTGATGCTATAGGCGACTACATACCGTCGGGTTTCGTGGTGAGGTGACCTGGGGAGGGGGAAAAGGTCAACGACCTCACATGAGAGGAGCTCTCCATCCCCACGAAGCATTTCGAGAAGATTCTACGACTCCCCCTATGGCCGGAGGTCTGCCAAATACTAAAAAACTTCGGGGTCTCCCCCGACCAGATCACCCCTAACTCTATTGCGGTGGTGGTCGGGTTATCCGGCTTCCCGCGGGAAGAGCGGATCGAGTTCAGCCTCGCGGTCTTCCGCAAGATGTTCTCCTTCCAGGAGAACAAAGACTGGACCACCTACTTTCCAGCAACCACGTCAAGGTGCGGGAGACCATCAACAAGAGCCACAACTGGCTGAAGAAGTTCATCTTCGTCAAGGGGTACTTCGGCAATATCCCCCTCTCACCAGTCCAGCTCAGCGAGGCGAGCTACCACCCCTAGCTTGGGGGGCCATGAAGCAGAGTTGTGCAGGTTCTTTGCAGGGATGAACTTTGAAGTCGCATTTCTTCACAGGAAACTGAGCAACGTCACCCCAGTCTCGCTCGGGGGAGGTAAGCTACTCACCCTTCTTTATAATTTAAATTTGTTATTTTCCTGTCATAATTCCCTTTCTGTAGGATAGAGGGACATTCCTTTGCACCTTCCCGACAAGAGTGCACGAGTCACCTCCAGCGGTCTCGCACAAGCCGATGTCGCAGCTACCGCGCATCGTAAGATCCCGGCCTCTGCCGTACAAAAGAGGCCTAGCCGCGAACAACCTCCACCGCCGCCACCGCGCAAGAAGACAAAGACCGCGGGTAACGCGCCTACCTTTCCCTTGAGAAAAAGAAAGGCCACGGAGGTACAGCCAGATGAAGATCACGCCCATGTGGCTGTCTCGGCCAGCGGCTCCCCCGGCAAGGCGGTCGGGACCTCCGGGCCGCAAGAAGAGTAGCCTGCCGTAAAGCTGGTGCTGAGAGGGCACCAAGCCTTTGGCTATGACGAGCGGCCCTTGGATGAGCTCGGGATTCCCCTCCTCCGGTGGGACAAGGAGGCGAACCAGGCCATTATCTCTGTTGATGCGCGAAAACGGCACCGCCTAGTTTACGGGTTGTTCGATCTCACAAGCTAGGTGAAGAAGAGGATTGCAGGGTTAAGTAGAGGGAGGAACCTTCTGAGTGCTCGAGAGTGGAGCAAACTCTTGTTCAAGGGTTGCGGGGATAGAGGAGAGGTTTGCTTAGAGCAGTCGGGAAGGTTAATGATCAACAAAGAAGGTTGATGATCAGCGTAGTAGGTTGATGATCAGCAGAGGAGGTTGATCAGGAGCTGTCGAGTAGACGGTTACTTTGACGGTTGAGCTCTGATGGTTGATGCAGAGAGGGTTGAGCTGAGCTGAGAAGAAGAAAAGGGAGGGGTCGCTAGCAGCGGCAACAATAGAATTTGCCCGCGGTGGCCTAAATGTCACTCTTGCGACGGTCTTTTCCTTTAATCAAGAAACAAGATTATAGCTTGCTATTGCACCTTTACATGAGAAAGCAATAAAGAGTACAAAGGAAGCTGGAGGCTAAGGAAGGAATGCCAGAAGAGAGGCCGCGCAGACTGAAGAGCAAGGTCGGCAGGCCGCGCGACTAAGGGCAGCGAGGAGGCCGCGCGGACTGGTAACTGAGGCCGACAGGATGCGCGGTTATAAGAAGAGGAGATGCGGACTGGGAAAAGGAGTTCGCAGGAGGTTGAAGAGTTGAACATGTTGGATCCCTAGTTGATTTGGGCTAGGTTCACTGACTTAGGATGTGACCCATCATGTATAGCCAGGGTCAAATTGTGTCCTAGATTCTAGGTCAAGTCCTTAGGTTCAACTCCAGATGGACCAGCTTTCAATAAGACCATCAGAGATTCCAGACTTAGAAGTTTTCAAGACTAAGTAAAGTGAGTTCTACATTCGTCGAACTCAGCTCAACGAAAGGAGTTTTGCGCTCGACGATCGTGAGACAATTCTTAGTGCTGAGCTCGACGATCTTAGTTCTCTGTTCGACGAAGACTGAGTTTCTACATCAAGCCAAAGTCAGGAGAACTTCAGAATTTTTCTAAGTCCAGCTTCAAGCTTCGGTCGACGAATTAGATTCTGAGGTCGACGAACTTGGACCTCAAGTTCACAGCTTCTCAGGTCGACGAAGTCAGCTTCTCAGCTCAACGAATGAAGATTGTCTGTTCAACGAATGAAGATTGTCTGGTCTACGAACTCAAGCTCAGCTCGACGAACTCTCTCAAGCTCAGCTCGACGAACTCAAGCTCAGCACGACAAACTCAATCTCAGCTCGACGAATTGTGTTCTCCGTTCAACGATTCCAGACTAGATTTTCTTCAAGTTTCCTGTCCCGTTTCTTGGCAATGAATCCGGAGTTATTAATGCCAGATCTTCTCGGAATGTTACCGTTGGAATGCGCATTGACTATGGATTATTACATGCCATTTTCCATGTGGCAGTTAGGGAAATTATTGATTGCCGCTTCTTTCCAAGGTCGACTGCAATTACTGCTCGACATTCAAATTTTGGATGTTCCTCAGTCAGAAAGAGAGACACAGAAAGAAAAAGATCAAGTAGTAACAGAGTAATAGAATTACAGTACAGCAAGCAATACACACAATCAGACAGACACACTCAGATTGCACAGAAGAACAATCATACTGAAATCAAAAGTTCTACTGCAATCAGCCTGACCAGAGAACATTTTCAAGAAGAAGAAGAAGAACAACCAATCACTATCAAGAGTCTTCTTCCTTCTAACTATACAGGACTACTTCAAAGGACAATAAAACACTGTCTGTCAAAGGAGTTCCTGAAACAAATTCTGGTCTAGGCATTCTAGGTCTTTGAAGACCTATCACCCTGAAGCAGTGCTCCAGCATTCCTATCTAATTCAAGATCTCAGGGGGAGCAAAATCTGCTAACATCAATCCACAAGTCTTCTCAGCTGCTTTGAGAAAGAGAAGACACTATCACTTCTTTCCAATTCCTGTACAGGGTTTTAATTCCCTTCAAAATTATTCTGGTTGCAAGTCTCCTTCCAAAAGACTTCAGGTTTTGGTTTTTGAGCACCTGAACAAAAGCTCATTGGTGTCAGACACCTGATCAAAAATCTGAGTGGATTCCTACCAGAGTGGTAGAAGAGTGGATGTACCCAGGTTGGAGAACCACTATAAAAATTTCTTGTGTTGTCTGGTTGCCCTTCTTTGTGATTTGGTTGTGTTGTTCTGTGATTATTTAGGTTGCTGTGCTTAGTTTTCTTTACTTACTGACTTCTTCACCTAGGCTTACAACAAAAGTTGTAAAAAGTTTGTAGTGAGCACAATACTCTATTCACCCCCTCCCCTCTAGAGTATTTCAGATCTAACCTGCACTTTCAATTGGTATCAAAGCGAGGTTGGTTAAAATACCATACCTTATTAGTTGTACAAGCTAACACCTGATCCACAAAGATCCCTCCAGTTAGATCTGTTTGTTTTAAGTTTGTTATTAGATTTATTCCTTCGCAGACATGGCCCAAAACAAAGACTATGCAAGCATCAGATCTCCAGTGTGCAACCTTAACAAGTTTGCCATCTGGAAGGCAAGAATCAGGTTATACATGAATTCTATTGATGAGGATATTTTTTTTGTTATCTTGACAGGTGTACCTCCAGCACCTGCAGCTTCTACCAGCACTTCTACCAACATGACTACAGTGCCTCCTCCAGAAAACAATGATGCCTACAAGAAAGCCAAGATGGCAGATGCTAAGGCAATGAATATCTTAGCCCAGACTATGTCAGATGACATATTCCAAAAGGTGGCTGAGTGCACCTCAGCAAAGGGCATTTGGGACTCCCTCAACCAAATGGTAGCTGGCTCTGCAGATGAAAGGAAGGACAGAAGATCCAATCTCATATCCCTGTATGAGAACTTTAAAAAGGATGAGACTGAATCAGTGGCAGAAATGTACAACAGGTTGAGCACAAGCATCAATGAGCTCAAAACCCTGGATAAGGACATCACCTTGACAGAGGTGACTGATAAGATTCTGATGTGTTTCCCTAGTTCTTGGGATTCCAGAATCTAGCCAATCAAAGAAGCTAGAAGCCTCAATGAGATATCAACTGAGTCTCTGTTAGGCAAATTAAAGTCCTATGAGCATCTGATTAAGTCAAGAGAAGTAGCAGAACAGAAGCCAACAACTCCAGTTAGAAAGGAGCACAGTATAGCCTTCAAAGCATATGAAGAAAGTGAGACATCAACTTCAAATGAAGAACTCATGAGCCTCTTTGCCAAAAGGTTCTACAAGATGGCAAGGATGGATTTCAGAAGGAAATCATCCAGATAGGATGATAATTCCAAGTATGACAAGACACCAACCAAGGAGGTTGTGTGCTTTGGTTGCAGAAAACCTGGGCACTATATCTCAGAATGTCCAAAAAACCAGAAGAAGGACAAGAGCAGAGAAAAGGACTCCAGGAGAAGACATAGCAGCAGACCCACTTCCTGTAAATACAAAAAGAAAGACAAGGACTTTGTTGCTGAGACTTGGAGTGACACTGAAGAAGAAACATCCTCTTCCAGTCCAAGTGAAGAAGAGGAAGAAGCTAGATCCAAGGAGGTTTGCCTAATGGCAATTGATGCCTCCAGGAGCAATTCTGGATCAGAAGAAGAATCTGAAGATGAAGCTGCCTCAGACTCAGAGGCAGATCAGGTTATCTCTAGCTTTGACTTTAGTTCTGATTTATTTAAAACTGAATTCAAAACTATGTGCTTAGACTTAATCAATTCAGAAAAGGAAATAAAAACTCTTAGAGAAAGACTAGGAAGTCTTGAATTTGTAAATTCAGAAAACATAAAACTAACAGACCAATTAACCTTAGCTAATGAACAAATAATTAAATTAAAATCTGAATTATGTGAGGCCAAACAACTTGAGCAATCTCTCAATGGGAGAAGCCTCAAGCTGATGGACATTACAAGCATAGTGAATGCCAGATTAAATGGCAAGCTGGGCTTGGGTGCTTCATCAAGTTTACCCCCCATAATTAAGAAAAATATTCTTTCTACCCCCATCAAGTTTATTTCTGAAAAGGGAAAAGAAAAATTAAAAGACAAACCAATGTCAGAAAGCAATCTAAGACCCATAGACAAGAGAAACAAAAATCTGAAAACAGCAAATAAAAACAAAGTTCAGCAGCATTCGTCGAACTCAGATCGACGAAATGTAGCCAGTTCATCAAACTCAGATCAAAGAACGCTGAACGCAAACTTCAGATATAACAATTCGTCTAACTGTGATCGACGAACTGTGTATGGTTCGTCGAGCAGAGGTCGACGAACGTGGGACACAGAAAATGACTACTGTCATTCTCTGAGCAGAGATCGACGATCTCAACCCTATTCGTCAAACTCTGGTCGACGAATATACAACAATTCGTCGAACCCAGAAAGACCAAACTTAAACTATTTCTCTTACAGAAACTTTAAACCAGCTAATAATACATTTAATCCACTAGCTTATTGGATTATTCCACCTAGGAGATACCACCCCCTAGGGTATAAATCACAACCTGCATTATCAGTTATATCTAGTTTTTCTTTTCAACCAAATATAGGACCCAAGATAACCTGGGTCAAGAACAATTGAATTTTGTTTTTCTTTGCAGGTACAGGTGAAGAGCTGTCCAAGGGTAAGTCAGACCTGTTACTTGGACAGTGGATGCTCCAAACACATGACAGGCAGCAAGGGCAATCTATCCAATTACAAGCCCAAGCTAGGACAAAAGGTGATTTTTGGAGATTCAAACAGTGGTCAATCAGAAGGATATGAGACAGTGAAGATTGGAGCAGTGACTTTCAAGAAAGTAACTTATGTAAGAGGACTCAAACATAACCTTATATCCATAAGTCAATTATGTGATGAAGGTTATCAGGTACATTTTAACTCTATTTCCTATTCTATTATTGATATTAAAAACAAAACTATTTTAATTGGACTTAGACAAGGTAATATATATTTAGTAGATTTCATATCTGCCACAACTGATATATGCTTACTGAATGTTACTAGTAATAAAAATGAGTTATGACATAAAAGACTAGGACATGAAAAACTTAAGAATATATCTAGGTTATCTAAAGACAACCTTGTTAGAGGCTTACCTTCTGGCCCCTACAAGAAGGAAAGCCTATGCAGGGCTTGTCAATTCGGCAAGCAAACCAAAACTAGTTTTAAATCCATTAATAAAAGTGATTTACCTAGGATATTGTATTTGCTTCATGTGGATCTATTTGGACCCATTGCAGTACAAATCCTAGGAGGGAAGTCTTACACTTTAGTGATTGTTGATGACTTCTCAAGATTCAGTTGGGTAGCCTTTTTGAGAGCTAAGTCAGATACATTCAAGGTTCTTACAGATTTTCTCAGGACCATACAGATTGAGTTCTCTACTCATGTTGCATTGATCAGAAGTGATCATGGCACAGAGTTTGAGTCTCTTCTTATGCATGAGTTCTGTGAGAAGGAAGGTATCAGGAAGTGCTTCTCAGCTCCTAGAACTCCCCAACAAAATGGGGTTGCTGAAAGGAAAAATAGGACACTCATTGAATCTGCAGGCACATTATTGGAAGATGCTTACATGCCTCTATCCTTTTGGGCAGAAGCTGTAAATACTGCCAACTATGTCCTGAATAGAAGTCTAATACATAAGCTAAAAAATAAGACCCCTTATGAATTACTTAAAGGGAAGAAACCTAAAGTCACTTACTTTAAAGTTTTTGGTTGCATTTGTTACATTCACACTAATAACAAGAGATACATTAGAAAGTTTGAGGCTAAGGCTGAAAAGGGATTTTTCTAGGATATTCCCAAGTAAGCAAGGCCTATAGGGTTTTCAATAAATCAACTCTTAAAATTGAAGAATCTGTTCATGTATCTTTTGATGAAGCTAACATGTCTTATAAGGAGAAAGAGATTTCTACCAATATCTTCTTGCAGGTTCCACAACTGTGTGAGTCTATGGATGGACTAAACATTACCCAAGAGGTATCAACCCATCCTACTCCATAGGTTGCTGAAGATAGTGAAGAAGAAAGTTAAGAGAAAGTGGCTGAACTTCCCTCAACAGCTAGTACCATTCCCAAGAGGAATTAAATACAAAAGCTGTTGCTCAACCAACTCCACCAACTGATGTTGTCACACTTAGAGATCACCCAAGATCTCAAGTGATTGGAGACATTTCAGCAGGTATACAGACAAGGCATCAACTCAACCAAGACTTGATGCATGACTGTTTTCTCTCTCAAATTGAACCTCTCACCATTCATGAGGCAGAGTAAGATCCCCACTGGATCATTGCAATGCAAGAGGAACTAAATGAGTTTGAGAGATGTACAGTTTGGGATTTGGTTCCAAGACCCCATAACTACCCAGTTATTGGAACCAAATGAGTTTACAGGAACAAGTTGGATGCTCAAGGCAACATAGTGAGGAACAAGGTTAGGCTTGTTGCTCAAGGCTACAGACAAGAGAAAGGAATTGATTATGACCAAACCTTTGCCCCTGTTGCAAGGTTAGAGGCCATAAGAATATTCCTTGCCTATGCAGCTTAAAAGAGATTCAAGGTCTACCAAATGGATGTCAAGAGTGCATTTCTGAATGGAGTACTTCAAGAAGAGGTTTATGTAGAACAACGTCCAGGTTTTATCTCTCCAACTCAACCCTCTTTTGTTTTTAAATTGCATAAAGCTCTCTATGGTATAAAGCAAGCTCCAAGAGCTTGGTATGAGACCCTAGCAAGCTTTCTTTTAGAGCATACATTTACAAGAGGAACCATAGATAAAACACTTTTCACTAGGTATCATAAGGACCAAATTTTGTTAGTACAAATATATGTGGATGACATCATTTTTGGGTCTACTGAACACAAATTGTGCAAGAGGTTTGCTGACCTCATGCATTCTAAATTTGAGATGAGTAGCATGGGTGAGCTTTCCTACTTCCTTGGTATTCAAATGAAGCAGCTCCCTGATGGTATCTTCCTCTCCCAAGCTAAGTATGCTAAAAAGCTTATCAAAAAGTTTGGGATGGGTGATGCTTCAGGAATGAAAACCCATATGGCTACAAATGCTGTTGTGGATTCTGATGCCGCAGGGAAACCTGTGGATCAAAAACATTATAGGGCAATTGTTGGATCCCTATTATACCTAATAGCTAGCAGACCTGATATAATGTTTGCCACATGCCTTTGTGCTAGGTTCCAAGTGAACCCTAAAGAATCTCACCTTATTTTCCTAAAAAAATTTTGAGATATATAAAGAGTTGCCCTAATCTAGGACTCTGGTATCCTGCAGAGTCAGAGTTTGAGTTAACTGGATACTCGGATGCTGACTATGCTGGATATAGAGTGGACAGGAAGAGTACCTCTAGAACTTGCCAGTTCCTGGGTATGAGACTTGTCTCCGGGTTTTGTAAAAAGCAGACATCTGTGTCTACATCAACTGCAGAAGCAGAATACATGGCTGCTGGCAGCTGCTGTTCACAAATGCTATGGATACAAAATCAACTCTTAGACTATGGTGTCAACTTAAATAATTCAACACTATTTTGTGATAATACTAGTGTTATTACTATAGCACAGAATCCAGTTCACCATTCTAGGACTAAACATATTGAAATAAGACATCATTTCATTAGAGATAATGTAGACAAAAAGAAAATTAACTTAATTCATATTCCTACTGATCTACAGAGAGCAGATATTTTCACCAAGCCCTTGGATGAGAAAACTCATCTGTTCTTTATAAATCAACTGAGAATGATTAATGGAGAAGAGTTAACCTAGTTTTTGTCTGCATTTGACGAATTTTCCAGAGTTCGTCGAACGGAGTTCGACGAATTAGGGAGAGTTTGAGAGATTCTCGTCGAACGGAGATCGACGAATTCTCTGTGTGGAAACAATTTTCGTCGACCAGAGATCGACGAACTTTGCTTCAGAAGATGCTTCGTCAAACGGAGTTCGACGAACTGTTTTCGATTCTTCTGGATGAGTTCAATGAATTATCTGTCTATAATTTATTTCGTCGAGCTCAGTTCGAAGAATTTTTCTTTTTCGTGGAACGGAGATTGTCGATTCATATTCTGAAAATCTTATATCTAGGTTTTCTTCGACCTCCATCCCGCGCTTTCAGTTCTTTTGCTCTTGATCGTCGTTTTTCTCTGTGTTTTTCTTGCAGTTCATCAATGACGATTACCACAGGAGCTTTGGCGGCGATGAAATTTGATACTGGATTCGACATGGATTTTGAGTCTTTCCAGCATTCTGACCCTATTTTCCTCTATATCTTGGAACTCCTGGAAGAACTCAATCTAAAGTATTTCATGACCAGGCGGATTAAACTGCATGCTACTGAAATAAGAGAATGGGTATATACATCTACTGTTTCTGAGGATGATGTTCTGACAGGCAATATCAGGAGTCAAGCTATTCCGTTATCTCCCGCAATTCTTTCTGAGATCTTTGGCTTAGTAAATGGAGAAGATAACATAGAAATGGATTCTGAAGAATTTGGTGACATGCTGAAGCTAATGGGTTTTTCAGGAAGCAACCCTAACAAACTATTGAAGAAGCAACTGTTTGCGGCGTACCAGTTTCTGGCGGACATTGTAGGGAAAGTGCTGATGGGAAAGCACTCAGGGCATGATTACATAACCCGACATCAATTCCTGGTTATGTGCGCCGTGGTGAACAAGAGACGTGTCAACTGGGGCACAATATTCTTTGAATTGATAAAGAAAACGAATAGTAAGAAGGAAGTCTGCTTCGGCAAAATTTTGGGAATATTCTCCAGGAGAAGGCTGGTGAATGCATGGTCTCCCAGACCATCTTCATCAATGCCAGCAAGTGCCTCACTTTCGCTCTGCTTGGCAGATGGGAGAGGACCATCTCCATGCCCTCAAAGGCTTCTTCCTCTTCCATCCAAACTTCAGAGAGCACCAGGGCTGTAAAGGCCACTCCCCACCCTGCAGAAGAGGTCCTTCCATCTCCATCATCTCTTCCTGCACTTCCAGCCAAACAACTCCCTTCCCCCTCCATTACTTCTACCACACCTAAATCTCCACCACATACTCATGTGCCTACTCCTCCTCCATCTCCACCTCTTGACATTACCAACATTCCAACTCCTCCAGCTTCACCTCACTCACATATTCCTACACCTCCTCCGTCTCCTCTTCCCCACACTTATCCTCCATTCCATCCTACACCATACCCACAGACTCTGCCCCACCAAATGTCTTTCCTCCTCTATCCCCTCTATTTGTTCCCCTTCCATCATCTACTTCTCTACCTTCATCCACCATCTCTCCATCATTGGAAACCCCCACTGTCTCTACACTCATATCCCTGCTCACTCCCCTCATAAAATCTCTCATCCAAGAGGCCATTACACCTCTTGTGACCTCCATCAATTCTTTATCTGCACAAGTCTCTCTTCTCTCTACTGCCCCCTCTTCATTCAGGGGCCTGACTCAAGGTTCTCCTGAACCCAGGCAGGGAGAGATGCTCAGTGATGAAGTTGCAGCAGATGCAGATACAGCAGCAACAGTCACAGCAGAAGTTCCCTCTACAGTAGATGCAGTTTCTGATACAGATGCAGCAATTTTGACAGATTTTGATTCTGAGATGATTGAATTAATTCATTTTATGGACACTGACATTGATCTGGATGAGTCAGTTGAACAAATAAAACTTGTTGGTGATTTCCAGTTAAATCCCACAGTTAATTTGTCTACTTTGTTGAAAAATTTTGATACTCTTTTTGTACAGCTACCCTCCACTAAGCCACATTTGGCTATTGTACCCTACACCTCTCCAGCCAGTCCAGCAGTTGCTAAGCAACTCTGTGACAATTTTGCAATCTCAGCTTCAGCTTCCATCTTAGCTTCTAGTCCAAAAGTCATTCCAGAAGATATTCCAGCCCCAAGTTTTGTTATGGATGACTCTCCCCTGCCAGATTTGGATGAGCTTATCCAGGCTGATATTGAAGAAGAGAATAAAGCAGTAGCTGAAAGCTCTGCCCCCAGTGTTTCTGATTCCTGTACAGTCCTCTCTTCTATTGTTGCTGAAATCCCAGTTCCTGAACCTTCTGCCCCTCCTTCAGAAAAGGCTGTTATTTCGGATAAAGCTTTAAAAGCTTTGGATGCCTTGTATGATAACCCACAGGGTTCAGATAGTGAAGAAGAAGAAGATGATGATGATTCTGATGAAGATGCTGCCAGTAAGAAAAAGAAGATGTTATCAAAGAAAAGGAAGGCTCCTCCTCCTCCAGCTCCTAAGCTAAACCCCACTGCAGACACTCCTTACTACATCCTACACAATGTTACTCCATACAAAGGGATGCTTGCATAGATGTGGATATCCAAGAAATAACAGAAGGAAAGGAAGAGAATCAGGAGATATTCCCCTCCTCTAGTGCACATATTTAGAAAGGATCCTTGATGAGGAATTTTATAGTTTTAAAAATTATATCCAAACTATAATCTCGAAATAGGCAAGTGTACCTATCGAAATATAGTATAAGAAATGTCGTATTAGACTCGGGGCCTGTTGAGTACTCCTACTCACGCAAATTAATATTATTTTATCGATTAATAAAAGAAGTGAATTAAAATTACAACTAGAAAATAAACTAAAACAAAAACACCTTATCTAGACTTACTTTATAATAAAATAAACATCATCATTAAGGTAAACTTCTAAATTACCTACTTCGACCGTGGAGGTTCCTAAATTACGAAAACGCCTCTCTCGAGAATACGCTCTCGACTAAACTTAGGTTGATCGATTAAGACCTCTCGGCCAGTCGAAACCCCTAAGCCTGCTTTAGGAAGTGAACCCCTCTATTGGATTTCACTCCAATCCAGAAGAGTTATGTCATCCTCTCTCGAGCAGTGCAATCAACTCCTTTTATCTTTGAGTGATCTCCCCATATCCGCAACCTCTCGGTCATTTAGGATATGGATCTTAGAAAGAAATCGGAAGTAATAAATCAAAGATAAATCGGAAGCGATAAATAAAGAGTTGACAAAAAGAAGAAGATTAATTTATTCCAAAGCTTGACAAGATCAAGTGCTAATAGAATTAGATTCTCATTATCATAAAAGAAGGATACATGAAAAGAAAAGCAAAGACATTCTTAAAATTAAAAGGCTAGAATTAAAGACTACAATTATGAAATTGAAATTACAGGAAAGAAAATACATAAAAGAGGAAAACTAGCTACTGAACTACTCCTAGATTGGCCCCCTGACCCCTCTCTAAAGCTTCTGGCTTGATCTGGAATTTATAGAATTTTTTCTGGAAGGTCACGCCCTAGGTCATGCCCGTGACCTAGGGCGTGTTAGGCTCGGAACCGCCGTCTTGAAAGCCTGGGAACGTTGGAGGAGAAACCGCCAAAATCTGTTAAATGGCGGGTCACGCCCCTAGGTCACGCCCGTGACCTAGGGCGTGTCACTTCTGTTTCTGGAAAACCGCGGGAATCTGAAAACGGCGGGAGTAAATTCTGGCAGTTCCTGAAGTGTCACGCCCCTAGGTCACGCCCGTGACCTAGGGCGTGTACTGATCGGGTCAGCAAATGGCTGGAAACGGTGCAATCTGGCATCATTTTGGTAGTTTCAGGTTAGTCACGCCCTTGGTCACGCCCGTGACATGGGGGCGTGTACTTAGAAAAAGTTCCAGAATTGCCCCGGGAAGATTTCTGGAGAAAACTGTGTTCTTGAGCTATACACGCCCGTGTTCAGACCCTGGTCACGCCCGTGTTCTTGGGGCGTGTACTTGTGAAATTCTTCAGATTTGTAGAGAACGTCGTCCTCTTTCCGTTGACTGGTTGCACGTCCCGTAACTCTTCCTGGTTTAAATGTTATGGCCATTTGAATTTCAGCTATCTGTGGCCAAAAATGTTAGTTGCCTCCAAATGTTTTCAGATCTTTGCCATGAACTTGAAAATGATATTTGAAGCCCATATTGACCTGAAATATAAAAAAAACGAATTATTATATATATTAATATAAAGACAAATAAATTATACTATTTATTTATAAAAAAACTAAACTAAAATAACTATATAAATTAACTTATCAAATACCCCCATACTTAATCTTTTGCTATTCCAGAGCAAAACTATGAGAAATATTTATAAGAAAATAATATAATTTTTTAATCAAACTAAAAAAATTATCAAATCAAAAGAAAGTTAAAAATTAATTTTAGAGATTCAAATTTTTAAGTCCTAAAATATGAAAGTAAAAAGTGAAGAGCTAAATATTTAGTAAAGTTTTCTCTAATAAAATAATTAGAACTCAAAATTAAGTATTTAGCAAATAAAATAAGATTAAAAATTATAAACACTTTTTCTACTAAAAAGAGACTTTAAGGAAAATCAAACTACTACGTATGCTCTCCTACAAATTTAATTTAAATCTAAGCAATTATATTGGGTTTTGGGTTTGGAAAAAGGAAAATTGAAGAGATCTTAGATTGGGGGTGATGAATTTTATCCTCTCACCCCGCACAAATTTTTTTCTTTTTGATGTTTTTTTTTCTTCTTTTTTTTTCTCTTCAAACAAAATTGCTTAGGAGTAATGAATTTTATCCTCTTACTCCTTTTTTGAGGGTTGCATATGTGTACCAAGGAATACTTGATTCCCATGACATATGATCTAACCAAAAATAAAAACTTGCATATGTGTACCAGGGGATAATGAATTTTATCCTCTTATCCCTATGACATATGATCTAACAAGAAAGTTAAAAATAAGGGAAAGGCTAGCAAAACTTTAGATTAAATTAAAATTGTCGGAGAGCAACTATAGTAAATTAAAATTTCCTAAGAATCTTAAAGTTTAAAGTGGAGATAATTAAAATCTAAAAATTGTTAAACTAAGCACTATGAAATTGAAACTAATTAGAATTTGAGAGAAAAAGACTAAATAAATTTCTCTAAACAAATTTACTTCATAAATTTATTTCTTAAAATCAAATCACCTAAAAATTAATTCTAACTAACTTTGATGAAATAAAAGATTAGAAAATCAAAAATTACAAGAATTCTTATAAATAAACTCAAAATAAATTTCTAAAAATCACAACGAGATTAAGTAGAGGTTTATTATATTTTTGGAATTTTCTCTTTTTTTATTTTTTTATAATAAAAAGAAAACAAAATTTTGTAATTTTTTTAAGATTTTTATATTTTGAAAATTTTTAAAGATTTTTTTTCATTTTTTTATTTTTAAATAAAAACAATAAATAAAAATCCACCCCCATACTTAAAAATAAACATTGTCCCCAATGTTTATAAGTCAAGTAAGAGGGGAGAAACAAGAAGAAATAAATTTCAATTTTTTTAGAAAATTTGTTTTTTAAACAAAAAAATAAAAATTATTAAAGATAAACAAGGGGTGTCTCACAAGAGCGCTTTTCTTTTTCCCGTCTTTAAGCTAGACGGTTTTAGTTAGGAAAAAGGGAAATAAAAAGTAAAGTGCACTGGCAACTCCCTTAATTCATGCTTGGGTGAAAACGCCAAAGACGCCCGCTCAATGACTCCTCTGCTTACTTCTTGATTCTCCTTTTTTGAACATTTGACTTGAAAATGTAAATTCACATCACCTATACATACCTGAGGCGATGTGAATTTTTGTAGATGAGTGGCAAATGGATCGTTGACGACGTGTGATTGCAACAGCTCATCATCTTCATGAAATTCATTAATTAAAGAAAAATCAAAGGGAAGCACGTTAGGAAAATCTTCGCAAGGAGTAGGTTCTTGTGAAGTTATATGATTAGGTATAGGTTGTTTATTTTCTAAAGTAAAGTTATTATCTAAAAGAAAATTACTGGGCACTATAGTTTCAGGAATTTCAATTTCTAAAAATTCATAAGTAGAGTTTGAAAATTCATGAAGAGAATGAAAATCGGGAGAAATAGGAAAAGAAACCTGTTTTTCTCCTATTTCACCCGGTGTGCCCATAACTTTAAAATATTCTTGATATAATAATTCTTCCTCCTCTTCCGAATAAGTCACCAAGGGGGCACATGAAGATTTATGTTCCGTACTAGGTGAACTATTTGGAGGGGGTGAAAAATCATTAGAACAAGAAATGATTTCTTCTAAATTTTGGGGAGGATCAACAATGAATTGCGTAAAGTCCCCAAAATTAGAAGAAAGCGATTGTGGTGTGCTAAAAGAAGAACAAAAATTAGGATCTAAATAATTGTTCTCATAACTCGAAAAGTTTTCTGGTTGAGCTTGCGAACAAGGAAAACAAACGTCCGAGGTAGAAGAAAAATTATTTAAATCAAAAGAAGTATTCTCGTTTAAATTCAAAAAATTATTTTCATGGAAATTAAAGGAATTGGAAAAATTATTTTCATGAAATTTGGAAAAAGAAATATCATAAAAGTGAGAATAGTTATTTTCATAATTATATTCAATTTTATTTTCATAAGATAGCTGTGAATTATAATTATAAAGATAACAATACTCACTTCGATGAGAACCACCACAATAATAACAAACACTTTGGCGCTATTTTGCGGCTTTCAAAATATCGAATTGATTTTGAAGCCTAGCAATTTTAGCGGCCAATTGAGATAACATTTCTTTAATGTAAGAAGAAAATAAAACAACCTTTACCTAATGGAAGTGAATGAAAAAGAAAATCAAAAGGAGAATTGGGGTAGAGAAAGAGAATGATAAAAGTAATAAAATTTGCGCTTTCTAAATATCAACAAAAAGAGTCCCCGGCAACGGCGCCAAAAACTTGATGAGGAATTTTATAGTTTTAAAAATTATATCCAAACTATAATCTCGAAATAGGCAAGTGTACCTATCGAAATATAGTATAAGAAATGTCGTATTAGACTTGGGGTCTGTTGAGTACTCCTACTCACGCAAATTAATATTATTTTATCGATTAATAAAAGAAGTGAATTAAAATTACAACTAGAAAATAAACTAAAATGAAAACATATGATCTAGACTTACTTTATAATAAAGTAAACATCATCATTAAGGTAAACTTCTAAATTACCTACTTCGACCGTGGAGGTTCCTAAATTACGAAAATGCCTCTCTCGAGAATACGCTCTCGACTAAATTTAGGTTGATCGATTAAGACCTCTTGGCCAGTCGAAACCCCTAAGCCTGCTTTAGGAAGTGAACCCCTTTATTGGATTTCACTCCAATCCAGAAGAGTTATGTCATCCTCTCTCGAGGAGTGCAATCAACTCCTTTTATCTTTGAGTGATCTCCCTGTATCCGCAACCTCTCGGTCATTTAGGATATGGATCTTAGAATGAAATCAAAAGTAATAAATCAAAGATAAATCAGAAGCGATAAATAAAGAGTTGAAAAAAAGAAGAAGATTAATTTATTCCAAAGCTTAACAAGATCAAGTGCTAATAGAATTAGATTCTCATTATCATAAAAGAAGGATACATGAAAAGAAAAGCAAAAACATTCTTAAAATTAAAAGGCTAGAATTAAAGACTACAATTATGAAATTGAAATTACAGGAAAGAAAATACATAAAACAGGAAAACTAGCTACTGAACTACTCCTAGATTGGCCTCCTGGCTCCTCTCTAAAGCTTCTGGCTCGATCTGGAATTTATAGAATTTTTTCTGGAAGGTCATGCCCTAGGTCACGCTCGTGACCTAGGGCGTGTTAGGCTCGGATCCGCCGTCTTGAAACCCGGGAACGTTGGAGGAGAAACCGCCAAAATCTGTTAAATGGCGGGTCACGCCCCTATGTCACGCCCATGACCTAGGGTGTGTCACTTCTATTTCTGGAAAACCGCGGGAATCTGAAAACGGCGGGAGTAAATTCTGGCAGTTCCTGAAGTGTCACACCCCTAGGTCACGCCCGTGACCTAGGGCGTGTACTGACCGAGTCAACAAATGGCTGGAAACGGCGCAATCTGGCATCATTTCGGCAGTTTCGGGTTGGTCACGCCCTTGGTCACGCCCGTGACATGGGGGCGTGTACTTAGAAAAAGTTCCAGAATTACCCCGGGAAGATTTCTAGAGAAAACTGTGTTCTTGAGCTAGACACGCCCGTGTTCAGACCATGGTCATGCCCGTGTTATTGGGGCGTGTACTTGTGAAATTCTACAGATTTGTAGAGGACGTCGTCCTCTTTCCGCTGACTGCTTGCACGTCCCGTAACTCTTCCTGGTTTAAAAGTTATGGCCATTTGAATTTCAGCTATCCGTGGACAAAAATGTTAATTGCCTCAAAATGTTTTCAGATCTTTGTCATGGGCTTGAAAATGATATTTGAAGCCCATATTGACATGAAATATAAAAATAAACGAATTATTATATATATTAATATAAAGACAAATAAATTGTACTATTTATTTATAAAAAAACTAAACTAAAATAACTATATAAATTAACTTATCAATCCTCCTCCTCCAGCAGCTGGTGCTAGTGGCTCTAGCTCCCAGAGATCCGCCCCAATGCAAACATACCAGAGACAGTCAGGGAGATCATCTGGAAGTGGCCAGCAAAGGCAACCATCTTCAGGTAGTCAGCAACAACAACATCAGCAGCAACAGCAACAAATTTCTGAAGTTCAAAAAGCTGAAAGTCCAAAAAGGCCCTACTCTCGTCCAACTCCTTTTGAAGATCCTGAAACTGTAAATACTGCAAGAATGGCTAGATACCAGGAATTAATTGGACTATCCTTGATCAATAAAGCCAAAGCAGAAGGAAAAGATACTTCAGGATTCACAACAATGTCAAAGTATAGAAAAGAAGAATTGAAAAGGTTTGACAAGGGAAATAAATTGTTTAATGTTGATGACTATATGAAACTCCATCCAGAAGCAATTGTCCCCAGGGCTACATCATTGAATATTATTGGGGCAGCTGATATGACTATGACAAAGGCTCAAGCTCAAGACCCAACGAGAGAAATCATCTTTAAGAAGCCAAGAGAGCAGACATCTGAAGACAGGTCCAAGCAGAAGAAGCCAAAGAAGTAATCTTCTTGTTGTTTCTATTTCTGTCTGTTTTGTTTTTCAAACTGTGCTATCTGTTTAAACAAAGCTGTGTATATATATATCTGCTGCATGTGTTGGTAATTCTTTGCCAGATATATTCTTTTTTTCTTGCTTTGTTTTTCTGTTTTGAGTCTTTGTTAGTGACCTCACCCAAATAGGGAGAGATTGTTGGATCCCTAGTTGATTTGGGCTAGGTTCACTGACTTAGGATGTGACCCATCATGTATAGCCAGGGTCAAATTTTGTCCTAGAGTCTAGGTCAAGTCCTTAGGTTCAACTCCAGATGGACCAGCTTTCAACAAGACCATCAGAGATTCCAAACTTAGAAGTTTTCAAGACTAAGTAAAGTTAGTTCGACGTTCGTCGAACTCAGCTCGACGAAAGGAGTTCTGCGCTCAACGATCATGAGATAATTCTTAGTGCTGAGCTCGACGATCTTAGTTCTCTGTTCGACGAAGACTGAGTTTCTACATCAAGCCAAAGTCAGGAGAAATTTAGAATTTTTCTAAGTCCAGCTTCAAGCTTCGGTCGATGAATTAGATTCTGAGCTCGACGAACTTGGACCTCAAGTTCACAGCTTCTCAGGTCGACGAAGTCAGCTTCTCAGCTCGACGAATGAAGATTGTCTGTTCAAGGAATGAAGATTGTCTGGTCGACGAACTCAAGCTCAGCTCGACGAACTCTTTCAAGCTCAGCTCGACGAACTCAAGCTCAGCTCGACGAACTCAATCTCAGCTCGACGAATTGTGTTCTCCATTCGACGATTGCAGACTAGGTTTTCTTCAAGTTTCCCGTCCCGTTTCTTGGCAATGAATCCGGAGTTATGAATGCCAGATCTTCTCGGAATGTTACCGTTGGAACGCGCATTAACTATGGATTATTACATGCCGTTTTTCCATGGGGAAGTTAGGGATATTATTGATTGTCGCTTCTTTCCAAGGCCGACTGCAATTAATGCTCGACATTCAAATTTTGGATGTTCCTCAGTCAGAAAGAGAGACACAGAAAGAAAAGGATCAAGTAGTAACAGAGTAATAGAATTATAGTACAACAAGCAATACACACAATCAGACAGACACTCTCAGATTATACAGAAGAACAATCATACTGAAATCAAAAGTTCTACTGCAATCAGCCTGACCAGAGAACATTTTCAAGAAGAAGAAGAAGAAGAAGAACCAATCACTATCAAGAGTCTTCTTCCTTCTAACTCTACAGGACTACTTCAAAGGACAACAAAACACTATCTGTCAAAGGAGTTTCTGAAACAAATTCTGGTCCAGGCATTGTAGGTCTTTGAAGACCTATCACCCTGAAGCAATTCTCCAGCATTCCTGACTAATTCAAGATCTCAGGGGGAGCAACATCTGCTAACATCAATCCACAAGTCTTCTCAGCTGATTTGAGAAAGAGAAGACAATATCACTTCTTTCCAATTCATATACAGGGTTTTAATTCCCTTCAAAATTATTCTGGTTGCAAGTCTCCTTCCAAAAGACTTGAGGTTTTGGTTTTTGAGCACCTGAACAAAAGCTCATTGGTGTCAGACACCTGATCAAAAACCTGAGTTGATTCCTAGCAGGGTGGTAGAAGAGTGGATGTACCCAGGTTGGGGAACCACTATAAAAATTTCTTGTGTCGTCTGGTTGCCCTTCTTTGTGATTTGGATGTGTTGTTCTGTGATTATTTAGGTTGCTGTGCTTAGTTTTCTTTACTTACTGACTTGTTCACCTAGGCTTACAACAAAAGTTGTAAAAAGTTTGTAGTGAGCACAATACTCTATTCACCCCCCCTCTAGAGTATTTCAGATCTAACCCGCACTTTCAGAACATGTCATCGGGAGTCCTCGAGCGCGAGAGTGATGAGACTGTTCATACAGAGAAGCATGGGTGTCTATTTATAGCCCCGAGGAGGTAACGACTTTCGGTGGCGTTACCCCCGGTGAGACGGTAATTGGTGTGAGAAGAGGATGGAATCCGCCGAGTCCTCGTAGTCCGCATGAGGCCGCGCAGACTGGAACTGGCTTCTGGAAGAGGTTTGCTGCCTGGCGGACTGGGAAGAGTCTGAGCCTACTGATTGAGCCCGCTCCAAGACTGCGGGCTGAGGAGGTTGTCCGCCTTCTGCTGCAGAGGCGGGTGCTTGAGGCTGAGTGGCGGACTGCGCAATGAGTCTGCCCCTACTGAGTTGAGCGAGCACGCGGTAAGGGTGCGAGATGAGGAGGTTGTCCGCCTGCTGCTGGGGAGAAGTGGATGCTGGAGGCTGGAGCTGAGGTTCATCAGCGTAGGCGGACTGAAAGGTTTGACTGCACCTCGAGTCTACCCAGCTCGCGACGAACTGGACATGACCGCTGATCTTTGCGGGTAGCCGGAGAGCTGGAGCGTCCGTACTCCTCAGGCGGACCGAAGAATCAGGTTGCCCATGCTGCTGGAGTTCGCCACTTTGTTGAATGGAACTTGCCACATCTGCTGGGTGACAAGGGATTTGCGACCTGCCGGACTGATGGGGCAGGCCGCGCGTGTTGGCGAGGTGGAAACTAGGGTAGCTGGCTAGCGGCTTGGGGTCAGGTTGCCAATCTGGCTATGCGGCGAGGTGGAGTTTTGTCTATGCTAGTGAAGTTCTGCGCCCTAGAGGCAGGCCGCTTGTCGTTGTGGTGCTCTGGGCGGATAGATATCCGAGTCCGGCAAAGGGGCACCTGTTGAGAAGCTTGCAGTTTAGCTAACAAGGGGCGCGACCTGCAGGGGCAGACTGAAGAGGCAGTCTGCGGCCGCTGTCGACCAAAAGAACAACGCGCGGCCTGGGCGTTCAGACCGCTGAGACCGCCCAAGCCGTGCGGCCTGAGCGGGCAGAAAAACCTATCTGCCCATCCTAAGACGTGGCGACCTCCAAGAGGAACACAGAGCAGGCCGCGACTAGCGAACTAGCTGCCTTGGGATTGATCGTTGATTTCGGGGTTAACATAATCCCCACACTTTTTTAAGTTCAGAAGGAAACTTCAAAAAAGTTAGTGATCCACGAAAATCGTGATCCACCCCAAAGAAAAGGAAGGGGCAAGGAGAGATAGAACCTGATGTCTCTCCTTAGGAGTTTGCAAATGCCTATCTTTTTCCTGTAAGAGAAAAGTTAGTGTAGGCATGTATGGAAGGTACGCCTTGCACGTACCTGAGGTTGCCTTTACAAAACGAAGAAGATGTGTCTTTCACTGAGTTCTGCAAAATGAAAGTGAGAGGAAAACTTAGAAGCATAATAACTTGCAAGTACTTGATGGAGGCTTGCAAGCACCTGTTATTCACTGCAAAAGGAAGAGTAAGTGACATTCATGAATAAGAAAATATGTTGCAAGTACCTGAAGGGGGACTTGCAAGCGTTTGCTGGTTTCTACAAAAGATAAGTTAGAAGTAAATATGAGAGTAAAGAAAAAGCTGCAAATGCCTGAAGGCAACATGCAGGTATCTGCTGGTCTCTGCAAGAAAAGTGATAGAAGTAGACATGATATATGAAAGAAGGTTGCAAATACCTGTGAGGAAACTTGCAAGCATCTGTTGATCTCTGCAAGAAAAGAGAAGCAGATGTGGTATATGAAAATAAGTTGCAAGTACCTGTGAAGAAACTTGCAAGCATTTGCTGATCTCTACAAGAGAAAAGTTAGAAGAAGATATAATATAAGAAAGAAGGTTGCAAGTACCTATGAGGAAACTTGCAAGCATCTGCTGATCTCGGCAAGAAAAGAGAAGCAGATGTGGTATATGAAAATAAGTTGCAAGTACCTGTGAAGAAACTTGCAAGCATCTGCTGATTTCTGCAAGAGGAGAGTTAGAAGCAGATATGATATATGAAAGAAGATTGCAAGTACCCGTGTGGAAACTTGCAAGCATCTGCTGATCTCTACAAGAAATGAGTTAGAAGCAGATATGATGAAAATACTAAGCTGCAAGTACCTGGAAAAGACTTACAGGTGCCTGCTAATCACTACAAAGAAAAGAGTGAGTAGCAGACATAATATATGAAAGAAGATTGCAAGTACCTGTGAGGAAACTTGCAAGCATCTGCTGGTCTCTACAAGAAAAGAGTTAGAAGCATATATGATATATGAATGAAGGTTACAAGTACTTGTGAGGAAACCTGCAAGCATCTGTTGATCTCTGCAAGAAAAGATAAGTAGATCTGGTATGTGAAAATAAGTTGCAAGTACCTATGAAGAAATTTCCAAGCATTTGCTAATCTCTGCAAGAGGAGAGTTAGAAGCAGATATGATATATGAAAGAAGATTTCAAGTACCCGTGAGGAAACTTGCAAGCATCTGCTGATCTCTACAAGAAAGGAGTTAAAAGTAGATATGATGAAAAGACTAAGCTGCAGGTACCTGGATAAGGCTTGCAGGTGCCTGCTAATCACTACAAAGAGAAGAGTGAGCAGCAGACATAATATATGAAAGAAGGTTGCAAGTACTTGTGAGGAAACTTGCAAGCATCTGCCGGTCTCTACAACAAAAGAGTTAGGAGCAGATATGATGAAAAGACTAAGTTGCAAGTACCTGGGTAAGGCTTACAGGTGCCTGCTAATCACTACAATGAGAAGAGTGAGAAGCAGACATAAAATAATGAGCTAATTTGCAAGTACCTGGACGGAACTTGCAAATGTTAACTGTTGATGAGATAAGATGGATATGACCAAATAGCGGAGGAAATGCCTGATGCACTTTGCTGATAGTTGAATGAAGATCAAACCCGCATAGTTGTCTTCTTGCTATATTAGAGATGATATCTTTAACATGAAGTCCAAATCAATAAGTCGAGTGTTTACTGTTGATATGATAGGATGGATATGATCAGATTAGCAGAGAAGAAGCTTGACGAATTCTGCCAATCTTAACCAGATTCCAATAACAAGGCTTGATGATCAAGAAGAGTCAGACTCTTTGATCAATGATTGATGCCATTAACACTTGATAAAAGTAATGAAGCTTATATAAGTAGAGAGCTTGTAAGTCATCATATGATAGAGATTATGCAGGCAACGCATATAAGATGAGCATAAGTAAAATTAAGGTTTGCTAATCCTTTTGATAAGTCGGATTTAACTTATTCACCTTTGAAAGAGGCAGTTGATAAAAGGAGGTCTATACTCAGAGATGACCAAGAAAGACTGGATGCTGCCACAGGAGATCACTCGTGGGCCTTATGCTTTGCTTGCCTGAGAAAGGTAATCAGGAGTATAGTCCTACTACGAGCGGGGTTGCCGCGCATCCTTTAGAAGGGAACAAAAGAGAAAAGCACGGGAAATCCTGAGAAGGATAGCTAGATACGCTGCTCTCATGCCTCGCGTTACAACATCACTGATCAATGAGACTAGTTGCGCCAAGTGGCTAAAGCATTGCTTGTCTGTGGAAAGATCATTGGAGTTGTGGATCCCGCAAAGGCACGGACTGAGAGTACCATAGAGTGTTCAGCCATCACAGTTGTGAGATGATCGAAGAGACAAGGCTACGCTTAATCACCATTGCTTGTCAAACAAAGATCATCACAATTGTAATGTATCCTTAACGAAGCACAACATAGCTAACACATGGACCGTCCTAACGCACACTTTGTGTCAGATACTGGCTAGGATCTGAAGTCCCGTATTCCTCTACATGACAGTTGGATAGCCCCCACTACACATATGCGAAAATACCCCCGCGATATGTGGTCATTGAGGCCTTACGCTGGAATCCAATCCAGAGGGGGCCTATAACAAGACTCAGCGATATATCAGTGGTTCAATGATCTCTTTGGTAAAGAGAAAATAGAGGAAGAAGCACTCCAAAAAGGAAAATGTGTCAGTACAGGATCCCTGAAGTAAATTTTATTGAAATGCAATAAGGAACACTTAGAAGTGTTTCGAGATAAAAATGTTCAAAGAGAAAGAGTAGAGATAACCCGTCATGGTTGTGAAAAATCTTTGAAGAACTATGAAGTCCTTTGTCGGCTCAGAATAGTCTTCCAAGCACGCCCTCATCATCGGCATCGAAGCATTCAACAGTATTATTAACAACAAGGAGAGGGGGTTCTTCGACTATGCTCAATCCTCTTGAGCAACAAAGAATGTCTGCAACTTCTTTGCCCTTTGAGGTTGATGGATCAAGGCGATCATCATTTTGAAGCAGGTCACGCATCTTACCCTATTGTAGCATCTTTTGCACTAGTTGCCGGAGTGCCCGACAGTTCTCAGTCAGGTGGCCTGGCTCTTTGTGGAATTCGCAATACGGATCTGAGTCTTCAGACATTTGATCAACTGGTCGATAAGGCCTTTTGTAGTTAGCCCTGTACTTCATGACTTGGCTTACTTCTAGTATGGCTTCATCTAGTTCAGACTCATGCAAGTCATCATCTTGCTGTTGATGGACCGCAGCTATTTGTGAAGATGGAGGTGGTGGTAGTAATGGATTTCGAGTATGATCATTGTCCTGGAAGCGATATCGATGACGCTGAAACCTTATTCCCTTCCTTGAGTGAGTTGGGAAATCTTTCCGAGGAGACCTCAGAGGCTGCTTGTGAGAAGGATCTTTCTCTGATATAAGCTTGGAGACGAAGCCTGGGTTGCTCTTTTTGCCTCGAATGTATGAGTTGGCTAAGGCAATCAACTCTTGGTACGTTCTTGGTGCTCGGACATTGGCTTCAAACTTGAGAGGCCCTTCACGAAAACCGTGGATAAGAGCCACTCGGTACATTTTTTGACCAACAATCTCGATGTCCAAGATTTCTCTCTAGAATCGATCAACGAACTGAGACCAAGTATTGTTCTCACGCTGCTTGAACTCAAAGAGGGCTTCTGGACCGCTCTTTCTCTTAGTTGAAGTAGAGAATCTGAGCAAGAACTCCCTTCGCAGATCAGTAAAGGAAGTGATGGAGTGAGGGTGAATACCATATAACCAATCCCTCACTTGCCCATCAAAGGTTGTCATAAGGAGCTTGCACTTGGTTGCATCTGAAAGAGTTTTGAGAGCAATGGCTAATTCGAAGGCTTGAAGGTGCTTCACTGGATCAGTCTCTCCAGTGTAGATTAGTAACCGGGGCTCTCTGAAATTAGCTGGAGTTGGTTCATGACGAATATTCTCTGTAAATGGCGAATGCTCTTCCCGCTCTCCTACAACATAAGAATAAAAGGGAGCGTAAGCTGCAGCTGCAAAAGAAGCAGGAGGATAAAAAGGAAAAGCTGCTGCAGGAGGAGCAAAGGCAGGAGCTGATGGGTAAGGATGACTTCCCTGAAAGTTGAGAAATCTTGTAGGACTTCCCCGGGCTTCTTCTTGGAAGAAGTTTTGACGGGCTGCAAACTCTTCGTCTTGAGGTCGCAAATGGGCTGCAGGCCCTTGCGGAAAGTTTGTTGTGTAAGGAGGATAGAATGGTGGGTAAGCTGGAGGATAAACTTGTTGATTCTCCAATGTTGGGGTTGGATTGATCGGAGCAACTGGAGCAACTAGAGCTGCTGCAGGTTGCACCTGCAACTGGTGGGTGATTGTAGCAAGAATTTGGTTGATCACTTGGTATTACTGAACATTTTCACGGCTTGATTGCTCGAAGGACTCCCAGAGAGGATCATCTCTAGGACTTGATTGAGCAAGGTTCTCGGCTAAACGAAGATCTGACATGGCTAACTATCGATTTTCACCGTATGTTCGGATCTGAAGGCCGCGTGTTAATTGTTGATGTGCGAAAACGGCACCGCCTAGTTAACGGGTTGTTTGATCTCACAAGCTAGGTGAAGAAGAGGATTGCAGGGTTGAGGAGAGGGAGGAAGCTTCTAAGTGCTCTAGAGTGGAGCAAACGCTTGTTCAAGGGTTGCGGGGATAGAGGAGAGGTTTGTTGAGAGAAGCCGGGAAGGCTGATGATCAGCAGAGAAGGTTGATGATCAGCAGAGGAGGTTGATGATTAGCGGAGGAGGTTGATCAGGAGCTGTCGAGCAGACAGCTACTTTGACGGTTGAGCTCTGATGGTTGATGCCGAGAGGGTTGAGCTGAGCCGAGAAGAAGAAAAGGGAGGGGCCGCTAGCAGTGGCAACAACGGACTTCGCCCGCCGCGGCTTGAATGCTACTCTTGCGACAGGCTTTTTCTTTAATCAAGAAACAAGATTACAGCTTGCTATTGCACCTTTTACATGAGAAAGCAATAAAGGGCACAAAGGAAGCTGACAGCTAAGGAAAGAATACAAGAAGAGAGGCCGTGTGGACTGAAGAGCAAGGTCGGCAAGACGCGCGACTAAGGGCAGAGATGAGGCCGCACGAACTGGTAACTGAGGCCGACAGGCCGCGCGGTTATAAGAAAGGAGATGCGGACTGGGAAAAGGAGTCCGCAGGAGGTTGAAGAGTTGAACTTGTCGTCGGGAGTCCTCAAGCGCGAGAGTGTTGAGACTGTTCAGACTGAGAGGTATGGTGGTCTATTTATAGGCAAAAGGAGGTAACGGCTTTCGGTGACGTTACCCCCGGTGAGACGGTAACTGGTGCGAGAAGAGGATGGAGTCCGCCGAGTACGCAGAGTCTGCATGAGGCTGCGCAGACTGGAACTGGCTTCTAGAAGAGGTTTGATGCCTGGCGGACTGGGAAGAGTCCGAGCCGGCTGATTGAGCCCACTCTAAGGCTGTGGGCTGAGGAGGTTGTCCGCCTTCTGCTACGGAGGCTGGTGCTGGAGGCTGAGTGGCGGGCTACGTAATGAGTCCGCCCCTGCTGAGCTGAGCAAGCACGTACTAAGGGTGCGAGCTGAGGAGGTTGTCCGCCTGCTGATGGGGAGAAGCGGATGTTGGAGGCTGAAGCTGAGGTTCATCAGCGTAGGCGGACTGGAAGGTTTGACTGCACCTCGAGTCCACTCAGCTCGTGATGAACTGGACATGCCGCTAATCTTCGCGGGTAGACGGAGAGCTGGAGCATCCGCACTCCTCAGGCGGACTGAAGAAGCAGGTTGCCCATGCTGCTGGAGTCCGCCACTTTGTTGAATGGAACTTGCCGCATCTGCTGGGTTACAAGGGATTCACAACCTACCGGACTGACAAGGCAGGCCGCGCATGTTGGTGAGGTGGAAACTGGGGTAGCTGGCTGGCGGCCTGGGGTCAGGTCGCCAATCTGGCTATGCGGCGAGCTGGAGGTTTGTCGACGCTGGTATAGGTCTTCGGCCTAAAGTTAGGCCCCTTGTCGTTGTGGCGGTCTGGGCGTATTGATATCTGACTCCGACAAAGGGGCACCTGTTGAGAAGCTTGCGGTTTAGCTGACAAGGGGCGCGACCTGCACGGGCGGACTGAAGAGGCAGTCTGCGGCCCCTGCCGACCAAAGGAACAACGTGCGGCCTGGGCGGTCAGACCGCTGAGACCGCCCAAGCCGTGCGGCTTGAGCGGATAGAAAAACTTGTCCGCCCATCCTAAGACATTGCGACCTCCAAGAGGAACCCAGAGCAGGCCGCGACTAGCAAACTGGCTGCCTTGGGAACGATCGCCGATTTCGGGGTTAATAATCTCCACCCTACTACCCAGCTGGTTGGATCAGGAGATGATCAGCGGGGAGGCCTAAACTTCTCGTTCGGGCTCTATGTGCGGGTAGACGCCGCGATCTATGATGAGGAGGCCACGTGGGTGCTCGTCCACGAGAGCATGTGGGCCCAGCTTCGCAGCCTGTAGCTGGCCCACATGTTAGGTCGACGATGTACCAAGATGGAGAAGAGCACTCCCTCGCTCAAGAAGCTGATCGATGAGAAGGAAGAAGCCCGTCGTCTCACTCAGGAGGAGGCGGAGCACCGGAAGAAGTGGGCAGACGGGGCCGATGCCCTCCATTCCACCTACCTGGGTGGGCTGGTACGTCCCGTGGCTCACACTCTTTGTTATAAGATTGTTCACTTTTCCCAAGTTCATTCTACCCCTCTTTGCAGGATGCGGTGACGACCAAGCGCATGTGCTTCCAGATCGCCGCCCTTGAGAAGGAAAAGGATGGATTGTAAGCTCGGGTGTGGGAGCCGGAGGCCGCAGCAGCTGGTACATCGCCCTCCAAATGCAGCTGCCAGCTCGCGCACTACATCGAGTACGAGCTGGAGGAAATTATGTAGAAGAATGCCACTAAGGTTGCCAAGTATACCCTCCAGACTCTATGACGAGCCGGCCTTATCACGAGCGAGGGCGAGGGCCTTTCCGCGAGCGAGGTGGTACCAGAATTATTCCTTCCGATACCAAAGCCGGGCGACAAGTCCTACCAGCCTCTCTAGGGGGCCTTGCCGCTTGAGGGCTCGCCTCGCTGAATTCCCGCGCCACGCCTCTTGTATTTTTGTTGTAATGTGAATGCGTGCTGAGCCACCAACTTATAATTTTGTTAATAAATGAAATGTGCGTTTTGGAAATGTTGCTTGTAATGTCACTTCTCTGTAATGTGGATCCCTTCATTTTTTCTCTTTTGTATTCGTGACCTGTTTCGATCCTCCTGCTCGCTGCCTCGGAACGCATGTCCGGTCGATGAGGTCGCACGTCTATTCCAGACTTAGCTCAAGAAATATAGGGTCTTAGTTAGCCGAACCGCGTGTGGCGACACGCCTCCTTAGTCCGGATTCTCCATGCTGTTTGCATGATTGCAGCGGGTTGGCCCAGCTCGCACTGCCGACCCATAGTCTCGGCTCGGCACTCCTGGCTCGCCGACCTGCTAAGCATATCCTGACAACCCTATGATTTTTGCCTCCTCAATTCGAGTGCCTGGGTACCGACTTTAGTCACCACATTCATCAAGACCTTCTGCACTGCTAGCTAGTTGGTGGCCTGAGCGGGCCTTCTCTAATGACATCTAGATCTGCCAGCTCGGTGAGAGCCTAACAGTGGGATATGTTCGCGGTCTAGGCAGACGCTCTCGAGTGACTTCCAGCCATGCCAGCTAGGTGAGAGCCTGGAGGATCTGCTCGGGGTGTGGGTAGAGGCTCTCGAGTGACATCCAGCCTTGCCAGCTAGGTGAGAGCCTATCAGCGGGATCTGCCCGGGGTCTACGTAGATGCTCTCGAGTGACATCCAGCCTTGCTAGCTAGGTGAGAGCCTGGAAGTGGGATCTGTTTGGCGTCTGGGCAGATGCTCTCGAGTGACATCCAGCCCTGCTAGCTAGGTGAGAGCCTGGCAGCGGGATCTTCTCGGGGACTGGGTAGATGCTCTCGAGTGACATCCAGTCCTGCCAGCTAGGTGAGAGCTTGGCAGCGAAATCTGCTCGGGGTCTGGGTAGACGCTCTCGAGTGACATCCAACCCTGCCATTTAGGTGAGAGCCTGGCATCGGGATCTGGTCGGGGTTTGGGCAGACGCTCTCGAGTGACATCTATCCCTGTCAGCTAGGTGAGAGCCTGACATCGGTATCTGCTCGGGCTCGGGGTAGATGCACTCAAGTGACATCTAGCCCTGCCAGCTAGGTGAGAGCCTAGCAGAGGGATCTGCTCGGGGTCTGGGTAGAAGATCTTGAGTGACAGGCAACCCTGCCAGCTGGCTGAGAGCCTGGTAGTGGGATCTGCTCAGGGTCTGGGTAGACGCTCTCGAGTGATATCCAGCCCTGCCAACTAGGTGAGAGCCTGACAGTGGGATCTGCTCGGGGTCTGGGTAGACGCTCTCGAGTGACATCCAGCCCTGCCAGCTAGGCAAGAGCCTGACAGCAGGATCTGCTCGGCATCTAGGATGACCATCTCGAGTGACATCCAGCCCTGCCAACTAGGTGAGAGTCTGGCAGCGAGATCTGCTCGGGGTCTGGGCAGACGCTCTCGAGTGACATCCAGCCCTGCCAGCTGGCGATAGCCTGGCAGCGGGATCTGCTAAGTGAACTATTCACTTACTCACATAGATCATTGCAGGAGAATTGACACATAAAGAAAATTTATTAGAAAAAAGACATCACTTACATAGCTTACGGATAAAAGCACTTTAAGTCATCACCACTCCAGGTGAGACTTAGGGTCTCGCCCTCCACATTTCAGAGGTGATACCCTCCTGATTTCAATTCTTCTTTCACGATGTACGAACCCTCGCAGTTGCGGTTAAGCTTTCCCACGATAGCTGATCTCCCCATTGCATCCACTTTTTTGAGAACAAAGTCCCCTTCCGCGAACTGTTTGACCCTGACGTGCTTGTTAAAGTAATTAGCCATTCTCCTTTTCACTTCTTCCCGTCAGATGGCGGAGAGATCACACAGCTCCTCCACCATGTCGAGGGAGAGCCGCAGCACCTCCTCATTTTCAGTTCTCCATTTCTACCTGCCTTCCCGGGCCTCTGCCACCCAAGGTGTCTGGACTTAAAACTCTATGGGAAGCACTGCTTCGCAGCAATGGGAGAGATTTAATGGTGTCTCCCATGTGGCTGTGTTGGGAGTGGTTCTTAGGGCCCACAGAACCGAAGGAAGCTGCTCCACCCAGCTGCCCTTTAAATTTTTAACTTTTTTATTCAGGAGGTTCACTATGATTTTGTTTACCACCTCCACCTGCCCGTTGCTCCTAGGGTGATGGACCGAGGAAAATCTAAGATCAATCCCAAGCTTCCCGCAGAAGCTGATGAACTCGGCGCTGACAAACTGAGGCCCGTTGTATGTGACAATGTCCTGGGGTAGCCCGTGCCGGCAGATGATCTCCCCCCAAACAAAATTCCTGAGAACCAGGAGGTCACCTTGGTCAACGGCTTCACCTCCAAGCACTTAGAAAAATAATCTATCTTGACAAGTAAGAACCTCCTATACCCATTGGCCTGGGGGATAGGACCTACCAAGTTCATTCCCTAGATGGCGAAGGGCAAGGGGGCAGTGATACTTCTGAGGCCCTGGGCCAGTTGTAGTTGGAGGGGGGGGCGAACAATTGGCACTTATGGCACTTATTCAAGAATTCTGCAGCATCGTGGCCGAGAGTAGGTCAGAAGTACCCTTGACTGACAACCCTTCCTTCTAGGGTCTGACTCTCGGAGTGACTCCAACACTCCCCGGAGTGGACCTCCTCTAAGATTCTCTGGACCTCCCTCTCGGCCACGCAACATGCCAACGTCCCCAAGAGGAGCTTTCTGTACACCTGCACATCGCGGATGAGGTAGTACGCCGACTTGTACTTGAATTTCTTTCTATCTATCCCCTCTGGATACTCCCCTGTGGAATGGAAGGTTGTGAATGGGTCCATCCACGAGGGGGTGTTGATCCACCTCCATCAGCTTTCCCTCTTCAATGGTAGGGAGAAATAGATCCGTGATAGTACCCCCACCGGGGACCATGCTTTGCTAGTTGATCGACCTGTTCATTCTCCTCCCTGACCACGTGTCGGATAGAGAAGGTCTGAAACATACTGATGACCCCCTTCGCCTTTGCTAAGTATAACTGGAGGGTAGGCTACTTTGCCTTGAACTCCTCATTAATCTAGGAAGCCACCACCATGGAGTCAGTGAGGACCTCCATATTTTGCACGTCTAGCTCCATGGACAGGCGCAATCCTGATATCACAGCCTCATACTCGGCCTAGTTGTTAGTGAAGGGAAAGTGCATCACCACCGTTTGTTCGATTCTTGTTCCCTGTGTGCTTTCCAAGATTACCCCCGCCACCGGGGAATGCCTCCCCGAAGCGCAATCTAACTTCAGCTTCCATGAAGCTGGGTGAGTGAGCTCTTCCTCCGCCACCTCAACCACGTAGTAAGCCAAAAAGTCACCCATTGCTTGGGCCTTGATCGAGAGGCGGGGGACAAAGGAGATATCGAATTCACTCAGTTCCACCTACCACTTCGCCAACCTTCCCGAATGCTCGAAGATGTTATAGTGGGGGTTATCAGTCACCACTCAGATTGAGTGTGCCTGGAAGTAGGGTTGGAGCCTCCGAGCCGAGATGATCAGAGCAAAGGCCAGCTTCTATAAGATGGGATACCGAAGCTCTGCCTTTCTCAGGACCCGGCTCACATAATAGATGGACAACTACTTCATCCCCTCTTCTCCTACCAGGATGGATCTCAAGGCCTCTGCTCTGACCCCGAGATATAAAGACATGTCCTCCGCCTTGTTCGGCCCATGGAGCCGAGAAGCTTGAGTCAACTGCCTCTTCAAGGCTTGGAATGCCTCCTCGCATTCCCCAGTCCACTCGAACTTCATTCCCCCTCAATGTCTTGAAGAAGGGGAGCACTTCTCTCCAGCCTGGGAGAGAAACCTGCTCAACCCTGCCAACTTTCTTAACAACCGTTGCACCTCCTTAGCATTCTGAGGCGATCCCAGCTCCATGATCGCTCGGACTTTGTCAGGATTTAGCTCGACCCCCGTGGGGGTGAGGAGATGTCCCAAGAACTTTCCCCTACTGGAACCGAAAAAAACTACAGGGGGGTTCAATCTAATCTTGTATTTATGTATGGTGGTGAAGGTTTCTTCCAGGTCCTGGAGATGAGAGTCCACATCTCGACTCTTGATCATGAGGTCATCTACATACAACTCCAGGTTCCTCCGCTTCTATAGTCGGAAGACCCTGTCCATCATCTTCTGATATGGCATCCCTGCATTCTTTAGCCCAAAGGGAATCATTTTATAGCAGTAGCACCCATCCCTCATGATGAAGGAGACATCTTTGATGTCAGGGGGGCATCCTGATCTGGTGGTAACCTGAAAATGCATCCAGAAAACTCATTACAGGAAAACCGATGGCTGAGTCAACCAGCGCATAGATCCGAGGCAAAGGATAATAGTCCTTAGGGCACTATTTATTAAGTAAAGAAAAATTGACACACATACGCCACCGGCCGTCCCCATTTTTAACCATAACTATATTGGAGACCCAGCCGGGGTATTATATTTCGGATATAAAGCCAGCCTTGAGGAGTTTGGATACCTCGACCCTGAAATGCTCGGTCAGCTTGTCTGCGACAGACCTTTTATTTTATTGAATGGGGAGAGCTTCCGGGTCCAGGTTGAGGTGCTGGCAGCCACGTCTGCGTCAATCCCCGACATCTCTACTGCGCTCCATGCTAAGATGTCCACATTCTTCTGGATGCACTACAACATCCTCTCCTTGTCCACCGGGGTCAGCCCCCCGCTGATGCGAACCTTCTCCACCCGGCCTCCCTGGATGAGAACTTCCGTCTCCACGACCTCTTCCATATCCTTCAGCCTGGACTGCTCTCCCCATTCTCCAACGTCCCTCTCCTCTGGGTCAAGAACCACCTCAGCTTCCATTACTTCCCCTACGACCATCGCCTCAGCCGGCTCCTCCCGAACTCCTGCCACCTCGACCTATGTGTAGCTCTCCTCCACTTCCATCTCCACTGCCCCAGCCTCATGCTATACCTCTTCCATATATTGCTCCATCTCTTGCACCCCATCCTGCCAGGATATAGAGATTACAGTAGTGACGTAGCATTCTCTTCACACCTGTTGGATCCCTAGTTGGATTTGGTCTAGGTTCACTAAACTAGGATGTTTGACCCAACATGTATAGCCAGGGTCATATCTGTGTCCTAGAGTTTAGGCCATGTCCTTAGAATCAACACTGCATGGACCAGCCATCAATAGACTGCAGAAGAATCAAGACTTAAAGAAATTTCGAAGACTCGGGAAATTGAGTTCGACGTTCGTCGAACTCAGCTCGATAAAAGTCGTGCTCAACTCGACGAAAGTCGTGCTCAGCTCGATGAACTCAAAGAAAATTCTTTGAGTTGTGCTCGACGATCTTGGATCTCAGGTCGACGATGTCCGGATACTATACTTCAACATTCCAAGTCCAGAATTCCTTTATCTGAACTCCAGTCGACGAAGTTAGAATATCAGCTCGACGAACTTAGTTCTCAGGTTGACGATTTCTAGATGCTCTACATCAACATTCTAGTCCAGAAACATCTTAATATTCTAACTCCAGAAACTGAACTACAGTCGACGAACTTAGAATCTCAGCTTGACGATCTTGATGCACGAATGTTGGAGTAGAGCATCCAGAAATCGTCAACTTGAGAACTAAGTTCGTCGAGCTGATATTCTAACTCCAGAAAGTGAACTCCAGTCGACGAACTTAGAATCTCAGCTCGACGATCTTGATGCACAGAATTGGCATGGTTCTTAAGAAAGCAGTTAGTAGTTCTCAGGTCGACGATCTTGGATCTCAGCTCGACGAACAACAATTATATGGTCGATGAACATAACTTCTCAGCTTGACAAACTCTATACCCAGGTTGACGAATTATATTCTTTGCTCGACAATTTCTGTGCAGATCCAAACTTGGATATTTGCATCCCTCTGTCGTTATTTTTTTGCAATAATTTCTGAATAATCTATGCTTAATATTCTCTGAATATTTAATGAGTTGTAAATATATGCATATTTTAGTATATTTATATCGTTTTAGTTCTTATTCATAGTTTTTAGTAGTTTTAATTTATAAATACATTTCTTTTTGTAAATATTTACCTAACTTAGCTTAATTTTGATTTTCTGAAATTTTTCGGGAAATTGTCAAAAAATGACTTGTCACGCCCGTGTACTATGGGTCACGCCCGTGACCAGGTCGTGACACTTCATTTCCCGTGGAATCAGAAGAATTTGATAAGAAATATTGGACACGCCCGGGGTCATGCCCGTGCCATTTGACATGCCCCGTGACCATGGCCCGTGTCACTCCCGCTCGACGAAATTGATCTCGACAAAAATTGCTCTCGACGATTGTTGTCACAACTCGACACGCCTAGCGTCACACCCGTGTCCAAGTACGTGACTCCTCCACCTGGCCCAACAAAGCGCCGCTGATGACTTTTCACGCAACCAGCGCCCAGTTCTACCTCCCCGACACGCCCATAGTCACGCCCGTGACCTTGGGCGTGACATCCTCGAATGCATCCCGAAGTCAACTTTTCAGTCAAATCGCCGGATCACATCGCAAATAGTGCTGACACGCCCCCCTACACGCCCGTGTCAGGGGGCGTGTTCTTATGAAATTTTCTCTATAAATAGGCCATTTCTCTAATGACCAAGGGTTCACTTTTTTGAGCCACCTTTGTGTGTTTTGTGGGCTGCATCCGTGGATTCAAGTGCTATGTAAGGAGATTTCTCCCCCCCTTCATTTCATGTTTGTTTTTTGCTTTAGCTTTAGCTTTGTAATAGTTTGATTATGATAATAAAAATGTTAGATTTTCTCTCTTTACATGGCATGAAAAATTCATATGGGGTGGCTTATCTCTTTCTCATTTTATCTCTTTGTTCATCTTTGTTCTTCTCCTTTATGAAAAGTGTGTGTGTGTATATGAGTGTAACACGTTTTTTTCATATGTTTTCTTTCACTTATCTGGTGTAGGGATGTTTGTGAGATGGACGTGCCTACGCTAACGGCGGATTACCCATCACAGAACATAGAAAAAAAATAAGAGAGTGCTCCGGCCAAAAGCGAACAAAAAGGGGTCGGTTGGCTCTCAAAAATACGGGACTCGATACAACGTCCTTACGACCTACTCTCCAACAAGCACACAACTCGCGCCTAGCCGGACTCGATACCACGACCTTAGGACCTACCTCTCCAACAAGCACACGTCTCACCGCACCTACACAAGCATCTATTCTTTTCACAATAAGCCGTCAATCGCAGCAAAAATATATTTAGGAGCGGCGGTAAACGATAAGGAGGGATCAAGAACAAGTTGAGATTAACTCCCTTGTTAGCACCAATGCGTGCCCCATCTTGGAGAGCAAGTCAAGGCTAGGCCTAGTTTGTACTCCAGCGGATCTTCCAATCCGAAAAACAAGAGGGTCAATAACAACGTTCGATTCAGATTTGCAAGCGAAAAGCACTTTAAAATCGCGGAAAAGACGGTTGAATAACCTCCACAAAAATCTCACAGCAAGAAGCACAAAGATAGGGAAGAGATTACCCAACCAAGAAGAAGATCACACAATATTTGTGGGAGAATCACTCTCTCCACGGTTCCACCGGTTTCACACCGAAGGGGCTGCTTCCTTCTTCCACGGAGTCGCACCGAGAGAAGCCACGCCGGAGTCGCACCGAACGGGGATGGAGGAGGCAAGGCTAGGCTTCACACCCAAAGGGGAGGGGGGGCGGCTAGTGGAATCTCTCCATGGCCGAAATTCTCTAGGGGAGAGTTTAGGTTTTCTTCTTCCAAAGCATAACTCATCATAATATCCTCCTTTAAATAGGAGTTACAAAAGAGATCCAACCATCCAAGATGGAGATGAAATCTCATCCATCCGGGCGGTTACATACACACCAAGGGTTTAATAGCACACCAACATAAAAATAAAAATAATACAAGCCAAATGTTTTAAGCAATTAAAATAAAACTAAGTAAAAGTATTAAGCAAGCTTTGCGCGCCGCGGACGGAGGTTGTATCGCAGCTTTCCGTTAGCGTCCGTGGCGTTGTCATGACGCCGCAAATCTTTAACTTGTTGCGCCGCAGCAACCGGGTCATCATCAGGAAGTGTTGGAGGGGCCGCAGCAACCGGGTCATCATCAGGAAGTGTTGGAGGGGCCGCGCCATCAATCCTCCCCCACTCAAAATCTCGCATCTCCGATGCGTGGGCTGATAGAAAGCGGCGGAGAAGCTCGACATCCAAACGTTGAAGCTCTGTCGCGAGTACCCATGAGTCGTCCGACGGTGGGCGGTCACGCCAACGGATGAGGAAGCGGTAGGTAGCACCGTCAGGAGTAGTAAGTGGCTCAGCAGCGAGTATCATATCTGGATGGAGAAACGTCTTGGGAAACCTGGGAAACATGTCAGCAGTAGGAATAAAAGAAGGCAACATACCATCCGATGTTATACCTGCGGGGACCGGAGGAGAGAGATCATCCAAACTACCACTCCCCAACCCATTAGAAATTTCAGTGGAGGGAGAAGACGACAAAGAAACCAACTCTTGTGGAGGCGCAACAAACAACGTCAAATCCGAGACATTAAAAATAGGGGAGATACCCCATTCAGCAGGCAAATCCAATACGAAAGCGTTGTCACCTAGCTTCTTGATAATCCGAAAAGGACCGGCGCGTTTTGGAGCTAACTTTTTAACGGTGCCAGTTGGCATTCGTTCGGGAACTAACCGTACTAAAACCAGATCGCCGACCTTAAAGTGTGACACCTTCCTATGTAGATTAGCGTGCGCTTGATAAGACTCATATTGAGCAGTCAAGGTAGCTCGTATACGTGCATGTAAGTCGTGAATATGTTGGGCGAAGGATTGTGCAAACTGACTTGTTTTGTATGTGGGAGGTAAGGGGACCAAGTCAAGTGGCACAGGGGCCTTATACCCGTGGACAATTTCATTCGGAGACATACCCGTGGACCGATTTTTAGAATTATTGTAAGCCAGTTGTGCATGTGGAAGCAGTAAATCCCAAGTGCCTTTATGGTCGCTCACGAGACATCGAAGAAGATTTCCTAGGCTCCGATTGACTACTTCCGTCTGGCCATCAGTTTGTGGGTGATAAGCCGCGGAGAATAATAATTTTGTGCCCATAAGAACCCACAAGGTTTTCCAAAAGTAGCTAGTGAACTTGACGTCCCTATCTGAGACAATAGTCTTTGGAACGCCACGGTGACTAACGACGTCTTTAAAATACAGTTTCGCAATGTGAGAGGCGTCGTTGGTCTTACTACAGGGGAGGAAGTACGCCATCTTGGAGAACCTATCCACAACAACGAGTATAGAATCATGACGTCGCAGGGTGGGGGGAAGGCCTAATACAAAGTCCATGCTCACGTCTTCCCACGGGACGGACGGAATAGGTAGCGGAGTGTATAAACCTACATTGGACTTAGTACCTTTAGAAACTTGGCACGTACGACAACTGCTCACAACTTTCCCAACCATCGCCTTTAGTTTAGGCCAAAAGAATTTCTCCTCTATGAGCGTTATCGTTTTGTCTCTGCCAAAGTGGCCACTCAAGCCACCACTATGTAACTCCCAAATGATGTGGAGTCGCAAAGAGGAGTGGGGGATACACAATTTTCCGTGTTTGAATAAGTATCCGTCTCTAAGTGAATAGGCCGTGATGGTCGTGGGAGAGATATCCTGGGCAGATAAGTATGGCTCCTGAAAATCAGGGCATGTGGCGTATTCATCCTTTATGCGCTCGAACCCTACCACGTGGACTTGCATGGAGGAAAGTAAGAGGGTGAGGCGACTGAGTGCATCGGCAACTCGATTGTCGGTCCCCTTAAGGTGCTTGAGAGTAAATGTGTATTCTTGCAAGAAGGATACCCATTTAGCGTGGCGCGGGCTGATTTTGTGCTGACCATTGATGAATCGCAACGCTTCATGATCAGAGAGGATCACGAACTCCTTATGAAGGAGGTAGTGCCTCCAATGATGCAAACATCTAATGACCGCATAAAACTCCCTATCGTAATTGGAATAATTTAATTTAGCACCAGCTAACTTCTCACTAAAATAACTAACCGGGTGACCCTCTTGACTCAAGACACCTCCAATCCCTACGCCAGATGCATCACAAGTAAGCTCGAAGACCTTGGTGAAGTCTGGGAGACGTAACACCGGTGCTTCGGTCATAAGCTCCTTAATACGATGGAATGCAAACATGGCGGATTTGGACCATGTGAATTCTCCTTTCTTCATGCAGTCCGTAATGGGTGCCATAATGCTACTAAAATCACGTATGAAACGACGATAAAAGGTAGCTAACCCGTGGAAACTACGCACCTCACGAAGGCTAGTGGGCTCGGGCCAGTCTCTAATCACCTGAACCTTTCCTGGGTCAACACGAATTCCTTCAGAGCCAACTATATAACCTAAGAATTCAACCTCCGAAACATAAAACGTGCATTTCTTTAGATTTAGATATACGGTTTCAGTCCTTAAGGTGGAGAGGACTACTTTGATGTGAGAGAGGTGTTCGGCCGGGGAGGTACTAAACACTAGGATGTCATCAAAATACACTACAACAAACTTCCCCATATATGGCCTAAAGATGTGCGTCATCATCCGGGAGAAGGTGCTGGGGGCATTGGATAGCCCAAAGGGCATCACAAGCCATTCATACAACCCGTCCTTAGACTTGAACGCCGTCTTCCACTCATCCCCCTCTCGGATCCTGATTTGGTGGTAACCACTCCGTAAGTCCAGTTTAGAGAAGATAGTGGCACCCGATAGGACATCCAAGAGATCATCTAGTCGCGGAATTGGAAACCTATATTTTATAGTAATTTTGTTGAGAGCTCGGCTATCAACACACATGCGCCAGGTGCCATCCTTCTTAGGGGCAAGAAGAGCGGGGACAGCACATGGGCTCATACTCGTCCTAATAAATCCCTTATTTAACAACTCCTCTATCTGGGTTTGTAACTCTATGTGGGCAGTTGGATTAAGCCTATAGTGTGGTTGGTTGGGTAAGGACGATCCGGGGATAAGGTCTATTGCGTGTTGTATATCTCTAAGCGGTGGTAACGACGAAGGCAACTCCTCCGGGTATACATCCCTAAACTCATCCAACAATACCCGTAGCTCTCGGGGTAAATCTTCCAACACGCCACCATCAGTTTTTTCACTCAGAAGTACAAGAGCGTACATTATTCCCCCAATGAAGGGATCCTTCACAAATTCCTTCCTACCAACTAAACTCAAGGCTTTCCTCTCAACTGGGATGGTGGTATCCTTAGCCAACACTACCGACTCTTTTGGCACAGTCGGTCTCAAGGTGACGATCTTGCCATTGAATTTAAACTCATAAGTGTTGGCACGACCATAGTGCGTCACATCACGGTCGTATAGCCAAGGGCGGCCTAATAACACATGACAAACGTCCATTGGTAGGACGTCGCACCAAACCTCATCCGTGTAGGATTTGAAAGACAGGGGGACTAGGCATCGTTGGGTAACCTTAATAGTAACCTTACTAATCCAAGCGACCTGGTAGGGGGTCGGGTGCGGCTCGATGGTCAAGGACATACGCTTAACGGCATTCTCAGAAACGTCGTTTACGCAACTACCACCATCAATAACTAATTTGCAAAGTTTTTCTCCACTCTTAAAGATCAGGGAAAAGATGCTCGTCCTCTTCCAGTCGTCTACAGGACGAGGAGTGGTCAAAATGCAACGCATCACCATAAGGCGGTGATCGTCCTCCAAGTCACTAGGGACTCCGTCAGGGTCGCTCTCCTCTTCGGCCTCATAGACATAATCGTCAGGGTCGGTAGTGGACTCTAGTAAGGCTATGGCCTTCGTCTTGGTGGGGCATTCATAGGCATAGTGGCCTTGAACACCGCATGAGTAACAAGTGGTGTTAGCCTTGCTAACCTTTCCAACGGGGATACGCTCACTAGCGGGGTTCTTGGTATTTCTCGCGGTAATCACAACGGATTTCGACTCGGAGGATCTAAATTTTCCTTTATCATGAAAAGTGGAAGAAGATGCCCCAGCGGTGGACTTATTCTTCGCATTAGAATAACGGGAGTGAGCTTTAGATGCTAGGTTCTTTTCAATGTCCAAGGCGGCATTGAAAGTCGTATTCAAGTCCGTGTGACCATAACGCAAGAGTTTCCGCTGAATGTCGGGGTGAAGTCCCTTTCGAAATCTAGATAAAGTTACTTCGGGGATCTCTCGAAGGTCACATCGTACCATACGGTCCTTAAGTTCTCCCATATATTCAGCAACAGACATTGAGCCTTGCCGAAGGGTGGCAAGCTCATCGAACATTTGCGTCCGATGGTACGCGGGAACGTACTGATCGGTTAGCAGGTTCTTCATAACAGCCCATCCAATGAGTGGGACCCCGTGCCCAGCTCCTAACCTACGTTCTTCATTCAGCCAATAGGTTTTGGCACGTCCCATTAATTTCATCCTGGCAACTTGAACCTTTTGGGGGTCCGTGAGGTTGTGCCATTCGAAATAGCACTCCATGTCTATAGCCCAATGGAGGAAGATCTGGGGATCTCCCATGCCATCATAGGTGGGGGCATTTATCTTGATAGCCCTCGTGATATCAAAGCCTCGCTCGGGGCGGGGTTCTCGAGGGGGCATACAGGGAGAGTTTCCCTCAGAATCCGAATCAAAGTTCGGTTGGTGCCGGTTGGGCTGCCCAGCATTAACGGGAGGTGGGGTTGGCCTTGCTTGATTTTGTAGGATCTGGGCTAAGGCGTTCCTAAGCTCTGTCATTTCGGCACGAAGACCTGCTATAGCCTCGGTGTTGGGATCACCATGCTCGTTCGCAGCCATCCTAGACGTAGACGGGGTTGCGTACTCCGTTCCTAGCCTAGTGCGCATTCAGGTTTGGGAGGCCCCGGGCAAGATGAATTTTCCTAGGACTGAAGCTATATTGAAAATAAGATATTTTTATATACTCCCGATGAGAATAACACGTAGATCGTTAAAAAAATTTTTCTTTGAAATTTTGCTGAAAAATAAAGATTTCAGCCCGCTATTTGCAGACCACCGAAAATTTTTTTTTGAGTTCTAACGATCGGATCTCTAACAAGGAACGCAGAGAGGATGTTTGCAACGTGAAAGTTGAAACGACCGCCTCTGATACCAAATTGGTGTAGGGATGTTTGTGAGATGGACGTGCCTACGCTAACGGCGGATTGCCCATCACAGAACATAGAAAAAATAAGAGAGTGCTCCGGCCAAAAGCGAACAAAAAGGGGTCGGTTGGCTGTCAAAAATACGGGACTCGATACAACGTCCTTACGACCTACTCTCCAACAAGCACACAACTCGCGCCTAGCCGGACTCGATACCACGACCTTAGGACCTACCTCTCCAACAAGCACACGTCTCACCGCACCTACACAAGCATCTATTCTTTTCACAATAAGCCGTCAATCGCAGCAAAAATATATTTAGGAGCGGCGGTAAACGATAAGGAGGGATCAAGAACAAGTTGAGATTAACTCCCTTGTTAGCACCAAAGCGTGCCCCATCTTGGAGAGCAAGTCAAGGCTAGGCCTAGTTTGTACTCCAGCGGATCTTCCAATCCGAAAAACAAGAGGGTCAATAACAACGTTCGATTCAGATTTGCAAGCGAAAAACACTTTAAAATCGCGGAAAAGACGGTTGAATAACCTCCACAAAAATCTCACAGCAAGAAGCACAAAGATAGGGAAGAGATTACCCAACCAAGAAGAAGATCACACAATATTTGTGGGAGAATCACTCTCTCCACGGTTCCACCGGTTTCACACCGAAGGGGCTGCTTCCTTCTTCCACGGAGTCGCACCGAGAGAAGCCACGCCGGAGTCGCACCGAACGGGGATGGAGGAGGCAAGGCTAGGCTTCACACCCAAAGGGGAGGGGGGGCGGCTAGTGGAATCTCTCCATGGCCGAAATTCTCTAGGGGAGAGTTTAGGTTTTCTTCTTCCAATGCATAACTCATCATAATATCCTCCTTTAAATAGGAGTTACAAAAGAGATCCAACCATCCAAGATGGAGATGAAATCTCATCCATCCGGGAGGTTACATACACACCAAGGGTTTAATAGCACACCAACATAAAAATAAAAATAATACAAGCCAAATGTTTTAAGAAATTAAAATAAAACTAAGTAAAAGTATTAAGCAAGCTTTGCGCGCCGCGGACGGAGGTTGTATCGCAGCTTTCCGTTAGCGTCCGTGGCGTTGTCATGACGCCGCAAATCTTTAACTTGTTGCGCCGCAGCAACCGGGTCATCATCAGGAAGTGTTGGAGGGGCCGCAGCAACCGGGTCATCATCAGGAAGTGTTGGAGGGGCCGCACCATCATTATCTCAATGTTAGAGTTTGTTATAGATTTTATTTCCAAATATGGTATGATATGTTTATCTCTTTTTCTCCATGTTTTCCTTATTGTTTTTTTAAATTTCATTCCTATGTATTTGTAAAAGAGATGTTAAAAGTGATTTTTGTTTTTTTTTACTTAGCTTTGTTTTAGGATTGTAAAACATTTTTTGTTCTTTTCAATTTCTTTTCACTTTTTAATCATTTTTATGAAAACCTAAGAATGAAAAAGTTGTTATTTTAATTTTTGGAAGGCTTTACTTTTTGACTTGTTTTGAAAAACTTTTGTTCCTTTTATTTTTAATTTGTTATTTTTATTTATTTTTTGGAAAAATCCAAATATAAAAAAGTAGATGTTTTAATTTTTAGAAAACTTTCTTTTTGCTTTTAATTTGTGTGTGTGAGTGTAGGAGTTAGGTTTTCATTTTGTTCTTTTTAATATTCATGATGTGTGTGTGAGTGTATGAGTATAACTTTTAATGCTTTATTTAAATTATGTAGAGTGTGTGTGTGTAGGAGGTAAATTTTCATGCTTTCTTTTATCGCTTTCTTCAATTATGTAGATTGTGTGTGTAGGAGATAGTTTTAATGCTTTCTTTAATTATGTAGAGTGTGTGTGTAGGAGATAAATTTTAATGCTTTTTTTATCGCTTTCTTCAAATTATGTAGAGTGCGTTGTGTGTAGGAGATAGTTTTATTGCTTTCTTTTAATTCGTGTAGAGTGTGTGTGTGTGTGCGCGCATTTATTTCCGCCCACTCATTAAGAGTTAAATGACGTGCTTTTATTTCCCGCCTACTCGTTTGAGTAGGACTTGTAATTTTCTTTTTTTTTCTTTTTCGCCTACTCGTTAAGAGTTAAATGGCGCGCCCTTATTTCCCGCCTACTCATTTGTGTAGGACTTGTAATTTTTTCTTTTTTTGTAACTTAGTTTTTTTTTTGTTTATTTATAATTTGAAGTGCGTTAGAGTTCTTTTTTTAGCTAACTTTTCTTGCTTTCTAAATGTTTGTTATTTTCATATCTTCTTCTTATAACCTTTTAGCGCTTAGTTGCGAACTCGCGCCTCATCAAATTATAAAGCCATCCCCATACCGATGTGTGGCTAATCGTTATTAGCCTCGGCATCGAAAAGCATTGGGACATTTAAAATGATTTGAAATAAGTAAAGTTCTTAATTTTCACTTTAATTTTAGGACCTAAGGTTTACCCCGGGTTAACGACGCGTAGGACCACAAATCAATGTGTGGACCCTATTTCCGTTATCCATACACTAGCTAGCCGAGAGGTTGTACCTATGGACAGATTACCCCTGGGTTAAGAGAGTTGCGTGCATACCCTCGAAAGAGGACAAGCGTAATTCTTCCGGATTAGGTTTCCCACCCAATAGCGGGGTTCTTAGCGTAAAGAGGGCATTAAGAGGAATCCTTCGTTGTACTAACGTTCGATCGAATAGTCTTAGCGTTCAGGTGAGCGATATCCCTATAGCTAGGTGAGCTCATATATGTGGAACCTCCACAACCAAGTTGTCTTTTATTAATTTGAAAACTAAGTTCAGTAACTATTAAAAGTTATTTTAGTCTTAATTCGATTTGGTGTCGAGCGTTAACCCTTCATCGAATTTTTCTAAATCGTTTTTCGCTCTTTTATTTTTCCCGTCTTTAGTTAATTAAAATCTCTGCCTTACTTTCAGTAAAATAATAGTCCTCCTGGAGGAGTAAGAATAATCAACCCGACGCCGAGAACAATACGACCTCGGTAATCTCCCGAATATCGAGTACAACTTGCGATAGGTGCACTTACCTACCTTAGCAAGCCCGCGGTAATCGACTCATCAAACCAACCACCCACATAAGAGTCTGTTCGCGGGCCATCAAGTTTTTGGCGCCGTTGCCGGGGACTCTCTTGAGTTGTTATTCCGAATTCCGGAGTCCATTTATTTTACTTATTTTCCAAAACAAATTTGTTTTTAAAACAAAATAAAACACCAAAACCAAAAAAAAAGTTTCTTTCATTTTATTTTTTCTAGGGTGTATGACCCGTGGACAACCCTCCGAGTCTGAAGATTTTGACTTCAACCCTGAGATCGAACGCTCCCTTGCGCGTATTCAATCTCAATGCCGAATTCCTTCTTTAGACCCCGAATAATCCATCGGTGAACCCTCTGTCGTAGTAATGGCCGACCTTAATCCGAACGCGGCCGCCGAGTTAACAATGTCTTACTACGCCCAGCCGAATTTGGATGATACTGGGTCTAGTATTGTTCGCCCTACTGCGACGAATAATAATTTTGAAATAAAATCAAGTATCATTCAAATAGTCCAAAACTCCGTGCAGTTCGATGGACTGCCGGACGAGGACCCGAATGTCTACTTGTCCAACTTTTTGGAAATATGCAACACCTTCAAGATTAATGGCGTCACTGATGACGCCATTCTCTTGCTCCTATTTCCGTTTTCCCTTAAGTCCAAAGCCAAGGCGTGGTTGAATTCCCTCCCACGAGGATGTAACACCACGTGGGCTGAGCTGACGGAGCGGTTCCTAACGAAGTACTTTCCGCCCGCAAAAACTGCAAAGTTGCGGGCGGACATTTCTTCATTTGTGCAAAATGAACCCGAGTCTCTTTATGAGACTTGAGAACAGTTTAAGGAGTTCCTCCGCCGGTGCCCGCACCACGCGCTGCCAACGTTGTTGCAGGTACAAATTTTTTATAACGGCCTTAATTTTCAGACGCGTCAAATGATTGACGCGGCTGCCGGGTGTACCCTTAACAACAAAACCACCGAGGCCGCCAAGTCTTTATTCGAAGAGATGGTTATGAACGACTATCAATGGAACGTCCCGCGGGGACGCCCAAAGCCGGCGGTAGGCCTTTTTGAAGTGGATGCCACTGCTCTTTTAACCCTTCAAGTTGAAAGGTTAACAAAGCAGGTGGCGGAGATGTCTGCTGCCTCCTCCACTCCGCCTTGTTTTATTCCCCCGAATATCTGCGTGGCTGAAGAGTTCGTGGACTTCGTAGGAAATGCGAGTCGTCCTTCCTTCAACCCCAACAACAACCCTTATAGTAATAACTATAATCTGGGTTGGAGGAATCACCCCAATTTTTCTTGGAGCAACCCGAACAATGCTCAGCGTCCCCCTATTTCTTATGCGTCCGGATTTCTGCCTCCTCCTCTTCCAAAATCCTCCCCGATGGAGGAGAATTTTTCTAAATATATAGTGTCCAACGAATCAAATATCCGGAACATCACCGGATTGCTAAAAACACTTGAACAATAGGTTGGATAGCTGGCAAGAATGATGTCCGAGCGCGCGCTCGGGGCACTGCCGGGAAACATGGAGCCCAATCCGCGGGAGAACGCCAACACTATAACCCTCCGTAGTGGAAAGGAGGTGATCGATCCAAAACGGATCGATCCACAGGTACATATTTCACCTCCGACCCCTCTTCCCTCTTCTTCGTTTACGCAGCCTTTACCAATTTTAAATGAAAAAATTATTTTAAATAAGGTCTTACCATATCCGCATAAATTAGATAACGAGCGTAAGGACGCGCATTACGAAAAATTTATTTTATTATTAAAACAAATTCATATTGATGTTCCTTTTTGCGAGGCTATCTCGCAAATGCCCAAATATGCGAAATTTTTAAAAGAATTACTTTCTAATAAATGTAAATTAGAGGATATTTCACATGTCTCTCTCAACGCTGTCTGCTTGGCGGCCCTTACTAATAAATTGCCCACAAAACAAAACGACCCGGGACGGTTTTCCATCCCGTGCCTTTTTGGCAATATATTAGTAAAATACGCCTTAGCTGATTTAGGGGCTTGCATTAATCTGATGTCGTTCTCGCTCTTTCAACGTTTAGGTTTGGGTACTCCTAGTCCTACAAATATGTGCATCAAATTAGCAGATCGCTCGGTTAAGTTCCCTATCGGGGTAGTGGAGGACGTCCTTGTCCGAGTAGACAAGTTTACCTTTTTGGTAGATTTCGTCATCTTAGACATCGAGGAGGACGCCGAGGGAGCAATAATACTCGGTCACCCTTTTCTCGCCACCTCCCATGCACTAATAGATGTTAGTAATGATAGTATTCTCCTCCGAGTAGGAGATGATCAAGTTACTTTCTCTATTAATCCCTGGATGGACAATTTGTCATCGAGTGACGATTTCTTCTATTCTTTAGATACCTTTTTTGGAGATCGTTCTTCTCCCGTTTTTGAGTCCGTATTTTTAACTGACGATATTTATGCGTTCGAAAATTTTAACTGCGATGAGGATACCTCTATAGACTTACCTTTTGATCTAATTGGTAAGAAAGACATAGGAATTAAAACCTCCCTAGAAGAACCGCCCATCCTAGACCTCAAACCCTTGCCCGCATCACTCAAATACGCTTTTTTGGGAAAAGACGATTCGCTTCCTGTTATTATTTCTTCGGACTTGAGTGATTCAGAGACTTCTCATTTATTGGAAGTTTTATTTAAACATCGCCACGCAATTGCGTGACAAATCTCTGACTTAAAGGGGATTAACCTGTCCTTTTCCACCCATAAGATATTTCTTAATGATAATTGCTGCAAAACGATTCAGCCGCAGCGTCGTCTTAACCCAAACATGATAGTCGTCGTTAAAGCCGAGATTATTAAGTTATTAAATGCGGGGATTATCTACCCTTTTTCGGACAGTGCATGGGTTAGTCCCGTTCACGTCGTGCCCAAGAAGGGTGGTATAACCGTAGTGGCGAATGAGCATAACGAGCTCGTCCCAACTCGTATTATTACTGGTTGGCGAGTGTGCATCGATTATAGAAAACTTAATGATGCCACCCGCAAGGACCATTTCCCACTACCGTTTTTGGACTAGATTTTAGAGCATTTATCCGGTCATCCATATTATTGTTTTCTTGATGGTTTATCGGGGTTTTTCCAAATCCCCATTTCCCCCGATGATCAAGAGAAAACAACTTTTACTTGCCTGTTTGGCACCTTCGCAAACCAAAGAATGCAATTTGGACTCTGCAATGCGCCGGCTACATTCCAAAGATGTATGCTAGCGATCTTTGGCGAGCTAGTATAAGACATTATGAAAGTCTTTATGGATGACTTTTCTATTTTTGGACGCTCTTTTCCTAATTGCCTTCATAATCTAGATCATGTCCTTCAACGGTACGAGCACAAAAGCCTTGTTTTAAATTTTGAAAAATGCAACTTTATGGTTCGAGGAGGTTTTGTCCGGCCATATGATTTCATCTAAGGGGATGGAGGTGGATAAGGCCAAGATAGAAATCATAGAAAAACTTCTGCAACCAACAAACGTAAAATCTATTAGGAGTTTCTTAGGCCATGTGGGCTTTTACCGACTATTTATTCAAGACTTTTGAAAAATAACAAAGCCGCTAACTCACCTCTTGGAAAAGGAATCACGTTTCATCTTTAGTAGTGAAAGCGAGTCCGCCTTTAATTTAATAAAACAAAAACTTATCACTTCACCTATTTTAGTGGCCCCTAATTGGTCCCTTCCGTTCGAAATTATGTGCGACGCTAGTGATATTGCCTTAGTTGCCGTACTTGTCCAACGTGTAGAAAAATATTTTCATCCAATTTATTACGCTAGTAAGACGCTCACTTCCGCACAAGTAAATTACACGACAGCAGAAAAGGAACTCTTAGCCGTCGTTTTCGCATTCGATAAGTTTCGCTCGTATATAACGCTATCTAAAGTTATCTTATTTACCGATCACTCTGCTCTTAAATATTTATTAGCTAAAAATGATGCGAAGCCCCGCCTTCTTCGATGGATTCTCCTCCTACAAGAGTTTGATTGGGAGATCCGAGATTAGAGGGGCGCGAAAAATCTAGCGGCGGACCACCTCTCCCGCTTAGAAAATCCGGGCGCGGAAGCGCTCGACGAATCTGAAATAAATGACAGATTCCCTGAGGAACGCCTCCTATCCATTCGTAATTCTTCATCATCTTCGCCTTGGTTCGCAGATTTAGCAAATTACTTAGTAGCGCGAGTGCTTCCAAATGAATTTTCAAGTCATCAAAAGAAGAAATTCTTTTCTGACTTGAAAAATTTCTTTTGGGAGGACCCATTTATTTTTCGTATCTGCGCGGACCAAGCAGTCCAAAGATGCGTTGCGGGTGTGGAGTGCTTGCAAATTCTTAAGCAGTGCCACGAGTGTCCAGCCAGTGGCCATTATCAGGCCAACCGGACCGCTCGGAAGGCGCTAGAGGCGGGCTACTTTTGGCCCACTCTCTTCAAAGACGTGCACACTTTTGTGCGCGCATGCGATAGCTATCAGCGGTCGGGTAACATCTCTCGTCATGACGAGATGCCCTAAAATATGTTTTTAGAATGCAAAGTCTTCAATTTATGGGGCATAGATTTTGTTGGCCCCCTACCTCCCTCTTTCAAAAATATATATATTTTAGTGGCGGTCGACTACGTATCGAGGTAGGCGGAAGTGCAAGCTCTCCCCACCAATGATGTGCGAGTTGTCGTTACATTTCTTAAAAAACTATATTCTCACTTCTGCATGTCTCGCGTAATTATTAGTGATAGGGGAACGCATTTCTTTAACGCTCTTATGGCTAAGACGTTAGCTAAATACGGAGTCACGCACAAACTCGCCACCCCCTATCACCCGCAAACTAGTGGCCAAGTAGAGGTAGTTAATCGAGAGATTAAGCGAATATTAGAAAAAACCGTTTCACTAAATCGGAAAGATTGGCCCGTTAAACTCGACGATGCGTTGTGGGCGTATCGGGCGGCATACAAAACCGCAATTAGTTGTACGCCGTTTCGGTTAGTCTATGACAAAGCGTGCCATTTAATCATAGAACTAGAGCATTGCGCTCTTTGGGCTTTAAAACTCTTAAACTTCGACGCCAACTTAGCCGCTCAGAATAGAAAACTGCAACTAAACGAGCTCGATGAATGGCGTGTGAACGTTTACGACAGCAATAAGTTTTATAAGGAGCGTTCTAAGTTATATCACGATCGAAAAATAAAGTCCCCAAAATTATTTTCTCCGGGCGATCTTGTCCTTCTTTACAATTCACGTCTTAGGCTTTTTCCAGGTAAATTAAAATCTAGATAGTCCGGTCCCTTCCTAGTTGAAGAAGTTTTTCCATATGGGACCATACTCGTCTCCCACCCGAAAAAAGGTTCTTTTAAAGTAAACGGTTATCGGTTAAAGTCTTATATAGCGCGCGATCCAGTGATCGCTTTTAACGAAACCATAACTTTCCTCCACATTATAAACCCGCCAAAATAGTCAAGCTACATGACTATAAACAAAGCACTCTTGGGAGACACCCCTCGCTTATCTTTTTCGCTCTTTCCTTATTATGTTTGCTGCTTTTTTTAATAAACATAGGGTTTCTGATCGGCCTCCCCAAACGTGTTTCAGGGAAGCTTCTGCCCCCTCTCTCTTTATTTTCTTTGTATATATTGCATTTTCTGTTTGTTCCGCATACTTACGTTACAACATTGGGGACAATGTTGGACTTAAGTATGAGGATATTTACATGCTTTACTTTCTGCACTTCTACTTTTCTGCATTTCAAAATGAAAAAACAAAAAAAAATTTGAAAAATCCAAATTTTTTTTCTTTTCCTTTCTTTTTATTACAAAAATTCCAAAAAATATTAAAAAACAAAAATCCCAAAAAATTATAAAACAAAAATTCCAAAAATATTTAGTTTCATTTTGTAAATATTTTTGTAAATATTTTTTGTAAATATTCTTTTTGTAAATACTCTTATCTCTCTCCCCCTTTTCTCTCTCATTATTGAAAAAAACTTCTCTTTTTCTCCCACTTTTTGTAAATAGAATGAAAATTTTCTTAAAAATTACAAAAAAAATTCGCAAAACTTAAAAATTCAAAAAAATGTTTTGCATTTTCCTTTTTTTAGTATGTATATATTAAAGACATAAACACAAATATATTAAAGACATAAACACAAAAATACAAAAAAAAGAAGATAAGTCAAAAATTCAAAAAAAAAAGAGTAAAACAAAACAAAAATTCAAAAAAAAAAGATAATAAATTAAAAACACAAAAAATGATAAAAACTCTAAAAATCCAAAAAATGTTTTGAACCAAATAATTCAAATATACCATTCTTAAATTTGTTGCTATCCAAAAAATTTGTTTTTAGTTTATTTATATGTGAATTTTATTAATTCTTTTTTGTTATTCGTTTGTTAATTATTGATTGAAATATTTAAATAGCCGGGGTTAAGTTTTAAAGAATTCATTATGCCGTGTTAAAAATAGTGAACTCGTTTTAGACACTACTTCTAATTTTTCATTGATAGGAGCACGTGTATTATGTTAGAAAATAACGACTATAGAATTCAATTATGTTTACTTTTAGCTTTCTGAAAAATTAGAACGTAAAATTTACTAAGGTTGCTCTCAAAATATTTTTAATTAAACATCTAGTTTTCTTTTCTCCCCTTATCATACCTTACTTGGCATGGTAAAATTTCTATCCAAAAATATAAAAATATCCTATGTCAATGGGAATAAGATTTCGTTCCATAAATATAGGCACCTAATAATTTAAAAAGATTATATGTTACGCAGTAAGAGGATAAAATTCATTACCCCCACACATATACATTGGGTCAATTTTATTCAGAAGTTGAAAAAGAAAAAAATAATGATATTAGGAAAATAAGATTTCGTTTTCCTAATAATCCAAAAAGAAAAAAAAATGGAGGTTCGAGAGAAAATTACCTCACCTCAAAATCTAAACCCTCTTCATAAAGCAACATCAATCCCCTTAGCCAATTCCACGATTCTAGAATTAATTCAAAAATTGTTTTGAGAGCATAATTTATAAATTGCATTATTTCCGGTAAAACTCCTATAAGCTAAAAGTTCATATATTTCCAAACTATTTTTGTTAATCTAACCATTACAATTATTGCTTTTTATTTGATTACATCAAGAAGTCTTTTGGCCAAAACTATTGCGCTATTTAAATCATCTACATAATTTTAGGACTTAACTCTTACACCTCGTATGTTTATTTAGATCTCTCGTATAATTAGTTAAGCAGTAGCTAAACTTAGAATTTTTTTATTCCTTATAAGTTCACCTCAAACTTTTGCTCTAGAATAGCAAAAGCTTAAGTATGAGGGTATTTGATGAGTTATAAATATATGCATATTTTAGTAACTTATTTATATCATTTTAGTTCTTATTCTTAGTTTTTAGTAATTTTTATTTATAAATATGTTTCTTTTTCTAAATATTTACCTAACTTAGCTTAATTTTGATTTTCTGAAATTTTTCAGGAAATTATCAAAAAATGACCTGTCACGCCCGTGTACTATGGGTCACGCCTGTGACCAGGCCGTGACACTTCATTTCCCGTAGAATCAGAAGAATTTGATAAGAGAAGTTGGACATGCCCGAGGTCACGCACGTGTCATTTGACACGCCCCGTCAACATGGCCGTGTCACTCCCGCTCGACGAAATTGCTCTCGACAAAAATTGCTCTCGACGATTGTCGACACAACTCGACACGCCTAGCGTCATGCCCGTGTCCAAGGGCATGACTCCTCCACCTGGCCTGACAAAGCGCCGCCGATGACTTTTCACGCAACCAATGCCCAGTTCTACCTCCCCGACACGCCCATAGTCACGCCCGTGACCTGGGGAGTGACATCCTCGAATGCAGCCCGAAGTCAACTTTCCAGTCAAATCGCCAGATCACATCGCAAATAGTGCTGACACGCCCCCCTACACGCCCGTGTCAGGGGGCGAGTTCTTAGGAATTGTTCAGTATAAATAGGCCATTTCTATAATGACCAAGGGTTCACCTTTTTGAGCCACATTAGTGTGTTTTGTGGGCTGCATCCGTGGATTCATGTGCTATGTAAGGAGATTTCTCCCCCCTTCCTTTCATGTTTTTTTTGCTTTAGCTTTAGCTTTGTAATTGTTTGATTATGATAATAAAAATGTTAGATTTTCTCTTTTTACATGCCATGAAAAATTCATATGGGGTGACTTATCTCTTTCTCATTTTATCTCTTTGTTCATCTTTGTTCTTCTCCTTTATGAAAAGTGTGTGTGTGTATATGAGTGTAACATGTTTATTTCATATGTTTTCTTTCACTTGTCTCAATGTTAGAGTTTGTTATAGATTTTATTTCCAAATATGGTATGATATGTTTATCTCTTTTTCTCCATGCCCTTCCTTATTGTTTTTTTTAAATTTCATTCTTATGTATTTGTAAAAGAGATGTTAAAAGTGATTTTTATTTTTTTTACTTAGCTTTGTTTTAGGATTGTAAAACTTTTTTTGTTCTTTTCAATTTCTTTTCACTTTTTAATCATTTTTATGAAAACATAAGAATGAAAAAGTTGTTATTTTAATTTTGAAAGGCTTTAGTTTTTGACTTATTTTGAAAAACTTTTGTTCCTTTTATTTTTAATTTGTTCTTTTTATTTGTTTTTTTGGAAAAATCTAAGTATAAAAATTAGTCGTTTTAATTTTTAGGTAACTTTCTTTTTGCTTTTAATTTGTGTGTGTGAGTATAGGAGTTAGGTTTTCATTTTGTTCTTTTTAATTTTCATGATATGTGTTTGTGTATTAGTATAACTTTTAATGCTTTCTTTAAATTATGTAGAGAGTGTGTGTGTAGGAGATAAATTTTCATGCTTTCTTTTATCGCTTTCTTCAATTATGTAGAGTGTGTGTGTGTATGAGATAGTTTTAATGCTTTCTTTAATTATTTAGAGTGTGTGTGTGTAGGAGATAAATTTTCATGCTTTCTTTTATCGTTTCTTCAAATTATGTAGAGTGCGTTGTGTGTAGGAGATAGTTTTATTGCTTTCTTTTAATTCGTGTAGAGTGTGTGTGCGTGCGCAGAGTTAAATGACGTGCTTTTATTTCCCGCCTACTCGTTTGAGTAGGGCTTGTAATTTTCCTTTTTTTTCTTTTCTGCCTACTCGTTAAGAGTTAAATTGTGCGCCCTTATTTCCCGCCTACTCGTCTGAGTAGAACTTGTAATTTTTTCTTATTTTGTAACTTAGTTTTTTTGTTTATTTATAATTTGAAGTGTACGAGAGTTCATTTTTTTAGCTAACTTTTCTAGCTTTCTAAATGTTTGTTATTTTCATGTCTTCTTCTTATAACCTTTTAGCGCTTAGTTACGAACTCGCGCCTCATCAAATTATAAAGCCGTCGCCATACCTATGTGTGGTTAATCGTTATTAGCCTCGACATCGAAGAGCATTGGGACATTTAAAATGATTTGAAATAATTAAAGTTCTTAATTTTCACTTTAATTTTAGGACTTAAGGTTTACCCCGGGTTAACGATGCGTAGGACCACAAATCGATGTGTGGGCCCTATTTCCGTTATCCATACACTAGCTAGCCGAGAGGCCGTGCGTATGGACAGATCCGCCCTAGGTAAAGAGAGTTGCATGCATACCCTCGAAAGAGGACAAGCGTAATTCTTCCGGATTGGGTTCCCCACCCAATAGCGGGGTTCTTAGCGTAAAGCAAGCGTTAAGAGGAATGCTTCGTCGGAATAATGTTTGGTCGAATAGTCTTTGCGTTCAGGTGAGCGATATCCCTATAGCTAGGTGAGCTCTTATCTGTGGAACATCCACGGCCAAGTTGCCTTTTATTAATTTGAAAACTAAGTTCAGTAATTATTACAAGTTATTTTAGTCGTAATTCGATTCGGTGCCGAGCATTAACCCTTCATCGAATTTTTCTAAATCATTTTTCTCTCTTTTATTTTTCCCGTCTTTAGTTAATTAAAATCTCCACCTTACTTTCAGTAAAATAATAGTCCTCTTGGAGGAGTAATAATAATCATCCCGACCTCGAGAATAATACGACCTCGGTATTCTCCCGAATATCGAGTACTACTTGCGATAGGTGCACTTGCCTACCTTAGCAAGCCCGCGTCGATCGACTCATCGAACCAACCACCCACATAAGTGTCTATTCGCGGGCCATCAATATTACCATTAGAAGCAGCATTGATTATGATCTTCATCAAGATTATTACTTACCGCTTTTAAATGGGACAGTTGGGAAAATCAATCAATGCAGACATTCTCAAGGCCATCAGAAATCAATGCGAGAAGGAATTCAAAAATTCAGAAGGTAGATTTCACAGAAAATATAAAAGGATTTTTCTTCTTACTTCTCTAGAAATATACACACAGACGTGCAATAGCAGTGAGATAGTAAGCAGAGCTCAAGAGATACAGAAAGCAATCATACAGCAGCACAGTCAAGAAAACAAGAAGCCCTAGACCAAACCAGAGAAACAATAGCAAGAAGAAGAAGAAGAACATCCATTAAAATCAAGAGTCTTCTTCATTCTTCATTACGGGATTCTTCAAGGACAATAAAAACTCTATCAGTTAAGAAGTTCCTGGATATCTTCTGGTCAAGGCTAAAGATTGAAGACCTACTCACCCTAAAGCAAAGCTTAAGACTTCCTGAGTTCAATATCTCAGGGGGAGCTTTGTTAACATCAAAGATCTACTAAGTCTTCTCAGTTGTATTTGAGAAAGAGAATATACCATAACTCTCTCACCGCCCTCACTGTAAAAGGGTTCTTAAACTCCCTTCAAAAGTTATTCCTAGTTGCAAGTCACTTGATCAAAAGAGTTGGGATTGGTTTTTGAGCACCTGATTAAAAACTCATTGGTGGCAGTCACCTGATCAAAACCTGCTAGTGGATTCCTACCAGGGTGGTAGAAGAGAGTGGATATACCCAGGTTGAGGGACCACTATAAAATTCTTGTGTTGTCTGGTTGGCATCGTTTTCTTTTGTTCTTATTATGCCTGTAATTAGTTAGTTTAATATTTGTTGTGCCTGTGATAGATTAGGTTATCTTAGTTTGCACTTTTAATTACAGTAAATATTGTTATCAAACAGCTGCTATACTCTGAAGTTTTAATGAATAACAAAAATCTTTAAAGTTTTAAAAATACTCTATTCACCCCCCCCCCCCCTCTAGAGTATATCAGATCTAACCCTCACTTTCAATTGCTATTAGAGCAGGTTCCTTTATTTGTACAAGCTAACCCTTGAACCAAAAGATCCTTTGTTAGATCTGATTTCTTTTATTTCTATTAGGATTATATTCACAGCATGGCACATAAGAAAGATTATGCAAGCACCAGACCTACAGTATGCAACTTAAACAAGTTTTCCATCTGGAAGGCAAGAATAAAAATTTATATGAATTCTATTGATGAGGACATCTACAATTCTATCTTGATAGGTCCTCCTCAACCATCTACATCTACAGCAATCTCAAGCACTCATATAATTCCACCACCTGAGTGGACTGATGCTCAGAAAAAAGCCAAGGTTGCAGATGCTAAAGCCATGAACATTCTGGCCCAAACAATGTCTAATGACATTTTCCAAAAAGTGGCTGAATGCAATTTAGGAAAGGCCATTTTGGGACCCTCTCAACCAAATGGTGGCTGGCTCTAATGATGAAAGGAAAGACATAAGATCAAACCTCATATCCCAATATAAGAACTTCAAAAAAGAGAAAGCAGAATCTGTTACAGACATGTACAACAGACTAAGCTCAATAATCAATAAGCTGAAGACTTTGGATAAGGACATCGCGCTTACTTAAGTCAATGATAAAATCCTCATGTGCTTCCCAAGCTCATGGGATTCAAGTATCTGACCAATCAAGGAGGACAGGCGCTTAAATGAGATTTCCATAGAATCTATATTGGGAAAGCTCAAGTCCTATGAGCAGCTTATATATTCCAGAGAAGCAGCTGAATAAAGAACTCCTCCACCAGCAAGAAAGGAGCACAACTTGGCATTCAAGGTTGCTGAAGAGACTGAAGCTTCAACAGTAAATGAAGAATGATGAGTCTCCTTACCAAGAGATTTTATAAAATGGCAAGAAAGGATTTTAGAAGAAGATCATCCAAGCAGGATAATAAGCCAAGGTCTGACAAAACTCCTACTAAAGAAGAAGTGTGCTTTGGCTGCAGGAAACCTGGACACTTTATCTCAGAGTGTCCAGAGAATCAAAAGAAAGAAAGAAGAAGAGAGTAGGACTCCAGAAGACAGCAAAGCAGCAATCCTTCCTCTAGTAAATAAAAAAGAAGGAAAAGAGCTTTGTAGCTGAAAACTGGAGTGACACTGAAGATGAATCCACATCTTCCAACAGTCAATCAGACAATGAGGAAGAATCTGACAATGAAGGAACTTCAGAATCAGAAGCTGATCAGGTACTTTCAACTTTTGATTATAGTTTTGATACTTTCAAAATTGAGTTTAAAATCTTGTGTATTGATTTAATCAACTCTAAAAAGGAAATCAAAACACTTAGGGAAAAACTATCAAATCAAGAAAATCTGATTTCTGAAAACACAGAGTTAAAAGAGGAACTAACTTTAGCTAATGAACAAATCAATTCTTTAAAAACAGTGCTATGAGAGGCCAAATAACTTGAGGAATCTCTCAATGGGAGAAGCCTTAAGCTGATGGACATCACAATCGTAGTAAATGCCAGACTGAACAACAAACTGGGCTTAGGTGCATCATCAAGTTTACCCCCCATACTCAAGAAAAACATATTATCAACTCCCATTAGATTTGTGTCAGCTAAGGATAAAGAGGTAATGAACAACAAACAAACCATAGAAGAAATACATAACTTTAAGAATCACTAAAACAGAAACCGGAAAACCTTAGATAAAAACAAATTTCAGCAGATTTCGCCGAACTCAGATCGACGAAATGTGGATAGTTCGTCGAACTTAAGTCGACGAACTCTGAACGCAGATCTATATAAGAATTATTCGTCTCACTATGATCGACGAACTGTGTATGGTTCATCGAGCAGAGATCGACGAACTTGGGGCACAAAAAATGGATATGTTCATTCTCTGAGCCGAGATCGACGATCTCATCCCGTTTCGTCGAACTCTGGTCGATGAACTTACAAATTTTTGTCTAACCCAGACAGACTTAATAAAAATCATAATTATAACAGCAAGTCTAATCAAACTAGGAAACCTTTTAATCCACTTGCTGATTGGATTATTCCTCCTAAAATATTTCACCCCTTAGGATATAAATTTCAACCTGAATTCTTAGTAATATCAAGTTTTTCTTATCAACAATATAAAGGACCCAAGACAACCTGGGTCAAGAACAAATAACTATTTTCATTGCAGGAAAAGAGCTGTCCAGCTGTTAATCAAAAATGGTGTTGGGTACATTGGATTAAATATACCTGATTTGAAGAAGCCTCACCCTACTCAATGATATACATCAAATTGTATTTGATGTATTTTAAGTTTAGTTGTGCAGGTCAAGTATTCACAGGGAAAGCTGAAAAGATTCTAAGTCCATGTGTCAACACCCAGAAGGAAAGTGTCGACACTTAAGAAGACTTGTGTTGACAGTCAGAGAAGTAGTGTCGACACTTGGAGTAATTGTGTCGACACCAGGGATGCAGAGTTGACACCAGACAGAAAGTGTCGACACATACAGGTTATGTCGACACTCAATGAAAAAAAGTCCAGTGAAGAAGTGTCGACACTTAAAAGCAGTGTCGACACCCAGAGGAACATCATCGACATCAGAAAGTGTCGACACTTGGAGGCTGTGTCGACACTCAGCAAATTACAACAGAGTCTAAGTATAAGTGTAGACATAATAAAGAATGTGTTGACACTCAGCAGAAGACTCAACACATGAAGAAAGTGTCGACACAATGAAGAATGTGTCGACACATAGCAGAAGACTCAATACATGAAGAAAGTGTCGACACTAGGAGGCTGTGTCGACACTCAGCAAAGTTCAACAAAAATTCTAAGTACAAGTGTCGACACAAATGAGATGTGTCGACACTCAGCCAAAGTCTCAACAGAAGAAGAATGTGTCGACACAAGAAGCTGTGTCGACACTCAGCAAAAGTATCAACACTGAACGCATGTGTCGACACCAAGAGGATGTGTCGACACTTAATAAGTTTAACACAAGAAGATGTGTCGACACAAAGGAGTAGTGTCGACACTTACAAGAAATCAACAAAGTACTGAAGAACAAGGAGTTGTGTCGACACACATTATCAGTGTCGACACATGATGAAGAAGCTGTGTCGAGAAGTAATTTCTACAACACAAGGAGTTGTGTCAACATCTTGAAGGCTAGTGTCGACACTTAGTCTACTTGTGTCGACACTTGATCTATAAGTGTCGACACTTAAAGACAGACTGTCTCGACACTTTCAGACAGTTACAGATATTTCAAGAAGTGACTGGATGACATGACAGCTGCCATTCCAGCCGGTCTACTGCAACTGTCAGAGTTGTCAGAAAGCTATTAGGAACCGGATCAGCCGATCACCATGAAGAAGGCCTATATAAAGGCTTATACTGTCAACAAAAACATAAGATTAACAGATTAAGAGATTGAAAAAGAGAAGAAGATCTAGCTATTCATTGAAGAATCAAGTGAAGATCTAAGAAGTTAGAGAGAGAGAGCTCCTTCCAAGAAGACAGCTGTTGGAACCAGTCTGTGAAGAAGGATTCAGACCTAGTTCTGAATCTTAAGTTGCAGTGATTGAAGATCAGCTGTAGAGAATCAATCCTATTGTGTTCTACATTCAAGAAGCTTTGAAGAAAGCCAAGTGAGATTGATCTCAGCAGAGTTCTTTCAAGAACTCATCAAGAACCTATCAACTCTTCTCTCTTTTCTATGAGTTGTAGGTATATTCTTTGTATTCTAAATTTCTTGTAGGATCCTTAGGGATCTGAGTTGTAAGCTTGTAATTATAAAGGCTGAGTGGTAGGACCTGTGTGCCTGAGTGTAGGCCTATTGTGGCTGAGTGTAGGCCTTGTGGCTGAGTGTAGGCCTTGTGGCTAAGTGTAGGTCTTTGGAGAAGACTGAGTTGTAGGGCCTTGGGCCTGAGCTGTAGGAACCTGTTTGGGGTTCTGAGTGTAAGATCTGAGGATCTGAGATAGTGGAGGAGTTTGGCCGAATCTAGTGCACTACTAGATAGGCGACGGGGGAAAGTGGATGTACCCAAACCTTGGATAACCACTATAAATCTGTGTGTTCACTGTGTGCATGTTTATTCTGTGATTGCTGATTGTTTGCAGTGAAGAAGTACTTATAAATCTGTGATATTATCTGCAATCTGCCTAAAAAGTTAAAAACGATTTAAGTCACCTATTCACCCCCCCCCCCTCTAGGTGATTAGGTACAATTTCTTTCAAGTGGTATCAAAGCGAGGTTACTCAAAAAGGACTTAACTGTCTGAGTAGATCCTGTTGGCAGATTCAGTATAAGTAAAGTGCAGAATCAAGAAAATCAAGAAACATGGGTTCAACAGAGAATCATAAGGAACTTGGATCCATGAAGTTGCCCATTTGCAGAAAAGAGATTTTTGGCATCTGGAAAGAAAGGGTGATGAAAGATATGGTACATAAACACCTAGAGGGGGGGGGGGGTGAATAGGTGACCTAATCCTTTTCTAACTTTATTGGCAGCCAAACAGTTATCACACAGATTTCTAACTACTTTTGCACAGCAATCAGCAATAACAAAACATACACAGCTAATCCACAGCACAATCACAGCACAACACACAGTGTTTTATAGTGGTTACCCAAGATATGGGTACATCCACTTTCCCCCTTCGCCTATCTAGCAGTGTACTAGATTCGGCCTAACTTCTCCACTGTCTCAGAACCCAAATTGGTTCCTACACCTCAGGCCCAAAGCCTTACAACTCAGCTTTATCCCAAAGCCTACACTCAGCCACAAGGGCCTACACTCAGCCAATCAAGGCCTACACTCAGCCAACCAAGGCCTACACTCAGAGATCTCTATCTCCTACACTCAGGCTAACAAGCCCTACCCTCAGCCTATATAATATAGGCTTACAATCACTCAGATCCAATGGATCCTACCAGTTAAAAAGATATTACAAATTATAACTCTACAACTCAGAATTAGAGGAGGGGAGTTGAGAGATTCTTGATGAGTTCTTGGAGGAACTCAGCTGGATTCACCCTGACTTAGCTTTCTTCAAAGCTTCTTGAGTAGAACTGAATAAGACTGAATCATCTGCAGTTGTTCCTTGAACTCTGCCACTTAAGATTCAGAATTGAATCTGAATCCTTCTTCTCAGCCTAGTTCCTGAGGCTGATTTCTTGGAAGGAGCCCTCTCTCTCCAACTTCTTAGATCTGCACTTTAACTGCTAGATCTTCTTGTGTTGATACTCTTTGCACTTCTTTAATAAATACTTTAACAATAATCTGATCAATCACTTCAGTAAACTGTGGGTGCCTATTTATAAGCTTTCTTCATGGTAACCGGCTGGTCCGGTCCATAACTGACTTCTGACATCTCTGACAGTTGCTGTAGACCGGCTGGAACGGCAGCTGTCAAGTCATCCAGTCACTTCTTGAAAATCTCTATCTGTCTGTAATTGTCGAGACTTTCTGTCTTTAAGTGTCGACACTTATAGTCCAAGTGTCGACACATGTTGTGTAAGTGTCGACACAAGTCTACAAGGTGTCGACACAACTCCTTGTATGTCTCGACACAGATTCTTCTGCATGTGTCGACACTGAAATGGAGTGTCGACACAAGTACTTGTTCTTCTAGCTTTTGCTGAATTCTTCTATGTGTCGACACATCTCCTTTGTGTCGACACATCTTCTTGTGTTGAATCTATCAAGTGTCGACACTGCTTCTTGGTGTCGACACAAGTCTTCAATGTTGATTCTTGCTGAGTGTCGACACAGCTCCTTGTGTCGACACTCCTTCTTCTTGTTGAGACTTCAGCTGAGTGTCGACACATTCCCATAGTGTCGACACTTGTACTTAGAATAATTTTGTTGATCTTTCTGATCTTTGCTAAGTGTCGACACAGCTCCTTGTGTCGACACTTTCTTCAAGTGTAGAGTCTTTAGCTGAGTGTCGACACATTGTGTTGAGTGTCGACACTTACTTCATGTGTTGACTCTTCTGGTTGTGTGTCGACACATTGTGCTAGGTGTCGACACATACTTCAAGTGCTGACTCTTCTATTGAGTGTCGACACATTGTGTTGAGTGTCGACACTTACTTCATGTGCTGACTCTTCTGCTTAGTGTCGACACATTGTGCTGAGTGTCGACACTTATACTTAGTCTCTGCAAACTTTTGCTGAGTGTCGACACAGATCCAAGTGTCGACACTTTATGGTGTAGACTCAGCTTCACTGGGTGTCGACACAGCTCCTTGTGTCGACACTTTCTGTCTGCACTTTTCTTCACTGAGTGTCGACACAGCTCCAAGTGTCGACACTTTCTGTCTGGTGTCGACTCTGCATCCCAGGTGTCGACACAATGACTCCAAGTGTCGACACTGCTTGTCTGGGTGTCGGCACAAGCCTTCTTAAGTGTCGACACTTTCCCTCTGGGCGTCGACACATGGACTTAGAAACTTTTTGCTTCAGTCCAGTACTTTCTTAACCTGCACAAGTAACTCAAACATACATCAAATACATTATGATGTATATCATTGAGTTGGGTGAGGCTTCTTCAAATCAGGTACCTTTGACCAATGTACCCAACAATCTCCCCCTATTTGGAGAAGTCATAACCCTTAGTCAATGATATACACCATTTATAATTAAAGATTACAAAATGATGTACAGTATATTATTTACAGCAGGGTAAACATAAACATGTAGTAATTCACACATGTATACACATTCAACATTGCAGAACAAACAAGAAATAGACATATTCTCAGAACAATCATGAAATATATTTATCATATATTATTCTAACATTTTTCTAATACATCTTCAATGGTTTACAAAAATGTTTTTCATTCAAAAGATTACAACAATCTTCAAGTTTAATTCCTAATCTATTTCTGATCTGGTTCTTTGATAACAATGTCTTTGCCAGATTGGACTTGAGCTTTGACAGGGGCTTCAGCAGTTGCAGCATCAGCAAGCTTCTTGCCTTTTAAGTCCTTCTTCTTCAGTTCTTCAGCTTTGATTTTCTGTCTCTCAAAATAGTGAAATGGCTTGGGGAAGTACTTGCTAGGCTCCACAGCAGTAGGAGGTAGCTTTCCCATCTTAGCCTTCCTTCTGAATTGTACTATTGCCTCCTGCCTAATCTCATGCTTTCTCCATTCTGCCTCAGAGAACCATTTGTTCCTGTCAGTCATGTTGTCTTTGGCAGCCTTCCAGGCAGTTAGAATTATATTTCTAGAGGTAGGGCTCCATTGTTCAAAATCTGGCTTTTGTTCTGCTTGTTCCGTAAACCTCTTTTTAGACAGCCTTGTCTCTTCTTCTTTGTTCATAGCCTCTTGCATAGCTGCAGTAATAGGTTGAACAACCTTTTCCAGAACAACATTAGACTTGCCCTCAGTTGGGATGTACATTGTCTGTACATCTGCATGAATCATTTCAAAGTCTGGAGGTGGATAAATGACCTGAGCTACCTCTGGTTGCTCACCTCCAAAATAAGCAGGGTTAATGCCTGATTCAGCAACATCTTGATCATCACACAGAGGAGGGTATCCAAGTGTAGCCCTGATTGAATTTGATATCCATTTTGCATGCTCAGAACTTGCCTTGACTAACACCCTCTCCCCCTTTATGACTTCTTGGGCAACATGATCTCTTACATCATCCTTTTGGAATCTGATTTGACTATCCAAGTACCTGATTCCATCCTTAAAGTAAGGTTTCAGCTTTGTGAGTTGTTCAGAGATGACTTTCTGGGAATCTTGAATAGCAGACTTAACAGCAGTAATCTCAGCTTGAAATACTTTATCAAAGTTAGCCTTAACTGCAGCAGCAGATGTAGAAGGTTCATCAGCCTTGTTCTTCAATTCTGTGAGTAGAGCATTATGTGACTCAGTCAGATTGTCATTCATTCTGATTTGGTTTTCCAGCACATATCCTTGCTTTAAGGCTATATCATCTACCTGGGCCTTTATCTGCTCTTGGTGTGTTGCCAGATACACCACAGCATTTCCACCCTTGTGGAAGCATTCATTCATCTCCTTCTTATTAAGGTTCATCTCAAACCTTATAGATTTTATTTCTTGGGCCAGGTCAAACTGTAAAGTCTTCTGCCCTTCATCAACATAAGCCTCTATGGCTTTCCTTTGTTCATCCATTTTTATCTGCAGTGCAATCAGTAAAGCACTATAGTCAACAGTTGGAGCTTGTTGAACTATAGGCTGTGGGGCTATGGATTGCAAGGCTTTCTTATAACTCTGACTTCTCCTCTTGAAGACATAGAGTTTCTTCTTCTTGGCCCTAGCACTCTCCTCATCTTCAGAGGCAGAAGTGCTGGTAATATCAACCCTGTCCTTAGGGCTTTGAGGCTTCTCAGGTTGCACATCAGGTGCTTGCTCAGTTTCTAGCCTAATAGGCTCTTCCAGAACTGTCAGTTGCTCCCCCTCAGCAGCAGCACTCTTATCTTCAGCAACAGCATCCTTGTCCATATCAAAATCAACTTGATCTAGATTTAGAAACAATTCTTCCATTGTATATTCAGGTGGAGACTGTGCAGGAGAAGTTCTTGGTTCTTCAACCACTTGAGAAGTATCATCTTGAACTACAGCAAATGAGTCTTCTAAAACAACATCTGGTACTTGACTGTTTAGCTGAGTTTGCTGATGGACATCAGACAAATCAGAATCTACTATAGAAAAATCTAAAGTGTTTAGTTCAGAGAGTACCTCTTGTATAATGGAGGTGGCTTGTTCACTCTCCAGTGTAGAGGGTTCTTCTACACCTGGAAGCTCCCCCTGACTGTGATCCCTATGGATGGGGCTAGCTTGAGGCAGCTCCCCCTGGATCTCAGCAGTCTCTTGAGGAGCAGGAGTCTTTACTACTGTCTCTTCCTCTTGCTCATCAGGTGTGAACACCACCTGTTCTTCACTCTCAGAACTGCTTGAGGACTCTTGTACCACAACAACAGTTTTCCTTTTCTTCCTGGGAGGAGTGACTTTCTCCGTAACTGGCTTCTCAGGGGTAGGCATGTCCTTTGACAACACCCTTTCCCATCTAGAAAAGATCCTTTGATCCATCTTCCTCATGTGATTGATCTTACTTCCAGCAGCAGAACTCATTACCTCTGGTATGGTACCAGGTAGGTAGAGACTGATAATTCTGCCCAGATTGGGCTTCTTCAAGCTCTCCTTAATTTTGTCATAAACTATCATAGACCAATCTGTTCTTAGGGTGAATATTATTCTGGTCATGACATTGAACATGGAGGCCGACACCCTGTCATGCCCTCCTGGCTTACTGAGGATAACCTTTCCCACAATCTCTGACATGAACTTTCCTTGGTTGTTCATGCCTTTCCTATTAAACACAAAACCTATCTTCAGTTTGGGATCAAGTCCACACCAAACCAAAGCTTCCCTAATCTTGGAGGCAGTTACTTCTTCTTCATCTTGAGTTTTAGGTAGCTGGAGTACCTTCCTCAGACTTTTTGGTGAAATCTTGACCTTGGATCCATGAACTCTGGATTTGATTCTGTATCCAGATTCATCAACTGCAGCTCCAATAAGGAATTCTAGCACTTCCTTCTTCCAAATCTTTGTTGGTTCTGAAACCAAGTATTCTAGTCCATAATCGCTGACTAGGGTTACTACAGACTTGATATCTTGATCTGCATCGACGAACGCGCCGCGCACTAGCTCATAGCCCTCGTTCACGTTCTCCTCAAGCTTAGGAGCCATTAGGGTTTGTTGAATTAGTCTTTAGAAAAGAGAAGTGTCGACACAATAGTTTTGGTCTCGAAACTTTGAAAGCGTGTCGACAAACAAAGACAGAACCCTATTTATACCTTTCTGATTTTGAAGATGAACAGGCGGGACAGCTATCTAAACATGTGTCGACACTGGCAAAAAGTGTCGACACTGACTTATAATGTCTCGACACACATGTGTCGACACAAGTTTAGTCAACAGATATTATGTGTCGACACTTGGTTATGTGTCGACACAATATAACTCGACACATCGTCGAGACTTTACTTAGAAAATTCTGAGTAAAACATAAGTGTCGACACCACTTTGGCTGTGTCGACACCTACTGGACATGTGTTGACACTAACATTCTGAAGTGTCGACACCACATTCCTAGATGTGTCGACACCTTTCTCCTGAAGTGTCGACACTACTATTCTGTGTCGACATAGACTTGTCTATGTGTCGACACCTTTTGACTTAGCCAATTTTCTATTCTGTAAACTTAGTCTAAGTTTATCATTCCTAGTTCAATTTTGAATCTATTGAACTTAGCTTCTTCTAGTGGCTTAGTAAACATATCAACTACTTGTTCATCTGTTTTAACATATTCTAACAAAATATCTTCTCTTTCTACATGCTCTCTAAGAAAGTGATATTTGATCTCAATATGTTTTGTCCTACTATGAGATACATGGTTATTAGCTATTGAAATAACACTTGTAGAATCACAGTAAAGTGGAGTTCTACTTACCTGAAATCCATAGTCCTCTAGCTGATGTTGAATCCATAGAAGTTGAGCACAGCAACTTCCTGCAGCCACATACTCTGACTCAGCTATGGAGATAGCCACACTAGTTTGCTTCTTGCTGCTCCATGAAATTAGTCTCCCACCTAGGAATTGACAGGTTCCAGTAGTGCTCTTTCTATCCTCTTTGCATCCTGCAAAGTCTGCATCTGAATAACCTGTTAGATCAAAGTCTCCATTCCTAGGGTACCAGAGGCCTAGATAGGGAGTGCCCTTTAGATATCTCAAAATTCTCTTGACTGCAGTCAAGTGAGACTCTTTAGGGCAGGCTTGATACCTGGCACAAACACATGTAGCATACATGATGTCAGGTCTACTAGCAGTCAAGTACAATAGGGAGCCAACTATCCCTCTATACAAGGTTTCATCCACAGGTTTCCCTGCATCATCCTTGCTAAGAGACATACTTGACCCCACAGGAGTCTTCATGGTGCTGGATGAATCCATACCATACTTCCTTATGAGTTCTAGGGTGAACTTGGACTGACAAATGGACAAACCACTTTCAGTCTGTTTAACTTGGAGACCCAAGAAAAACTTTAGCTCTCCCATACTACTCATCTCAAACTAACCTTGCATAAGTTTTGCAAACTTTTTGCAAAGGCTGCTTTCAGTAGACCCAAATATAATGTCATCTACATATATTTGGACAAGTATAACTTTGCCTCTAGATTCCCTAAGGAATAGAGTCTTATCTATTTTCCCCCTTGAGAACTTGTTCTCAATGAGGAAACTAGATAGGGTTTCATACCAAGCCCTAGGGGCTTGCTTTAACCCATATAAAGCTTTCCTAAGTCTATAGACATAATGAGGTAGAGTTGGATCAACAAAACCTGCAGGCTGCTCCACATAGACCTCTTCCTTAAGATTACCATTTAGGAATGCTGACTTGACATCCATTTGGTATACCTTGAATCCTTGATAGGTTGCATAGGCCAAGAACATTCTTATGGCTTCCAGTCTGGCTACTGGAGCAAAGGTTTGATCAAAGTCAATACCTTCTTCTTGCCTATATCCTTTAGCAACCAGTCTAGCCTTATTCTTAATGATGACCCCTTGTTCATCCATCTTATTCCTGTAGATCCACTTAACTCCAATTACATTGTGGTCTTTAGGTTTAGGAACTAGTTCCCAAACCTTGCACCTCTTGAACTGATTAAGCTCTTCTTGCATTGCTTCAGTCCATTGTGGATCTTGTATTGCTTCTTCAAATCTTTTAGGTTCAACTTGAGACAAAAAGCTGGAATAGATTGCTGCATTCATGTTTCTACTCCTGGTTTGAACTCCTTGTCTTGGATCTCCAATAATCAGTTCTACTGGATGATCTCTTAGATGCCTGTTGGCTGGAGGCAATCTTACTTCTGGTTGAACCACTTCAGCATCTGCATCATGCTGTATTCCTTGGATTTCTTCAGCAACTGGCACATGTAGTTCTCCCTCTGGACAACAGCTACTCTCCTCTCCTTGCTGTCTTGTAGCAGGCACTTCTTCTATAGTAAGCTTGTCCATTTTCTTTGCCAAACCTGTGGGGCTGCATACATTGCTAGACAACTCATTATTAATAAGTTTAGTCTCATCAAAAACTACATGCACTGATTCTTCTACAACTTGTGTAGTCAAGTTATAGACTCTATAAGCCTTACTATTATTGCTGTACCCAACAAAAATTCCCTCTTGGGACTTGGCAGCAAACTTAGTTATGTAAGACTTCCCATTGTTAAGTATGAAGCATTTGCAACCAAAGAACCTGAAGTAGGATAGGTTTGGTTTCCTGCCTTTCACAACTTCATAGGGGGTCTTGTTTAGCCCTTTAGTGATGGTAGCCCTATTTATAACATAGCATGCAGTGTTAACTGCTTCAGCCCAAAAATACTCAGGCAGTGATGTATCACTTAGTAGGGTTCTACCAGCCTCTATCAAGGTCCTATTTTTCCTCTCAGCAATGCCATTTTGCTGAGGTGTTCTAGGTGAAGAGAATTCTTGAAATATCCCAAAGTCTTCACATAGTTTTGTCATGCTTTCAGACTGAAACTCAGTACCATGATCACTTCTAATTTTGACCACAGTACTATTTAGTTCATTCTGAATTTGCTTGACAAAGCTGTAGAAGACACTAGGTGTTTCAGATTTCTGTCTTAAGAAGAACACCCAGGAATACCTTGAGTAGTCATCTACAACTACAAGGGTATAGACCTTCCTACCTAAGCTGTGAACTGGCATTGGACCAAAAAGATCCATATGCAAGAGGTATAAACACCTCACAGCATCCTTGTTGTCTATGCTTTTAAAGGTGGATTTAGTCTGCTTGCCCTTTTGACAAGCTGAGCAAATACCATCTTTGACACACTTAACTTGAGGACCATTCCTTACTAACTCTTTACTAAAGAGTTTGCTAATTGTCTTGTAGTTAAGATGGGCTAGCCTCTTGTGCCATTTGACACAATGAGAGACTGTCTCATCAGCTACAAGACAAACTGGAGAACCATTGTTCTCAATCATAATGTCTAGGCAGTAGACATTCCTCTTCCTATATCCTGTCAAAATGATCTCTTGATCACTTGACCTCTTGATATGACAACCATTTTTAGCAAATGAGATGTCATACCCTACATCACTTAATTGACTTATACTTATTAGGTTGTGTTTCAACCCTTTAACATAAGCCACTTGAGTAATGGTAACTAAGTTTGAAGAAATGTTACCAAACCCTTTGATGATTCCTTTTTCAGAACCACCAAAGGTCACTTTAGGACCATTTTTGATTGGAATATAGTCCTTCAGTAGTCCCCTTGTTCCAGTCATATGTCTGGAACATCCACTGTCCAAGTACCATGTTGGGGTATGGCCACTTGGACTCACCTGCAAAACAAATTAATGAACCTTAGAACCCAAAGTATTCTTGGGTCCTTGGTGATTGTTAGCTTGCAATTTGACAAACCTACCTACTGGCTTTTCAGTAGGTAATTTGCAATTCACTTTGGCACTGGCATTGTGCCAACAATCTACTGCAAAATGGCCAATTTTGCCACAGCACCAACATTCAAACTTGTTGTACCTTTGCTTAGGTACTGCCTTGGCTGTCTTGACTACAGCTGGCTTGTTAAATGTTGGGGCTTTGCCCTTGGACTTAGACTTGGACTGCTCAGTCCCTGTAGGTCTAATAAAGCCCAGTCCAGCCTTGCCTTTATGATGAACAAACTCATCAATTAAAGGTAACACTGACTTAGGTTTAGAAAACCTAGCAACTAAGTCCTTCTCCTTCTGAAGATCGATCTCCAGACACTTAATTTGATCATTCTTAAAAGTGATAGTTCCATCTGAATCACAGTAATGTGTTTCAGCCTGGCTACCTCATTTAGTTTTTGATCAAATTGCTTCTCAAAATCTGTTGCAGCAGCTTTAAGATCAGCAATTTCCTTTGCCTGACTTTTGGCTAGGGTCTTGCTTTTCTTGTAGGCTTGCAACAGTACCTTATATTCATCTATAAGCTGATGAATATCTTTCTCAGACTCAGATATATTCTCATCACTTGAAGAAGAAAAATCTGAATCTGAACTAACAAGAAACTGAACTTGAACATGAACCTTGTACCTGACTGGGTCCTGGCTGCTCCAGGATTTTGGCACTCTCTGTCAAAGCCATTAGTCCATGGCAATGACTGTCTTCTTGTTCATAAATTGACTCCAAGATCTGCATGAATTCTTCCGCTTCTTCTTCAGCAAACAGCCCTATGTAGGCTTCAGCATCAGAACTCAGATTCTGAAGAAGAAATGTCTGATAGAGTCTTCTCTTTCTTGGCAACAAAAGACTTTTCTTTCTTCCCTTTGAAGTGAGTCTTTTTCCTGTCACCAGAGTCTTTCCTCTTCTCTGGACAATCTGCAATAACATGGCCCTGTCTATTGCAGCAATAGCAAACAATCTTTGAACCAGTTGCCTTGCTTGATTTTGTCCTTTTCTTGTCATTCTTTGAAGACCTCTTTTTCTGATAAGAGTCTTCCTTTCCTTGTGATGTAGAAGGCCTTGACCTCCACTGTTTCTTCTTCAAAAACTTCTAAAAATGTCTAGTGAAGGCAGCAAAGTCTTCATCACTTTCACTGCTCTCACTCTTTGTGCTGACTGACTCATCAGACTCTGAATCAACTACCTCTGGAGGTGGAGTTGATGACTTATTCCTGCACTTTTTGGGAACTTCTGTCTTGAAAGCAACAGTTCTTTCCTTGTGCTCAGTCCTTGTTGATTTGTCCTCCTCTTTTCTCACTGTTAACTGCATTTCATAAGACAATAGCTTGCCAAACAGTGTGGGAGGAGGAATTTCCCCCAACTTAGCCATTTCTCTTATGGCACAGATCTTGGTGTCCCAATCTTTGGTTAGGGACCTTAGGAACTTGTCATTTAGTTCATAGTTACTGAACTCTCTTCCATAAGACATGAGTTCATTAACTATTCTGTAAAATTTCTTATAGCACTCAGTGATGCTATCACCTTTTCCTTGCCTAAAGCTTTCATACTCCTGATTTAGCAAGGACTTCCTATCTTGCCTAACTTCTTCTGAACCTTCCATATAGACAATGAGGGTATCCCACATTTCTTTTGCTGTTTTACAGTGAATTAAGTTCTGAAAAGTTGCATCATCAATGACACTCACTATTATGTTTTGTGCCCTCTTGTCCATGGTGGCCAGGACAATTTCATCCTTAGTCATCTCAGAGAAATCCTTTGGAGTTCTCTGATTTGCATCCAAAACTGAAATCTTCATTGGCACATAAGGCCCTTCCTTAACTGTGATGTAGATTCTAGGGTCTGAGGCCTCCATAAATAGCCTTACCCTTTCTTTCCAGATCCCAAAGATCTCCTTTCTGCATATGGGTAATTTCATGGAACCCAATTCCTTGTGATTCTCATAGGAACCCATGTTTCTTGATGTTCTTAAATTTCTTGAATCTGTGATTTCCCTTACACTGAATCTGCCAAACAGGATCTCCTCAGACTGTTAGTCCTTGTTTTGAGGAACCTCCCTCTGATACCACTTGAAAGATATGGTACCTAAACACCTAGAGGGTGGGGGGGTGAATAGGTGACCTAATCCTTTTCTAACTTTATTGGCAGCCAAACAGTTATCACACAGATTTCTAACTACTTTTGCACAGCAATCAGCAATAACAAAACATACACAGCTAATCCACAGCACAATCACAGCACAGCACACAGTGTTTTATAGTGGTTCCCCAAGATATGGGTACATCCACTTTCCCCCTTCGCCTATCTAGCAGTGTACTAGATTCTGCCTAACTTCTCCACTGTCTCAGAACCCAAATTGGTTCCTACACCTCAGGCCCAAAGCCTTACAACTCAGCTTTATCCCAAAGCCTACACTCAGCCACAAGGGCCTACACTCAGCCAATCAAGGCCTACACTCAGCCAACCAAGGCCTACACTCAGAGATCTCTATCTCCTACACTCAGGCTAACAAGCCCTACCCTCAGCCTTTATAATATAGGCTTACAATCACTCAGATCCAATGGATGCTACCAGTTAAAAAGATATTACAAATTATAACTCTACAACTCAGAATTAGAGGAGGGGAGTTGAGAGATTCTTGATGAGTTCTTGGAGGAACTCAGCTGGATTCACCCTGACTTAGCTTTCTTCAAAGCTTCTTTAGTAGAACTGAATAAGACTGAATCCTCTGCAGTTGTTCCTTGAACTCTGCCACTTAAGATCCAGAATTGAATCTGAATCCTTCTTCTCAGCCTAGTTCCTGAGGCTGATTTCTTGGAAGGAGCCCTCTCTCTCCAACTTCTTAGATCTGCACTTTAACTGCTAGATCTTCTTGTGTTGATACTCTTTGTACTTCTTTAATAAATACTTTAACAATAATCTGATCAATCACTTCAGTAAACTGTGGGTGCCTATTTATAGGCTTTCTTCATGGTAACCGGCTGGTCCGGTCCATAACTAACTTCTGACATCTCTGACAGTTGCTGTAGACCGGCTGGAACGGCAGCTGTCAAGTCATCCAGTCACTTCTTGAAAATCTCTGTCTGTCTGTAAGTGTCGAGACTTTCTGTCTTTAAGTGTCGACACTTATAGTCCAAGTGTCGACACATGTTGTGTAAGTGTCGACACAAGTCTACAAGGTGTCGACACAACTCCTTGTATGTCTCGACACAGATTCTTCTGCATGTGTCGACACTGAAATAGAGTGTCGACACAAGTACTTGTTCTTTTAGCTTTTGCTGAATTCTTCTATGTGTCGACACATCTCCTTTGTGTCGACACATCTTCTTGTGTTGAATCTATCAAGTGTCGACACTGCTTCTTGGTGTCGACACAAGTCTTCAATGTTCATTATTGCTGAGTGTCGACACAGCTCCTTGTGTCGATACACCTTCTTCTTGTTGAGACTTCAGCTGAGTGTCGACACATTCCCATAGTGTCGACACTTGTACTTAGAATAATTTTGTTGATCTTTCTGATCTTTGCTAAGTGTCGACACAGCTCCTTGTGTCGACACTTTCTTCAAGTGTAGAGTCTTTAGCTGAGTGTCGACACATTGTGTTGAGTGTCGACACTTACTTCATGTGTTGACTCTTCTGGTTGTGTGTCGACACATTGTGCTAGGTGTCGACAAATACTTCAAGTGCTGACTCTTCTGTTGAGTGTCGACACATTGTGTTGAGTGTCGACACTTACTTCATGTGCTGACTCTTCTGCTTAGTGTCGACACATTGTGTTGAGTGTCGACACTTGTACTTAGTCTCTGCAAACTTTTGCTGAGTGTCGACACAGCTCCAAGTGTCGACACTTTCTGGTGTAGACTCAGCTTCACTGGGTGTCGACACAGCTCCTTGTGTCGACACTTTCTGTCTGCACTTTTCTTCACTGAGTGTCGACACAGCTCCAAGTGTCGACACTTTCTGTCTGGTGTCGACTTTGCATCCCAGGTGTCGACACAATGACTCCAAGTGTCGCCACTGCTTGTCTGGGTGTCAACACAAGCCTTCTTAAGTGTCGACACTTTCCTTCTGGGTGTCGACACATGGACTTAGAAACTTTTTGCTTCAGTCCAGTACTTTCTTAACCTGCACAAGTAACTCAAACATACATCAAATACATTATGATGTATATCATTGAGTTGGGTGAGGCTTCTTCAAATAAGGTACATTTGACCAATGTACCCAACAGGTGAGACTATTTATGGAAGCCTCAGACCCTAGAATTTACATCACAGTTAAAGAAGGGCCATATGTGCCTATGAAGGTTTCAGTCCTAGATGCAAATCAGAGAACACCTAAGCACTTTACTGAAATGACAAAAGATGAGATAATTCTAGCCACAATGGACAAGAGGGCTCAGAATATCATTGTGAGTGCCATAGATGATGCTATATTTCAGAACTTGATACACTGTAAGACATCTAAGGAGATGTGGGATACTTTGATAGTGTACATAGAGGGTTCTGAAGAAGTTAGGCAGGATAGAAAGTCTTTGTTAAACCAGGAATATGAAAGCTTCAGGCAAGGCAGATCTGATAGCATAACAGAATGCTATAAGAAATTCTATAGGATTGTCAATGAGTTGATGTCTTATGGAAGAGAATTCAACAACTATGAGCTGAATGATAAGTTCTTGAGGTCTCTAACAAAGTATTGGGACACCAAGATCTGTGCCATAAGGGAAATGGCCAAGTTAGCAGATATCCCTCCTCCAACATTGTTTGGAAAACTTCTATCCTATGAGATGCAGCTGATGGTGAGGAAAGAAGAGGAGAAGACTACAAGAAGTGAGCATAAAGAAAGGACAGTGGCATTCAAGACAGAAGCCACCAGGAAATACAAAAGTAAGTCTCCATCTCCACCTCCAAGGGTTGCTGGAACTGAGTCAGATGAGACAGAATGCAAGGATTCTGAAAGCAGTGAGAGTGATGAGGATTTTGCAGCCTTCACAAGACACTTTCAGAAGTTTCTAAAGAATAAATAGTGGAGGTCAAAGTCATCCACTTCACAGGGAAAAGATGACTATTATCAGAATAAGAAGTCATCAAAGAAAGATAGGAGAAAGACCAAGTCAAGCAAAGCAACTTTATCAAAAATTGTTTGCTATTGCTGTAACAGACAAGGACATGTTATTGCTGACTGTCCTGAGAAAAGGAAAGAGTCTAATGATAAGAAAAAGACTCAATTCAAGGGCAAGAAGGAAAGGTCTTTTGTTGCCAAGAAGGACAAAGGCCTGTCAGACATGTCTTCTTCAGAAACTGAGTCAGAAGCTGAAGCTTACATAGGACTGTATGCTGAAGAAGAGGAAGAGGAGTTCATCCAGATAATGAACTCTATATATGAGCAAGAGGACATTCAGTGCAAAGGACTGATGGCCTTAACAGAAGGTGACAAAATCCAGGATCAGCTTGGACCTAGTAAGGTACAAAATTGTTCTTTAAGTTCAATTTCTAGTGATAGTTCAGATTCAGTTACATCAGCATCAAATGATGCCAGTGGATCTGAATCTGAAGGGGATGTTCATCAGTTGATTGATGAATATAGAGTTCTGTTGCAAGCATTTAAGAAAAGCAAATCCTTGGCCAAGAGTCAGGCTAAGGAGATTGCAAGTCTCAAAGTGGATGCAACTGATTTTGAGAAGCTGATTGATCAAAAGTTAAATGAAATAGCCAGACTGAAGAATATAATTGTTATTCAGATGGGAACTATAACATTCAAGAATGATCAAATCAGAAATCTGGAGATTAATCTTCAGAAGGAGAGATACATAGTTGCAAGGTTTTCTAAACCTAAATCTGTTCGACCTTTGATTGATGAGTTTATACCTCACAAGGGTAAAACTGGATTGGGGTTTACTAACCCTGCTAGAACTAAAAAGTCCAAGTCTAAGGGCAAAGCCCCAGCTCTCAATAAGCCAGCTGTAGATAAAACAGCTAGGGATGTACCTAAGCAAAGGTACAATAGATTTGAGTGCTGGTGCTGTGGCAAGGTAGGCCACTTTGCCATAGACTGTTGGCACAATTTTAGTGCCAAGTTGAGTAGCAAACTGCCTGTTGGAAGATCTGCAGGTAGCTTTGTTAAGAGGCAAACTAACCAGCACCAAGGATCCAAGAATTCTTTGGGTTCTAAGGTCAACTAATCTGTTTTGCAGGTGAGTCCAAGTGGCCATGCCCCAATATGGTACTTGGACAGTGGATGTTCCAGGAACATGACTGGAACTAGGGGATTGCTAAAGGACTACACACCTATCAAGGATGGTCCAAAAGTCACCTTTGGTGGTTTTGAAAAAGGAATTATCAAGGGTTTTGGTAACATTTCTAGCACCCATATAACTATTACTCAAGTGGCTTATGTTAAAGGTTTGAAACATAACGTTATTAGTATAAGTCAATTGAGTGATTTAGGATATGACATCGCATTTGTCAAAGATGGTTGTCATATCAGGAGGTCAAATGATCAAGAGATCATTTTGACAGGTTATAGAAAGAGAAATGTCTATTGCCTAGACATTATGTGTGAGACCAATGGTTCTGCAGTGTGTCTTGTAGCTGATGAGAAAGTCTCTCATTGTGTCAAATGGCACAAGAGGCTAGCCCATCTCAACTACAAGATAATTGGCCAACTCTTTAGCAAAGAGTTAGTGAGGAATGGTCCTTAAGTTATGTGTATTAAAGATGGTATATGCTCAGCTTGTCAAAAAGGCAAGCAGACTAGATCCACCTTTAATAGCATTGAGAACAAAGATGCTGTGAGGTGCTTATACCTCTTGCATATGGATCTCTTTGGTCCTATGCCAGTTCACAGCCTAGGTAGGAAGGTCTACACATTTGTGGTTGTAGATGACTACTCAAGGTTTTCCTGGGTGTTCTTTCTTAGACAGAAATCTGAAACACCTAGTATCTTCTATAGTTTTGTCAAACAAGTTCAGAATGAGTTAGACAGTACAGTGGTCAAAATAAGAAGTGACCATGGTACTGAATTTCAGTCTGATAGTATGGCAAAACTATGTGAAGAATTTGAGATATTTCAGGAATTTTGTTCACCAAGAACACCTCAGCAAAATGGCATTGTTGAGAGGAAAAATAGAACCTTGATTGAGGCTGGTAGAACCCTATTAAGTGACACATCTCTCCCAGAATATTTCTGGGCTGAGGCAGTTAATACTGCATGCCATGTAATTAATAGGGCTACCATTACTAAGAGCCAAAATAAGACCCCCTATGAGATTGTGAAAGGCAGAAAACCAAACCTATCCTATTTCAGGATCTTTGGTTGCAAATGCTATATACTTAACAATGGTAAGTCTTACTTGACTAAGTTTGCTGCCAAATCCCAAGAGGGAATTTTTGTTGGGTACAGCAACAACAGTAAGTCTTATAGGGTCTACAACTTGTCTTCACAAGTTGTAGAAGAGTCAGTACATGTAGTATTTGATGAAGCTAGATTTATTATCAATGAGTTGTCTAGAAGTATTTGCAGCTCCACAGGTGTGACTAAGAAGATGGACAAGCTCACTATTGAAGAAGGATCAACTGCAAGTCAGCATGAAGATGATAGTGGCTGTTGTCCAGGGGGAGTACTACATGTACCTAATGTAGAAGAAGACCAAGGAGTGCAGCAAGTTGAAGAAACTGAAGAAGTTCAACCTAAAGCCAGGATGCCTCCAGCTAATAGGCATCTAAGAGATCATCCAGCAGATCAAATCATTGGTGATCTAAGACAAGGGGTACAAACAAGGAGCAGAAATCTGAGTGCAGCACTCTACTCCAGTTTTCTATCCCAAGTAGAGCCAAAGAAGTTTGAAGAAGCCATCCTAGACCCTCATTGGATTGAGTCAATGCAAGAAGAGCTGAATCAGTTCAAGAGATGCAAAGTCTGGGAGCTTGTTCCTAAACCAAAAGACCACAACATAATTGGGACCAAGTGGATCTTTAGGAACAAGATGGATGAACATGGAGTGATTATCAAGAACAAAGCAAGACTAGTTGCTAAGGGATATAGGCAGGAAGAAGGTATTGAATTTGATCAAACCTTTGCTCCAGTAGCCAGACTGGAAGCCATAAGGATGTTCTTGGCCTATGCAACCTATCAAGGATTTAAAGTATACCAAATGGATGTTAAGTCAGCCTTTCTGAATGGTAATTTAAAGGAAGAGGTCTATGTGGAACAGCCATCAGGTTTTGTTGATTCAACTCAACCTAATTATGTCTATAGACTTAGGAAGGCTTTGTATGGGTTAAAACAAGCCCCTAGGGCTTGGTATGAAACCCTGTCTAGTTTTCTCATTAAGAATAAATTCACAAAGGGGAAAATAGACAAGACTCTATTCCTTAGGGAATCCAGAGGCAAGATCATACTAGTCTAAATATATGTAGATGACATTATATTAGGGTCTACTGAAAGTAGTCTTTGCAAAAAGTTCGCAAAACTTATGCAAGGACAATTTGAGATGAGCAGTATGAGGTAACTTAAGTTCTTCTTGGGTCTCCAAGTTAGACAAACTGAGAATGGTTTATCCATATGCCAGTCTAAGTTCACCCTAGAACTGATAAGGAAGTATGGTATGGAATCATCCAGTACCATGAAAACTCCTATGGGGTCAAGTATGTCTCTTAGCAAAGATGATGCGGGGAAACCTGTAGATGAGACTTTGTATAGAGGGATAGTTGGCTCTCTATTGTATTTGACTGCAAGTAGACCAGATATCATGTATGCTATATGTGTCTGTGCTAGGTACCAAGCTTGACCTAAAGAGTCTCATTTGACAGCAGTCAAAAGAATACTGAGATATCTAAAGGGCACACCTTATCTAGGCCTTTGGTACCCTAGAAATGGAGACTTTGAACTGACAGGTTATTCAGATGCAGATTTTGCAGGCTGCAAAGAAGATAGGAAGAGTACAACTGGTACCTGTCAATTCCTAGGTGGAAGACTGATTTCATGGAGTAGCAAAAAGCAAACAAGTGTGGCTATCTCCACTGAAGAATCAGAGTATGTGGCTGCAGGAAGTTGCTGTGCTCAACTTCTATGGATACAACATCAGCTTGAGGATTATAGTATTCAGGTAAGTAGAACACCACTATTTTGTGATTCTACTAGTGCTATATCTATTGCAAACAATCCTGTTTCCCATAGTAGAACTAAACACATTGAAATAAAATATCATTTTCTAAGGGAACATGTAGAAAAAGAAGATATTTCACTGGAGTATGTTAATACAGATAATCAACTAGCTGACATGTATACTAAGCCTTTAGAAGAAACCAAATTCAATAGGTTTAAAATTGAATTAGGTATGATAAACTTAGAATAAGTTTACAGAAATGGCTAAGTAAAATAGTGTCGACACACAGAGTTGTATGTGTCGAGACAGAGAATTGGTATCGACACTTCAGAGAAAAGGTGTCGACACATCTAGGAAGTTGGTGTCGACACTTCAGAGAATTAGTGTCGACACATGATAAGTAGGTGTCGACACATCCAAGGTGGTGTCGACACTTAGGCTTTACTCAGAATTAACCAAGTAAAGTCTCGACTAAGTGTCGAGTTAAGTGGTGTCGACACATAAACAAGTGTCGACACATATATTCTATCGACTATACTTGTGTCGACACATTGTTGTCGAGACATTATAAGTCTGTGTCGACACTTTTCATCAGTGTCGACACAATTTAAGTTCTTTGACGCGCCCTTTCATCTTCAACTCTAGAAAGGTATAAATAGGGTTTCAACATTGTCTGTCGTCACGCTCACCAAAGTTTCGAGACCAAACTTGTGTGTCGACACCTCTCTTCTCTCAATTCAAATTCTTCAAACTTTAATGGCGCCAAAGCTCGAAGAGAACGTAAATGAAGGATATGAACTGGTGCGGCATGCGTTTGATGACGCTGAACCAGAGATCAAGGATGTTGTAACCCTAGTTGCAAACTCTGGGTTAGATTTTCTTGTTTCAGAGCCGACCAAGATATGGAAGAAAGAAGTTTTGGAATTCCTGAATGGAGCAACCCTAGACGAATCTGGACTCAAGATAAAGTCAAGGGTGCATGGATAAAAGGTGAAGGTGTCACCTAAGAGTTTGAGAAAGTTACTAAACCTACCAAGGACTAAGGAAGAAGATGAAGTTTCTGCTTCCAAGACCAGAGAAGCTTTAACATGGTGTGGACTGGATTCCAAGATGAAAATTGGATCAGTATTCAATAGGAAAGGAATGAACAGCCAAGGCAAATTTCTCTCAGAAATTATTGGCAAGGTGATCTTGAGTAAGCCTGGAGGGCATGACAGAGTTTCAGCACATATATTCAGTCTCATGACAAGGATTATCTTCACACTGCAAACTGATTGGTCTGTAGTAGTATTTGAGAAGATCAAGGAGAGCCTGAAGAAACCCAATTTGGGTAGGATACTAAGTCTTTACTTGGTTGGTAGTATACCAGAAGTAATGAGCCAAGCTGCTGGATCTAAGATCAACCACATGAGAAGAATGGACATGAGAATCTTCTCTAGATGGGATAGAGTTTTGACCAAGGAAATGCCCACTCCTGAGAAGGAAACACCCCTAAAGAAGAAGAAGAAGTCAGCCCCAGTGGCACAAGAATCCTCTAGTAGCTCTGAAGAGCATGTTGTCTTTACACCAGATGATGAACAAGAAACTGGAACTGTTGGAAAGTCTCCAGATAGACAAGAAGCTGCAGAAAGGCAGGTGGAGCTACCACAGGCTAGCCCTCTTCACCAAGATTCTATCCAGGGGGGTCACTACTGGTTGAAGAGCCAACTCCCTTAGAAAGTGAAAGAGCCACTCAAACCATTCTTGAGGTAATCACTGAAATCAATTAATTAGATTTCCTTATTGAGAGTGAAGTTATAATTGACAAATTATCTGATGTTAATCAGCAACCTCAGATTCATAGCAAACCCCAAGATGTTGTCATGGAGGACACATCTGTTGCAGATCAAGTGGAGCCAAATCAAGTAATTGATGAGATAAGAGAATCTCCATCATAACCTCAACAAGAATTTACAATGGAAGATCTCTTCCTTAATCTGGACCAAACAGACCTTGAGAAGGAAAGTGCTGCTGCTGAGGGAGAGAAGTCCCAAGTTGAGGGGGAGCAAGTGGGGATTCTAGAAGAAACTGCAAGGAAAGAGCCTGAGAAGCCAAAGGATGTTGAGGAGCTACCTAGGGAGAGGGTAGAAATAGCAAGCACATCAGCTTCTGAAGATGAGGAGGCTGCAAGAGCAAAGAAAAGGAAATTCCAAGTCTTTAAAAGAAGGAGCCAAACTTACAAAAAGGCTTTACAAACTATTGCACCACAACCTACACCACACCCAACACCATCTGTAGATTACAGTTCTCTGATGATTGCTATGCAAATAAAGCTTGATGAGAAAAGGAAAGCAATAGAAACATATATGGATGAGGGGCATAAGTCTTTACAATTTGATCTTGCCCAAGATATTAAGACCATTTGATTTGAGATGAATCTAAATAAGAAGGAGATGACTGACTGCTTCCACAAGGGAGGGAATGCAGTGGTGTACTTGGCTACACATCAAGAGAAGATCAAAGCTCAAGTGGATGACATTGCACTGAATCAACGATATGTTCTGGAGAACCAGCTCAGGATGAATGACAATTTGACTGCTTCACACAATGCAATAGTCACAGAGATTAAGAATATAGCTGCAAGGCAGACTACAGCTAATGCTACAGCTAAAGCAGACTTTGATAAAGCATTCCAAGAGGGAATAACTGCTGTTAAGACTGCAATACAAGACTCTCAGAAGATAATAACTGACAAACTCCAAAGGTTGAAATCTTACTTTAAGGATGGAGTAAACTATTTGGATGCACAAATAAGATTTCAGAAAGATGATCTGAGGGATCACATAGTTAGAGAAGTCATAAAGGGGGAGAGGGTGTTAGTCAAAGCCAGCTCTGATCATGCACAATGGATTTCCAATTCCATCAGAGCCACCCTTGGATATCCTCCATTGTGTGATGATGATAATGTTGCAGAGTCTGGGATAAATCCTGCATATCTAGGAGGGGAGCAACCTGAAGTGGCTCAAGTAATCTACCCTCCTCCAGACTTTGATATGATACATGCTGATATACAATCCATGTATAGCCCTCCTGAGGGAATTGAGAAGGTCGTCATAGAGAAAGTGGTTCAGCCAGTGCCAGAGGTTATACTGAAAGAGCAAGAAGCTTTGCTGCTCAAAGAACAAGAGACTCTATTGTCTAAGAAAAGGTTCAGAGAGCAAGCTGAACAAAGGCCTGACTTTGAACAGTGGAGCCCCACTTCAAGGAATATTATCTTAACTGCATGGAAGGCTGTCAAGGACAATATTCAAGATAGAAACAAGTGTTTTTTCTGAATTGGAGTGGAGGAAGCATGAGACAAGGCAAGAAGCCATTGTGCAGTATAGAAGAAAGGCAAAGATGGGAAAGCTACCTCCTACTGCCCATGAGCATAGCAAGTACTTTCCCAAGCCTTATCATTACTTTGAAAGGCATAAAATCAAAGCTGAAGAATTAAAGAAGAAGGATCTTAAAGGCAAGAAGCCTGCTGCTGCTGAAGATGCTGAAGCCCCAGTACAAGCAAAGATACAGTCTGGGAAGGGCATAGTGATCAAGGAGACTGAGAAGCAACAAAATAGAATTTATCTTTAGTTTACAGTTGTAATCTTTTGATTTTAAACACTCTGTAAACTTTTGTATAATGAATATGACAAAGTTGTTAGAACAATGTGATGTGTGAAAAATCTATTACATAATTATTCTGAGATATATGTGTGTACATGTTTTGTTTAATACATGTTTATGTACTTTCCCTGATTGCATAATCCTGTTTTACATCATACTGTAATTTTGTTATGTATGGTGTATATCATTGACTAAGGGTTATGACTTCTCCAAATAGGGGGAGATTGTTGGGTACATTGGATTAAATGTACCTGATTTGAAGAAGCCTCACCCTACTCAATGATATACATGAAATTGTATTTGATGTATTTTGAGTTTAGTTGTGCAGGTCAAGTATTCACAGGGAAAGCTGAAAAGATTCTAAGTCCATGTGTCAACACCCAGAAGGAAAGTGTCAACACTTAAGAAGACTTGTGTCGACAGCCAGAGAAGCAGTGTCGACACTTGGAGTAATTGTGTCGATAGCAGGGATGTAGAGTCGACACCAGACAGAAAGTGTCGACACATACAGGTTGTGTCGACACTCAATGAAGAAAAGTCCAGTGAAGAAGTGTCGACACTTAAAAGCAGTGTCGACACCCAGAGGAACATCGTCGACATCAGAAAGTGTCGACACTTGGAGGCTGTGTCGACACTCAGCAAATTACAACAGAGTCTAAGTATAAGTGTCGACATAATAAAGAATTTGTCGACACTCAGCAGAAGACTGAACACATGAAGAAAGTGTCGACACAATGAAGAATGTGTCGACACACAGCAGAAGAGTCAATACATGAAGAAAGTGTCGACACTAGGAGGCTGCATCGACACTCAGCAAAGTTCAACAAAAATTCTAAGTACAAGTGTCGACACAAAGGAGATGTGTCGACACTCAGCCAAAGTCTCAACAGAAGAAGAATATGTCGATACAAGGAGCTGTGTCGACACTCAGCAAAAGTATCAACACTGAAGGCATGTGTCGACACCAAGAAGACGTGTCGACACTTAACAAGTTCAACACAAGAAGATGTGTCGACACAAAGGAGTAGTGTCGACACTTACAAGAAATCAACAAAGTACTGAAGAACAAGGAGTTGTGTCGACAGACATTATCAGTGTCGACACATGATGAAGAAGCTGTGTCGAGAAGTAATTTCTACAACACAAGGAGTTGTGTCGACATCTTGAAGGCTAGTGTCGACACTTAGTCTACTTGTGTCGACACTTGGTCTATAAGTATTGACACTTAAAGACAAACTGTCTCGACACTTTCAGACAGTTACAGATATTTCAAGAAGTGACTGGATGACATGACAGCTGCCATTCCAGCCGGTCTACTGCAACTGTCAGAGTTGTCAGAAAGCTGTTAGGAACCGGATCAGCCGGTCACCATGAAGAAGGCCTATATAAAGGCTTATACTGTCAACAGAAACATAAGATTAACAGATTAAGAGATTGAAAAAGAGAAGAAGATCTAGCTATTCATTGAAGAATCAAGTGAAGATCTAAGAAGTTGGAGAGTGTGTAATGCCCCCGATTTTTCTGTGTTTTGTTTGATCTTTGGCTGGCGTTACGATGGAGTATTTCCGGCTTTTTGCCGTTGTAGAGCGTGGTCTTAGCTCTTAGGGTTCCCTGTGTAGCCTGTTAGCAAGATTCCCCAGCTAGCCAGAGTCCGTTTGATGACTCGGTTGGGCCTCTTAGGGAATGCTTGTGTTTTGGCTTCGGGTGGTGATATCCTGGGTTTTGTTCGTCGAATGCTAATTTCGACTTCGCAGTTGCGTTCGTAGTGTGGGTTTTTAGCTGCGACGTGAATTTCGTCTTTTTCCGAGATGTTTTGGGTCTCGTGTCGTTCTGATTTTGAGTGTAAGTAATTATTATGTATTGATTGTTTATTATTAAAACTGCTGTGTATATATAGTCTTGGGTTAGAATTAGGGCTCGGTTCCTCTTGTCTTTTCTTTTTCTCTGCTTGGAAGAAGCCGCCGCCTGTGCGAGAGGAAGAGAACCGCCGGGCTACCCTGGCCTTCGGAAGCCGATTCCTGGAGATTTAGCGGTCGGAATTCGATTTCGTGAGTGGATCTGGATTGCCCTCGCCGGGATCTGCATTCTTTCTGCTCCTCAGCTTGCTGCTCTGCGGCCAGATCCGTGAGCGGGGGAGGCCGCCGGCCAAGTTTCTGGTATTTAGGCAAGTGATGTCCCCTCATCCTTGCCAAAGCTGATCTTTGTCTTTCTTTTGAGTTAATTTTATCTCTTTCCTGCTTAGATCCTAGGTGTACGCTAGGGTTCGTTCCCTATCATGCCGTGGTTAGTGTAGAAAGTTCCAATTAAATTTCAGTTTTCGTGAGGGTTTGTGTCTAATAGGGACAGATTTGGTTCGGTTTAGGTCGAGTAGTTGCCATTGTCGATGGATGTTGTACCCTAGAGAGACCTCGTTCTCGTTTCTGGTTGTTTGCTGGATCTGGGGCCTGAACCAGTCGGGGTGTCGACACCGTTGTGTCGACACCGGCCAGTCGGGGTGTCGACACTTGGTGTCGACACCTGCAGCGGCAGTGTCGACACTTTGTGTCGACACCGGCTGCAGAGGTGTCGAAACTTGGTGTCGACACCCGCAGCAGCAGTGTCGACACTTTGTGTCGACACCGGCCGCAGAGGTGTCGAAACTTGGTGTCGACACCCGCAGCGGCAGTGTCGACACTTTGTGTCAACACCGGCCGCAGAGGTGTCGACACTTGGTGTCGACACCCGCAGCGGCAGTGTCGACACTTTGTGTCCACACCGGCCGCAGAGGTGTCGACACCTGGTGTCGACACCCGCAGCGGCAGTGTCGACATTTTGTGTCGACACCGGCCGCAGTGGTGTCGACACTTGGTGTCGACACCCGCAGCGGCAGTATCGACACTTTGTGTCGACACCGGCCGCAGTGGTGTCGACACTTGGTGTCGACACCCGCAGCGGCAGTGTCGACACCTTGTGTCGACACCGGTCGCAGTGGTGTCAACACTTGGTGTCGACACCGGCAGCGGTTGTGTCGACACCTTGTGTCGACACCGGCTTGTCGTGGTGTCGACACATCGTGTCGACACTGGGTGCTGCTCTTGTTTTGGGGTCAGGTAGACTCGGGGTTGGTTCGGGTTAGGCGTGCAAGGCCGCGTCAGTTGGACCCAACATTTTTGCCCTAGGTTCGTGTGTTTCTTAGGATTGTTAGTGTGACTTTTTCCCTAGGGGGGAATTTGGCGTTCGGCTAATTTCTGCATGCCGACTCTTGGGTTGTGGCAGGTGGTGGAGTTTTGGTGGCCTCTGGAGGGGTGGTTTTATGTGGAGAGCTATGGCCACCACCTTTTGCCCCGGTTTGGGTTGGTGTGTGTGGGACCCTAAAGTTGCCACTGTTTGACCCCTTAGCCCTTTTTGGATCTGATTTTGGTTATGTGTTCAGATCCATGTTTTGACCACTGCCACTTACCCACGTGTTAGGACTGTTAGTCCCTTTCCTGTTTATGCTTTCCTTTCTTTTGGCATATGTATATGTCTTGATGCTCTTGCAGGCTCTCTTGGTAGGGCATATTGGTTTTATTGCTCGCACTTGGTGTGCTCTGCGGTGTTTTAGACAGTATTCGTTTCTTACTGTCATCCCCTTTTCTTTTGCTTATAGCAGTTTGTTGCCGGGTTGGTAAACCCTTCTTCTTATTTGCTAATTAATTTATTGCTCTATTTTTACCTTTTGATTGTTTCCTTGCTAAGGTGTTCTTTTCTTGAATGCCTCAGGTCCAGGTTGTAGCCAGTTCAGCGGCTAGTTCTTTTGGAGGGGCTGTTGGTGGCCTCTAGGGTAGCTGAGATAGCTGATCCCCATTTTGTTGTGAGGTAGTTCTTTACTTTTCCGTACAGACATACATACTCGCCAGTGGGTTCGTGTCAGGTTGTTGACGCCCACTGGTGGCTTCTTGTGATGCTGGGTATGAATTTAAACTGCTGATTTTGCCTACTTGTGGTTGGTTACTTGCTTCTGGGAAGGATTTATGCTAGGTTGCATGATAGATATTTTAAAACCTAAAAGTATTGCTATATGTACTTCATGCATAACATGTTTTCTAAAACAAAGACACTATTTTTCCTCAGCGTAAAACACTATCTTTTATACCTACAATATTCACCTTAGAGTCGTGCATACCATGAGTCGTCGCCCGGGGACTCTCGTGCTTATTTATGGTGTCAACTTAATTGAACCAAAGTATTTTCTGCTGCGTATAGATATAATTTTAACTGTGGACTAGCTGATCCACTGTGCCGAGGGATACAACCATTCAACTTAACTGATTTTCTTTCATATTTAATCAACGATTTTCCTTAAAATCTAAGGTCTAGGGTTTTGCCTGTGCATGTGCAGTTATCCCCTGCACGACGTGGCATCACGACACGTGTTTTCTCCTGCTCTGATACGATTTCTTCGTTGAGAAAATGCGGGTTGTGACAGAGAGAGAGCTCCTTGCAAGAAGACAGCCGTTGGAACCAGGCTGTGAAGAAGGATTCAGACCTAGTTCTGAATCTTAAGTTGCAGTGATTGAAGATCAGCTGCAGAGAATCAATCCTATTGTGTTCTACATTCAAGAAGCTTTGAAGAAAGCCAAGTGAGATTGATCTCAGCAGAGTTCTTTCAAGAACTCATCAAGAACCTATCAACTCTTCTCTCTTTTCTCTGAGTTGTAGGTATATTTTTTGTATTCTAAATTTCTTGTAGGATCCTTAGGGATCTGAGTTGTAAGCCTGTAATTATAAAGGCTGAGTGGTAGGGCCTGTATGCCTGAGTGTAGGCCTGTTGTGGCCGAGTGTAGGCCTTGTGGCTGAGTGTAGGCCTTGTGGCTGAGTGTAGGTCTTTGGAGAAGACTGAGTTGTAGGGCCTTGGGCCTGAGCTGTAAGAACCTGTTTGGGGTTCTGAGTGTAAGATCTGAGGATCTGAGATAGTGGAGGAGTTTGGCCGAATCTAGTGCACTACTAGATAGGCGAAGGGGGAAAGTGGATGTACCCAAACCTTGGGGAACCACTATAAATCTGTGTGTTCACTGTGTGCATGTTTATTCTGTGATTGCTGATTGTTTGCTGTGAAGAAGTACTTATAAATATGTGATATTATCTGCAATCTGCCTAAAAAGTTAAAAACGATTTAAGTCACCTATTCACCCCCCTCTAGGTGATTAGGTACAATTTCTTTCAAATGGTATCTGGACAGTGGATGCTCCAAGTATATGACTGGCAGCAAGGACATCTTAAATAACTATAAGTCCAAGCTGGGACCAAAGGTGATCTTTGGTGATTCAAATTGGGGCCAGTCAGAGGGCTTTGGAGAAGTAAAGATTGGAGCAATAACCTTCAAAACGGTGACCTATGTAAGTGGACTCAAGCTTAACCTCATCTCCATAAGTCAACTATGTGATGAAGGTTATCAGGTACACTTTAATTCAACATCTTATATTATTTCTAGTAAAAAAAACAAACTGTTTTAATTAGAAATAGACAAGGTAACATATATATAGTAGATTTTTATTCTGCAACCATAGATATCTGTTTACTTAATATTGTTAGCAAGAAAAATGATCTTTGACATAAAACGCTAGGACATGTTAATATGAAAAACATTGCTATTCTCTCTAAAGACAACCTTGTGAGAGGTTTGCCTTCTGGTCCCTACAAGAAGGAAGGCCTCTACAGGGCTTGTCAACTAAGCAAGCAAACTAAATCTAGCTTTAAGTCAATTAATAAGAGTGATTCACCTAGGATTTTGTACTTGCTACACATGGACCTTTTTAGACCTATTGCTGTACAAAGCATAGGAGGGAAATATTATACCCTAGTTATTGTAGATGACTTCTCAAGATTCACTTGGGTGTTCTTTCTGAGATCTAAGTCAGATATATTCAAAGTTCTTACAGATTTTCTCCGGACCATACAGATTGAGTACTCTACTCATGTGGCATTGATCAGAAGTGATCATGGTACATAGTTTGAGTCTCTTCTTATGCATGAGTTCTGTGAGAAGGAAGGTATCAGGCATTGCTTCTCAGCTCCTAGGACTCCTCAACAAAATGGGGTAGCTGAAAGGAAGAATAGAACCTTAATTGAAGCTACAGGCACATTACTTGTAGATGCTTACATGCCCCTATCATTTTTCGCAGAGGCTGTAAGCACAACAAACTATGTACAGAACAGTAGTCTAATACATAAACTTAAGAATAGGACTCCCTATGAATTGCTTAAAGGGAAGAAACCTAAAATCACTTATTTTGAAGTTTTCGGTTGCATATGTTATATACATAATAATAACAAGAAATATTTTAGAAAGTTTGAAGCTAAGGCTAAAGAGGGAATTTTTCTAGGATATTCCCATGTAAGCAAAGCTTATAAGGTGTTTAACAAATCTTCTTTAAAAATTGAAGAATCAATACATGTGACTTTTGATGAAGTTAACATGTCTTACAAGGAGAAAGAAATTTCTACCAATAGCACATTGCAGGTACCTCACATGTATGAGAAATTGGGAGAATTAAACCTTCCACAAGAGGTTACATCACCTCCTCCGCAAGCTGAAGAAGACAGTGAAGAACAACTTATGGAAGAAGTTGAAATTCCTTCAACAACAGATATTATTCCACAAGAGAAATTAAATCCAAATGTTGTTGCTGAACAAATTCCACCCACTGATCTTGTCACACTAAGGGATCACCCTAGATCTCAAATGATTGGAGACATAATAGTAGGTGTACAGACAAGGCATCAACTCAACCAAGATGTGATGCATGCATGTTTCCTCTCTCAAGTTGAGCCCCAATCCATAAAAGATGTTGAGCAAGATCCTCATTGGATCATTGCAATGTAAGAGGAACTCAACCAATTTAAGAGATGTAGAGTTTGGGATTTAGTTCCAAGATCCAAAGACTACCCAGGCTATTGGAACACCCTATTATTGATTTTGGCAAGGATCATTATGTCCTTTAGGAAATTTGTTTTAACCTCCTTGTATAGATCTAAATGTCAATTAGTTTGATTCTAAGGGTTAGTATTTAGGTTTGAAAGCTGCCCTCAAGACCCTCAAGACCAGATATTTCAGCTCAGGAGACTAAGTCATTTCGTCGAGCTCAGGTTGATGAATCGTCGAACTCCATTCGACGATCTCTGAGCTCACTTCGACAAATCGTCGAACTCCATTCGACGATCTCTGAGCTCAACTTCAACGAGTCGTCGAACTCCGTTCGACGATCGTCGAGCTCAGATCGACGTTCCTGTCTCTAGTTTGTTTCCCTATCTCTGAGCTCAGTTTGACGATAGTTGAGCTCAGATAAACGCTTTCTGCTTCAGTCTAAGTCCAGTCTCTGAGCTCAGTTCAACGATAGTTGATCTCAGGTCGACATTTTTCTGGATAGATCGACGTTTTTCAAGATTCAAATTCAGACAGTTATAGAATTATTCCCAGCATTTATTTCAAGGATCTTGTAGCCGTTTCAATTAATCTAGAGCAAGTTTCAAGGGAATTTTAAAAGAATGTTTTATTGGACTTTCCTCCAGAAGATAATTGCAGTTAAGGAAGTCATTTATGACAGGCTAACGACTATCTTGGACAGAGAAATATTCTATTCAGATCTAAGGAATAAAAGATCAATTTTCATTCTGCTGGTTAACAACAATCAGACAACAATAACAACAACAAGAAAGAGAAAGAGTTGTAGATATTCACAGTCATAAAATTCATATAGGAACACACATCACTAAAAGAGATCAACATTCTGAAATTTCTAGATCCCTCTTGATTCCAGTGTTCAAAGGCCATTATCATTCAAGACTCCAGACAACACACATTTCAGCTGCTGCTGGAATCATTTTTTGCTGGAGATCAAATTTTCTGAAGGCCTATCACCCTACTACAAACTTCACTTCCTGAACAACCCAAGAACTCAAGGGGAGCTTTAACAACATCCACTATCTTCTCTCTGATTGTTGACAGAAAAGATCATCTCATTCCTCTCTCTCTCTCTCTCTCTCTACTGTAAAGGGTTTATCAAACTCCCTTCAAAAGTTTTTGTTGGTTTCTGAGACCTTGTCAAAACTCAGTGGTGGCAAGACACCTGATCAAAAAATCTGGTTTGGTTTTTGAGCACCTTATCAAAAGCTCATTGGTGCCCAGGACACCTGATCAACTCATCCTGCAGTGGATTCCTACCTAGGGTGGTAGAAGAGTGGATGTACCCAGATTCTTTGGGGAACCACTATAACTCCTTGTGTCATCTGGTTGCATATTTTCTTTTGTTTTCTTGCTGTGGTTTGCGATTGTTTTGTGATTGCTTTGTAATTAGATAGTTGATGTGTTTGCTATCTTTCACTTGCTTCCCTGTTCACTTAGGAATACAACAACAGTTGTAAAAAGATTTTAGCAAGCACCATACTCTATTCACCCCCCCTCTAGAGTATATCAGATCTAACCTACACTTTCAATTGGTATCAGAGCCAGGTTGGTTAAAATACCATACCCTGCATGTTTGTTGAAATACCACCCTTAGTGGTTGCACAAGCTAACACCTGAACCCAAAGATCCCTCCAGTTATATCTGCTTGTTTTAAGTTTGTTATTAGAATTATTTCTTCACAGAACATGGCCCAAAACAAAGATTATGCTAGCACCAGACCTCCAGTGTGCAATCTATCTAAGTTTGCACTTTGGAAGGCAAGGATTAGATTGTATATGAACTCTATTGATGAAGACATTTTCAATTCTGTTTTGACAGTGTGTCCAAGACCTCCAGAAAATACAAGTACAAGTGATGTTCCACCTCCTTCAGGAACATATGCAGAAATCAAGAAATGGAAAGTGACAGATGCTAAGGTAATGAATATTTTAGCCCAGACTACGTCTGATGAAATATTCCAAAAAGTAGCTGACTGTAACTCAGCAAAGGACATCTGGGACAAGTTATCTGAGATAGTCTCAGGATCTACTGATGAGAGAAAAGATAGAAGATCTCACCTCATAACCCAATATGAGAATTTCAAGAAAGGAGAAGCTGAGTCAGTAGCAGACATGTATAATAGACTCAGTCTCATAGTCAATGAGCTGAAAACATTGGACAAAGAGATCTCATTGACTGAGCTCAATGATAAAATCCTAATGTGCTTCCCAAGCACTTGGGACTCAAGGATCTGGCCAATAAAGGATGCCAGAAGCCTAAATGAGATCACAAGTGAAGCTCTCTTGGGCAAGCTCAAGTCTTATGAGCTGGTCATCAAGAAGAGAGAAGAAGAGCAGAAGGCTGCCTCACCAGCTATAAGAAAGGAAAAATCAATAGCTTTCAAAGCCATTGAAGATCAGCCTGAAGACAAGGTCACAGGCAATGAAGAGCTGCTAAGACTACTGGCCAAAAGGTTTTACAAAATGGCCAAGAAGGATTTCAGGAAAAGATCATACAGAGAGCATGACAAGCCAAGGTATGACAAATCAAATAACAAAGAGATTATTTGTTTTGGATGCAGGAAACCAGGCCACATTGTGCCTGATTGTCCAGAAAATAAAAACAAGGACAAGAAGGACAGGAAAGAAAGGAGAAAAAAAGGACTTCAAGAAGAGCAGCAATGGCAAACCCTCCTCCAGCAAGAACAAAAATACAAGGAAGGGGTTTGTTGCTGAAACTTGGAGTGAGACAGAAGAAGAATTTGAAGCTTCATCCAGCTCTAGTGATGATGAAGATGATGCTGATGAAAAAGAATTCTGCATGATGGCTATCAATGCCTCACAAAAAAATTCTGATGTAGAAGAGTCAGAGTCAGAATCAGAGACTCAATCTGAAGAGGACCAGGAAATAAGTTCTTTTGATTTTAATTCTGAGGACTTCAAGTGTGAGTTTAAAGCACTATGTTTAGATTTATTAAAATCTGAGAGGGAAATCATTTCTCTCAGAAATCAACTATCTGAATACAACACTTTAAAATCAGAAAACCTCAAACTCTCTGAGGAGTTGGAATGTTGTAGGGAGCAGATAGCCTCACTGAAAGGTGAGCTATCAGAGGCCAAAAAGTTTGAAGAATCCCTCAATGGGAGAAGTATCAAGCTAATGGATATCACAAGCACAGTGAACTCAAGATTCAATAGTACACTGGGCTTGGGTGCCTCATCTAGCCAACCTATAGTATTAACAACCCCAATTAAGTTAATCTTTGATAAAGGTAAGGGAGTTGTAGAGGTAGCTAGGAAGAATTCTGACTTACCTAAGAAAACAAGAGTTCAATAGAAATCGTCGAATGGAGCTAGACGATCGTCGAATGAAGATCAACGATCTCAGGCTAAATCGTCGAACTCAGGTCGACGATCACTAAACACTGAACTCTGCCACAGTCGATCTTCGAACGGAGCTCGACGATCTGACCCAAGATCGTCGAACTCAGCTCAGAGATCGTCGAGCAGAGATCAGAGTTCTGAAAAATTTTTCAAAGATAAATCAAATTTCAAACCTAGGGGTCCTTCATCCCAAAGATTTAACCCTTATACTGAATGGATAATACCTCCAAGGAGATATCATCCTAAAGGCTATAAGAGTCAACCAGGGATGTCTTTTATTTCTGAATTCAAAGGTTATCAACCTAGGCCCAAGGTAAACTGGGTCAAAAATAAATAAATTGTTTTATGTGCAGATGAAAACCTATCCAACATCAAACCAGCAATGATATCTGGATAGTGGGTGCTCAAAGCACATGACAGGAAACAAGGACAATTTCACATCTTTGAAAGCCAAACTTGGACCCAAAGTAATGTTTGGTGATTCAAAATTTGGACTAACAAAAGGATATGGTGCAGTCCAGATTGTCACAGTCACTTTCAAGAATGTAGCCTATGTGGAAGGACTGAAGCACAATTTGATCAGTATCAGTCAACTGTGTGATGAAGGCTATCAAGTGACTTTCAACAAATCCTCATGCAAGATCAAATCAGAGTACAACATAACTGTGTTGACAGGTAAAAGGAAAGGTAACATCTATCTTGTGGATTTTCTTTCAACTAAGTTAGATATATGCTTGTTTAATTCTATTTGTAGACCTAATGAATTATGACATAAGAGATTAGGACATATAAACCTTAGAACCATTACTAGGCTATCCAAGAACAACCTTGTTAGAGGACTACCTTCTGGCCCCTACAAGAAGGAAGGACTTTGCAGGGCTTGTCAATTAGGCAAGCAAACCAAAAATAGTTTCAAGTCACTTAATAAGAGTGATTCACCTAGGATTTTGTATCTGTTACACATGGATCTCTTTGGACCCATTACAGTACAAAGCTTAGGAGGGAAATCCTATACTTTAGTGGTTGTAGATGACTTCTCTAGATTCACATGGGTATTCTTTCTGAGGAAGAAGTCTGATAACATTAAGTATTTGACATAGTTTCTCAAATGCATACAGAGTGAGTTCAATACTCACATTGCCCTGATCGGAAGTGATCATGGGACAGAGTTTGATTCTCTTCTTATGCAAGAGTTCTATCAGAGTGAAGGGATCTGTCACACTTTCTCAGCTCCTAGGACTCCTCAATAAAATGGGGTAGCTGAAAGGAAAAATAGAACCCTTATTGAATCTGCTACTACATTATTGTCAGATTCTCACCTTCCTCTATCATTTTGGGCAGAGACAGTGAACACCTCCAAGTATGTGTTGAATAGAAGTTTAATACATAAACTGAAGGGAAAGACTCCCTATGAATTACTCAAAGGGAAGAAACCTAAAGTAGATTAGTTCAAAATCTTTGGTTGTATTTTCTACATTCATAATAATGACAAGAAATACTTAGCAAAATTTCAAACTAAAGCTGATGAAGGAGTGTTTCTGGGATACTCCATGATCAGTAAAGCTTATAGGGTATATAATAAATCTAATCTCAAAGTTGAATAATATGTTCATATATCTTTTGATGAATCTAACATGTCTTTCAAGGAGAAGAATACTTCTACCATAGAACCTTTGCAGGTACACTCTCTTGCTGAAGACTTGGCTAGATTACAAATTATTCAAAAAGATGAAAGCAGTGAAGATGAAGAAGACATTCAACATCTTGAAGAGAATCTTCTTGAAGAGCCAGTTGTTGTACCATAAGAGGAAACAACAACATAGGTTGGTGAACAATCAACATCTCATGTTGATTTAGTAACATCAAGAGACCATCCAATCTCCCAAGTGATTGGAGACATCTCAGCTGGTGTGCAAACCAGAAATCAGGTCAACCAAGACCTGATGCACACTTGCTTTCTTTCTCAAATTGAACCTCAATCCATTCAAGATTCAGAGCAAGATCCACACTGGATCATTGCAATGCAAGAGGAGTTGTATCAATTTGAAAGGAACAAAGTTTGGGAATTGGTGCCAAGGCCAAAGGATCACTCCATTGTTGGAACAAAATGGGTGTTCAGAAAAAAATTGGATGATCAAGGAGTCATTGTAAGGAACAAGGCAAGGCTAGTTGCTCAAGGGTACTCTCAAGAAGAAGGGATAGATTATGACCAGACCTTTGCACCAGTTGCAAGGTTAGAGGCCATAAGAATCTTCTTAGCATATGCAGCACATAAAGGATTCAAAGTATACTAGATGGATGTAAAGTGTGATTTTCTCAATGGAGATATCAAAGAAGAAGTATATGTCAGACAACCCCCAGATTTTATCTCTTCAACTCACCCTGATCATGTTTTCAAATTGCATAAAGCATTATATGGTCTAAAGCAAGCTCCTAAAGCATGGTATGAGACCTTAGCATGCTTTCTTCTGAAAAATGATTTTATAAGGGGTAGAGTAGACCAAACTCTTTTTATTAGAACCCATAAGTCTCATACCCTACTAGTACAAATCTATGTAGATGATATTATATTTGGTTCTACTGATTCAAATTTGTACAGAAGGTTTTCCAACCTAATACATTCTAAATTTGAAATGAGTAGCATGGGTGAGCTATCCTTCTTTATAGGATTGTAAATCAAACAACATGCTAAAGATATATTTATTTCTCAAACCAAGTATGCAAAAGAATTGGTTAAGAAATTTGGTATGTCTGAAGCATCATGTATGAAAACACCTATGCCTACTAATGCTGTATTAGATGCTGATGAACATGGGAAACCTGTTGATCAGACAACATATAGAGCAATGATTGGCTCTTTATTGTACCTTACAGCTAGTAGACCTGACATAATGTTTGCTACATGCATATGTGCTAGATTCCAAGTGAGACCTAGAGAGTCACACTTAACCTTAGTAAAAAGGATTCTTAGGTATGTAAAGAGTTGTCCAAATCTAGGTCTCTGGTATCCAAAAGATTCAACATTTGACTTAACTGGATTTTCAGATGCTGATTATGCTGGATGCAGAATAGATAGGAAAAGCACCAGTGGAACTTGTCAGTTTTTTGGTGACAGACGTGTCTCCTGGTTTTGCAAGAAACAAACATCTATGTCAACTTCAACTGCTGAAGCTGAATATATGGCTGTAGGTAGTTGTTGTTCACAAATCTTGTGGATTCAAAACCAACTCCTAGACTATGGCTACAACTTAGAAAAGTCTAAAATAGTTTGTGATAATACCAGTGCTATTTCTATAGCACAAAATCCAGTCCTTCATAGTAGGACAAAACATATAGAAATTAGGCATCACTTTCTAAGGGATAATGTTAAGAAAAACAAAATTGAACTTCAATATATCCCCACTGATTTGCAAAGGGAGATATTTTCACCAAACCCTTGGATGAAAAGAAACATACATTATTCCTGAATCAGTTAGGAATATTAGATGGAGGAAGTCTAAAATAAGATCCAAGATTTTAAAATCTAAAAATGACCAAGACTAGGCAAATCAAAATGTTTTTTTTCTAGTGTATATGGTGTTTCTGGTCTCTGAACTGCGCTCGACGATTTTCCCCAAGATCGTCGAACGGAGATCGACGGTTTCATAAATCGTCGACTAGAGTTCAACGCTTCTCAGATAGTGCTAAACTATCTTTCTTCAGGTCAGCGATCATCGAACGGAGCTCGACGCTCTCCAATATCGTCGAATGGAGATCGACGATGTTGATGACCTTTCAGTTTCCTTTAGAATCCCAGATCGTCGAACAGAGCTCGACGATCTTTCCTTTTCTGCGTCGAACCCTAATATAAAACTCATTTTTCGGCCGTCGTTCTGCCTTTGCACTTTCATACTCTCTGCAAAATTTCTCTTTCCCTCCAGACTTTTCTACACTTGGTCTTTTATTTGTTCATTTTCTTTGCAGGAATCAATGGCAGTTTCAGTCGCAATCTTGGCAGCCATGAAATTTGATACTGGCTTTGATATAGGCTTGGATTCTTTTGATAACAGCGATCAAATCTTCAAGAACATTCTGGAACTTTTCAAGGACCAACATTTAGTTACCATAATGACTACAAGGATCAAATTCGCCACAAATGAAAAAAAGGAATGGGTGTATACTGCCCACAATCTGGATCAGAACACAGTGGTTGGAACCATCTCAGGAACTCAGGTACCTTTAACACCTGCTGTTTTGACAGAGGTTTTTCAATTGAATTCTGGAGAAGATTCTGTTGAGCTTTCTGGAAAAGAATTTTCACTTATGCTTGGAAGGATGGGACATTCAGAGGCTAACCCTAGTAAATTGCTTAAGAAAAATTTGTCAGTTGTGTACAAATTTCTTGCTGATGTAGTTGGGAAAGTGCTGTTGGCAAAACACTCAGCTCATGATACCATCTCTACGTATCAACTCTGTTTGATGGGTGCCTTGGTGACAAGAAGCAACTGAACTGGGGAGAAGTGTTCTTTGATTTAATCAAGAAGAAAATTAACAAGAATTTTGTTAATTTTGGGAGGATTTTAGGGTTGTTTCTTCATAACAGATGCCCTGCACTGCTTTTTTCCAATGGAGTGCACATCAATGCCTCTAAGAGGCTTACCTGTGCCCTATTTAGGAAATGGGACAGGCAGATTATAAATCCCAGCAGAGCCTCTGCAATCTCCTCTTCAGGCACAAGGACTACTTCAGTCTCTTCTCCTCAGGTTTTTGCCCCTGCAGAAGATTTGCCTGCTTCATCTCCTCCTTCTCCACCTATTATTTCATCTACAACAGTCACATCCACCATCTCAATTTCATCCCCCATCTCCAACTTCAATCTCTTCTCCAACTCCACCATCAACTGAAGAAATCTTCCATCCACTACATCACTATGATTCATCATCTCATATTCCATCATTCACTCTTCTAAATGATTCCTATATGGATGATTCTCCTTCAACCCCTATTAAGCCACCATCATCATCCACTTCTTATCAACAATTACTTCAGGACATCATTGCTAAACCATCATTCACACCATCCATTTCCATTCCACTATCTTCTATCTCCACAATTCCAATATCTCAACCATCACTTCCTCAATCCACAGTTTCTCCAAAAACATCTCCTTCTGCTCCAACCCTCATCTCTACCTCATCCATCCCTACCTCTACTCAAGTCCCTCTTGAGCAAGTAGACCTTCCAGCTCTTGCAGACAAGCTATATGAGCTGATAGCTCCAAGTCTCTCACTACTGCTGAAGACCTCATTGGCTCCACTTCTGACAACTGTTCAGGAGTTTTCTGCTAGGATATCTTTTATTCTTCCTTCTCAGGCAATCCCTTCTACTGGGTGCCTTGATCCAGTTATCACTAAATCTAGGCAGGGGGAGATGCCTTATGAAGCTGAGAGATTGCCTGCTGTAGTCACTCCAGTTCAAGCTCAGGTTGCAGTCATTACAGTGGACCTCAGGTCACTGCTGTCAGTTTTTGATTCTGTATACTTCACCTGCCTTCCAGACCATCATACTGAAGACCTTATTAAGGCCATTGTGTCTATTTCTAGCTGTGACCCCAGCTTAATAAGTTCTTATATAAATTCCTTCAATACTGTGGACAGTGCTCCTTCTGTTTTTGTTGCTCCTACTGCTGCTGTTGATGTTTCAGCTAGTTCTGTTGCTGCTGTTTCAGTTTCTGAAGATATGCATATGACAGAGGCAATTGATTTTGAGCCTGCTATATCTGAGCCTACTATCTCTGAAATTTTTGTATCTGAACCGGCTGTTATAGTTTCTTCTGCCAGTGTTGCTTCTACTCCAATTCCTGCTGTTATTGCTCCTGTTGCTGTTTCTACTGTCTCTTCTGCTCAGTCTCAACAACAGAAAGAATATCTCAAAAGGATTGATGCATTGTATGATAATCAAAGCTCAGACAGTGATCAGTTTAGAACTGACTCTGATGATTCCTCTGCAACAATTGCAAGGAAAAGGAAAGCAAGAAGCAAGGCCATGAAGAGAGTTCCCCCAGAGAAGGTGAAAGATACAAATGATATTCCATATTATATATTGCATGATTGACCTATTACAGAACCATGGATGCAGTACTCCAGGAATCAGTTGAAAGCCATGAAGAATAAAAGGAAGTATGACAAAGGATCATCCCATTTCAATCCTCCTCCTCCTTCACCTGATGTAGGAACAGGTGGAAGTTCTGCCTTTCAATCTACTGCTAGAAGCCAAAGTTCATATCAATTTCAAGTAAGATCTCAGTACAGAGGAAATCAGTCTAGAGGTTAAAAGTGCAGAAGACGACAGTATAGAGGAAATCAAAGAGAACTCAAAGTGTACTCTAAAGGATATTCCAGGGAACATACTTATCAAAGAGAAGGATAAGGTCCCTCTGACACTACTTCTGGTCCCTTCCCTTATAAGCTTAAAGATCTAGTCTCTATCAGAGCTCCTCCTGATAATTCTTCAAACAGATATGAGCCTCCTGTTCCATTTGAAGACCTAGAAAATAATCCCACTTCATGGACTGCCAGAATGAAAGAGTTGGCTGCACTAGACCAAATCAAGAAGGCTAGTGAACAAGGAAAAGATACATCAAATATCACTACTCTATCAGATCAAAGAAAGAAAGAACTTGAGAGATACTCTTCCAGCAAATTCTTTGATTCAGAAAGTTATATGAAGCTGCACCCAGAAGCTGTAGTCCCCAGGCCAAAGCATCAAACTTTTCTAGGTGCAGCTGATGATAGAAGATCCAAGAAAGAAGCTCTCAACCCCAACAGAGAAATAGTTCTCATAAAGAGCAAGGAAAAGGAATGATTCTGTAAGATGACAGTAATACCTATTTCTGACTATCTGTGATTATATATGTGTTTCTGTAATGTTTTGTTTGTTACATTTCTGCATTGTATTTTTTTAATTTTCCAATGTCTGTAAATAGTAATCCTAACCCAAATATGGGGAGATTGTTGGAACACCCTATTACTGATTTGGGCAAGGATCACTATGTCCTTTAGGAAATTTGTTTTAACCTCCTTGTATAGATCTAAAGGTCAATTAGTTTGAGACTAAGGGTTAGTATTTAGGTTTGAAAGCTGCCCTCAAGACCCTCAAGACCAGATATTTCAGCTCAGGAGACTAAGTCATTTCGTCGAGCTCAGGTCGACGAATCGTCAAACTCCATTCGACGATCTCTGAGCTCACTTCGACGAATCGTCAAAATCCATTCGACGATCTCTGAGCTCAACTTCAATGAGTCGTCGAACTCCATTCGACGATCGTCGAGCTCAGATCGACGTTCCTGTCTCTAGATTGTTTCCCCATCTCTAAGCTCAGTTTGACGATAGTTGAGCTCAGATCGACGCACTCTTCTTCAGTCTAAGTCCAGTCTCTGAGCTCAGTTCAACGAAAGTTGAGCTCAGGTCGACGTTTTTCTGGAGAGATCGACGTTTTTCAAGATTCAAATTCAGACAGTTATGGAATTATTCCCAGCATTTATTTCAAGGATCTTGTACCCGTTTGAATTAATCTGGAGCAAGTTTCAAGGGAATTTTAAAGGAATGTTTTATTGGACTTTCCTCCAGAAGACAATTATAGTTAAGGAAGTCATTTATGACAGGCTAACGGCTATCTTGAACGGAGAAATATTCTATTTAGATCTAAGGAATAAAAGATCAATTTTCATTCTGCTGGTTAACAACAATCAGACAACAACAACAACAAGAAAGAGTTGCAGATATTCACAGTCATAAAATTCATACAGGAACACACATCACTAAAGGAGATCAACATTCTGAAATTTCTAGATCCCTCTTGATTCCAGTGTTCAAATGTCATTATCATTCAAGACTCCAGACAACACACATTTCAGCTGCTGCTGGAATCATTTTTTGCTAGAGATCAAATTTTCTGAAGGCCTATCACCCTACTGCAAAGCTTCACTTCCTGAACAACTCAAGAACTCAGGGGGAGCTTTGACAACATCCACTATCTTCTCTCTGATTGTTGATAGAGAAGATCATCTCATTCCTCTCTCTCTCTCTCTCTCTCTCTCTCTCTCTCTCTGTTGTAAAGGGTTTATCAAACTCCCTTCAAAAGTTTGTGTTGGTTTCTAAGATCTTGTCAAAACTCAGTGGTGGCAAGACACCTGATCAAAAAATTTGGTTTGGTTTTTGAGCACCTTATCAAAAGCTCATTGGTGCCAAGGACACCTGATCAACTCATCCTATAGTGGATTCCTACCTAGGGTGGTAGAAGAGTGGATGTACCCAGATTGATTGGGGAACCACTATAACTCCTTGTGTCATCTGGTTGCTTATTTTCTTTTGTTTTCTGGCTGTGGTTTGTGATTGTTCTGTGATTGCTTTGTAATTAGATAGTTGATGTGTTTGCTGTCATTCAGTTGCTTCCCTGTTCACTTAGGAATACAACAACAGTTGTAAAAAGTTTTTAGCAAGCACCATACTCTATTCACCCCCCCCCTCTAGAGAATATCAGATCTAACCTGCACTTTCAATTTGTATCAAAGCCAGGTTGGTTAAAATACCAGACCCTGCATGTTGGTTAAAATACCACACCTTAGTGGTTGCACAGGATAAATCCTGAACACAAAGATCCCTCGAGTTAGATCTGCTTATTTTAAGTTTGTTATTAGAATTATTTCTTCACAGAACATGGCCCAAAACAAAGATTATGCTAGCACCAGACCTCCAGTGTGCAATATATCTAAGTTTGCACTTTAGAAGGCAAGGATTAGATTGTACATGAACTCTATTGATGAAGACATTTTCAATTCTGTTTTGATAGTGTGTCCAAGACTCCAGAAAATACAAGTACAAGTGCTGTTCCACCTCCTTCAGGAACAGATGCAGAAATCAAGAAATGGAAAGTAGCAGATGCTAAGGCAATGAATATTTTAGCCCAGACTATGTCTGATGAAATATTCCAAAAAGTAGCTGACTACAACTCAGCAAAGGACATCTGGGATAAGTTATCTGAGATAGTCTCAGGATCTGCTGATGAGAGAAAAGATAGAAGATCTCACCTCATAACCCAATATGAGAATTTCAAGAAAGGAGAATCTGAGTCAGTAGCAGACATGTATAATAGACTCAGTCTCATAGTCAATGAGCTGAAAACATTGGACAAAGAGATCTCATTGACTGAGCTCAATGATAAAATCCTAATGTGCTTCCCAAGCACTTGGGACTCAAGGATCTGGCCAATCAAGGATGCCAGAAGCCCAAATGAGATCACAACTGAAGCTCTCTTGGGCAAGCTCAAGTCTTATGAGCTGCTCATCAAGAATAGAGAAGAAGAGCAGAAGGCTGCCTCACCAGCTATAAGAAAGGAAAAATCAATACCTTTCAAAGCCATTGAAGATCAGCCTGAAGACAAGGTCACAGACAATGAAGAGTTGCTAAGCCTACTGGCCAAAAGGTTTTACAAAATGGCCAAGAAGGATTTCAGGAAAAGATCATACAGAGAGCATGACACGCCAAGGTATGACAAATCAAATAACAAAGAGATTATTTATTTTGGATGCAGGAAACCAGGCCACATTGTGTCTGACTGTCCAGAAAATAAAAACAAGGACAAGAAGGACAGGAAAGAAAGGAGAAAAGAAAAGGACTTCAAGAAGAGCAGCAATGGCAAACCCTCCTCCAGCAAGAACAAACATACAAGGAATGGGTTTGTTGCTGAAACTTGGACTGAGACAGAAGAAGAATCTGAAGCTTCATCCAGCTCTAGTGATGATGAAGATGATGCTGATGAAAAAGAATTCTGCATGATGGCTATCAATGCCTCACAACAAAATTCTGATGCAGAAGAGTCAGAGTCAGAATCAAAGACTCAATCTGAAGAGGATCAGGTAATAAGTTCTTTTGATTTTAATTCTGAGGACTTCAAGTGTGAGTTTAAAGCACTATGTTTAGATTTATTAAAATCTGAGATGGAAATCATTTCTCTCAGAAATCAACTATCTGAACACAGCACTTTAAAATCAGAAAACCTCAAACTCTCTGAGGAGTTGGAATGTTGTAGGGAGCAGATAGCCTCACTGAAAGGTGAGCTATCAGAGGCCAAAAAGTTTGAAGAATCCCTCAATGGGAGAAGTATCAAGCTAATGGATATCACAAGCACAGTGAACTCAAGATTCAATAGTACACTGGGCTTGGGCGGCTCATCTAGCCAACCTATAGTATTAACAACCCCAATTAAGTTTATCTCTGATAAAGGTAAGGGAGTTGTAGAGGTAGCTAGGAAGAATTCTGACTTACCTAAAAAAACAAGAGTTCAACAGAAATCGTCGAATGGAGCTAGACGATCGTCGAATGAAGATCAACGATCTCAGGCTAAATCGTCGAACTCAGGTCGACGATCTCAGAACACTGAACTCTACCACAATCGATATTCGAACGGAGCTCGACGATCTGACCCAATATCGTCGAACTCAGCTCAGCGATCGTAGAGCAGAGATCAGAGTTCTGAAATTTTTTTCAAAGGTAAATCAAATTTCAAACCTAGGGGTCCTTCATCCCAAAGATTTAACACTTATACTGAATGGATAATACCTCCAAGGAGATATCATCCTGAAGGCTATAAGAGTCAACCAGGGATGTCTTTTATTTCTGAATTCAAAGGTTATCAACCTAGGCCCAAGGTAAACTGGGTCAAAAATAAATAAATTGTTTTATGTGCAGGTAAAAACCTATCCAACATCAAACCAACAATGGTATCTGGATAGTTGGTGCTCAAAGCACATGACATGAAATAAGGACAATTTCACATCTTTCAAAGCCAAACTTTGACCCAAAGTAATGTTTGGTGATTCAAACTTTGGACTAACAAAAGGATATGGTGCAGTGCAGATTGGCACATTCACTTTCAAGAAAGTAGCCTATGTGGAAGGACTGAAGCACAACTTGATTAGTATCAGTCAACTGTGTGATGAAGGCTATCAAGTGACTTTCAACAAATCCTCATGCAAGATCAAATCAGAGGACAACACAACTGTGTTGACAGGTAAAAGGAAACGTAACATCTATCTTGTGGATTTTCTTTAAACTAAGGTAGATATATGCTTGTTTAATTCTATTTGTAGACCTAATGAATTATGGCATAAGAGATTAGGACATATAAACCTTAGAACCATTGCTAGGCTATCCAAGTACAACCTTGTTAGAGGACTACCTTCTAGCCCCTACAAGATGGAAGGACTTTGCAGGGCTTGTCAATTAGGCAAGCAAACAAAAAATAGTTTCAAGTCACTTAATAAGAGTGATTCACCTAGGATTTTGTATCTGTTACACATGGATCTCTTTGGACCCATTACAGTACAAAGGTTAGGAGGGAAATCCTATACTTTAGTGATTGTAGATGACTTCTGTAGATTCACATGGATATTCTTTCTGAGGAAGAAGTCTGATAACTTTAAGTATTTGACAGAGTTTCTCAAATGCATACAGAGTGAGTTCAATACTTACATTGCCCTGATCGGAAGTGATCATGGGACAGAGTTTGTTTCTCTTCTTATGCAAGAGTTCTGTCAGAGTGAAGGGATCAGGCACACTTTCTCAGCTCCTAGAACTCCTCAATAAAATGGGGTAGCTGAAAGGAAAAATAGAACCCTTATTGAATCTGCTACTACATTATTGTCAGATGCTCACCTTCCTCTATCCTTTTGGGCAGAGGCAGTGAACACCTCCAACTATGTGTTGAATAGAAGTTTAATACATAAACTGAAGGGCAAGACTCCCTATGAATTACTCAAATGGAAGAAACCTAAAGTAGATTACTTCAAAATCTTTGGTTGTATTTGCTACATTCATAATAATGACAAGAAATACTTAGCAAAATTTCAAGCTAAAGCTGATGAAGGAGTGTTTCTGAGATACTCCATGATCAGTAAAGCTTATAGGGTATATAATAAATCTACTCTCAAAGTTGAAGAATTTGTTCATATATCTTTTGATGAATCTAACATGTCTTTTAAGGAGAAGAATACTTCTACCATAGAATATTTGCAGGTACACTCTCTTGCTGAAGACTTGGCCAGATTACAAATTATTCAAGAAGATGAAAGCAGTGAAGATGAAGAAGACATTCAACATCTTGAAGAGAATCTTCTTGAAGAGCCAGTTGTTATACCACAAGAGGAATCAACAACACATGTTGGTGAACAATCAACATCTCCTGTTAATTTAGTAACATCAAGAGACCATCCAATCTCCCAAGTGATTGGAGACATCTCAGCTGGTGTGCAAATCAGAAATCAGGTCAACCAAAACCTGATGCACACTTGCTTTCTTTCTCAAATTGAACCTCAATCCATTCAAGATGCAGAGCAAGATCCACACTGGATCATTGCAATGCAAGAGGAGTTGCATCAATTTGAAAGGAACAAAGTTTGGGAACTAGTGCCAAGGCCAAAGGATCACTCCATTGTTGGAATAAAATGGGTGTTCAGAAATAAATTGGATGATCAAGGAGTCATTGTAAGGAATAAGGAAAGGATAGTTGCTCAAGGGTACTCTCAAGAAGAAGGGATAGATTATGACCAGACCTTTGCACCAGTTGCAAGGTTAGAGGCCATAAGAATCTTCTTAGCATATGCAGCACACAAAGGATTCAAAGTATACCAGATGGATGTAAAGAGTGATTTTCTCAATGGAGATATCAAAGAAGAAGTCTATGTCAGACAACCCCCAAATTTTATCTCTTCAACTCACCCTGATCATGTTTTCAAATTGCATAAAACATTATATGGTCTAAAGCAAGCTCCTAGAGCATGGTATGAGACCTTAGCATGCTTTCTTCTGAAAAATGATTTTATAAGGGGTAGAGTAGACCAAACTCTTTTTATTAGAACCCATAAGTCCCATACCCTACTAGTACAAATCTATGTAGATGATATTATATTTGGTTCTACTGATTCAAATTTGTGCAGAAGGTTTTCCAACCTAATGCATTCTAAATTTGAAATGAGTAGCATGAGTGAGCTATCCTTCTTTCTAGGATTGTAAATCCAACAACATGCTGAAGGCATATTTATTTCTCAAACCAAGTATGCAAAAGAATTGGTTAAGAAATTTGGTATGTCTGAAGCATCATGTATGATAACACCTATGCCTACTAATGATGTATTAGATGCTAATGAACATGGGAAACCTGTTGATCGGACAACATATAGAGCAATGATTGGCTCTTTATTGTACCTTACAGCTAGTAGACCTGACATAATATTTGCTACATGCATATGTGCTAGATTCCAAGTGAGCCCTAGAGAGTCACACTTAACCTTAGTAAAAAGAATTCTTAGGTATGTAAAAAGTTGTCCAAATCTAGGTCTCTGGTATCCAAAAGATTCACTATTTGACTTAACTGGACTTTCAGATGCTGATTATGCTGGATGCAGAATAGATAGGAAAAGCACCAGTGGAACTTGTCAGTTTCTTGGTGACAGACTTGTCTCCTGGTTTTGCAAGAAACAAACATCTGTGTCAACTTCAACTGCTGAAGCTGAATATATGGCTGTAGGTAGTTGTTGTTCACAAATCTTGTGGATTCAAAACCAACTCCTAGACTATGGCTACAACTTAGAAAAGTCTAAAATATTTTGTGATAATACCAGTGCTATTTCTATAGCACAAAATCCAGTCCTCCATAGTAGGACAAAACATATAGAAATTAGACATCACTTTCTAAGGGATAATGTTGAGAAAAACAAAATTGAACTTCAATATATCCCAACTGATTTGCAAAGGGAGATATTTTCACCAAACCCTTGGATGAAAAGAAAAATACATTCTTCCTGAATCAGTTAGGAATATTAGATGGAGGAAGTCTAAAATAAGATCCGAGATTTTAAAAATCTAAAAATGACCAAGACTAGGCAAATCAAAATGTTTTTTTTCCATTGTATAGGGTGTTTCTGGTCTCTGAACTGCGCTCGACGATTTTCCCCAAGATCGTCGAACGGAGATCGACGGTTTCATAAATCGTCGACCAGAGTTCAGCGCTTCTCAGATAGTGCTAAACTATCTTTCTTCAGGTCAGCGATCGTCGAACGGAGCTCGACGCTCTCCAATATCGTCGAATGGAGATAGATGATGTTGATGACCTTTCAGTTTCCTTTAGAAGCCCAGATCGTCGAACAGAGTTCAACGATCTTTCCTTTTCTGCGTCGAACCCTAATATAAAACTCATTTTTCGGTCGTCGTTCTGCCTTTGCGCTTTCATACTCTCTACAAAATTTCTCTTTCCCTCCAGACTTTTCTACACTTGGTCTTTTATTTGTTCATTTTCATTGCAGGAATCAATGGCAGTTTCAGTCGCAATCTTGGCAGCCATGAAATTTGATACTGGCTTTGATATAGACATGGATTCTTTTGATAACAGCGATCATATCTTCAAGGACATTCTGGAACTTTTCAAGGACCACTAGTTAGTTACCATAATGACTACAAGGATCAAATTGGCCGCAAATGAAATAAAGGAATGGGTGTATACTGCCCACAATCTGGATCAGAACACAGTGGTTGGAACCATCTCAGGAACTCAGGTACCTTTAACACCTGCTGTTTTGACAGAGGTTTTTCAATTGAATTCTGGAGAAGATTCTGTTGAGCTTTCTGGAGAAGAATTTTCACTTATGCTTGAAAAGATAGGCCATTCAGAGGCTAACCCTAGTAAATTGCTTAAGAAAAATTTGTCAGTTGAGTACAGATTTCTTGCTGATGTAGTTGGGAAAGTGCTGTTGGAAAAACACTCAGCTCATGATACCATCTCTAGGTATCAGCTCTGTTTGATGGGTGCCTTGGTGGACAAGAAGCAACTGAACTGGGGAGAAGTGTTCTTTGATTTAATTAAGAAGAAAATTAACAAGAATTTTGTTAATTTTGGGAGGATTTTAGGGTTGTTTCTTCATAACAGATGCCCTGCACTGCTTGTTTCCAATGGAGTGCACAGCAATGCCTCCAAGAGGCTTACTTGTGCCCTATTTGGGAAATGGGACAGGCAGATTATAAAGCCCAGCAGAGCCTCTGCAATCTCCTCTTCAGGCACAAGGACTACTTCAGTCTCTTCCCCTCAGGTTTCTGCCCCTGCAGAAGATTTGCCTGCTTCATCTCCTCCTTCTCCACCTATTATTTCATCTACAACAGTCACATCCACCATCTTAATTTCATCCCCCATTTTCATCCCATCTCCAACTTCAATCCCTTCTCCAACTCCACCATCAACTGAAGAAATCTTCCATCCACTACATCACTATGATTCATCATCTCATATTCCATCATTCACACTTCTAGATGATTCCTATATGGATGATTATCCTTCATCCCCTCTTGAGCCACCATCGTCATCCACTTCTTATCAACAATTACTTCAGGACATCATAGCTCAACCATCATTCACACCATCCATTTCCATTCCACTATCTTCTATCTCCACAATTCCAATATCTCAACCATCACTTCCTCAATCCACAGTTTCTCCAACAACATCTCCTTCTGCTCCAACCCTCATCTCTACCTCATCCATCCCTACCTCTACTCAAGTCCCTCTTGAGTAAGTAGACCTTCCAGCTCTTGCAGACAAGCTATATGAGCTGATAGCTCCAAGGCTCTCACTACTGCTGGAGACCTCATTGGCTTCACTTCTGACAACTGTTCAGGAGTTTTCTGCCAGGCTATCTTTTATTCTTCCTCCTCAGGCAATCCCTTCTACTGGGTGCCTTGATCCAGTTATCACTAAATCTAGGCAGGGGGAGATGCCTTATGAAGCTGAGAGATTGCCTGCTGCAGTAACTCCAGTTCAAGCTCAGGTTGCAGTCATTACAGTTGACCTCAGGTCACTGCTGTCAGTTTTTGATTCTGTATACTTCAGCTGCCTTCCAGACCAGCATATTGAAGACCTTACTAAGGCCATTGTGCCTATTTACAGCTGTGACCCCAGCTTAATAAGTTCTTATATAAATTCCTTCAATACTGTGGACAGTGCTCCTTTTGTTTTTGTTGCTCCTACTGCTGTTGTTGATGTTTCAACTAGTTCTGTTGCTGATGTTTCAGTTTCTGAAGATATGCATATGACAGAGGCAATTGATTTTGAGCCTACTGTATCTGAGCCTACTGTCTCTGAAATTTTTGTATCTGAACCTGCTCTTATAGTTTCTTCTGCCAGTGTTTCTTCTACTCCAATTCCTGCTGCTGCTGTTGCTCCTGTTGCTGTTTCTGCTGTCTCTTCTGCTCAGTCTCTACAACAGAAAGAATATCTCAATAGGATTGATGTATTCTATGATAATCAAAGCTCAGACAGTGATCAGTTTAGAACTGACTCTGTTGATTACTCTGCAACAATTGCAAGGAAAAGGAAAGCAAGAAGAAAGGCCATTAAGAGAGTTCCCCCAGAGAAGGTGAAAGATACAAATGATATTCCATATTATATATTGCATGATTGCCCTATTACAAAACCATGGATGCAATACTCCAGGAATCAGTTGAAAGCCATGAAGAAGAAAAGGAAGTATGACAAAGGATCATCCCATTTCAATCCTCCTCCTCCTTCACCTGATGCAGGAATAGGTGGAAGTTCTGCCTTTCAATCTACTGCTAGAAGCCAAAGTTCATATCAATTTCAAGTAAGATCTCAGTATAGAGGAAATCAGTCTAGAGGTTACCAGTCCAGAAGAGGACAGTACAGAGGAAATCAAAGAGAACTCAAAGTGTACTTTAAAGGATATTCCAGGCAACATCCTTATAAAAGAGAAGGACAAGGTCCCTCTGACACTACTTCTGGTCCCTTCCCTTATAAGCTTAAAGATCTAGTGAAAGTCCACCTAGTGTCAACTATGTTCACCTATGGGGGGGAATAGGTGACGTGCAGCGCTTTTGCAGAATTTAAGATTGTACCTGCACAATAAAAAGAAACAGCACAGCACACAGAATACACAGGCAATTTATAGTGGTTTCCCGACTTGGGTACATCCACTTTCCCCCTTCGACCTATCTCCCAACAAGGGACGACTCGGTCTCTTCACCAACAGGATTGAAATCCAATCCTTGCACTAATGGAAGGAACCCTTCCACACATAGGAGTCAACACTCCCATAACCCGGGTTGCACCCAACCCTTACAACTAGGAACCACTGTTCCTTTACAACAAAAATAAAATAGAATGTAAAAGATACAAACTACGTTTGGAGACAAGGTGTCCCTCTTCGTTGACGACATGATCTTGAAGTCTACAAAGAGTCCACGACCTTGGTCTCACTTGGAGAGGATCTCCCCGGAACCGGTGGCGGCAAGAAGGGCGGCGGCTAGGTTCACGTGATCGGCGGCGACGACGATGTGCGGCTGCAGTACTTGGAGATCCAAACTTCGTAGCGAAGCTAGCTAGGTCTACCAACGGTCACACTAGTATCAATCGTCTCGATCGATTCGGATGGGGAAGATTTTCCCGATCTACAAATTGAGAGACAAGAGATCTCCGGTTAGACACGTGAGACGCTGAGCTTAGCTAGGCTTCTGTCGTAGGAGGATCTGGGCGAAACCACGATCTACCGGCGACCAACTTGACGCGAGCGGCGGCGGCGACGACGGAGCGGAAGCGGCGATTTTAGGGTTCGTCTGTGCTTGCGTATTTTTTATCTTCTTCACTCATTTCACTGTTCAAAAATACCCATGTATTTATACACTGTAGTCACTTACGATATGACCGTTGTGGGTCCCACAAGTAGAAACCCGAAATCTGGTTCAAAATAGTCCAGCGGCAGAATCCGGTCCAGCAGCTTCCAAAGAAATCGCCAAGTAAAAATCGGCAAGAATCGCAAGTGATTCTCGACGAATCGGCGAGAATCAGCTAGTGATTCTCGACGATTCGTCGAGAATCACTAGTGATTCTCGACGAATCACTTGTTGATTCTCAACGAATATAACTTGGTATTCATGATCTGCTCAACGATGGGTTCGGCGAGAATCTCCAGTGATTCTCGCCGAATCTTACTTGGCACCATTTTGAGGCAGTCAGAAGGAGTCGGCGAGAATCACTAATGATTCTTGACGATTCGGCGAGAATCACTAGTGATTCTCGCCGAATCGGCGAGAATCACTTGGTGATTCTCGTCGAATTCCACTTAGACGAATTTTCGTCTTTCCACCCAAGAGCTGCTCCTTGACCCATCCTTGCTCCTTGTCGTCTCTTGCATAAACACGGCCCTGTACTTGAAAGTAAGTGCTCTCCAATAGAGAGAGTACACGTAGGCCAACACACTGATCTGCTCAACGAGGGATTACGTCGTGCAGACCCGTGTATATTGACCTACTGCACCCTGACATTGGTGTGCACTTAGCGTGGAAGAACTGCAAGCACAACTTAAGAGGTTTCATCAAATACATTGTGAATTCATCTTAGCTTGACAGGTGGATTCCTCAAATCCAGGTAATTGTGGATACAATACCCAACAATCTCCCCCTATTTGACGAAGCCAAAACCCTACTAGCTAAGATGAATAACACCAATCAAATAATAAAAATAGCATTCAGAATCTAAACATGTAGCACAAGAGAATATAAGCAGACAGATCAAGACTTGAGTCATTCACAAATTCAAATATATATACCATATATATATATATATATACACATATAATCTCAGAATTGTTCATATAATAACAATAAGCATTAAATGTTCTTAAGAGAAAATGACAAGCTCAAAATTGTTGACTATTTTTCCTTAGCTAAGTCATCCTTGAGTTTTTGCGCCAAATACTTCTTCCTTTGCCTCTCCATATACTCTTTAGGCTTCGGATAATATCTGGGAGGAGGAACTTTATCTGCATCCGTGTTGTTTCTGAAGAAGATGTTTCGTTTCGCTTCATACGTCTTGTGCATTTCCAACTCAAACTGGCTGTATACTTCGTTTCGATTGATTTCTCCTTTTTCCTGTAGCCAGAAGGTGTCCAAGATGATATTCTTTGAAACTGGACTCCACTTTTCATTTCTTACCTCCTCCTCACTCAGTCGAGTTCTCTTTTCAGCCTGTGTCTCCTTGGAGGTCCCTTCTTGAGCTTTTCGCTTACCCCTGGCTTTTGCTAGGGCCTCCTGGTCAAACATACTCCTCAGTTTTGCTTTAGAAATGGCCCTAGCATCAGCTCCACTCATGGGAACATCAGCAGCACTTACTCCCTCAGCAACACTTACTCCCGCAGTAGCCATAGAAGTCTCAGGAGCATGAATACCTGCAGGATTGTTAGGCAAAACGACGCCTAATGCGCCTAACGCCTGTTGGAGCATCCACCAGCAGCTCTCATAGACATATTTGTTTGACTGTTCGAAGTTTGTGATCATGATTTCTTGAAACTCGGCCATCTTAGCTAGATACTCTTTCTCCCCCTTTTTGGCTTCGACTGCGATGGAATTTGCATATGAGTGCAGCGAGTCATCAATATGCGTGGTAGTCTTGGAGAATTCAGTGACCAAGGCCTGCTGATTGGCGTTGAGGGTTACCATATTACCGTCAAACTTTTGAATGTTGTTTGCTACAACATGAGCATTCTGATTCACGACCGCAAGAGTATCGGTGTTCTTTTTCAATCCGGCCATAAGAAGTGTGACAGCTTGGCCGGCCTCGGTATATTTTTCTTCAAATTTCTTGTCCATCACGTCGAGTTTATGATTGATCTCCACCATATTCTTGAGCATGAGATTTTCAGACTTCTTAATCCTTTGCAGCATTTTATTCTGAGCTTTATCAAAGGAGGCTTTAAGTTCATTCATTATGCCCTGAATGACATTTACAGTGTGAGTAGCTAGCTCATCTCGTAATGGAAGAGCCGGAGGCACTTCTTGGCCTTGCTCTTCAGCAGACGCATCCGTAGAGCTGGATACAAGCACAGTCTCTAATGGGGGAATGCTGGCGGCCTCTTTAGATTTTTCTGACTCCCCCTCCACTGGTGCATGCTTGTCAGATGGAGGTTCAAAGAGATCCGGAGCCTCCAATGCTTCATGTCCCTCATTCCCGTCTTCCTCTCCATCATCATCCATGAAATCATCTTCATCAGCAGCCTCTTCCAACTCTTTGTCAGCAGTCTCCAGTACAGTAGCTTCGGCTCCTTGATCGTTTCGGTTCGGGGCCTCCCCATGCTCCAGCTCAGGTTCACTTTCTTCGTGTAGATCTGTCACAGCATCTCTGGCCAGCTGGGAGATGTCAGATACTACATCAGTATGAGGGGGTAGAGGCTCCCCCTCGATTCCTGCAGTCAAAGTATCAGGAATTTCACTGGGGGTGACTGCTGGAGATACTCCCTGTTGTTCTTCCACGGCAGTCTGCCCAATACGCCTCTCCCATCGGTCAAACACACTTGAGTCCATCTTCTTCAAGTAGTGTAGAGGGACACCTTTACTCATGTCAAACTTGTCTCCATTTAGCTGATTTAGATACAGACTTATGATTCGGCCAAAGCTTGGAGAGCTCAAGGTGTCCTTTATCTTCTCGAACAGCAACGCCCCCCAGTTGAACCTTTTACGGCAGACAATTGCCACCAGGATCTTGAACATATCCGCAGAGATATGGTCATGAGATCCTGGCTTGCAGATGAGTACCTTTCTAATTATGTCAGACAGAAGCTTCCCTTCTTCATTCATATCCTTGCGCTTGATCGACCGAGTTCCTCGTGGGAGACCACAGAATAAGAGAGTCCTGCTTTTGTCTTCTTCCTCAAGATAGTCCTCGTCCTCTGAGCTAGAGAGCTGCAGGAAGCGGGTCAGCTTGCTAGCAGACATCTTGACCTTTGCCCCAGCCACCTTGCTTTTGATTAGAGAGTCGCCATTCCGGAGTCTTGCGGTAGCGAAGAAATCCAGCACCTCTTTGTCCAGGATTTTGCACGGGTGCTCCAGGACGAATGATAGCCCAGCCTCTTCCAGCATCAGAATGATGTTTCTGAATTCGTCAGAGGCGTGAGAGAACCCAGTTCGAACAAGCTCGCAACCAGTGACCAACCCAGCAGTTTTCCTTGGAGCCATTGCAGATCTAGGGAGAGAAGCCCTATTCCACGCTTAATCAAAGATCAAAAAGGAAGCGATACTAGTGATCCAGTCCAAGTAAGGGTGAGGGGGGGGGGGGTTACCTAAAGGTGAAGACGGTGAGTTAGTGCGATGAAGACGAGGGACACCCGATAAGTGCACGCGGAGAAATTCTTGGAGGTAGGAATCGAAACCGGAAAAGCTTCCAAGAGCAAGGTGAGCGTCCTGTGGGAAACTTGCGGTGAGAAATGATGAAAGGGGAAGACGATTAGGAGGGATTCCAGCGGGAATCGGCGGGAGACCTTCGATGGAGATCGGTTCGGCGAGATTCTTGCAGGAGTCGGCGAGTTTCCGGCGGAGGAGTTGATTCGGCGAGCTTTCCTGCGGGCTTCGGCGAGTCGGCGGGTAAGGGAAGAGTCGGCGGAAGAGATTTTGCGGGATTCCTGCAGAATGTGAAGAGTCGGCGGGTTTCAGAGAGTTTGCTCCTTCGGCGGGATTCGCAATATATCAAGGGTCGGCGGGATTTCTGCTCATTCGACGAGTATTCTGCGGTAAGTTTCCCGTGGAAATGAAAGGTCGACGGGATTTCTTTGTGTTAACGATAGGTTATAATAAGGGTTTAACAAGTTATAACGGGATCCCTTTGCTAAGAATCGGTGGGAATTTGTCTAAGTTGTAATCGAAAGGTTTCTTTACTAGGAATCTTCAAGTTAAGAGGCATTGCAGCATTTTCGAATTCTTCTGATGTCAAGTCAATTTAAAAATTATAAATATATATATATCTTAAAGCCAATCTATTTGGTTTTGAACGGGGATTGTCCAAACACTTCTTGATGTCAATTGTGAGTTGTCGAGATTCACAATGACTTATCTTCGTTAACTCTTTATTGATGTATAGAAGGTTTGTATGTATCGAGTTAACCTATCCTTAGATGTGCACACATATATATATACGCATAAGTATAAATGTACATATATATATAGATATATATGTAAATGTGGATACAATATGACTCAAGTCCTTGAACTGATCAAAAGTACCTGGGATTATGAGAGTTAACATTTAGTCTCTCTGACTATAACATACCAGGTGCTCGATGTTAGAATGCTTATGTAGATATCACTTCTGATATTCCAGATGCATGTTCCAATTCAGTCTTGGAGCACCTACTGTCTAGTTCCCCTCATATTTATGGGAACCTAGACTACCCTGCAAGAAAGAATTACCTTACCTTAGGAACCCAAATCATATTGGGTCCTAGGTTCCTGTTAGCATAAGCACTCGACTGCCTCCCCCCAGAAAACCTGTCAGGAAGACTACCTCTGTCCAGTGAATGTGGATAAGCCCTTGGCTTTGGCACAGGAGTTGTGCCAACAGTCGATGGCAAAGTGCCCCACTTTGCCACAGCACCAACACGGGTGAATGTTGTATCGCCGTTTCTGACCTGATCTAATGACTGAGGTAGTCACGGTCCTAGGTCTAAACGGGATAGGGCATGATCTTCTCACAAAATGTTCTCTTCCACCGTGACACGTGGAAGGGTGGAAGGAATGCATGTTGCGAGCGTCATGAGGCCGAGGAGGTGGTGCCTTACTTTCAGGTATCCCCCTTCCTGAGGCCCCATGAAAACTTACACCATGACTTTTATCCTCCCTATCCTGTGTCCTCGGGTGGTGAGAAGTCTTCTGTGAGCTGGGACATGCAGATTCACACCGAGTTGAGGCAGTGGCAGTGAATACAAAGGGCTCAGAATGAGCCTTCGGCATTCTCTCATGGGTGGCCACGACGGCCCTTGCACTACGGGTGTCTCCACATGGGGACAAATCACCCTTGCAGTGACCACGACTATTCCTGTGGTCATACCTGAAGGCATGATGAGTTGCCTTCCTGCTTGGAGTGGGGGGTCGGAATACCGTTTCCCCATTTCTCCACGAATTGATAATCCGGGAGATCCATCCATTTTCTTGCTTTCTCTTTATAGCATCAACCTTGGAAAAGTTTGATACAATTCTTTTCTCATTCTCTAGACTACTCTCTAGAGCTGAGATCTTAGAGTCCTTGACCTTGTTGGACGCCAATTGGAGAACCAACAAGATCTTCAGTCGAGCAATCTCTTGAGCTTGCTCCTCAGCAAGTAGGTTGCTTTTCTGAAGGGCTCTCTTCAGGGAATTAGAATCTTCTGAAGGAAAGCAGTTCCTGTCTTCAGAAATTTCAAGAGATACGGGGCAGGATGAAGAGGTTACCTGCTCTTCTGTGTTATTGTCATTAGAGCCAGTGACCATTGTCTCATCCTCATCAGAGCTGCTTTCCTCACTGGCCTCTTTAGTCTCTGACACGGACACTGGAGATCAGATGTTGTCCGGGAGATCCATGCCTTCATCCTCAGAGGTGAGGACCCCCACATAGGCTTCATCCTTTGGTTGACAGCAGATTCTAGCTTTCTCTGACCCCCCATCAGCTCTGAGATCATCATCCACAGAGATTTAGCCGTCCTACATTTTTCCAATCTAGAGCGAGAAGCTCCAGACCAGATATCCATGATAATTTGCGAATCCTCTTATCCAAATTAAAGAATGAAAGTTCCATTTCCGACATCTCAGCAATGCATTTGGGCACTTAAATTCCAGAGTCGGAGGTCTTCATAGGAATAAAAGGACCCTCTTCCAGGATGAAAGATGCACGAGGATCGATGACATCCAAGTGATACGACACTCTCATCCTCCAGAAGGGATAAAACTCCTTTGTACATGCGGGGAGTCTGAGTGGCGATATCTCATAATCCAGCTCCATGCTTCTGACACTGGTGGCAGGATACTACTCAAGGTGTAAACCTTTTTGATGAGTAACCTCGCTCTGATACCACTTGAAAGTCCACCTAGTGTCAACTATGTTCACCTATGGGGGGGGGGGGAATAGGTGACGTGCAGCGCTTTTGCGGAATTTAAGATTGTACCTGCACAATAAAAAGAAACAGCACAGCACACAGAATACACAGGCAATTTATAGTGGTTCCCCGACTTGGGTACATCCACTTTCCCCCTTCGACCTATCTCCCAACAAGGGACGACTCGGTCTCTTCACCAACAGGATTGAAATCCAATCCTTGCACTAATGGAAGGAACCCTTCCACACGTAGGAGTCAACACTCCCACAACCCGGGTTGCACCCAACCCTTACAACTAGGAACCACTGTTCCTTTACAACAAAAATAAAATAGAATGTAAAAGATACAAACTACGTTTGGAGACAAGGTGTCCCTCTTCGTTGACGACGTGATCTTGAAGTCTACAAAGAGTCCACGACCTTGGTCTCACTTGGAGAGGATCTCCCCGGAACCGACGGCGGCAAGAAGGGTGGCGGCTAGGTACACGGGATCGGCGGCGACGACGATGTGCGGCTGCAGTACTTGGAGATCCAAACTTCGTAGCGAAGCTAGCTAGGTCTACCAATGGTCACACTAGGATCAATCGTCTCGATCGATTCGGATGGGGAAGATTTTCCCGATCTACAAATCGAGAGACAAGAGATCTCTGGTTAGACACGTGAGACGCTGAGCTTAGCTAGGCTTCTGTCGTAGGAGGATCTGGGCGAAACCACGATCTACCGGCAACCAACTTGACGCGAGCGGCGGCGGCGGCGACGGAGCGGAAGCGGTGATTTTAGGGTTCGTCCGTGCTCGCGTATTTCTTATCTTCTTCGCTCATTTCACTGTTCAAAAATACCCGTGTATTTATACACTGTAGTCACTTACGATATGACCGTTGTGGGTCCCACAAGTAGAAACCCGAAATCCGGTTCAAAATAGTCCAGCGGCAGAATCCGGTCTAGCAGCTTCCAGAGAAATCGCCAAGTAAAAATCGGCGAGAATCGCAAGTGATTCTCGACGAATCGGCGAGAATCAGCTAGTGATTCTCGACGATTCGTCGAGAATCACTAGTGATTCTCGACGAATCACTTGTTGATTCTCAACGAATATAACTTGGTATTCATGATCTGCTCAACGATGGGTTCGGCGAGAATCACCAGTGATTCTCGCCGAATCTTACTTGGCACCATTTTGAGGCAGTCGGAAGGAGTCGGCGAGAATCACTAATGATTCTCGACGATTCGGCGAGAATCACTAGTGATTCTCGCCGAATCACATAGTGATTCTCGTCGAATTCCACTTAGACGAATTTTCGTCTTTCCACCCAAGAGCTGCTCCTTGACCCATCCTTGCTCCTTGTCGTCTCTTGCATAAACACGGCCCTGTACTTGAAAGTAAGTGCACTCCAATAGAGAGAGTACACATAGGCCAACACACTGATCTGCTCAACGAGGGATTACGTCGTGCAGACCCGTGTATATTGACCTACTGCACCCTGACATTGGTGTGCACTTAGCGTGGAAGAACTGCAAGCACAACTTAAGAGGTTTCATCAAATACATTGTGAATTCATCTTAGCTTGACAGGTGGCTTCCTCAAATCCAGGTAATTGTGGATACAATACCCAACATCTAGTCTCTACTAGAGCTCCTCCTGATAATTATTCAAACATATAAGAGCCTCCTGTTCCATTTGAAGACCCAGAAAATAATCCCACTTCATGGACTGCCAGAATGAAAGAGTTGGCTGCACTAGACCAAATCAACAAGGCTAGTGAACAAGTAAAAGATACATCAAATATCACTACTCTATCAGATCAAAGAAAGAAAGAACTTGAGAGATACTCTTCCAGCAAATTCTTTGATTCAGAAAGTTATATGAAGCTGCACCCAGAAGCTGTAGTCCCCAGGCCAAAGCATCAAACTTCTCTAGGTGCAGCTGATGATAGAAGATCCAAGAAAGAAGCTCTCAACCCCAACAGAGAAATAGTTCTCATAAAGAGCAAGGAAAAAGAATGATTCTGTAAGATGACAGTAATACCTATTTTTGACTATCTGTGATTATATATGTTTTTCTGCAATGTTTTGTTTGTTACATTTCTGCATTGTATGTTTTTATTTTTCCAATGTCTGTAAATAGTAATCCTAACCCAAATAGGGGGAGATTGTTGGAACACCCTATTACTGATTTGGGCAAGGATCACTATGTCCTTTAGGAAATTTGTTTTGACCTCCTTGTATAGATCTAAAGGTCAATTAGTTTGAGTCTAAGGGTTAGTATTCAGGTTTGAAAGCTGCCCTCAAGACCCTCAAGACCAGATATTTCAGCTCAGGAGACTAAGTCATTTCGTCGAGCTCAGGTCGACGAATCGTCAAACTCCATTCGACGATCTCTGAGCTCACTTCGATGAATCGTCGAACTCCATTCGACGATCTCTGAGCTCAACTTCAATGAGTCGTCGAACTCCATTCGACGATCGTCGAGCTCAGATCGACGTTCCTGTCTCTAGTTTGTTTCCCTATCTCTAAGCTCAGTTCGACGATAGTTGAGCTCAGATCGATGCTTTCTGCTTCAGTCTAAGTCCAGTCTCTGAGCTCAGTTTAACGATAGTTGAGCTCAGGTCGACGTTTTTCTGGAGAGATCGATGTTTTTCAAGATTCAAATTCAGACAGTTATGGAATTATTCCCAGCATTTATTTCAAGGATCTTGTTCCCGTTTCAATTAATCTGGAGCAAGTTTCAAGGGAATTTTAAAGAAATGTTTTATTGGACTTTCCTCCAGAAGACAATTGTAGTTAAGGAAGTCATTTATGACAAGCTAATGGATATCCTAGACGGAGAAATATTCTATTCAGATCTAAGGAAAAAAAGATAAATTTTCATTCTGGTGGTTAACAACAATCAAACAACAAAAACAACAACAACAAGAAAGAGAAAGAGTTGCAGATATTCACAGTCATAAAATTCATACAGAAACACACATCACTAAAGGAGATCAACATTCTGAAATTTCTAGATCCCTCTTGATTCCAGTGTTCAAAGGCCATTATCATTCAAGACTCCAGACAACACACATTTCAGCTACTGCTGGAATCATTTTTTGCAAGAGATCGAATTTTCTGAAGGCCTATCACCCTACTGCAAAGCTTCACTTCCTGAACAACTCAAGAACTCAGGGGGAGCTTTGACAACATCCACTATCTTCTCTCTGATTGTTGACAGAGAAGATCATCTCATTCATCTCTCTCTCTCTCTCTGCTGCAAAGGGTTTATGAAACTCCCTTTAAAAGTTTGTGTTGGTTTTTGAGACCCTGTCAAAACTCAGTTGTGGCAAGACACCTGATCAAAAAATTTGGTTTGGTTTTTGAGCACCTTATCAAAACCTCATTGGTGCCCAGGACACCTGATCAACTCATCCTGCAATGGATTTCTACCTAGGGTGGTAGAAGAGTGGATGTACCCAGATTGATTGGGGAACCACTATAACTCCTTGTGTCATCTGGTTACTTATTTTCTTTTGTTTTCTAGCTGTGGTTTGTGATTGTTCTGTGATTGCTTTGTAATTAGATAGTTGCTGTGTTTGCTGTCTTTCATTTGCTTCCCTGTTCACTTAGGAATATAACAACAGTTGTAAAAAGTTTTTAGCAAGCACCATACTCTATTCACCCCCCCCCTATAGAGAATATCAGATCTAACCTGCACTTTCAATTGGTATCAGAGCCAGGTTGGTTAAAATACCAGACCCTGCATGTTGGTTAAAATACCACACCTTAGTGGTTGCACACGCTAACACCTGAACCCAAAGATCCCTCGAGTTAGATCTGCTTGTTTTAAGTTTGTTATTAGAATTATTTCTTCACAAAACATGGCCCAAAACAAAGATTATGCTAACACCAGACCTCCAGTGTGCAATCTATCTCAGTTTGCACTTTGGAAGGCAAGGATTAGATTATACATGAACTCTATTGATGAAGACATTTTCAATTCTGTTTTGACAGTGTGTCCAAGACCTCCAGAAAATACAAGTACAAGTGTTGTTCCACCTCCTTCAGGAACAGATGCAGAAATCAAGAAATGGAAAGTGGCAGATGCTAAGGCAATGAATATTTTAGCCCAGACTATGTCTGTTGAAATATTCCAAAAAGTAGCTGACTGCAACTCAGCAAAGGACATATGGGATAAGTTATCTAAGATAGTCTCAGGATCTGCTGATGAGAGAAAAGATAGAAGATCTCAACTCATAACCAAATATAAGAATTTCAAGAAAGGAGAAGCTGAGTCAGTAGTAGACTTGTATAATAGACTCAGTCTCATAGTCAATGAGATGAAAACATTGGACAAAGAGATCTCATTGACTGAGCTCAATGATAAAATCCTAATGTGCTTCCCAAGCACTTGGGACTCAAGGATCTGGCCAATCAAGGATGCCAGAAGCCTAAATGAGATCACAACTGAAGCTCTCTTGGGCAAGCTCAAGTCTTATGAGCTGCTCATCAAGAATAGAGAAGAAGAGCAGAAGGCTGCCTCACTAGCTATAAGAAAGGAAAAATCAATAGCTTTCAAAGCCATTGAAGATCAGCCTGAAGACAAGGTCACAGGCAATGAAGAGCTGCTAAGCCTACTGGCCAAAAGATTGTACAAAATGGCAAAGAAGGATTTCAGGAAAAGATCATACAGATAGCATGACAAGCCAAGGTATGACAAATCAAATAATAAAGAGATTATTTGTTTTGGATGCAGGAAACCAGGCCACATTGTGCCTGATTGTCCAGAAAATAAAAACAAGGACAAGAAGGACAGGAAAGAAAGGAGAAAAGAAAAGGACTTCAAGAAGAGAAGCAATGACAAACCCTCCTCCAGCAAGAAAAACATACAAGGGGTTTGTTGCTTAAACATGGAGTGAGACAGAAGAAGAATCTGAAGCTTCATCCAGCTCTAGTGATGATGAAGATGATGCTGATGAAAAAGAATTCTGCATGATGGCTATCAATGCCTCATAACAAAATTCTGATACAGAAGAGTCAGAGTCAGAATCAGAGACTCAATATGAAGAGGACCGGGTAATAAGTTCTTTTGATTTTAATTTTGAGGACTTCAAGTGTGAGTTTAAAACACTATGTTTAGATTTATTAAAATCTGAGAAGGAAATCATTTCTCTCAGAAATCAGCTATCTGAACACAACACTTTAAAATCAGAAAACCTCAAACTCTCTGAGGAGTTGGAATGTTGTAGGGAGCAGATAGCCTCACTGAAACGTGAGCTATCAGAGGCTAAAAAGTTTGAAGAATCCCTCAATGGGAGAAGTATCAAGCTAATGGATATCACAAGCACAGTGAACTCAAGATTCAATAGTATAGTGGGCTTGGGTGCCTCATCTAGCCAACCTATAGTATTAACAACCCCAATCAAGTTTATCTCTGATAAATTTAATGGAGTTGTAGAGGTAGCTAGGAAGAATTCTAACTTACCTAAGAAAACAAGAGTTCAACAGAAATCGTCGAACGGAGCTAGACGATCGTCGAATGAAGATTAACGATCTCAGGCTAAATCGTCGAACTCAGGTCGACATTCTCTGAACACTGAACTCTGCCACAGTCAATCTTCGAATGGAGCTCGACGATCTGACCCAAGATCGTCGAACTCAGCTCAACGATCGTCGAGCAGAGATCAGAGTTCTGAAAATTTTTTCAAAGGTAAATCAAATTTCAAACCTAGGGGTCCTTCATCCAAAAGATTTAACCCTTATACTGAATGGATAATACCTCCAAGGAGATATCATCCAAAAAGGCTATAAGAGTCAACCAGGGATGTCTTTTATTTCTGAATTCAAAGGTTATCAACCTAGGCCCAAGGTAAATTGGGTCAAAAACAAATAAATTGTTTTATGTGCAGGTGAAGACCTATCCAACATCAAACCAACAATGGTATCTGGATAGTGGGTGCTCAAAGCACATGACAGGAAACAAGGACAATTTCACATCTTTGAAAGCCAAACTTGGACCCAAAGTAATGTTTGGTGATTCAAACTTTGGACTAATAAAAGGATATGGTGTAGTCCAGATTGGCACAATCACTTTCAAGAAAGTAGCCTATGTGGAAGGACTGAAGCACATCTTGACCAGTATCAGTCAACTGTGTGATGAAGGCTATCAAGTGACTTTCAATAAATCCTCATGCAAGATCAAATCAGTGGACAACACAACTGTGTTGACAGGTAAAAGGAAACGTAACATCTATCTTGTGGATTTTCTTTCAACTAAGGTAGATATATGCTTGTTTAATTCTATTTGTAGACCTAATGAATTATGGCATAAGATATTAGGACATATAAACCTTAGAAACACTGTTAGGCTATCCAAGGACAACCTTGTTAGAGGACTACCTTCTGGCCCCTATAAGAAGGAAGGACTTTGTAGGGCTTGTCAATTAGGCAAGCAAACCAAAAATAGTTTCAAGTCACTTAATAAGAGTGATTCACCTTGGATTTTGTATCTGTTATACATGAATCTCTTTGGACCCATTATAGTACAAAGCTTAGGAGGGAAATCCTATACTTTAGTGGTTGTAGATGACTTCTCTAGATTCGCATGTGTGTTCTTTCTGAGGAAGAAGTCTGATAACTTTAAGTATTTGACAGAGTTTCTCAAATGCATACAGAGTGAGTTCAATACTCACATTGCCCTGATCAGAAGTGATCATGGGACAGAGTTTGATTCTCTTTTTATGCAAGAGTTCTGTCAGAGTGAAGTGATCAGACACACTTTCTCAGCTCCTAGAACTCCTCAACAAAATGGGGTAGCTGAAAGGAAAAATAGAACCATTATTGAATCTACTACTACATTGTTGTCAGATGCTCACCTTCCTCTATCCTTTTGGGCAGAGGCAGTGAACACCTCCAACTATGTGTTGAATAGAAGTTTAATACATAAACTGAAGGGCAAGACTCCCTATGAGTTACTCAAAGGGAAGAAATCTAAAGTAGATTACTTCAAAATCTTTGGTTGTATTTGCTACATTCATAATAATGACAAGAAATACTTAGCAAAATTTCAAGCTAAAGCTGATGAAGGAGTGTTTTTGGGATACTCTATGATCAGTAAAGCTTATAGGGTATATAATAAATCTACTCTCAAAGTTGAAGAATCTGTTCATATATCTTTTGATGAATCTAACATGCCTTTCAAGGAGAAGAATACACTCTCTTGCTGAAGACTTGGCCAGATTACAAATTATTCAAAAAGATGAAAGCAGTGAAGATGAAGAAGACATTCAACATTTTGAAGAGAATCTTCTTGAAGAGCCAGTTGCTATACCACAAGAGGAAACAACAACACAGGTTGGTGAACAATCAACATCTCCTGTTGATTTAGTAACATCAAGAGACCATCCAATCTCACAAGTGATTGGAGACATCTCAGCTGGTGTGCAAACCAGAAATCAGGACAACCAAAACCTGATGCACACTTGCTTTCTTTCTCAAATTGAACCTCAATCCATTCAAGATGCAGAGCAAGATCCACACTGGATCATTGCAATGCAAGAGGAGTTGCATCAATTTGAAAGGAACAAAGTTTGGGAACTAGTGCCAAGGCCAAAGGATCACTCCATTGTTGGAACAAAATGGGTGTTCAGAAATAAATTGGATGATCAAGGAGTCATTGTAAGGAACAAGGCAAGGCTAGTTGCTCAAGGGTACTCTCAAGAAGAAGGGATAGATTATGACCAGACCTTTGCACCAGTTGCAAGGTTAGAGGCCATAAGAATCTTCTTAGCATATGCAGCACACAAAGGATTCAAAGTATACCAAATGGATGTAAAGAGTGCTTTTCTCAATGGAGATATCAAAGAAGAAGTCTATGTCAGACAACCCCCAGGTTTTATCTCTTCAACTCACCATGATCATGTTTTCAAATTGCATAAATCATTATATGGTCTAAAGCAAGCTCCTAGAGCATGTTATGAGACCTTAGCATGCTTTCTTATGAAAAATGATTTTATAAGGGGTAGAGTAGACCAAACTCTTTTTATTAGAACCCATAAGTCTCATACCCTACTAGTACAAATCTATGTAGATGATATTATATTTGGTTTTACTGATTCAAATTTGTGCAGAAGGTTTCCAACCAAATGCATTCTAAATTTGAAATGAGTAGCATGGGTGAGCTTTCCTTCTTTCTAGGATTGCAAATCAAACAACATGCTGAAGGCATATTTATTTCTCAAACCAAGTATGCAAAAGAATTGGTTAAGAAATTTGGTATGTTTGAATCATCATGTATGAAAACAGCTATGCCTACTAATGTTGTATTAGATGTTGATGAACATTGGAAACCTGTTGATCAGACAATATATAGAGCAATGATTGACTCTTTATTGTACCTTACAGCTAGTAGACCTGACATAATATTTGCTACATGCATATGTGCTAGATTACAAGTGAGCCCTAGAGAGTCACACTTAACCTTAGTAAAAAGGATTCTTAGGTATGTAAAAAGTTGTCCAAATCTAGGTCTCTGGTATCTAAAAGATTCAGCATTTGACTTAACTGGATTTTCAGATGCTGATTATGCTGGATGCAGAATAGATAGGAAAAGCACCAGTGGAAGTTGTCAGTTTCTTGGTGACAGACTTGTCTCCTGGTTTTGTAAGAAACAAACATTTGTGTCAACTTCAACTGCTGAAGCTGAATATATGGCTGCAGGTAGTTGTTATTCACAAATCTTGTGGATTTAAAACCAACTCCTAGACTATGGCTACAACTTAGAAAAGTTTAAAATATTTTGTGATAATACCAGTGCTATTTCTATAGCACAAAATCCAGTCCTCCACAGTAGGACAAAACATGTACAAATTAGGCATCACTTTCTAAGGGATAATGTTGAGAAAAAAAATTGAACTTCAATATATCCCAACTGATTTGCAAAGGGGAGATATTTTCACCAAACCCTTGGATGAAAAGAAACATACATTCTTCCTGAATTAGTTAGAAATATTAGAAGGAGGAAGTCTAAAATAAGATCCAAGATTTTAAAAATCTAAAAATGACCAAGACTAGGCAAATCAAAATGTTTTTTTCTAGTGTATAGGGTGTTTCTGGTCTCTGATCTGCGCTCGACGATTTTCCCCAAGATCGTCGAACGGAGATCGACGGTTTCATAAATCATCGACCAGAGTTCAGCGCTTCTCAGATAGTGCTAAACTATCTTTCTTCAGGTCAGCGATCGTCGAATGGAGCTCGACGCTCTCCAATACCATCGAATGGAGATCGATGATGTTGATGACCTTTCAGTTTCCTTTAGAAGCCCAGATCGTCAAACAAAGTTCAACGATCTTTCCTTTTCTGCGTCGAACCCTAATATAAAACTCATTTTTCGGCCGTCGTTCTGCCTTTGCGCTTTCATACTCTCTGCAAAATTTCTCTTTCCCTCCAGACTTTTCTACACTTGGTCTTTTGTTTGTTCATTTTCTTTGCAGGAATTAATGGCAGTTTCAGTCGCAATCTTGGCAGCCATGAAATTTGATACTGGCTTTGATATAGACATGGATTCTTTTGATAACAACGATCAAATCTTCAAGGACATTCTGGAACTTTTCAAGGACCAACAGTTAGTTACCATAATGACTACAAGGATCAAATTCGCCGCAAATGAAATAAAGGAATGGGTGCATACTGTCCACAATCTGGATCAGAACACAGTGGTTGGAACCATCTCAGGAACTCAGGTACCTTTAACACCTGCTGTTTTGACAGAGGTTTTTCAATTGAATTCTGGAGAAGATTCTGTTGAGCTTTCTGGAGAAGAATTTTCACTTATGCTTGAAAGTATGGGCCATTCAGAGGCTAACCCTAGTAAATTGCTTAAGAAAGATTTGTCAGTTGAGTACAGATTTCTTGTTGATGTAGTTGGGAAAGTGCTGTTGGCAAAACACTCAGCTCATGATACCATCTCTAGGTATCAGCTCTGTTTGATGGGTGCCTTTGTGGACAAGAAGCAACTGAACTGTGGATAAATGTTCTTTGATTTAATCAAGAAGAAAATTAACAAGAATTTTGTTAATTTTGGGAGGATTTTAGGGCTGTTTCTTCATAACAGATGCCCTACACTGCTTGTTTCCAATGGAGTGCACATCATTGCCTCCAAGAGGCTTACCTGTGCCCTATTTAGGAAATGGGACAGGCAGATTATAAAGCCCAATAGAGCCTCTGCAATCTCCTCTTCAGGCACAAGGACTACTTAAGTCTCTTCCCCTCAGGTTTCTGCCCCTGCAGAAGATTTGCCTGCTTCATATCCTCCTTATCCACCTATTGTTTCATCTACAACAGTAACATCCACCATCTCAATTTCATCCCCCATTTCCATCCCATCTCCAACTTCAATCCCTTCTCCAACTCCACCATCAACTGAAGAAATCTTCCATCCACTACATCACTATGATTCATCATCTCATATTCCATCATTCACTCTTCTAGATAATTCCTATATGGATGATTCTCCTTCATCCCCTCTTGAGCCACCATCATCATCCACTTCTTATCAACAATTACTTCAAGACATCATTGCTCAACCATCATTCACACCATCCATTTCCATTCCACTATATTCTATCTCCACAATTCCAATATCTCAACCATCACTTCCTCAATCCACAGTTTATCCAACAACATCTCCTGCTGCTCCAACCCTCATCTCTACCTCATCCATCCCTACCTCTACTCAAGTCCCTCTTGAGTAAGTAGACCTTCCAGCTCTTGCAGATAAGCTATATGAGCTGATAGCTCCAAGGCTCTCACTACTGCTGGAGACCTCATTGGCTCCACTTCTGACAACTGTTCAGGAGTTGTCTGCCAGGCTATCTTCTATTCTTCCTCCTCAAGCAATCCCTTCTACTGGGTTCCTTGATCCAGTTATCACTGAATCTAGGCAGGGGGAGATGCCTTATGAAGCTGAGAGATTGCCTGCTGCAGTAACTCCAGTTCAAGCTCAGGTTGCAGTCATTATAGTGGACCTCAGGTCACTACTATCAGTTTTTGATTCTGTATACTTCAGCTGCCTTCCAGACCAGCATACTGAAGACCTTACGAAGGCCATTGTGCCTATTTCCAGCTGTGACCCCAGCTTTATAAGTTCTTTTATAAATTCCTTCAATACTGTGGACAGTGCTCCTTATGTTTCTGTTGCTCCTACTGCTACTATTGATGTTTTAGCTAGTTCTGTTGCTGCTGTTTCAGTTTCTGAAGATATTCATATGACAGAGGCAATTGATTTTGAGCCTGCTGTATTTGAGCCTACTGTCTCTGAAATTTTTGTATCTGAACCTGCTGTTATAGTTTCTTCTGCCAGTGTTGCTTCTACTCCAATTCCTGCTGCTGCTGTTGCTCCTGTTGCTGTTTCTGCTGTCTCTTCTGCTCAGTCTCAACAACAGAAAGAATATCTCAAAAGGATTGATGCATTGTATGATAATCAAAGCTCAGAGTGTGATCATTTTAGAACTGACTCTGATGATTCCTCTGCAACAATTGCAAGGAAAAGGAAAGCAAGAAGCAAGGCCATGAAGAGAGTTCCCCCAGAGAAGGTGAAAGATACAAATGATATTCCATATTATATATTTCATGATTGCCCTATTACAGAACCATGGATGCAGTACTCCAGGAATCAGCTGAAAGCCATGAAGAAGAAAAGGAAGTATTACAATGGATCATCCCATTTCAATCCTCCTCCTCCTCCTCCTTCACCTGATGCAAGAACAGGTGGAAGTTCTTCCTTTCAATATACTGCTAGAAGCCAAAGTTCATATCAATTTCAAGGAAGATCTCAGTACAGATGAAATCAGTCTAGAAGTTACCAGTCCAGAAGAGGACAATATAGAGGAAATCAAAGAGAACTCAAAGTGTACTCTAAAGGATATTCCAGGCAACATCGTTATCAAAGGGAAGGACAAGGTCCCTCTGACACTACTTCTGGTCCCTTCCCTTATAAGCTTAAAGATCTAGTCTCTTCCAAACCTCCTCCTGATAATTCTTCAAACAGATATGAGCCTCTTGTTCCATTTGAAGACCCAGAAAATAATCCCACTTCATGAATTGCCAGAATGAAAGAGTTGGTTGTACTAGACCAAATCAAGAAGGCTAGAGAATAAGGAAAAGATACATCAAATATCACTACTCTATCAGATCAAAGAAAGAAAGAACTTGAGAGATACTCTTCCAGCAAATTGTTTGATTCAGAAAGTTATATGAAGCTGCACCTAGAAGCTGTAGTCCCCAGGCCAAAGCATCAAACTTCTCTAGGTGCAGCTGATGACAGAAGATCCAAGAAAGAAGCACTCAACCCCAACAGAGAAATAGTTCTCATAAAGAGCAAGGAAAAGAAATGATTCTGTAAGATGACAGTAATACCTATTTCTGACTATCTGTGTTTATATCCGTGTTTCTGCAATGTTTTGTTTGTTACATTTCTGCATTGTATGTTTTTATTTTTCCAATATCTATAAATAGTAATCCTAACCCAAATAGGGGGAGATTGTTGGAACACCCTATTACTGATTTGGGCAAGGATCACTATGTCCTTTAGGAAATTTGTTTTGACCTCCTTGTATAGATCTAAAGGTCAATTAGTTTGAGTCTAAGGGTTAGTATTTAGGTTTGAAAGCTGCCCTCAAGACCCTCAAGACCAGATATTTCAGCTCAGGAGACTAAGTCATTTCGTCGAGCTCAGGACGACGAATCGTCAAACTCCATTCGACGATCTCTGAGCTCACTTCGACGAATCGTCGAACTTCATTCGACGATCTCTGAGCTCAACTTCAATGAGTCGTCGAACTCCATTCGACAATCGTCGAGCTCAGATCGACGTTCCTGTCTCTAGTTTGTTTCCCTATCTCTAAGCTCAGTTTGACAATAGTTGAGCTCAGATCGACGCTTTCTGCATCAGTCTAAGTCCGGTCTCTGAGCTCAGTTCAACGATAGTTGAGCTCAGGTCGACGTTTTTCTGGAGAGATCGACGTTTTTCAAGATTCAAATTCAGACAGTAATGGAATTATTCTCAGCATTTATTTCAAGAATCTTGTAGCCGTTTCAATTAATCTGGAGCAAGTTTCAAGGGAATTTTAAAGGAATATTTTGTTGGACTTTCCTCCAGAAGACAATTACAGTTAAGGAAGTCATTTATGACAGGCTAACGGCTATCTTGGACAGAGAAATATTCTATTCAGATCTAAGAAATAAAAGATCAATTTTCATTCTGCTGGTTAACAACAATCAGAAAATAATAACAACAACAAGAAAGAGAAAGAGTTGCAGATATTCACATTTATAAAATTCATACAGGAACACACATCACTAAAGGAGATCAACATTCTGAAATTTCTAGATCCCTCTTGATTCCAGTGTTCAAAGGCCATTATCATTCAAGACTCCAGACAACACACATTTCAGCTGCTGCTGGAATCATTTTTTGCTGGAGATCAAATTTTTTGAAGGCCTATCACCCTACTGCAAAGCTTCACTTCTTGAACAACTAAAGAACTCAGGTGGAGCTTTGACACCATCCACTATCTTCTCTCTGATTGTTGACAGAGAAGATCATCTCATTCCTCTCTCTCTACTATAAAGGGTTTATCAAACTCCTCTCAAAAGTTTGTGTTGGTTTCTGAGACCTTGTCAAAACTCAGTGGTGGCAAGACACCTGATCAAAAAATCTGGTTTGGTTTTTGAGCACCTTATCAAAAGCTCATTGGTGCCCAGGACACCTGATCAACTCATCCTGCAGTGGATTCCTACCTAGGGTGGTAGAAGAGTGGATGTACCCAGATTCTTTGGGGAACCACTATAACTCCTTGTGTCATCTGGTTGCATATTTTCTTTTGTTTTCTTGCTGTGGTTTGCGATTGTTTTGTGATTGCTTTGTAATTAGATAGTGATGTGTTTGCTATCTTTCACTTGCTTCCCTGTTCACTTAGGAATACAACAACAGTTGTAAAAAGTTTTTAGCAAGCATCATACTCTATTCACCCCCCCCCCCCTCTAGAGTATATCAGATCTAACCTACACTTTCATAGTCATTGGAACTAAATGGGTATTCAGAAACAAACTTGATACCCATGGTGTAATTGTGAGGAACAAGGCTAGGCTTGTTGCTCAAGTTTATAGGCAAGAAGAAGGAATAAATTATGACCAAACCTTTGCAACAGTTGCAAGGTTAGAAGCAATCAGAATATTCCTTGCTTATGATGCCTACAAGAAGTTCAAGGTCTATTAGATGGATGTCAAGAGTGCCTTTCTGAATGGAGTACTAAAAGAAGAGGTTTATGTTGAACAACCTCCAGGTTTTATCTCTCCAACCCATCCTTCATATGTTTTTAGATTGCATAAAGCTCTTTATGGTATAAAGCAAGCTCCAAGAGCTTGGTATGAGACCCTAGCTAGCTTCCTGATAGAGCATAAATTCACTAGAGGCATTATAGATAAAACATTATTCACTAGGCACCATAAGGATCAAACTTTGTTAGTATAAATTTATGTAGATGACATTATATTTGGGTCTACTGATTCCAAACTATGCAAAAGGTTCTCTGACCTCATGCATTCAAAGTTTGAAATGTGTATCATGTATGAGCTCTCCTACTTTCTTGGTCTCCAAGTGAAGAAGCTACCTGATGACATTTTCATCTCCCAGGCTAAATATCCTAAAGAGCTTATTAAAAAGTTTGGGATGGCTGATGGCTCAGCTAAGAAAACACCTATGACCACTAATGCTATAATAGATTCTGATACACATGGGAAACCTGTTGATCAGAAATTATATAGGGGTATTGTTGGGTCCCTACTATACCTTACAACAAGTAGACCTGACATAATGTTTGCCACATGTCTTTGTGCTAGGTTCCAAGTGATCCCTAAAGAATCTCATCTAGTTTTTATAAAAAGAATTTTGAGATATATAAAGAGTTGTCCTAGTCTAGGACTCTGGTATCCTACTAAGTCAGAATTTGAGTTAACTGGATACACATATGCTGACTTTGCTGGATGCAGGGTAGACAAAAAAGTACCTCAGGGACTTGGTAGTTCCTTGGTATGAGATTAGTATCTTGGTTCTGCAAGAAATAGTCATCTGTATCTACAATAACTATTGAAGTAGAATACATTGCAGCTGACAGTTGTTGTTCCCAGATGTTGTGGATTCAGTATCAACTCCTGGACTATGGGTTCAACTTAAATAATTCAACTCTCTTATGTGATAACATAAGTGTTATATCCATAGCACAAAATCCAGTCCATCACAGTAGGACTAAGCATATAGACATTAGACATCATTTAATTAGAGAGTGTGTAGACAAAAACAAAATTAAACTTATCTATATCTACACTGGCTTATAAAGAGTAGATATTTTCACCAAACCTTTGGATGAAAGAAATCACTTTTTCTTTATAAATCAGCTTGGAATGATCAATGGAGAAGCTTTAGTTTAATTTCTGTCTACGCTCGATGAATTTTTCAAAGTTCGTCGAACGGAGATCGACGAACAAAGAAAAGTTCTAGAGAAATTCGTCGAATGGAGATCGACGAACTCTCTGTGAGTGAAGTTATTTTCGTCGAACGGAGATCGACGAATCTGCTTCAAAAAACTTTCATCGAACGAAGCTCGATGAAATGTTCTCAAATCTTCAGACTGAGCTCAATGAATTATTTAACTACAAAATCTTTCGTCGACCTCAGATCGAAGAATTCTTTTATTTTTCGAGGAATGGAGTTTGTCGATTCATATTCTGAAAAACCATATATCTAGGTTTTCTTCAACCTCCATCCCACACTTTCAGTTCCATATCACCCTATCTCTGTTTCTCTCTTGTAGGTGCACTATGGAGATTCCAGCGGGCAGTCTTGCGGCAATGAAATTTGATACTAGATTTGATGTAGACTTTGAGTCGTTTCAACACTCAGATCCAATCTTCCTGGACATCCTGAAACTGCTTGAAGATCAATAGTTGAAGAATCTGATGTCCACCAGAATCAAGTTAGCCAGCGCTGAGATCAGGGAATGGGTCTACACCTCCTCCACAACAGATGAAGACACCATGACAGGAACAATATCGGGTAATGCAGTCTCTCTTACCCTCGCAGTTTTAACAGAGATTTTTTGATTAGTAAATGGTGAAGAGGAACTGGAAATTGATAGTGATGAATTTAATGAAGTGTTAAATAAGATGGGTTATTCTGGAGAAACCCCCAACAAACTGCTGAAGAAACACCTATCTGCTGAGTATAAGTTTCTAGCAGATATTGTGGGGAAAGTACTGCTGGGCAAGCATACAGCCCATGACTACATCACTAGGCATCAATTCCTAGTGATGTGTGCAGTGGTGAATAAGAAGCCAGTGAATTGGGCTCAGATTCTGTTTGAACTGATTAAGAAAAAGAACACTAAAAAGGAGGTTTGCTTTGGAAGGATTCTAGGAATCTTCCTTAAGGAAAAGACTGCTTAATCCCTGTTCACCCCGACCATATTCATAAATGCCTCCAAGAGGCTCACCTGTGCCCTCTTTGGCAGGTGGGAGAGTACCATCACTAAGCCCTCCAAGGCTTCATCCTCTTCCTCCAGGCCTTCTGAGAGTACAAGGGCTGATCCAGCCACTTCCCACCCTGCTGAAGCTATCCCTCCTCCACCTCCACCACCTACAGTCATCCAAAGCCATCCTCAAATGGTACACCAACTCCCCTCCATAGTTCATACCACAGTCCATACTCCCTCACCTCCATCCCCCCATGGTACATCAACTCCATCATCTCCAGTACCTCCATCAAAAACTCATATTCACTTTCATACATCCACTCAATCCCCAGGTGGCACACTAGTTCCATCACCACCCCCATCTCCCCTACCACCACATTTGGCTGACATTCCCCTCTCCAATCTATCCTCCCTACCATCATTCAATCTGCTTATATCCCCCCTCCATACTTCTTCTTCCCTAGATGCACAAATGATAGATTCTCTACCTCCTCCTCCACCATCATCTTCAATCCCTCCTTCTGTCTCCACTGAGACACTTCTGAATTCCTACTACTGGACCCCTCCATCATTCCACCTCTTATAGTACTTTTCACTCCCCTCCTCAAAACTCTTATAGCAGAGGCTATTTCACCTCTTGCTTCTTCCATCTCTTCTCTTGCTGATAAAATCTCTGCTCTATCTGCTCCTCCCTCTTCAGTCAGGAGCCTGGCTCCAGTATCCACTGAAACCAGGCAGGGGGAGATACTCTGTGAAGAAGTAGTAGTAGTAGCAGCAGTAGAAGCAGCAGCAGCAGAAGAAGCAGCAGCGGTAGAAGCAGCAGCAACAGTAGCAGAAGAAGTAGCAGCAACAGCAGAAGCAGTAGAAGCAGCATCAGTAGTAGAAGCATAAGTAGCAGTAGTAGCAGAAGAAGTAGTAGCAGCAGCATCAGTAGTAGAAGCAGCTGCAGTAGAAGCAGCAGCAGCAGTAGCAGAAGAAGCAGCAGCAGATGCAGATGTTGATGATGAATTATTTGATTTCATTAACTTTATTGAATTTGATATGGCGGTGGATGAGACAGTCTCAGAGAAAATAAAAACTATTGGTGATTACATTTTAAATTCCACAGTAGATCTTTTGAATTTGTTGAATCTTTATGATACAGTTTATTTGAATGAACTTCCAGAGTACAGCATAAAGCCATCTTTAGCTATAGGCCCCTTACACCTCACCAATAAGCCCCAAGGTTGCCAAGGAACTAAAGTGTAGTTTTGCTATTACAGAGGCTCCAGCCATTCCATCTCCACCAACATCTGATTCCCTAATTACTGCATCGCATCCAAGAGTCATTTCTGCTCCAACTTTTCTTATGGATGACTCTCCAATGCCTGATCTTGATGAATTGATCATGACTGATATAGGAGAAAAGAATAAATCAGTTGCGGAAAGCACTGATGTGCATAGTTCTTTAGCTCTAGCTCCAGCTCCTCCTCCAGCTCCTTCCCAGGCAGAGAAACCCTTGATATCTGCACAGACTCTGAAAGAAATAAATGCTTTATATGATACTCCTCAAGACTCTTCTGATGATGAAGATGAGGAAGAAGATTCTAATGATGAGCCCAAGGCTAAAAAGAAAGTCTCCAAGAAAAGGAAAGCTCCTCCACCTCCTGCTCCAAAACCCAATCCAAAAATTGATATCCCCTATTATATTCTTCAGAAAATCACACCATACAAGGGCATGCCAGCATGGGTGTGGCTGTCCAAGAACCAGCAAAAAGAGAGAAAGAAAAGCATGAAATACTCACCTCCTCCTCAGATATTCAAGAAAGACCCTCCTCCTCCTCCTCCACCTGCTGCTGGTGCTTTAGGTTCTTCATCTCAGAGGACTACCCAATATCAAACATATCAAAGACATTATGGTAGGTCCTCCTCATCTTCTGGAAGTAGCCAGCAGAGGCACTATTCTTCAGGTATGCAACAACAACAACAACAACATCAACATCTATAGCAACAAATCACTGAACATCAAAAAGCTAAAAGCCCAAAAAGACCTGCCTACCCTCCTGTACCTTTTGAGGACCCAAAAAAAGCTACAACAGCAAGGATGACCATGTTTCAGGAATTGGTTGGCCTATCCATGATCAACAAGTCAAAAGATGAAGGAAAGGATCTCTCTCAATACTCAACCATGTCCAAATACATGAAGGAAGAACTAAACAGGTTTGAAAAAGCTAACAAATTCTTTAATATTGATGATTATATGAAATTGCATCCAGAAGCTATGGTGCCAAGAGCTACTTCCCTTAATATCATTGGAGCTGCTGATATGACAATGACAAAGACTCAAGCAGCAAATCCAAACAGGGAAATTATGTTTACACAGCCTGGTGATAAAGCTAAGGAGGTTAAGCCAAAGGAGCCCAAGTAGAAGAAATGAACTTTTTGAACTGTTTTAGTTTTTCTGTTATCCTAAAACTGTTTATCTATTTGTTTGATACAAAGCTCTCTGTACATATATATCTACTGCATATGTTGAAAGTTTTCCTGCCAGATATATGTTTTCTTGCTTTGTAAATTCTGTGTGTTTGTGATTAGTGATCTCACCCAAATAGGGGGAGATTGTTGGATCCCTAGTTGGATTTGAGCTAGGTTCACTAAACTAGGATGTTTGACCCAACATGTATAGCCAGGGTCATGTCTGTGTCCTGGAGTTTTGGCCATGTCCTTAAAATCAACACTGCATTGACCAGCCATCAACAGACTGCAGAAGACTCAAGACTTAAAGAAATTTCAAAGACTCAGGAAAATGAGTTCGACGTTCGTCGAACACAGCTCGACGAAAGTCGTGCTCAACTCGACGAACTAAGAGAAAATTCTCTGAGCTGAGCTCAACAATCTTGGATATGAGGTCGATGATGTCCAGATACTATACTTCAACATTCCAAGTCTAGAATTCCTTTCTCTGAACTCTAGTCGACGAAGTTAGAATATCAGCTCGACGAACTTAGTTCTCAGGTCGACGATTTCTGGATGCTCTACTTCAACATTCTAGTCCAGAAACATCTCAATATTATAACTCCAGAAACGGATCTCCAGCCGACAAACTTAGAATCTCAGCATGACGATCTTGATGAACAAAATTGGCAAGGTTTTTGAGAAAGCAGTTAGCAGTTCTCAGGTCGACGATCTTGGATCTCAGCTCGACGAACAACAATTATCTAGTCGACGAACATAACTTCTCAGCTCGACGAACTCTATACCCTGGTCGACGAATTCTGTTCTTTGCTCGACGATTTCTTTGCAGATCCAAACTTGGATATTTCCCTCCCTCTGTCCTAATTTTATTGCAATAATTCCTGAATAATCGATGCTTAATATTCTCTGAATATTGCCGTTAGAAGCAACTTTGATTATGGTCTTCATCAGGATTATTAATTCCCGCTTTTCAATGAGACAGTTCGGGAAATCAATCAATGCAGACATTCTCAAGGCCGTCAGCAATCAATGCTGGAAGGAATTCAAAAAATTCAGAAGGAAGATTTCACAGAAAATATAAAAGGATTTTTGTTCTTCCTTCTCATAAATATACACACATACGTGCAATTGCATTGAGACAGTAAACAGAGCACAAGTGATACAGAAAGCAATCATACAACAACACAGTCAAGAAAATAAGAAGCCCTAGACCAGACCAGAGAAACAATAGCAAGAAGAAGAAGAACATCCATTAAAATCAAGATTCTTGTTCATTCATCATTCTGGGATTCTTCAAGGACAACAAAAACTCTCTCAGTCAAGAAGTTCCTGGATATCTTCTGGTCAAGGCTAAAGATTGAAGCCGTTCTCACCCTTAAGCAAAGCTTAAGACTTCCTGAGTTCAATATCTCAGGGGGAGCTTTATTAACATCAAAGGTCCACTAAGTCTTCTCAGGTGTATTTGAGAAAGAGAAGACACCATCACTCTCTCACCCCCTCACTGTAAAAAGGTTCTTTAACTCCCTTCAAAAGTTTTTCCTGGTTGCAAGTCACCTGATCAAAAGACTTGAGATTGGTTTTTGAGCACCTGATCAAAAGCTCATTGGTTGCAGTCACCTGATCAAAACTTGCTAGTGGATTTTGTTAAATTTTCTCAGCGTGGTCAGCAAGGTAGCCCAAACACCAAATTAATATCTTCGGTACTACCCAGTTCGCACGTTGAACCAGCAAAAAACCAAGGAACAAGGAAAATCCCAACAAACAATGGAAGCACAAGCAGGTCTTTTATACATTCACACTTCTTTACAATGCGAGGTATACATAGCGAGACATGATTTCGCTAGTATAAACAACTGTAAATAGAAAGCACCAAGAAACAAGCCGGGCGGACAGCACCGGAGTCCTCCGAGACCGCCGAGGTCGCCGAGTCTGCTGAGATCGCCCGAACTTAAGCTCCAATTCGTTGAATAGCCACGGAGTCCGCTGAACCCGAGAGGCCGCGCAGACACACCGTTATTCGCCTCCTGCTGAGGAACTGAGGAACAAACCGCCTACCCGCCTGAGACCGGCGGACAGGTAATTGTAGCTGGCAAAGATGAAACAGAGATGACAAGCCGCAGAGCGACCTCCTGCTGAATCTGCAAAGTCCGCACACTTCCAAGCACTTGACCGAAGTCAAAGCCAAACTCCTGGCTCCTTGAAGGTACCCGCGCGACCTGCACACAGCAAACCGTCAACCCTGCATCAATCCGCGCGAACAGACAAACTGAGACCGCAGTACCTCATAGAACCCAACTTACTGTTCACTCAAGTTACTGTAGACCTTCCAGGGGGGTCCTATTTATAGGCGAGGTGAGGAGTGTGGTCACCGCCCTAGAGATAGCGACACCGCCCTAGCCCGCGCGATAGTAAAAACACCGTCTGCCGAGTCTGCAAGGACTTAGCCGGATACCAAGGAAAACCGCCAGGAGCAAGGCAACATTGGCGAACCCACATCAGTCCGCCTAAGTTATGCGGACAAGGCATCAACCCGCAAAGCCTACAACCACTGCAGGACAGCAACCCCCTTCAATGGATGTCCGCACATCCCCGAGGCAATCCGCAAGACTCAAACCTTAATCCGACATAAGTCCACGACCAAAGGTAGACAGCATCAGTCCGCCCGGTCAACAGCGGACTTGGCGGATACTACGGACACCATGGTCTTGGCACAGAGTGTGACCAAGTCCAAAACCATCAAAGGCCAATGCGAGCATGGCGGACATAAACTCTCGTCCGCCAAACACCCAAGAATAGACTGCCAGCAGTACGCAGGCTCCTCGCACACCTGCCCAACGCAGCAGTCATCTCCCGGACTTCAACACACCAGTCCGCCAATCGACCTTCACAGCAAAGCACCTGCTGTAACAACAGAGCTCGACAAGGCCTCAGCCAAGCTCTAAGCCCAGTACGCAACAACCCATACCACGGACACACTAGTCCGCAAGCTTCTCGCAGACATGAGCCAAACCGCCAATCAGCACAAGCTTGCACCACGACCACTGAGCAATGCACCAGTCCGCAAGCCTCTATCCGCTCAGGCCGCTCCTTGGCAAAACCAAAGCCAACGTCCTATCCACAGATAACAGACCGTATAGTCCGCGGACTTCACCCATACAATCCGCTCAGAAGAACAGCCGGCTTCTACTAGACCTTCCACCAGGCCGCATACATCAGTCCGCCCAGTCCTGCCTAGTCCGGCAATGCTATCCGCCCAGGCCGCCCGGCCTGCCCCATCACACACTTCCACTTCTCAAATTTCAACAGATTTCTACCAGGGTGGTAGAAGAGTGGATGTACCCAGGTTGGGGAACCACTATAAAATTCTTGTGTTGTCTAGTTGCCATATTTTTCTTTTGTTCTTGTTGTGCCTGTGATTAGTTAGTTTAATATTTATAGTGCCTGTGATAGATTAGGTTATCTTAGTTTGCACTTTTACTTACATTAAATATTGGTATCAAACAGTTGCTATACTCTGACGTTTTAATTAACGACAAAAAGCTTTAAAGTTTTAAAGATACTCTATTCAGCCCCCCTGGTAGAGTATATCAGATCTAGCTGTCACTTTCACCACCTTGGGATCGCCCCAGACCCGGACCTGAATCCCCTCGATGCTAAACTTCAGGCATTAGTTGAAGGTTGAGGGGACGCAGCGGAAGGCGCTGATGTGGTGCCATCAGAAAATGCATTGTAGCTAATGGGAGCATCCATGATGACAAATCTGCAGTTTTGTGACTGCCCACACCAGAGTAACATGGATCTCCACTCCTCCTTCTACCTCCTTCCACTCCCCCAAAATTCCAAACAGGGTCCCATCCAAGGCCAGCACCCTCTTCGCCTCAACCTTCATCGTGTCGAATGCCTCCTTGAAGATGACGTTGACGGAGCTCCTATTTTCGATGAGGATGCGGGAGACTGTGGAATTATCGATGGCTATCTGGATGACCAGCACATCGCAAAAGGGATCCTCATGATCTGGCATATCACTTCTGGAAAAGGTGATCTTCTCCTCCAGGGGTGGGGTCTGATATGTGGAGCCAATGCTCCATCGATACATGGTTTGGAGGCTAGCCTTTTGGGAAGCCTCAATCACTACCCCCCCCCCCCCCCCCCCACATGGATCACTCTGATCCCTCCTTGGGTTCCAACATCCACCCGGTCTTCGCACATATCCTCCTCTGCCCGAGGCAGGACCTCCTCAATCCGCACTTCCTGACGGCCTTATTGTTGTTGCTGCTCCCTATTTCCTCTCATATCAAGGAACTTCGGGCACGTGGCTGTGGCATGCCCCTCCTCCTGATGGAAGTCACAGTAGAGTAACTCCACCCTAGCTTCCCTTCTCCTTCTCCGTGCAGCTCTTCTCCTCTCCCCTAGGGCTATAGCTACAACCTGATTTTGATCGGGGAGGGAGGTCTCTGGGCCTGCCTCCAACTCGAAGGGTGAAACTATCCCTGGCCTCCATGATGGTTGTCTCCTTCATGAAATCCACTCCTAGGCCCCTGATCCTGCCATTCTGGCCTCCAACCTAGCCGACGCTCCGAATCCTGACACCCCCACCTGGGTTGTTGCTGCTACTGTAGTTATCGCTGTTCCCTCTACCGGGGTTCATATATCCTCTCCTCCTGACCTCTGCCACCTCTTGTCTCCTTCTCCTACTCCGTGGCCCACATGGCAAGCTTCAGGGCAAACTCCGGGTTCGACGCCTCCATCCGCTCCTCGTAAGAGAGGGGTGACACCCTCTTCAGCTCCATCCTGAAGAACCCCTGCTGCAGCCCTAGGGTAAAGGCCATCATTAGGCTATGCCCTGACATCTCTTGGACATGGGTGACCTCCTCCTTGAACCGATCTACATAACTTCCCAAGGTCCCATTCTCCACCTGATTTATATGGAATAGGGACTCCAACTCCTTCTTCCTCCTCTTGGAGGTGGTGAACCTCAACATGAACCCCTAACGGAGGTACTTGAAGCAGTAGATGTAGCTAGATGGTAGCCGGTGGAACCACTCTCTCGCCTTCTCCTTGAGAGTGATAACGAAGTGCCTGTACTTGAACCCATCCGACATCTTTCGGATCAAGACCATGTCCTCAAACCACTGGACGTGTTAGACCGGGTCTCCCTTCCCAGTGTAGTATGATATATCTGGCTCACTGAACCCCTCTGGAACTGGGACAGAAGAAACTAGCTCGATAAAGTGGCTGCCTCCCCCTACTGGACAAGCCGGAGGGTCTCGCACCGCCATCTCGCCAAACCGGCCCCGCTCGCTAAACTCCAGAAGAGCACTCGCCCGAGGAGCTCGTATCCTATCCCCTCCTATACAACTTTATTCCCAGCTCACCTGCCTGGAGCATCCTCGACAATGGCTGGGACCTCAAGTACAAGTGTTGCTGGTGTCGAGCACTCGACACACGCGCCGAGTGTGAACCTGACGAGGCCGAGTACCTCCTGCTTGAATTCTTCGAACAAACACATCGTTGCGAGAGGGGGAGGGGGTGGCGAGTCGGAGCTACCCGAGCCTTTCCCTGATCCTCCAGTCATCGATATTGTAGAAGATTTTCTGTGCTGACCACTTTCCACACTCACCAAACCAAAAATGTTGAAATCGAGAATTCGGTCTCTTATGGAGTTCACCCTTGGGGAAGGGGTGATCACACACTTACTTCTCCTCTGTAAACCAAACAACCAATTAAATGAAACAAGGAACAGACCCATGGGCTCGGTGTGGAGGTCCCACCACATAACCAGAAGATCTTAGACCGCTTCCCCTCCTTAGCCAAGAGCCGAGCTAAGGCTACCTCAAAAAGCGCTAGAAGACCGGGGCACAAGTTAAATGTTCCTTCTGAGGTACCCCCTTGGGTCTATTTATAGTTTCCTGAAGACGGCCTGCAAATAGACAACCTCCGCTACTCTAAACAGCTATATGCAGCCAAAAGTGGGTCTGCCAACAGCGTAACTCCGTTGTTCTAACAGGCTATTTGCACCCCCAGTAAGGGAATCCAGGTAATTTTGCCTCTCGACCCCACTAGGCAGGTTCCAAGGATTTGGAGGTTGGCTCGCTATATCTCGCCATCCCGCTAGGGCGGAGGCGACTTGGCTCCCGCAGCTCGCCTTTCCTCCCATTGAGGGTGCGACCCAGGTCGCCGCAGTCCGCCAGCCCTTGTTCACAGGCGCGATGGTGACCAGGTCGCCTATGGGAGAGCAGACTGGATGGACCGGCTAGCGCAACACGCCCGCCTGGCTTTGGTGAGAGCGAGCTGGCCGTCCGAATTAGTCCGTATGCTATCCTGGCGCAGGCGGGATCCCTTGTCCGCTCACCTGGCCTGGTGGACCCACTCGGCAAACACGGGGTTGTACAAGACCCTTTTCTGACTTCTTATTCATATATAACTTCTTTTCCTTTGACTTTTTGTTCTCCTTCTTTTTATTGGATAGTCACCAATGACATGTTGAGGCGTGTTATAGCAATAACAGATAATGTTAGTCTTAATTTGTTTATTCTGATGTGAATCATATTTGACCACAGATTTGTCTGTGTGTTTGTCTTTGCTTTTGCTGGAACTTGGTCCATATGATTTCTTCTTATTCCACTACTTCCTTCTTCTCATCATTTTCTTGAATTGCCTGGTGAACAATGCCAATTCATCATCTGATAATTCTTTTGAAGAAGAACGGGTTCAAGTGCTAGCTGTATCCTCATCCCTTCTTTGTGATGATGGAATTTCTCTTCTAGCCTTCTTTAATGTATCTGCTTTGAAGCCCACAGATCTAGTCTGATTTGAACTTCTGGCAGATTCAGCTTCAGCTTTTCTGGAATTTAGCTGAAGCTCAAGTGACAACAACTTCTCTTACAAGTCTTGGGGTAACATGCTTCTCATATTCCCCATTTCTTTTACAACACAAATCTTTATGTCCCATTCTTTATTTAGGGATCTCAAAAATTTGTCATTAACCTCATAATTTGAGAAGTCTCTGCCATAATTCTTTAAGTTATTGACTATTCTAAAGAACTTTTCATAATATAGTTCTTTAGAATCAGTCTTTCCTTGCCTGAATGCCTCATACTGCTGGTTAAGTAGAGACTCTTTATCATCTCTTACCTCTTTTGTGCCATCCATATAGACTATGAGAGTGTCCCACATCTCCTTGGATGTTTTACAGTGCACTTGATTCTGAAATGTTGAATTATCTATTGCACTGACAATTATATTTTGTGCTCTTTTATCCATGGTGGCAATAACCACATCATTCTTTGTCATCACAGACAATTTCTTAGGGGTTTTAACATTTGCATCTAAGACAAATATCTTCATTGGAATATATTGTTTTTCTTGTACAGTGACAAAGATTCTTGGATCTGAGGCCTCCATGAACAATCTCACTCTCTGCTTCCAAATAACAAAGTTATCCTTAGTACATATAGGCAGTTTCATATAGCTGAGTTCTCGGTGAGATTCAGAAGCTATTAAATCTGATAAGTTTTCAACCACCCTTTGGATCTCTTTCAGATTATTAGGTCTTCCTTTGATTAACCTCCCTCTGATACCACTTGAAAGATAACTGTATGGGTAGTTAATCACCTAGAGGAGGGTGGGGGGTGAATTGTTGTCTTTTAAAATTCTTTGTCACTTAGATTAAATGTTCAGCAAATATTATGTTCAACAGATAATATACTTTCACAACAATACAACACAATCAATCCATAGAACACGGAGAATTTATAGTGGTTCCCCTATCTAAGGTACATCCACTTTCCCCCTTCTTCCTCACTAGCAATGTGCTAGATAAGGTTATATCTCCTGCTCTTCAACTCAGATCAAAAGTTCTTATATGCTCAGTTTCTTTTAAGAAACCTACACTCATACCAACAGGTCCTACCTCAGAAATTCACCCAATCTCCTACCCCAGGTCCGTCAAGAACCCTACCTTAGCCTTTATAACACTGGCTTACACCTCAGTGATCCCACTCAAATCACCTACCTTAGGTCCCTCAAGAACCCAACCTCAGGATTTATAAATTAGGCTTACAACTCAGAGAATTAATCTCCAACCCACTCAGATCTAAAATAGATGTTACAAAATAAAGAGGTAAATGAGAAGGAAAATAAACTCAGAATACAACAATCCTGTAATCTGACTTATCTGAGAATTCATATTCTTCAATTCAGCAGTACTGGATAGATTCTTGAAAAGCAAACTGACTGAAATGATTCTTCTCTGGATCTGTAATGTTCTTGATGTTGATCGGCTTGATTTCCTTGAAGAACTTGTAGAACAGATCCACTTAATCTTCTGATCAACTTTGATGAAAGGATCTGAAGATTTTCTTGAAGACCTTCATCTTCCTTCTTCTCGTGATTGTCGTCCTCCTCAAACTTGGAAGAAATTAGAAAGAGAAAATTTCTGATGTGTTAGATTAATTTTCTTATCGCTTCTTTCTGTGTAGACAACCCCTCTATTTATAGCCTTAACGGGTTGTTGGCTTCTGATTGATGACATTAGCATGTGACATCATACTTCAAATTCTCCTTTAGACTATTTTTGTTGAGATATCGCGTTACTGTAGCTGATGTGACATTCCTGACTTGTCTTGACACTTCTGTGTTGACTCTGTTCAACTTATGGATAAAAAGTGTTGTGATGTTCCACATGTATCGACACAATATTACTTAGTGTTCTCAGAAGTTGCCGAGACATCTTAGCAGTCTCGACACAATATTACTACATTGAATTTTCAGTCTGAACTTAAAGGTGTCGAAACAATTGACTTGTCTCAACACAACTATTATCTGTGTCGACATCTTTAAATCTTCACTATCTCGAGACAGTTGAATTGTCTTGACACAACTGTCTGCCAGGTGTCTACACTTTTATACTTGCTTTAATTTTTCACTGTGTCGAGACAGTTGAATTGTCTCGACACTGCAGTCTGCCGGCGTCGACACTTTTATACTTGCTTTAATTTTTCACTGTGTCGAGATAGTTGAATTATCTCGACACTTTAGTCTGCCGGTGTCGACTCTTGTTTAAGTCTACACTTCAATCTTCAATGTGTCGAGATAGTTGTATTGTCTCGACACAGCCGACTTGATCTTAAATGTGTTGAGTTAGTTTACTTGTCTCGACACAGCTAACTTGATCTTTAATGTGTCGAGTTAGCTGACTTACCTCGACACTACTGACTTAGTCTTCAAGGTGTCGAGTTAACAGACTTCTCTCAACATTTCTTTTGCAAAGATGTCGACATAGTTGAAGTGTGTCAACACTTTTGTACTTCGCCATTTTTCTGCACAGCAAGTTGCTTGAAGTTGACTATGCTGACTTAACTCAGCACTTTGCTGACTTCACTCGACGCTTTTGTACTTAGATAATTTACTACACTTTCTAGTCATCTTCTTTGAGTCCACCTGTCAATATAACTTGGACCACATATCCAATCAATATGACATAGGCAACCTGCATGCATGAACTGAAACATACATCAAATATATACTTATGTATATCATTGAGTTGGAAGGGCTTCTTCAAATCAAGTACATTGTTTCCAATGTACTCAACAACCTCCAAGTAAACTGAGATTTTCAAAAGATCATCCACAAGATTTAGTTATTAGAGAACCATCAAGAGGGGTAACTAATCGTTCATCTCTACATGATTTATTTTCAAACCTATGCTTTATATCTGATATAGAACAAAAAGATGTGCAAACTACTTTAAATGATGATTCTTGGTTTTTAGCTATGAATGAAGAGATTAGTCAATTAGAACGCAATAAGGTTTGGAAACTAGTTGAAAGACCTTCAAATTATCCTGTTGTAGGTGTAAAGTGGATCTTCAAAAATAAAATGGATAGTGAATCTAGGGTCACTTGAAACAAAGCTAGGCTAGTAGCAAATGGATATTAACAAATTGAGGGGATAGAGTTTGATGAAACTTTTGCACTTGTAGCACGTTTAGAAGCAGTTAGAATTTTCTTCCATTTGCTACCTTTAAAAGATTTAAACTGTTTCAAAAGGATGTAAAAACTGCTTTTCCTAACAGTTATATTAAGGAAGAGGATTATGTAGAACAATCTCCAAGCTTTGTTAATGATAATTTTCCTGATTATGTTTATAAATTAAAAAAGGCCCTTTTTGGTTTAAAACAAGCACCCCGAGCATGGTATGATAGATTGATTGTGTATTTATTAAAGAATGATTACAAAATGGGTAGTGCAGATTGTACACTATTCATTAAGCATGTTCATGGTGATATAATAGTTTTATAAATTTACGTTGATGACATTATTTGTGGATCCACAAACGAAGAATTATGTGATAATTTCATATAAATTATGAAAAATGAATTTGAAATCAGCATGGTAGGAGACCTCACTTATTTTCTTGGTTTTCAAATTACACAAAGGCATGATGGTATTTTTATTTGTAAATCTAAATATATTCATGATGTTTTAAAAAGATTTGGGTTTGAAAATCTAAAACAATATAATACCCCTATGAGTGTCTCTTTGAAATTAGGAAAAGATGAAAGTGGAATTTCTATAGATCAAATATTATATAGAGGGATGATAGAATCACTTTTATATTTAACCGTATCTAGACCTAATATTATGTTTGCAGTTTATTTATGTGCTAGATTTCAGGCTAATCCTAAAGAATCACATTTAAAAGCAGTTAAACATATTTTTAGATATCTTATTCGTACATCTAAGCTAGGTTTGTAGTATCCACATAATGATAGTTTTATTTTGCATTGTAATTAAGATTCTGATTATGCGGATTGTTCATTAGATAGTAAGAGTACAAGTGGCACTTGTCACTTTCTAGGCCCATCACTCATTTCATGTTTGAGTAGGAAACAAAATTTTGTTGCCTTATCCACCACCGACGAACGAATATATTGCACTAGGTAGTTATTTTGCAGAAGCTCCGTGGATGAAAAAAACCTTAGAAGACTTTGGAATAAACCACGACACCATTGAACTAAATTGCGATAAAAAAGTGCAATTGATTTAACCAACAATCCAGTTCATCACTCTAGGTCCAAACATATAGATGTATGTCATCATTTCATTAGAGACCACATTAGACACAATAAAGTATAAATTAATTTTATTGGCACAGATTCACAGCTTGACAATATTTTCACAAAACCACTTCCAGATTCCCGTTTTTCTTTATTAAGACTAGAATTAGGAATCTTGGACATATCAAGCTAATGAACTGACATAATAATTAAACAAAAAATAACTTTAAACAATAGAAATTTAAAATTAAAATGAATATAACCAAAACATTAACAATAATCATATTGTACTATAACAACACTTTAACATATCTCAGAATAGTTCAAATATTATGACAAAAAGTCCAAACCAGAAACAGAAAAATATTGAAATGCACTGTCCCCTGTCGACACTGAGTATCTCCCGACGATATCTGCAAGAAATTCATGTCTGTTGGAAGAACTAAAAAAGTTCTGCTATCCACCGCACTGGTTTCCTCTTGATCTTCAGCCTAACTCTGACCACTGCTCCTAGTTGGCGAGGTCAGAGCATTGGCTATCGCGGCGGCTCCACTACCCGATTCTCCCATTCTGCCACCTCAGCTAGAGTTGGCTTTAACTTTAGGCTCTTGGTCAGAAATTTGATAAAATTTTGCATTTTGTTATGGTGTGTCTTCACTTCTCTTTTGTGTTCCTCGAATGACTCTCCCAAGTCATCCAATCCATCATGCAATGATCAACCTCTTGATAGTGGTGGGTTTCTGATCATCGATACAGGTTCACTACTACTTGTGGAACCACCTCGTGATGAAAGACCACTAGTATGTGTACCACATGTACAGAATATAGAAGTCTCACAATCTTCAAAATAGAATTCTGGGTCAATCCAACTATATTTTTATATAGGATACCTTTGATTACCGCCCCCATCGGTAGAGTGTTAAGCTTCCTCCACATCGGATTCTTAAATCTAAAAGAGTACCGGATTATAGATAAAATAAAGTCTACCATGTCAAAAGGCTCCCTCTCCAAGATCATTTAAGTCATGTAGCTCAATTGAGTCATTATCTTTCTCGTATCCCCAAAATTGAGCATGATTGTATGCCTCAAAATGCCTTGCACTAATCGTGCATTCGGGGTGAGTGCGATAGTAGTTTGGATGAGGTTTTTCATGGTATTTCCATGTAAAACCATATTCAAGAGAGTTCAATCTCTATCTTTTCTATAATTCTCAACCACATCCAGTACGTAATCCCGCTCAATCAAGCCAATTTCATCTCTCAAATCATGGTGAGTTATCTGATGTAGGTTCGTCCTAAAAGATCCTACACGGACGGCGTGACGACGACGCTCGCAACTCTGATCGCTCTCTAACCAGCACACTATGAAACGCAGCCGTCACAATGATGTAATTTATCTCTCGCGCTAACATACGGATAGCCGATCCGTTAAAGGAATGGAGAATGGCTATAGGCCAAAATCCTTTCCGGCTAAAGGGAATAATATTTATTCCGACGAGCTTGGAGTTGTACCAAAATAGATCCACCAAGAAATAAATCACGAATTCGGAAAATGGTAGGATCTATCCCAACTAAAACAAAGAAGCGAGGATCGCCACTCCTCTCGAAGGATCTTCGGAAAACCAAACGAAAATGACAAACTATTAAAAGTAGTACCGCGAAAATTCAACGATTCAAATTCCACGCAAAAGTCGCTACCACAAGAACTATCTAATAAAGAAATCTCGTGAGTAGATGGTTTCGTTACCCCGCTCGGAATAGTAGATCCGAGATGTTGGATCCACAAACAAGAACGATCGCTTTCCTTGGACGCGACGGGAGATGCACCAATGATGAGAAAACTCAATCGTCTTCCCCGCCTTTCGCCGTAGAAGTCCACGATGGCCTCTTCTTCCTTGCGCTTGACTCCCCAAACCGAAGGAGGCCGAATATTAATGGGAGGTGAAGAAACCGTGGAGGAGAAACACGATGATGGAGGTATTGAAGAGTGGGGGAAATGGAGTAGATGAGAGAAGAGGAAAAGAAGAGAGAAGGAGGGGCGGCCAAGAGCTTTGGAGAAGAAGAACCCCTAAGGGAGGCGACGGCTAAGAGGGAGGAAGGAGAGAAATTAGGTTGGAGGAATTTAGGTTTTCAATTCATTCATAAACTAATGATAAAAACAATAGTCATGGCCTTTTATAAGGCTTACATCAAACAAAAACTATAAGCATCCCAAAACAGTGGCTAAACGCACACCAGCATAAAAATGTCAATTATTAAAAACTCATAAACTAGCAAATTAAAATTATTAATGATAATATGTCCATTTCCGTTGGCGAAGATTGTAGCCATGGCCGCTGCGGCGCCGCAAATCCTTTGCCGGTGGATTATCATCTTCATCTTCCGCCAATATCCCGCGATCGCCATGAACACCACGTGCGCCATCGTCGTCATCGCCGCCATCGTCGTCATCGCCGTCATCTTTACCACTTAGGCCGCCATCGTCGTAATCGCCATCATCATCGTCATCGCAGACATCTTTACCAATTAGGCCGCCATCGTCGTAATCGCCATCATCGTCGTCATCGCCGTCATCTTTACCAATTAGGCCGCCATCGTCGTAATCGCCATCATGATGGCCGTCGCCATCAATCCTCCCCCGCTCAAAAGGACTCATCACCGATCAGTGGGAGGGAAAGTAACGGCGCAAGAGATCCGCATCTAGAAGATCCACCTGTGCAGCTGAGAGCCAAGAATCGTCTGAAGCAGGACGACTATGCCATCTGATCAAAAACCTGTGAATGTCACCGTCTGGGGTGGGAAACACCGCGTCCTGTAATATCCTGTCAGGCAAGAAATCTGTCCGGGGGAACCTTGGAAAAGCGTTAGGCGAAGAAGAAAAACCAGTTACATCATCAGTAGGTAACATACCTCCCAGAGAATCCGAAGGAGGAAGCGATCCAGAAACAATCTCACCCCCCACCCCATGAGATGATATAGTGGAAATATTACACGGAGAGACAAAAAGTTCAGGTGGTGGAGCGACATAAAGCGTTAAATCTGAAATGTTAAAAACAGGAGAGATTCCCCAATCAGCGGGTAACTTTAATAAATATGCATTTTCGTTTATCTTCTTTAAAACCCGAAAAGGACCGGCTCTCTTATTCGCTAATTTGTTTATGGTGCCCGAAGGAAGCCGTTCAGGGATAAGTCGAGCCATTACCAAATCACCAATATTCAAGTGGACTGCTCGCTTATGTACGTTAGCATTCGATTGATAAGTATCATATTGTGTAGCTAACGTCTTACCAATGTGCTCATGGAGAGCGTGAACGTGTGAGGCGAAGTCCTGTGCAAATTGACTAGATTTAAAGGATGGAGGTAACAGAATCAAGTCAAGAGGCACGGGCGCCTTATATCCATGCACTATCTCATTCGGAGATAAACCGGTGGACCTATTCTTAGAATTATTATACGCTAATTGAGCATGCGGAAGAACAAGGTCCCACGTACCTCCATGAGGGGTGAACCCATGTGCAACATGACTTGAGTTAACAGTAGAAAATAACGTGACTAAGTCTGGTGGCACGGGTGCTCTACATTCATTAATGATTTTCGTGGAGTCCAACGTCGTAGTTTTAAATTTAGATTTAAATTTTGATTTAAAAATTTCACAAAGAAATGCCTGCGGAAAACGCTCATCTCAAACTATATAGTTGGATGCTCTCGGAGTTGAAAGGTAGTGCGGGAGACACAACTCCACATACCCAACTACGTTCACTAACGTGTGCATGCACAGATCATCAAAAGGCGGAGGATAAATGCAAGCGACCGGGCTTGGAAAATAATTGTGTTTGGGGGACACCACATCAAAACGTAACATCTCCATGGAATCACTAGCGGTCCAAAACGAAGCCTTACCCAACGGTAAACGGTCAGATGAACGGTCCATCCTAGGAACAGCATAGTCAGATCTATGAACAGTAGTGGAAAGACCGAACGCGACAACTAACAAATCACTCACACACACCCGTCTGGGTAAGTCTAATTGGGAAGCTGGATAAATAAACATCTCTAGATATCTCGGGCTAGAAATGACAAGCTCGTTCCCTAACAAGTCATCTAATCGAATCAAGTGAACCGGAGGAGGAGTCGACATGGGCGATTCCAGAGGAGGAACTAAATCATACTCACCATCAAAACATGGATTTAACGTCCAAGAAAAATCCTCCGGGTGCAAGCCATCAAAATCAAAGGAAAAATCAAATAGTAGATTCGTCCTTACCAAAAACTCAGCTGGATCGTCATCATCTAACTCACTATCAGATAAACATTCATCATGGGGTGACTCTACCAACTCAGCTGACATGTCTTCCAACCCACTAGATAATTCGTCCAAATCAGAATAAGTATTGGTCTCAAAAGTAGGCAAAATCGTACTCGACAAAATTTCGAATCCATTTCGAACTTCTGGCGAAGGATCTAACATCAAAGAAATGTCTATCGGGTCCTCAGTGCTACCATCATCCACAAATAGCCTTCCCACACAGGGTAAATCTTCCAGAACGTCACATCCTTCGCTAACCAAATCTTCCCACGAAGTAGGTACATTGTCTAAATCATGATGGAGGGTTGGGTAAATCGAATCCCGGGGAGAATCTAAATTAGTATGACCCTCAAGCAACGATGATAATATCAATGAACTATCTCCCGGATGTGCACCACTAAGATTATCCCAAGATAAACATCCATCCCAAGGTGACTCTTCCAACACCGTTAAAACATCTACCAATCCTGGATCAATCATTATAATATTGTGATCCTCACTCGCACTTATCTGACTGGATTGATCTAACGGGGAAGCTAAATAAATGGGCACCTCAATATGTTCCGGGATAGAAGGAACTAGCACGTGTTCTAGCAGGTCATCACCTACATGTAAGCTCTCAACATCGGGTGACTCAGCTGGAATGTCTTCTGACTCAAGGTCATCAGAAGACACCATAACTATCAAGGGAGATGCCTCAGAAACATCGCCGAAAGGAAAAGGAGAATTCCTCAGAGGAGAAATCCTCGTCCAGGTCACTAGGGTAACCAATCTCCTCATCGTCACTCAAATCGCCAGCGTATTCAACATCGTCCTCAGTGACAGGCACAGTCCTAGACACCGCCTCAGACTCAACAGGAGAGTCAACGACTAATTCAGGCAACTCGGGGAAAGACTTAAAAGCGTCTATGGTCGTAATCATGGTAGGATACTCAATATAGCCATGGTCAGATACGCCGCTAGACTCACAAGTCGTAGTCGTCTGTCTGCCCCTATAGATAGGACTACTCTCAACCCGCGGGCTCATGACAGTCCTAGTTGTCACATGTACCGAACTCGAGATAGGGGACCTCACTATTTCCTTTCCTCTATAGGTAGGTGCAGGTGTGTTATGGGTAGCTCCCCCATCCCTGGGAAAGGATCTGTCCTGGGTGAATAGGTCACCCCTATGATCAGGCTTGGATAAGGTGCCATAACTATACTGATTAGTGGATGTCGGGCTAGTAGTAAGGCAGTAGGGGGAATCAAATTTCTCCGAGAGTATTCTTCGCATGTGAGGCCAGGCATATGGATAGCTACCAGCTCCGCGCTCTTCGTTCAGCCAAAACACACGGGCTCGACCTCTTAACCGCTCTCGGACTACATTAACCTTTTGGTAGTCGCCCAATTTGTTATAATCAAAATAGGTTTCTACCACCTCAAGCCAGTATCTAAAATACTTGGGATCCCCATAACCATCATAGGTAAAAATATTAGTGTGTAGATAAGTCAGGGGACGATTGGAAGCGTTAACGTCGAAAGCCATTTCAGTGTGAACCGGAGAGGACACTCGATCCGGATTTTATGCAAATGCAAAGAAAGGGTACCTGAACAACTAATTCTAGGAAAGATAAAATTGTTCCCGCTTAGCCACTAAGATTATAATTATATAAAATATATTTTCTTGCTGGAAAAAATATGAGGATTATTAAAAAAAATTTATTTTTGAATTTTGCTGAAAATATAAAAATATAGGCCGCTATTTGCAGACCAACTATTAAATTTTAAAATAACTTAATAAAAATAATGATTTAATGAAAAATATATATATTTTTTTTTTGGATTTCTGAAATTGGAAATTTAAAATTTGAAATTTGAAATTTTAAAATTTGAAATTTGAAATTTGAAATTTGAAATTTAAATTTTGAAATTTGAAATTTTAAATTTTGAAATTTGAAATTTAAAATTTTGAAATTTGAAATTTTGAAATTTGAAATTTGAAATTCAATATTTAAATTTTGAAATTTGAAATTTGAAATTTGATATTTGAAATTTGAAATTTGAAGTTTGAAATTCGAAATTTGAAATTTGAAATTTGAAATTTATTTGTTTTTAATTTGAAGAGGAGGAGTGCCAATTAGGAAATTGACGAGAACCTCCCTCTGATACCAAATTGATGTAGGTCCGTCCTAAAAGATCCTACACGGACGGCATGACGACGATGCTCGCAACTCTGATCGCTCTCTAACCAGCACACTATGAAACGTAGCCGTCACAATGATGTAATTTATCTCTCGCGCTAACATACGGATAGCCGATCCGTTAAAGGAATGGAGAATGGCTATAGGCCAAAATCCTTTCCGGCTAAAGGGAATAATATTTATTCCGACGAGCTTGGAGTTGTACCAAAATAGATCCACCAAGAAATAAATCACGAATTCGGAAAATGGTAGGATCTATCCCAACTAAAACAAAGAAGCGAGGATCGCCACTCCTCTCGAAGGATCTTCGGAAAACCAAACGAAAATGACAAACTATTAAAAGTAGTACCGCGAAAATTCAATGATTCAAATTCCACGCAAAAGTCGCCACCACAAGAACTATCTAAGAAAGAAATCTCGTCAGTAGATGGTTTCGTTACCCCGCTCGGAATAGTAGATCCGAGATGTTGGATCCACAAACAAGAACGATCGCTTTCCTTGGACGCGACGGGAGATGCACCAATGATGAGAAAACTCGATCGTCTTCCCCGCCTTTCGCCGTAGAAGTCCACGATGGCCTCTTCTTCCTTGCGCTTGACTCCCCAAACCGAAGGAGGCCGAATATTGATGGGAGGTGAAGAAACCGTGGAGGAGAAACACGATGATGGAGGTATTGAAGAGTGGGGGAAATGGAGTAGATGAGAGAAGAGGAAAAGAAGAGAGAAGGAGGGGCGGCCAAGAGCTTTGGAGAAGAAGAACCCCTAAGGGAGGCGACGGCTAAGAGGGAGGAAGGAGAGAAATTAGGTTGGAGGGATTTAGGTTTTCAATTCATTCAAAACTAATGATAAAAACAATAGTCATGGCCTTTTATAAGTCTTACATCAAACAAAAACTATAAGCATCCCAAAACAGTGGCTAAACGCACACCAGCATAAAAATGTCAATTATTAAAAACTCATAAACTAGCAAATTAAAATTATTAATGATAATAAGTCTATTTCCGTTGGCGAAGATTGTAGCCATGGCCGCTGCGGCGCCGCAAATCCTTGGCCGATGGATCATCATCTTCATCTTCCGCCAATATCCCGCGATCGTCATGAACACCACGTGCGCCATCGTCGTCATCGCCGCCATCGTCGTCATCGCCGTCATCTTTACCACTTAGGCCGCCATCGTCGTAATCGCCATCATCATCGTCATCGCCGACATCTTTACCAATTAGGCCGCCATCGTCGTAATCGCCATCATCGTCGTCATCGCCGTCATCTTTACCAATTAGGCCGCCATCGTCGTAATCGCCATCATGATGGCCGTCGCCATCATTATCTCTACTGCTTTTCCTTAAATTTTAGAATGCACTCTACCATTCAATTCAGTGAAATTAGGGTCCCTTAAGTTATTATAAAACTCCCTAATCAATACTGAAGAAAACATGTCTGGTATTATGACAGACATTATACTTGCCATAGCTAGTAGGTCGTGGATATGTGTGTGCCGAACTTGGTCAAATTCAATCACTTTTCCAACACCAATATTTGCATTCTCGATTCCTGGATATGTTTGATATGCTGAGTGAGGGTCACTTCTTGTGCTTCTCCTAGCCTTAGAACTGGATGCCATATCTATACACAGTAAAACACGATTTTTTTAGAAGTTTTTAATATCACCGACGATACTCACTGCCGCCGGGCGATATCGAAAATCGAGATAGGTTGGTTTTCAAAATGCACTTTAAATATTCAACATCCCTACATAAAAGATCTGAAAAAAAAATTAGGTTCCTGCTGATTTACCTAAAAAAATTCAAGAAAAATTTCAGAACCACTATTCATCCTCTTCTTCCCTAAAACCATGAAATTTTTTGGAAAATCTCATTGGCATACTCTAGATCTGAGTTTAGGTTACTTAAAAGTCATAGATGTTTACATTTCTTCAAACCCTTGGATCTATGACTTGTTCTCTCAAAAATTCAATTTTGTTAAGTTTATCCCTAAACCTAGAAAAATCAAAAATAATTTTGAAAATTTCTCACATAAAACTTCATGAAAGCTCCCCTAATACATTTAAATAGAAAATTCTAAAGAAAGGAGAGAAAAATTTCCATCAAAATACCTTGATTTGAACTTTCGCCGCCGTCGGGTTCGTAAACCGCTCTAGGTCTTTAGGAAATAATGCTCCAAACGATTCCTTCGACTCAGATCGTGCAGCTTTTATATTTCCGCGATGTCACTGATCGGCTATATCTGATATCGCACAACGATATCCGAAAATTACAAAAAACCCTCGAGTCTCAGAGTTAGATTGATATGAATACAAATACTCTTTTACACCACATAGTTTCTTTTGTATCTCGTTTAGGCATTGCACAATGTGTATTTTAAAATTTTGAGATATCTATAACAATGTTCACTTATTCAATCTTTGTATATCATTTTCTAAATACAACTGTCATAGTGTATTTTATTTATGATATTGTTTTCGCATGCCTCTAAGTGTGAGAAATATTTTAGTTATGATAATGCACTCACATGCACGTTTTTGAAACTCTACATATGACTTCACATTTAAAACATATGTGAATTGTGGATGTTCTACCATAACCACTAGATTTTCATGATGAAACCCTTAATTTATCATTGTTTACTTTACACAATTCATCTTTGACTTTCCTATATTGCAACACAAGCGAATTCAGAGTCTTTTGACATGACTAAATAAGAATATTATGTAACAACTCCATCCATTCATATATTATATACTAGAAGGTCCGGTCGGGGCCCCACAACATATACCACAAAACTGGCGGCGAAGTCACGGAGTGATACCAGAGTTGCGCATCCTAAGACAAAACATTCTAGCGGAAGCTTATAACACGACACTGAACTCCAATCATGAATGTCCACCATATAAATATCCATATTTATATATAACAAGAATGTTCACCAAACACAAATCAGTTGTCCTTATGGCCTTACAAGTCTTTTCACAACAGTGGCCTTAAACATTGGCGCGCAGGCCGGCCACGCATAAACAAATATAGTATTTTATGCTTCACCTTCAAGGGCTAGCGGCAGCAGAAGTAACAACAGCAGGAACTTCAGCCTTTATATATCCCGCTAGGCTCTCCAGCACCTGTACAAGGACATTCCACCCAACGGTGGCAAACAAGGCAACGGTCAGCATTCAGCTGACCAATTTTATAACGACCCTACGCCTTTTCCCGGGGCAGTGGTATTCCTTCCCTGCAGGCATAGTATTTCACAGGCTATATATATATATATATATATATATATATATATATATATATATATATATATATATATATATATATATATATATATATATATATATATATATTCATACATTGTGCTCTCACGCACATGCATTCCATCACAACCGTCATCCACGCGGCCCGACGATCCATGCACTCAGGGCACATTCATAGTATACCGGCAAACCAGTTGCCCGCCACGGTGTTAGGGTCACAACCCAACGGTAAAACATTGAGCATTTACTCCATGGCGTGCAACCGGATATTGCAGTCTTAATGACTCGGGATTGGCCCGTAGACCCCCATGGTGTCGTGGCGCGCAGGCCTAAGACACTTGCTATGCGTTTCTGCCAAATGCCAATTCATCCCGACACCCATGGCAGACAACCATAACGCGGATACAGTTCAGCCTTTGCCTGTTGCTCAAATCATTAGTTCTATAACAAGACTAACGCGGGCCGACATCCCCTTGTCCATTTAGCAAATAGCCATAATGTCCACGCAGGACAAGCTTCACAATCACAGGTTAGCTAGGTGCCACACTCAACGGTAGCGACAGAACGCATGTTCCATCCCTAGATCTAACCATTTGCAGGTATTTTCCTTGGCTTTCCTACCAGTACTTCCCACTGCTTCCCTTCACATGCACAACCCAGCAAGTATCACAAGCATCAAGGGTATTTTCCTGGCTTATCACGCCAGTACTTCCAGCAACTACCCTTCACAGGTACCACCCATGAACATCAAGCATTACAAGGGTATTTCCTGGACTTCCAATCAAGTACTTCCTATTACTAACCTTCACAGGTACAACCCATTCAGTATAAGCATAATACGGGTATTTTCCTGGACTACCACTCCATTACCTCCTGCTACTGCCAGTCACAGATTTAACCTGTCGACTCCTAAACTACACGTTTATCACAGAGTCTTCTCCGGTGCGTATATGCAATATCACCAATCCAGACCAACCTGTCCAGATGGGCTTCACACAACATGCCTATTCCATACTCCATTTCCGGATCTATATGCCAAATGAGTGGGGATTCCATGAATCAACCCAAGAGACTCCCATAACAAGCCACCCTCTGGTGGGGGAATCGTATGCATATGCCAAAAAGGAAGCCTTCACATGGTTAGGAAGAAAGGTCGTTACCCTTGAAGATCGCTTCGGAGCCTTGTATTCATCGTCGGCTGAAAAGCACCGCAGCGGCTTCGCCTTCGCAACGATTGCCTCGGATTGTGAACAGGAACTCCGCAGCTCCACCGGTGGCCGACTCCTCTTCCTCCTCCTCCTTCTTCCTCTCTTTCCCTCTCTAAGTTTTAGAAAGAAGATGGACAAACTCAAATGAGAATTTCCTTCTCAGTTTTCGGCCTTACGGAAGCAGGGAGGGCTCTCAGCAATTAGATCCTAGCTGAGAAAATGGACGGCCATGATTTTGCCACAAAAAGCTATTTTTTGTCTAACATGGCCTGTGACATGCCCGTGTCACAGGCCGTGTACCTTAAGAGGTACACAACTGACTTATCCAGACCAGTACACGCCCATGTGACACGCCCGTGTCACCTGACACGCCTTCAGACATGCCCGTGTCTGTGGTCGTGTACATCAGGCTGCACAAAACCAACTTCATCCCGATCGGTACATGGCCAGTGACACGCCCGTATCACATGCTGTGTACCCTAAGACACACCCGTGTCGTGCCAGTGTTCACCAGGTCTCAATGCCTTGGGCACGTCCAGAAAAGGACACGACCTGTGACATGCCCGTGTCACAGGCCGTGTGCCCATACACGGCATGAGACACGCCCTTGTTCAACTTCGTCGAACTGACTTCGTCTACCAGAGGAAGACACAGCCTCTGACGCGCCCGTGTTAGATGGCGTGTTCCCTCATTTTTTCGTAGAACGAATTTTCGTCAAACTCTCACCGGTTGCTCACCCGAGTAGGACTCGCCATTGGACACGCCCGTGTCCCAGGCCGTGTCACCCAACCTTTTCCCAATCCTGGGATTTGCGGTGTTACAACCCTCCCCTCCTTACAATAAATTTCGTCCCCGAAATTTGTACACAGGAAGGAAGTCAAACACAAGATATTCTATTCCATAACCGTTCAATACCAATCTATACACACTGTATAACAGTTACATAAAGAGCTCGGGAAACTGAGCTCGCATGGTTTGCTCTCGCTCCCATGTTAGCTCCTCACGGCCGCAATTGTCCCACCGAACTTTGATCATCCCGATCATCTTGTTTTGTAACTATTTATCAGTATGATCCTCCATCCTAATGGCCCGAACTTTCGTCGTTAGCCCATACTCCACCGGCACCCGATCAATCTCGATCACTTGGGCTGGATCTTTGACGGCTCTCCGAAGCACCGAGATGTGAAACACATAATGTAATCCACCCAAGTCTGCTGAAAGAGCTAGCCGATATGCAGCTTCCCCAGCTCGCTCTACCACTTCGAACGGACCAAGATATCTCGGACTCAACTTTTTCAGTTGCCGAATCCTGGATACGCCTTTGAAGGGTTTGATCTTCAAGTATACCCAATCTCCTATCGCAAACTCCACGTTCTGGTGCTTGGCGTTGTAGTATTTCGCTTGACGATCCTGGGCTATCTGTAGCCGCTCTCGGATAGTGTGTATTGTCGAGTTTGCTTCCTCGACTTCGTTACGTCTATACACTTTGGATTCGCCTGCTTCTGTCCAAGCTAACGGCGTACGACACTTCCGACCATACAGAGCTTCAAACGGTGCCATACTGATATTCGCTTGGTAACTGTTGTTGTAGGAAAACTCCACCAGGTAGATATGATCTTCCCATCTCTTCCCAAAGTCTAGGGCGCACATGCGGAGCATATCTTCCATCGTTCTGTTGGTCCTCTCAGTTTGGCCATCTGTTTGGGGGATGAAAGGTCGTATTGAACATAAACTTTATGCCCAATAGCTGATGGACTAGCCTCCAGTCATTCGATGTGAATCGCCCATCTTGATCGCTCATGATGCTCCGAGGAACACCATGTAGCCATTTAATCTATTCCACATACAGCTTTGCCAAACTTTCCACTGAATCATCCCGTTTGTTCGGAAGAAAGTGCGCCACTTTCGTCAGCCGGTCTACGATCACCCAGATTGAATCATTCCTGCGCTGAGGTCTCGGCAATCCGTCCACAAAATCCATGGAAATATCATCGAACTTCCATTCCGGAATCGGCAACGACTTCAAGAAACCACCAGGCTTCTGGCATTCTGCCTTCACCAAAGCACAAGTTTGGCATTTGGCCACATAATGAGCGACATCTTTCTTCAGTCCTGGCCACCAGAATAGCTTCTTCATGTCCCTGAACATCTTTGTGATCCCAGGGTGAATTGAGTACTTCGTATAGTGAGCTTCGTACATCAACTTTTCTCGTAGTTTACCCAAACTCGGGATGCACAAACGGCCCTCTTTCCAAAAAAGGCCGTCATTCCAGGAGAATTTGCCCTTTGGCCTGTCCTTGGCATAGCGTTTGAGACTCTCATCTATCTCTGTTGCTTGTCGAACCCTGTCTGCAAGGTCACACTGCACCTCCGTCTAGTTCAAACATGCATCAGCTGTAGAATTCTTGTCAATACAAGAAATCTCTAATGCCTTCCAACTCCTGGATTAGACGTTCATCGTGCCTCTGTAACCAACTTGCCCATGCCAAAGCTCTCCGACTCAAGGCATCAGTGACCACATTTCCCTTCTCGGGAGTATAATGAATCACAAAGCTGTAGTCCCCAAGGAACTCCAACCACCTTCGTTGTCTCATATTCAGGTCCTTCTGCTCCAGTAAGTATTTTAGGCTCCTGTGATCTGTATAAATATCCACTTTCACGACATATATATAATGCCGCCATAACTTCAGTGAAAAGATCACTGCCGCCAACTCTAAGTCGTGGATGGGATAATTTCGCTCATGCACCTTCAGTTGGTGAGAGCCATAAGCAATCACTTTTCCATTTTGCTGAAGAACGCAGCCTAAGCCGCTTCCTGAAGCATCACTGTAAATTTCAAATCTGTCAGTACCACATGGCGATGTCAACACAGGTGTCGTGGTCAACCGACTCTTCAGCTCTTCAAAAGCTCGCACGCATTCCGATGTCCAAACAAACTTCTGATCTTTTCTCATCAGTGTGGTGAGAGGCAAAGCGATCCACGAGTTGTTCGCAACAAATCGTCTATAGTAGCCCGCCAGTCCAAGGAATCTCCTGACCTCGGCCACCGAAGACAACACTGGTCACTCCTGTATGACCCTTATCTTTGCTGGATCCATTGCTATGCCCTCTCCGCTTATCACATGGCGCAGAAAAGCCACCGACGATAGCCAAAACTTGTACTTCGAGAACTTAGCATAGAGCTTATTCTTCCTCAAAGTATGCAACACCAACCGCAAGTGGTATTTGTGATCGACTTCAGATTTCGAGTACACCAGGATATCATCAATGAATACAATCACGAACAAGTCCATGTACTCTTGGAACGTTCGGTGCATCAGGTCCATAAACACCAGTGGTGCATTGCACAACCCAAATGACATTACCGTGAACTCATAATGCCCGTAACGTGTCCCAAATGCAGTCTTGGGAATGTCACCTTCCCGAATTCTCAACTGGTAATAACCAGACTTCAAATCCAACTTGGAGTAAACGGTTAATCCCAACAGCTGATCGAACAACTCATCAATCAGTGGAATCGGATACTTGTTCTTCTCGGTCAGCTTATTCAGTTCACGGTAGTCAATACATAAACACAAACCACCGTCTTTCTTTTTCATAAACAGAACAGGTGCACCCCAAGGTGATATGCTTGGGTGTACATAACCTTGCTCCAGTAACTCTTGCAGTTGGACTTTCAACTCCGCCATTTCCTTTGGCGCGACGCAATATGGCGAGCGGGCCACAACTTTCACACCTGGCACCAACTCGATCGTGAAGTCAATCTCTCGTTGGGGTGGTAGCCCAGGGAGATCCTTGGGAAACACATCTGCAAATTCCGATACAACCGGAACATCGCTCACAACGGCCTTTGGCTCAACATCCTGAATCAGCATGAAGTAGCACTCTGCGCCCTTCCGAATAACCCTGACGACTTGGAGTGCAGACATCAACGTCCCGGCCACTCCTCGCATCCCCACGAACTTAGTCTCCTGCTCGATATTCTGGCCCAACGTGATCTCTTTTGGCATTACAATCAATCAAGGCATGCTGCTCTGCGAGCTAATCCATACCAAAGATCACGTCGAATTCCGATATCAGCAATACAGATGCAATCCTGACTTCCTATTTGGACCGCCACATCGCAAGCCTTATCAGCAAGCATCAAACAACCATTCGGCTACACCACCCTGACGCTATCTGTCTTCACACGGCTAGATATCCCAAGTCGAGTTATGAAGTCTTGAGACAGAAAAGAATGTGAAGCACCCATATCAAACAGTGCTCGCGCCAGCGTTTTCCGAATCATCACGAAGCCTGTGAAAATCGTGTCATACACACAAGCCACATATAAATATGCAATAAACAAAACATGCACTAAGCAAAACAATGCAATAACTTAACTCGTACCTGTGACGATGTCCCTCTGCTTAATGGCCTCCTGCAGGCCAAGATTGTAGACTCGGGGCTGTGCCTGGGAGGCAGAGGACTCCACCACCGCCTTTCCCTTCTCAGCATAGGATGCTGCCACCTTCTTTTCTCCTTTCGGCGGAACAACCCGACAGTCACGGTCTATATGCCCCACTCGTCCACAAGTAATGCAGGTACGAGTCTCCGGCTTTGAAGAGGCCCCCAACGTTGGACCCGATGCAATAGTAGATGGAGCTTGTCCAACCGACTTGGACCTCTTGCCCGATTTCTTTTTGTAATATGACTTCCCAGGTCGGGGCACTTTGAACTCCGGCTGTGTCATAGCCAAGGCCCTCTTCCCTTGTACCCTCTTCATATCCTTTTCCAGCGCGCACGCAGTGTCAACCAACGCCTGGAATCCTTGGTTCACTGAACTTGAAAGCAGGAACCGCAATTCATCCCGCAATCCTTCGTAGAACCTACTCGTTTTCCTCTGCTCATCATCAAAAGTCTAACCCGCATACCATCCCAACCTCGTGAACTCATGCAGGTACATTTCAACAGTGCCCTCTCCTTGCGTCATCCTTTGGAACTCGTTCTCCATGGCAATGCGCTGTGCCGCTGGGAGGTGATTTGCCAGGAAGAGTCGGGAGAATTCCTCAATCGACACTTGTGTTAACGGCCTCCCCGCTAAGTCATGTAGTTCCATATCGTCCCACCATAAACGTGCCTCTCCTTCCAGTAAGAAGGTGGCAAAGGTGACTTTCTGATCGTCCTCTGTCCCATCGCCGTCATTATCCGCTTGACGCGTGACAACCAATCCTCTGCCTGTGTAGGGGATCCAACTCCCGAAAACATAGCCGGGTTAAAGCTCATGAAATGCTTCAACTGCCTTGTAGCTGCTCGAGGTTCCACAGCCTCAACAGGTTCTTACCTCACCGCAACCTGTTCGGCCCTCAAGGCCGGCTGCGACTTCCCAATCGGCTGTGCTTGAATCATCGCAAACAAGGCCTCAACAACTAATTACACAGTTTCCGCAGAAGGCGGAGGTGTAGGCACCTCGGCTGTTGCCATACTTTCATCAGAACGTTGGGGCTCCGTTTGCCCACCGCCACTCTGCGTCACCTATAGGTGAACAAGACACGCACATTTGCGACCGCATACAAGAAATAACAACAAGATAGGAACACACAGGTTCCTCAAACACATGTATTTGCATTCCTAAAGCGGACATTCACGAGTTCATTAGTGTTAACATGGTTCGCACAGACACGTGCTCGCCACCCCACATGAGAATTCGACCATGAATTCGAAAGGGAAAGACCGAGATAGCTGATACCAAAAATGTAATGACTCCATCCGTTCATATAGTATATATTAGAAGGTCCGGCCGGTGCCCCACAACATATACCATAAAACAGGCGGCGAAGTCACGGAGTGATACCAGAGTTACGCATCCTAAGACAAAACATTCTAGCGGAAGCTTATAACATGACACTAAACTCCAAACATGAATGTCCATTATATAAAGATCCACATTTATATATAATAGGAATGTTGACCAAATACAAATCAGTTGGCCTTATGGCCTTACAAGTCTTTTCACAACAGTGGCCTTAAATATTGGCGTGCAGGCCGACCACGTATAAATAAATATAGTATTTTAAGCTTCACCTTCAAGGGCTAGCAGCAGCAACAACAACAACAGCAGTGACTTCAGCCTTTATATGTCCCTCTAGGCTCTCCAACACTTGTACAAGGACATTCCACCCAATTGTGGCAAACAAGGCAACGGTCAGCGTTCAGCTGACCAATTTTATAACGATCCTACCCCTTTTCTCGGGGCAGTGGTATTCCTTCCCTGCAGGCATAACATTTCACAGACATATACATATATATTCATATATTGTGCTCTCACGCACATACATTCAATCACAACCATCAGCCACGCGGCCCGACGATCCGTGCACTCAGGGCACATTCTTGGTGTACCAGGCAAACCAGTTGTCCACCACCGTATCAGGGTCGCAACCGAATGGTAAAACATTGAGCATTTACTCCATGGCATGCAGCCGGAGATTGTAGCCTTAATGACCCGGGATTGGCCCGTAGCCCCCCATGGTGTCGTGGTGCGTAGTCCTAAGACTCTCGGTATGCATTTCTGCCAAATGCCAATTCATCCAGACACCCATGGCAGACAACCATAATGCGGATACAGTTCAGCCTTTGCCCGTTGCTCAAATCGTTAGTTTTACAACCAGACTAATGTGGGTCGGCATGCCCTTGTCCGTTTAGCAAAAAGACATAATGTCCTCGTAGGACAAGCTTCACAATCACAGGTTAGCTAGGTGCCACACTCAACGGTAGCGACAGAATGCATGTTCCATCCCTAGCTCTAACCATTTACGGGTATTTTCTTGGGCTTTCCTACCAGTACTTCCTGCTACTTGCATTCATAGGCACAACCCAGCAAGTATCACAAGCATCAAGGGTATTTTCCTGGCTTATCACGCCAGTACTTCCTGATACTACCCTTCATAGGTACCACCCATGAACATCAAGCATTACAAGGGTATTTCCTGGACTTCCAATCAAGTACTTCCAGTTACTAACCTTCACAGGTACAAACCATTCAGCACAAGCATAATACGGGTATTTTCCTGGACTACCACTCCATTACTTCCTACTACTGCCAGTCACAGATTTAACCCGTCGACTCCGAAACTATACGTTTATCACAGAGTCTTCTCCGGTGCGTATATGAAATATCACCAATCTAGACCAACCTGTCCAGATGGGCTTCACACAGCATGCCTATTCCGTACTCCCTTTCCTGATCTATAAGCCAAATGAGTGGGGATTCCATGAATCAACCCAAGAGACTCCCATAATAATCCACCCTCTGGTCGGTGAATCGTATGCATATGCCAAAAAAGGAAGCCTTCACATGGCTAGGAAGAAAGGTCGTTACCCTTGAAGATCGCTTCGGAGCCATGGATTCCTTGTCGGCTGAAAAGCATCGCAGCTGCTTCGCCTTCACAACGCTTTCCTCAAATTGTAAACAGGAACTCCACAGCTCCACCAGTGGCTAGCTCCTCTTCTTCCTCCTCCTCCTTCTTCCTTTCTTTCTCTCTCTAAGTTTTAGAAAGAAGTTGGCCTAAGTCAAATGAGAATTTCCTTCTCAGTTTTCTGCCTTAAGGAAGCAGAGAGGGCTCTCAGTCAGTAGATCCTAGCTGAGAAAATGGACAGCCATGATTTTACCACAAAATGCAATTTTTTGTCTGACACTGCCTGTGACATGCTCGTGTCACATGTCGTGTACCTTAAGTGTGAAAGTGCAACTAGATCTGATATACTCTATAGGGGGGTGAATAGAGTATATGGTGCTTTAAAAACTTTTACAAACTTTTACAACAATTGTTGTAATATGTGTAAGCAGGGAAGCAAAAATAAATCTAATCACAGCACTAAGCTAAGCAAAAACTAAGCACAGATAAATCAAGGCCAGAAACAAAAATGAAATCAAGCAAAACTAGAAGACACAAGGAAATATAGTGGTTCCCCAAACTTGGGTACATCCACTCTTCTACCACCTTAGGTAGGAATCCACTGCAGAATTAGTTGATCAGGTGTCCTGGGCACCAATGAGCTTTTGATAAGGTGCTCAAAAACCAGAGCAGATTTTTTGATCAGGTGTCTTGCCACCAATGAGATTTTGACAAGGTGCTCAAAAACCAAGCTCAAACTTTTGAAGAGAGTTTGAGAAACCCTTTACAGAGTGGGGATGAGAGAATGATGGAAGTCTTCTCTTTCTCAAACAACTGAGAAGACTATGTGGATTGATGTCCAAGCTCCCCCTGAATCCTTGAAATCTTCAGGAAGAAAAGCTTTGCTGAGGGTGATAGGCCTTCAAAGGTTGAACTCCAACAATAGATGATTTCAGCAAATAGCTGAAAGGTTGAATGTCTGGAGTCTGGAAATATGTTGGCCTTGAACACTTTGAAAACTACAGAGATCTGAAGATTTGAGAAAGCTTGATCTCCTTGGATGTGTGTTCTTCAGAATTCTTTGTGACAGAAGATTTTTGAGTGTGTCTCTGTAATCTGTATTGTGTGTGTTCTTTTTAGAGATTCAAAAAATCTTGTCTTTTATTCTCTGGTCCAGAATAGAATATCATTCTCTGTCAAGTATAGCCGTTGGCCTGCATTAATTGCATCCTTAATTGCATAATCTCTTCTGGAGGAAAGTCCACAGAATTATTCCTTGAAAAATCCCTTGAAACGTGGTCCAGAAAATAAATGAAAACGGCTAGCAAATCTCTGAATTAATTGCAGAATAACTCCTAACTGATTTGAATTTGAATTAAGAAATATCCTGGAAGTCATCTGAAATCGTCGAACTGAGCTCTGCTATCGTCGAGCTGAGCTCAGCAATCTGGAAACATACAGCAGCAAAATATCGTCGATCTGAGCTCAAAGATCGTCGAACTGAGCTCAGAGATAAAGATCCAAAGCATAGTCAAAATCGTTGACCTGAGCTCACCGATCGTCGAATGGAGTTCGACGATAAAATGATGTTGAGCTCAGCGATCGTCGAATGGAGTTTGACGATCTGTCAAAGTTGAGCTAGACGATCGTCGATCGGAGTTCGATGAATCGTCGTGCTGAGCTCGACGATATGACTTAGTCTCCAGACTGAGAATCCTGGTCTTCAGGGCAGCTTCCAAACCTAGACTTCTAACCCTTAGACTCAATTCTAATGGACCTATTAAGCTATATAGAAGGTCAAGCAAAGGATTCCTAGAGACATAGTGATCCTGACCCAAATTAGTAATAGGGTGTTCCAACAATCTCCCCCTATTTGGGTTAGGATTACTATTTACAGACTTTGGAAAATTTTAAATAACAACATACAAGCATCAAAGCAGAAAAACATAAAAACAACAGCTAGACATAGCAGAAACACAGAGATATATATGTCATCCAGATAATCAGATATCACAGAAATTGTCACCTTACAAAATCATTTCTTCTCTTTGCCTTTAACCATTTTAATTTCTCTGTTTGGATTAAGGGCTTCTTTGTTGGATCTAGTGTCATCTGCTGCACCCAAATAAGTTTGCTTTTTAGGCCTGGGGACCACTACTTCAGGATGTAATTCCATGTATCTGTCAGCATCAAAGAATTTACTGGAAGCATATCTGTCTAGTTCTTTTTGTCTCTGTTCTGACATTGTTGAAATGTTGGAAGAATCTAATCCTTGTTCTCTGGCCTTTTTAATTTGGTCCAGTGCAGCTAATTCCTTTAACCTGGCAGTCCAAGCAGCTGGATTATTTTCAGGGTCCTCAAAAGATACAAGTGGCTCATACCTATTGGATGGATTGTCTTGAGGAGGCCTGGCAGACACAGTCTCTTTTAGCTTGTAGGGGAAAGGACCAGAAGTTGTATCAGAAGAACTATGTCCTCCCCTAGAATATGGGTGCTGCCTGGAGTACCCTTTGGAATATACTTGAATATCTCTTTGAGTACCTCTATATCCTCCTCTCCTAGAATGTGAACCCCTGGATTGGCTTTCCCTTTGGTAAGATCTGGCATGAGGTTGATAGGGAGCCTGGCTTCTGGCTGTGGGTTGACTTGCAGAGCTTCCACCTGCACCTGCATCAGGAGGAGGTGGTGGAGGAGGATGCGAGTGCTGGAATTGGGATGAACCCTTCTCATATTTTCTCTTTTTCTTCATTGCTTTTAGCTGATTCTTAGAATATTGCATCTAGTGTTCAGTGATTGGGCAGTTATGCAGAATGTAATATGGGATATCATTGTTATCTTTAACTTTAGCAGGAGGAACCCTTTTCATTGCTTTGCTCCTTGCCTTCCTTTTCCTGGCAATGGTAGCAGATGAGTCATCAGAGTCTGTTTTAAATTCATCAGATTCAGAACTCTGGTCATCATAGAGAGCATCTATTCTCTTCATCAAGTCTTTCTTTAGATGAACAGAGGCAGATGAGGCAGAAGCTGAAACAGCAGCAGCAGTAGGTGTTGAGATGGTAACAGCAGGGACAGCAGCAGATGGAGAAGGTGCAACAACAGCAGCAGCAGGCTCTGGACAGGTGACAACAGCAGCAACTTCACTAACAATAGCAGATTCACTGACAGCCACAGAAGCATCATCAAAGTCTGTAGAAGGCTCAAATGTAGTGGCCTCTGTCATAAGAAAGTCCTTGGAAGATGGTTCAGCAGAAACAGCAGAAACTTCAGCATCAGCAGTAACAACATTCTCAGGAGCAGCAGTATCAACAATCCTTTCTTCAGGAGAAGCAGCAGCAGCAATGACTGAATTTACAAAAGAGGAGATCATGCTAGGGTCACAGCAAGAAAGAGGCACAAGTGCCTTGGATAAGTCTTCTGGAGGCTGGACAGCATGGATCTCTGGCAGACAGCTAAAGAAGGCAGAATCAAAAGCTGATAGCAAAGACCTGAGGTCTATTGCAAGAACTGCAGTTGAACTCTGACTTTGTGGAGGCACAGCAACAGCAACAGAAGGAGCAGCAGAAGAAGCAGAACTAACAGCATCAGCAGACAAAGAGCTTGCAGAAACAGCAGCAGCAGCATCATGAAGATTCACTTCATAAGGCATCTCCCCCTGCCTAGATGCAGACAGGTCTGTATCAAGGCACACTGCTGCAGGTGCTGCCTGAGGGAGTAGGGAAGAGAGCCTGGCAGAAAGGGCTGCCACTGACAGGTGTAGAGGAGCCAAGGAGGTCTCCAACAATAGGGAGAGCCTGGGGGCAAGCAGCTCATACAGCCTGTCAGCTAGGGCTGAAAGGTCTACTTGCTCAAGAGCTGGAGCAGAGGTAGAAGGAATAGGAGCAGCTGAAGGTTCTGTAAGTGGAGGGCCGGAGAATTGTGGAATGGATGGCTGGGGTGTTGGTAGGGTGGATATGGAGGATAAGGGAATGGATATGGATGGGATCAATGTTGGTTGGTCTATGATGTGGTGTAGGAGATCTTGAAATGAAGTGGAGGAGGTGGGTAAGTCAGGAGGAGAGGATGGGGAATCATCCATAAAGGAATCATCCAGTAGGGTGAAGGATGGAATGGAGGGTGAAGAGGTCACATCTGGTGGAGGGTAGAAGAAGAGAGGGTGGAACTGATCTTCTGGTGGAGGTAGGAAGGGTTCTAGAGATGGAGTTGATGTTGGAGATGGGCTGGATATGGTGATGGTGGATGGAGCTGGAATGGTGGATGGTAGGGGTAGGGAGGGAATTGGAGGAGGAGGAGAGGCAGCAACAGCAGCCAGGTCATCTGCAGGAGCAGAGACCTGTGGAGGAGTGACTCTTTGAGTCCTTGTGCCTGAAGGAGCACTGGAGGAGGGCCTGCTAGGCTTGCTGATTTGCATGTCCCACTTTCCAAATAGGGCACAGGTCAATCTCTTGGAGGCATTTATGTGAACTCCAGAGGAGACCAGCATGGCAGGGCACCTGTGCTGCAGAAATACTCCAATAATCCTTCCAAAATTAACAAAACTTTTGTTTATTTTCTTTTTGATGAGGTCAAAGAAAACCTCTCCCCAGTTCAGATTTTTTTTATCCACAAGAGCTCCCATGAGGCAGAGCTGATATCTGGATATTGTATCATGGGCTGAGTGCTTTTCCAGTAGCACTTTCCCCACCACATCTGCCATGAACCTGTATTCAACAGACAGGTTCCTTTTGAATAGCTTGCTAGGGTTTCCCTCTGGATGACCCATCCTGGCAAGCAGTTCAGAATATTCCTCTCCAGATAACTCAGCAATATCTTCTCCATTTCTCAGTCCAAAAACTTCTGATAGAATGGTTTGGGTCAAGGGTACCTGATTTCCAGCTATTGACCCAACTATGGTGTTGTTGTCTTGATTATGGGCAGTATAAACCCACTCCTTGATCTCATCAGAAGCCAGCTTGATCCTGGTGGTCATGATGGCAGTCAGATTCTGATCCTTGAATAAACCCAGTATATCTTGGAAGATCTGATCAGTCGTGCTGAAGGATTCTGTATCAATGTCAAAATCGGCATCAAACTTCATTGCAGCTAGGACAACAACTGACACAGCCATTGTACCTGCAAAAACTCAACAAACAAAACGACCAAGCGTAGAACTGTTTGGAGGGAAAGAAAATTCTTGCAGAGAAATCGAAAGCGCAAAAGAGAACGACGGCGAAAAATGAGTTTTATATTAGGGTTCGACGCAGAATTGGAAAGATCGTTGAACTCAGTTCGACGATCGAGGCTTCTAAAGGAATCTGAAGAGTCTTCAACATCGTCTATCTCCGTTCGACGATCTTGGAGAGCGTCGAGCTCCGTTCGACGATCGTTCAGAGAACAAGATCGTCGAGCGCCGTTCGACGATCATTGACCGGAAGAGATAGTTCATACTATCTGAGAAACGCTGAACTCAGTTCGACGATTTTTGGAAATCGTCGATCTCCGTTCGACGATCTTGGGGAAAATCGTCGAGTGCAGTTCAGAGATCAGAGAAATGCTAGACACTAAGAAAAAATCAGAATGTTTGCCTAGTCTTGGTCAATTTTTTTAAGCTTTCAAAATCTTGGATATTATTTAAGACTTCCTCCATCTAACATTCCTAACTGATTTAGGAAGAAGGTGTGTTTCTTTTCATCCAATGGCTTTGTGAAAATATCTCCCCTTTGTAAATCAGTTAGGATATATTGTAATTCAATTTTATTATTTTCAACATTATCTCTTAAGAAATGATGCCTAATCTCTATGTGTTTTGTCCTACTATGGAGGACTGGATTTTGAGCTATGGAAATAGCACTTGTATTGTCACAAAAGATTTTAGACTTCTCTAAGTTGTAACCATAGTCTAGGAGTTGGTTTTGAATCCACAAGATTTGTGAACAACAACTGCCTGCAGCCATATATTCAGCTTCAGCAGTTGAAGTTGACACAGATGTTTGTTTCTTACAAAACCAAGAGACAAGTCTGTCACCAAGGAACTGACAAGTTCCACTGGTGCTTTTCCTGTCAATTCTGCATCCAGCATAATCAGCATCTGAGAATCCAGTTAAATCAAATGCTGAATCTTTTGGATACCAGAGACCTAGATTTGGACAACTTTTAACATACCTGAGAATCCTCTTTACTAGAGTTAGGTGTGACTCTCTAGGGCTTACTTGGAACCTAGCACATATACATGTAGCAAACATTATATCTGGTCTACTAGCTGTAAGATGCAGTAAAGAGCCAATCATTGTTCTATATGTTGTCTGATCAACAGGTTTCCCATGTTCATCAGCATCCAATACAGCATTAGTAGGCATGGGTGTTTTCATACAAGATGCCTCAGACATGCCAAATTTCTTAACCAGTTCATTTGCATACTTGGTTTGAGAAATGAAGATGCCTTCAGCATGTTGTTTGACTTGCAATCCTAGGAAGAAGGATAGCTCACCCATGCTACTCATCTCAAATTTAGAATGCATCAGGTTAGAAAACCTTCTGCACAATTTAGAGTCAGTAGAACCAAAAATAATATCATCTACATAAATCTGTACTAGCAGGGTATGGGACTTATGGGTTCTAATGAAAAGAGTTTGGTCTACTCTACCCCTTATAAAACCATTTTCCAAGAGAAAGCATGCTAGGGTCTCATATCATGCTCTAGGAGCTTGCTTGAGACCATATAATGCTTTGTTCAGTCTAAAAACATAATCAGGATAAGTTGGAGAGATAAAACCTGGAGGTTGTCTGACATAAACTTCCTCTTTGATGTCTCCATTTAAGAAAGCACTTTTGACATCCATCTGATATACTTTGAAGCCTTTGTGATCTGCATAAGCTAGAAATATTATGATGGCTTCTAGTCTTGCAACTGGTGCAAAAATCTGGTCGTAGTCGATTCCTTCTTCTTGAGAGTATCCCTGAGCAACTAGCCTGGCCTTGTTCCTTATAATTACTCCTTGATCATCCAGTTTCTTTCTGAATACCCATTTTGTTCCAACAATGGAATGATCCTTAGGCTTTGGCACTAGTTCCCATACTTTGTTCCATTCAAATTGATGCAACTCCTCTTGCTTTGCAATGATCCAGTGTGGATCTTGCTCTGCATCTTGAATGGACTGAGGTTCAATTTGAGATAGGAAGCAGGTGTGCAACAGGTTTTGGTTGACCTGATTTCTGGTTTGCACACCAGTTGAGATTTCTCCAATTATTTGGGAAATTGGATGGTCTCTTGATGTTACTAAGTCAACAGGGAGTGTTGATTGTTCACCAACCTGTGTTGTTGTTTCCTCTTGTGGTACAACAACTGGATCTTCAAGTTGTGCTTCAATATGTTGAGCATTCCCTTCATCTTCACTGCTTTCATCCTCTTGAGTAACCTGTAACCTGTTCAAGTCTTCAACTAGAGAATGTTCCTGCAAAGGTTCTATGGTAGAAGAAATCTTCTCCTTGAAAGACATGTTAGCTTCATCAAATGAAATGTGAACAGATTCCTAATTTTCAAAGATGATTTGTTATAGACCCTATAGGCCTTGCTGATCATGGAGTATCCCAGAAACACTCCTTCATCGGCTTTGGCTTGAAATTTTGCTAAATATTTCTTGTCATTATTGTGAATATAGCAAATACAACCAAAGACTCTAAAATAGTCAACTTTAGGTTTCTTCCCTTTGAGTAATTCATAGGGAGTCTTTCCCTTTAGTTTATGTATCAGACTTCTGTTCAGCACATAGTTGGAGGTGTTCACTGCCTCTGCCCAAAAGGATAGAGGTAGATGAGCATCTGACAACAATGTAGTGGCAGATTCAATAAGGGTTCTATTTTTCCTTTCAGCTACCCCATTTTGTTGAGGAGTTCTAGGAGCTGAGAAAGTATGTCTGATCCCTTCACTCTAACAGAACTCTTGCATAAGAAGAGAATCAAACTCTATCCCATGATCACTTCTGATCAGGGCAATGTGAGTATTGAACTCAATCTGTATACATTTGAGAAACTATGTCAGACACTTAAAGTTATCAGACTTCTTCCTTAGAAAGAACACCCAAGTGAATCTAGAGAAGTCATCTACAACTACTAAAGTGTAGGATTTCCCTCCTAGGCTTTGTACTGTGATGGGTCCAAAGAGATCCATGTGTAACAGATACAATATCCTAGGTGAATCACTCTTATTAAGTGACTTAAAACTGTTTTTTGTTTGCTTGCCTAATTGACAAGCCCTGCAGAGTCCTTCCTTCTTGTAGGGGACAAAAGGTAGTCCTCTAACAAGGTTGTCTTTGGATAGCCTAGCAATAGTTCTAAGGTTTAGGTCTCCTAATCTCTTATGCCATAAAACATTTGGTCTACAGACAGAGTTAAACAAGCAAATATCTACATTAGTTGAAAGAAAGTCTACTAGATAGATGTTACCTTTCCTTTTACATGTCAACACTGTTGTGTTGTCCTCTGACTTGATTTTGCATAAGGCTTTGCTGAAGGTCACCTGGTAGCCTTCATCACACAGCTGACTGATGCTAATTAGGTTGTGCTTCAGTCCTTCCACATAAGCTACCTTCTTGAAAGTTACTGAACCAATCTGGACTGCACCATATCCTTTAGTCTGTCCAGAGTTTGAATCACCAAAGATAACTTTGGGTCCAAGCTTGGCTCTGAAGGATGTCAGGTTGTCCTTATTCCCTGTCATGTGCTTAGAGCACCCACTATCCAAATACCATTGCTGGTTAGATGTTGGATAGGTCTTCACCTGCACATAAAACAATTTACTTGTTTTTGACCCAGTTTACCTTGGGCCTAGGTTGATAGCCTTTAAATTCTGAAATGAAAGACATCCCAGGTTGACTCTTATATCCTTCAGGATGATATCTCCTTGGCGGGATAATCCATTCAGTATAAGGGTTAAAGGTTTTGGATGAAGAACCCTTAGGATTCAATTTTGATTTGCCTTTGAAAAATTTTCCAGAGCTCTGACCTCTGTTCGACGATCTTGGAGCTGCGTTCGACGATCTTGGGTCAGATCGTCGAGCTCCGTTCGACGGTCGACTATAGCTGAGGCCAGGTATTTGAGATCGTCGACCTGCGTTCGACGACTTGGGCTGAGATCGTCGATCAGCGTTCGATATTTTTGCCTGAGATCGTCGAGCTGCGTTCGGCGATCGTCGATCTTCATTTGGCGATCGTCGATCTCCGTTCGATGATTTCTGCTGGGACTTAGTTTTCTGAGGCAGATCAGAATTTTTCGTAGCTACCTCTACAACTCCCTTTCCCTTGTCAGAGATGAATTTGATGGGAGTTGTTAGGACTATAGGTTGGCTGGATGAAGCACCCAAGCCCAGTGTACTGTTGAATCTAGAGTTCACTGTGCTTGTGATGTCCATCAGCTTGATGCTTCTCCCATTAAGGGATTCTTCAAGCTTCTTGGCCTCAGAGAGCTCACTTTTCAGTGAAGCTATCTGTTCCCTACAGCACTCCAACTCCTGAGAGAGTTTGAGGTTTTCTGACTTTAGAGCATTGTGTTCAGATAATTGATTTCTGAGAGAGATAATCTCTTTCTCAGACTTTAGCAGGTCTAAACACAGTGCTTTAAATTCAGATTTAAAATCTTCTGAACTAAAATCAAAGGAACCAATTACCTGATCTTCTTCAGGTTGAGTCTCTGAGTCTGACTCTGACTCCTCTTCCTCTGAATTGTGCTGTGAGGCATTGATTGCCATCATGCAGAACTCCTTTTCTTCTGCATCATCCTCATCATCACTGGAGCTGGATGAGGCTTCTGACTCTTCTTCTGTCTCACTCCAGGATTCAGCAACAAACCCTTTTCTTGTATGCTTGTTTTTTCTTGAAGAAGGTTTGCCATTGACATTCCTTTTGGAGTCTTTCTCCTTTCTTCTTTCTTTTCTGTCCCTTTTGTCCTTGTTCTTGTTCTCTGGACAGTCAGGAACTATGTGCCCTGGTTTCCTGCAACCAAAGCAAATAATGTCTTTATTATTGCTAATGGACTTGTCATACCTTGGCTTATCCTGCTCCTTGTATGATCTTCTTCTGAAGTCCTTTCTGGCCATTTTGTAAAATCTTTTGGCCAGCAGACTGAGTAGTTCATCATTGCCTGTAGCTTTATCTTCAGGCAGATCCTCAGTTGCCTTGAATGCTATGGTCTTCTCTTTTCTTGTGGCTGGTGAGGCAGCCTTCTGTTCTTCCTCTCTATTCTTGATGAGTAGCTCATAAGATTTGAGCTTACCCAACAGAGCTTCAGTAGTGATCTCATTCAGACTTCTGGCATCCTTAATTGGCCAGATTCTTGAGTCCCAAGTGCTGGGGAAGCACATTAGGATCTTGTCATTAAGTTCTATTAGAGAGATCTCTTTGTCCAATGTCCTAAGTTCACTGACAATTAGACTTAATCTGTTGTACATATCTCCCACTGACTCAGTCTCTCCCTTCTTGAAATTCTCATATTGAGAGATGAGATGGGATCTTCTATCCTTTCTCTCATCAGCTGAGCCTGAGACTATTTCTGAGAGCTTGTCCCAAATTTCCTTGGCTGAATTACATTCAGCTACCTTTTGAAATATGTCATCAGACATTGTCTGGGCTAGGATGTTCATAGCCTTAGCATCAGCAACCTTCCATCTCTTGATGTCAGCATCTGTTCCTGATGGAGGTGGCACAGCATTTGTACTTGTGCTCTCGGGGGGTCTTGGACACACTGTCAAAAAAGAATTAAAAATATCTTCGTCAATAGAATTCATGTAAAGTCTGATCCTTGCCTTCCAAAGTGAAAACTTGGATAGATTGCACACTGGAGGTCTGGTGCTTGCATAATCTTTGTTTTGGGCCATGATTTGAGAAAACAAAATCTAATAATAAAATACAAAGGACAGCAGATCTAGTTTGGGATCTTTGGGTTCAGGTGTTAGCCTGTACAACCAATCAGGTATGGTATGTTTAACCAACCTCGCTTTGATACCAATTGAAAGTGCAACTAGATCTGATATACTCTAGAGGGGGGTGAATATAGTATATGGTGCTTTAAAAACTTTTACAAACTTTTACAACAATTGTTGTAATATGTGTGAGCAGGGAAGCAAAAATAAATCTAATCATAGCACTTAGATAAGCAAAAACTAAGCACAGAGAAATCAAGGCCAGAAACAAAAATGAAAGCAAGCAAAACCAGAAGACACAAGGAAATATAGTGGTTCCCCAAACTTGGGTACATCCACTCTTCTACCACCCTAGGTAGGAATCCACTACAGGATGAGTTGATCAGGTGTCCTGGGCACCAATGAGCTTTTGATAAGGTGCTCAAAAACCAGAGCAGAGTTTTTGATCAGGTGTCTTGCCACCAATGAGCTTTTGACAAGGTGCTCAAAAATCAAGCTCAAACTTTTGAAGAGAGTTTGAGAAACCCTTTACAGAGTGGGGATGAGAGAATGATGGAAGTCTTCTCTTTCTCAAACAACTGAGAAGACTATGTGGATTGATGTCAAAGCTCCCCCTGAATCCTTGAAATCTTCAGGAAGAAAAGCTTTGCTGAGGGTGATAGGCCTTCAAAGGTTGAACTCCAGCAATAGATGATTTCAGCAAATAGCTGAAAGGTTGAATGTCTGGAGTCTGGAAATATGTTGGCCTTGAACACTTTGAAAACTACAGAGATCTGAAGATTTGAGAAAGCTTGATCTCCTTGGATGTGTGTTCTTCAGAATTCTTTGTGACAGAAGATTTTTGAGTGTGTCTCTGTAATCTGTATTGTGTGTGTTCTTTTTAGAGATTCAAAAAATCCTGTCTTTTATTCTCTGGTCCAGAATAGAATATCATTCTCTGTCAAGTATAGCCGTTGGCCTACATTAATTGCATCCTTAATTGCATAATCTCTTCTGGAGGAAAGTCCACAGAATTATTCCTTGAAAAATCCCTTGAAACTTGGTCCAGAAAATAAATGAAAACGGCTAGCAAATCTCTGAATTAATTGCAGAATAACTCCTAACTGATTTGAATTTCAATTAAGAAATATCCTGGAAGTCATCTGAAATCGTCGAACTGAGCTCTGCTATCGTCGAGCTGAGCTCAGCGATCTGGAAACATACAGCAGCAAAATATCGTCGATCTGAGCTCAAAGATCGTCGAACTGAGCTCAGAGATAAAGATCCAAAGCATAGTCAATATCGCCGACCTAAGCTCACCGATCGTCGAATGGAGTTCGATGATAAAATGATGTTGAGCTCAGCGATCGTCGAATGGAGTTCGACGATCTGTCGAAGTTGAGCTAGACGATCGTCGATCGGAGTTCGACGAATCGTCGTGCTGAGCTCGACGATATGACTTAGTCTCCAGACTGAGAATCCTGGTCTTCAGGGCAGCTTCCAAACCTAGACTTCTAACCCTTACACTCAATTAAAATTGACCTATTAAGCTATACAGAAGGTCAAGCAAAGGATTCCTAGAGACATAGTGATCCTGACCCAAATTAGTAATAGGGTGTTCTAACAAAGTGGTACACAACCGACTTATCCAAACTAGTACACGCCCATATGACACGCCCGTGTCATGGGCTGTGTCACCTGACACACCTTCAGACACGCCCGTGTCTGTGGCCTTGTACATCAGGCTGCACAAAACCAACTTCATCCCGATCAGGACACGGCCAACGACACTGCCGTGTCACAAGCCATGTACCCTAAGACACACCCATGTCGTGCACGTGTTCACCAAGCCTCAATGTCTTGGGCACATCCAGAAAAGGACACGGCCTGTGACACGCCCGTGTCACAGGCCATGTGCCCATACATGACACGAGACACGCCCTAGGTTAACTTTATCAAACTGACTTCGTCGACCAGAGGAGGACACGACCTCTGACATGTCCATGTCAGATGGCATGTTCCCTCATTTGACACGCTGCGTCACCCAACGTTTTCCTAATCCTGGGATTTGTGGTGTTACATTTTATGTCTGTTAAAAAACACTAACATTATTCGTTCACAAAACATCTTTGTTGATGTGTTTACAACAAAAAAGGGGCTGATAAGGAACCTCCACCAAGAACTACTTACCCTCCTGATAAGTCTTCATAAGCATTGTGAGGTTAGCATCTTGGAAAGAATTGTAAAGTTTCTTGTGAAAACTTCATATGGCTATTCATTTAATCTTTGTGCACTGAATTCTTGGGTACATGTACGACTAGTTGTGTATATTTCTATGTTTTGTTGTTTTTTAACATTTCACTTATTCAAGTACTTTTAAAGTTCTCCATGTGTTTTCATATAACTCTCACTGTACTCGCATTATCATCTCTAACATTTCTTCTCATTAGAATTGTACCGCAAATGATTCTAAATTATCTTCACTAGAGTATGTGTCAATGGTATAACTGGTTGAATCTTCCAATGTTATATGTTCACTCACTTTCATCATTACTATACATTGGTTCACTACTCTACACTTGAATTTTAATTTTGTGTTTTTCCTACTTTCTTCTGCAACCAATCTACTATTTCTTTTGATAATCCCAAAAGGGGGAGAATTTTTTGAGAAAACATTCATATGAGGATTACTTTTAATTTAAAACCTTAAATTAAAAACAAAATACATTGGTTCACTCTGCTTATATTTAGGGGGAGTACACATATAGGGGGAGAGTTACATCCAAGAGGAGTTTATGCACATAATACAATTGCTTAGTCTTGCTAATCATACTTATTAAGACTTTATAGGTCATTCATGATTTCTATCTAAGTGGATTTGTTATTATCAAAAGGGGAAGATTGTTGGACCAAGCGTTCCATGCTTCTTGGTTTGTTAATAACAACTCTCGTTTGTATTTGATCATTGAGTGTTTATCATGTGCAGATATCACAGGTCTAACACTAATATCATTTGGGTTTGGATTCGGATTTGAACAGAGGAGCGAGGTGATATGCCAGACGATATCCAGTATCGCCACCAGGCAATAGTGGACTGAACAATTATAGTATTATCTCCACGCAGTGTATAGTTATAGTCGATATTCCCCGACGATATCAATATCGCCCAGGCGATAGAGCACGATTGGCCACGATAGATTCAACCCACAAAAGTTTCAAATCATGGGACACGTGGCAACCTGTGAGGATATCGCTTGCAGGAGATACCCAGTATCGCTGGGCGATAGCACTAAAATATAAAAGAGGATCATTTTTCTGAGGAGATCATGACTTTGACTTTCTGCAGTGTTCCTTCCCGCACATCCTGTCCAGAGAGCTCCGACATTCAGAAAAGTCCATCTTCCCAAGAAGGTTCAAGCGCGAAAAAGCGATGATTTGTACAGGACATCTAAAGCAACCCTGACCAGGATTCGTCGGCATCTTCAACGCTTCGTTAAGATGGAGTTTTGATTATAAAACGTGTGCTTTATCTTTATTTATTTCTTCATTTTAATTGATAGAGAAATCATCGCCTTGTGCGTAGCGTCTAGATCCGTGTGTGGCTTTGGGTTAAATCGCTACATTGTGCGTGGTGTCTTGGTCCTTGTGCGACTTAGGGAGATATCGCCGCCTCGTGTGCAGCAACTATATCGTTGTTAGATCTAGGGAGAGGCTAGTAGCAATATCTAGGGAGAGCTATACTTTAGCCTGCCGGTTCTTGTAGAAGGACCGGTGAAATCAAAAGTAGATAATATTTTTCATAGCCTTAATCTCCAGCTTTATAGAGATATATTGTATTCTATTTTATCACTTTTGAAATAAAATATTATCATTTCTATTCTTAAATGTTTCCAAGTGTTTAGTTTTGTCTATGAAAAATTAGTTTCGATTTCTTTAATTATTTCATAAAGTAAAATCTGTTTAAGAAATAAATACTGTTAACCATTATTCACCCCCCCCCCCCTCTAAGGCCGCCTCACGATCCAACAGATCAGACAAAAGCAAAATGGCATAACAGAAAATCAGAACAGCACCTCAAGCAACACGGAAATGGTGCATAATATACAAAAGAAAATAATGGAAGCCAACATAATCACTCTAGAAAGCAGAATGGATGCTTGCACACAGATCTTAGACGCCCACATGTTGGAAGTCAAGAATCACATTACCAAAGGAGTAAATTACTTAGCTGACAACATTTCCTATACCAAGGACTCTCATAATATAGTAATATATAAGAAGGAATAAAAGGAGAGAAATCAATGATCTAGGCAAATACAACCAATGCTATTTGGACCACCAATGTTATCAGGGGATCATTGGTTCTAGAACAGTTTGTATATGATGATGCTCCTGCTCCTGAAGACAAACTAATGGTGATGGGGAGGAAACTAGTATTGCTGTTATTCCTCCCTTCAGCCCCACCACTGAACAAATATCAAAGATCAAAGGCAAGTCTGTTGTTGAGGAAGAAGCTGAGATCAGATTGAGCAAGAAGAGATACATAAAAGAAATGGATTCTAGACCTGAATTTGAGATATGGAGTCCTCAATCAAGCACTATCATTCTTTCTGCCTAGGACTAGATAAATGAAAACTAAACTAAAAGGGGAAAGCTATAAAGTTCCATAGAATAGGCCAAACTTGAAAGAAATGAAGAGATCAGAAGGAAATTCAGAAGAGACAAGAGAGAAGGTATTGTTCCATCAGATACTCTAGAGCCTAACAAGTATTTTTCAAAGCCATACAACTATTTTGAAAGGTAAATGCTAAAGAAGATTGAAGCTAATGTGAAGGTTGCTAAGAGGCCTAACAGGGGCATAGTAATTAAGGAACCAAAAACCTAAACTATTTTATGTAATAGGTTCCTTAGGGCTTTCTGATTATGGAACATTATTGATTGGCACACATTTATTTTATAATTATCACATTTTGTGTTATTCAAATCTTGATTGTGTGTTATTTACTACTCTTAAATTCTACGAAGTTAATCTTATTTGTGAATTAGTGTATATCATTACTAGGGTTCCGACTTCTTCAAATAGGGGGAAATTGTTGTGTCCAATGATCACAATGTCCTAGATTTGAAGAAGGCCCACAAGTCAATAGTATACACATGTATGTATTTGATATATGTTCAAGTTCAATATATGCAGGTTGTCTACTGTTCTATGATTAGATAGATTGATTTAGTCAGAACTTTGGTTCGACTCAAGATAGGACACAATAGAGTGGCAAAAAATTGTCAAAGTCCACATGCATTAAGTAAGTACACTTCACTCAATGCCAGAGGCCTAGAAGCATTGATAGAAGCTTAAACATTCAGAGCCTCAGTGTTGTTGGACTCAAATTTTGCTAAATCATGAAGCGTTGAGTGAAGGACTTTCACTCAACGCCTACTCAAAGTAAATTTGTCCAAGTATAGAAGCATTGAGTGAAGAAGGTTCACTCAACACCTTATCAAAGATTCAATAAAGTTAGAAGCATTGAGTGTAGAATATTCACTCAACGTCTTTATTCAGAAATTTTGTAATGGTCCAGAAGTGTTGAGTGTAGAAGGTTCACTCAATGCTTTCAGTCAGGATAACTACTAAGTCCATTGTGTTGAGTGATAAAGGTTCACTCAACGCTTTCTACTAGAAGATTTCTATTTAGTCCAGATGCGTTGAGTCTCAAGACAACACTCAACGCCTCTATGCGTTGAGCCACAAGACTTCACTCAATTTTTGTACAAATTGCTTATGAAAGTTGTCAAGTCCACAAGTGGTGTGTCATGTTGACGTCATCCAAATTCAAATGAAGTGGGACTTGCGCACTAGAAGCCAAATGGCGTCGTATACTTTCTGTAGATAAAGCTAAAGTGACTTTACAACTGCCTTTTCGGCGTGCACATATGGATCAAATAGACCTTAAACTATGGGATAGAAAAAGTGTTTGCAGAGAAATTAAATTACAGTTCAGCATACAGATCAAGCTTCTAGCCTGAAAAGTTTTTGAGATTGAAAAACTCTATGGAGTCTTGAGCAAGAACATAAAACCCTAATTTTCTGAAAGGGTTAGTTAGCAGAGCATTCAAGATAGTTGTTGCTCTTCTTCAAGGTTGCTGCATTCAACGTAAAACATATTCAAGCTTGAAAGAACGGAGCTCTATAATAGATCTTCTCAGCATAAGTCGAACTAATATGAAGATCCACATTCTTGTTGTTGTGAAGAGTTAGGGCTGGTTATACACAGTCCAGGAAGCTGACTTAGAGATTCACTTCTCAGGAGTCAATCTCATCCAAACATTATTCAAATTGTAGGATCATAGTGTGATCTGAGTGGTAAGCCTATGCTATAAAGGCTGAGTTGTATGATCCATGAGTGGATCTGAGTGGGTAGGATCTAAGAGTGGATATGAGGTAGGAGATTTGGTTAATCTCTGAGGTAGGGTTGCTTAGCATGAGGTAGGACTATCTTGTAACACCCCAAAGCCAAGTTGGGTTCAGGTTGGGTTACATGGCCTGGGACATGGGCGTGTCCCAGGGCGTGTCGTGCTCGGGTCGACGAACTGCGCTCGACAATCGTTGAGCGGCAAGCAAAGGGAGTTCATGGCCTGTGACATGGGCATGTCACAGGGCGTTTCCTTTGCGGGATTCAGCCAGTGATGCGTGTGCTTGAGGACATGGGTGTGTCCTAGGGTACACGGCCTGGGACACGGGCATGTCCCATGGCTGTGTCCCTCTTGGGTGAGTTGATGTTGTGCTGGGTGAAGTACACGACTACTAGACATGGGCTTGTCGACCATGACACGGGTGTGTAGGGTGTGACACGGGCGTGTCACACGGCCGTGTACTGTTTGGATATGAGTTGATTGTGAGCCGCTTAAGGGACACGGACAGTGACACGGGCGTGTCACAGGGCCTGTCAGGCCGTGTTCAGCCTATGTTTGGGCAAATTAGGGCCGTTCATTTTCCTTATCCTAGATCCAAAGGTCCAGGCCCCCTTCCCTATGTATAAAAGGCCGAGAATGAGGGATTAATGCCTTCATTTCATTTCCTCTTCCTCTTCTCATTCTCAAAGAGAGAGAGAGAGAAAGGGAGAGCAAGGGAAGGAGGGAAGGGAAGAGGAAACCAGCCGCTGGAGTAGCTGCAGAGTGCGGAATCAAGATCCGAGTTTGGATTCGTGAAGGCAAAGCCGAGTCGGTGATTTCCTTCCGGCTAGGTCATGGCTCCAAAGCGATATTCAAGGGTAACGATCTCCTTCTT